>CM054062.1:259486550-261886550 GCA_028641055.1 Alopecurus myosuroides
CCACCAACGTCGAGGCCACGGGAGGGATCCCTGCTAGGCATCGGCTCCCTGCACGATTAGGCCGCCCTGCCTCTTCCATTTGAGCGCGGGCAGGGCAATAGGGAGCGAGGCGGCTAACTCGGGTGGCACAGAGGAATTTCGGGTTGCCACGCGATATTTGTAAGGTACCATTTCAAAGGCGAAGCGACAACTCTTATGTTTAAATCGATTATGTGGCCAACATTAACGTATAACTTCACAAAAATGCAATAGCCACAAGTATAAATATGAAGCTCAAATTTTAATATAAAGTAAAGAAAAATAAATACAAGTGTTTATAAAGGTGACTTAACTTCATAAAGTGACCGAAACAACAAAATAATAAAAAAAATCCGATGCGTCTCGTACTCTCATTCCATTGTTACAATGGGGTGGGAAACTGAGGCCCTTTCAGGGCACCTCCCGTCGGAACCGTTCTAGGCCGTTTGATCAACTGCGTGAACGGCTCTGATCCGCTTTGCTCTGGTATTGTTGGCATGGGTTGTTTTTTCACTAGCTTGATGCGCGAGTAAGTCACTCGTTAGTGGGAAAGCATTTAACCGGGGCTCAACCGCCAGTCGGTGTTGCAATGAGCCTTCATGTATCAGCGCCAAAGCGACCACGCAACACGGTGGCAGGGGATGTAATTCCGTCACCCAGCGAGCCTTTTCAGGATTTCACGTCCAGACGAGGGAGATGCTAGGACGGCCGTATGTGCGTGGCGAAGTGGTTGTTGCCGTCTAGTAAGAGTGCTACAGGGGGTGCCCCGTGATATGTCCATTTTGCAGCACTATTTTATATCATAATTTACTGCTATTCATCCATATATTTTATATTATAATGCATTACTTATGTTATTTTATCTATTTTGCATGTTTTATGATTATTGGAGAATAATTCACCGGGACCAGAAATCAGCTGGAAAAGGCACCATCGAGATACCATATCTCTGAAGACGAGAAGAAGAAGGGGGACATCGGGAAGTTCCTAATTCACAAGAAGATGGAGCCAGCCAGGAGGGGATACAGAGGGGGCCACACAGGGCCCACACCATGTGGTGGCGCCTCCATCCTCCTTGGTCGCGCCGCCAGGTGGTGTGGCCACCCTGGCCCATCTCTAGCAGAGCCTTTTCGCGTACTTCATCCTAGGGAACCCTAAGACCTGGGAAATCATCGAGGAAATATTCCGCCGCCTCCTCGGGGTAGAAAACAACATAGAGAGAAAAACTCTTCGGCAGGGAGATATCTGCTGGGGAAATTTCTCCCCAGAGAGGGGAAATCATCGATCCGGGCATCATCAAGATTATCATCGTCATCGCCATCACCACCAGCACCATAATCCTCACCATCCACCTGCGTCCCTCTTTAACAATTAGGGTTCTATATCGTTGTTCTTCACTAGATCTCTCTCCCGGTGTGGATTACTTGTTTGTAGTTGATGCTTACGAGATTTATCGGTGTTTGCACTTTATGACCAGATTTTTGTTGATTATTATATCACCTCTGATCATGATCCACATGGTGCCTTGTGAGTAGTTCGTTTAGTTCTTGAGGACATGAGAGAAGTCAAGATGTTAGTAGTGGAATTATGTTGAAGTAATATCTAATGGTAAGATATTTAAGTTGTGGTGCTAGAGGGGTGCATTGTGTATTTGGCTACTGATTGTGGGGTTGCCGGAGTGACATAAACCTAAACCCCTGTTAGGAAACCAATGCACGAGGGAGTGTAGGATCCCAGATTTTAAAGTTATGGTTAGTCCTAGTTGGGATCCCTCTTAATTACTTTCTTGTAGTTGCGGATGCTTGCAAGGGGTATAATCACAAGTATGTTAGTCCTAGTTGGGTGGTGCATTAGCATAGGTTCACCCACACAACACCTATCAAAACAATAAATATTAATCAACCGTATGAAGCAAAAGCACTTGACGAGATCCCCATGTGTCCTCGAGAACGTTTAGTCATCATAAGTAAACCAATCGGCTTTTCCTTTGCTCTAGAAAGGATTGGCCACTTGCTACCATTATTAAAAATGTCTTTTATTTACTCGCACTTTATTTATCTTCTATATAAAAAAAACTGTTTGTTAGTGTTTACAGTGAATCCTCTATCCAACCTGCTTGTCAACACCTTCTGCTCCTTGTTGGGTTTTATACTCTTATTTATCGAAAGTACTACGATACACCGCCTATACTTGTGGGTCATCAAGACTATTTTCTGGTGCCATTGCCGGGGAGTGAAGCGTTGTTGGTAAGTAGAATTGGCAAGAGAAACTTTTACTGTGGTGTTGCTTTTATTTTTGTCCGCTGCTTTATTTTATTATGGAGAGATCTCCATTTGATTCCCTATTGGGAGTACTACATCCACTGCTAGGGTAGTATATGACCCACTATCTACTCAATTATTTCCTTTTAAAATACCTATGAAAATTGTTGAACATGTTATGGATAACTGCTATTTTGGAGATGGAACTGTCCATCCTGGTGATCATTTACTCTTTATACATGAATTATGTGAGTTGTTCAGGTGTGCGGGTATTTCAATGGACCAAGTTAAGAGGAAGTTAAGAGGGAAGCATGGATCACTCATGTTCTAGAGCTTTTATTTTATTAAACAGAGGTACAAAAAACTTGACACTCCTTCCATCCATCTTACGCAAACCATGGCTAACCGAATCCTCGGGTGCCTGCCAACAATCACATACCATGGAGGAGTGTCTATATTTTGGGAGGTGTATGCTAATGTCAACGAATGGTAAACATAAAATACAGTACGTCACAAGCCAACTAGACTTCACAAGAGCGGCTCCCATATGAAGGACGCAACTGGTGTAGAAGGTCATCCCTTTTTCTTTTTTGTTTACACAATTATGCTTTGACTCATAAATCGGGGGCAAAATAGTGAAGAGAATTTGTTTGTATTAATTTGGGGCTGGGCACCCCGCTGCCAGCTCTTCTATAAATTGGATAAGAGGATGAAGCCACTAGTCCAGGGTGTGCCATCCAATCAACAAGTGAGATAAAGATTCTCTATTTACGCCCTCATGAGCAAAAATAGGAACACAAAACAGGAGTAATTTTGAAGGTTTTAAAGGTAGCACATGAGCAATTTACTTGGAGTGGCGGTTAATTACCACATGTAGGTAGTTATGGTGGACACAATGGGAAAACTTTGGTTTTTGGGAGTTGTATTGCACTAGTAGAGCTCACACTCAGTACAGGTGGAGGCTAGCAAAATACTAGGAGCGACAAATCAAGAGAGCAATAATGGCCATAATCATGCATAGCGACATAAACATCATTAATCAAAGCATAAGTGGTACCACAAGTTCAAAAACTAAATTATCATAGAGGCTATTAGTGACTGGTTCATAGTCATAAACATGGTATGAGCATGCGCCAAGTCAACCAAATAAAACATTCAAAGGAGAACACCCCAAATTTATGCTTCAATATGACAAGAACAACTCATGATTCTTTCAATGGCACATTAAACACTCTCAACTATTTGAGGCTAAACATTTGTAACATCCCAAGTATGAAAAACAACCATTAGAATGTTTGCTTTTTGTTAATTTATGTTTTGCATCATGTCATCATAAGCATTGCATTTGTTTTCCTTTGTTTTTCCATTTGAATTTCAAACAAATTTCAAATTCTTGTTTCATACTTGTTCTGTTACAATTTTTCAAATGAAAATTACAAATCAAACCAATCATTTGTTCCTAATAAACTTGAAATTAAAAACTAATAACTTGCTTCTTTCAATTATTCAATTAATACCAAAATTCAATCAAATCCATTTGAATTTTAAATAGCAACCAACTTTGAATTTTTTAAAAACAGAAAGTTGCACACTTGTGCTTTTGTGATAAATAACTCATAAAAATTTATCCCCAAATTTTTCAATCAAAAAAACCCTTCCATTTCTCTTCTTTCTTTCCTTTTTCTTTTCTGCAAAAAAAAAAACAGAATCAGAAAACAGGAAAAACAAAAAAAAACAAAGAGAGAAGGGGGCAGGCCAGCCCAGCCCACCAGCCCACGGCCTGCGTACCCCTTCATCCCTTACCTCCATACGGCCGCGCATCAGGGTTGCCCACGTCGACAGACCGAGGAGGGAACGGCTGCGCGCGCCTCCTCCTCCTCCTTATAGCCACCCCGAGGGCTCCTCCTCCTGCCCTAGTTCTTCTCCCTCCTTCCTTCTCCTCGCGCCGTCGCCTTTTTCCTCTCCCCTCTCCTCTGTTACTCCCTCTGTTCCCTCTCTGCACCACCGAACACCACCGCCACCAAATCCCGGCGATCGCCGTCGCCGTGATGCCTCTCCGGCATGGTTAGCCGCGGGAATCGATTCCCCGCTACGTCCTCTTCCTCCTCGACACCACCACTGTGACTGGAAGCCCCTGGATCATCGCCGCCGTCCCCGTCGCTGTCGCCGTCGTCGACTGTCGCCTCCCACCTCCTCCTCCCTCTGTTTCCCCTCGGTGAGCAGCACGATCCCCTCCTTCCTTTCCCTCTCTGCATCAGTGGCCCACGCGCGCGTACCCACCCTGCACCTGGCCCACGAGCAACAGCAACAGCAGCTCGCGAGCTCGCCGACGGCGACCACCGTTCTCTCGGTGAAATTCATTTAACTGAATTTTATTCAGTTTCAGTTAGCGGCCACGAACACCACCTCAAAACCGCGCGCGCGCCCTTCCTATCACGATCCCGCAGCCACCCCAGTGGCACCAGCACTGCGCACTCGCACACGAGGGCGTGGGTTCGATTCCCAACCCCGCGGGATTAAATCCCCAATTTTGGCCCTTTGCCACGCTGGCTGCGCAGGCCCACCTGCCAGTGGCAGTGGTGGCCACACCAGCACCCACCCGCGGCCACGCAGGCGCACAGCTGGGCACTGGCCCACTGCCAGTGACCCAGGGCCTAGTCTGCCCGCGTATAAAAAGTCCCAGGGGCCTGTCTGGAATTTTCTTTTTCGCAGCTAAGCCCCTGGACCAAATCTGTAACTGTTTAATTCACAAAATAGCCCCTGCAATTTCAAATTCAAATAACTTTTGTATTTCAAATCCAAATAAAATAAATAAAATATGTTTTCTGTACCAAATTTAATTCTCTACATGTTTAAATCATTTGTTTACTGTTTTGAACATTTCAAATGTTTTCAAAATTCAAATTCAAATAACTATTTCAAATTTGGTCAAAATCACAACTAATTCAAATTTAATTCAAATGTCACATATAAAATATGTTTTCCATGCAAAATTGAACCACCTTTCCAAATATAAACTTTGTTTCCTGTTTTGAATAATTAAAATTGGTTAAATAATTTAAACCTTGTTTAAATCATTTAAAATTGCTAAATTCATAAGTTGGTCAAATTAAATTCTTTTTGAACATATAAAATATGTTTTCAAACCAGAAGAGTATAAACTTTCCAAATATGAATTTTATTTAATGTTTTGACCAAATAAAAATTCAAATAAATTCATACTTGAATTAAATTCTTTTAAATCTTGTCCAAACTTGTTTAATTCATAATTAATTCATTTTAAATCCCTTGTCAACAAATGAAACATGTATTCCACCTAAAATTTTGTGTTCTTTCCAAATATGAACTTTGTTATCTATTTTGAACAATTAAAATAGGTGAAAACAACAAATGCTTGTGTAACACCTTAAAGAAGCCAAATTTCCTAACTTAATAAATAAATTTCCAAACTTGGTAAACACCTTATCAAATTGAAGCTATTGTTGTTTTCTTATTGTTTTCCTCATCCATGCATCATCCTAATCAACTTTCACATGTTGGTTATTTGTAGATCATTTAATTCAACCTTAATTCATGGGCTTTTCCATATGCAATCCAAATTGCATATGGGCCCATTTAATTATGTTACCATGTCAACTAGCTTATTCTGATGCATCAATTAAATTGTCATGCATCATCCCATGTTTGTGCATTATGCCATGTTATTGATTGTTTGTCTCTCTGCGTTGTTTTGTTTGCTTCTTCTCGAATAGACGACGACGTTGAGACAGACGAGGTTTACGACACTACTTCTGAGGAGTTAGCCCAGTACCAGGCTACTGAGTTTGCAGGCAAGTATTCACTCATAAGAACCATTGTGTCCTTTCCACACTGGATATCGATACTTTCCGTTGTCTATCCTGCTAGCCTTAAGATTCGTTGCTTGTGTTCCGATCCTATCACTTGTTATCCTGTAACCCTGATATAGCCTATCCTCCACACCTATACCCTGTTGTTTGTTGCCTGTGTCTTACTAGCATGCTTAGGGTTGTTTATGCTTGAGTCTGATGTCCGTTATTTCTGTTACCATATCTATTATGTTCTGGGGGCTCGATGTTAAACAACAACCTTTTAATGTTTGAGGTAATGCTAATTTGATGATAAGGCACCGGCAGGAGGCCGGGTATGGTTTTGAGGCCTGCTAGTGTCGAACTCAGGAAAAGTTCTTGTCCTCTAGATCCATGATGAGCGCGCTAACCGCATGTGGGAAGCGTGTATGGGCGCCCCCCTCAATTTGATTCAATTCGCATCTCGTCCAAATCGCCTCTTTTAGTTCGGGTTTTCCATTTGCCGCATGCATATGCACGTGCGAACCCGAGGCCAGGGTGGAACTTTTGTAGTCGGCATTTAGGGAGACACGTTCTTAGAGTGCTATGAGGGTCCCCTTTTCTTCGTGGGGCTTGATTAGCCGTGCGCTCAATTGCACGGGGTTCTTTGGGCTTGATGCGAAGAAGAGTTGGGTTGTGTTGAGTGCCTCGCTTGGTGGAAGTGCATTTCCATCTGGCGGGGTATTCTTACGTGTACGGCCAAATTGGTGCATCCCTGCAGGGTTAAATCTTCTCGAGAAGCCGTGTTGTCCGTGGTTATGGATGACTTGGTGATAGGGATGGCTAACAAGGATTAGACAACTTACACCTAATCAATAATAAGTTGACTAGTAATAGGCATATTGTCACAATAACTTGAACCTTCATTAATCCAACTGTGTGAGTTATCTTCGGATTGCTTCTTTGGATAAGGGGCGAGATTCAGGATGGGTTTGTTTGGGGTTAGTGGTAGTTGGTTCCGATATGCTATCTTATCCCTTTCTTTTAGCCGGATGTTGTAGCGTCTCTCTGTAGTTGGTTAGAGCAGCCCGCTGCCGCATCTTTATATCACCTATCTTCCGTTGAACCCAAAGCATCTGTACCTGGTGTTGCCGGGTACACTTTGGTATCATGTGCGTCTTGCTTGCCAGTACTCGTCTGTACTGACCCCTTTGGGGCTGCGTGTTCTGCAGACTACGGTTCCGAGGATCCCCATGGTGGCTACTACGTGGAGTATGACGAGGCTGCTCACGAGTAGATAGCGGACCCGGGCAGGATCCGAGACAACGTGGATGGGCTCCGTCTTTTCGTTTCCGGCCTCTTAGGCCTATTTGGATCTTGTCTGTACTCAGACACTTTGGATGCTTCCGCTGTGATGTAATGATGACTTGTTGGGACATGTGTCCTCTGGATGATTGTATTTGCTATCTCTGCTCTAGTGAGAGCTATTTGCCACTTCTTTCTATTTCTTTGTGTCTTAGAGATTTGTTGTGATATCACTTGTTCAAATGCCGTTGACGTACCATGTGTGTATGTTATGAAGTACGTCAACGGAAGTAGTCGGATTTCTATGGGATGGTTTACGCAGACGATGAATAGTAGAGGATGGTTGTCACACGTTTACGTGTTGGCCTACTCATATTGAGATGCGGGTGCCGGTATGCCCCGTAAGCCATTTATCTACTGTTTAGCGGGCTGTGAGTATCCTCTAGAAGTCCGGGTGCGACAAATGGTATCAGAGCCTGTCTGCCTGTAGGATCCCTTTTACTGGTCGCAGTTGAGTCTAGAAACTATTTTGTAGCTATATAGGAAAAATGAAACGTGAGAGTAGGAATTCTGTTCTTTTATTTCTTTCCCCACCCACCCTCCCTTTTCTGGTAAGGAAGTGCAACGTTGTTTTCTCTTCTCATCTAAACTTTCAAGTTAGGATTTCATGTATCCTGGTTTCTCTAGGATAGTTATATCTACTACACCATAGGAATGGAGGTGGTTGTGACATGATTTATCATGTTGCCTACTCACGATTGAGAACGGAGGCGTGTAAGCCCCGGAAGCAGATCCTCTATTCCTTAAGCAGTAGATATTTATCCTTTAGAAGCCTGGATGGGTTTTCCGTAGTACCTCAGGAGTGTTTGGTCTCGTGTTTCCCCAATGTTGCTTCGATATCCTGTTCTTCTCAACATCCTTTTCGTCCGTTGAAACCTTTGTTGTTGCTTGCCACCTCAGTTTTTCTACCGGCGTCTAATCAAAGCTTCCCCGATCATCTGCAGATGGATCTCAGGTTCTACCCGCGGGTGGTTCGTATGACTCGTTGCGAGAGCACTGCCGGTTATCCGGAGATGCTGAGAGACATGGTCACTTATCTGGGGTTCCGTTGGGCACCAGAGTACCAGGTCTACGAGCAGCAGCGAGAGTTTGACCAGACCTACTACCAGTCTATCGTCTACATTCTGTCAGATGATGGCATGAGAGTTGTCCACCGCTACGAGACAGTAGGTTCCACAGTGGATATGGCTGTGCAGCAGGCAGCTTATGTGAGTCTCACCGTCCTTCGTGCTGACTACTGGGGATTTGACGATTCCATCTATTGCCACATTCCCCGTGGTTACATCACTTCGGAGGAGCTCACTTCACTCTCTATGACAACCTGGATGTCTACGAGCATGATAACTCCATGCTGCACATCACCGCTCAGTTTGTGAGGTACAGTGACGCAGTTGCCACCACACTATCTCAGGAGTTGGCCTCAGTCAGAGAGCAGCTCTACCTTGCTTTGACTCGTCTGGCGACGTACACCACATACTTTGTTGGAGATGAGCGCTTTGCACGTTTCGATCAGCCAGTTGGTCGTCGTCTGCTAGATGCTGGAGGTTACGAGCCGATCAGAGGTCCACTCCTCAACCTCGGTGCTGGTTACACTGGGATTCCACGCTTTGGAGCACAGGGAGTCGACGCTATGTACTTCACCACACCTAGAGTCGCTCTCAGACCACGTCAGATCTACGTGGATCGTCGTTCCACCTACTTTCGTGGGCGTGCTCCTCACCGTACCTCTCGCCGTACTCCTAGCCGCCGTCCTGCGTGATGAGCATGGGAGTACCGATGTATCCATTCTTAGCTATGTTTAGTTATCCTTTGGCATTCGAACCATTTATGGTGTGTTGGATATTCTGATGTATTTGAACATGTGATGGTGAACCTTGTGGTTATCTATTCGTGCGTCGGAATAATCTCTCTTTCGGTTTCCAAGTCTATCCTTTTCTACTGTTGTGCTAAAATGCATTTCCATTCAGGATGCCGCCAACAAGGAACAACGCGCCTGAGCCACCACCAATCGCGGAGCTGTTGACTCAGATGACCCAAGTCATGACGCAGATGGCCCAGTTTCAGACTAATCAGCACAACAACCAGACAGCTCCACGAGTCAGCATCAAGGAGTTTCTCAGTCTGGGCCCAAGAGCTTTCGTGGCCACACGCGAGCCTATGGACGCTGATGACTGGATCCGTGAGATAGCTAAGGCTCTGGAGATTGCTCACGTAGCTGAAGAAGACAAGGTCAAGTATGCCTCCTATCTGTTGAAGGGTCAGGCAGCTACTTGGTGGGAGAACTTTCAGGCCATGAGAACTGGGATACCAGTCACGTGGGGTTGTTTCAAGGAAGCCTTCCTGAAGCACCACAGTCTCATGGAAAGGATGCGTGAAGAGTTTTGCTCACTCAAGCAGGGCAAGTTGGACGTCATCGGCTATCAGAGTGAGTTCAATCGCCTCGCTCGTTACGCTGGTGATGAGGTGTCCACTGAGGCTAACAAGATGGCAAGGTTCCGCAGAGGTTTTAACCCGGAACTCAAGTATGCCCTCACCAACGTCAAGGCCAACAGCTTCGAGGATCTCGTTAACACCGCGCTCAATGAAGAAAATGGGCGCAAGGCGTTCGAGGAATCTCGCAAGCACTCGCGTGAGGGTGGTTCCTCCTCCAACATGACCACCCCTCCGCAGAAGCGCCGCATCTGGGTACCAAATGGTGTTGTCACTCGGGCTCCATACGCCCAAACTTCCCCAGGCTTCGCTCCCAGCCCACCCAACCCTGCTCAGATGCATGATCAAAGGGCTTCGATGGGGCAGCCAAGGCCAGGGCCTCCTCGTGTCGTCACTTGCTACAAGTGCAAGCAGACGGGGCACTACGCTGACAAGTGCACGCAGAGGCAGCTACCTCCACCACCACCTCGTCCTAACACAAACCAGGCAATGGTGCGCGCTCCCCCGCCTAAGGCCTTCAACTCCAACAACAGGCCTGTCGGGAGGACCGCAAGGGTGAATCATGTCAAGATCGACAAAGCTGAGGAAGCTCCTGACGTCGTTCTCGGTATATTACCCGTAAACTCTATTCCAGTTAAAGTGTTGTTTGATACCGGAGCATCGCATTCTTTTGTGTCAAAGATTTTTGCCACAACAAACAACCTAATTGTGGTTCCACTAAGCAATCAAATCACTGTTCACTCCCCGGGATCTCAAATGTTGACTTCCAAGATAAGTAAGGACAATCAAATCCTAATTGGAGGTCACATATTCCTTGCTTCTCTCATGTTGCTGGGAAGTTCTGACATTGATGTCATTCTCGGTATGGATTGGCTGAAGGCCAATAAAGCAAGAATTGACTGTGCTCAAAAGTCAATAACTCTGTTACACCCTTCTGGCCAGATAGTCTATTCTCCAAATGAATCAAGTTCCATTCAGCTATGCACCCTCGATGCAAAACCTCTACCTTCACTTGAAAATGTTCCGGTGGTTTGCGACTTCCCTGACGTCTTTCCAGAAGAGTTGCCAGGGATGCCTCCGGACAGAGCTGTTGAGTTCGTGATCGAACTTGAACCAGGTACTGCTCCAATCTCTAAGCACCCCTACAAGATAGGAACTCCCGAGCTGAAGTTGTTGAAGGAACAAATTGATATGTACATGGAAAAAGGTTACATTCAACCTAGTTCCTCAGCTTGGGGTTGCCCAACTCTGTTCGTTGCGAAGAAGGATCACACAAAGAGACTTGTTGTTGACTATCGTCCTCTTAACGAGAAAACCATCAAAAACAAGTATCCAATTCCTCGCATCGATGATCTTTTTGATCAACTTGCTAGAGCCTCAATATTCTCCAAGTTGGACTTGAGAATGGGTTACCATCAAATAAAGATCAGAAAAGAGGATATTCCAAAGACAACTTTCACCACTCGCTACGGTCTATATGAATTCACCGTCATGTCCTTTGGTCTCACCAATGCACCGGCGACATTCTCTCGACTCATGAATTCTGTCTTCCACGAATACCTCGACAAGTTCATTGTGGTGTATCTTGATGACATTCTTGTCTACTCAAAATCAGAGGAAGAGCATGAAGAACATCTTCGTCTCACTCTCATGAAGCTTCGCGAGCATCGTCTCTATGCCAAGTTCTCCAAATGTGAGTTCTGGATTTCAGAAGTTGCTTACCTTGGTCATGTAATCTCTGCAAAGGGCATAGCCATTGATCCCGAAAAGGTTAAAGCAATTGTTGATTGGAAACCTCCGAAGACGATGAAGCAAGTAAGAAGCTTTCTTGGCTTGGCTAGCTATTGCCTTCGTTTCATCCAAAACTTCTCCAAGATTGCCAAACCTCTCACTGACCTCACAAAGAAGGACAAGAAGTTTGTTTGGTCTCCACAATGTGATGAAAGTTTCAATCTCCTGAAGACTAAACTCACTTCTACACCAGTTCTGGTTGGCCAAGATCCTTCCAAACCTTTCCAAATATTCTGTGATGCTTCTCTGCAAGGTCTAGGTGCAGTTCTTATGCAAGAACGTCAAGTTGTGGCTTATGCTTCACGTCAGTTGAACGCACATGAGCTCAATTATCCCACTCATGACCTTGAACTTGCAGTAGTTGTGTTTGCCCTCAAGAAATGGAGACAATACTTGTTGGGTAATCGCACTGAAATCTTTTCCGATCATAAGAGTCTGAAGTACATCTTCACTCAACCAGATCTAAACCTCAGACAAAGGAGATGGATTGAAAAGATCAAAGACTTTGATCTTACCATTTCTTACACTCCAGGCAAGGCTAATGTTATGGCCGATGCTCTCAGTCGCAAGTCGTATTGCAATAATCTCATGATCATGGAAAGCCAACCTCCTCTTCATGAAGAATTCTAGAAGCTCAACCTTGGTCTTGTTCCTCAAGGCTATCTTGCAAACTTGACAGCCAGTCCAACTCTCGAGGACAAGATTCGTTCTGAACAACTTCGTGATGCTGAAATCAAGAATATGGTAGAACACATCAAAGGAGGCAATGAGAAATTTAAGTCCTTCTCAATTGATGACAAGGGAACTGTGTTCTTTGAAGGACGCATTGCAGTTCCTCAGATCCAAAGTCTCAAAGATGTCATTCTCAAGGAGGCTCATGAAACTCCTCTCTCCATACACCCTGGAAGTACAAAGATGTACCAGGATCTCAAGACACTATATTGGTGGCCTGGCATGAAACGTGAAATTGCTCAATACGTTTCTGAATGCGACGTTTGTCAACGTGTTAAAGCAGTTCATCAGAAAACAGCCGGTCTTCTCCAACCTCTGAAAATCCCTGAGTAGAAGTGGGACATGATTGAAATGGACTTCGTCACTGGTTTTCCAAAGTCCAAGAGGGGCAACGATGCAATCTTCGTTGTCATTGATCGACTCACTAAAGTTGCTCACTTCTTTCCTGTCAAAGAGACAATCTCAGCTAGCCAGTTAGCAGAGCTCTACATAGCAAAGATTGTTACTCTTCATGGTGTTCCATTGGAAATAAGCTCAGACCGTGGAAGCATATTCACTTCTCATTTCTGGAAAAGCTTTCAAGAAGCATTGGGCACCAAACTTCTGTTCAGCACAGCCTACCATCCTCAGTCTCAAGGGCAAGTCGAAAGAGTCAATCAGATTCTCGAGGATATGCTCAGAGCATGTGGTATCTCTTTTGGCATGAAATGGGAAGAATGTCTTCCATATGCTGAATTCTCCTACAACAACAGCTTCCAGGCAAGCCTAGTCATGGCACCATTTGAGGCTCTCTATGGACGCAGATGCAGGAGTCCAATAAATTGGTCTGGAGCTGGTGAACGTTCACTCTTAGGCCCTGACATTGTTAAGGAGGCCGAGGAGAAAGTTCGCATCATCCGTGACAATCTCAAGATTGCTCAGTCTCGTCAGAAAAGCTACTATGACAGCAAGCACAGGGACATGGTCTATGCACCTGGTGACAAAGCATATCTCCGTGTAACTCCCCTCAGAGGCACTCATCGTTTTGGTGTCAAAGAAAAGCTTGCACCAAGATATATTGGTCCCTTCAACATTCTCTCAAGGCGTGCAGAAAATGCCTATCGTCTTGAACTTCCACAAAGCTATCCAAGGTGCACGATGTGTTTCACGTGTCACAGCTCAAGAGGTGCTTCAAAGATCCAGGTCGTGCAGTTGATCATGATTCCATTGATCTGCAAGAGGACCTCTCTTATGAAGAGCATCTTGTTCGAATTCTCGATGAGACCGAGCGCATAACTCGCAACAAGAGCACCAAGTTCTTAAAAGTGCAGTGGTCTCATCATTCCGATAAAGAGGCAACGTGGGAGACCGAAGAGGATCTTCGCAAGAAGTATCCGGACCTTTTCTCTTCTCAGTAGGAATCTCGGGGCGCGATTCCTTCAAGGGGGGGGGGCGTTTTGTAACATCCCAAGTATGAAAAACAACCATTAGAATGTTTTCTTTTTGTTAATTTATGTTTTGCATCATGTCATCATAAGCATTGCATTTGTTTTCCTTTGTTTTTCCATTTGAATTTCAAACAAATTTCAAATTCTTGTTTCATACTTGTTCTGTTACAATTTTTCAAATGAAAATTACAAATCAAACCAATCATTTGTTCCTAATAAACTTGAAATTAAAAACTAATAACTTGCTTCTTTCAATTATTCAATTAATACCAAAATTCAATCAAATCCATTTGAATTTTAAATAGCAACCAACTTTGAATTTTTGAAAAACAGAAAGTTGCACACTTGTACTTTTGTGATAAATAACTCATAAAAATGTATCCCCAAATTTTTCAATCACAAAAACCCTTCCATTTCTCTTCTTTCTTTCCTTTTTCTTTTCTGCAAAAAAAAACAGAATCAGAAAACAGGAAAAAAAAAACAGAGAGAGAAGGGGGCAGGCCAGCCCAGCCCACCAGCCCACGGCCTGCGTACCCCTTCATCCCTTACCTCTGTACGGTCGCGTATCGGGGTTGCCCACGTCGACAGACCGAGGAGGGAACGGCTGCGCGCGCCTCCTCCTCCTCCTTATAGCCACCCCGAGGGCTCCTCCTCCTGCCCTAGTTCTTCTCCCTCCTTCCTTCTCCTCGCGCCGTCGCCTTTTTCCTCTCCCCTCTCCTCTGTTACTCCCTCTGTTCCCTCTCTGCACCACCGAACACCACCGCCACCAAATCCCGGCGATCGCTGTCGCCGTGATGCCTCTCCGGCCTGGTTAGCCACGGGAATCGTTTCCCCGCTACGTCCTCTTCCTCCTCGACACCACCGCTGTGACTGGAAGCCCCTGGATCATCACCGCCGTCCCTATCGCTGTCGCCGTCGTCGACTGTCGCCTCCCGAGCACCTCCTCCTCCCTCTGTTTCCCCTCGGTGAGCAGCACGATCCCTCCTTCCTTTCCCTCTCTGCATCAGTGGCCCACGCGCGCGTACCCACCCTGCACCTGGCCCACGAGCAACAGCAGCAGCAGCTCACGAGCTCGCCGACGGCGACCACCGTTCTCTCGGTGAAATTCAGTTAACTGAATTTTATTCAGTTTCAGTTAGCGGCCACGAACACCACCTCAAAACCGCGCGCGCGCCCTTCCTATCACGATCCCGCAGCCACCCCAGTGGCACCAGCACTGCACTCGCACACGAGGGCGTGGGTTCGATTCCCAGCCCCGCGAGATTAAATCCCCAATTTTTGCCCTTTGCCACGCTGGCTGCGCAGGCCCACCTGCCAGTGGCAGTGGTGGCCACACCAGCACCCACCCGCGGCCACGCAGGCGCACAGCTGGGCACTGGTCCACTGCCAGTGACCCAGGGCCTCCTCTGCCCGCGTATAAAAAGTCCCAGGGGCCTGTCTGGAATTTTCTTTTTCGCAGCTAAGCCCCTGGACCAAATCTGTAACTGTTTAATTCACAAAATAGCCCCTGCAATTTCAAATTCAAATAACTTTTGTATTTCAAATCCAAATAAAATAAATAAAATATGTTTTCTGTACCAAATTTAATTCTCTACATGTTTAAATCATTTGTTTACTGTTTTGAACATTTCAAATGTTTTCAAAATTCAAATTCAAATAACTATTTCAAATTTGGTCAAAATCATAACTAATTCAAATTTAATTCAAATGTCACATATAAAATATGTTTTCCATGCAAAATTGAACCACCTTTCCAAATATAAACTTTGTTTCCTCTTTTGAATAATTAAAATTGGTTAAATAATTTAAACCTTGTTTAAATCATTTAAAATTGCTAAATTCATAACTTGGTCAAATTAAATTCTTTTTGAACATATAAAATATGTTTTCAAACCAGAAGAGTATAAACTTTCCAAATATGAATTTTATTTAATGTTTTGACCAAATAAAAATTCAAATAAATTCATACTTGAATTAAATTCTTTTAAATCTTGTCCAAACTTGTTTAATTCATAATTAATTCATTTTAAATCCCTTGTCAACAAATGAAACATGTATTCCACCTAAAATTTTGTGTTCTTTCCAAATATGAACTTTGTTATCTATTTTGAACAATTAAAATTGGTGAAAACAACAAATGCTTGTGTAACACCTTAAAGAAGCCAAATTTCCTAACTTAATAAATAAATTTCCAAACTTGGTAAACACCTTATCAAATTGAAGCTATTGTTGTTTTCTTATTGTTTTCCTCATCCATGCATCATCCTAATCAACTTTCACATGTTGGTTATTTGTAGATCATTTAATTCAACCTTAATTCATGGGCTTTTCCATATGCAATCCAAATTGCATATGGGCCCATTTAATTATGTTACCATGTCAACTAGCTTATTCTGATGCATCAATTAAATTGTCATGCATCATCCCATGTTTGTGCATTATGCCATGTTATTGATTGTTTGTCTCTCTGCGTTGTTTTGTTTGCTTCTTCTCGAATAGACGACGACGTTGAGACAGACGAGGTTTACGACACTACTTCTGAGGAGTTAGCCCAGTACCAGGCTACTGAGTTTGCAGGCAAGTATTCACTCACAAGAACCATTGTGTCCTTTCCACACTGGATATCGATACTTTCCGTTGTCTATCCTGCTAGCCTTAAGATTCGTTGCTTGTGTTCCGATCCTATCACTTGTTATCCTGTAACCCTGATATAGCCTATCCTCCACACCTATACCCTGTTGTTTGTTGCATGTGTCTTACTAGCATGCTTAGGGTTGTTTATGCTTGAGTCTGATGTCCGTTATTTCTGTTACCATATCTATTATGTTCTGGGGGCTCGATGTTAAACAACAACCTGTTAATGTTTGAGGTAATGCTAATTTGATGATAAGGCACCGGCAGGAGGCCGGGTATGGTTTTGAGGCCTGCTAGTGTCGAACTCAGGAAAAGTTCTTGTCCTCTAGATCCATGATGAGCGCGCTAACCGCATGTGGGAAGCGTGTATGGGCGCCCCCCTCAATTTGATTCAATTCGCATCTCGTCCAAATCGCCTCTTTTAGTTCGGGTTTTCCATTTGCCGCATGCATATGCACGTGCGAACCCGAGGCCAGGGTGGAACTTTTGTAGTCGGCATTTAGGGAGACACGTTCTTAGAGTGCTATGAGGGTCCCCTTTTCTTCGTGGGGCTTGATTAGCCGTGCGCTCAATTGCACGGGGTTCTTTGGGCTTGATGCGAAGAAGAGTTGGGTTGTGTTGAGTGCCTCGCTTGGTGGAAGTGCATTTCCATCTGGCGGGGTATTCTTACGTGTACGGCCAAATTGGTGCATCCCTGCAGGGTTAAATCTTCTCGAGAAGCCATGTTGTCCGCGGTTATGGATGACTTGGTGATAGGGATGGCTAACAAGGATTAGACAACTTACACCTAATCAATAATAAGTTGACTAGTAATAGGCATATTGTCACAATAACTTGAACCTTCATTAATCCAACTGTGTGAGTTATCTTCGGATTGCTTCTTTGGATAAGGGGCGAGATTCAGGATGGGTTTGTTTGGGGTTAGTGGTAGTTGGTTCCGATACGCTATCTTATCCCTTTCTTTTAGCCGGATGTTGTAGCGTCTCTCTGTAGTTGGTTAGAGCAGCCCGCTGCCGCATCTTTATATCACCTATCTTCCGTTGAACCCAAAGCATCTGTACCTGGTGTTGCCGGGTACACTTTGGTATCATGTGCGTCTTGCTTGCCAGTACTCGTCTGTACTGACCCCTTTGGGGCTGCGTGTTCTGCAGACTACGGTTCCGAGGATCCCCATGGTGGCTACTACGTGGAGTATGACGAGGCTGCTGACGAGTAGATAGTGGACCCGGGCAGGATCCGAGACAACGTGGATGGGCTCCGTCTTTTCGTTTCCGGCCTCTTAGGCCTATTTGGATCTTGTCTGTACTCAGACACTTTGGATGCTTCCGCTGTGATGTAATGATGACTTGTTGGGACATGTGTCCTCTGGATGATTGTATTTGCTATCTCTGCTCTAGTGAGAGCTATTTGCCACTTATTTCTATTTCTTTGTGTCTTAGAGATTTGTTGTGATATCACTTGTTCAAATGTCGTTGACGTACCATGTGTGTATGTTATGAAGTACGTCAATGGAAGTAGTCGGATTTCTATGGGATGGTTTACGCAGACGATGAATAGTAGAGGATGGTTGTCACACGTTTACGTGTTGGCCTACTCATATTGAGATGTGGGTGTCGGTATGCCCCATAAGCCATTTATCTACTGTTTAGCGGGCTGTGAGTATCCTCTAGAAGTCCGGGTGCGACAACATTCTACTCAATAACCACAAGGCTTTAGAACTAAAATAACATCTAGCATGATATGAAAAAGTCTGGCCACATGTCGCACCCTGATTTCTAGGGGATACTCACCGTACGAACTGGATAGCAGATGCTTGGATTATGGGGCATAACTGCTCCCACGTCCCAGCTTCCTGGTAGGCCTGCGCTTATGCGCGACAACACAAGCCCTGCTATTCCATCGTCGATGTAAACTATCCACTAGAGATCAAAGGCACTTCCGTCGACGTACTTCAAACCATACACACATGGTACGTCAACGGCGTTGAACAACTGATATCACAACAGATCTCTACGACACAAAAGATTGAAATAAGTTGCAAATGGCTCTCATCAGAGCAGAGATAGCAAATACAATCATTCAGAGGACACACGTCCCAACAATACATCATTACAATACAGCGGAAGCATTCAACATGTCTGAGTACAGACAAGAACCAAATAGGCCTAAGAGGCCGGAAACAAACAGACGGAGCCCATCCACGAAGTCTCGGATCCTGCCCGGGTCCGCTATCTACTCGTCAGCAGTCTCGTCATACTTCACGTAGTAGCCACCATGTAGATCCTCGGAAACGTAGGTCTGCGGAAACCACAGCCCCAAAGGGGTCAGTACATAAACGTACTGGCAAGCAAGACTCACAGTTCACCAAAGTGTAACCCGTCAACACCAAGCACAGATGCTTTGGGTTCAACGGAAGAGAGGGGATATAAAAGGTGCTGCAACTGGCTGCACTACCAACTACAGAGATTCTACCACTTCCGGCTAACAGAAAGGAGATAAGATCGAGGATTGTAACCAACTGAAGATAACTTCAAACAAACCCATCCTGGACCTCGCCCCTTATCCAAAGAAGCAATCCGAGGATAACTCACACAGTTGAGTTAATGATGGTTCAGATTATTGTGTCAATAAGCCTATTACTAGTCAGGTTGTTAATCATTGGGTGTAAGGTTGGTAATCATTAGGTTTAAGTTGTCCTGAGTACTTGTTAGCCAGTACTTTCACCAAGTAATCCATAACCGCGGAAAACACGGCTTCTCGAGAAGATTATCCCTGCAGGGTTGCACCAATTTGGCCGTACACTCATGAATATCCCGCCAGATGGGATGCCTCCCACCAAGCGGGGCACTCAACACAACCAACCATTCTTCGCATCAATCCCAAAGCACCTTGGGCGCACGGCTAATCGAGCCCAGAAGAAAATGGACCCTCATAGCACTCTAAGAACGTGTCCCCCTATATGCCGACTACGAAAGTTCCACCCTGGCCTGGGCTCGCAAAAACATGCATGCGGCAAATGGAAAACACGAACTAAATGAGGCGATTTGGACGAGATGCGAATCAGGTCAAGTTGAGGGGGGCGCCCATACTCGCTTCCCAAATGCGGGTAGTGCGCTCATCATGGATCAGTAGACAAGACCCTTTTCCTATTAGGGTCGACACTAGCAGGCTTCAAAACCTCTCATGGGCCTCCTGCCGGTGCCTTATCATCAAATTATTATTTAACAATAACAGTAGCATGATTGATTGATTGATTAAACATCGAGCCCCCAGAACATAATAGAGTAGTAACAGAAAGTAACGGGTAACAGACTCGAGCAAAACAACCTAAGCATGCTAGTAAGACACTGGCTCAAACAATGGGTATAGGTATGGAGGTGAGGCAATATCAGGTTTAAAGGATTCATGTGATAGGTTCGTAACAGAAACAACAACTACTAAGGCTAGCAGAAAAGAACAACGGAAAGTATCGGTAACCAATGTTGAAAGGAACACAGTGGTTCATGTGAGTGATAACTTGCCTGCAAAACCCAGTAGCCTGGTACTGAGCTAAATCCTTAGAAGGGGTGTCGTAAGTATCGTCGGTCTCAACGTCGTCGTGTATCCGAGAAGAAGCAAACAAACAATGCAGAAAGATAAACAATCATTATCATGGCATTGTGCACAATCAAAGACGATGCATGACATGTTAATAGATGCATCAAAATAAACTATTTGACAAGATAGAAACAGGATTAAATGGACCCATATGCAATTGGATTGCATATGGAAAGCCCATGAATTATGGTTGAATTAATTGTTTTACAACTAATCAACTTGTGTAAGTGATTTAGCATGATGCATGGATGAGGAAAACAGCAAAATAACAACAATAGAACCAAATGGAAATAAGGCTTAACAAGTTTAGAAAATCATTTATTAAGTTATGGAATTTTGGTTTCTTAAAGGTGTCACACAAGCATTTGTTATTTTCATCAATTTAAAGTGTTCAAAACATTAAGTGAGATTCATATGTGAAAAGTTTATACTTTTGTGGTTTGAAAACATATTTTATATGCCCCAAAAGAATTTGTTTTGATCAAGTTATAAATTTAACATTATTAAATGAATTAAATAAGATTTAAATTATTTAACCACTTTTTAATTATTCAAAACATGAAACAAATTTTATATTTGGAAAGAGGGTTTAATTTTGCATGGAAAACATATTTCATTTGTGGAAATTGGATTTAAAATGAGCAAGTTATTATTTTGGCAATTTTAAATGCAATAATTAAGAAACAGTTGTTTTCAGCAATTTAAATTATTCAAAACAGCAAACAAAATTTATATTTGGAAATTACATGAAAAGTTGATTGGAAAACATATTTGGTTTGTGAAATTTGGAATTTTTATGCTCAAGTTATGAATTTTACAAAATTAGGTGAATTTGACAAGTTTTCAAATTTTGCACCAATTTAAAATATCCAAAACAGTAAAAAAATTTTATATTTGGATAGATCATTTAATTTGGTATTGAAAACATATTAAAAATGTTGAATTTGGAGTTGGGATGAATTTCTTATGCATTTTAGAAGATTGGGTGCAAATCTGCACTTTTAAACCATTAGGGACTTAGAAATAATTATTTCAGGGGTCTAGATTAAATACCAGGGGCCTAGGTGTGGTTTCTGGGGTTTGTGCAGTACCAAAACAATGCAAAATAAAAGGTGGTTTAATTTGAGGGAGTGGGGGATCGAACCCCTCACCTCCTGCTGTGAGGACAAGGAGCAGAACCAGTGGGCTAGTGTGTTGTGTGTTGACAGGGAAGGGGATCTCGGGAGGTTATGCTGTGGCTCGCGGGTATAACTGAATTAAAACGAAAAAGGAGCATGAAAAGGGTGGGGCTGGGACTTGAACTCGCGAGCTCTGGGCTCGCTGCGCTTCCGCTGCGCGCTCTACCAGTGGGTCTAATGCGGCTGGTTTGGAAGGAAGGGAAACTCGGGGGAGTAAAGGTGTGGCTGGCAGGTGGTTTTTTCTCTGAAAAAAACTGCACGTAACCTGTACCTGTACGTTCCATGGCTGCACCTCGACGGAGTGATCCCGAGCGGATATGGCGAGGGGGGGTGAGCGGCCGCTAGGGGAGGAGGTAGAGGGCGAGAGGAAGGAGGGGAGCGGGATGGAGGGAGGAGGTCGAACCTCACCTTGGGGACAGTAGGGAGGAGGCGATCGGATGGTTTGGGGCGGACAGCAGGTGGCAGGGGCGACGGCCGGCTTGGAGCGGACGGCGGCGGCGCCGTAGGGCTCCTCGGCGCCCACCGAGTAGACGAGGAGGAAGAAGGATCCACGGCGTCTCCATTCCCGCCGTGGGGAGCTCCCGGGACAGCCTCCAGCGACCACGCCAACCTCCTCAACTTTCGGCCATGGTGGGGGGTTTCAGGTTCAGTGAATGTACAGAGCAGAGAGGAGAGAAGGAAGAGGAAGAGGAGGGCGCCGCGGCGCTAGGGTTAGGGAGAGGGGAGAGGTGCGGCCTAGGGTTTGCAAGCAGAGGGTAGGTTAGATATAGGGGAAGGAGGCCTAGTACGGCAGGCCATCGGCAGGGTGGGGAAGGATCGATCGGCTCTGCTGCGGTCGTACCCGTGCTGACGTCGATGGGAGGAAGAAGACAACATAGGTGAAGGGGTATTGGGCTTCTAGGGGAATTGGGCTGGGGAAGAAAAGAGGGAAAGGGTTGGGCCTGCCCCTCTCTCCTTTACTTGTTTTTATTTTTTTCTTCTGCTTTTTTTTTTGCTGAAAGGAGTTAGGAAGAAAAGACTAGGGTTTTGGCTTAGAAAAATTCTAGAAAATTTTTGGTATGGCTCAAATATGTAACCACAACAATGGCAAGTTTTGTTTTACAAAATCAAATAATTAAATTATGTTGCTATTTGAATTTTGATTGAATTTGAATGAGTTTTTATTATTAAGTGAAAATTAAAGAAAAGAACCACTTCAATTAGTTTGAACCCTCAATTTTAATTGAAACAAATTGCTTAGGATTGTTTGTAGTTTTCATAAATTTCAATTGGTTGCTGTTTTTGCAATTTGCAATTGGATTTGAATAACAATTGAATTAAGTGAATTATTAAAGTCCATAATTTTAAATGGTTTGAACCTTATGGATTAATTGGAAACAATTGGTGGGTTTTTATTTGAAATTTTTATTTAAAAGGTTGTAACAGAGCAAGTATGAAACCATTGTTTGAAAAAGGTTTGAATTTGAGTTGTGAAAACAGTGGAAAACAAATGCAACAATTTAGAAACAAAAGCAAACAACATGAAAACAACATGATGCCATGATGCAATACTTAAATAAACATGCAACAAACATTCTAAGGGGATGGTTTTCATACTTGGGCTGTTACACCACAGTCTATACAAGCTTCTACTTGCACCGTTAAAAATTCTAACTCAAGCAGCAGTTTCTTTTCCCAACAAGCACCATAAAAGACATGCTTTAACAAAAATTCTCTACATACTACAGAAAGTAAACATGAGATAACTCACATAACACTACTAAAACTAACAACTCTGAATAAGAGATGCAGTGAAAACAAGAGCTAAACAAGAATTTTTGCAGTAACTAGAAGAAAAACTAAGAATACTAGCATAGCAAGTATTCAAATGAAAAAGCGGAGCGTGTCTCTCTCCAAAACAAGAATGCTAGGGTCCAATGATATTATTGCAGCAAGGAAAACAAAAGAAAACAAAGGAAAACAAAAGAAAAACAAACAGATGCTCCAAGTAAACTTCATATGATGTGACCGAATAAAAATATAGTTTCACGAGAAGTGACCTGATAGATAGTTGATGAAGAAGGGCATTCCTTGGGCATCCCCAAGATTAGATGCTTGAGTCTTCTAAAAATATGCTTGGATGAACCACGGGGGCATCCCCAAGCTTTGACCTTGCAATCTTCTTGATCACATATATCACCTCTTCTCTTGACCCTTGAAAACTTCCTTCACACCACACTCAAATAGTTATCCACATTAGAGGGTTAGTGCAACGATGAAAAATCCATTGGTTATGTATGGCACATGTGCTATTGATACTTTTAAACATTAGCTACAGCCACTGACATTTTGTGAAGCAAAGAAATCCACTTGACATCGCAAAATAGCAAATGCAAGAAAAATGGCAGAATCTGTCAAAACTAGAACAGTGTGTAAAGACAAATTTTTACAAGGAACTTACGTTGCTCAGATCGAAAAACTTAAAGATCGAAAAATTTGTGGAATTAATCGAGGAATAAGCACAAGAAATTTCAGGTCATTTCTAATTTTCTGTGAATTATACGATATTTTACGATGGACAGCAGAAATCTGTTTCCTGCGCAGAAATCTGAAAACCAACTCCAACTCTCGTCAGAAACCTTACTTGGCACTACTAAAACATGAAAATAAAGATACAAAGGAGTTACTACAGAATTATACAACCCCTTGACTGAAAGAAACGGATAAAAACAAAGGAAAAATAAAACCATGGGTTATCTCCCAATAAGTGCTTTTCTTAAACGCCTTTTAGCTAGGCCCAAAAAAGTGGATTCAAGTATTTTTCAAGTCAAGAAGCATCCAAATTGTAACTTGTTTGAATAATGGAATCAAAAGGAAACTTCATTCTCTTTCTAGGAAAGTGTTCCATACCTTTCTTGAGTGGGAACTAAAATTGAATATTCCCCTCTTTCATATCAATAATAGCACCAATAGTTCTAAGAAAAGGTCTTCCCAAAACAATTGGACAAGAAGAATTGCATTCAATATTCAAGACAAAAAAATCAACAGGTACAAGATTATTATTAACCATGATAATAACATCATCAACTCTCCCCAAAGGTTTCTTTCTAACATTATCAATAAGACGAATATCCAAATAACAAGGTTCCAATGGTGGTAAATCAATAATATCATAGAGTTTCTTGGGCATAACAGCGATACTAGCACCAAGATCACATAGAGCATTTCAATCAAAATCGTTCACTTTCATTTTAATAATGGGTTCCCAACCATCATCTAGTTTCCTAGGGATAGGGGCTTCACATCTTAATTCATCCTCTCTAATTTGCATGAGAGCATTTGTAATATGTTTTGTGAAAGGCATATTCATAGCACTAGCATTAGGAAAACCAACAAGATTTTGTAAGAACTTAATCACTTCAGTTATGTTGCAATTATCAAATTCAAGATCATTTTTTCAAACATAATGGGACCATTGTCTCCCATGTTTCTAAAAATTTCAGCACTATTATCAGGAGCATTTTTAGCAGCTTCAAACAATTTTGCATTTTTTATAGTAGAAGTAGGAGTGTTTCCAACACCAATTACTTTACCATTGATAGTAGAAGGTTTTCTAGCATGAGAAGCTTCAGTCTTACTAGTGGTGGTAATGGTGCAAACATTAGCTATATTATTCTTTCTAGCTATTTCATCATCTCTTTCCCATCTAGCACGCAATTCAGCTAGCATCCTAACATTATCATCAATTCAAATTTGAGTAGCATTTAAAGTTTTACTTTGTTTAACATCATGAGGCATAACCTTTAGTTTTATCAAATCAACATCAAGAGCAAGGCTATCAACTTTATAAGCAAAAACATCAATTTTGCCAAAATTTTCCTCAATGGATTTATTGAAAGCAGTTTGTGTACTAATAAAATTCTTAAGCATGTTCTCAAGATCAGAGGGTACACTTTTGTTGCTGTTATAGGAGTTACCATAATAATTACCATAAGAATTGCTATTATTGGGAGGATATGACCTATAATTGTTGTTACCAAAATTATTTCTATAAGCATTGTTGTTGAAATTATTATTTTTAATGAAGTTCACATCAACATGCTCTTCTTGAGCAACCAAAGAGGCTAAGGTAACATTGTTTGGATCAATAGGAGCATGGCCATTAACAAGCATAGACATAATAGCATCAAGTCTATCACTCAAAGAGGAGGTTTCTTCAACAGAATTTACCTTCTTACCAGTTATAGCTCTCTCAGTATGCCATTCAGAATAGTTTACCATCGTATTATCAAGAAGCTTTGTTGCTGCCCCCAAGGTCATGGACATAAAGGTTCCTCCAGCACTGAATCCAGAAGGTTTCTTGAAGAAAAATTCAGACCTGCATAAAAGGTTTGGATGATCATCCAAGTAGTCAGTCCACGAGTGGGACAAGTCGTTACCAAAGATTTCATTCTTTCCCAAGCTTTAGCAACATGCTCATTATCAAGTTGCTTAAAATTCATAATTCTACTTCTTAAAATATAATCTTAGCAGGAGGATAAAATTTTCCTATGAAAGCATCTTTACACTTAGTCCAAGAATCAATACTATTTCTAGGCAAATATAGCAACCATTCTTTAGCTCTTCCTCTCAAAGAGAAAGGAAACAATTTTAGTTTAATAATATCTCCATCTACATCTTTATATTTTTGCATCTCACATAGTTCAACAAAATTATTACGATCGACAGTAGCATCATCAGTACTAACACCAGAAAATTGCTCTCTCATAACAAGGTTTAACAGGGCAGGCTTAATCTCAAAAAAATCAGCAGCAGGAGCAGGTGGAGCAATAGGTGTGCTAATAAAATCATTGTTGTTGGTTCTAGTACAGTCACACAACTTAGTGTTCTCAGGAGTAGTCATTTTAACAAGGCTAAAAACAGGAATAAAACTATAGCTAGAATAAGAACTATTTTTTTGTGTGTTTTTTATAAAGAGAAGCAAAAAAGATAAAATAAAATAAACTAAGCAAAACTAAAACAGAGTAAAGAGATTGCAAGTGAGAGACTCCCCTTGCAGAAATTCTCTTCCTCCACGGCAACAGCGCCATAAAACTTGTTGGTGGCGTGTAGTTGACACCCTCGTTGGTAAACCCCAAGAGAAGGGCTGTGAAGAGTGCAACAGCAAGGTTTCCCTCAGAAAATAAACCAAGGTTGAATCGACCAGTAGGAGGACAAGCAATCTCTGAAGGTTGATGCAGCTGAGGTGGCCGGGCGAACTACCAGTTCAGCGGCAACGTGGAACCTACACAACACAATAAAATCACTTTGTCCCAACGAAGCAGTGAGGTTGTCAATCTCACCGGTTTTGCTGAACATAAAGAGGTTAAACGTATGGTGTGGAAAACAGTAGAAAAAGAATGAAAGCAGTATGAAAGCGGTAGGTGTTTTATCAGTATGAGGAAAATGGACCGGGGTCCACAGTTCACAAGTGGTGTCTCTCCGTGAAAGATAAATAACATGTGTGGTGAACAAATTACAGCTATGAAATTGACAGAAATGAAGGCTGCACCGTAGTGCATATGCAAGACATAAAGATTACTATGTGATTCATGCGTTGATTACAACAAAATACATAGACCGTCATCCAACTACATCTATGACTAATAATCCACCCTCCGAATATCATCCGAACAAACATTGGATATTAAGTTGCAAGCAATAGATAATTGCAGTAAGCAAAGTGTGTAATGTAAACAATAAAATCATCGTTAGACAAAGCATTGTTGTTTTCTCCCTAATGGAAACAGCACATCCTCCATCTGCCACGTTTCTTTCACTCGAGCACAGATGCAAAGGAGGCATGAACCCACTATCGAGCATAAATACTCCCTCTTGGAGTTACTAGCATCTACTTGGCCAGAGCATCTACTAATAGCGGAGAGCATGCAAGATCATAAATAACATATGCATGAAGATAACATGATAGATTGATAATCACAAGACATAGCATTCCACATTCATCAGTTCCTAGCAAACACAACATGTAGCATTACATAAAGATGATCTGGATCATGTTAGGCAGCCCACAAGATCTAAACATGAGGTACAAAGTGGAGAGAACAACCATCTAGCTACTGCTATGGACCCGTAGTCTAGGGATGAACTACTCATGCATCACTTAGGAGGAGGGCATGGTGGTGTAGACCCCTTCGATGATGAATTCTCCTCCCGGCAGGGTGCCGAAGAGAGCTCAAGAACCCTCCCGATCTCGAGATGACAATGACGGCGGCCTTGAAGGGTTCTTTGCATAGAAAACAAAAAAATCCTACGCGATAGACACCCGAAGGGCCAAGATATAATCTAGGAGATGTAAGCAACGGGAAGAAAGAGAGTATTAAGGAGAACATACCCTCGAAGACACAAAGCGTTACGAGATCAAATCTCGTTGGTGATGTAGTCATACTCACATCGATCTCAAGATCGCGAAGATGAGCGCTGCAATCCGGCAGCGCTTCCGCACTCGGACACACGTACAGATCGATGACAACCTCCGTTCCCTCGATCCAACGGGGCAGCGGAAGTAGAGGATCCACAGGAAACGCCAACAACACGACGGCGTGGTGTGGTGAAGAAAACTTCGTTCAGGTCTTCTCCAAGCGCACGAACAAGTGGTGGAGCGGCGGGAGGAGGGAGGAAGAGATGACACAAGTGTGTGTGGGGGGGGGGGAGAGAGGGAGCTCCCACCCCTACTTATAAAGGAGGGTAAGTCAACCACGAATTTTTGGGTGTCTCCACCTCTCCCTCATCATGTGAGTGGAGTCTCCACTCAACCCACTCACTCTTCCATTAATTCCCACTCAAAATTCCAAGGGTTTTCTTTAGTAAATAAATAAAACAATTTTAGTTCTTTATTTTAATATATGTTAATTCCATTAGAAAACATTAACACATAACCCCTTGAGTTAGTTGTTAAATCTATTAACAACCATTTGACAAGAATCCCCTTGAACTATTTCAAAATTACCCGAAACAATTTCGGTGTTGTCTAAACTTTTATCCGATATTCCGTATCCACTCAAACGCGTCATCGAATCTTAAGTGTGTCACCCTACGGTTTGTGAATAAGGTAGAAATGATTAAGACACATCTCTGTTCAATAGTCAATAGGGGGACCTGGAGATCTGTAATGACTCCTACGCATTCAACGATGAATCTAGTTATCGTGTGAGCCATAAGCGTCGTAACCAATTCCCTTTGTCTCGTGATATTTTACTTGTCCGAGATCCGATCATTGGTATCAACCATACCTAGTTCAATCTCGTTACTGACAAGTACTCTTTTACTCGTTCCGTGATATGACATCCTTGTGACCTAGTCACGTGCTTGCAAGCGGTGTCAATCTGATATCACCGAGAGGGCCCAAAGTATATGTCTCCATCATTTGGATGGACAAATCCCACTCTTGATCCATGAACCTAAACTAATACTTTCTGAATACCAAATGTCACCTTTATAGTCACCCTGTTACGGTGTGATGTTTGATGACATCAAAGCACTCTTTCGGTGTTAATGATTGACATGATCTCATGGTTTAAGGATTAGAGTTACTTCGTCTGTGTGATATAACAATGTAACTTAATGACTTGATTGCATCGCTATATTCACTTTGGGTCTATGTTCATCACATCATTCTACCAATGACATGACCCCGTTATTAACAACATCCAATGTTCATGATCAGGAAACCTTGATCATCAGTTAATTAACAAGCTAGTTAAACGGGAGGCGTTACTAGGAACCCTTGTTTGTTTATTAGACACACATGTATCAACGTTTCCGGTTAATACAATTCTAGCATGAGAAAGAAACATGTATCATAAACAAGGAATAAGATAATAACCACTTTGTTATTGCCTCTCGGGCATATTCCTTTCAGTCTCCCACTTGCACTAGAGTCAATAATCTAGTCTGTAAGCACTTAACACATATGGAGTTCCAGTGTTATTACCATGCTTCGCATGTGGTTAACTTCATCAAAAGATCTGACATGTTCAGGTACTATTGTATTTGCATGTCTTTGCGTCTACACGCATCACTCATTCTCTAATGACATAACTTTGTATATATTTGGTCAACCGGTGAGACCTTAATTCCTCATCTTAAACTAATGTTACTAACATTGTGAAAATGTAGCTTCATAGTGTTAGCATTCTTGGAAATTCACCAAGTTCAATAAAGAACTCCTTGACACAAAATATTCATATTATTTGTTGTCAACACAAAGATATACTTAGCCTTTATTATAGTATCCGTCACAATACTTTAATTTTGAAAATCATTCAAATTCAGCATGGAACTTTCTTCCAGCCTATTGTGCTACCTTTCATCACATGTTTTAATTGAGATAAAATTACTTGAATAAATTACAAGACTATTAGTGTAACATATTACAACGAATATTTTGTCATTACTACATAGGAAAACATATCCTTAGAATTTCTAAAACGACACAAGGATCTCTCCCACTATTGTCTAATCATCATATGAATTATCACGCTATAACATTCTATAGCACATGACTCATCTGGTTTTGTACATAGCATGGAACACATGACTTAGAAATCTTAATTTTAATTATTCTCATCATGTGTCAAAACACTTGAATCTTGCTCAATTCTTTTCCATGTGACAAGAACTCCTTATTGTCATTTCGATATCGAGTTACTTCAATATTTCATCTATGTAATTTGGCTCAACCATATCAGGCGCTTCAATCCATCTCTTATAGATATCGATGCTCAATATGTCCTAAGCATTTCATCAATATGAAAATCTTAACCGTGCTAATTTAAAATGCATATTTTCCAATCAACCATATGTCATCTACATAAAGCATTAGAAATATGTCATAGCGCTCCCACTTAATTTCTTGTAACTCTAGAAGCATCTTTATCGTTCATGATGGAATCAAACTCTTTTGATAACTTCATTAAAATAAAGATTTCAACTTCGTTATGCTCACGTCAACCATTGAAGTGTGCATACCTTTCCGGCAACCTTTTGAATTTTACAAAACTCTCAAACTGTGTCAAGTACACATCTTTGATCAAACTTCCTTGAGGAGAAAGTTGGTTTTTGTTATTCAGCTGCCATATCATAATATGTAACTTCTTCTAGAACTATCCGCAAAGACTAAAGCATCACTACGGAAGATCAAAATCTTGTAGTAGTCAACTCTTTGAACTTCGTCAGAAACATCTTTTCGACAAGTACAACTTTAAAAGGATGTAAATATCCATGTCTTTGTTGCTATATAGACCTGTTTGCTATCGTTAGGCATCATGCCTATCGAAAGAACTACCAAGTCACATACTTGATATTCATACAGGGATACTATCGCGGATATAATGACTCATAGCCAATTTTACAAAGGCAGTGCCCATCATTTGCTTCTTTTATAAGGTCAAGGTCCTTTATTGTCAAAACAACACTTCACTCTCAAACCACAAGTTGGTCTATGTACAAAGTTTTAGGACTTTTGTGGTTCAGTTCGCAAACTCATTCGAAGTATCTACAACACATGCAGTGTCTTCTACTTTGTCAAAATAGGAAACCCTAGAACAACTTCCAGTATTGCGCTACCCTTGACATGGTAACGAAGATTCTCTAATCTCGTCGATTTTGTATTGTCCTCCCACTCACTTGTTTTGCAAGAACTACTTTCTCGAGAAATCAACCTTTTTTGACAAACAATATTTTTCTTTGGTTCGGTGATAGGAGAAATACCCAATGGATTCGCTGGGATAACCTTATAAACATATATGTATCCTATTTTGGTTGTAAAGAATTTACACATGCTATACATACCAAAACTTAAGAAAAAGACAATTCGGGTCACTACCCAAACCATAATTTATATGGTGTCAATTTCAACGGATCATGATGGCGTTCTTTTCAGTGTAAAAGCGGTTGTCACTAATGTATAAACTACAAAATTATAATGGCATTTTTTATTAATCTTACCATGTCCAACAAGGTTTGATTTTGTCTCTTGAATACTCCAAACTAATTTGGGGTATTAGAGAAGTATAAGTTGTAGAACAATTCTGCAACTCCTCAAATGTTTTTCTAAACTTGTAACTCAAACTTTATCCTTTATGATCCAATCATAAATACTTGATTATCTTGTTACGATGATTTTTTTACTTCATACTAACAATAATTTGAACCAATTCAAAAAATGTCAAACTCCATTCTCTTTAAATAGATATACTCATATATCTACTCAAATCATCGATGGAATTTTTATGACAGGAAAATTAATCCACCACACATGACTATACATAATGGACTATATACATCAATATGTACGATCTCCATTAAATTAGTCGTCCATTCTACTTTGTCCCATGAACGGGATTCTAGCCATCTTTTGGAAGAGGTCTCACAAGCATCAGTTTATTCAAAAATAAATGACTCCGTAAGTCCATTAACATGGAGTTCCTTTCATGTTTTCCTTTCTGGTATGAACTAAAAATGTGGTGTCACAATTTAAGTGAAATTCGTTTACGTCTTGCAACGTTTAGCATTTAGTTTTATAGATGTTTACTTTACCAACAAGATTTATATTAACTCATCCATCAATTATGAAATATGGTCATAGTTTGAACAATCTCATTTGTTCTCACAAAAGACCGGAAGGAAATAACAACTTATTAAGTTCTTAAATAAATCTTGAATGTTTGGTTCGATACGACGATGAACACAATAACACTTTATTTCTGTTCTTGTCATGATCGATTCCACATGTACTACTAGTTTCTTTTAGGCCCTTGTATTTCTTGCATTTTGTTGCTTTGTATGACAACTCATACCAACCAATCTGGTATCAAAATACCCAAAAAAATACTCTGTTAACTAGTAATACATCTATAACTTGTATATCAAGCATATACACCTGAGCTGGACTTTCCAGTTATCTTCTTTTCTGCCATATATATTTTTGTAATTCTATTTTCAATATTCCCTTTTCTTTAGAGAAGAATCATTCAACATCAAACAATGCTAGTCGTACTAGCACATTTTCCTTGGCGTGTTAGTCATATACTATCACCCATTGAGTCATACTTTGAGTTTGATTGTTCTACTAATATCACCATATTAATAGCATTCTTCCATATTCCACTCTTAGCAATCTCCAAGCAAGATAAACAATTTTTACCCATAATTTTAATCCATCCCATCATAACAATTTTTTGATAAGCTACTATAGCTTGAAGGAAGGAATTTAGAGTATAAATTTCAACGCCCAACTTCTTGGAAGATTCAACCGCCTAGCATCTTCAATCATTGCATATATTCAAATAATATAAGCACACATTGTCACGCTAAATTATACTCAGTCATGTTGCCACAAATAAGTTTCTAGATATCAATATATCTTTCACTTGATTGTTTATGAAAACAATTCTTTTCAGTTCCTAAAATACCTTGATCAACAAAACATTCTTTTGAAGATAAAGTATTATGGAAGCAAGCATGACACTGGATTCTAAGTAGGAATTATTTGCTCTCTAGATCAATCAATAATTAACCATATGGAGCTAGGTAGGAAATACCAAAAATCTACAATAGGACTCAATTTTGAATCTCGCTAATACGGTACCAATCTTAAATGGTTTTACCAGATCATAACAGTTATATCTCAATTAACAATCTAAGTGTAAGGTAGTTTGTTGATGCCAATGAATACTACAATTTGTGCAAATTCACTTTGATTGGTCGTTCATGATAAAATAAGTTCAAATTAATTCAAAATTACTACGTGAACTCCCACTAAAAAACGACACCCCTCTAGTCGTTTTAGTGATTACACAAACCAAATTCACTACACCAAAACCGATCATCGCGTGAGATGATGTAGCCGCAAAGGCGAACATCGACATGTTCATCATATCATCCATATGACTCATGGTTTACCTTTCGGTTACGTGTTCCGAGACCATGTCTATACATGCTAGGCTCGCCAAGTAGAACCATAGTATTACGTGTGTTCCGAGGCCATGTCTGTACATGCTAGGCTCGCCAGCACCCGTTGTATGCGAACATTGAGTCTGTCACACCCAATCATCACGTGGTGTCTCGAAACGACGAACTTTCTTAACAGTGCATACTAAGGAAGAACACATTATTATCTTGATATTAAGTGAGAGGGACCATCTTATAATGCTACTGTCACGAGCTAAGCAAAATAAGCTGCATAAAAGGATTAACATCACATGCATGGATAATGTGATATGGTATGCTCCTTCTTGCACTTGATCTCCATCTTGTGCATCATGGTATGATCTCCATCATTCCACCGACGTGGCACCAAGGTCCATGGCACCTCCATCTTGATTGTCCATCAATAATAAGACAACCATATAGCTCCTGCCGGTATATCAATAATTTACAAAAGAGATCATCTCATAATCAAATTTGTAACATTGACCATATCACATCACATGCCCTCCAAAAACTAGTTAGACGTCTCTAATTTATTTTTGCATATTTTACGTGGCTTAGGGCTTTCGAGGATAAAGCCGTTCATACGTACGAACATCAACCACAACATTGATAAAGATATTTTTAACAAACCTTCGTAGATTAGATCTTAACTATAGTAGGAGAAACGGACACCCCCTCAGCCACAAGTGAGACAGGTCTCGCGTACAAAGTACACGTAAAGTTTTTCTAGGGAAGCTTCATCCTATTATGCCACTAAGATCATAAAATACTCAAGGAGTCAATAACATGATCATCAACGCGCACATACACCTGTGTGTTCTACCCGTATAAATCATCTACGCATAGATCCGGCTCTGATACCACTGAAGGATTCTTGGCATAGAAAACAACAAAAAAAATCCTACGCGTTAGACACCCGAAGGGACAAGATCTAATCTAGGAGATGTAAGCAAAGGGGAGAATGAGACTCTTAAGGAGAACATAACCCTCGAAGACACAAAGCGTTACAAGATCAAATCTTGTTGGTGATGTAGTCGTACTCACATCGATCTCAAAATCGCGAAGATGAGCGCTGCAATCTGGCAACGCTTCCGCACTCGGTCACACGTACAGCTCAATGACGACATCCGTTCCCTCGATCCAGCGGGGCAGCGGAAGTAGAGGATCCACCGGAAACTCCAACAACACGACAACATGGTGTGGTGAAGAAAACTTCGTTCAGGGCTTCGCCAAGCGCACGAACAAGTGGTGGAGCAGCGGGAGGAGGGAGGAAGAGATGACACAAGTGTGTGTGGGGGGGAGAGGGAGCTCCCACCCCTCCTTATATAGGAGGGTAAGGTAGCCACGAATTTTTGGGTGTCTCTAGCTCTCCCTAGTCATGTGAGTGGATTCTCCACTCAACCCACTCACTCTTCCATTAATTCCCACTCAAAATCCCAAGGGTTTTCTTTAGTAAATAAAAAAATTTCTTTATTTTAATATTTGTTAATTCCATTAACAAACATTGACACATAACCCCTCGAGTTAGTTGTTAAATCTATTAACAACCATTTGACAAGAATCCCCTTGAACTATTTCAAAATTACCCGAAACAATTTCGGTGTTGTCCAAACTTTTTTCCGATGTTCCGTATCCACTCAAACACGTCATCTAATCTTAAGTGTGTCACCCTACGGTTCGTGAATAATGTAGACATGATTGAGACACCTCTCCGATCAATAGTCAACAACGGGAACTGGAGACCCGTAATGACTCCTACACATTCAACGATGAATCTAGTGATCATGTGAACCATAAACGTCGTAACCAATTCCCTTTGTCTCGCGATATTTTACTTTTCCGAGATCCGATCATTGGTATCAACCATACCTAGTTCAATCTCGTTACTGACAAGTACTCTTTTACTCGTTCTGTGATATGACATCCTTGTGACCTAGTCACGCGCTTGCAAGCGGCATCGATGTGATATCACCGAGAGGGCCCAGAGTATATCTCTCCGTCATTTGGATGGAAAATCCCACTCTTGTTCCATGAGCCTCAACTAATAATTTCCGAATACCCAACAGCACCTTTATAGTCACGCTGTTATGGTGTGACGTTTGATGACATCAAAGCACTCTTTGGGTGTTAGTGATTGACATGATCTCAAGGTCTAAGGATTAAAGTTACTTCGTTTGTGTGATATAACAATGTAACTTAATGACTTAATCGTATTGCTATATTCACTTTAGGTCTATGTTCATCACATCATTCTACCAATGACATGACCCCGTTGTTAACAACATCCAATGTTCATGATCAGGAAACCTTGATCATCAGTTAATCAACAAGATAGTTAAACGAGAGGCGTTATAAGGAACTCTTGTTTGTTTATTAGACACAAATATATCAACGTTTCCGGTTAATACAATTCTAGCATGAGAAATAAACATTTATCATAAACAAGGAATAATATAATAACCACTTTATTATTGCCTCTCGGGCATATTCCTTCAGGCCTAGGGTGTTCTTAGGGACGAAATGGAATATATTTTGGGTTTACGTCTCAGGAGGAATAAATAGGCGAAAGGGCCAGGGCGGTGGAGGCCAGGGGGGAGCACACCACCCCATGGCCAGACGCCCTATGGTGTGGGATCCCTGATGCCCCCCTCTGGGTCTCTTCGGGACTTCGTGGAACCTTAGGGAATTCTAAGACTTCCGGGCTTTGAATTTCCAATTCCGAGAATATTTCTAGAACAACTTTTCTGAAGCTAAAAACAACAGAAAACAGGGAACTGGTTCTGTGGCATCTTGTCAATAGGTTAGTCTGGAAAATCGATAAAAATGGCATAAAGTGTATAGCAAACATGTGGGAAACAATAAGAAAACAACATGGAACATCAGAAATTAAGGATACGTTTATGACGTATCAGTATCACACCTTTATCTTTCACCTTTTTACTTTTTAGTAGAGTCATATCATGAGTAGAGAAGTTATCATATAGGATGGTTTGCAGTGTAGAAGTATCTCTCCTTTAGTTGGTTATCTATGTATCCCTTGGTGTGAGTTGTCGTTATAAATATTAATGAGAAGTTTTATCATTTACTTTCTGCATAGCTTATTTTAGTTTGGAATTTCTATTATATGATTGATCTTGTTATTCGTATTGGTATCAAGTTGGGAGCATCAAGTTAATCTATTTGGTTTTGGCAAACTTAGCATTGGTCAGTAGCAACAATACTTTGAGGCTTAAGTAGAAAAGAGGGAGATGCATGTAGATATATTATTCCATTATCTTTCTTTCTTGTTGGTTCATAAGCTTAGTATTCTCAAGTTAAGATTGTTTGTACCTACAAGGAAGATTGCATGATTGTTTCTATCACGTGTATACTTGTTTGTTTCTCCAAATCTTATGCTTGCTACCTAGCCTTGCTAGCCAAAAACCTGTACTGAGAGGGAATGCTTCTCGTGCATCCAAACCTTGAACAAAAACTATGCCATTTGTGTCCACCATACCTACCTATATGTGGTATTTAACCGCCACTCCAAGTAAATTGCTCGTGTGTTACCTTTAAAACCTTCAAAATTACAGTTGTTTTGTGCTCTATTTTAGCTCATGAGGACATGAGTAGACAGTCTTTATTTCACTCGTTTATTGGACTTTACACACCTGGGCTAGTGGCACACCCGCTTATCCAACTGCTAGAAGAGCTAGCAACGGGGTGCCCAGCCCCAAACTTGGTTACTATAAATTATCTTCACTCTTTTTGCCCCTGATTTATCAGTCAAAACATAATTGTGTAAACAAAAGATAAGAGGGATGATCTACTGACCCCAGTAGAAAGAACGTCCTTCATTGGGAGCTACTCTTGAGAAGTCTAGTTATCTTTTGACTTAATTACCTCTGTTTATCAAATAAAAAGCTCTAGCACATGATTTGATCCCTGCTTCCCTCTGCGAAAGGCCTATCTTTTACTTTTATGTCGAGTCAGTAAACCTACTCCTTTTTGTATTAAGCAAGCATTTGGTTGTTGTGATCCAACAATCCATATGTTGATTTATTGAATCATGTCTTTTATCCTTCCTTGTTTAGTACAATGTTTTTATCTGAATGACTATTACTTTGAAAGTTATCAATGACTACAAGGAGACTACTATGATTGAGCATGTAAAAATATGCAATATGAGCTCTAATGTAAAGACTCTGATCGAAAGATAAGTACAATGTGTTAATTGTTTGTTTGGCCAAGAGCAAAATTTTCCATAACCAATTATGATTTTCTCTTTGAACCTTTATTGTGACTCCCTCTACTAGTTTCAAGTTGAATTATATAAGAGGAGGTTGATGTCTAGAATGACTTGTGTATTGATAAATGTGATGCTTCTTGTCCATATTTATTTATCGACACTTCCCTCCATAAACTTGTGGTCAAGTTTACTGAGTTCAGTTTCGCTTGGGGACAAGCGAGGTCTAAGCTTGGGGGAGTTGATATGTCCATTTTGCATCACTATTTTATATCATAATTTACTGCTATTCATCGATATATTTCATATTATGATGCATTGCTTATGTTATTTCATCTATTTTGCATGTTTTATAATTAGTGGAGAATAATTCACCGGGACCAGAAATCAGCTGGAAAAAGCACCGTCGAGATACCGTATCTCTGGAGACCAGAAGAAGAAGGGGGAGCTAGGTAGGAAATACCGAAAATCTACAATAGGACTCGATTTTAAATTTCACTAATAAGGTATCAATCTTAAATGGTATTTACCAGATTATAACAGTTGTATCTCAATTAACAATCTAAGTGTAAGGTAGTTTTGTGGATGCCAATGAATACTACAATTTGTGCAAATTCACTTTGATTGGTTGTTCATGATAAATAAGTTCAAGTTACTTCAAAATTATGCCATGAACTCCCACTCAAAAACAACATCCCTCTTAGTCGTCTTTAGTGATTACACGAACCAAATTCACTGAACAAAAACCGATCATCACGTGAGATGATGTAGCTTCAAAGGCGAACATCGACATGTTCATCATATCATCCATATGACTCATGCTTTACCTTTTAGTTACGTGTTCCGAGGCCATGTATGTACATGTTAGGCTCGCCAAGTAGAACCGTAGTATTGCATGTGTTCCGAGGCCATGTCTGTACATGCTAGGCTCGTCAGCACCCGTTGTATGCGAATGTTTAGTCTGTCGCACCCGATCATCACGTGGTGTCTCGAAACGACGAACTTTCTTAACGGTGCATACTAAGGAAGAACACATTATTATCTTTATATTAAGTGAGAGGGATCATCTTATAATGCTACCGTCGCTACCTAAGCAAAATAAGATGCATAAAAAGGATTAACATCACAAGTAAGGATAATGTGATATGATACGGTCCTTCTTGCACTTGATCTCCATCACGTGCATCATGGTATGACCTCCATCATTCCACCGGCGTGGCACCAAGGTCCATGGCACCTCCATCTTGATTGTCCATCAATAATAAGACAACCATATGGCTCCCTCCGGTATATCAATAATTTACAAAAGAGATCATCTCATAATCAAATTTGTAACATTGATCATATCACATCACATGCCCGACAAAAACTAGTTAGACGTCTCTAATTTATTTTTGCATATTTTACGTGGCTTAGGGATTTCGAGGATAGAACCGTTCATACCTACGAACATCAACCACAACGTTGATAAACATATTTTTAACAACCCTTCGTAGATTAGATCTTAACTATAGTTGGAGAAACGGACACCCCCTCAGCCACAAGTGAGACAGGTCTCGCGTACATAGTACACGTAAAGTTTGTCTAGGGCAACTTCATCCAACTATGCCACTAAGATCATAAAATACTCAAGGAGGCAATACCATGATCATCAACGCCCACATACACCTATGTGTTCTACCCGTGCAAAACATCTACGCATAGATCCGGCTCTGATACCACTGTAGGGGTTGTTGCATAGAAAACAAAAAAAATTCCTACGCGAGAGACACCCGAAAGGCCAAGATCTAATATAGGAGATGAAAGCAACGAGCATAGAGAGATTCTTAAGAAGAACATACCCTTGAAGACACAAAGCGTTACGAGATCAAATCTCTTTGTTGGCGTAGTCGTACTCACACTGATCCCGAGAGCGAGAAGATGTGCACCGCAATCCAGCGGTGCCTCCGTGATCGGTCACACGTACGGTTGATGACGACCTTCGTTCCCTCTATCCAGCGGGGAGGCGGAAGTAGAGGATCCCTCGGAACTCCAGCATCACGACGGCGTGGTGGTGGTGAAGAATCCCACGGCCAGGGCTTCGCCAAGCCGGAGGCCATGGAATAGAGCAGCGGGTGGAGAGGAAGTGAGGTGGGCAAGTGTGTGTGAGAGGAGGAGCCCTCACCCTCCTTTTATAGGGAGAGGGAGGCAACCCAAGGGTGGGGTGCAGCCAGCCATGGTGGTGCCCCCACCTATTCCATCTTCATGTGAGTGGACACTCCACTCACATCCACTCATCCTTCCTTTATTTTCCACTTAGAAAATCCCAGAGTTTTTCTTTAATAAATAAATAAAACATTTTTATTTATTTATTTCAGCATTTTTTAATTCTATTAACAAACGTTTGCATATAGCACTTCGAATCATTTGTTAATTCTATTACCAACCATTCTATGAAAAACCCCTTGAAGTATTTCAATTTTCCCCGAAACAATTTTGGTGCTGCCCAAAACATTCTTCGATATTCCGTATCCTCTCAAATGCGTAAGTGTGTCACCCTACGGTTCGTGAATAAGATAGACATGATCGAGACTCCTCTCCGATTAATAATCAACAGCGGGATCTGGAGATCTGTGACGACTCCTATATATTCAACGACGACTCTCGTGATCGTGTGAACCATCAACGTCGTGAACTATTCCTTTTGTCTCGCGATATTTTACTTGTCCGATATTCGATCATTGGTATCAACCATACCTTGTTCAATCTCGTTACCTGACAAGTACTCTTTTCTTGTTTCCGTGATATGACATCCTTGTGACCTAGTCACGTGCTTGCAAGCGGTGCGATGTAATATCGCCGAGAGGGCCCAGAGTATATCTCTCTGTCATTTGGATGGACAAATCCCACTCTTGATCCATGAGCCTCAACTAATACTTTCTGAATACCTAAAGGCACCTTTATAGTCACCCTGTTACGGTGACGTTTGATGACATCAAAGCACCCTTCCGGTATCAGTGATTGACATGATCTCATGGTCTAAGGAATAGGTTACTTCGTATGCAAGATATAACAATATAAACTAAATGACTTGATCGTATTGTTATCTTGATATTGGGTCTATGTTCATCACATCATTCTTCTAATGACATGACCTCGTTATTAACAACAACCAATGTTCATGATCAGGAAACCTTGATCATTTATTAATCAACGAGCTAGTTAAAGGAGAGGCTTTACTAGGAACCATTGTTTGTTTATTAAACACACATGTATCAACGTTTCCGGTTAATACAATTCTAGCATGAGAAATAAACATTTATCATAAACAAGGCATACGATAATAACCACATTTATTATTGCCTCTCGGGCATATTCCCTTCACTAGTATCTCTGTTATGCCTAAAAAACTTTATGATATGCTTGATTTGCCACCTTTGGAGCAGTGTTATTTGGATATTCGTCTTATTGATAATGTTATAAAGAAACCTTTGGAGAGGGTTGATGATGTTCTTACTATGGTTAATAATAACTTAGTCCCCGTTGATTTTGTTGTTATGAATATTGAATGCAATGCTTCTTGTCCAATTGTTTTGGGAAGACCTTTTCTTAGAACTGTTGGTGATGTTATTGATATGAAAGAGGAGAATATTAAATATCAATTACCACACAAGAAAGGTATGGAACAATTTCATAGAAATAGAATGAAGTTGCATTTTGATTCTATTATTCAAACAAATTAAAATTGGATGCTTCTTCACTTGAAAACACTTGATTCCATTTTCCTATGCCTAGCTAAAATGCGTTAAAGAAAAGCACTTCTTGGGAGATAACCCATAATTTTTTTTGCTTTGTTTTTCTCTGTTTTCTTTGAGACAAGGGGTTGCATACTTCTATAGAAACTCCTTTGTATCTTTATTTTCATGTATTAGTTGTGCCAAGTAAAGTTTCTTGCGAAAGTTGGAGTTGGTTTTGGTTTTCTGCGCAGAAAACAGATTTCTGTTGTCCACCGTAAAAATCGTAAAATTCACAGAAAGATCAAAATGACCTGAAACTTTTTGTCTTATTCCTCAACTAATTCTGAAACTTTTTTTCTCCTTATGTTTTTCTATCTAAGCAACTTAAGTGCCCCGAAAAAATTCGTCATTACAGACTATTCTGGTTTTGGCAGAATCTGCCATTTTTCTTGCATTTGCTCTTTTACTATGTTGAGTGGATTTCTTTGCTTCACGAAACATCAGTGTCTGTAACTAATTTTAAAAGTATCAATAATACTTGTGCCCATACATAACCCATGAGTTTTTAATTGTGCACTAACCCTCTAATGTGAATTACTTTGAGTGTGGTGTGAAGGAAGTTTTCAAGGGTCAAGAGAAGAGGGTGATATAATGTGATCAAGAAGAGTGCAAAACCAAAGCTTGGGGATTCCCCCGTGGTTCATCCCAGAAAATCCCAGAAAATCCCAAGGCATCCCTTTCTTCATCAACAAATCATCAGGTCACTTCTAGTGAAACTATATTTTTATTCCGTCCCGTCATATGAATTTTTACTTGGAGCGTTTGTTTGTTTCTGTTTTGTTTTGTTTTGTTTTCCTTGCTGCAATAATATCATTGTAACCTAGCATTCTTGTTTGGGAGAGAGAACCACTCTGATTTTTCATATGAATACTCGTTATGCTCGTATTCTTAGTTTTTCTTCTAGTTGCTGCAATCCTTTTAGCTCCTGTTTTTCATGCATCTCTTATTCAAAGTTGTTAGTTTTAATAGAGTTATGTTAGTACTCTCTTGCTTAATTGATGTATACCTTTGAGAGTTTTTGTTTAGTATAAAATGCTTGGTGTTGGAAAGCAGTAGTACAGTTTTCGTGCTTATAACGGTGCAAAAAGAAGCTTGTATAGAGTGTGGCTAGGCTTTTTCACGTCATGTTAGATTTTATTTTAATTCTAAACCTAGTGGTTATTTTTGTAGCATGACTTGTCTCAAATATCTGAGAGTTTTTAATGTGCCATTGAAAGAATCATGAGTTGTTTTTATCACATTGAAGCATAAATTGTGGTGTTCTCATTTGAATGTTTTATTTGGTTGACTTGGCGCATGCTTACACCATGTTTATGACTACAAACCAGTCACTTATAGGCTCTATGATCATTTAGTTTTTTAACTTGTAATACCACTTATGATTTGATTAATATTTTTTTTATCGCTATGCATGATTATGGCCATTATTACTCTCTTGATTTGTCGCTCCCAGTCTTCTGCTAGCCTCCACCTGTACTGAGTATGAGCTCTACTCGTGCATCCAGCTCCCAAAAACCAAAGTTTGCCAAATGTGTCCACCATTGTCGCACCCTGGCTCCTAAGGGATACTCATCGTACGAACTGGATAGCAGGTGCTTGGATTATGGGGCATAACTGCTCCCACGTCCCAGCTTCCTGGTAGGCCTGCGCTTATGCGCGACAACACAAGCCCTGCTATTCCACCGTCGATGTAAACTATCCACTAGAAGTCACAGGCACTACTGTCGACGTACTTCATATCAATCACGCACTGTACGTCAACAGCTTTGAACGAATGATGATCACAACATATCTCTAAGACACAAAAGATTGAAATAAGGTAGCAAAAGGCCTTCACTAAGGCAGAGATAGCGAATACAATCATCCAGAGGACACATGTCCCAACATAGCATTCATTACATCAGCGGAAGCAATCAAAGGTGTCTGAGTACAGACAAATCCAACAGGCTTAAGAAGCCGGAGAAAATAAAGAAGACGAAGCCCATCCACGTAGGTCCTGGATCCAGCCCTGGTCCAGCTAACTACTCGTCTGCAGTCTTGTCAAACTCCACGAAGTAGCCATCCTGGTGGTCATCGTAGCCGTAGTCGTAGTCTGCGTAAACCACAGCCCCAACGGGGTCAGTACATCCAAGTACTGGCAAGCAAGACTCACAGTTCACCAAGGTATAACCCGTCAACACGAGCACAGATGACTTGGGTTCAACGGAAAGAAAGGGATATATAAAATGCTGCAACTGGCTGCGCTAACCAACTACAGAGATTCTATCATATCCAACTATTAGAAAGGGGATAAGATCGAGTGTTGTAACCAACTGAAAGATAACATCAAGCAAACCCATCCTAGACCTCGCCCCTTATCCAAAGAAGCAATCCGAGGATAACTCACACAGTTGGATTAATATGAACCAAGTTATTATGACAATAATCCTATTACTAGTCAAATTATTAATCATGGGGTGTAACATGTTTGATCATTATGTTTAAGTTGTCCTGAGTACTTGTTAGCCAGTACTTTCACCAAGTAATCCATAACCGCGGAAAACACGGCTTCTCGAGAAGATTATCCCTGCAGGGTTGCACCAATTTGGCCGTACACGTATGAATAACCCGCCAGATGGGATGCCTCCCACCAAGAGGGGCACTCAACACAATTCAACTCTTCTCCGCATCAAGCCCAAAGCACCTTGGGCGCACGGCTAATCGAGCCCAGAAGAAAATGGACCATCATAGCACTCTAAGAACGTGTCCCCCTATATGCCGACTACAAAAGTTCCACCCTGCGCTGGGCTCGCAAAAACATGCATGCGGCAAATAGAAAGCACGAACTAAATGAGATGATTTGGACGAGATGCGAATCGAATCAAATTGAGGGGGGCGCCCATACTCGCTTCCCACATGCGGGTAGTGCGCTCATCATGGATCAGTAGACAAGACCCTTTTCCTATTAGGGTCGACACTAGCAGGCCTCAAAACCACACAGGGCCTCCTGCCGGTGCCTTATCATCAAATTATTATTAACAGTAATAACATTAGCATGATTGATTGATTGATTAAACATCAAGCCCCCAGAACATAATGAAATATAGTACTGAAAGTAACGGGTAACAGACTCGAGCAAAACAACCTAAGCATGCTATTAAGGCACTGGCTCAATCAATGGGTTGTAGGAGGGGTGATGAGGCAATATCATGGGTTAAAAGATTCATGTGATAGGTTCGTAACAGAAACATCTACCACTAAGGCTAGCAAGATATAGACAACGGAAAGTATCGGTAACCAGGGTTGAAAGGAACACGATGGTTCATGTGAGTGATAACTTGCCTGCAAACTCAACAGCTGGGTACTGAGCTAGATCCTGAGAAGGGGTGCTGTAGAGGTCGTCTGTCTCAACGTCGTCGTCTATTCGAGAAGAAGCAAACAGACAAAACAGGAAGGTAAACAATCATTGCCATGGCATTGTGCACAATCAAGATGATGCATGACAAGTTAATAGTTGCATCAAAATAAACTGACTAACATGATAGCACAAATTAAATGGACCCATATGCAAGGGTTGCATATGGAAAAGGATCCATTGAAATAAGTGGAACAAATGATCTACAATTATTTATTATGTGATAGTTGTTATCATGATGCATGCATGATGATGATGACAAGATAACAACATATAACAATAAATAACAATGATAGATGCAAAGGAAAAGGGATAAAACAAGTTTAGAAATTATTTATTAAGTTTGGAAAATTTTGGTTGCTTAAACATGCCACACATACAATTATTGTTTTCACCAATTTAAAGTGTGCAAAACAATTAACAAAATTTATATTTGAGAAGAACATCAAATTTTAGTTGGATTACATGTTTCACATTTTGAAATTTGAATTAGGATGAATTTATTATGAATTAAACAATATTAAACAAGTTTTAATTGAATTTAAAACAAGCTTAATTATTATTTGAATTTTATTTGTTCAAACCATAAATTCAAATTCACATTTGAAAAGTTCACACTTTGGTGGTTTGAAAACATAATTTGCATGTTCAAAAATATTTTATATTAAGCAAGTTATGATTTTATCAAATTTAATTGAATTAAACAAGATTTAAATTGTTTAGGCAATTTAAATTATTCAAACAATGAAACAAATTTTATATTTGAATAGAACATTCAAAAAGGTGTGAAAAACATATTTTATTTGACTTATTTGGAAATAGTATAATTTATTTATGAATTATGGCAATTTACATTTGAATTATTCAAATTTGAAATTTAAATATATTTTGAAAACTCAAAACAGAACACAAATAAGTTATTTGGAAAGATTATTAAATTTGGATCAGAATTCATATAAAGTTTGTATTTGTTGGAATTATAAAACAAAAGATATTGAATTTTAAAGTTTGGTTTTAATTCTGCTAATTAAAATGAATTTGTAATTTTTGGAAATGCGCAGAAATCCTTTTTGTACCGCACTGGTACCTACACGCGCCCACTGCCGCGTGGGCCAGAGGGCCAGCGTGGCGCACACGCGCCCGCGTGGCAGTGCCAGTCACCGACTGGTGGGCCTGCGCGCTGGAGAGGCAAAAACCCAAAAAAGGTTTGTGCTTGCGGGGGCTCGAACCCGCAACCACTCGTTGCGCGCACCATGTGCAGTACCAATGCGCTGTTCTCGTTCAGTTGACAGAGGAAACGACGCATACAGGTTAACATTGCATCGCGAGGTGAACTGAACTTAACTGAAGAACGAACACTTGTTCGTCCGTCAGACAGAGGCTCGCCGGAGAGGAAAAACGGCGGCCGTGCTAGCTGGTGGTGCGGATGGTTGCGTTCGCGTGCGCATGTGAGGCAGTAACAGAGAGGGAAGGAGGGAGGGGTACGGTGGATCTCACCGTGGTGCAGGTGGTCGACGGTGACGTCCTGCTGACGACGGAGGCCTGCAGCGGAGGGGACGAGGACGGCGGCGAGGACCTGGTGCTTCTCCTCGCGTGCTCTGGTGTCCAAAGTGTAGAGGGGATGGTGGCGGTGCTATTCCAGTGCTCCAACGACGTCGAGCTGCGCTGTAACGGAGATGATCTCATCGGGTTCAGAAAGTGGCGCACGGTGGCCGGAGAAAAAGGAGAGGACGGCGTCGTCGATCGGAAGCTCACCGTGCGGTTCTCGGGTGTCCAAGGGGAAGAGGGAGTAGCGGCGATGTGATTCCCGGGCTCGGTACAAGGAGAGGGTGGCTACGTGGGCGACGCCATGTCGAAGTTCAGAAGCTCGCCGGCGGTGACGAGTTGCAGAGAGGGGGAGCGGCGAAGGAGGAGGAATTGGCGGCGGATACGAGGTGGAGGAGGAAAACCTAGGCGCTAGGGTTGCTTCCAGGGGCTAGGGCTTGCTTTTATAGGCCCTGGGCGACGGGACGGCCGCCGGCGTTGCTGCGGGGGTGCGGTGGCGCCCCCGATTGCCTGCCGTACTGCTTGAAGACGGGGATTAGAACGCCCGCACGAATCGCGAAGCGGTACGCTAGGGGGAGAGCGGGCTGGGTCGCGCGCGCGCGCAGGCTTAGCGGGCTGGGCTGCTTATCTGCTGCGCGCGCGCTGCAGTTTTGTTTCTTTTTTATTTTTCCTTCTGTTTTTTTTTGTAGCCTTTGCTTTTGGATAAAAAAGATAGGTTCTTGTTGATAGAAAAATTTGGAAAAATTTGGATAAGCTCCTTAGTTGAAAAGCAACCACTTGGTAGTTTTGGTTTTCCAAATTTCAAATGTTTGCTTGCTGTTTAAAATTAAACCCAATTTAATTGAATTTTGCAATAATAATTAATATTAGAAAATAAAGCCATTTTCAATAGGGTTTCCCCTAGGGTTTAGAATGTTTTAAGGAATTCCAATTAGTGGTGTACTTCAAGGATTCAAAAGATTAATGTTTTGAGAATTGGTTTGAGTTGGAAAATGATTTGGAAAATAATGGATTAATTTGGTTAATTGAATTAAGCAACAATTTAAGAGTTGATCCAATAAGAAAATAATTTGGAAGCATTTGATGTTTTTGATTTGCAAATCTTTATTTGAAAGATTGTAACAGACAAGTGTGAAAACAATGTTTGATTCATTATGAAAACAATACAGAAATAAAATGAGGATGATGCCATGATGCATTGCATAAATTAAACAAAGAAGTAAAACAACTAGGGTGTTTTCATACTTGGATGTTACAAAACGCCCCCCCTTGAAGGAATCGCGCCCCGAGATTCCCTACTGAGAAATGAACAGGTCCGGATACTTCTTGCGAAGATCCTCTTCGGTCTCCCACGTTGCCTCTTTATCAGAATGATGCGACCATTGGACTTTCAAGAACTTGGTGCTCCTGTTGCGAGTCTTACGCTCGGTCTCATCGAGAATACGAATAGGGTGCTCCTCATAAGATAGATCATCTTGCAGTTCAATGGAATCATGATCAACTGCACGATCTGGATCTTTGAAACACTTCTTGAGTTGTGACACGTGGAACACATCGTGCACCTTGGATAGTTTTTCTGGAAGTTCAAGACGATAAGCATTTTCTGCACGTCTTGAGAGGATGTTGAAAGGACCAATGTATCTTGGTGCGAGCTTTCCTTTGACACCAAAACGATGAGTGCCTCTGAGGGGAGTTACACGGAGATATGCCTTATCACCAGGTGCATAGACCATATCCCTGTGCTTGCTATCATAATAGCTCTTCTGACGAGACTGAGCAATTCTGAGATTGTCACGAATGATACGAACTTTCTCCTTGGCTTCCTTAACAATGTCAGAGCCTAAAAGTGAACGTTCACCAGCTCCAGACCAATTGATTGGACTCCTGCATCTGCGACCATACAGTGCCTCAAATGGTGCCATGCCTAGGCTTGCCTGGTAGCTGTTGTTGTAGGAGAATTCAGCATATGGAAGGCAATCCTCCCATTTCATGCCAAAGGAGAGACCACATGCTCTGAGCATATCCTCGAGAATCTGATTGACTCTTTCGACTTGCCCCTGAGACTGAGGGTGATAAGCTGTGCTGAACAGAAGTTTGGCGCCCAATGCTTCTTGAAAGCTTTTCCAGAAATGAGAAGTGAAAATACTTCCACGGTCTGAGCTTATTTCCAATGGAACACCATGAAGAGGAACAACCTTTGCTGTGTAGAGCTCTGCTAACTAGCTAGCTGAGATAGTTTCCTTTACAGCATAGAAGTGAGCTACCTTAGTGAGACGATCAATAACAACGAAGATTGCATCGTTGCCCTTCTTGGACTTTGGAAACCCAGTAACGAAGTCCATTTCAATCATGTCCCACTTCCACTCAGGAATTTTCAGAGGTTGGAGTAGACCTGCTGTTTTTTGATGGACTGCCTTAACACGTTGACAAACGTCGCATTCAGAAACGTATTGAGCAATTTCACGTTTCATGCCAGGCCACCAATACAGAGTCTTAAGATCCTGGTACATCTTTGTACTTCCAGGGTGAATGGATAGAGGAGTTTCATGAGCCTCCTTGAGAATGATATCCTTGAGACTTTGAATCTGAGGAACTGCAATGCGTCCTTCGAAGAACACAGTTCCCTTGTCATCAATTGAGAAGGACTTGAATTTATCATTGCCTTCCTTGATGTGCTCTACCATCTTCTTGATTTCATTATCACGAAGTTGTTCAGAACGAATCTTGTCCTCGAGAGTTGGGCTGGCTGTCAAGCTAGCAAGGTATCCTTCAGGGACAAGGCCAAGGTTCAGCTTCTGGAATTCTTCATGAAGTGGAGGTTGGCTTTCCATGATCATGAGATTATTGCAATAGGATTTGCGACTGAGAGCATCGGCCATAACATTAGCCTTGCCTGGAGTGTAAGAAATGGTGAGATCAAAGTATTTAATCTTCTCAATCCATCTCCTTTGCCTGAGGTTCAGATCTGGCTGAGTGAAGATGTATTTCAGACTCTTATGATCGGAAAAGATTTCAGTTTTGTTACCCAACAAGTATTGTCTCCATTTCTTGAGGGCAAACACAACTGCTGCAAGTTCTAGGTCATGAGTGGGATAGTTTTGCTCATGTGGGTTCAACTGACGTGAAGCATAAGCCACAACTTGACGTTCTTGCATAAGAACTGCTCCTAGGCCTTGGAGAGATGCATCACAGAATATCTGGAAAGGTTTGGTGTTGTCGGGGCCAACTAGAACAGGGGTGGAAGTGAGTTTAGTCTTCAGGAGGTTGAAACTCTCATCACATTGTGGAGTCCAAACGAACTTTTTGTCCTTCTTTGTGAGATCAGTGAGAGGTTTGGCAATTTTGGAAAAGTTTTGGACGAAACGACGGCAATAGCTAGCCAAGCCAAGAAAACTTCTGACTTGCTTCACCGTCTTAGGGGGTTTCCAATCAACAATTGCCTTAACCTTTTCCGGATCAATGGCAATGCCTTTGGCAGAGATGATATGACCAAGATATGCAACTTCTGGAATCCAGAACTCACATTTGGAAAACTTGGCATATAGACGATGCTCGCGAAGTTTCATGAGAGTGAGACGAAGGTGTTCTCCATGCTCTTCCTCGGATTTTGAGTAGACTAGAATGTCATCAAGATATACCACAACGAACTTGTCGAGGTATTCATGGAAGACAGAATTCATGAGTCTTGAGAACGTTGCCGGTGCATTGGTGAGACCAAAGGACATGACGGTGTATTCATATAGACCGTACCGAGTGGTGAAAGCTGTCTTAGGAATGTCTTCCTTTCTGATCTTTATCTGATGGTACCCCATCCTCAAGTCCAACTTTGAGAATATTGAGGCTCCAGCAAGTTGATCAAAAAGATCATCGATACGAGGAAGTGGATACTTGTTCTTGATTGTTTTCTCGTTGAGAGGACGATAGTCAACCACGAGTCTTTTTGTTTGATCCTTCTTGGCAACAAACAGAGTTGGGCAACCCCAAGCGGAGGAACTAGGCTGAATGTAACCTTTGTCCATGTACATATCGATTTGCTCCTTCAACAATTTCAGTTCAGGAGGAGCTATCTTATATGGATGCTTAGAGATTGGAGCAGTACCTGGCTCAAGCTCGATCACAAACTCAACTGCTCTATCCGGAGGCATCCCTGGCAACTCTTCTAGAAAGACGTCAGGGAATTCACAAACCACCGGAACATTTTCAATTGCCGGAAGGGGTTTGGCATCGAGGTTGAACAGCTGAACAGAACTTGATCCATATGGAGAATAAACTATCTGGCCTGAAGTGTGGGAGAGAGTTATTGACTTTTGAGCACAGTCAATTTTAGCTTTGTGGGTCTTCAACCAATCCATACCCAGAATGACATCAATGTCAGAATTTCCCAGCAACATGAGTGAAGCAAGGAATATGCGACCTCCAATTAGGATCTCATTGTCCATGCTTATCTTGGATGTCAACATTTGCGGTCCCGGAGAGTGAACAGTCATTTGATTGCTTAGCGGAACCAGAACTAGGTTGTATGCTTTTGCAAAAATCTTTGACACAAAGGAATGCGATGCTCCAGTATCAAACAACACTTTAGCTGGAATAGAGTTTACGGGTAATATACCGAGAACGACGTCAGCAGCTTCCTCAGCTTTGTCGGCCTTGATATGGTTCACCCTCGCGTTCCTCCCGACAGGCCTGTTGTTGGAGTTGAAGGCTTTAGCCGGGGGAGCACGAACCATTGCCTGGTTGGTGTTGGGGCGAGGAGGTAGGGGTAGCTGCTTCTGAGTGCACTTATCAGCATAGTGTCCAGTATCCTTGCACTTGTAGCAAGTGACGACACGAGAAGGACCTGGCATTGGCTGCCCCATTGGAATCCTCTGACCCTGCATCTGAGATGGGTTGGGTGGGCGGGGACCAAAGCCTGGAGAAGCTTGGGCATTTGGAGCCCGAGTGACAGCACCATTTGGCACCCAGATGCGGCGCTTCTGCGGAGGGGTGGTCATGTTGGAGGAGGAACCACCCTCACGCGAGTGCTTGCGCGACTCTTCGAACGCCTTGCGCCCATTCTCCTCATTGAGCGCGGTGTTCACAAGCTCCACGAAGTCCTTGCACTTGATGTTGGTGAGAGCGTACTTCAGTTCCGGGTTAAAACCTCGGCGAAACCTTGCCATCTTCTTGGCTTCAGTGGACACTTCGTCACCAGCGTACCGAGCGAGGCGATTGAACTCGTTCTGGTAGCCGAGAACGTCCAGCTTGCCCTGTCTGAGAGAGCAGAATTCCTCACGCATCCTTTCCATGAGACCATCCGGGATGTGGTGCTTCAGGAAGGCATCCTTGAAACATCCCCATGTGATAGGATAGCCAGCTCTCATGGTCTGGTAGTTCTCCCACCAAGTAGCTGCCTGACCCTTCAGTAGGTAGGTGGCATACTTGACCTTATCTTCCTCAGCAACATGAGCTATCTCTAGAGCCCTGTTGATCTCCCTGATCCAGTCATCAGCATCCAGGGGCTCACGTGTTGCCACGAAAGCTCTCGGCCCCACGCTCAGAAACTCCTTAATGCTGACTCGAGGAGCATTCTGGTTGTGGTGCTGGTTAGCCTGGATCTAGGCCATCTGTGTCACCACTTGGGTCATCTGAGCTAACAGTTCCCCCATTGGTGGTGGCGGAGGCGGGTTGTTCCTGGTTGGAGGCATCCTGAACAGAAATTCATTTTAGCACAACAACAGAAAAGGATAGACTTGGTAACCGAAAGATAGATTATTCCGACGCATGAATAGATAACCAACAGGTACATCATCACATGTTCAAATACATCAGAATATCCAACAGACCAATACATGGTTCGAAAGACAAGGATAACGAAACATAGCTAGGAATGGATACATCGGTACTCCCATGCTCATCACGCAGGACGGCGGTGAGTAGTACGACGAGAGATACGGTGAGGAGGAACCCCACGGAAGTAGGTATCACGACGATCCCTGTAGATAGGAACTGCTCTGAGAGCAACTCTCGGTGTGGTGAAGTAGAAAGCGTCGTGTCCCTGTGCTCCATAGCGGGGAATCCCTGTGTAACCAGCTCCGAGGTCGAGAAGTGGGCCTCTGATCGGCTCGTAACCTCCAGCATCTGGCAAAGGAAAACCAAGTGTCTGAGTGAAACGTGCAAAGCGCTCGTCTCCAACGAAGTCTGTGGTGTACGTCGCCAGACGAGTCAACGCCAGATAGAGGTGCTCCCTGACTGAGGCTAACTCCTGAGAAAGTGCGGAAACAGTTGCGTCACTGTGCCTCACGAACTGGGCAGTGGTGTGCAGCCTGGAGCTGTCAGACTCGTAGGTATCCAGGTTGCTGTGGAGGGTGAAGTGAACTCCCGCTGCCGTGATGTAACCACGGGGGATGTGACGATAGATAGAATCATCAAACCCCCAGTAGTCAGCACGGAGAACGGTGAGACTCACGTACGCTGCCTGCTGCACGGCCATATCCACTGTGGAACCTACTGCCTCGTAGCGGTGGGCAATGCTCCTGCCATCATCCGACAGAATGTAGACGATAGCCCGGTAGCAAGTCTGGTCAAACTCTCGCTGCTGCTCGTAGACCTGGTACTCCGGTGCCCAACGGAACCCCAGATAGGTAACCATGTCTCTCAGCATCTCCGGATAACCGGCGGTGCTCTCACAGCGAGTCATCCGAACCACCTGTGGGTAGAACCTGAGATCCATCTGCAGATGATCGGGGAAGGTTTTGATTAGACTCCGGTAGAAGAACAAGGATGTGGAAAACAACAACAAGGTTCAACGGACGATAAGGATGTTGAAAAGAACATGATATTGAAGCAACATCGGGAAAACGAGACCAAAAGTCCTGAGGTACTATGGAGAACCCAAAACACGTGAAATCCTAACTTGAAAGTTTAGGTGAGAACAGAAAAACAACGTTGCACTTCCTTACCAGAAAAGGGTGGGTGGGTGGGGAAAGAAGAAAAATGGCAGAATTCCTACTCTCACGTTTCATTTTTCCTATATAGCTACAAAATAGTTTCTAGACTCAACTGCGACCAGTAAAAAGGGATCCTACAGGCAGACAGGCTCTGATACCATTTGTCGCACCCTGGCTCCTAAGGGATACTCATCGTACGAACTGGATAGCAGGTGCTTGGATTATGGGGCATAACTGCTCCCACGTCCCAGCTTCCTGGTAGGCCTGCGCTTATGCGCGACAACACAAGCCCTGCTATTCCACCGTCGATGTAAACTATCCACTAGAAGTCACAGGCACTACTGTCGACGTACTTCATATCAATCACGCACTGTACGTCAACAGCTTTGAACGAATGATGATCACAACATATCTCTAAGACACAAAAGATTGAAATAAGGTAGCAAAAGGCCTTCACTAAGGCAGAGATAGCGAATACAATCATCCAGAGGACACATGTCCCAACATAGCATTCATTACATCAGCGGAAGCAATCAAAGGTGTCTGAGTACAGACAAATCCAACAGGCTTAAGAAGCCGGAGAAAATAAAGAAGACGAAGCCCATCCACGTAGGTCCTGGATCCATCCCTGGTCCAGCTAACTACTCGTCTGCAGTCTCGTCAAACTCCACGAAGTAGCCATCCTGGTGGTCATCGTAGCCGTAGTCGTAGTCTGCGTAAACCACAGCCCCAACGGGGTCAGTACATCCAAGTACTGGCAAGCAAGACTCACAGTTCACCAAGGTATAACCCGTCAACACGAGCACAGATGACTTGGGTTCAACGGAAAGAAAGGGATATATAAAATGCTGCAACTGGCTGCGCTAACCAACTACAGAGATTCTATCATATCCAACTATTAGAAAGGGGATAAGATCGAGTGTTGTAACCAACTGAAAGATAACATCAAGCAAACCCATCCTGGACCTCGCCCCTTATCCAAAGAAGCAATCCGAGGATAACTCACACAGTTGAATTAATATGAACCAAGTTATTATGACAATAATCCTATTACTAGTCAAATTATTAATCATGGGGTGTAACATGTTTGATCATTATGTTTAAGTTGTCCTGAGTACTTGTTAGCCAGTACTTTCACCAAGTAATCCATAACCGCGGAAAACACGGCTTCTCGAGAAGATTATCCCTGTAGGGTTGCAGCAATTTGGCCGTACACGTATGAATAACCCGCCAGATGGGATGCCTCCCACCAAGCGGGGCACTCAACACAATTCAACTCTTCTCCGCATCAAGCCCAAAGCACCTTGGGCGCACGGCTAATCGAGCCCAGAAGAAAATGGACCCTCATAGCACTCTAAGAACGTGTCCCCCTGTATGCCGACTACAAAAGTTCCACCCTGCGCTGGGCTCGCAAAAACATGCATGCGGCAAATAGAAAGCACGAACTAAATGAGATGATTTGGACGAGATGCGAATCGAATCAAATTGAGGGGGGCGCCCATACTCGCTTCCCACATGCGGGTAGTGCGCTCATCATGGATCAGTAGACAAGACCCTTTTCCTATTAGGGTCGACACTAGCAGGCCTCAAAACCACACAGGGCCTCCTGCCGGTGCCTTATCATCAAATTATTATTAACAGTAATAACATTAGCATGATTGATTGATTGATTAAACATAGAGCCCCCAGAACATAATGAAATATAGTACTGAAAGTAACGGGTAACAGACTCGAGCAAAACAACCTAAGCATGCTATTAAGGCACTGGCTCAATCAGTGGGTTGTAGGAGGGGTGATGAGGCAATATCATGGGTTAAAGGATTCATGTGATAGGTTCGTAACAGAAACATCTACCACTAAGGCTAGCAAGATATAGACAACGGAAAGTATCGGTAACCAGGGTTGAAAGGAACACGATGGTTCATGTGAGTGATAACTTGCCTGCAAACTCAACAGCTGGGTACTGAGCTAGATCCTCAGAAGGGGTGCTGTAGAGGTCGTCTGTCTCAACGTCGTCGTCTATTCGAGAAGAAGCAAACAGACAAAACAGGAAGGTAAACAATCATTGCCATGGCATTGTGCACAATCAAGATGATGCATGACAAGTTAATAGTTGCATCAAAATAAACTGACTAACATGATAGCACAAATTAAATGGACCCATATGCAAGGGTTGCATATGGAAAAGGATCCATTGAAATAAGTGGAACAAATGATCTACAATTATTTATTATGTGATAGTTGTTATCATGATGCATGCATGATGATGATGACAAGATAACAACATATAACAATAAATAACAATGATAGATGCAAAGGAAAAGGGATAAAACAAGTTTAGAAATTATTTATTAAGTTTGGAAAATTTTGGTTGCTTAAACATGCCACACATACAATTATTGTTTTCACCAATTTAAAGTGTGCAAAACAATTAACAAAATTTATATTTGAGAAGAACATCAAATTTTAGTTGGATTACATGTTTCACATTTTGAAATTTGAATTAGGATGAATTTATTATGAATTAAACAATATTAAACAAGTTTTAATTGAATTTAAAACAAGCTTAATTATTATTTGAATTTTATTTTTTCAAACCATAAATTCAAATTCACATTTGAAAAGTTCACACTTTGGTGGTTTGAAAACATAATTTGCATGTTCAAAAATATTTTATATTAAGCAAGTTATGATTTTATCAAATTTAATTGAATTAAACAAGATTTAAATTGTTTAGGCAATTTAAATTATTCAAACAATGAAACAAATTTTATATTTGAATAGAACATTCAAAAAGGTGTGAAAAACATATTTTATTTGACTTATTTGGAAATAGTATAATTTATTTATGAATTATGGCAATTTACATTTGAATTATTCAAATTTGAAATTTAAATATATTTTGAAAACTCAAAACAGAACACAAATAAGTTATTTGGAAAGATTATTAAATTTGGATCAGAATTCATATAAAGTTTGTATTTGTTGGAATTATAAAACAAAAGATATTGAATTTCAAAGTTTGGTTTTAATTCTGCTAATTAAAATGAATTTGTAATTTTTGGAAATGCGCAGAAATCCTTTTTGTACCGCACTGGTACCTACACGCGCCCACTGCCGCGTGGGCCAGAGGGCCAGCGTGGCGCACACGCGCCCGCGTGGCAGTGCCAGTCACCGACTGGTGGGCCTGCGCGCTGGAGAGGCAAAAACCCAAAAAAGGTTTGTGCTTGCGGGGGCTCGAACCCGCAACCACTCGTTGCGCGCACCATGTGCAGTACCAATGCGCTGTTCTCGTTCAGTTGACAGAGGAAACGACGCATACAGGTTAACATTGCATCGCGAGGTTAACTAAACTTAACTGAAGAACGAACACTTGTTCGTCCGTCAGACAGAGGCTCGCCGGAGAGGAAAAACGGCGGCCGTGCTAGCTGGTGGTGCGGATGGTTGCGTTCGCGTGCGCATGTGCAGCAGTAACAGAGAGGGAAGGAGGGAGGGGTACGGTGGAGCTCACCGTGGTGCAGGTGGTCGACGGTGACGTCCTGCTGACGACGGAGGCCTGCAGCGGAGGGGACGAGGACGGCGGCGAGGACCTGGTGCTTCTCCTCGCGTGCTCTAGTGTCCAAAGTGTAGAGGGGATGGTGGCGGTGCTATTCCAGTGCTCCAACGACGTCGAGCTGCGCTGTAACGGAGATGATCTCATCGGGTTCAGAAAGTGGCGCACGGTGGCCGGAGAAAAAGGAGAGGACGGCGTCGTCGATCGGAAGCTCACCGTGCGGTTCTCGGGTGTCCAAGGGGAAGAGGGAGTAGCGGCGATGTGATTCCCGGGCTCGGTACAAGGAGAGGGTGGCTACGTGGGCGACGCCATGTCGAAGTTCAGAAGCTCGCCGGCGGTGACGAGTTGCAGAGAGGGGGAGCGGCGAAGGAGGAGGAATTGGCGGCGGATACGAGGTGGAGGAGGAAAACCTAGGCGCTAGGGTTTCTTCCAGGGGCTAGGGCTTGCTTTTATAGGCCCTGGGCGACGGGACGGCCGCCGGCGTCGCTGCGGGGGTGCGGTGGCGCCCCCGATTGCCTGCCGTACTGCTTGAAGACGGGGATTAGAACGCCCGCACGAATCGCGAAGCGGTACGCTAGGGGGAGAGCGGGCTGGGTCGCGCGCGCGCAGGCTTAGCGGGCTGGGCTGCTTATCTGCTGCGCGCGCGCTGCAGTTTTGTTTCTTTTTTATTTTTCCTTCTGTTTTTTTTTTTGTAGCCTTTGCTTTTGGATAAAAAAGATAGGTTTTTGTTGATAGAAAAATTTGGAAAAATTTGGATAAGCTCCTTAGTTGAAAAGCAACCACTTGGTAGTTTTGGTTTTCCAAATTTCAAATGTTTGCTTGCTGTTTAAAATTAAACCCAATTTAATTGAATTTTGCAATAATAATTAATATTAGAAAATAAAGCCATTTTCAATAGGGTTTCCCCTAGGGTTTAGAATGTTTTAAGGAATTCCAATTAGTGGTGTACTTCAAGGATTCAAAAGATTAATGTTTTGAGAATTGGTTTGAGTTGGAAAATGATTTGGAAAATAATGGATTAATTTGGTTAATTGAATTAAGCAACAATTTAAGAGTTGATCCAATAAGAAAATAATTTGGAAGCATTTGATGTTTTTGATTTGCAAATCTTTATTTGAAAGATTGTAACAGACAAGTGTGAAAACAATGTTTGATTCATTATGAAAACAATGCAACAGAAATAAAATGAGGATGATGCCATGATGCATTGCATAAATTAAACAAAGAAGTAAAACAACTAGGGTGTTTTCATACTTGGATGTTACAAAACGCCCCCCTTGAAGGAATCGCGCCCCGAGATTCCCTACTGAGAAATGAACAGGTCCGGATACTTCTTGCGAAGATCCTCTTCGGTCTCCCACGTTGCCTCTTTATCAGAATGATGCGACCATTGGACTTTCAAGAACTTGGTGCTCCTGTTGCGAGTCTTACGCTCGGTCTCATCGAGAATACGAATAGGGTGCTCCTCATAAGATAGATCATCTTGCAGTTCAATGGAATCATGATCAACTGCACGATCTGGATCTTTGAAACACTTCTTGAGTTGTGACACGTGGAACACATCGTGCACCTTGGATAGTTTTTCTGGAAGTTCAAGACGATAAGCATTTTCTGCACGTCTTGAGAGGATGTTGAAAGGACCAATGTATCTTGGTGCGAGCTTTCCTTTGACACCAAAACGATGAGTGCCTCTGAGGGGAGTTACACGGAGATATGCCTTATCACCAGGTGCATAGACCATATCCCTGTGCTTGCTATCATAATAGCTCTTCTGACGAGACTGAGCAATTCTGAGATTGTCACGAATGATACGAACTTTCTCCTCGGCTTCCTTAACAATGTCAGGGCCTAAAAGTGAATGTTCACCAGCTCCAGACCAATTGATTGGACTCCTGCATCTGCGACCATACAGTGCCTCAAATGGTGCCATGCCTAGGCTTGCCTGATAGCTGTTGTTGTAGGAGAATTCAGCATATGGAAGGCAATCCTCCCATTTCATGCCAAAGGAGAGACCACATGCTCTGAGCATATCCTCGAGAATCTGATTGACTCTTTCGACTTGCCCCTGAGACTGAGGGTGATAAGCTGTGCTGAACAGAAGTTTGGTGCCCAATGCTTCTTGAAAGCTTTTCCAGAAATGAGAAGTGAAAATACTTCCACGGTCTGAGCTTATTTCCAATGGAACACCATGAAGAGGAACAACCTTTGCTGTGTAGAGCTCTGCTAACTGGCTAGCTGAGATAGTTTCCTTTACAGCATAGAAGTGAGCTACCTTAGTGAGACGATCAATAACAACGAAGATTGCATCGTTGCCCTTCTTGGACTTTGGAAACCCAGTAACGAAGTCCATTTCAATCATGTCCCACTTCCACTCAGGAATTTTCAGAGGTTGGAGTAGACCTGCTGTTTTTTGATGGACTGCCTTAACACGTTGACAAACGTCGCATTCAGAAACGTATTGAGCAATTTCACGTTTCATGCCAGGCCACCAATACAGAGTCTTAAGATCCTGGTACATCTTTGTACTTCCAGGGTGAATGGATAGAGGAGTTTCATGAGCCTCCTTGAGAATGATATCCTTGAGACTTTGAATCTGAGGAACTGCAATGCGTCCTTCGAAGAACACAGTTCCCTTGTCATCAATTGAGAAGGAGTTGAATTTATCATTGCCTTCCTTGATGTGCTCTACCATCTTCTTGATTTCATTATCACGAAGTTGTTCAGAACGAATCTTGTCCTCGAGAGTTGGGATGGCTGTCAAGCTAGCAAGGTATCCTTCAGGGACAAGGCCAAGGTTCAGCTTCTGGAATTCTTCATGAAGTGGAGGTTGGCTTTCCATGATCATGAGATTATTGCAATAGGATTTGCGACTGAGAGCATCGGCCATAACATTAGCCTTGCCTGGAGTGTAAGAAATGGTGAGATCAAAGTCTTTAATCTTCTCAATCCATCTCCTTTGCCTGAGGTTCAGATCTGGCTGAGTGAAGATGTATTTCAGACTCTTATGATCGGAAAAGATTTCAGTTTTGTTACCCAACAAGTATTGTCTCCATTTCTTGAGGGCAAACACAACTGCTGCAAGTTCTAGGTCATGAGTGGGATAGTTTTGCTCATGTGGGTTCAATTGACATGAAGCATAAGCCACAACTTGACGTTCTTGCATAAGAACTGCTCCTAGGCCTTGGAGAGATGCATCACAGAATATCTGGAAAGGTTTGGTGTTGTCGGGGCCAACTAGAACAGGGGTGGAAGTGAGTTTAGTCTTCAGGAGGTTGAAACTCTCATCACATTGTGGAGTCCAAACGAACTTTTTGTCCTTCTTTGTGAGATCAGTGAGAGGTTTGGCAATTTTGGAAAAGTTTTGGACGAAACGACGGCAATAGCTAGCCAAGCCAAGAAAACTTCTGACTTGCTTCACCGTATTAGGGGGTTTCCAATCAACAATTGCCTTAACCTTTTCCGGATCAATGGCAATGCCTTTGGCAGAGATGATATGACCAAGATATGCAACTTCTGGAATCCAGAACTCACATTTGGAAAACTTGGCATATAGACGATGCTCGCGAAGTTTCATGAGAGTGAGACGAAGGTGTTCTCCATGCTCTTCCTCGGATTTTGAGTAGACTAGAATGTCATCAAGATATACCACAACGAACTTGTCGAGGTATTCATGGAAGACAGAATTCATGAGTCTTGAGAACGTTGCCGGTGCATTGGTGAGACCAAAGGACATGACGGTGTATTCATATAGACCGTACCGAGTGGTGAAAGTTGTCTTAGGAATATCTTCCTTTCTGATCTTTATCTGATGGTACCCCATCCTCAAGTCCAACTTTGAGAATATTGAGGCTCCAGCAAGTTGATCAAAAAGATCATCGATACGAGGAAGTGGATACTTGTTCTTGATTGTTTTCTCGTTGAGAGGACGATAGTCAACCACGAGTCTTTTTGTTTGATCCTTCTTGGCAACAAACAGAGTTGGGCAACCCCAAGCGGAGGAACTAGGCTGAATGTAACCTTTGTCCATGTACATATCGATTTGCTCCTTCAACAATTTCAGTTCAGGAGGAGCTATCTTATATGGATGCTTAGAGATTGGAGCAGTACCTGGCTCAAGCTCGATCACGAACTCAACTGCTCTATCCGGAGGCATCCCTGGCAACTCTTCTAGAAAGACGTCAGGGAATTCACAAACCACCGGAACATTTTCAATTGCCGGAAGGGGTTTGGCATCGAGGTTGAACAGCTGAACAGAACTTGATCCATATGGAGAATAAACTATCTGGCCTGAAGTGTGGGAGAGAGTTATTGACTTTTGAGCACAGTCAATTTTAGCTTTGTGGGTCTTCAACCAATCCATACCCAGAATGACATCAATGTCAGAATTTCCCAGCAACATGAGTGAAGCAAGGAATATGCGACCTCCAATTAGGATCTCATTGTCCATGCTTATCTTGGATGTCAACATTTGCGGTCCCGGAGAGTGAACAGTCATTTGATTGCTTAGCGGAACCAGAACTAGGTTGTATGCTTTTGCAAAAATCTTTGACACAAAGGAATGCGATGCTCCAGTATCAAACAACACTTTAGCTGGAATAGAGTTTACGGGTAATATACCGAGAACGACGTCAGCAGCTTCCTCAGCTTTGTCGGCCTTGATATGGTTCACCCTCGTGTTCCTCCCGACAGGCATGTTGTTGGAGTTGAAGGCTTTAGCCGGGGGAGCACGAACCATTGCCTGGTTGGTGTTGGGGCGAGGAGGTAGGGGTAGCTGCTTCTGAGTGCACTTATCAACATAGTGTCCAGTATCCTTGCACTTGTAGCAAGTGACGACACGAGAAGGACCTGGCATTGGCTGCCCCATTGGAATCCTCTGACCCTGCATCTGAGATGGGTTGGGTGGGCGGGGACCAAAGCCTGGAGAAGCTTGGGCATTTGGAGCCCGAGTGACAGCACCATTTGGCACCCAGATGCGGCGCTTCTGCGGAGGGGTGGTCATGTTGGAGGAGGAACCACCCTCACGCGAGTGCTTGCGCGACTCTTCGAACGCCTTGCGCCCATTCTCCTCATTGAGCGCGGTGTTCACAAGCTCCACGAAGTCCTTGCACTTGATGTTGGTGAGAGCGTACTTCAGTTCCGGGTTAAAACCTCGGCGGAACCTTGCCATCTTCTTGGCTTCAGTGGACACTTCGTCACCAGCGTACCGAGCGAGGCGATTGAACTCGTTCTGGTAGCCGAGAACGTCCAGCTTGCCCTGTCTGAGAGAGCAGAATTCCTCACGCATCCTTTCCATGAGACCATCCGGGATGTGGTGCTTCAGGAAGGCATCCTTGAAACATCCCCAGGTGATAGGATAGCCAGCTCTCATGGTCTGGTAGTTCTCCCACCAAGTAGCTGCCTGACCCTTCAGTAGGTAGGTGGCATACTTGACCTTATCTTCCTCAGCAACATGAGCTATCTCTAGAGCCCTGTTGATCTCCCTGATCCAGTCATCAGCATCCAGGGGCTCACGTGTTGCCACGAAAGCTCTCGGCCCCACGCTCAGAAACTCCTTAATGCTGACTCGAGGAGCATTCTGGTTGTGGTGCTGGTTAGCCTGGATCTGGGCCATCTGTGTCACCACTTGGGTCATCTGAGCTAACAGTTCCCCCATTGGTGGTGGCGGAGGCGGGTTGTTCCTGGTTGGAGGCATCCTGAACAGAAATTCATTTTAGCACAACAACAGAAAAGGATAGACTTGGTAACCGAAAGATAGATTATTCCGACGCATGAATAGATAACCAACAGGTACATCATCACATGTTCAAATACATCAGAATATCCAACAGACCAATACATGGTTCGAAAGACAAGGATAACGAAACATAGCTAGGAATGGATACATCGGTACTCCCATGCTCATCACGCAGGACGGCGGTGAGTAGTACGACGAGAGATACGGTGAGGAGGAACCCCACGGAAGTAGGTATCACGACGATCCCTGTAGATAGGAACTGCTCTGAGAGCAACTCTCGGTGTGGTGAAGTAGAAAGCGTCGTGTCCCTGTGCTCCATAGCGGGGAATCCCTGTGTAACCAGCTCCGAGGTCGAGAAGTGGGCCTCTGATCGGCTCGTAACCTCCAGCATCTGGCAAAGGAAAACCAAGTGTCTGAGTGAAACGTGCAAAGCGCTCGTCTCCAACGAAGTCTGTGGTGTACGTCGCCAGACGAGTCAACGCCAGATAGAGCTGCTCCCTGACTGAGGCTAACTCCTGAGAAAGTGCGGAAACAGCTGCGTCACTGTGCCTCACGAACTGGGCAGTGGTGTGCAGCCTGGAGCTATCAGACTCGTAGGTATCCAGGTTGCTGTGGAGGGTGAAGTGAACTCCCGCTGCCGTGATGTAACCACGGGGGATGTGACGATAGATAGAATCATCAAACCCCCAGTAGTCAGCACGGAGAACGGTGAGACTCACGTACGCTGCCTGCTGCACGGCCATATCCACTGTGGAACCTACTGCCTCGTAGCGGTGGGCAATGCTCCTGCCATCATCCGACAGAATGTAGACGATAGCCCGGTAGCAAGTCTGGTCAAACTCTCGCTGCTGCTCGTAGACCTGGTACTCCGGTGCCCAACGGAACCCCAGATAGGTAACCATGTCTCTCAGCATCTCCGGATAACCGGCGGTGCTCTCACAGCGAGTCATCCGAACCACCTGCGGGTAGAACCTGAGATCCATCTGCAGATGATCGGGGAAGGTTTTGATTAGACTCCGGTAGAAGAACAAGGATGTGGAAAACAACAACAAGGTTCAACGGACGATAAGGATGTTGAAAAGAACATGATATTGAAGCAACATCGGGAAAACGAGACCAAAAGTCCTGAGGTACTATGGAGAACCCAAAACACGTGAAATCCTAACTTGAAAGTTTAGGTGAGAACAGAAAAACAACGTTGCACTTCCTTACCAGAAAAGGGTGGGTGGGTGGGGAAAGAAGAAAAATGGCAGAATTCCTACTCTCACGTTTCATTTTTCCTATATAGCTACAAAATAGTTTCTAGACTCAACTGCGACCAGTAAAAAGGGATCCTACAGGCAGACAGGCTCTGATACCATTTGTCGCACCCTGGCTCCTAAGGGATACTCATCGTACGAACTGGATAGCAGGTGCTTGGATTATGGGGCATAACTGCTCCCACGTCCCAGCTTCCTGGTAGGCCTGCGCTTATGCGCGACAACACAAGCCCTGCTATTCCACCGTCGATGTAAACTATCCACTAGAAGTCACAGGCACTACTGTCGACGTACTTCATATCAATCACGCACTGTACGTCAACAGCTTTGAACGAATGATGATCACAACATATCTCTAAGACACAAAAGATTGAAATAAGGTAGCAAAAGGCCTTCACTAAGGCAGAGATAGCGAATACAATCATCCAGAGGACACATGTCCCAACATAGCATTCATTACATCAGCGGAAGCAATCAAAGGTGTCTGAGTACAGACAAATCCAACAGGCTTAAGAAGCCGGAGAAAATAAAGAAGACGAAGCCCATCCACGTAGGTCCTGGATCCAGCCCTGGTCCAGCTAACTACTCGTCTGCAGTCTCGTCAAACTCCACGAAGTAGCCATCCTGGTGGTCATCGTAGCCGTAGTCGTAGTCTGCGTAAACCACAGCCCCAACGGGGTCAGTACATCCAAGTACTGGCAAGCAAGACTCACAGTTCACCAAGGTATAACCCGTCAACACGAGCACAGATGACTTGGGTTCAACGGAAAGAAAGGGATATATAAAATGCTGCAACTGGCTGCGCTAACCAACTACAGAGATTCTATCATATCCAACTATTAGAAAGGGGATAAGATCGAGTGTTGTAACCAACTGAAAGATAACATCAAGCAAACCCATCCTGGACCTCGCCCCTTATCCAAAGAAGCAATCCGAGGATAACTCACACAGTTGGATTAATATGAACCAAGTTATTATGACAATAATCCTATTACTAGTCAAATTATTAATCATGGGGTGTAACATGTTTGATCATTATGTTTAAGTTGTCCTGAGTACTTGTTAGCCAGTACTTTCACCAAGTAATCCATAACCGCGGAAAACACGGCTTCTCGAGAAGATTATCCCTGCAGGGTTGCACCAATTTGGCCGTACACGTATGAATAACCCGCCAGATGGGATGCCTCCCACCAAGCGGGGCACTCAACACAATTCAACTCTTCTCCGCATCAAGCCCAAAGCACCTTGGGCGCACGGCTAATCGAGCCCAGAAGAAAATGGACCCTCATAGCACTCTAAGAACGTGTCCCCCTGTATGCCGACTACAAAAGTTCCACCCTGCGCTGGGCTCGCAAAAACATGCATGCGGCAAATAGAAAGCACGAACTAAATGAGATGATTTGGACGAGATGCGAATCGAATCAAATTGAGGGGGGCGCCCATACTCGCTTCCCACATGCGGGTAGTGCGCTCATCATGGATCAGTAGACAAGACCCTTTTCCTATTAGGGTCGACACTAGCAGGCCTCAAAACCACACAGGGCCTCCTGCCGGTGCCTTATCATCAAATTATTATTAACAGTAATAACATTAGCATGATTGATTGATTGATTAAACATCGAGCCCCCAGAACATAATGAAATATAGTACTGAAAGTAACGGGTAACAGACTCGAGCAAAACAACCTAAGCATGCTATTAAGGCACTGGCTCAATCAGTGGGTTGTAGGAGGGGTGATGAGGCAATATCATGGGTTAAAGGATTCATGTGATAGGTTCGTAACAGAAACATCTACCACTAAGGCTAGCAAGATATAGACAACGGAAAGTATCGGTAACCAGGGTTGAAAGGAACACGATGGTTCATGTGAGTGATAACTTGCCTGCAAACTCAACAGCTGGGTACTGAGCTAGATCCTCAGAAGGGGTGCTGTAGAGGTCGTCTGTCTCAACGTCGTCGTCTATTCGAGAAGAAGCAAACAGACAAAACAGGAAGGTAAACAATCATTGCCATGGCATTTTGCACAATCAAGATGATGCATGACAAGTTAATAGTTGCATCAAAATAAACTGACTAACATGATAGCACAAATTAAATGGACCCATATGCAAGGGTTGCATATGGAAAAGGATCCATTGAAATAAGTGGAACAAATGATCTACAATTATTTATTATGTGATAGTTGTTATCATGATGCATGCATGATGATGATGACAAGATAACAACATATAACAATAAATAACAATGATAGATGCAAAGGAAAAGGGATAAAACAAGTTTAGAAATTATTTATTAAGTTTGGAAAATTTTGGTTGCTTAAACATGCCACACATACAATTATTGTTTTCACCAATTTAAAGTGTGCAAAACAATTAACAAAATTTATATTTGAGAAGAACATCAAATTTTAGTTGGATTACATGTTTCACATTTTGAAATTTGAATTAGGATGAATTTATTATGAATTAAACAATATTAAACAAGTTTTAATTGAATTTAAAACAAGCTTAATTATTATTTGAATTTTATTTGTTCAAACCATAAATTCAAAATCACATTTGAAAAGTTCACACTTTGGTGGTTTGAAAACATAATTTGCATGTTCAAAAATATTTTATATTAAGCAAGTTATGATTTTATCAAATTTAATTGAATTAAACAAGATTTAAATTGTTTAGGCAATTTAAATTATTCAAACAATGAAACAAATTTTATATTTGAATAGAACATTCAAAAAGGTGTGAAAAACATATTTTATTTGACTTATTTGGAAATAGTATAATTTATTTATGAATTATGGCAATTTACATTTGAATTATTCAAATTTGAAATTTAAATATATTTTGAAAACTCAAAACAGAACACAAATAAGTTATTTGGAAAGATTATTAAATTTGGATCAGAATTCATATAAAGTTTGTATTTGTTGGAATTATAAAACAAAAGATATTGAATTTCAAAGTTTGGTTTTAATTCTGCTAATTAAAATGAATTTGTAATTTTTGGAAATGCGCAGAAATCCTTTTTGTACCGCACTGGTACCTACACGCGCCCACTGCCGCGTGGGCCAGAGGGCCAGCGTGGCGCACACGCGCCCGCGTGGCAGTGCCAGTCACCGACTGGTGGGCCTGCGCGCTGGAGAGGCAAAAACCCAAAAAAGGTTTGTGCTTGCGGGGGCTCGAACCCGCAACCACTCGTTGCGCGCACCATGTGCAGTACCAATGCGCTGTTCTCGTTCAGTTGACAGAGGAAACGACGCATACAGGTTAACATTGCATCGCGAGGTTAACTGAACTTAACTGAAGAACGAACACTTGTTCGTCCGTCAGACAGAGGCTCGCCGGAGAGGAAAAACGGCGGCCGTGCTAGCTGGTGGTGCGGATGGTTGCGTTCGCGTGCGCATGTGCAGCAGTAACAGAGAGGGAAGGAGGGAGGGGTACGGTGGAGCTCACCGTGGTGCAGGTGGTCGACGGTGACGTCCTGCTGACGACGGAGGCCTGCAGCGGAGGGGACGAGGACGGCGGCGAGGACCTGGTGCTTCTCCTCGCGTGCTCTGGTGCCCAAAGTGTAGAGGGGATGGTGGCGGTGCTATTCCAGTGCTCCAACGACGTCGAGCTGCGCTGTAACGGAGATGATCTCATCGGGTTCAGAAAGTGGCGCACGGTGGCCGGAGAAAAAGGAGAGGACGGCGTCGTCGATCGGAAGCTCACCGTGCGGTTCTCGGGTGTCCAAGGGGAAGAGGGAGTAGCGGCGATGTGATTCCCGGGCTCGGTACAAGGAGAGGGTGGCTACGTGGGCGACGCCATGTCGAAGTTCAGAAGCTCGCCGGCGGTGACGAGTTGCAGAGAGGGGGAGCGGCGAAGGAGGAGGAATTGGCGGCGGATACGAGGTGGAGGAGGAAAACCTAGGCGCTAGGGTTGCTTCAGGGGCTAGGGCTTGCTTTTATAGGCCCTGGGCGACGGGACGGCCGCCGGCGTCGCTGCGGGGGTGCGGTGGCGCCCCCGATTGCCTGCCGTACTGCTTGAAGACGGGGATTAGAACGCTCGCACGAATCGCGAAGCGGTACGCTAGGGGGGGAGCGGGCTGGGTCGCGCGCGCGCGCAGGCTTAGCGGGCTGGGCTGCTTATCTGCTGCGCGCGCGCTGCAGTTTTGTTTCTTTTTTATTTTTCCTTCTGTTTTTTTTTGTAGCCTTTGCTTTTGGATAAAAAAGATAGGTTTTTGTTGATAGAAAAATTTGGAAAAATTTGGATAAGCTCCTTAGTTGAAAAGCAACCACTTGGTAGTTTTGGTTTTCCAAATTTCAAATGTTTGCTTGCTGTTTAAAATTAAACCCAATTTAATTGAATTTTGCAATAATAATTAATATTAGAAAATAAAGCCATTTTCAATAGGGTTTCCCCTAGGGTTTAGAATGTTTTAAGGAATTCCAATTAGTGGTGTACTTCAAGGATTCAAAAGATTAATGTTTTGAGAATTGGTTTGAGTTGGAAAATGATTTGGAAAATAATGGATTAATTTGGTTAATTGAATTAAGCAACAATTTAAGAGTTGATCCAATAAGAAAATAATTTGGAAGCATTTGATGTTTTTGATTTGCAAATCTTTATTTGAAAGATTGTAACAGACAAGTGTGAAAACAATGTTTGATTCATTATGAAAACAATGCAACAGAAATAAAATGAGGATGATGCCATGATGCATTGCATAAATTAAACAAAGAAGTAAAACAACTAGGGTGTTTTCATACTTGGATGTTACAACCATACTGTTGTTGTCAGAGTTGAATCCTTTCTCTGCGTTGTTGGGAACCCCAATAGGAAGGTGTGATGAGCACAACGGTAGGAGTTTTCCCCTTAGTTAAGAACCAGGGTTATCAATCCAGTAGGAGAAAGAGAATCTTCGGAAGGTTGATGCCACTGACGGTGGTGCTCACGCTTCACCGGTGTCAGCAACAATGTGGAATCTGCACACAACACAACCAAAATACTTTGCCCCAACGGTACAGTGAGGTTGTCAATCTCACCGGTCTTGCTGAAAACAAAGATTAGACGTATAGTGTGGAAAAAGAGTGTATGCTTGCAGAAAGTAAAGAAAGCAGGAAATTGTTGTGGTTTGTTTAACAGTGTGGAAAAATGGACCGGGGTTCATAGTTTCACTAGTGGTGTATCTCCATAAAAGATAGCATGCTGGGTGAACAACTTACAGTTGGGCAATTGACAAATAAAGGTTGCACCGTAGTGCACAATATGACATGAAGATTACTATGCTATTTAGTGCGGGCATTAAAACAAGATACATAGACCGACATCCATCTGCATCTATGAATAATAATCCACCCTCAGGTTATCATCTGAACCCCCTCGGGTATTAAGTTGCAAGCAACACATAATTGCATTAAACAAAGTTTGTAATGTAAGCAATGATTATACACACGGGCAATCTCACCGTTGTTTTCTCCCTAATGGCAACAACACATCCTCCCCATTCATGTTTCTGTCACTCGAGCCAGGCAACACGGAGGCATGAACCCACTATCGAGCATAAATACTCCCTCTTGGAGTCAATAGCAACTACTTGGCCAGAATAACCACTAGCAACGGAGAGCATGCAAGATCACAAATAACATATGCAAATAAAGACTATAATCAACTTGGCATAAGGTCAATATTCATAGGATCCCAGCAAACTCAACACAAAGAATTACATAAGATCAATCTCGATCATGATAGGCAGCTCACGATGTCTAAACATGGAGGCATATGAGGAGAAGACAACGATCTAGCTACAGCTACAAACCCGTAGTCCAAGGATGAACTACTCACGCATCACTCCAGAGGCAGGCATGGTGATGTAGAAGCCTCCGGTGATGATCTCCTCTCCTGCAGGGTGCCGGAAACAGCTTCAGAACCCCCCGTGATCTAGGATTGATGGTGACGGCGGCTGCAGAACTTTTTCGGGGATTTTGATCACGTGTTGATGGTTTTCCATCCCGGGGATTAAATAGGCGAAAGGGCAAAGGCGGTGGAGACCGGGGGGGCCCCACACCCATAGCTGGCGTGGCCAGGGGGCGCGCCACCCTATGGTGTGCCCCCTGCTGCCCCTCTTCGGCTCCTCTTTGGTCTTCTGGATGCTTCTAGGGAAAATAGGACTTCCGGGCTTTGAATTTTCCAATTCCGAGAATATTTCCAGAACAACTTTTCTGAAACTAAAAAACAGCAGAAAACAGGGAACTGGCTCTGTGGCATCTTGTTAATAGGTTAGTCTGGAAAATCGATAAAAATGACATAAAGAAGGGAGAAAACATGTAGCAATTGGCATAATATCATCATGGAGCATCAGAAATTAGGGATACGTTTATGACGTATCAAGCATCCCCAAGCTTAGTTCGTACTCGTCCTCGAGTAGGTAAACGATAACACAAACTTGATCAATCTAACGTAAAAGCATATGCACGCTGAGATCATAAGACTTTAAACACGGGCTTGATAAATAAAACTTTAATAATAAAGCATAGGACTTACTTTGCATCACGAAGAGTAACTCAAATAAAGGATCATGAATAATAATGCAAAGAAAGGTAAACGTTTGTTTCAGGTATAGAGAAAGCATCGCAAAGTGATATTTAGATAGTCCTTAAGAGTGGGGCAAAACATAAATGCGAGGACACCTTCAAAGTTCAAGAGGAAGACTAGAACAAATAATTTAAGAACAAATAATATTACATCATGAAGTAATTATTGATGCTTATAGGACAAATACACATAGAACTCTGAATGGCAAAAAATGTTGTCTCAACCGTGCATAAAGTTAGAAGACGGAGAGTCAACATAAAAGTAAAAGAAAGGCCCTTCGCAGAGGGAAGCAGGGATCACTCGTGTGCTAGAGCTTTTATTTTATTAAACAGATGTATTAAAAGTTTGACATTTGTGGAGGAATGTCTATATTTTGGGAGATGTATGCTAATGTCAACGAATGGTAAACAAAAAATACAGTACGTCACAAGTCAACTGGATTCACAAGAGCGGCTCCCATGGTGAAGGACGCAACTGGTGTAGAAGGTCATCCCTCTTTCTCTTTTGTTTACATAATTATGCTTTGACTGATAAATCAGGGGCAAAAATAGTGAAGATAATTTGTATGCATTAATTTGGGGCTAGGCACCCTACTGCCAGCTCTTCTATCATTTGGATAAGCGGATGAAGCCACTAGTCCAGGGTGTGAAATCTAATCAACAAGTGAGATAAAGATTCTCTATTTACGTCCTTGTGAGCAAAAACAGGAACATAAAGCAGGAGTAATTTTGAAGGTTTTGAAGGTAACACATGAGCAATTTACTTTGGAATGGCAGTTAAATACCACATGTAGGTAGGTATGGTGGACACAATGGGAAAACTTTTGGTTTAAGGGAGTTTGGATGCACGAGTAGAGCTCATACTCAGTACAAGTGGAGGCTAGCAAAAGACTGCGAGCGACAAATCAAGAGAGCATAAGAGCCATAATCATGCATAGCGACATAAGCATCATTAATTAAAACATAAGAAGTATCACAAGTTTAGAAACTAAGTGGTCATGGAGGCTATTCGTGACTGGTTTGTAGTCATAAACATGGTGTAAGCATGCGCCAAGTCAACCAAATAAAACATTCGAAAGAGAATATCATATATTGATGCTTTACTATGACAAGAACAACTCATGAATCTTTCAATACATATTAAACACTCTCAGCTATTTTAGGCTAATCATGCTACTCAATACCCACAAGGATTTGAAACTAAAATAACATTTAGCATGGCATGAGAAAGTCCTAGCCACAGTCTATACAAGCTTCTACTAGTACTGTTATAAATTCTACTTCAAGCAGCAGTTTTGTTTCCCCAACAAGCACCATACAAGACATGCTTTAACAAAAATACTCTTTATGATACAGCAAGCAAACATGATAGTACTCAAATAATACTACTAAAACTAACATCTCTAACAAGAGATGCATGCAAAACAGGAGGTGAATAAATGCAGCAGTCAAACAGAGACTAAGAATACAACGTATTCTCAAGAAAAAGTGGAGCATGTCACTCTCCAATAAAAGAATGCTGGGGTCCAACCAAGCTTATTATGAAAGTAAAAACAAACTGAAAGCAAAAGAAAAAGCAAACTGAAAACAAAAATAAAAGACGCTCCAAGTAAAGCACATAAGATGCGACCGAATAAAAATATAGTTTCACTAGAAGTGACCTCATAATTTGTGGATGAAGAAGGGGATGCCTTGGGCATCCCTAAGCTTAGACGCTTGAATATTCTTGGAATTTGCTTGGATGTACCACCGGGGCATCCCCAAGATTAGGCTTTTCACTCTTTTTGATCACTTCATATTATCCTCTTCTCTTGACCCTTGAAAACTTCCTTCACATCAAAATTCTCACAATCTTCATTAGAAACGTTAGTGAAATTGAAATAATAAATCCACATGGTTCAGTTTCAACACAAGTATAACACTCAAAAACACATTAGATACTGTCACAACTTATTTCAAAACTCTTTTTCTCAGAAGAACACCAAAAGAAAGAGATTAAGATGCAAATGCGATAAATGACAGAAATCTGTCAAAAACAGAACAGCAGGTAAAGATCAATTTTTTCAAAAATCTTATGTTGCTCAAATAAAAAAAATGGTATTCTAAGAAAAGTTGCGTATATAACTCAGGATTAAGCACAAAAATCTCAGGTCATGTCGAATTTTCTGTGATTTTTAACAGAATTGACAGTGGACATCAAAATCTGTTTCCTGCGCAAAAATCCGAAATATAGGCTCAACTTTCCATTAGTGGCTTTACTTGGATCCAAAAAAACTCAAAAGAAAATATACATCGGGGTTTCTAAGGAAATATACAACACCCAGGTGCAAGCACACCAAAGAAAACTGAAATAAAACAGAGAAATAAAACGGGTTGTCTCCCGGCAGCGCTTTTCTTTAAAGCCTTTCAGCTAGGCATAAAAGGCGAACATGCTCACACAAAAAATATGAGTTAAGCAAAAGAGAGCATCAAGAAGAAAGTATAAAACAAATTTAAGTCTAACCCGCTTACTATTCATAGGAATCTTATAAAGAAATAAATTAAAGAAGCTCAAACTAGAAATCATGGGACGGTAGAACAAGAGCAACTTCAAAACTTTCAACAAAAAGAGAGGTATTTCAGTAACATGAAAATTCCTACAACCATATTTTCCTCTCTCTTAATAATTTTCAGTAGCATCATGAACAAACTCAACAACATAATTATCACATAAAGCATGTTTGTCATGGTCTAAAGCACAGAATTCATATCAAGCTAAAAAACAATGGGATCAAAATTTAAAATCAGCTCCTCTTTTTTTCACTTTTAGCAATAGCAAAGCAAGATGATTGATCACTCATAAAAGGTATAGGACACATTATAGCAATCCTATTTTCAGTAGCATTATAATTCATAACATCAAGTAACATAGGACCATCATCAAGGGCATTATCATAAGATTTATCCAAGTAGCATGGGTTATCACACTTAATAGTAGCAATATCATTCTCACAAGTTTCATTCATAGTAGTATCAAGGTCACAAGTATAGCAGATATCAATTTCATCAAATAATGTATGAGTTCAAGAGTTACTATCATTGGGAGGTAGACATGGGTAGCTCCATTCTTCCTCCTCTTGATCATCACTCTCCTCCTCTTTTTCATCCAATGAGCTTCCAGATTCAGCAATTTCTTCTTTCATAGGATCCTGCAAGGCATCAGTTACTTTCTTAGGTTGAGAGCATTTATTAAGATATTCCATTATGTAGTAATTACCATCCTTGTAATTATCAAATCAATATTCAAATATAGCATAAATCTCATATTTATAAGGTGCATCATCAATACTTTCAAGCAAATAGGCAATTTCGAATGCACCCTTCCAAGCAATAAATTCTTAAATTTGTTCCACATCATATAATTCATAATTTCCCTTAACATAAGAAGATATGGTAACATCATCATTATACTCACATTGAAAAGGGAGGTGTTTATACCTCCTACGGCAACAAGATTTATCAAAGCAATAAGTAATATTATAAGTGGAGCACAAGTTTTTAGCATAGTCATGAAATTTATTAATTTGCTCCCATAAGTGTATCCCTTTTTGTGACAAGCGGTGTTCCTTGTAATGTTTTTTTGTTCATCCGTGAACCCACCTTTCCTAAAAGATCTAGTTTCAAAGACATCAAACATTGACGGTAAGCATGATAAAGCAAAAATGACAGCTAGAAAAAGAACTAATTTTTGTGTGTTTTTGATAAATAGAAGAAAACAAGATGATAAACACAATAAAGAGGTTGAGAGTGAGAGACTCCCCTTGCCATAAGACTTCCTTCTCCCCGGCAACGGCGCTAGAAAAGTCCTTGTTGCTGGCAGAGTTGAATCCTTTCTCTGCGTTGTTGGGAACCCCAAGAGGAAGGTGTGATGAGCACAGCGGTAGGAGTTTTACCCTTAGTTAAGAACCAGAGTTATCAATCCAATAGGATAAATAGAATCTTCAGAAGGTTGATGCCACTGACGGTGGTGCTGGCGCTTCACCGGTGTCAGCAACAACGTGGAATCTGCACACAACACAACCAAAATACTTTGCCCCAACGGTACAGTGAGGTTGTCAATCTCACCGGTCTTGCTGAAAACAAAGATTAGACGTATAGTGCGGAAAAACAATTTATGCTTGCAGAAAGTAAAGAAAGCAGGAAATTGTTGTGGTTTGTTTAACATTGTGGAAAAATGGACCGGGGTTCATAGTTTCACTAGTGGTGTCTCTCCATAAAAGATAGCATGCTAGGTGAACAAATTACAGCTAGGCAATTGACAAATAAAGGTTGCACCGTAGTGCACAATATGACATGAAGATTACTATGCTATTTAGTGCGGGCATTACAACAAGATACATAGACCGACATCCATCTGCATCTATGACTAATAATCCACCCGCAGGTTATCATCCGAACCCCCTCAGGTATTAAGTTGCAATCAACAGATAATTGCATTAAACAAAGTGTGTAATGTAAGCAATGATTATACACGCGGGCACTCTCACCGCTGTCTTCTCCCTATTGGCAACAACACATCCTCCCCTTCACGTTTCTGTCACTCGAGCAAGGCAACGAGGAGGCATGAACCCACTATCGAGCATAAATACTCCCTCTTGGAGTCACTAGCAACTACTTGGCCAGAATAACCACTAGCAACGGAGAGCATGCAAGATCACAAATAACATATGGAAATAAAGACTATAATCAACTTGGCATAAGGTCAATATTCATCGGATCTCAACAAACACAGCACAAAGAATTACATAAGATCAATCTCGATCATGATAGGCAGCTCACGAGATCTAAACATGGAGGCATATGAGGAGAAGACAACCATCTAGCTACAGCTACGAACCCGTAGTCCAAGGATGAACTACTCACGCATCACTCCGGAGGCAGGCATGGTGATGTAGAAGCCTCCGGTGATGATCTCCTCTCCGGCAGGGTGCCGGAAACAGCTTCATAACCCCCCTGATCTGGGGTTGACGGTGACGGCGGCTGCGGAACTTTTTTAGGGATTTTGATCAGGTGTTTAGGGTTTTCCATCCAAGGGGCTTAAATAGGCGAAAGGGCAAATGTGGTGAAGGCCGGGGGGGCCACACCCATAGCTGGCGCGGCCAGGGGCGTGCCACCCTATGGTGTGGCCCCCCTGCTGTCCCTCTTCGGCTCCTCTTCGGTCTTCTCGATGCTTTCGGGGAAAATAGGACTTCAGGGCTTCGAATTTTCCAATTCTGGAAATATTTCCAGAACAACTTTTCTGAAACTAAAAGACAGCAGAAAACAGGAAACTGGCTCTATGGCATCTTGTTAATAGGTTATTCCGGAAAATCGATAAAAACGACATAAAGAAGGGAGAAAACATGTAGCAATTGGCATAATATCATCATGGAGCATCAGAAATTAGGGATACGTTTATGGCGTATCACATACCTACCTACATGTGGTATTTAACTGCCATTCCAAAGTAAATTGCGCATCTGTTACCTTTAAAACCTTGAAAATTACTCCTGTTTTGTGCTCCTGTTTTAGCTCATGAGGACGTAAATAGAGAATCTTTATCTCACTTGTTGATTGGATTTCACAGCCTGGACTAGTGGCTTCATCCTCTTATCCAAATGATAGAAGATCTGGCAGCGGGGTGCCTAGCCCCAAACTTAATACAACAAATTCTCTTCACTATTTTTGCCCAAGATTTATCAGTCAAAGCATAATTGTGTAAACAAAAGAGAAAGAGGGATGTCCTTCTACGGCAGCCGCTCTTGTGAAGTCTAGTTGGCTTGTGATGCACTGTATTTTCTGTTTACCATTCTTCGACATAAGCATACACACCTCTCTAAAAAAATGTTTTCAATACCTCTATTTAACAAAATAAAAAGCTCTAGCACACGAGTGATCCCTGCTTCCCTCTGCGAAGGGCCTTTCTTTTAATTTTATGTTGAGTCTCCATGTTCTAACTTTATGCAGATTTGAGAGAGCATAGTTGCCATTCTGAGTTTAATGTGCATTTGTCCCAGAAACATTATTAATTGATTCATGCTGTGTTATTATTTGCTCTCAAATTATTTGTTCTAATCATCATCTTAAACTTTGAAGGTGTCCTGGCATTTATGTTTTTCCCCACTCTTAAGGACAAGCGAAATATCACTTTGCTATGTTTTCTCTATGCTTGAAACGAACGTATAACTTTCAAGTGCATTATTATTCATGATCTTCTATTTGTGTTACTTTTCATGATGCAAAGTGATTGCTATGTTTCATTGTTAAAATTATATCTATCATGCTTGTATTCTATGATCTCAGCTTACTTATGCTTTTACAATTTAGATGATCAAGTTTATGTTGGTAGCATGTCACCTTAGAAATTACTTGTTTTTATCGTTTACCTACTCGAGGACGAGTAGGAACTAAGCTTGGGGATGTCGATACGTCATAAACGTATCCTTAATTTCTGATGTTCCATGTTGTTTTCATGTTATTTGCTACATGTTTTCTTTACACTTTATGTCATTTTTATCGATTTTCCGGGACTAACCTATTGACAAGATGCCATAGAGTCATACCATGTTTTCTGCTGTTTTTAGTTTTAGAAAAGTTGTTCTGGAAATATTCTCGGAATTGGACGATTCGAATCCCAGAAGTCTTAGAATTCCCGGAGGATCCACGGAGTCCAGAGGAGACCCGGAGGGGGGCACAGGGGCCCCACACCATAGGGCGACGCGCCCCCTGCCACGCATGGGGTGGTGTGGCCCCCTGGCTGCCTAGTGACGTTGCTCTTTCGCCTATTTATTCCCCTCAGGAGGTTAACCCTAAAACCATCCACCTTTTCCACGAAAAACACCCAAGGCCGCCATCAACGTCAACCCGAGTTTGGGAGGGTCCTGGAGTTCACCCCAGCACCCTTTTGGGAGGGGAAATCATCACCGGAGGGCTCTACACCACCATGCCCGCCTCCGAAATGATGCGTGAGTAGTTCATCCTTGGACTACAGTCCATAGAAGTAGCTAGATGGTTGTTCTCTCCTCTTTATGCCTCATGTTTAGATCTTGTGAGCTGCCCTATATGATCAAGATCATCTTATTGTAATGCTACATGTTGTGTTTGCTGGGATCCGATGAATATTGAATGCTATGTCTCTTGGTTATCAATATATCATGTTATCTTCATGTGTATGTTATTTATGATCTTGCATGCTCTCAGTTGTTAGTAGATGCTCCGGCCAAGTAGATGCTAGTGACTCCAAGAGGGAGCATTTATGCTCGATAGTGGGTTCATGCCTCCTTTGCATCTGTGCTCGAGTGACAGAAACGTGACGGATGGAGGATGTGTTGTTGCCATTAGGGAGAAAACAACGATGTTTACATTGTTTACATTACACACTTTGCTTACTGCGATTATGTGTTGATTGCAACTTAATACCCAAGGACTGCTCGGATGACATTCTGAAGGTGGATTATTAGGCATAGATGCAGTTGGATAACGATCTATGAGTCTTGTTGTAATGCCCGCATGAATCACATAGTAATCATCATGTCATGTATATGCACTACGGTGCGGCCTTTATATATGTCAATTATCTAGCTGTAATTTATTCACCACACATGTTATTTATCTTCTATGGAGAGACACGACTAGTGAACTATGGACCGCGGTCCATTTTCCTCACTGATAATACAATCACTGCAATCTCTGTTTTCATACTGCTGCTACCGTTTTACTACTGACATCATTGTTCTCTTTCATCTACTGCAAACAAATATTATTTTTCACACGGTACGTTTAACCTCTTTGTGTTCAGAAAAACCGGTGAGATTGACAACCTCACTGCTTCGTTGGGCAAAGTGATTTGATCGTGTTGTGTGGGTTACACGTTGCTTCTGAAGCGGTAGTGTGCCCTGCCACCTCAGCTGCATCAACCTTCAAAAGTTGCTCTTTTCTCCTACTAGTCGATTCAACCTTGGTTTCTTTCTAAGGGAAAACTTGCTGTTGTGCTCTTACACCTTCCTCTTGGGGTCTCCCAACGAGTGCAAGATCTGCGCCATCAGCACCGTTGCCGGGGAGGTAAGGTAAAATGTACTCACATCCTAGTACTGTTGCTGGTGTGTGAGTGCTCGAAGTTATTTCCTTTAGATTCTGCAATTATATATTATATATTTTCGTTTCTTGTTTTTATTTTCACTATTTAGGCTTATTTTCACTTGTTCCTTGTTTTTATTTTTACAAATATTCTTAATGGAAAACAACAAAAATATGAGAGAGCTTTATAATCTTTATACTGAACTAGGACATGATGCTTTTGAAGAGAAAATTAAAAAACCTATGGATCTTTATTTGCATGCTGGTAGCAATGTTATTAGTATGAATTCTTGGAACACCATTATTGCTAATGCTATGGAAAATCTTAAGCCTAGGAAAGCTAGTTTTTATGAAAATGATGTTTTTAGTTCCCCAACTTTAGAGGAGAAAATTTGCTCTGATGATACTTTATCTCCCATATGTGATAATTCTAATGATGCTTGTGATATTTTAAATTGTCGTACTGAAAGTATTCCTTTTAAAATACCTATGAAAATTGTTGAACGTGTTATGAATAACTGCTATTTTGGAGATGGAATTGTACATCCTGGTGATCATTTACTCTTTATACATGAATTATGCGAGTTGTTCAAGTGTGCAGGTATTTCAATGGACCAAGTTAAGAGGTAGCTATTCTCTTTGTCACTTAAGGACAAAGCAAGAGTGTGGTATGAGATGCTAGATGATCCTCATCATTCGGAGTGGAAGGAGCTTGAATATCTCTTTTACTCTAAATTTTATCCCCCTCATGAAATGCATCTAGATAGGATTACATTTATAATTTTTGGAGTCGTGATGGAGAAAGCATTTCCCAAGCTTGGGGAGGATTGAAAATATTAATACTCAAATTTCCTAACCATGAGCTTCCTGAGGAAATAGTTGTTACTAATTTTTATGAAAGGCTTCAAGGACATTGCAAGGATTATCTAGATGTATGTTTAGAGGTTCCTTTCACAAGTAAGAAGTTTGAAGCTAAGTGAAATCTTCTTAAAACAATTCAAAACAATAAAGAAGATTGGGATAACGATAAAGGTAAAGAATCAAGTACAAACTATGAGTATGATTGCATTAAGTCTTTTGCTGAAACTGCTGATTTTCAAGAGCTTAGTGCTAAATATGGTCTTGATCCTCAAATTATTGTTGATTACTGTAGAGCCTTTGCTTCTCATATCAATGCTCCTAAAGAAAAATGGGACATATATCATGAACCTTTTAAAGACACTTGCATGAAAAATGAAATTGTTATTAATGATTGCAATGAACATGCTCAAACTTATGAAAGTACTATTTCTTATAAGCATGTTAATTTTTGTGGAGCACTTAGACCTTGTGACAAGAATCAAATCGAAGAAGAATATTGTACCCATCAGAGGAATGAAAAAACTAGAACGTGGGACAGGGCTCTAAATGATCTTGGTGAAATTTTTTGTGCCCCTCTATCCTTTTATTTGTGAACTTTGCTATAAAGTGGGTCATTTCAATTTTCAATGCTCGGGCTATGATAACAGCCTTTCGAATCCAATGAGTACTGCAAGTTTGTATTGTGATGACATGATCACTCCTAATCAGCATGATGAACTTACATTATTTTTGGGGTGTGAAGAGTTATCAAGAAAAACTTCTTTGGTAGATATGAGTACTTTTGATATGAATAGCGTCCTGCATGGATGTCATCTTTATTGTGTTGGTAATTGTCACACAAATACTTACATATAAAATATTATAAAATATGAGACTTTACCAAAATATGACAAGACTAATATGTGTTTTTCTCTTATTAATGAAAAGGAGGAACCCTCCAAAGTTTCTTCTATTGTTTCTAACAATAAACCAGGGTATGTGGAGAATCTTCCTTTCAAGCCTTTCCCTCCTAAAGAGAAGAAGAAGAAGAAGAAGAAGAGGAGTAAAAGGAGAGAGGAAGTGGTAACTTCCCCTAAGCATGTTGCTCCTATTATAGTTATTGCCGATGAGTCTAAACTCGATGATGAACCTATGTCTGTTACTTATGATAGTGATCATCATTGGGAGAAACACACTACTTTTGATATTGAAAATCTCTTTGGTACCAATTTTGAAAATGACAATGATAATAATTGTTGTACTATTAATAATATCCATGTTCCTTCCAATGATGATATAGAAACCTCTAAGCTTGTGGATGATGTGTTTGAAAATCATTTTGCTACTGATTATTATATGCTTGATACATCTACTTCTAGTAAAAAATGATGATATGTTTACAAATGAACACACTTTGGAAGATAACTATTCTATTGATAATGATGATACTATTCCCCCGGTCTTTGATAACTATTATAAATAATACTATGACATAGGCTATAATTACAATCATCCTCATGAAATTTTTCATGGTTATGGAGGGATTACCCAAAACCATCTCTCTAATATACAACTTGTCTATCATGTTCGAGTTCTTTATGATGATTACAATGATGAAAGTGGTATTTTCAGTCCACCTACTATTGAGGAGAAAATTAATTATGATTGCAATATGCATCCTATATTTTATGATTATGGTGATGAGAATAATAAAGATAGCTATTTTGTTGAATTTGCCACCACTACTATTAATGAGAATGACTATGCTTATGTGGAGAGTATTAATTCTTTGGCTCATGGTAAATGTTTTATGTGATAGTTATATTTTTAATTTTATTCATGATGCTACTGAAAGTTATTATGAGAGAGGTAAACATAGTTTTATTCATCTCAAGAATATTAAATTTCCCCTCTTTACGTTGAAATTTTTGAAGTTGCACTTGTTTTGCTTTCCTATGCTTGTCACTTTGTGCTTTATTGACTTGTTTTTCTACAAGACTATTTTGCATAGGAAGTGGTTTGGACTTAAATTTGTTTTACATTTGCTTCTTGATGCTCTCTTTTGTTTCAATTCATATTTCTTATGTGAGCATCTTCTCAAATTATCATGCCTAACTAAAAGGCGTTAAAGAAAAGCGCTTTTGGGAGACAACCCATTATAATTTTGCTTTCAGTTTCCTTTTTGTTTCTTTGAGTCTTGGAAGTTGTTACCTCTGTAGAAACCTCTCTTTATCCTTTTTATTTCGTTTTTGTGCCAGGAGTAACCTATAATAGGGAGGAAGTAGGATTTGGGGAAGTTGTTGTCCTGAAACAGATTTTGTGCTGCCACCAAAAAAAAAAAATTCTCTCGGCCAAAACATCGAATTGATCTAAAAATTTTTGTGCACTTGCCCCAGTTTATTACCTAACTTTAATTACTTTTGAACTTTTTGATTTGAGCAATAGAAGATTTTCGAAAAAAATTGATCTTTACCTTCTATTCTGTTATTTCTGCCAATATTTGTATTTGCCTCTTAATCTTTTTCTTTTGGTGTTCTTTTGAGGGGAAGAGTTTTAAAAGAAGCCGTGACAGTAGATAATGTTTTAATGGGTGTTAGACTTGTGTTGAAACTGAACCAAAGTGGATTTATTATTTTGATTACACTAACATTGCTAATGAAAATTGTGAGAAGTTTTGTATGGAAGAAGTTTTCAAGTGTAGGGAAGGAAGGATGATATGATGAGATGAAGGATGGACAAAAGATCAAGCTCGGGGATTCCCATGTCACCCCAATATATATCCAAGAAGTACAAGCGTCAAATCTTGGGGACGCCCAAGGCATCCCCTTCTTCATCAACAAAAATATCTGGTCATCTTTCAAGACACTATATTTTTATTGCTTCATATATTATGTGTTATTCTTAGAGCGTCAGTTATTTTTGCTTTCAGTTTGTTTTGTTTTATTTGCTGTAGTATATGGTTGTATCTTAGCATATTTTGTTTGGAGAGAGACACGCTCCGTTTTCATTGCTTAGAACACTCTAGCTTTCACTCTTATTGTTCGTGAGTGTTCACTTTTTGCTAGTACTGCGTTTAGCTCTTGTTTTCCACTCGTATTTTGTTCAGAGTTTGTGGTTTTCTTAAGTTATATATTATTAGCTCTCTGGTCTTTGATGATTATTATTTATGAGAGTTATTTAAAAAAAGCTGATTGGTGTTGGAGAAGAGTAAAATATTTCATGCTTATAGTGGTGCAATAGGAAGCTCGTCTAGACTGTGGCTTAGACTTTAGCATGTCATGTTAGATGTTATTTTAATCATGTGCTTAGTAGTTATTGATGTAGCATGACTTTTCTCAAATAGCTTAGAGAGCTTAATGTGCCATTGAAAGAAATCATGTGTTGTTTTTATCACATCGAAGCATAATATTGTGGTATTCCCCTTCGAATGCTTTATTTGGTTAACTTGGCGCATGCTCACACCATGCTATGACTACAAACCAGTCATCTATAGCCTCTATGATCATTTAGTTTGACTTGTAATATCGTTTATGCTTTGATTAATAATTTTTTTGTCGATATGCATGATTATGACTATTATTGCTCTCTTAATTTGTCGCTCCCAGTCTCTTGATAGCCTTCACCTGTACTGAGTATGAGCTATACTCGTGCATCCAACTCCCCAAAACCAAAATTTTGCCATATGTGTCCACCATACCTACCTATATGTGGTATTTAACCGCCAATCCAAATTAAATTTCTCATGTGCTACCTTTAAAACATTCAAAATTATACCTATTTTGTGCTTTGTTTTAGCTCATGACGACGTAAGTAGAAGATCTTTATTTCACTTGTTGATTAGACTTTACACAACTGGACTAGTGGCACATCCGCTTATCCAATTCGCTAGAAGAGCTGGCAACGGGGTGCCCAGCCCCAGATTTGGTTACTTCACAGTTCTGTTCACTCTTTTTTGCCCCTGATTTATCAGTTAAACCATAATTGTGTAAACTAAGGAGAATAGGGATGATCTACTGACCCCGGTGGAAAGAACGTCCTTCAATGGGAGCCGCTCTTGTAAAGTCTAGTTAACTTGTAACGTAATGTATTGTTTATTTACCATTCGTTGACATAGACATACACCTCTCTCAAAATTGTTTTCAATACCTCTGTTTTAATCAAATAAAAATCTCTAGATTACGAGTAATCCCTGCTTCCCTCTGAGAAAGTCCTTTATTTTAATTTTATGTTGAGTCTTAATCTTCTAAGTTTAGGCACCGTTAAGAGAGCATAGTTGTCATTCTGAGTTTAATGTGCACCAGTCCCAAAAATTATTATTGATTGATTCATGATATGTTATTACTTGTTCTCAAATTATTTGTATTTAGTCACCACTTGAACTTTGAAGGTGTCCTAGCATTTATATTTTGCTCTCACTTTAAGGACAAGCGGAATACCACTTTGCTATGTTGTCTTTATGCTCGAAATAAACATATAACTTTCAAGTGCAATATTATTCATGGTCTTTTGTTTGTGTTACTTTTCATGTTGTAACATGGCTGCTAAGTTACATTGTTAGAATTATATCTATCATGCCTATGTTTAAAGTACTTTGATCTCAACTTGCAATGCTTTTACATAACGATGATCAAGATTGTGTAGGCTGCATGTCACCTCAAAAATTATTTTGTGATCACTTACCTACTCGAGGACGAGCAGGAGCTAAGCTTGGGGATGCTTGATACGTCTCAAACGTATCTATATTTTTCGATGCTCCATGTTTGTTTTCTATCCAATGCCTTTATGTTTTCCACATGTTTTCACCTGTTTTCCTTCGTTTTTCGGATGTTTCATGGACTAACCTATTGACAAGATGCCACAGTGCCAGTTCCTGTTTTCTGCTGTATTTGATTTCAGAAAAGTTGTTCTGGAAATATTCTCGGAATTGGACGAATCGAAAGCATAGGGTCCTATTTTTTCCGACACGTCATCGGAGTCCAAAGGAGACCCGAGGGGGCACCAAGGGGCCACCATAGGGTGGTGTGCCCCTGGCCGCGCCACCAGGTGGTGTGGGTCCTTCGGGAGCCCACCGACATCGCCCTTTTGCCTATTTATTCCCCCGACGCAAAAACAGTAAAACAACCAGCCTCCATCCACGAAAAGTTTCGTAGCTCCGTCGCCATTGAAGACGGGTTTCGGGGGACAGAAATCTCTGTTCCGGCACCCTGCCACGACGGGGAATCGCCCCCGGAGCCATTTGCATCGACTCCACCGCCATCTTCATCGCCGTTGCTGACTCCCGTGATGAAGAGGGAGTAGTTCTCCCCCGAGGTTGAGGGCTCTACCGGTAGCTATGTGTTTCATCTCTCTCTCCCATGGTGTGATCTTTATGTGATCATGAGCTTTGTAATCTAGTTGAGTAAGTAGATGTTACTCTTCATGTATTATGCTACTCAAGTGGTTTTGTTAATGTGATCTACAGAGACACCTTTTTCCCACGGTGTAAAGTTGACAGTGTGTGCACCGTGTGTGGCTTATCATGATCTATATATTTGTGTTGGATGCCCCTATGAAATTGTGGTGTTTTTCTGAAACCATCTAGGTCCCAAGGTGACAGTGTGGGGTTACCTAGTGGGGAATGCGACTCTAAGGTGCGATTTTGTAGCCCTACACAATGATTGGTGTTTGTTATCCAAGCGGAGAGTGGTTCGGAGTAGCATAATGAAGAGAAGATATTTATGTATTCAATTGTGTCATTATTGTTGAGAGTGTCCACTAGTGAAAGTATGATCCCTAGGACTTGTTTCTAAGCATTGAAACACCGTTTACAACCAGTTCTGCTACGTGTTTGCTTGCTTCCATTTTTATTTCAGATTGCTATTATCATTTATAATCATCCATATTACTTGTATTTCACTATCTCTTCGCCGAACTAGTGCACCTATACAACTGACAATTGTATTAGGTGTGTTGGAGACATAAGAGACTTCTTGTATCGTAATTACAGAGTTGCTTGAGAGGGATATCTTTTACCTCTACCTCGCTAGGTTCGATAAACCTTGGGTGATCCACTTAAGGGAAACTTGCTGCTGTTTTACAATCCTCTGCACTTGGAGGCCCAACACTGTCTACAAGAATAGAAGCGTGCGTAGACATCACCCGCCTCAATATTGGAGACATATCCATATCATTTCTGAAATTGTGTAAAGTTATCTCTTTAATAGATTTATGTTTGACAATCTCTTAGTTTCTGTTAGTAGTGTATTTTCCTTTGGGTGTTTCTATCTATTTTTTTGCATAGGAATTCCTATGTGAGAATATGTCCATTGTTCTAAGAGATTTTCTAATGCTCGGTTGACTTAGATTTAACTGATCATCGGTTAATTGCACGTGATTGCATCATGTATAACTCCCAATACTATACGAATCACAATGCAAATACAAATGCTAAAGAGCCGACTAAGAGTTAACTAAATTTGGTACACAGTTGCACACCATGTGCACTTTGAGACCAGCACGAATCATGACGCAAAATCAGTAGCAAAGGAGGTGACCGAGATTAGTAAATTAAGACAACTTAGAATTAGCAAAATCAATATTCTAACCACACAATTTTCTTCTAAGATGTGTTTTTTCAATTTCTATTCTCAACAAAATACTTTCGCTTCTATCCAATTTTTTCTTATAGTAGCAACTGGCCAAAAAGAAAACTTATAATCTCAGTTTAGCTCAAAGCGTAAAACCCCCGGGCATCCTCCTACCCGCCGCCAATAAACCCTAACCCGCACACAACCCGCGCCCCACTCTGCCGGCGGCCATGGTGAAGGCCTATCTCCGTTACGAGCCGGCGCTCTCCTTCGGCGTCGTCGCCTCCCCGGAGTCCAACGTCGTCTACGACCCCTCCGGCCGCCGCCTCCTCGCCGCCGCCCTCGACCGCTTCGCCGCCTGGGACCTCAAGCGCGGCCTCCCCTCCGCCACGTTCACCCCCTCCTCCTCCTCCCCCGCTCTCGCCGTCTCCTGCCTCGCCTCCTCCCCCTCCGCCGCCTCCGCCTCCGCCTCCTCGGTACCACTACTGCTGCTTGCCGACCCCTCGCTCCCATTCCTTCCAATTCCTCCCCTTTCGCTCTGACCCGGTCTGATTTCTCTGCAGATTGCGAGCGGCCATGCGGATGGGAGCATCAGGCTGTGGGACGCCGAGACGGGAGCCTGCGAGGCGACCCTCCACGGCCACCGCTCAGCCGCCTCAGCCCTGCGCTTCGCTCCTTCCGGCGCCGTTCTCGCCTCCGGCAGCAAGGACTGCGACGTCATCCTCTGGGACGTCGTCGCCCAGGCCGGCCTCTTCCGGCTCCGCGGCCACCGCGACCAGGTACGCTGCTAAGCCTCTCTCTGTCTCAGTTCGTCGGCAGGAGCACAATAATGGTAGGTAATTTGAGAGCTGCTTGCTTACTGCAGGTGACGGATTTGTTGTTCCTGGACTCGGGGAAGAAGCTGGTGACCTGCTCCAAGGACAAGTTTATGCGGGTCTGGGACCTCGACACGCAGCATTGCCTTCAGATTGTAGGTGGCCACCACAGCGAGATATGGTCGATGGACGTTGACCCCAGTGAGAAGTTCCTGGTGTCTGGGTCGGCTGATCCTGAGCTGCGGGTGTTTAGGATCAGGCAATTGGCTGAAGGGGATGAGGATTGGAACAAATGGGATGCGCTGAAGCTGTTTGGAGAGATTCCGAGGCAGACCAAAGAGAGAGTTCAGACTGTCAGGTTTAACAAGGACGGCACGCTTGTGGCGTGCCAGGTGGCGGGGAAAACAACAGATATCTATAGGATTCTTGATGAAGCGGAGGCGACGCGGAAGGCCAAGAGGCGGTTGCACAGGAAGAAGGAGAAGGCTTCGGCGAAAGCCGTGGTGGCGGAAGGGAATGGTACCATTATAGATCCTCTGCCAGCTCAAGACTCCCAGAATCCCACTGTTATGGTCACCGACGTGTTTAAGCTGCTCCAAGTTTTGCGGACGAGCAAGAAGATTTGCTCTGTCGCGTTTTCTCCAGGCAATCCACCAAAAGGTTGCCTTGCGACCTTGTCTTTATCTCTGAACAATAACGTGCTTGAGACGTACTCGGTGGATAATGAGAAGGTCTCTAAGATGTACTCGGTTGAGATACATGGGCATCGTTCTGACATCAGGAGTCTCTCACTTAACTCAGAGGACAACCTCCTGATGTCGACAAGTCACAATGCTGTTAAAATCTGGAACCCTAGTACAGGGGACTGTCTTCGGACCATTGACTCTGGATATGGGCTGTGCAGTGCGTTTGTTCCTGGCAATCGGTATGGCCTTGTGGGTACAAAGACTGGTACCTTGGAGATTATTGATATTAATAGTGGGAACTCAGTTGATGTGATAGAAGCCCATGCCGGTTCCATACGGTCGATTGTCCTCATTCCAGATGAGGATGGAACTGTTAATGCACGGGGTTTTGTCACTGGGAGTGCTGATCACGACGTCAAGTTCTGGGAATACCAGCTGGTGCAGAAATCTGATTTGGTTAGTCTTCTGTCTTTTATTGCTGGAGTCTATTGAAGTAAGATGTGCCCTGAAAAACATTTTGATGTTTGGTGGTTTTCTCTTATTTGCATTTTGTACCACCAGATTTATGAAACCAGTTGTCCACCTGAATACATGCCATTACTAAATTTCTAATTTAGCTGCAAAATTCTAGAGCAACGTGGCTGCTCTTCTCTCTGTTTTTCTTATTGATATGTTGTTCGCTTCTATCCATGCAAAATTTAGTTCTATCCATGAACTAAGTAAGTTGGAGGCTTCAGTGTCTTAAGTAATGGGCTAACTTCATAAAAGGATAAGACATAAGTTCTATACCAAGATAAATTATTTGTCTATCCATTTGTGGTGTAGCACTCTCAGAATATTTGTGAATTTCGCACAATATCCCACAGCTCTGCTAAACAGGATTGAAATGTGTCCTGTGAAGTTCTTGCATTTGAAACTGGGCTTAAAATTTATCTGCAAATATTTATAATGTTATTCTTCTGTTCCAGGACACAAAGCATCTGAGTGTAACAAATGTGAGAACCTTGAAAATGAATGACGATGTCCTTGCAGTTGCCATTGGTCCAACTGGGAAGCATATTGCTGTTGCTCTTTTGGACTGTACAGTGAAGGTTGTATTCTTATATTCGTTATGATCATGTTCTTGAGCTTCTCATCCCCTACCCAGCCCGCTTCCACACACACGAAAGAAATTCAACATTTTATTGCTTCTTAGTTGACATGTTTCATAGTTGGAGATGCATAGTATCAAGTAGTGAATATTTGTTGACTTGTGCTTTTCAGTGTGCCAATACGTTTGAGCAGAAACCTTTCCGTGCTTGTATGAAGAGATATGCCGTTCTTTTCTAATGTTACTACGCAACACTAGTTTCAAAATAGATAGGAGGATAGCTATTTTTATATCTGTGTCACTGACAATCATTTCTCCTGACAATATAAGAAAGGAAATACAAATGACAAGATACATTATTGAAATACATTAGTGCTAGCTTTGCGATTAATGTTTTCAATATTTAGAGTACAACCTCTATGTCAGCTCAAAACATGATCAGGGAGATGTGATACTACCTAGGTGTTCATGCCCATTGTTGTAACCGAACAGCTAAAATTCGCTTATATAATTTTGTTGAGGAACATTTTGCTAAATTTTGCTTTGGATTTAGAGAAGCATTAAGTGCTTTATTATTTCATATTTTTTGAGAAAAGAAATCTAGAAACAAGTCTATGGCTTGCTTGTTCCTAATATTTCATATTTTTTGCAGGTCTTCTTTCTGGACACATTAAAGTTCTGTCTTTCCCTTTATGGGCACAAACTTCCGGTTCTCTGCATGGACATATCATCTGATGGAGCTTTTATTGTTACTGGGTCTGCAGACAAAAATCTGAAGATTTGGGGTATGGATTTTGGTGACTGCCATAAGTCTATCTTTGCCCACACAGACAGGTTCTTTCTCGCCTTCTGCTTTTATCGTATGCTATGAATAGTGGCAGTAGCCTTACAAGTCATTTTGGATGTTTTCACTTGCAGTGTGATGGATGTTAAGTTTGTTCCTAGAACTCATTATATGTTCAGTGTGGGGAAAGATCGAACTGTGAAGTACTGGGATGCTGATAAATTTGAGCTCTTGTTAACACTTGAAGGACACCATGCTGAAGTTTGGTGCCTCGCAGTTAGTAGTCGTGGTGATTTTATTGTAACAGGCTCTCATGATCGTTCTATTAGGCGTTGGGACCGCACTGAAGAGCAACTTTTCATTGAGGTATTCTATAATTCAGTCAGCTTGAATGAAGTTTTGATGTTGAATGTTTGCTTGTCGCATGCCAGAGAATTGTTTTCTAATTCTCGAATCATGTTCCCCTGTCCACTAAATATTGCAGGAAGAGAGGGAGAAAAGATTGGAGGAATCTTTTGAGGCTGATTTGGACAATGCGGTTGATGATAGATATGGGCAGAAAGATGATGCTCCCGAGGAGGGTTCTGTGGGAGTTCCTGGGAAGAAAACAAAAGAGACAGTAACTGCTGCTGATGCAATCATTGACGCACTTGACACTGCCGAGGAAGAAGAAAAGCGTCTTAAGGTAGTTCTCGAGCGCATTAACAAACATTAAGTCACCAAATGAAGCATTGACGTCAGCTGCATATTTTCCAATTGTCAGGAATTACAAAACAATGGGGAGGGTACTAAATCTACGCCGAATGTTATAATGCAAGGGCATTCACCGTCAGAATATGTTCTGAATGCAGTGTCAAAGGTTCGCCCGAATGACTTGGAACAAGCCCTTCTGGTAAGATTCTTATTATTTTGTCATGAATTTCCATTTTTTAATTTATCGTGCCGTGAGTTACAGCTTTTAAGTTGTCACCAGTAGTTCACTGTGAAGTAGACCTTTATATAGTGTACCAGTCCCGTGAATGATCTTCATGTTACAAAGCATCTCCATCTTTCTTACCCTTGCTTGTGTGTTTGTTGTCTTGTAACAATCCTCTGTTTGATCTTCAGGTTAGAAAGCTTCTCCATACCCTCCAATCCTCCATACGTGTGAATGCACAATTGTTTTTGCCATTTTTGCATCATAGTCGAGCTGTTAGTGTCTTTCAGTTCGAGCTCCTATGATGTGCTTCCTTTTGTTGGGAATTTAATTCTCATGATGTGTCTACATGACCTATTTTATTGGTTTTAAAATTTTGGGCTTGTAATAATAATGTCAGTTTAGGTGCTTCTTGATTATGATGAATCATCAGTTTTATTGTGCAAACAATGTTTTTTTTTTTGCATATAATTATTTGTCGCTCTCGCTTGATAACAAATTTGTGCTTTCCTTTTTCTTTCCCGCTCGAGCAGTCATTGCCATTCTCAGATGCACTAAAGCTCATGGCTTATTTGAAGGAGTGGTCTCTGATTCCTTTGAAGGTACTCTAATATTGACACTTTGATATTTAATCCTAGTGCTATATTTCCTATCTGTGTTCTTAATTTGATCCTAACATTTCCGCATCAGATTTCTGTTGATTGTAACCTTGTTTGATTTTGTGTATGCAAAGTTTAAGGCTAGTTAAACGTGCTATCCTTCAGTTACTTTGCTGCTTGAAAGGCCGTGTAATCTGCTGCAGGTTTTCTCTCAGTAACCTGATATACACAAATCCTGATCTCTTCCGTAACCTTGCAGGTCGAGCTTATCTGTAGGGTCTGCCTTGTGCTGCTCCAAACACATCATAACCAGTTAACAACTACGCCAGCGGCAAGATCTATACTTACAGAACTGAAGGATATTCTTTACGGTAGAGTAAAGGTAAATAACTTGCACTCATCTATTTGAGCAGATAGATAGCTATGAGGCGGTCTGATCATGTCCTTATGTGCCCTACAGGATTGCAAGGATACTATCGGTTTCAATCTCGCCGCAATGGATCATATAAAGGTAAGATATAGCATCCTGTTTAACATTTTAGTGCAAATGGGTCTAGTAATTTGCTGGGTCTAGAACGATGTTTGATGGGTGTCCTAGTGAGCTAATTTCACTATTTGTGTTTGTAGTGTTTCCATTAGTTCAAGATGCATGTTTGAAATTTGTGTATTTTTGGTTAAACCCGTCTTATCTCCTTGGCTTGTAGTCATTTATCATTCAATTAGTGAAGCATACATGTTAGCATCTTTTAGAAAGAAGGCCCTTTTTCCATTTTAGCAAAATTCTTTCTATTTCTATGTGCTTAAGGTATTTCATCATTCCATTATACAAAGCTTATGAGGTTTGCTCGAACACAGTTTTTGTCTTACTTTTAGGGGATGTACATCTTTCAGGAACTGTTGACCATGAGATCAGATGCGCCGTTCCGGGACGCCAAGGCGAAGCTGATGGAGATCAGGCAGGAGCAGTCGAAGCGGTCAGATAGGTCGTTGGGTGGCGGAGACAAGAGGAAGAAGAAACCAAAGGTGGCGGCGTCTACACAGAGCTAGCTGATCCGTGGGCTAGTGGAGAGCGAGATTTTGTAGTTGGTTTCCTACTCCCCGTCTCAGCTGTTGTAGTAGCTAGCGTACACACACTTCCCTCAAAAAAAAAGCTAGCGTACACACACTGTGTTGATTGATGCACAGCGTGTTTCCTGCTGTGATGATGATGATGATGAGCACAGCGGCATTTTGACAGATGATGAGTGTAAAATCAGAAAACACATTCCCTCCAGAACTAGGTGTGCCTGGATGGTGCACAAGCCTCACGATTTTGTGTGTAACTCGGTGCTTTCAGATGTACAATGCTCCTCGTTACAATTCCACAACACATGATATATAGGTGTGGTATCAGATCATATACTAATCTGGAGGCGGTAGAGGTGGACGATGGCGGCTTGAGCTGTTGCATGGGGTGCGCCTGAGGGCTGATGTTGAAGGGGCCTGCACTCGCTTTCCTGGTCGACTGAATGACTGTCACGAGCCGAGTACATCCGGAATCCTAAGTCCTCACCGCACCGCATGAAGAAGGAAGGACCACATGGCAAATGCTGGATGCGTGTGCACATAGCTAGTGTAAGTTAAACTGAAAAATGGCAAATGCATGACTGCACGTTCACTTGCTAATGACCTGCTTTGTTTTGCATTGCACTGGAGCCCTAGATTACATTGTTATGCTCTGCACGTCCTACGCACTTATCCCCATCAAGACCGACAAGTCTCTATGGTGAATCCTCTCCTTTAACGTGTCCACAGTCCACATATGGTTATCTTGAATGGTATACTACCTACCTGACGCACATACTCGTTGCACCTCTAGGTTGGCAGATGGACTAGCGTCACCAGAGGAGACCAAGGGTGCACGAGGGCGCTCGACAAGAGGGTAGAATGAACGAGGCGAAGGAAGAAGATGACTCAGTTCCGTCCTTCATTCGTACCTGCAGGCAGGCAAGCCGCCGTCACGATCAATTTTCTATCTGTGAGCTTTAATCGTCAATCCTGATCTGTAAATTTTCACCTAAATTCGCGTGATATTGATTTTCAGTTGGACACCTTGTTGATTTTAATTCCGGGGTGGCCAGGCCCTGATCACAAGAATACGTCGTGCTAATCACATATTTGACAAATCCAAGGTATATAGTATTACTAATATGTATTCAATGTTCTCTAACTTCATACACATGATACATAGTTAGTTTAATTCATTTTTAAGAGTTCATGTAATTTTTTTCACCACTTTGAGTGATCATGTCGTCTAGACAGTATCCATCTGGCAGCACTAAAAGGAGAAGAGCTAAGCAAGTGGATGACTTGGTACAATCTTATACCTCAACATCAATTGAACCACCATGAGAGAAAGTTTTTACAAATTTTTGAATATGTCGAGGAATGTTAGAAGAAAATTTTAAGGTAATTTGTATAATTTATTTAATATGTGTACTGCTTTTGGACACATTTAACTGTTACTGAGAACGTAGAGTTTACACATATATATATTTATCTTATTGTTATGATGCGTACATTAAGGGTCCCAAATTTTAGTTTCGCCCCGGGCCCCGAAAATATCAGGACCGACCCTGAAGAGGAGTCTGCATCTCAGAGAGCGGTACTACCGGCCACTCTCGAGGCCCAATACTACCGCACCAAGTACCAGAGCTGGTACTGCGCAACACCTGAAAGCCATTGATGTCACCCCGGTACAAGACTGGTACCACCCTAGTACTACTGCGCGTCAACAAATAAATCTTCCTAACACCGGTACTACCGCCACCTCTCCAGGTGACTACCGCTTGTGGGCCGGTACTTTTTTTTACGGGGAATGTGGCTCTTTATTGATCAAACAACATCATTACAGAGTGCTTCCCGAATAGAAACCGAGAAACTATCAAAAGAAAAGAACTGAAATACAGGGACACTATGACGAGCTAACAAATGAGCCACCACATTCTGATCACGAGCTTCGTGCTTGAAAGAGCATGTTGAGAAACCAGCAGCGAGTGCCTTGATATCACTTACCACCGTCCCAACATCAGAGCGATCCCTCGCAGGGGATTTGATCCGCTGGCCAAGGACAAACAATCCGTGACCAAGATGATGTTCAGGAATCCTTTGTCCTTAGTTACCTCCAGCGCATGACGAACAACCATTGCCTCGGCAAGTTCAGGTAGGAAGGAACCAGCTACGCCTTCACTGCACGCAAACTGCATGGATCCAGTGTGATCGCGAGCAACCACTCCCAGGCCCATTCGTCTTTCGTCCGTGAAGATAGCAGCATCCACATTGATACAGATAACATCCATCGGTGGTGGTTTTCATAAGGTTTTAGGGGTGGAAACACACCTTTTCGCCGTTGGAGTTTTGAAACAATGGAGGATGATGTTGTCAACATAAGCTGCCACTCGTGTTGGGTGCAGCAGGCCCTTCCAATTTCTGTCATCATTCCGCGCTTGCCATATGTGCCAACAAGTTACAGCGAAGGTGGTCGCCTGTATGGGAGAGGCTCGGCACAGGAACTCCATAGTCCATTGTTGCATGTCTCGCAAGGTCTTGGTAGCAAGACGAAGCTCAATCTCCCCTTGAACAGTGTCCCACACCGCCTTCGCAAAAGGGCAGAATAGGAAGAGATGCTCCACTCGATCCGATCGCCCATAGAAACCGCATCGCTCATCCGTAGGGATGCCGCGGTGTCACAGCTGGTAACCTTTGGGTAGACAATCGTGAACCATTTTTCACACCACTACCTTCATCTTCCCAGGAGAGTTAATGGACCACAAAGATTTCCACTCCCTTTCCCGATCATGCAAACCCGAGATCCTACCGTGGCTTGCTATGCTCTTACTTGAGAAGAACTTCTCGGACCTGGCCAAGTTATACGCCGAGAGGACTGAGTACAGGACGAATCGATCATGAGGCCATGAGATGAAATCTTTGCCACCGTGTTTGCTAATAGGGACGCTGCAAATGGTTGTCATCATTTCTTTAGTAAAGAAAGTTCAGATCATTTCCGAATCCCACTCCGTACCCTCCTCGTTCATCAGGAGACAGACAATAGCATTGTTCTGGAACGGATTCGTTGAGGGGAGGTCCCAGGTGTTGGGAATATGCCCTAGAGGCAATCATGTATGATGTTATTCCCAATGTATTCATAAAGTTATTAAGTTGTCCTTTGGTTTGAACATCTGATATATGTCATTGAATATGTGATTCGATTGTGGAACTATGTATTCATGTTGTTCATACTAATTGTCCTTGGTCATTAAGGTTGTGCTGGACACACACTCTAGACTAATGTGAGTGTTGGCTGATGACACAGTTCCACTTGTCATGGGCATGGTGATGCCATTCCAACGTTCACAGACTTGGCTAAAGAGTTTAGCAAGTCGGACTGACCCATATTGAGATGCAACGAGTAAGTCGTCATTTGCATGTCTCAATCAATGTAATCCTTAGACCTGAGGTTGTCGCACAATCCGAGTTGTGGATCACCGACTTAGGTTCTGTCAAACGATGTTCTGTGACAAGGCAGCTATAAAGGCAGAGTTCGGGTCGAATGAGAAGCAATCTGCGTGATGTGGATAATCAAGATGGGATTTTGCCCCTCCGAAAGGAGAGATATTCTCTGTGCCCTCTCGAGTGATATGATTCAGGAAGCATGGCCATGCGCGACTCAGTTAAGTGTTAACTGTGTCTGTTGACTAAGAGTTAGTCAGATGAATCACATATCACGGATCGAGAAGAGAGTCGAACTATTTAAGGGATGACGATAAATCGCCTATAGTTCGACAAGGTATATCGTAAGGCAAAAGGGACTAAGATGAGTATCACACTGAAAGGTATGTCGTCATGACTCAATGGGACTTGGGAGTCAGCACGTTTTGCTAGGAGCCGATTGATTGATTGAGAGTCGGACTCCAATCGTTTCCAAGTCGCCATGAGCCTGCAGGATCGCACACTTAAGAGCGGGAGCAAATGTAATGGTTGGGTTGGATCCGAACCGGAAATGGACTGGGTTTTGTGAGTCGGACTCACAGAGGGAATGGGCCACAAGCGTTGTGAAGCCCACTACCACTCGCTATATAAAGAGGGGCGCAGGTTGCCCAACGGGCACGTTACTCCTCTCCCATGCGTTGGGAACCCTAGCCCCACTTAGTCCAGCCGTCGCACCGGACCTAGCAGTCCGCCGTCGGAGCTCCTCCTCGTACGTGTGGATATCGGCAGAGGTGCTGTACGTTCAGCACTTCGACGTTCGTGGGATTGGATCGGCTGGATCGGATCGTGGGACTGCACTGCCCCGACGCGCTGCATCGATAATCCGCACATGCGCGTCTAGTGGTAATACTCGTGGCCTTCTACCTCGGTTAGATCTTGGAAGTACCGCGTAGAAAAAAGTTTTGTTTATCTCTACGCGTTCCAACAGTGGTATCCGAGCGGTACCTTCTGGTTTTAGGCCCGAGTTCCGCACATATGTGATATGTAGTTAGCGTTAGATGTGATCTAATTGCTGTTTTGGTGGTCATTCTATGAGATAGATCGGTTTTGTACAAGGTTGATTGGATCAATCGTACTCGGGGTAATGGATGATCTGGTTTCCGTGATCATAGTGCTAAGGTCGTGAAACAACTTACCCCTACCGGTCGGTTTCCGCCATCGGGGTATACCGTGGCACATAAATCCAGCTGCGGTGATCGAAGATCAAAGAGTTTGATCGAATCGGAATACGGATCAGATTTGGGTAAAACTGCTTTATCCGATGAAGAAATCCATGTTCGGAATCCCCGCCCGCTATCCGGCTAGCGGGACCGCCGGCCTCGCCCTGTCGTAGCGCCTTAGATGTCGTTACGAGTTTCACAACGGCGGTAGATATCGTATCTATGCATAACTTGTTTTTGCAGGAAGTTTTGAATGGTATGGCTTATATGCATGTGATGTGTGTAATCCATACATGATCTGCGTATCATGTTTTTGTCAGCCGGCTGGAGCCTAGGTGATGTCATTTTATTGTATACCGCCCTGCGTGTCGGATTCTCTATGTAATCTTTGTTTTACTAGCTAGTGTAGCTTGTTGGAGAACCCGGTGACATGCAAGTCGATGTACAAGTCGGCTACATGGAGTAAGATGGCACGTGACAAGAGTTGGCACGAGTCGACTTACAAGCTTTGTGGAGATGGAGATCACCATGAAGAGAGCCATACCATTTCACATTATAATTGCTTTATTTGTGTTATTGTTATGTCTCTATTTACCTCTATTTAGATAGTTGGTAGATTTTAATCCCTCACAGAAGGTCTAGTCGGTCACCCCCGCCAGTGCTGCACCATCACAAGTCGGACATTCTTGGTAATGGGCTCATGAAATTGAGGTGCTACCAATTCTTTCCGATTAGGTGGGTTTGAGTCGGACTATTACAAGCGGAAGCACTTGGTAATCTAGACGAGTCCATCACAACGGTTGTGGGGCTTGGGGCGAGGAAGGTTGGGAGCCGGGGCATGTGATGCCACCCAACTAACAGGAGTCGTATTGGATACGATTGGCAAGGTGTTGCCTACCTAGATCACTTGACGGCTAGAGGTGATGCTAAAGCTCACTAGTCGGCTTGCTTATTTAGGATCTTGAATCACTTAGCAACCATCGGAGGGGTGTTGGTTCTAGTGCGAGCATAAGTATTAAAGCGTTTAATATGCCTGCTCTTTTATGAATACATGTCGTAAGTGTTTTGCATATTTTCTGTTGTAGATCAATGGCACCTAGCAACCTTCCTCAGTTGTCAACTTTTGCGTTGAGGTCAATCCTAGAGAAAGATAAGCTTAATGTAACTAATTTAACCAACTGGTACCATAATCTGAGGATAGTCCTCAAGCATGACAAGAAAATACATGTTCTAGAAACTCCACTTCCAGAAGAGCCTGATGATGATGCGACTGTCGCTGTCATGAATGCCTACCGTAAGACTAGAGATGAGTCTACGGAAATTAGCTGTCTTATGCTTGCACACATGGAACCGGACTTGCAGCAGCAGTTCGAGAATGTTGAGGCCTACGATATGATCGAAAGCCTTAAAAATATGTTCCAGGCTCAGGCAAAGACCGAGAGGTATCAAGTCTCTCAAGCTTTTCTGGGTTGTAAGCTTAAAGACGGTGATCCACTGAGTCCGCATGTAATCAAGATGACTGGTTACGTGCAGTCTCTGGATCGGCTGGGCTTCCCAATTAACGAAGAGTTCGCTACTGATATAATTCTGAACTCTCTTCCTAGTGCGTATAGTCCGTTCATTTCGAACTACCACATGCATGGTATGGATAAGAAGATCACTGAATTACATGGGATGCTCAAAACGGCATAGGCTGATCTTAAGAAATGGGCTAGTCAAGTGTTGATGGTGCAGAATAAGGCTAAGTTCAAGAAGAGTTCTTGGACTAAGAAGAAGAAGGATAAGTCAGGAGGTAGCGCCCATGGCCCTGTCCAGAGTGCTTCCTCAAAGACTAAGCCATCTCCTACAGGCGGAGCCAACTGCTTCTATTGCAAGCAGGATGGCCACTGGAAGAGAAACTGCACCAAGTATTTGGCTGACAGAGCCAAGAGTGGAGGTGTGACTTCCAACTCAGGTACGCTTGTGTGCAATATTATAGACATTTATCTTGCTGATGCGCCTAATAGTTCTTGGGTATATGATACGGGATCAGTTATTCACATATGCAACTCGTTGCAGGGACTGGTAAGAACTAGGAGCGTGGCAAGAGGAGAGGTTGATATTCGGGTCGGCAACAAGGCGAGAGTCGCTGCGTTGGAAGTCGGCACGATGCAACTTCATTTACCTTCAGGATTTTTAATGGAATTGAATAATTGTTATTATGTTCCAGTGCTTAGTCGAAACATTATTTCCGCCTCATGTTTGATGAGACAAGGTTATGAGTCGAATATTAAGAATAATGGTTGTTCTTTATATTTAAAAGATATGTTTCATGGCTTTGCACCCGTTCAGAACGGGTTATTTATTTTGAATCCTGACGGTGAATCGGTCTATAACATAAATGTTAAAAGGTTGAAACCAAATGATCTGAATATGACTTACTTTTGGCATTGTCGGCTTGGTCATATAAGTTGGAAGCGCATGAAGAAGCTCCATGATGATGGACTTCTAACTTCGTTCGACTTAGAGTCGTTCGAGACATGTGAATCATGCCTACTAGGCAAAATGACCAAGACACCTTTTGCAAGGAGTTGTGAAAGAGCGTCCGACTTGTTGGAACTAATACATAGAGATGTATGTGGTCCAATGAGCATGACAACCAGAGGTGGTTATGAGTACTTCATTACCTTCACTGATGATTTGAGTAGGTATGGATATATCTACTTAATGAAACACAAGCCGTAAGCCTTTGAGAAATTCAAGGAATTCCAGAGTGAGGTACAAAATCAACTCGACAAGAAAATAAAGTTTCTGCGGTCGGACCGTGGAGGCGAGTACTTGAGCCATGAGTTTGATGACCATCTAAAGAGTTGTGGAATAGTTCCTCAACTCACTCTGCCGGGTACACCGCAGAGAAACGATGTATCAGAACGGAGAAATCGGACCTTGTTGGACATGGTACGATCAATGATGAGTCGGGCAGATCTACCTTTATCATTTTGGGGTTATTGTCTAGAAACTGCAGCGTTCACACTAAACAGAGTACCATCAAAGTCAGTAGAGAAGACACCGCATGAGATGTGGACTGGCAAAAGGCCGAGTTTGTCTTTTCTTAAGATTTGGGGTTGTGAAGCATTTGTCAAGCGACTTCAGTCGGACAAGCTCACGCCCAAGTCGGATAAGTGTATTTTCGTGGGGTATCCGAGGGAAACCTTGGGATACTACTTCTACAACCGAGAAGAGGGCAAAGTGTTTGTCGCTCGGAATGGTATCTTCCTTGAGAAAGAGTTTCTCAGTCGGGGAGTCAGTGGGAGCACAATGCAACTCGAAATTCGAGAGGAACCAGCTAGGGGCGAGTCGGCAATGGCCTTGGAGGCTGAGCCAGTCGTGGTACCTATGCCGGTAACAGCACCTGAACCACGGAGATCTGCCAGATTACAAAATGCTCGTGATGTTTTACTGTTAGACAGTAATGAGCCGGCAACTTATTCGGAAGCGATGTGGGATCTGATTCCGAGTCATGGCTAGGAGCCATGAGATCCGAGTTAAAGTCCATGGATGAAAACCAAGTTTGGAATTTGGTTGATCTGCCTGACGGTGAAAGACCCGTCGAGTGCAAATGGGTCTTTAAGAAGAAAATTGATATGGATGGAAATATTTCCATCTATAAAGCACGACTTGTCGCGAAGGGGTTCCGACAGGTTCAAGGAGTTGACTACGACGAGACCTTCTCGTCCGTAGCGATGCTTAAATCAATTCGGATCATGTTAGCCATAGCAGCCTATTTCGACTATGAGATATGGCAGATGGATGTCAAGACGGATTTCCTTAATGGAAATTTAACTGAGGACGTGTATATGATATAGCCCGAAGGTTTTGTCGATCCAGCTAACGCTGACAAGGTATGCAAACTTCAAAATTCCATTTATGGGTTGAAGCAAGCATCTCGGAGTTGGAACATTCGCTTTGATGAGGTAGTCAAATCGTTTGGCTTCATCAAGAGCGATCATGATTCTTGTTTATACAAGAAGTTTAGTGGGAGCAAAGTAAATTTTCTAATCTTATATGTGGATGACATATTGCTGATTGGAAATGATGTCATGATGTTGCAAGAAACCAAAGAATCATTGGAAAGGAGTTTCTCAATGAAGGATTTGGGTGAGGCAACTTACATATTAGGAATCAGGATCTATAGAGATAGATCAAGGCGGCTCATTGGATTGAGTCAGAGTACATATCTAGACAAAGTTTTGAAGAAATTCAAAATGGAAGAGTCCAAGAAGGGATTCTTACCGATGTCCCATGGCATAAAACTTAGCAAGACTCAGTGTCCATCGACGACTGATGAGCGAACTCGGATGAGTGTGATCCTGTATGCTTCGGCAATCGGATCCATCATGTATGCCATGATTTGTACTAGGTTAGATGTTTCCTATGCTCTAAGTGTTACGAGCAAATACCAGGCTGACCCTGGCGAAGCCCACTAGGCAGCGGTTAAAAACATCCTTAAGTACTTGAGAAGGACTATGGAAATGTTCCTAGTTTATGGAGGTGATGAGGAATTCAGTGTAAAGGGTTACACGGATGCGAGTTATCTCACCGACTCAGATGACTCTCGTTCACAATCTGGATACGTGTTCGTAATGAACGGAGGAGCTGTGAGCTGGAAGAGTTCCAAGCAAGATACGGTGTCTGCATCTACAACAGAGGCTGAGTATATTGCTGCCTCGGAGGCTGCAAAGGAAGCTGTTTGGATCAGGAACCTCCTGATAGATCTTGGTGTGGTTCAGGGCGCGTCCAATCCTTTGGACGTATATTGTGACAACAATGGTGCTATCGCACAAGCCAAGGAACCTAGACAACACCGGAAGAACAAACATATACTCATGCGTTACCACCTCATTCGTCAGTTTGTCGAACAAGGTGATATCAAGTTATGCAAAGTACACACGGATGCAAATATTGCAGATCCGTTGACAAAGGCGCAACCACAGCCTAAGCACGAGGCACACATGAGAGGCATGGGCATTAGATGCCTAGGCATATGATGCCAAGATGATTGACTCTAGTGCAAGTGGGATACTGTTGGGAATATGCCCTAGAGGCAATCATGTATGATGATATTCCTAATGTATTCATAAAGTTATTAAGTTGTCCTTTGGTTTGAACATATGATATATGTCATTGAATATGTGATTCGATTGTGGAACTATGTATTCATGTTGTTCATACTAATTGTCCTTGGTCATTAAGGTTGTGCTGGACACACACCCTAGACTAATGTGAGTGTTGGCTGATGACACGGTTCCACTTGTCATGGGCATGGTGATGCCATTCCAACGTTCACAGACTTGGCTAAAGAGTTAAGCAAGTCGGACTGACCCATATTGAGATGCAACGAGCAAGTCGTCATTTGCATGTCTCAATCAATGTAATCCTTAGACCTGAGGTTGTCGCACAATCCGAGTTGTGGATCACCGACTTAGGTTCTGTCAAACGCTTTTCTGTGACAAGGCAGCTATAAAGGCAGAGTTCGAGTCGAATGAGAAGCAAGCTGCGTGATGTGGATAATCAAGATGGGATTTTGCCCCTCCGAATGGAGAGATATTCTCTGGGCCCTCTCGAGTGATATGATTCAGTAAGCATGGCCATGCGCGACTCAGTTAAGTGTTAACTGTGTCTGTTGACTAAGAGTTAGTCAGATGAATCACATATCACGGATCGAGAAGAGAGTCGAACTATTTAAGGGATGACGATAAATCGCCTATAGTTCGACAAGGTATATCGTGAGGCAAAATGGACTAAGATGAATATCACATTGAAAGGTATGTCGTCATGACTCAATGGGACTTGGGAGTCGGCCCGTTCTGCTAGGAGCCGCTACCGATTGATCGATTGAGAGTCGGACTCCAATCGTGTCCAAGTCGCCATGAGCCTGGAGGGTCGCACACTTACGAGCGGGAGCAAATGTATTGGTTGGGTTGGACCCGAACCGGAAATGGACTGGGTTTTTTGAGTCGGACTCACAGAGGGAATGGGCCACAAGCGTTGTGAAGCCCACTACCACTCTCTATATAAAGAGGGGCGCAGGTTGCCCAGCGGGCACGTTACTCTTCTACCATGCGTTGGGAACCCTAGCCCCACTTAGTCCAGCCGCCGCACCGGACCTAGCAGTCCGCCGTCGGAGCTCCTCCTCGTACGTGTGGATACCGACAGAGGTGTTGTACGTTCAGCACTTCGACGTTCGTGTGATTGGATCGGCTGGATCGGATCGTGGGACTGCACTGCCCCGACGCGCTGCATCGATAATCCGCACCTGCGCGTGTAGTGGTAATACTCGTGGCCTTCTACCTCGGCTAGATCTTGGAAGTACCGCGTAGGAAAAAGTTTTTTTTATCTCTACGCGTTCCAACACCAGGTTGAAGGCTCGGGATCCAGTGATCTTTGAACACCCGAATTTTTGCACCATTTCCAACTCCCCACCTTAGTCCTTTCAGCAACAATTCTCGGCCAAACAGAATGGAACGCCAAGTGAAAGAACCTGACATTGGCTTCTCAGCTGAGAAGTCCGTGTGTGGGAAATAGCGACCTTTCAGAACCTGCACGCACAGAGATCCAGGCTCAGTTAATAACCTCCAGTATTGCTTTCCAAGCATAGCCTGGTTGAAGAGGACGAGGTCCTTGAAGCCCATGACCCCGAGAAACTTGGGTATAGACAACCAGTCCCAAGAACGCCAGTGCATCTTGTTCTGCCCGTTCTCAACCCCCCACCAATGATTAGCAATATGAGTCTTCATCAAGTCACAAATCCCCACCGGCACCTTGGAAGCAGCTCATGACATAGTTAGGTATCGATTGAGTGACTGATTTTAACATAGTTTCCTTGCCAGCTCTAGACATCGGCCGGTTAGTCCCATTGGACACACTCTTCCACACTCTATCTGAGAGGAAAGTGAACGGCAATGTCAGAGCTCGGGCAATCTCCGTAGGCATGCCCAGGTAAGAATCTTGGAGAACTTCACTATTGACACCCAAAGAGTTCCTCACACGCTCCTTGACAGTGTCCTAGCAATTGTTACCGAAGAAAATGGTAGATTTCTCCAAATTAACTTTTTGACCCGAGGCCACACAGTAGGTGTTGAGAGCTTCCTTGAGAGCATCCACACTTTGAGAATCACTACGCGCAAAAAATATGCTGTCATCTGCGAAGTGCAAATGTGATATGGGGGAAGGGGCATGCCTTCCATTACATAAACCTTTTAGTTCACCGGCACCCTCCTTCTTCTGCAGCAAACATGACAAACCCTTTGTGCATAGCAAAAACAAATATGGACTAATGGGATCACCTTTACGGATACCTCGCGAAGGCACCACCGCAGAAGTGAGCTCACCATTCACCTTCACCGCATACCTTGGTGTAGTAACACACCTCATCACCGATGCAATCCAGCCTGTATCAAAACCGAGTTTAGTGAGGCACCCATGGAGGTACGCCCACTCGATCCGATCATACGCCTTCATCATGTCGATCTTCAGGGAAAAAAGGGCTCTTGTTCCGTTGTTTGTGAACTGTATGAAGACACTCAAAGGAAATAGGAGCACTATCCGTGATCAGTTGTCCTAGCACAAATGCACTCTGATAGTCGCATATGACATTGGGAAGTAAGACCTTCAGCCTATTAGAGAGCACTTTCGATGCAAGTTTGTAGAGAACATTGCAAAGACTAATGATCCGAAATTTAGAAAGATGTTTTGCTCGTGATACCTTTGGAATGAGGACTATCACAGAGTCGCAAAACCCCTCTGGGATCTCTAAGCCATTTAGGAATCCACGCACTGCGTCACAAATCTGGCGCTGGATAAGCTCCCAATGGGATTGGTAAAACAAGGCAGGGAAGTCGTCAGGGCCGAGAGCCTTCGTAGTTCCCATCTGGAAGAGAGACACCTTGATTTCTTCATTTGTATAGGGAGCACACAGACTCTCATTCATGTGTTCATCAAATTTGGTCGGGAAGGCATCTAGGACCGAATCCATCCGGAGAGCGGATTCGGAGGCGAAGAGCTCTTCATAGAAACAATGGACTATAGAATTAATCTCATCTTGGTACTCACATTTTGTGGCATCCTCTCTGACAAGGGCAGTGATATGGTTAGTTCTCTTGCGAGCAGAAGCCCTGGCGTGGAACAAAGTTGTATTCCGGTCCCCTTCCTTCAGCCACTCGACCCGAGATCGCTGTCTCGCCATCACTTCTTCTTGCTCAAAGATCTCACATAGATGGAACTACACCTCCCTTTCCAGCGCTATGGAATCCACGGATACCGTTGATGTGCGAAGGTGACGCAATTTCCTCTCGAGCCGCTGAATCTTTCTCGGAATTGATCCAAAAGTTGCACGGATCCATTTTTGGAGGGAACAGCTAGTTTGATGTAGCGCGTCCCATGTCCCATGTAGAGTAGACAATCCACTAGCGCTGGCAGCCCAGGCCTCTTCGACAGTGGCGTTGTATGAATCAGCCCGTCTCCACACTGCTTCATAACGGAACCCCTGCTGGACTTGCGGTCTGGGCTCCACTGCTGCTGTACCGAAGTGCACCAAGACTTCATAGTGATCAGAGGTTGTGGTAATGATGTTCTCTACATGTGAACGTATAATATGGGCACCTAGAGGGGGGGTGAATGTACCTAGATGACAAGAACAATAATAAATGCAATATAACCACAAGTAAATGATAAGGGAACAAGATAACCGATAGGAAGCACACGGAGACACGATGTATTCCCAAGTTCCTCCTTGTTAAGGGAGTACGTCTCGTTAGAGGGGTGTGAGTTTCGCCACGAAGGCCTACTCAACGCCACAAAGGCCTCACCCTATTATCCGATGAACCCCACGACAAAGGCCTAGTCCACCTTCCACTATTGATCCCCTTTGAGGCAGGAATCGAGTCCTTTACAAACAAGTTTGGGGCACACACCCACAACCAAATTGAGGGCTCCCAACAATCACAAGAATCACCAAGAGTAGCAAGATGTCTAGGTTTTCCACACAAGGAAACCCTAGACTAGTTCCCCTCAAGCAAATGAGGGGGGAATGGAAAACCGGTTAGTGAAGACGTAGATCGGGACCTTCTCCTTCAATCCTTTGAAGATCAACACTTTTGGTGGCAGGGATTGGGAGATCTAGCAAGGTGGGTGAGCTCTAGCAATGGTGCGATTTATCCTGGACGAGCTAAGTCAAGGAAGAAGAAGGGGTTGGGGGTATTTATACCCCTCACCCAATTTCTAGCCGTTTGAGCCATTCCTGCGAATTTCACACCGGAGACTCCGGTATGAAAACATTCCGGACATGCCTTAGACCGGAGACTCCGCACAGCTAGACCAGAGACTCTGTAAAGTCTCCGGACAGTCTCCGCAGTGATGTCAGGGGGTGACACCAGCTTATCTTTGCGCATGGGAAATTTCAAGTCCGGAGACTCCGGCCAGCCAGACCGGAGACTCCGGTGTAGCCGGAGAGTCTACGGAGTTTCCGCCTTTTCCTTGTCTCCTTCACGCAGAGTATGTCCGAGGTTAGTTGAACACACTTGGGTAGGCGGGAGACCGGAGACTCCGGTAAGTCTCTGGACACTCTCCGAGTGTGTCCATATGGTGACACCACTTGCACAGCTTGGCCTTCTCACAGGAATCTCTTCACACCGGAGAATCCAGTATGGGAGATCGGAGAATCCGGCCTCGAATAAATTCCAACAGTTTCTTTAGCAAGTAGAACTCTTTGATCTTTTTGGTTGACACACCACCATTTGTAATTTAGTCAAAAGACCCTAAAAACATAAACACACATAAATGTATACTTGTGTTGTGAACAAACACCAAAAACAAGATTTTGGCGCATTTGCGCTTTTAGTCTCCCCCTTTTTGGTGTTTGATGACAACACAAATATTTGCAATGATTAACATAGCTGGGTTTGGTTTGTAAAAGATAGACAGGATTTCAAAGAACAAAGTCAAGAGCTCCCCCTATGTTTTAAAAACTAAGACCACAAGCATAACAATTGTGAACAATATAATTGCATGCATAGGTAAGGTAAGTGAAGCATCAATTTAGCACAAACTAGAGATAGCTTCACCAACAAGGTCTCACCACACACAAATTTAAGGTCGACTAGGAAATAAATTCGAAATCAACTAAGATAAAGGGAACACAAGACATAAAAGAAAATAAAGTCCAAATACTTGTGTTCCGAAGCAAATCAAAGAAACCCTTGCAAATCCCGAGAAGTATATAGATACTTCTCCGCCTTTGGCATCAAGACACCAAAAATGGACAAAGAGCTACTACACGAAACCCAAGTATCAATCATCCTCATCATAGTCTTCATCATCGTCCTCTTGCTGCTCAGTTCCCTCATCCTCTTCATCACCTTCTTGATATTCCTCCTCTTCTCCTTCTTCTTCTTCTTCTTCTTCTTCGGTTTGCTCCTCTTCCTCTGTCATAGGAGCCTTGCCACGGTTGTTGTAAGAATAAGGAGCCGAAGTGACCTCTTCAAAGTCACCCCGTGCAAACGAGGAGGTGTTCCAGTCTTGATAGGACAAAGTCATGGACTCGGGAGGGGGCTCAAGTGGAGGGGTAGTCACAATAGCCACATTATCCTGAAGTTTGGTGAGTATCTTCTTCATCTCCCTCCTTTCCTCACAGGCCACGTGAGTTTCCTTGTGAACAACTATAGTCATGCACAGAATGTTGCGATGGAACCACGTGAGCTTCTTCATCTCATCCTGAACCTCATCCTTTCCCTAACGGCGAAAAGGAGGGTCGACATTCTTCCTCCTAGCCCTCGGAGCCTCAGTCTCAGTATCACCCATAGGAGTGTCCTCATCCGAAGCCAAGTGAGAAGCAATCACCTGAAGAGTACCAATGACATGCTCTGTCTCACACACAAGTCCTGTGCACTGATCAAGAATGAACTTCATAATATATGGAGCATAGACTGGAACCTTCTTGATCTCGATCATAGCAGAATAAATCTCCTCCTTAATGAAGTTCATGATGTCAATCTCAAATCCCCCACAGTCCGGACCGACACAATGGGACTTAAAGGCATGATAGAGAAAGTTAACTATCCCACCACGAATAGCATCTACATTACCATTCTTGGGAGCAATGTTTTTAGGAAAGAGGCGGAGAAGAATGTTGTAGACTCGCATCAAGTCCTTGGCGGTGCCTGTACTAGAGAGCTTGTCATACATAGGAGCCATCCTCTTCTTGCCATAAGCAACACCGGTAACATGCATCCTTTTGCGCAAGTTGTCACCATGGAGAGGATAGCCAAGCAGCTCGGAGAGCCTCAAGATAGATGACTCACACTGGACACATCATGTCATCCAAGTCAAAGTAATGTCAGGATCATCTCCAAAAGTAACTATGGCATAGAATTGCTGAATAGACTTGACGTTGTAGTTCTGCCGAATGCCCACAATATGCTCCAGACCAAGCTTCTTAGTTATCTAGATGGCTTCTTCAAAGTACTCCCTGCTGTCGAGTGCCTCTAAGTCAAGAACCTTCCGCAGACAGACTGGATGCTAGAGAGTACTGTATATCTCCCTCTGAATGAGCTCTCACTCTCTCCTCCAATAGTGAGGACTCTTAGCAGTGCGAGTCATAGTGAAGAAAGGCTGGGCTCTCATGACCCTATAGTCTTGCTTGCTCATCTTCTTCAGGGTAGTAATCCTATCAAACCCGGCCTTCTTTGCCAATTCACGCTTTTGGTGCTCTTGGATAGCTTCTTCACGTTTACGATCATCTTCAAGGGTCCTACGCTGAGCAACTCTCCCAGTGTGTGGATCAGTGACGAGGTAACTGCGAGAGTGAGCAGAGAATTCCTTGGTTTGACATGAGGGTTGGAGGAGGATGACTTAGTCCTTTTACCTGAAAAACAACCAAATAGCAACAATGAACAGCAGTACATGAGCATGCATGTCAAAGAGATGAAAGGAGAAACCAACAAAAGATTCTGGGAACATTTTTCAGTTTCTACACCGGTGTCTCGGGTCCAGAGAACAAAATCTCTGGAAACACCAGTCTCTGGTCTTGCGACAGATCTACCAAGTGATGGTGTAGATCTTGCACTCGTTGGGAAACCCTAAGAGGAAGGTATGAAGGGCACAACAACAAAATTACCTCAGAAAGAAACCAAGGTTGAATCGACCAGTAGGAGAAACAAATCACTTCCGAAGGTTGATACAGCTGATGTGGCAGGGCGCACTACCGGTTCAGAAGCAACGTGGAACCTACACAACACAATCAAATCACTTTGACCCAACGAAGCAGTGAGGTTGTCAATCTCACCGATTTTGTGTAAAACAAAGAGGTTAAACGTATGGTGTGGAAAACAATACTTGTTTGTAGTAGATGAAAAGAGAACAGTGGTGGCAGTAGGAAAACAGTAGGAACAGTATGAAAACAGAGATTGAGTGGTTGTATTATCAGTATGAGGAAAATGGACCAGGGTCCACAGTTCACTAGTGGCATCTCTTCAGAACAGATAGATAGCATGCTTGGTAAACAAATTACAGCTGGGCAATTGACAGATATAAAGGCTGCACCGTGGTGCATATGCATGACATGGTGATTACTATGTGATTCATGCGGGCATTACAACAAGATACATAGACCGTCAACCAACTGCATCTATGACTAATAATCCATCCTCAGAATGTCATCCGAGCAAACCTTGGGTATTAAGTTGCAAGCAACAGATAATCACGGTAAGCAAAGTGTGTAATGTAAACAATGTAAACATCGTTGTTTTCTCCCTAATGGCAACATCACACCCCCACCCGTTTACATTTTTATCACTCGAGCATGAGTGAAAGGGAGGCATGAACCCACTATCGAGCATAAATACTCCCTCTTGGAGTTACTAGCATCTACTTGGCCAGAGCATCTACTAACAACGGAGAGCATGCAAGATCATAAATAACATACACATGAAAAGAACATGATAGATTGACAATCATTGGACATAGCATTCAATATTCATCATATCCCAACAAACACAACATGTAGCATTACAATAAGATGATCTTGATCATGTAGGGCAGCTCACAAGATCTAAACATGAGTCATAAAGAGGAGAGAACAACCATCTAGCTACTTATATGGACCCGTAGTCAAAGGATGAACTACTCACGCATCATTCCGGAGTCGGTCATGGTGGTGAAGAGGCCTCCGGTGATGATTCCCCCTCCTGGCAGGGTGCCGGAGAGAGCTCCAGAACCCCCCCAAACTAGGGTTGACGATGACGGCGGCTGCGGATGTTTTTGGTGGAAAAGGCTTCTATCTTTAGGGTTAACCCTTCGAGGAGAATATATAGGCGCGAGGGAAACGTAGGTGGGCGGCCAGGGGGCCCACACCACCCCTGGGCGCGACCAAGGGGGGAGGGGGCGCCTCATGGTGTGGGGCCCCTGTGGCCCCCCTCCGGACTCCGTGTGCCCGACAGATTTCCAATACTTCTGGGCTCCGAATCGTCCAATTCCGAGAATATTTCCAGAACAACTTTTCTGAAACTAAAAACAACAGAAAACATGAGCTGGCTCTGTGGCATCCTGTCAATAGGATAGTCCCAGAAAATCGATAAAAATGGCATAAAGTGTAAAGGAAACATGTAGCATATGGCATGAAAACAACATGGAACATCAGAAATTATGGATACGTTTATGATGTATCAACATCCCCAAGCTTAGTTCCTACTTGTCCTCGAGTAGGTAAACGACAAAAACAAATTATTTCTGAGGTGACATGCTACCAACATAAACTTGATCATCATAAAGTAAAAGCATATGCACGTTGAGATCATAGTACATTAAACACAAGCATGATAGATATAATTTGAACAATGAGACTTAGCAATCACCTTGCATCATGAAAGGTAACACAAATAAAAGATCACGAATAATAATGCACTGTAAAGTTATACGTTTGTTTCGAGCATAAAGAAAGCATATCAAAGTGATATTTCGCTTGTCCTTAAGAGTGGGGAAAACATAAATGCTAGGACACCTTCAAAGTTCAAGTGGATGACTAAAACAGATAATTTGAGAGCAAGTAATAACACATCATGAATCAATTAATAATAGTCTCTGGGACCAACGCACATTAAACTCATAATGGAAACTACGCTCTCTCAACTGTGCATAAAGTTAGAAAATGGAGACTCAACATAAAAGTAAAAGAAAGGCCCTTCGCAGAGGGAAGCAGGGATTAACTCATGTGCTAGAGCTTTTTATTTTATTAAACAGAGGTATTGAAAACATTTTTTGTAGAGAGGTGTATGCTTATGTCAACAAATGGTAAACAGAAAATACAGTACGTCACAAGCCAACTAGACTTCACAAGAGAGGACCCCATTGAAGGAAGCATCTGGTATAGAAGGTCATCCCTCTTTCTCTTTTGCTTACACAATTATGCTTTGGCTGATAAATCAGGGGCAAAAATAGTGAAGATAATTTAATAGTAACCAATTTTGGGACTGGGCACCCCACTGCCAGCTCTTCTATCATTTGGATAAGCGGATGAAGACACTAGTCCAGGTGTGTAAAGTCCAATCAACAAGTGAGATAAAGATTCTCTATTTACGTCCTCATGTAAAACAGGGGCACAAAACAGGAATAATTTTGAAAGTTTTAAAGGTAGCACATGAGAAATTTACTTGGAGCGGCCGTTAAATACCACATGTAGGTAGGTATGGTGGACACATTTGGCAAACTTTGGTTTTTGGGAGTTGGATGCACGAGTAAAAGGTTTTTGGGAGCTCATACTTAGTACAGGTGGAGGCTAGCAAAAGATTCGGAGCGACAAATCAAGAGAGCAATAATGGCCATAATCATGCATAGCGACAAAAACATTATTAATCAAAGCATAAAGGGTATTACAAGTTCTAAAAATAAATTATCATAGAGGCTATAAGTGACTTGTTTGTAGGCATAAACATGGTGTGAGCATGCGCCAAGTGAACCAATAAAGCATTCGAAGGAGAACACCACAAATTCATGCTTCAATATGACAACATCAACTCATGATTCTTTCAATGGCACATTAAGCACTCTCAGCTATTTGAGGCAAGTCATGCTACAATAAAAACTACTAAGCATAGAATTAAAATAAAATCTAGCATGACATGAAAAAGTCTAGCCACAGTCTATACAAGCTTCTATTTGCACGGTTATAAGCACGAAAAATGTACTACTGCTTTCCAACACCAAGCATTTTATACTAAACAAAAAGTATCCAAGAGATATAGTAATGAAACAAGAGATTACTAACACAACTCTACTAAAACTAACAGCTCTGAATAAGAGATGCATGAAAACAAGAGCTAAAAGGGAATTTTGCAGCAACTAGAAGAAAAACTAAGAATACGAGCATATAGAGTATTCATATGAAAAAGAAGAGCGTGTCTCTCTCCCACAAAAAGAATGGTAGGTTCAAACAATATTATTGCAGCAAGAAAGACAAAACAAAAACAAACAGACGCTCCAAGTTAAAATTCATATGATGTGACCGAATAAAAATATAGTTTCACTAGAATTGACCTGATAAATTGTTGATGAAGAAGGGGATGCCTTGGGCATCCCCAAGCTTAGATGCTTGGGTCTTATTAGAATTTGCTGGTATGAACCACGGGGGAATCCCCAAGCTTTGGCTTTGCACTTTTCTTGATCACATTATATCACCCTCTTCTCTTGACCCTTGAAAACTTCCTTCACACCGCACTCAATGTAATTCGCATTAGAGGGTTAGTTCATGTAGGAAAACGGGGTAGGCTACACTAGCGCAAATCAAAATTTCTACCGCATCAACCAAGATCTACTGCAAGATATAGATCACGAGATTACCACTAGACGCGCTGTGCCGATCTCGGGTCGGGGCAGGGTAGTCGTACGAATCCTCCGGATCCCGTCGCTCCCACGAACAACTCCTCTTGGCGGCTCGTCCGAGTGCTACAGATGCAGTACCTCTATCGGTATCGACACGTGCGGCATGGAAGCACCGCTCGCCGGACTGCTAGGTCCACGCGGGCGGCAGGGGCGTGGAGAGACGGTGGCTGCGGTTGAATGTGGTGCGGAATTAGCAGCACTAAAACACACAACCTCCTCTCCTTTATATAGACGTCCCCATAATGGGCTGCCACTAAAACAGCCCACTCTAGAGTCCATTTCCAGCCCATTTCGGATCCAATCCGAATTCTGCTTCTTTTGCCTTAAGTGTGCGACCCTATAGGTTCACGCATGTTTAGACATGACACGAGTACACCTACTCGGCCAATAGTTGGTAGCGGCTTCTAGCAAAACGTGCCAACTCCCAAACGTGCATAAAGATCATATCAGACGAACCATCACATGTTTATGCTATTCCTTTTGCCTCACGATATTTGATCATGCTCTTAGTTGATCACTCTTTCTCGACCTTGTGAATTGGAATCCCTTTCCAGGGTAACTATTAACCTTATTCAGCATGGCCATGCATTTCTGGATCCAATCACTCGAGGGGCCCAGATAAATATCTCTCTCTAGTGAAGAGAGGGGCAAATCCCATCTTGACTGACCATGCCTTGCAGCATGCTTCATGACAAACCCGAAAGCTACCTTTATAACTACCCTGTCACGGTGTAGCGTTTGATAGCCCCAAAGTAGGTCGATTCACATCTCAAGAACATGCGACAATCTCAGGTCTAAGGACAAAGCAAGCACAACGTGTAGAGAGAGAACTATTAGCATTGTTGTAATGTCTCAAGTTGGGTCAGTCCAACACCATGTTCGTAACATGAGTTCACATTATTAGTTTGACATCACCATGTCTATGACTTGCGAAACATAGCTATCAACCAATACATGTGCTAGTCTAATTTTCAGGTGTGTCCTCACATGAACTCCGACTAGGGACATATTTAGAATAACCATGTAAGTAAAGAGTTTCACAAACAAGTCACATACTTGCCAATCAATACAAAGGTATTATTCAAGGCACATTATTACAAATCATGGATACATAGATATATCATCATCTCTATGATTGCCTCTCGGGCATATCTCCAACAGTCTCCCACTTGCACTAGAGTCAATCTAGAAGATATCAATACCCATAGCTCTTATGTGTGCCTCACGCTTAGGCTTGGGGAGAGGTTTTGTCAAATGATCAGCAACATTCAGATCCGTATGTATTTTGCATAAGCTTACTTCTCCTCGTTCGATGAACTGTCGAATGAGATGATAACGCCGCATAAAGTGTTTGGTTTTCTGGTGACTCCTTGGCTCCTTGGCTATCTCAATGGTCCCACTATTGTCACAGTAGAGATCCAATGGATTGCACTAGGGACAACACCTAGATCAGAAATGAACTGCTTCATCCAAACACTTTCCATGCCGGCTTCAGCTGCCGCGATGTACTCGGCCTCCATTGTAGAATGAACAACCGTGTCCTGCTTGGAACTCTTCCAGCTAACCGCTCCACCGTTCAACGTGAACACATAGCCCGATTGCAATTTGGAATCATCCATATCGGTTTGGAAACTAGCATCGGTGTAACCATTTACAACGAGCTCCTCCTCACCTCCGTAAAATAGGAACATATCCTTAGTTCTTCTCAAGTACTTAAGGATATTCTTTACCGCTGTCCAGTGACTCTCACTGGGATCAGCTTGGTACCTGCTCGTAGCAGTTAGATCATATGAGACATCTGGGCGAGTACATATCATTGCATACATGATAGACCCAATTGCCGAAGCATATGGAATCCTACTCATGCGCTTTTGCTCATCAGTTGTCGAAGGACACTGAGTCTTGCTAAGATTTATGCCGTGTGACATGGGCAAGAACCCTTTCTTTGCCTCTTCCATGCTGAATCGTTTCAGCACTTTGTCAATGTAAGTACTCTGGCTTAATCCTATTATCCTCTTTGATCTATCTCTATAGATCTTAATACCCAGAATGTATGCCGCTTCCCCTAAGTCCTTCATGGAAAAACTATTTTTCAATGAGGTCTTAACGGACTCGAGCATAGGAATGTCATTTCCAATCAGTAGTATGTCATCCACATATAAGATTAGAAATACGAGTGAGCTCCCACTTTCTTCTTGTAAAAACAAGACTCTGATTCGTTTTTGATAAAGCCAAAACCTTTGACTACCTCATCAAACCGAATGTTTCGACTCCGAGATGCTTGCTTCAACCCATAAATGGATTTCTGAAGCTTGCATACCTTTCCAGCATTTTTAGGATCGACAAAACCCTCGGGCTGCATCATATACACGTCCTCGGTTAGGTTTACATTTAGGAAATCTGTCTTGACGTCCATTTTCCATATCTCATAGTCGAAATATGCAGCAATAGCTAGAATTATCCGAATAGATTTAAGCATCACTACGGGAGAGAAGGTCTCGTTGTAGTCAACTCCTTGAACTTGCCGAAAACCTTTTGCGACAAGTCGAGCTTTATGGACATGAACATTTCCGTCCATATCAATCTTTCTCTTATAGATCCATTTGCACTCTATGGTCTTATGACCATCGTGCAGATCAACCAAGTTCCAAACTTGATTGTCACGCATAGAATCTATTTCGGATCTCATGGCACTTTGCCATTTCTCGGAGTCTGGGTCCATCATTGCTTCCGTATAGGTCGTCGGCTCATCATTGTCTAACAATAATATTTCTCGCGTATCATTGTCTAACAATAATATCTCTCTCGAGTTACGGAGCCTTTGCGACCTTCGTGGTGGTGGTGCTTCTCTTGCCACGGGTTCTTCAACTCGTTCTGCCATTATAACATCACTCATTGAGTCCTCCCCGGTAGACTCATCTTGAACTTCATCAAGCTGCACCGTTCTTCCACTTGTCTTCTTTGTGAGAAACTCTTTCTCTAAGAAAACGCTATTCCGAGCGACAAACACTTTGCCCTCTTCTCGGTTGTAGAAGTAATACCCAAATGTTTCCCTTTGGATATCCCACGAAAATGCATTTATCCGACTTGGGTGTGAGCTTGTCCGACTGAAGTCGCTTGACAAAAACGTCACAGCCCCAAATCTTTAGAAAAGACAAGTTGGGAATCTTCCCATTCCACATCTCATATGGAGTCTTAACTACGGATTTAGATGGTACCCTATTTAGTGTGAGTGCTGCTGTTTCTAGAGAAAAACCCCAAAATGACAATGGAAGATCTGACTGGCTCATCATTGATCGAACCATGTCCAACAAGGTTCGATTACGCCGTTCGGAAACCCCGTTTCTTTGAGGCGTTCCAGGTGGCGTAAGTTGAGGAACAATTCCACAACTCTTAAGATGATCGCTAAATTCGTGACTCAAATATTCTCCTCCACGATCGGATTGTAGAGCTTTAATTTTCTTGCCACGTTGATTCTCTACTTCATTCTGGAACTCTTTGAACTTTTCAAAAGTTTCAGACTTATGTTTCATTAGGTAGACATAACCGTATCTACTAAAATCATCAGTGAAAGTTATGAAGTAGTGAAAACCACCTCTTTCTGTCGTGCTTATTGGTCCGCATACATCAGTATGTACGAGTTCCAATAAGTCCGTCGCCCTCTCAGGAGAACCATTGAAAGGCGACTTGGTCATCTTTCCAAGTAAACAAGCTTCGCATGTCTCGTATGATTCAAAATCAAACGAAGTTAGAAGACCATCATTATGGAGTTTCTTCATACGCTTTTCACTTATATGACCCAACCGACAATGTAAAAAATAGGTGGGATTCAAATCATTAGGCCGTAGACTTTTAGCACTTACGTTATAAACATGCGCATCATCATGAGCATCAGCAGGATTTATAATAAAAATCCCATTCACAATGGAAGCAAAAGCCACAAACATATCATTCTTGGAGATTAAACAACCATTGTCTTTACTCGCAAATGAATAACCATATCTCATCAAACATGAAGGAGAAATAATGTTTCGGTTAAAACTAGGAACATGATAACAATTATTCAATTCCATAATAAATCCTGAAGGGAGGTGCAGTTGGTAGACGCCAACGGACAATGCAACAACCCTTGCATTATTTCTGACGCGAAGATCGACTTCTCCTTGTCTCACGCTTCTACTCCTTACTAGCTCCTGCATCGATTTGCAAATATGAGCAACCGATCCGGTATCAAATACCCAAGAGTCAATAATAGAGTCACCGAGGAAAATGTCTATAACATTAATTACAACCGTACCTGAGCTAGAAGTCTTACTTCCACTCTTCTTCACAGAAGCAAGGTATTTGCTGCAATTTCTCTTCCAGTGTCCAGTATCATGACAGTAGAAGCACTCTGTGTCAGGTTTAGGTCCGTCCTTAGGCTTAGGCTTTAGCTTAGAGATCAAATCTTTATCCTTCCCTTTCCCCTTAGACTTACCATGCTTCTTGAAGCTAGGCCTGTTCTGCACAGCTAACACTTGGCCATGCCCTGCACTCTTCTTAATGTCATTCTCTGCCGTCTTGAGCACCCCACAAAGTTCATTAAGGTCCTTCTCAGCCCCATGCATATGGTAGTTCGAAATGAAGTTCCCATAGCTAGATGGAAGCGAAGCCAAAATGAAATATGTGGCTAACTTAGGGTCCAATGGAAAACCAAGCTTGTCCAAAGTCTGCACGTAACCAAGCATCTTGATCACGTGCGTCCCTACTGCTCCACCCTCAGCTAGCTTGCATTCACCAAAAGCCTTAGCGACATTGAACCTTTCAGTCCCGGCTTGAGTTTGGAACATATCCTTCAGCGCAATGATCATATCATACGCTTCCTGACCATCAAATTGCTTTTGAAGGTCGGGTTCCATGCATGCAAGCATAAGGCAGCTAACCTCAAGAGACTCATCACATGCTCTCTTAAAGGCAGTTCTAACGGCAGCAGTGTCAGTATCAAGAGGCGCATCTGGGATTGGGGTATCCTAAACACTGTCCTTTCTCTCAGCCTTGAGAACAATTCTCAGTTTTTGGATCCAATCCGAATAGTTTGTTCCATTTAACTTTTCCTTTTCAAGAACAGATCGCAACGCAAAAGGGGTGGGTTGGTTGTTACGTGCCATTGATCTACAACAGAAAAATATGCTAAATACTAAGACAAAATACATGATAGAGTAAAGACATTAAACAATTTAACGTGGTCTACTCCCACTAAAACCAACATCCCTCTATCGGTACTTAGTGATTCAAGATCCGCAACAAACAAGTCGACTAGTGACGTTTGCATCACTGCTAGAAGACAAGGTAGATCGGTAAGCAACACTTGCTAATCATATCACATACGACTCTTGTTGTTGGGTGACATCTCCATGTCAAAAACACCAACCTTTATGCCCCAAGGCGCTTAACCGTTAAGATTACCTTGATGAGTTAACCAACCCTTTATGCGCGTAAGCATCAGCAGATGGCACCCTGCTGCAACAGTCGTACCACCTAACCGTTACATACCCACCTAGTCAACGAAAACTGATGGCGCCCTGCTGCAACAGACCCACCATCAATCGTAGAAGACATGGGATGGTGCAAGTTTTAGTTGGGGGGGGGGGGGGAAGGGAACTTAACATTTGCGAGGAATCGTTCTACTTCTACGAATCTAACATGCATAGGAGTAAAACAACAGGAATAGCAATCACATAGTTGTGACACAGTATGGCCCGTTTCACATGGTCATCTCCATCTCCATGGAACCTGTCCACCGTGATGATCTCCATCTCCATGGTCCATATGCGCCATCCCTCCGGGTGATGAGTCCTCCAAGAAACTTCTACAAGCTATTACTACTAACAGCTAGAAAAGAAGATTACATAGATAGAGGGAATCATCACAAGTCGGCACACAGGCCGTTAATACAATAAGTGACAACACAATATGGTTCCAGCCGTGTTGACATACTCACGACACGCAGGTCATAAAAATATTACACACATGCATCACATACACATAGGGCCATACCGGTCACAAAATCTGCAAAAACGAGTTAGACGTTCTAACGCAGAAACTTGCAGGGCCTAAAAGACTGTCTTAGAAGTAGAATTAGCCAAAACCTTAAAATCGTTCAGATCTCAATTGACTGGCGGAAGATTTCCGAAACAAAATTTATATGCGCATTTTTTTTCCAGTTGAGACTTTTTCGATCTGAGGTCATATGCAAAAGTTATAGCCATTTTACCGGGATTGTTCATTTCTGCGAAACCCCCGAAACCGTCGGCAGATCCAATCTGTCACCCCGCGCATCTCATGCACATCGTATATGATCTAGACTCCAATTCGACCAATCATATTGATCTTCGCGTGCTGCAATTGGATTTACATGTCACAGTCTACCCCGATGGCGGAAACCGACCGGTAGGGGTATGTCGTTCCACGACCTCTCGCATCACGATCACGGAATCGAAATCACAGATCTAAACATCTACTCCATACAATCGATCACATCGATTATACTCCATCTACATATCACAGATGCAAACGATCCGAATCTATAACTATGCAGCATCGGCTCTGATACCACTGTAGGAAAACGGGGTAGGCTACACTAGCGCAAATCAAAATTTCTACCGCGTAAACCAAGATCTGCTGCAAGATATAGATCACGAGATTACCACTAGACGCGCTGTGCCGATCTCGGTGAAGCGGGTCGGGGAAGGGTAGTCGTACGAATCCTCCGGATCCCGTCGCTCCCACGAACAACTCCTCTTGGCGGATCGTCCGAGTGCTACAGATGCAACACCTCTATCGGTATCGACACGTGCGGCGTGGAAGCACCGCTCGCCGGACTGCTAGGTCCGCGCGGGCGGCAGGGGCGTGGAGAGACGGTGGTTGCGGTTGAATGTGGTGCAGAATTAGCAGCCCTAAAACACACAGCCTCCTCTCCTTTATATAGATGTTCCCATAATGGGATGCCGCTAAAACAACCCACTCTAGAGTCCATTTCCAGCCCATTTTAGATCCAATCCGAATTCTGCTTCTTTTGCCTTAAGTGTGCGACCCTATAGGTTCACGCATGTTTAGACATGACACGAGTACACCTACTCGGCCAATAGTTGGTAGCGGCTTCTAGCAAAACGTGCGAACTCCCAAACGTGCATAACGATCATATCAGACGAACCATCACATGTTTATGCTATTCCTTTTGCCTCATGATATTTGATTATGGTCTTAGTTGATCACTCTTTCTCGACCTTGTGAATCGGAATCCCTTTCCATGTTAACTATTAACCTTATTCAGCATGACCATGCATTTCTGGATCTAATCACTCGAGGGGCCCAGATAAATATCTCTCTCTAGTGAAGAGAGGGGCAAATCCCATCTTGACTGACCATGCCTTGCAGCATGCTTCATGACAAACCCGAAAGCTACCTTTATAACTACCCTGTCACGGTGTAGCGTTTGATAGCCCCAAAGTAGGTCGATTCACATCTCAAGAACATGCGACAATCTCAGGTCTAAGGACAAAGCAAGCACACCGTGTAGAGAGAGAACTATTAGCATTGTTGTAATGTCTCAAGTTGGGTCAGTCCAACACCATGTTCGTAACATGATTTCACATTATTAGTGTGACATCACCATGTCTATGACTTGCAAAACATAGCCATTAACCAATACATGTGCTAGTCTAATGTTCAGGTGTGTCCTCACATGAACTCCGACTAGGGACATATTTAGAATAACCATGTAAGTAAAGAGTTTCACAAACAAGTCACATACTTGCCAATCAATACAAAGGTATTATTCAAGGCACATTATTACAAATCATGGATACATAGATATATCATCATCTCTATGATTGCCTCTCGGGCATATCTCCAACAATTCACAATAAAAAATTCACATGTTCTGCATGGACACAATCATTATTAATACATTTTAAACATTAGCTACAGCCACAGATGTTTCGTGAAGCAAAGAAATCCACTTGACATAGTAAAAGAGAGAATGCAAGTGAAAAGGAAGAATCTATCAAAACCAGAACAGTCTGTAAAGACGAAATTTTTTCGGGGCACTTACGTTGCTCAAATAAAAAAACGTAAAGAACGAAAAAGTTTCGGAATTAGCTGAGGATTCCGTGTGCGTGACAGATTTCTAAGACTTCCGGGCTTCGAATCGTCCAATTCCGAGAATATTTCCAGAACAACTTTTCTGAAACTGAAAATAGCAGAAAACAGGAACTGGCTCTGTGGCATCTTGTCAATAGGTTAGTCCCAGAAAATCGATAAAAATGGCATAAAGCGTAAAGGAAACATGTAGCATATGACATGAAAACAACATGGAACATCAGAAATTATGGACACGTTTATGATGTATCACCAAGGTAGACTAAAAAAAGTGCACCAAACAATCTATTGATGATATCTAGATAGGGAAACACGCCTAGGGAGATACCCTTGTCATCCCTGTCGGCCATGGAGCAGTTCCTCGAGGGGAACCTCGAGGGGGAGTCGAGGGGAACCCGGAGGGGCGGATTCCGGCGGCTGGAGGCGGCCAGACGAGCTTCCGGAGACGGCATCGACGTAAATGGGGAGTTGGGGGTCGGGGTGGATGGAGGGGAATGAGGGAACCCTCTACCCCAATACCCTTTATGTTATGCGGAAACCGCTAGGATGGAGTCTCCGATCTAAGCACCAGAGTCCCCGGTGTACCAGAATCTCCGTGCTTAGGCCGGAGACTTTGGCCAGACCGGAGTCTCCGGCCGCAAAACTCCAAAAAGATCCCAGATCTTAGTGGGGACATGCATGTGGCTATAAAACTTGGTTTTTAAGAAGATTTTTGCTTGGGACAAGAAAAACCAAATAGGGATGGTACTTTACACTCAAAGAGGGCAAGATCCAAACAACTAAACACCAAAATTTGAGTGTGTTTCCCATAAAACCAACTAAACTCAAAAAAAGAGAAAGAAGTCAAATAAAATCCAAATAAGAACCAAATAAGAACCATATCTTCAAGAGAATAGGTTGGTGGCCTAATCCACCATGTAAGAGATCATGGTATGACACCGCGAAGATATATCTTGGGTGCATTGCCAATTCTCGATATTGAAGCTCACAATTCAACATTAGAAATAGAGAGATACCAATGAATTTTTGCTTTGGGAATAATGGGGGAAGGGAGAACCCAATATGTTAGTATAACACTCCCCCTATGTCCATGCCTACACCTAAACCCAAACACATAGTCAACTATATGGGTGTGTGTGTAAGATCCTCAAGTCAAGCACCTTGAATCGATGATATTTAGCTAATTCCTAAAATACATGAATCTTGCATCATCTAGAGGCTTCGTGAAGATGTCCGAGAGATTATCCTTGGTTGTGACATAAGCTAGCTCAATATCACCTCTTGCCACATGATCCCGGATAAAATGATGACGAATCTCAATATGCTTCGTCCTTGTGTGTTGCACGGGGTTGTAGGCAATCTTGACGATACTCTGATTGTCACACAAGAGTGGCACCTTATCCAAGTGAACATAATACTCTTTGAGGGTTTGCCTCATCCATAGAAATTGGGTGCAAGCACTAGCGACCGCCACATACTCGGCTTCGACGGTGGAGAGAGATATACAATTTTGCTTCTTGGAAGACCAACTCACCAAAGACCTACCAAGAAATTGGCATGCCCCAGAAGTAGACTTCCTATCATCTTGATCACCGGCCCAATATGAGTCCATGTACCCCTTGAGAGAAAATTGTGCCCCCTTTGGGTACCACAAACTAAACGCTGAGGTATGAACCAAATACCGAAAGATCCTATGGACCGTCACAAGGTGACTTTCCTTAGGAGCCGCTTGATACCTTGTACACACACCTACACTCAAAATAATATCGGGCCTAGATGCACAAAGATAGAGCAAAGAACCAATCATAGAACGATCCAACTTTTGGTCGACATCTTTACCGTCCGGATTGCATTTGACTTGCATAGGAGACGACTTCTCTTTTGCACCTTGGAAGTTAAACCTCTTAAGCATGTCTTGGGTATACTTGGCTTGAGAAATGAAAGTCCCACGAGCCAATTGCTTGATCTCAAAGCCAAGGAAGAATTTGAGCTCTCCCATCATAGACATCTCAAACCTGTCAGTCATAAGCTTTGAAAACTCATCATTGAAAGCTTTATTAGTTGATCCAAATATAATGTCAGCCACGTAGAGTTGGAACATGAAAATCTCTCCCTTTACCCTCTTTGTGAAAAGGGTGGGATCAATTTGCCCCACTTCAAACCCACGGTCTTGCAAAAACTCTCTAAGGTGCTCATACCACACATGTGGAGCTTGTTTAAGTCCATAGAGAGCCTTAGAGAGCTTGTAGACATGGTTAGGGAAAGTTGAGTTCTTGAAACCTTGAGGTTGCTTAACATATAACTCCTCTTTCAATGGACCATTAAGAAAGGCACTCTTGACATCCATTCGTGGAAATTTAAAGTTGTGACAAGAAGCATATGCAAGGATGATACAGATGGACTCAAGACGAGCCACGTGAGCATAAGTTTCATCAAAGTCAATGCCTTCCACTTGAGTGTAGCCTTGAGCCACTAATCCTGCCTTGTTCCTCACAACAATACCATGCTCATCTTTCTTGTTCTTGAATATCCACTTGGTTCTAATAACATTGTGGCAATCTTTAGGTTTCTCAAATAGCTTGCAAACTTTATTGCGCTCAAAGTTATTGAGATCATCATGCATAGCTTCCGACCAATCCGAGGCTTCAAGAGCTTCATACACTTTCTTTGGTTCTACCATGGATATGTGAGCTTGATGCTCACTAAAGCTTTCCAATTGAGCTCTTGTGTATATCTTGTTTTGAACATCTTCCTGTTGGGAATATGCCCTAGAGGCAATCATGTATGATGTAATTCCCAATGTATTCATAAAGTTATTAAGTTGTCCTTGTTTTGAACATCTGATACATGTCATTGAATATGTGATTCGATTGTGGAACTATGTATTCATGTTGTTCATACTAGATTGTCCTTGGTCATTTAGGTTGTGCTGGACACACACCCTAGACTAATGTGAGTGTTGGCTGATGACACGGTTCCACTTGTCATGGGCATGGTGATGCCATTCCAACGATCACGGACTTGGCTAAAGAGTTTAGCAAGTCGGACTGACCCACATTGAGATGCAACGATCAAGTCGTCATTTGCATGTCTCAATCAATGTAATCCTTAGACCTGAGGTTGTCGCACAATCCGAGTTGTGGATCACCGACTTAGGTTCTGTCAAACGTTGTTCTGTGACAAGGCAACTATAAAGGCAGAGTTCGGGTCGAATGAGAAGCAAGCTGCGTGATGTGGATAATCAAGATGGGATTTTGCCCCTCCGAATGGAGAGATATTCTCTGGGCCCTCTCGAGTGATATGATTCAGGAAGCATGGCCATGCGCGACTCAGTTAAGTGTTAACTGTGTTGGTTGACTAAGAGTTAGTCAGATGAATCACATGTCACCGATCGAGAAGAGAGTTGAGCTATTTAAGGGATGACGATAAATCGCCTATAGCTCGACAAGGTATATCGTGAGGCAAAAGGGACTAAGATGAATATCACATTGAAAGGTATTTCGTCATGACTCAATGGTACTTGGGAGTCGGCACATTCTACTAGGAGCCTCTACCGATTGATCGATTGGGAGTTGGACTCCAATCGTGTCCAAGTCGCCATGAGCCTGCAGGGTCGCACACTTAAGAGCGGGAGCAAGTATTGGTCGGGTTGGACCTGAACCGGAAATGGACTGGTTTTGTGAGTCGGACTCACAGAGGGAATGGGCCACAAGTGTTGTGAAGCCCATTACCATACGCTATATAAAGAGGGGCGCAGGTTGCCCAGCGGGCGCGTTAGTCCACTCTCCCATGCGTTGGGAACCCTAGCCCCACTCAGTCCAGCCGCCGCACCGGACCTAGCAGTCCGCCGTCGGAACTCCTCCTCGTACGTGTGGATAACGGCAGAGGTGCTGTACGTTCAGCACTTCGACGTTCGAGGGATTGGATCGTCCGGACCGGATCGTGGGACTGCACTGCCTCGACGCGCTGCATCGATAATCCGCACCTGCGCGTCTAGTGGTAATACTCGTGGCCTTCTACCTCGTCTAGATCTTGGAAGCATCGTGTAGGAAAAGTTTTTGTTTATCTCTACGCGTTCCAACAGTGGTATCAGAGCGGTAGCTTCTGGTTTTAGGCCCGAGATCTGTACATATGTGATATGTAGTTAGCGTTAGATGTGATCTAATTGCTGTTTTGGTGGTCGTTCTATGAGATAGATCGGTTTTATACAAGGTTGATTGGATCAATCGTACTCGGGGTTAATGGATGATCAGGTTTCCGTGATCATAGTGCTAAGGCCGTGAAACAACATACCCCTACCGTTCGGTTTCCGCCATCGGGGTATACCGTGACACATAAATCCAGTTGCAGTGATCGAAGATCAAAGAGTTTGGTCGAATCGGAATACAGATCAGATTCGGGTAAAATCGTTTTATCCGATGAAGAAATCCATAATCGGAATCGCCCTGTCGTAGCGCCTTAGATGTCGTTACGAGTTTCACAATGCCGGTAGATATCGTGTCTATGCATAACTTGTTTTTGCAGGAAGTTGTGAATGGTATGGCTTATGTGCATGTGATGTGTGTAATCCATACATGATCTGCGTATCATGTTCTTGTCAGCCGGCTGGAGCCTAGGTGCTATCATTTTATTGTATAACGACCTGCATGTCGGATTCTCTATGTAAGTTTTTCATTTACTAGCTAGTGTAGCTTGTTGGAGAACCCGGTGGTATGCAAGTCGATGTACAAGTCGGCTACATGGAGTAAGATGGCACGTGACAAGAGTTGGCACGAGTCGACTTACAAGCTTTGTGGAGATGGAGATCACCATGAAGAGAGCCATACCATTTCACATTATAATTGCTTTATTTGTGTTATTGTTATGTCTCTATTTACCTCTATTTAGATAGTTGGTAGATTCTTTAATCCCTCAAAGAAGGTCTAGTCGGTCGCCCCGCCAGTGCTGCACCATCACAAGTCGGACATTCTTGGTAGTGGGCTCATAAAATTGAGGTGCTACCAATTCTTTCCGGTTAGGTGGGTTTGAGTCGGACTCTTACAAGCGGAAGCACTTGGTAATCTAGACGATTCCATCACAACGGTTGTGGGGCTCGGGGCGAGGTAGGTTGGGAGCCGGGGCATGTGATGCCACCCAACTAACAGGAGTCGTATAGAGATACGATTGGCAAGGTGTTGCCTACCTAGATCACTTGACGGCTAGCGGTGATGCTAAAGCTCACTAGTCGGCTTGCTTATTTAGGATCTTGAATCACTTAGCAACCATCGGAGGGATGTTGGTTCTAGTGGGAGCATAAGTATTAAAGCGTTTAATATGCCTGCTCTTTTATGAATACATGTCTTAAGTGTTTTTCCATATTTTCTGTTGTAGATCAATGGCACCTAGCAACCTTCCTCAGTTGTGCACTTTTGCGTTGAGGTCAATCCTAGAGAAAGATAAGCTTAATGGAACTAATTTCACCAACTGGTATCGTAATCTGAGGATAGTCCTCAAGCATGACAAGAAAGAACATGTTCTAGAAACTCCACTTCCAGAAGAGCCAGATGACGATGCGACTGTCGCTGTCATGAATGCCTACCGTAAGACTAGAGATGAGTCTACGGAAATTAGCTGTCTTATGCTTGCACACATGGAACCGGACTTGCAGCAGCAGTTCGAGAATGTTGAGGCCTACGATATGATCGAAAGCCTCAAAAGTATGTTCCAGGCTCAGGCAAAGACCGAGAGGTATCACGTCTCTCAAGCTTTGCTGGGCTGTAGGCTGAAAGATGGCGATCCACTGAGTCCGTATGTAATCAAGATGATTGGTTACATTCAGTCTCTGGATCGGCTGGGCGTCCCAATTAACGAAGAGTTCGCTACTGATATAATTCTGAACTCTCTTCCTAGTGCGTATGGTTTGTTCATCTCGAACTACCATATGCATGGTATGGATAAGAGTATCACTGAATTACATGGGATGCTCAAAACGGCAGAGGCTGATATCAAGAAAGACGCCAATCACGTGTTGATGGTGCAGAATAAGGCTAAGTTCAAGAAGAGTTCTTGGACTAAGAAGAAGAAGGATAAGTCAGGAGGTAGCGCCCATGGCCCTGTCCAGAGTGCTTCCTCAAAGACTAAGCCTTCTCCTACAGCCGGAGCCAATTGCTTCTATTGCAAGCAGGATGGCCACTGGAAGAGGAACTGCACCAAGTATTTGGCTGACAGAGCCAAGAGTGGAGGTATGACTTCCGACTCAGGTACACTTGTGTGCAATGTTATAGACATTTATCTTCCTGATGCGCCTAATAGTTCTTGGGTATATGATACCGGATCAGTTATTCACATATGCAACTCGTTGCAGGGACTGGTAAGAACTAGGAGCGTGGCAAGAGGAGAGGTTGATATTCGGGTCGGCAACAAGGCGAGAGTCGCTGCGTTGGAAGTCGGCAAGATGCAACTTCATTTACCTTCAGGATTTATTTTGGAACTAAATAATTGTTATTATGTTCCAGCGCTTAGTCGAAACATTATTTCCGCCTCATGTTTGATGAGACAAGGTTTGTAACACCTGGGGTGTTACCTGTTTGTTTGCTTGCATCATATGCATCACATTGCATTGCACCATGTTTGCATCACAACTGAAATTTTCAAAACAATTTAAACTTTCACCCTTGCTCAAAATTTTTGCAATTTCAAACTTGCAAACTACACCCCTCATTTGTTCTTCAATAGTTTGAAAATTGTTTAATCCAATTGCTTGTTAATAACTTTCCCCCTCTTGTTAAAACCCTAATGGCTAACTCCAACGTGGAAACCAAATCTTTCATTAACTTGTTGGGTTTAATCAAACAGCTAATTTCACTCAATTAATTAAACCACCTTCCTTTTCAAATCAAATGCCTCAAACATAACCCCTTTTTGAAGTTAAAAACTTTAACAATCAATCAACTGCTTTTTATAAACTTGACCTTAGAGTCCACCCTATGAAAATAATTGTTTTCATAATGTTTAAGGAATATTCCAATTCCTTCAAAATTTGGTTTAAATCCTAAACACCAATAATTTTGAAAACTTTTAGAAAACAAAAGTTGGTTTAAAGTTGTTATTTAAAAAAAAAAAAACTAAACTAACCATAATTTTTGTCAATTTTATTTGCTAACCAAAAAGCTCTCTTTTCTACCAATTGGTTTCAGCAAAAAAAAAAAAAAATGCAGAAGAATAAACAAAAGGAAAAAAACGCAGCAGCTAACCTAACCTCCCTCAGCCCAGCCCGCTAACCTTCCTGGCCCGATACCCCTCACCCTCCATCGTTGTCTTCTTCCTCACGGTGATGTCACTGTGTACGAACACAGAGACAGCCGTGCGATCGCCTCCTGCCCTCCCGATGGCTCGCCGTACAGGCCCCTAATCCCCATAAAACCTTCCCCGTTGCCCTAAGCACCTCTCTCCTCCCTCAGCGCGCCGTCGCCTCCCCCTCTCTACAACGATTTCTTCTCTGAACCCCGTCGCCACCTCTCTGTAAAACTCCGGCGATCGTCGCTTTCGCTACCTCGAGGCGTGAGCTAGCGCGGGGAACGGAAGCACCACTACTCCAGCGACGCCCTCGACCTCTCGTCACCCCCGGAGACCTGCCGGATGCGTGCCGCCATCTCTGTCTCTGCCGCCGGCGAAGGTTCTCTGAACCACTGCATCGCCGTCAGAGAACGCCGATCCCCGGCGCCACGGCCATCCTCGGGCTGCACCAACCACGGGGATGGAACCGTGACGGTTCCCCCTCGCCTCTCGCTTCGTCGCCGCTTGCTGGGAGCGGCCTGGACGGCCGCGCCGTGGCCGGGAACCGCCCTCGCCGCTGCACCTCGTCAGTCGTCGACAGAAGCTCGAGGTGAGCGCTCGCCTCCCTTCCCTCCTCCTCGCTCTCTCCTCTCCCTGCCTCGGTCGCTCACCGCACCCACACACCCATCCACGCACACCGCGAGCCGCCGGAGACCCGCCGTGGCCGCAGAAGACCTCGCCGGCGAGCACTGCTAGTTCCCCGATCGGTTTCAGTCTCGCACGCACCAGTACGATTCAGAAAGTTCAGTTAGGAACTTTACCTGACGAAGTACACCATAACCTGTTTCGCTATCCCTAGCTGACAACGAACGCAAGCGAGACGCACTGGTCTTGCTACCCTAGCGCGCAGCGGGCGCCCACGGTTCGAATCCCCGCGGGCGCGCAAGCCCCCCTTTTTTGCTCTTTTTCCCCTCCAAGCGCGCAGGCCCACCTGGCATAGACCAGCACGGCCACGCTGGCCCCTCTGGCCCACGCAGCAGGGGCAGTGGGTAGCGTGAGCCTGTGTAACAATTGGATTTCTGCGTATATCCCAAATTCCAATTCCTTTTTTTAATTAACAGAATTGAACCAAAACTTTGAAATTAAATATCTCTTATTTTATAAATCCAATAAACACAAACTTTATATCTATTCTGATCCAAATTTCATAATCTTTCCAAAAAACCTAATTGTGTACTGTTTTGAACTTTCAAATTGCAATTCAAATTCAAATTTAAATCTTTCACTTGTATTTTGCTAAATTCAATAACTATTTCATCCTTAATCCAATAAATGCAAATAAAATATGTTTTCAATACCATTTCATCTCACCTTTTCAAATATAATTTTTGATTTCTGTTTTGAATAATTAAAATTGCCTAAACAATTTAAATCCTGTTTAATTCAATTAAAAATTGTTTAATATTGTTTAATTCCTAATTAATTAATCCTAAGTCCAATTTCAAAATGTGAAACATGTAATTCAACTAAAATTTGATAACCTTTTCAAATATCAACTTTGTTATTTGTTTTGAACATTTTAAATGGATGAAAACAACAAATACTTGTGTGTTCCCTTTAAGGCACCCAAAATTCCCTAAGTTAATAATAAAATTCTAAATTGCTACACCCTGTCTTAAATTGATTCTAATGTTGTTATTTTGCTGTTTCCCTTTTGCATGCATCATACTAAACCACTAGCACCTGTTGATTAGTTGGAAAACAAATAATTTAACCATAATTCATGGGCTTTTCCTATGCAACTCAAATTGCATATGGGTCCATTTAAATTTGTTTAACTTGTCAACTAGTTTATTTCTATGCATCAATTAAATTGTCATGCATCCATATCTTGATCATGCTGGATCTTTTGCCGTAATAGTAATTGTTGCATCCGGTGTTTGTTTGAGGTTCGTTGCTTCTTCCCGGATAGGACGTTGAGATGATGTGAGCAACGACAAGTTCTGCTACCTTGCGGGATCTCAGGCAAGTATACTCACTTGCTGCCATATGGCTGCCTTTCATCACTTGTTACCGATTCTTTCCGTTGAATCTTTTCTGCTAGCCCTAGTAGTAGTTGTTGCTGTTACGAACCCATCACATGAATCCCGTAACCTTGATATTGCCTCACCTCCATACCTACAGCCTTTGTTTGTGCCTGTTCTTATCTAGCATGCTTAGGGTTGTTTTGCTCGAGTCTGTTAACCGTTACTTTCTGTTACTACTCCGTTATGTTCTGGGGGCTCGATGTTTAATCAATCAATCAATCATGCTAATGTTACTATTAATAATAAATTTGATGATAAGGCACCGGCAGGAGGCCCTTTGTGGTTTTGAGGCCTGCTAGTGTCGACCCTAATAGGAAAAGGGTCTTGTCTACTGATCCATGATGAGCGCACTACCCGCATTTGGGGAGTATGGGCTCCCCCTCAGTTTGACCCGATTCGCATCTCGTCCAAATCGCCTCATTTAGTTCGGGTTTTCCATTTGCTGCATGCATGATCTTGCGAGCCCTTGGTACCCGGGTGGAACTTTCGTAGTCGGCATATAGGGGGACACGTTCTTAGAGTGCTATGAGGGTCCATTTTCTTCTGGGCTCGATTAGCCGTGCGCCCAAGGTGCTTTGGGCTTGATGCGAAGAAGGGTTGGATTGTGTTGAGTGCCCCGCTTGGTGGAGTGGCCACTCCATCTGGCGGGATATTCATGAGTGTCGGTTACTATGGTGCAACCCTGCAGGGATAATCTTCTCGAGAAGCCGTGTTTTCCGCGGTTATGGATTACTTGGTGAAAGTACTGGCTAACAAGTACTCAGGACAACTTAAACCTAATGAATAACAACCTTTCACCCAATGATTAACAACTTGACTGGTAATAGGCTTATTGACACAATAATCTGAACCATCATTAACTCAACGGTGTGAGTTATCCTCGGATTGCTTCTTCGGATAAGGGGCGAGATCCAGGATGGGTTTGTTTGAAGTTATCTTTCAGTTGGTTACAAACCTCGATCTTATCCCCTTTCTGATAGTTGGAAGTAATAGAATCTCTGTAGTTGGTTAGTGCAGCCTGCTGTCAATTATTTGCAATAACCCCTTCCTTTCCGTTGATCCTAAAGTATTTGTATCTTGTGATGACTGGCTACGCCGGTAACTTGTGAGTATGGGCTTTATCCCCCTTGCCAGTACTTAACCGTACTGACCCACGAATCTCTTTCGTGGCTGCAAATTCCAAATTGCAGTCAACAGGTTTGAAGTCTGACGACGTTAGCTTGGGAATCCCTCCGGCTTGGCCTGGGCAGGGATTGGACGCCTTCGGTTATCTTCAGGACTCTTAGTCCAATTTGGATCTTGTCCGTAGACGGACGTTTGTTTCTTCCGCTGTTATTTGGATCTTTGTATTGTATCAGTTGTATCCCTGGGTCGTTGAGTCATCTTGTATCTATCTGATTCTGTTGTAATTGTGGATTATTCGTGAACTATTGTAATGTTATCATAAATGGCAACCTGGAATCGGTTATTATGCGGATTTGGCGGGAATGCTGAATTCTGCATAGTGCCCGATCACGGGGCGTCACAAATGGTATCAGAGCCTTGGTTCCGATTCCCGATATTGTTTCGATACGAATGGTTATCGAAGCAACGGGTCCGCAAAGCCTGTAGGTTAACCTCGCTAACGGTCGTTGTTTCTAGAGTGTCAAAAACTATTTCTGCTAAACTATTTTGGGAAAAACATCTCAATAGGATTCTTGTTTTCTCCTTATCCCTATTCTACTTCCCCTCCCATCTTATTTGTTTTGGAGTCTACTCTCGTACTCAATCTTTCAAAGTGTTAGGATCCTACGTGGGTGGACGTTTTCTGAGCCTTTAACCTAATAGGTTCGATCATCGGAAGATTCCTGGTGGAAGAACATCGTCGTCACTCCGAGCAAGAATCCCTTGTTAGTGGTGTCGAGGAGATCAACTGGAAGCACGCAGAATCGATAGTCGAACTTCTTTCCCCTCCCGGGTTAGCAGGTGGATTGCGAGGGCGCAATCCCTTGTTAGTGGTGTCGTCTGTAACACCTGGGGTGTTACCTGTTTGTTTGCTTGCATCATATGCATCACATTGCATTGCACCATGTTTTCATCACAACTGAAATTTTCAAAACAATTTAAACTTTCACCCTTGCTCAAAAATTTTGCAATTTCAAACTTGCAAACTACACCCCTCATTTGTTCTTCAATAGTTTGAAAATTGTTTAATCCAATTGCTTGTTAATAACTTTCCCCCTCTTGTTAAAACCCTAATGGCTAACTCCAACGTGGAAACCAAATCTTTCATTAACTTGTTGGGTTTAATCAAACAGCTAATTTCACTCAATTAATTAAACCACCTTCCTTTTCAAATCAAATGCCTCAAACATAACCCCTTTTTGAAGTTAAAAACTTTAACAATCAATCAACTGCTTTTTATAAACTTGACCTTAGAGTCCACCCTATGAAAATAATTGTTTTCATAATGTTTAAGGAATATTCCAATTCCTTCAAAATTTGGTTTAAATCCTAAACACCAATAATTTTGAAAACTTTTAGAAAACAAAAGTTGGTTTAAAGTTGTTATTTAAAAAAAAAAAACTAAACTAACCATAATTTTTGTCAATTTTATTTGCTAACCAAAAAGCTCTCTTTTCTACCAATTGGTTTCAGCAAAAAAAAAATGCAGAAGAATAAACAAAAGGAAAAAAACGCAGCAGCTAACCTAACCTCCCTCAGCCCAGCCCGCTAACCTTCCTGGCCCGATACCCCTCACCCTCCATCGTTGTCTTCTTCCTCACGGTGATGTCACTGTGTACGAACACAGAGACAGCCGTGCGATCGCCTCCTGCCCTCCCGATGGCTCGCCGTACAGGCCCCTAATCCCCATAAAACCTTCCCCGTTGCCCTAAGCACCTCTCTCCTCCCTCAGCGCGCCGTCGCCTCCCCCTCTCTACAACGATTTCTTCTCTGAACCCCGTCGCCACCTCTCTGTAAAACTCCGGCGATCGTCGCTTTCGCTACCTCGAGGCGTGAGCTAGCGCGGGGAACGGAAGCACCACTACTCCAGCGACGCCCTCGACCTCTCGTCACCCCCGGAGACCTGCCGGATGCGTGCCGCCATCTCTGTCTCTGCCGCCGGCGAAGGTTCTCTGAACCACTGCATCGCCGTCAGAGAACGCCGATCCCCGGCGCCACGGCCATCCTCGGGCTGCACCAACCACGGGGATGGAACCGTGACGGTTCCCCCTCGCCTCTCGCTTCGTCGCCGCTTGCTGGGAGCGGCCTGGACGGCCGCGCCGTGGCCGGGAACCGCCCTCGCCGCTGCACCTCGTCAGTCGTCGACAGAAGCTCGAGGTGAGCGCTCGCCTCCCTTCCCTCCTCCTCGCTCTCTCCTCTCCCTGCCTCGGTCGCTCACCGCACCCACACACCCATCCACGCACACCGCGAGCCGCCGGAGACCCGCCGTGGCCGCAGAAGACCTCGCCGGCGAGCACTGCTAGTTCCCCGATCGGTTTCAGTCTCGCACGCACCAGTACGATTCAGAAAGTTCAGTTAGGAACTTTACCTGACGAAGTACACCATAACCTGTTTCGCTATCCCTAGCTGACAACGAACGCAAGCGAGACGCACTGGTCTTGCTACCCTAGCCCGCAGCGGGCGCCCACGGTTCGAATCCCCGCGGGCGCGCAAGCCCCCCTTTTTTGCTCTTTTTCCCCTCCAAGCGCGCAGGCCCACCTGGCATAGACCAGCACGGCCACGCTGGCCCCTCTGGCCCACGCAGCAGGGGCAGTGGGTAGCGTGAGCCTGTGTAACAATTGGATTTCTGCGTATATCCCAAATTCCAATTCCTTTTTTTAATTAACAGAATTGAACCAAAACTTTGAAATTAAATATCTCTTATTTTATAAATCCAATAAACACAAACTTTATATCTATTCTGATCCAAATTTCATAATCTTTCCAAAAAACCTAATTGTGTACTGTTTTGAACTTTCAAATTGCAATTCAAATTCAAATTTAAATCTTTCACTTGTATTTTGCTAAATTCAATAACTATTTCATCCTTAATCCAATAAATGCAAATAAAATATGTTTTCAATACCATTTCATCTCACCTTTTCAAATATAATTTTTGATTTCTGTTTTGAATAATTAAAATTGCCTAAACAATTTAAATCCTGTTTAATTCAATTAAAAATTGTTTAATATTGTTTAATTCCTAATTAATTAATCCTAAGTCCAATTTCAAAATGTGAAACATGTAATTCAACTAAAATTTGATAACCTTTTCAAATATCAACTTTGTTATTTGTTTTGAACATTTTAAATGGATGAAAACAACAAATACTTGTGTGTTCCCTTTAAGGCACCCAAAATTCCCTAAGTTAATAATAAAATTCTAAATTGCTACACCCTGTCTTAAATTGATTCTAATGTTGTTATTTTGCTGTTTCCCTTTTGCATGCATCATACTAAACCACTAGCACCTGTTGATTAGTTGGAAAACAAATAATTTAACCATAATTCATGGGCTTTTCCTATGCAACTCAAATTGCATATGGGTCCATTTAAATTTGTTTAACTTGTCAACTAGTTTATTTCTATGCATCAATTAAATTGTCATGCATCCATATCTTGATCATGCTGGATCTTTTGCCGTAATAGTAATTGTTGCATCCGGTGTTTGTTTGAGGTTCGTTGCTTCTTCCCGGATAGGACGTTGAGATGATGTGAGCAACGACAAGTTCTGCTACCTTGCGGGATCTCAGGCAAGTATACTCACTTGCTGCCATATGGCTGCCTTTCATCACTTGTTACCGATTCTTTCCGTTGAATCTTTTCTGCTAGCCCTAGTAGTAGTTGTTGCTGTTACGAACCCATCACATGAATCCCGTAACCTTGATATTGCCTCACCTCCATACCTATAGCCTTTGTTTGTGCCTGTTCTTATCTAGCATGCTTAGGGTTGTTTTGCTCGAGTCTGTTAACCGTTACTTTCTGTTACTACTCCGTTATGTTCTGGGGGCTCGATGTTTAATCAATCAATCAATCATGCTAATGTTACTATTAATAATAAATTTGATGATAAGGCACCGGCAGGAGGCCCTTTGTGGTTTTGAGGCCTGCTAGTGTCGACCCTAATAGGAAAAGGGTCTTGTCTACTGATCCATGATGAGCGCACTACCCGCATTTGGGGAGTATGGGCTCCCCCTCAGTTTGACCCGATTCGCATCTCGTCCAAATCGCCTCATTTAGTTCGGGTTTTCCATTTGCTGCATGCATGATCTTGCGAGCCCTTGGTACCCGGGTGGAACTTTCGTAGTCGGCATATAGGGGGACACGTTCTTAGAGTGCTATGAGGGTCCATTTTCTTCTGGGCTCGATTAGCCGTGCGCCCAAGGTGCTTTGGGCTTGATGCGAAGAAGGGTTGGATTGTGTTGAGTGCCCCGCTTGGTGGAGTGGCCACTCCATCTGGCGGGATATTCATGAGTGTCGGTTACTATGGTGCAACCCTGCAGGGATAATCTTCTCGAGAAGCCGTGTTTTCCGCGGTTATGGATTACTTGGTGAAAGTACTGGCTAACAAGTACTCAGGACAACTTAAACCTAATGAATAACAACCTTTCACCCAATGATTAACAACTTGACTGGTAATAGGCTTATTGACACAATAATCTGAACCATCATTAACTCAACGGTGTGAGTTATCCTCGGATTGCTTCTTCGGATAAGGGGCGAGATCCAGGATGGGTTTGTTTGAAGTTATCTTTCAGTTGGTTACAAACCTCGATCTTATCCCCTTTCTGATAGTTGGAAGTAATAGAATCTTTGTAGTTGGTTAGTGCAGCCTGCTGTCAATTATTTGCAATAACCCCTTCCTTTCCGTTGATCCTAAAGTATTTGTATCTTGTGATGACTGGCTACGCCGGTAACTTGTGAGTATGGGCTTTATCCCCCTTGCCAGTACTTAACCGTACTGACCCACGAATCTCTTTCGTGGCTGCAAATTCCAAATTGCAGTCAACAGGTTTGAAGTCTGACGACGTTAGCTTGGGAATCCCTCCGGCTTGGCCTGGGCAGGGATTGGACGCCTTCGGTTATCTTCAGGACTCTTAGTCCAATTTGGATCTTGTCCGTAGACGGACGTTTGTTTCTTCCGCTGTTATTTGGATCTTTGTATTGTATCAGTTGTATCCCTGGCTCGTTGAGTCATCTTGTATCTATCTGATTCTGTTGTAATTGTGGATTATTCGTGAACTATTGTAATGTTATCATAAATGGCAACCTGGAATCGGTTATTATGCGGATTTGGCGGGAATGCTGAATTCTGCATAGTGCCCGATCACGGGGCGTCACAAGGTTATGAGTCGAATATTAAGAATAATGGTTGTTCTTTATATTTGAAAGATATGTTTCATGGCTTTGCACCCGTTCAGAACGGGTTATTTATTTTAAATCTTGATAGTGAATCGGTCTATAACATAAATGTTAAAAAGTTGAAACCAAATAATCTGAATATGACTTACTTTTGGCACTGTCGGCTTGGTCATATAAGTTGGAAACGCATGAAGAAGCTCCATGATGATGGACTTCTAACTTCGTTCGACTTAGAGTCATTCGAGACATGCGAATCATGCCTACTAGGCAAAATGACCAAGACAGCTTTTGCAAGGAGTTGTGAAAGGGCGTCTGACTTGTTAGAACTAATACATAGTGATGTATGTGGTCCAATGAGCACGACAGCCAGAGGTGGTTATGAGTACTTCATTACCTTCACTGATGATTTGAGTAGGTATGGATATATCTATTTAATGAAACACAAGTCGGAAACCTTTGAAAAGTTCAAGGAATTCCAGAGTGAGGTACAAAATCAACTCGGCAAGAAAATAAAGTTTCTACGGTCGGACCGTGGAGGCGAGTACATGATCCATGAGTTTGATGACCATCTAAAGAGTTGTGGAATAGTTACTCAACTCACTCCACCGGGTACACCGCAGAGAAACGGTGTATCAGAACGGAGAAATCGGACCTTGTTGGACATGGTACGATCAATGATGAGTCAGACAAATCTACCTTTATCATTTTGGGGTTATTGTCTAGAAACTGCGGCGTTCACACTAAACAGAGTACCATCAAAGTCAGTAGAGAAGACACTGCATGAGATGTGGACTGGCAAAAGGCCAAGTTTGTCTTTTCTTAAGATTTGGGGTTGTGAAGCATTTGTCAAGCGACTTCAGTCGGACAAGCTCACGCCCAAGTCGGATAAGTGTATTTTCGTGGGGTATCCGAGGGAAACCTTGGGATACTACTTCTACAAACGAGAAGAGGGCAAAGTGTTTGTCGCTCGGAATGGTATCTTCCTCGAGAAAGAGTTTCTCAGTCGGGGAGTCAGTGGGAGCATAATGCAACTCGAAGAAATTCGAGAGGAACCAGCTATGGGCGAGTCGGCAATGGCCTTGGAGGCTGAGCCAGTCGTGGTACCTATGCCGGTAACAGCACCTGAACCACGGAGATCTGCCAGATTACAAAATGATCGTGATGTTTTACTGTTAGACAGTAATGAGCCGACAACTTATTCGGAAGCGATGTGGGATCTGATTCCGAGTCATAGCCATGAGATCCGAGTTAAATTCCATGGATGAAAACCAAGTTTGGAATTTGGTTGATATGCCTGACGGTGCAAGACCCGTCGAGTGCAAATGGGTCTTTAAGAAGAAAATTGATATGGATGGAAATATTTCCGTCTATAAAGCACGACTTGTCGCGAAGGGGTTCCGACAGGTTCAAGGAGTTGACTACGACGAGACCTTCTCGCCCGTAGCGATGCTTAAATCAATCCGGATCATGTTAGCCATATCAGCCTATTTCGACTATGAGATATGACAGATGGATGTCAAGACGGCTTTCCTTAATGGAAATTTAACTGAGGACGTGTATATGATACAGCCCGAAGGTTTTGTCGATCGAGCTAACGCTGACAATGTATGCAAACTTCAAAATTCCATTTATGGGTTGAAGCAAGAATCTCGGAGTTGGAACATTCGCTTTGATGAGGTAGTCAAATCGTTTGGCTTCATCAAGAGTGATCATGATTCTTGTTTATACAAGAAGTTTAGTGGGAGCAAAGTAAATTTCTAATCTTATATGTGGATGAGATATTACTGATTGGAAATGATGTCATGATGTTGCAAGAAACCAAAGAGTCATTGGAAAGGAGTTTCTCAATGAAGGATTTGGGTGAGGCGACTTACATATTAGGAATCACGATCTATAGAGATAGATCAAGGCGGCTCATTGGATTGAGTCAGAGTACATATCTGGACAAGGTTTTGAAGAAATTCAAAATGGAAGAGTCCAAGAAGGGATTCTTACCGATGTCCCATGGCATAAAACTTAGCAAGACTCAGTGCCCTTCGACAACTGATGAGCGAAGTCGGATGAGTGTGATCCCGTATGCTTCGGCAATTGGATCCATCATGTATGCTATGATTTGTACTAGGGCAGATGTTTCCTATGCTCTAAGTGTTACGAGCAGATACCAGGCTGACCCTGGCGAAGCCCACTGAGCAGCGGTTAAAAACATCCTTAAGTACTTGAGAAATACTAAGGAAATGTTCCTACTTTATGGAGGTGATGAGGAATTTAGTGTAAAGGGTTACACGGATGCGAGTTATCTCACCGACTCAGATGATTCTCATTCGCAATCTGGATACGTGTTCGTGATGAACGGAGGGGCTGTGAGCTGGAAGAGTTCCAAGCAAGATACGGTGTCTGCATCTACAACAGAGGCTGAGTATATTGCTGCCTCAGAGGCGGCAAAGGAGGCTGTTTGGCTCAGGAACCTCCTAATTGGTCTTGGTGTGGTTCAGGGCGCGTCCAATCCTTTGGACGTATATTGTGACAACAATGGTGCTATCGCACAGGCCAAGGAACCTAGACAACACCAGAAGAACAAACATATACTCATGCGGTACCACCTCATTCGCCAGTTTGTCGAACAAGGTGATATCAAGTTATGCAAAGTACACACGGATGCAAACATTGCAGATCCGTTGACAAAGGCGCTACCACAGCCTAAGCACGAGGCGCACACGAGAGGTATGGGCATTAGATGCCTAGGCATATGATGCCAGGATGATTGACTCTAGTGCAAGTGGGAGACTGTTGGGAATATGCCCTAGAGGCAATCATGTATGATATAATTCCCAATGTATTCATAAAGTTATTAAGTTGTCCTTGTTTTGAACATCTGATACATGTCATTGAATATGTGATTCGATTGTGGAACTATGTATTCATGTTGTTCATACTAGATTGTCCTTGGTCATTTAGGTTGTGCTGGACACACACCCTAGACTAATGTGAGTGTTGGCTGATGACACGGTTCCACTTGTCATGGGCATGGTGATGCGATTCCAACGATCACAGACTTGGCTAAAGAGTTTAGCAAGTCGGACTGACCCACATTGAGATGCAACGATCAAGTCGTCATTTGCATGTCTCAATCAATGTAATCCTTAGACCTGAGGTTGTCGCACAATCCGAGTTGTGGATCACCGACTTAGGTTCTGTCAAACGTTGTTCTGTGACAAGGCAACTATAAAGGCAGAGTTCGGGTCGAATGAGAAGCAAGCTGCGTGATGTGGATAATCAAGATGGGATTTTGCCCCTCCGAATGGAGAGATATTCTCTGGGCCCTCTCGAGTGATATGATTCAGGAAGCATGGCCATGCGCGACTCAGTTAAGTGTTAACTGTGTCGGTTGACTAAGAGTTAGTCAGATGAATCACATGTCACAGATCGAGAAGAGAGTTGAGCTATTTAAGGGATGACGATAAATCGCCTATAGCTCGACAAGGTATATCGTGAGGCAAAAGGGATTAAGATGAATATCACATTGAAAGGTATGTCGTCATGACTCAATGGTACTTGGGAGTCGGCACGTTCTGCTAGGAGCCTCTACCGATTGATCGATTGGGAGTTGGACTTTAATCGTGTCCAAGTCGCCATGAGCCTGCAGGGTCACACACTTAAGAGCGGGAGCAAGTATTGGTCGGCTTGGACCCGAACCGGAAATGGACTGGTTTTGTGAGTCGGACTCACAGAGGGAATGGGCCACAAGTGTTGTGAAGCCCATTACCATACGCTATATAAAGAGGGGCGCAGGTTGCCCAGCGGGCACGTTAGTCCACTCTCCCATGCGTTGGGAACCCTAGCCCCACTTAGTCCAGCCGCCGCACCGGACCTAGCAGTCCGCCGTCGGAGCCCCTCCTCGTACGTGTGGATACCGGCAGAGGTGCTGTACGTTCAACACTTCGACGTTCGAGGGATTGGATCGGCCGGACCGGATCGTGGGACTGCACTGCCCCGACGCGGTGCATCGATAATTCGCACCTGCGCGTCTAGTGGTAATACTCGTGGCCTTCTACCTCGGCTAGATCTTGGAAGCATCACGTAGGAAAAGTTTTTGTTTATCTCTACGCGTTCCAACACTTCCAAAACCTTATTATCGGATGCATCAATATGCTTCAAGGCTTTTATTATCCTTCTAGCATGATGGGATTCGATCTCCTCATTATTGCAAGGAGGAATCACTTGATCATCTTGATCATTTGAGTCTCCGTCTTGACCGGAATGATGGCCTTGATCATCAACATCATCATCTTCATGACTTGCGTCAACTTGAGATGAGGGAGGTTGATCTTGGCCTTGGCCTTGGCTAGCTTGAGGAGTAGGTGAAGGGAATATGCCTGAGAGGCAATAATAAAGTGTTTATTATGTTATTACTTGTTTATGATAGATGTTTATTTCTCATGCTAGAATTTTATTAACCGGAAACGTTAATACATGTGTTATTAATAAACAAACCAACGTTCCTAGTGAAGCCTCTCTTTTAACTAGCTCGTCGATTAATAGATGATCAAGGTTTCCTGATCATGAACATTGGATGTTGTTAATAACGGGGTCATGTCATTAGAAGAATGATGTGATGAACATATACCCAAAGTGTATATAGCAATGCGATCAATTCATTAAGTTTACATTGTTATATCAAACATACGAAGTAACTTATTCCTTAGACCATGAGATCATGTCAATCACTGATACCAGAAGGATGCTTTGATGTCATCAAACGTCACACCGTAATAGGGTGACTATAAAGGTGCCGTTAGGTATTCGGAAAGTATTAGTTGAGGATCATGGATCAAGAGTGGGATTTGTCCATCCAATATGACAGAGAGATATACTCTGGGCCCTCTCGGTGATATCACATCGACACCGCTTGCAAGCACGTGATATGATCACAAGGATGTTATATCACGAGAACGAGAAAAGAGTACTTGTCGGTAACGAGATTGAACAAGGTATGGTTGATACCAATGATCGAATCTCAGACAAGTAAAATATCGCGAGACAAAGGGAATTAGTCACGACGTTGAGGGTTCACACGATCACGAGAGTCATCGTTGAATAATATAGGAGTCATCACGGCTCTCCAGATCCCGCTGTTGATTATTGATCGGAGAGGAGTCTTGATCATGTCTATATTATTCGCGAACCGTAGGGTGACACACATAAGGTTCGATGACGCGTTTGAGAGGATACGGAATATCGAAGAATGTTTTGGGCATCACCAAAATTGTTTCGGGGAAAATTAAAATAGTTCAAGGGGTTTTTCATCGAATGGTTGCTAATAGAATTAACAAATGATTCGAGGTGCTATATGAAAAAATTTGTTAATAGAATTAACAAATGCTGAAATAAAGAAATAAAAATGTTTTATTTATTTATTAAAGAAAAACTCTTGGATTTTCTAAGTGGATTTTTAAGGGAAAATGAGTGGGTGTGAGTGGAGTGTCCACTCACATGATGAGGGGAGAGGTGGGGGCACACCCATGGGCTGGCCGCACCCCCGTTGGGCTGCCTCCCCCCTCTCCTATAAATAGAGGGCATGAGCTCCCTCTCTCTCACACACTTGCCCACCTCACTTCCTCTCCACCCGCTGCTCCATTCCATGGTCTCCGGCTTGGCGAAGCCCTGACCGTGGGATTCTTCACCACCACCACGTCGTCGTGCTGCTGGAGTTCTGAGGGATCCTCTACTTCCGCCTCCCCGCTGGATCAAGGGAATGGAGGTCGTCATCAACCGTACGTGTGACCGATCACGGAGGCACCGCCGGATTGCGGTGCACATCTTCTTGCTATCGGGATCGATGTGAGTACGACTACGCCAACAACGAGATTTGAGCTTGTAACGCTTTTTGTCTTCGAGGGTATGTTCTTCTTAGACTCTCTCTATGCACGTTGCACTTCATCTCCTAGATTAGATCTTGGCCTTTCGGGTGTCTCTCGCGTAAGATTTTTTTTGTTTTCTATGCAACGACCCCTTCAGTGGTATCAGAGCCAAGTTCTATGTGTAGATGTTTTGTACGGGTAGAACACATAGGTGTATGTGGGCGTTGATGATCATGTTATTGCCTCCTTGAGTATTTTATGATCTTAGTGGCATAGTTGGATGAAGCTGCCCTAGACTAAGTTTACGTGTACTATGTACGCGAGAATTGTCTCACTTGTGAATAAGGGGGTGTCCGTTTCTCCAACTATAGTTAAGATCTAATCTACTAAGGGTTGATAAAAATGTGTTTATCAAAATTGTGGTTGATGTTCGTAGGTATGAACGGTTCTATCCTCGAAAGCCCTAAGCCACGTAAAATATGCAAAAATAAATTAGAGGCGCCTAACTAGTTTTTGTTGGGCATGTGATGTGATATGGTCAATGTCACAAATTTGATTATGAGATGATCTATTTTTTAAATTATTGATATACCGGAAGGTATCCATATGGTTGTCTTATTATTGATGGACAATCAAGATTGGGGTGCCATGGTACTTGGTACCACACTGGTCGAATGATGGAGATCATACTATAATGCACATGATGGAGATCAAGTGCAAGGAGGACCATATCATATCACGTTATCCTTACATGTGATGTCTGTGATGTTAATCCTTTTATGCATCTTGTTTTTCTTAGATAGCAACGGTAGCATTATAAGATGATCCCTCTCACTTAATATCAAGATAATAATGTGTTCTTCCTTAAGTATGCACCGTTAAGAAAGTTCATCGTTTCGAGACACCACGTGATGATCGGGTGTGACAGACTCAACGTTCGCATACAACGGGTGTTTTCAAGCCTAGCATGTACAGACATGGCCTTGAAACACACGCAATACTACGGTTCTACTTGGCGAGCCTAGCATGTACAGACATGGCCTCGGAACACGTAACCGAAAGGTAAAGCATGAGTCATATGGATGATATGATGAACATGTCGATGTTCTCCTTTGAAGCTACATAATATCATGTGATGGTCGGTTTTGGTGTAGTGAATTTGGTTCGTGTAATCACTAAAGACGACTAAGAGGGATGTTGTTTTTTAGTGGAAGTTCATGGTATAATTTTTGAATTAACTTGAACTTATTTATCATGAACAACAAATCAAAGTGAATTTGCACAAATTGTAGTATTCATTGGCATCCACAAAACTACCATACACTTAGATTGAAAAGTGAGATATAACTGTTATGATCTGGTAAAAATCATTTAAGATTGGTACCGTATTAGTGAAATTTAAAATTGAGTCCTATTGTAGATTTTTGGTATTTCCTACCTATCTCCATATGATTAATGATTGATTGATCTAGAGAGCAAATAATTCCTACTTAGAATCCAGAGTCATGGCTGCTTCCGTATTACTTTATCTTCAAAAGAATGTTTTGTTGATCAAGGTGATTTAGGAGCTGAAAAGAGTTGTTTTCAGAAACAATCAAGTGAAAGATATATTGATATCTAGAAACTTATTTGTAGCAACATGACCGAGTATAATTTAGCGTGACAATATATGCTTATATTATTTGAATATATGCAATGATTGAAGACGCTAGGCGTTTGAATATTCCAAGAAATTGGGCACTAAACATTATCCTCTAAATTCCTTCCTTCGAGCTATAGTAGCTTAATCATAAAATTGTTATGATGGGATGGATTAAAAGGTATAGGTAAAAATCGTTTACCTTGCTTGGAGATTGCTAAGAGTGGAATCTGGAAGAATGCTATTAATATGGTGATATTAGTAGAACAATCAAACTCAAAGTATGACTCAATGGGTGATAGTATATGACTAACATGCCAAGGAAAATGTGCTAGTATGACTAGCATTGTTTGATGTTGAATGATTCTTCTGTAAAGGAAAGGGAATATCGAAAATAAAATTACAAAAAGATATATGGCAGAAAAAGAAGATAACTGGAAAAGTCCAGCTCAGGAGTATATGCTTGATATACAAGTTATAGATGTATTACTAGTTAACAAAGTATTTTTTGGGTATTTTGATACCACATTGGTTGGTATGAGTTGTCATACAAAGCAACGCAATGCAATGCAAGAAATACAAGTGCCTAAAAGGAACTAGTAATATATGTGGAATCGTTTCTGACAAGAACATAAATAAAGTGTTATTGTGTTCATTGTCGTATCGAACCAAACATTCAAGATTTGTTTTAAGAACTTAATAAGTTGTTATTTTGTTCTAGTCTTTTGTGAGAACAAATGAGATTGTTTAAACTATGACCATATTCCATAATTGATGGATATGTTAATATAAATCATGTTAGTAAAGTAAACATCTATAAGACTAAATGTTAAACGTTTCAAGACGTAAAAGGGTTTCACTTAAATTCTGACACCACCATTTTAGTTCATATCAGAAAGGAAAACATGAAGGAACTCCATATTGATGGACTTCCAGAGTCATTTTGTTTTGAATAAATTGACGCTTGTGGACAACATATAAGATATGGTTTGGGTAGTGACCCGAGTCATTTTCTTAAGTTTTGGTATGCATAGCATGTGTAAAATGTTTACAACCAAAATGAAATAAATATATGTTTATAAGGTTATCCTAAAGAATACATTGGGTATTTCTCCTATCACCGACCAAAGACAAATGTTGTTTGTCAGAAAGGGTTGATTTCTCGAGAAAGTAGTTCTTGCGAAACAAGTGAATGGGAGGACAGTACAAACTCAACGAGATTAAAGAATCTTTGTTATAATGTCAAGAATAGCGCAACACTGGTTCCGGAGTTTCCTATTTTGACAAAGTAGAAGACACTACATGGGTTGTAGATACTTCGAATGAGTTTGCAAACTGAACCACAACAGTCTTAAAAACTTTGTACTTAGACCAACTTATGGTTTAAGAGTGAAGTGTTGTTTTGACAACAAAAGGACCTGAACCTTATAAAGGAAGAAAATGATGGCCCCTGACTTTGTAAAATTGACTATGAGTCATTATATCCGCCATAGTATCCTTTTATGAATATCAAGTATGTGACTTGGTAGTCCTTTCGATAGGCTTGATGCCTATCGATAGTAAAAGGGTCTATATAGCGACAAAGACATGAATTTTTACATCCTTTGAAAGTTGTACTTATCGAAAAGTTGTTTTCGACGAAGTTCAAAGAATTGACTACTACAAGATTTTGATCTTTCGTAGTGATGTTTTAGTCTTTGCGGATAGTTCTAGCAAAAGTTACATATTATGATATGGCAGTTGAATAACAAAACCAACTCTCGTCTCGAGGAAGTTTGATCAAAGATGTGTACTTGACACAGTTTGAGAGTTTTGTAAAATTCAAAAGGTTGCTAGAAAGGTATGCACACTTAAATGGTTGAAATGAGCATAACGAATATGAAATCTTTACCTTAATGAAGTTATCAAAAGAGTTTGATTCCATCATGAACGATAAAGATGCTTGTAGAGTTACAAGAAATTAAGTGGGAGCGCTATGACATATTTCCAATACTTTATGTAGATGACATATGGTTGATTGTAAAATATGTAGTTTAAATTAACACGGTTAAGATTTTCATTTTGATAAAAGGCTTACAAGATGAGAGAAGAGGTGGGGGCACACTAGTTTGAGGAGTAGGTGAAGGGAATATGCCCGAGAGGCAATAATAAAGTGTTTATCATGTTATTCCTTGTTTATGATAGATGTTTATTTCTCATGCTAGAATTGTATTAACCGGCAACGTTAATACATGTGTGATTAATAAACAAACCAACGTTCCTAGTGAAGCCTCTCTTTTAACTAGCTCATTGATTAATAGATGATCAAGGTTTCCTGATCATGAACATTGGATGTTGTTAATAATGGGGTCATGTCATTAGAAGAATGATGTGATGAACATATACCCAAAGTGTATATAGCAATGCGATCAAGTCATTAAGTTTACGTTGTTGTATCAAACATACGAAGTAACTTATTCCTTAGACCATGAGATCATGTCAATCACTGATACCGGAAGGGTGCTTTGATGTCATCAAACGTCACACCATAACAGGGTGACTATAAAGGTGCCGTTAGGTATTCGGAAAGTATTAGTTGAGGATCACGGATCAAGAGTGGGATTTGTCCATCCAATATGACGGAGAGATATACTCTGGTCCCTCTCGGTGATATCACATCGACACCGCTTGCAAGCACGTGATGTGATCACAAGGATGTTATATCATGGGAACGAGAAAAGAGTACTTGTCGGTAACGAGATTGAACAAGGTATGGTTGATACCAATGATCGAATCTCGGACAAGTAAAATATCACGAGACAAAGGGAATTAGTCACGACGTTGATGGTTCACACGATCACGAGAGTCATCATTGAATAATATAGGAGTCATCACGGATCTCCAGATCCCGTTGTTGATTATTGATCGGAGAGGAGTCTCGATCATGTCTATATTATTTGCGAACCGTAGGGTGACACACTTAAGGTTCGATGACGTGTTTGAGAGGATACAGAATATCGAAGAATGTTTTGGGCAGCACCGAAAATGTTTCAGGGAAAATTGAAATAGTTCAAGGGATTTTTCATCGAATGGTTGCTAATAGAATTAACAAATGGTTCGAGGTGCTATATGCAAAAGTTTGTTAATAGAATTAACAAATGCTGAATATTTATTTTATTAAAGAAAAACTCTTGGATTTTCTAAGTGGAGTCTTAAGGGAAAATGAGTGGGTGTGAGTGGAGTGTCCACTCACATGATGAGAGAAGAGGTGGGGGCACACCCATGGGCTGGCCGCACCCCCCTTGGGCTGCCTCCCCCTCTCCTATAAATAGAGGGCATGAGATCCCTCTCTCTCACACACTTGCCCACCTCACTTCCTCTCCACCCGCTGCTCCATTCCATGGTCTCCGTCTTGTCGAAGCCCTGACCGTGGGATTATTCACCACCACCACGTTGTCGTGCTGCTGGAGTTCCGAGGGATCCTCTACTTCCACCTCCCCGCTGGATCGAGGGAATGGAGGTCGTATCAACCGTACGTGTGACCAATCACGGAGGCACCGCCGGATTGCGGTGCACATCTTCTCGCTATCGAGATCGGTGTGAGTACGACTACGCCAACAACGAGATTTGATCTTGTAACGCTTTCTGTCTTCGAGGGTATGTTCTTCTTAGACTCTCTGTATGCCCGTTGCACTTCATCTCCTAGATTAGATCCTGGCCTTTCGGGTGTCTCTCGCGTAGGAATTTTTTTGTTTTCTACGCAACGACCCCTTCAGTAGGAGTGGTTGGTTCTTACATAGCAACTTGGTAAACAACGGGAGGGTCTTGAACTTGTTCTTGGGTTGGTGCATCACTTTCTCCTTGGTCTTGATCTTCCAATGTAGACGAGGGCTCCACTTGAGTAGAGCATAGTTGTTCTCTAGTCACCACAAGGTGTCCCTCGATGGGGCGGTGGAATCCCACACCCATCCTTCCTATGGCTTCTTGAGGCATTTCAACATCTACAGCGGAAACACGAAATTTCCCAACTTGGGAGCCATCATTTCTTCGAACACCACACTACAAGACTCAATGAAAATATGTGAGGCCTTGTCAAAGACTCTATAAGTGTGGGATTCGGCACCATAACCAACAAATGTACCCTCAATATTTTTAGCTTGGAATTTATACAAACGAACACCCTTGATCAAATATAAACACTTACAACTAAAGACACAACAGTAGGATATGTTGGGTTTGTTTCCGGTGAGTATCTCATATGAAGTCTTCACTAAGACCTTGCGAATGTAGAGCCGGTTTGATGAATGACAAGCGGTGGAGATGGCTTCGGCCCAAAGATATTGGGGAGAATTAAACTCCGCCAACATGGTCCTAGCCATATCCAATAAAGTCCGGTTCTTCCTCTCGGCTACACTGTGACGCCCCGAGATCGGGCACTATGCAGATTTCAGCATTCCCGCCAAATCCGCATAATAACCGATTCCAGGTTGCCATTTATGATAACATTACAATAGTTCACGAATAATCCACAATTACAACAGAAACAGATAGATACAAGATGACTCAAACGAGCCAGGGTTACAACTGATACATTACAAAGATCCAAATAACAGCGGAAGAAAACAACATAGCGTCCGGCTACGGACAAGATCCCAAATTGGACTAAGAGTCCTGAAGATAACCGAAAGCGTCCAATCCCTGCCCAGGCCAAGCCGGAGGGATTCCCAAGCTAACGTCGTCAGACTTCAAACCTGTTGACTGCAATTTGGAATTTGCAGCCACGAAAGAGATTCGTGGGTCAGTACGGTTAAGTACTGGCAAGGGGGATAAAACCCATACTCACAAGTTACCGGCGTAGCCAGTCATCACAAGATACAAATACTTTAGGATCAACGGAGAAGAAGGGGTTATTGCAAATAAGCGACAACAGGCTGCACTAACCAACTACAGAGATTCTATTACTTCCAACTATCAGAAAGGAGATAAGATCGAGTGATAGTAACCAACTGAAAGATAACTTCAATCAAAACCCATCCTGGATCTCGCCCCTTATCCGAAGAAGCAATCCGAGAATAACTCACACCGTGGTATTAAAGATGAGTCAAGTTATTGTGTGAATAACCTATTACTAGTCAAGTTGTTAATCATTGGGTGAAACATGATTGATCATTATGTTGAAGTTGTCCTGAGTACTTGTAAGCCAGTACTTTCACCAAGTAATCCATAACCGCGGAAAACACGGCTTCTCGAGAAGATTTACCCTGCAGGGGTGCACCATAGTAACCACACTCATGAATATCCCGCCAGATGGAATGCCTCCCACCAAGCGGGGCACTCAACACAATCCAACCCTTCTTCGCATCAAGCCCAAAGCACCTTGGGCGCACGGCTACTCGGGCCCAGAAGAAAATGGACCCTCATAGCACTCTAAGACCGTGTCCCCCTATATGCCGACTACGAAAGTTCCACCCGGGATCCAAGGGCTCGCAAAATCATGCATGCAGCAAATGGAAAACCCGAACTAAATGAGGCGATTTGGACGAGATGCGAATCGGGTCAAACTGAGGGGGAGCCCATACTCCCCAAATGCGGGTAGTGCGCTCATCATGGATCAGTAGACAAGACCCTTTTCCTATTAGGGTCGACACTAGCAGGCCTCAAAACCACAAAGGGCCTCCTGCCGGTGCCTTATCATCAAATTTATTATTAATAGCAACATTAGCATGATTGATTGATTGATTAAACATCAAGCCCCCAGAACATAATAGAGTAATAACAGAAAGTAACGGGTAACAGACTCGAGCAAAACAACCTAAGCATGCTAGATAAGAACAGGCACAAACAGAGGCTGTAGGTATGGAGGTGAGGCAATATCAAGGTTAAGGGATTCATGTGATGGGTTCGTAACAGAAACAACTACTACTCAGGCTAGCAGAAAAGAACAACGGAAAGAATCGGTAACAAGTGATGAAAGGCAGCCATATGGCATGCAAGTGAGTATACTTGCCTGAGATCCCGCAAGGTAGCAGAACTTGTCGTTGCTCACATCATCTCAACGTCCTATCCGGGAAGAAGCAACGAACCTCGAACAAACACCGGATGCAACAATTACTACTACGGCAAAAGATCCAGCATGATCAAGATATGGATGCATGACAAGTTTAAAGATGCATCAAAGTAAACTAGTTGACAAGATAAACAAATTTAAATGGACCCATATGCAATTTGAGTTGCATATGAAAAGCCCAGGAATTATGGTTAGATTATTTGTTTTCCAACTAACCAACAGGTGCAAGTGGATTAGCATGATGCATGCAAAAGGGAAACAGCAAAATAACAACATTAGAAACAATTTAAGATAGGGTGTAGCAATTTAGAATTTTATTATTAACTTAGGGAATTTTGGGTGCCTTAAAGGGAACACACAAGTATTTGTTGTTTTCAACCATTTAAAATGTTCAAAACAAATAACAAAGTTGATATTTGAAAAGAACATCAAATTTTAGGTGGATTACATGTTTCACAATTTGAAATTGGACTTTGGATTATTTAATTATGAATTAAGCAATATTAAACAATTTTTAATTGAATTAAACAAGATTTAAAGTGTTTAGGCAATTTAAATTATTCAAAACAGGAAACAAAAATTATATTTGAATAGGTTATTCAAAATGGTATGGAAAACATATTTTATTTGCATTATTTGGAATTAGTATGAAGTATTTAAGAATTGTTGCAAATTACAATTGGGTTATTTGAATTCAAATTTAAATTGCATTTTGAAAGTTCAAATCAGGAAACAAATGATACCAAAAGATAGAGATTTGAATTTAGACCAGTGCACATATTTTATTTTTGTAATTTGGAATTATAAAATAAAAGTTATTAGGTTTTTAAGTTTAGGGACTAATCTGTTATTTTTTTAAGGACTTAGAGGTAAAAGAATCGTGCAGGAAAACAAGAAGCACCGCACTGTGGTCTACCCCTGGCCGCTGACCGTGGGCCAGGGGGGCCAGCGTGGCGCCTAGGGGGCGCAGCTGGAGGTTGACGTGGCCCTGCAGGTCGCTGACACGCGGGGCCCACGGGCGCGCGTGGAAGGTAAAATAGGAGGCGAAAAATCGCTCCGCGCGGGGCTCGAACCCGCGAGCTCTCGCTCGGGCGCAACGGACTGTTGCCAGTTGGGCTGTGAGCCAATCCTTGTCAGGGAAACGCAGCGAGGTTGGATAAGGTGTTCTCCGGGGTGTTAACTGAAATTAACTGAACGAAGGTCGCTGGCAGAGAAGAACGTGCGGCGTCGGCAGCGACTCGCCGCGGTGGTCGCGATTGCTGCGGTGCGAGGCGGCTAGGGCGGCGGGGCTGCGGTGCTTGGTGGGCGTGGGGGCCCCGAGGGCAGAGAAGGAAGGGAAGGAACGGAGGCGAGCTCACCTCGCTGGTGTTTGTCGATGCAGACGTTCAGACGACGGGGCAGACGAGCGACGAACTTCTCCGGCACGGCGCGGCCGGCACATGCCTCCTCCCGCCTCCGAGTCTTCAGGGAAAGTGGAGGTGGATGGGAGCTGTTTCCATTCCCGGGGTCGGGACCTCCTCGCGGTGACCGGAGATGGAAGGCGGCGGTGGACTGACGGCGGCTAAGGTGGTGGTGCTCTGGTGGTTCAGGTTATGGTTGCAGTGTCGATTGTTTCAGAAGGGAGACAGAAGCTTGGGGAAGGGGAAGATGAGATGAAGTGGCGGCGCTAGGGTTTTAGGTTAGCAGCAGAGGGATCGGTGGGTACTTAAGGATGAGGGCAACCAGTACGGCTGCTCATCCATGGGGTGGAGGTTCGATCGGAGGGCGCTGGAGATGGTCGTACTGTCGACGTCACGAAGAAGACAGCGACAGCGAGGGAAGGGGCATGGGCTGGCTGCGCGCTGGATAGAAATTAGATGGGCTTGGGCCTAGATAGGTAGGTTAGCTGCTGCCCACCCTTTTGCTTTCTATTCTGTTTTATTAGTTTTTCTCTTTTCTGTTTTTTTTTGTAGCTTTAGCTTTTGGATAAAATAGATAGGTTTTAACTCAGATAAAATTTTGGAAAAATTTGCATGGGCTTCTTAGGTGAAAAGAAACCACCTGGCAGTTTTGGTTTTCAAAATTTCAAAGGTTTGGTTGTTGTTTCAAAATTGAACCAAATTAAGTGAAAATTGCCATAGCAATTAATATTTAGAAAATAGGGTGTTTTCAATAGGGTTTCCCCTAGGGTTAGAATGTTTTAAAGAATACCAAGTTGTGTTGAACATCATGGATTCAAAATTTTGATGATTTGATAATTGTTTTGAGTTTGGAAAAGGACTTGGAAATAATTGAGTAATTTGGTTAATTGATTTTAAGCAACAACTTAAAAGGTGAATTATAATGAGTTGCTTTGAAACAAAAGAGGGTTTTAGTTTGCACTTCTTTATTTGAAAGGTTGTAACAGACAAGTGATTAAAACAGAATTAACCAGTGGAAAAACAATTTAGGGGTTTTAATTGCAAGTTTGAAATTGGAAGTTTTTGAGCAAGCTTAAAAGTTTAAATTGTTTTGAAATTTTCAGTTGTGATGTAAACATGGTGCAATGCAATGTGGTGCATATGATGCAAGCAATCAAACAGGTAACACCCCAGGTGTTACAGACGACACCACTAACAAGGGATTGCGCCCTCGCAATCCACCTGCTAACCCGGGAGGGGAAAGAAGTTCGACTATCGATTCTTCGTGCTTCCAGTTGATCTCCTCGACACCACTAACAAGAGATTCTTGCTCGGAGTGACGACGATGTTCTTCCACCAGGAACCTTCCGATGATCGAACCTATTAGGTTAAGGGCTCAGAAAACGTCCACCCACGTAGGATCCTAAGGCTTTGAAAGATAGACAGGAAGAGAGACTCCAAAACAAATAAGATGGGAGGGGAAATAGATTAGAGGTAAGGAGAAAACAAGAATCCTATTGAGATGTTTTCCAAAATAGTTTAGCAGAAATAGTTTTTGACACTCTAGGAACAACGACCGTTAGCGAGGTTAACCTACAGGCTTTGCGGACCCGTTGCTTCGATAACCATTCGTATCGAAACAATATCGGGAATCGGAACCAAGGCTCTGATACCATTTTGTGACGCCCCGAGATCGGGCACTATGCAGATTTCAGCATTCCCGCCAAATCCGCATAATAACCGATTCCAGGTTGCCATTTATGATAACATTACAATAGTTCACGAATAATCCACAATTACAACAGAAACAGATAGATACAAGATGACTCAAACGAGCCAGGGTTACAACTGATACATTACAAAGATCCAAATAACAGCGGAAGAAAACAACATAGCGTCCGGCTACGGACAAGATCCCAAATTGGACTAAGAGTCCTGAAGATAACCGAAAGCGTCCAATCCCTGCCCAGGCCAAGCCGGAGGGATTCCCAAGCTAACGTCGTCAGACTTCAAACCTGTTGACTGCAATTTGGAATTTGCAGCCACGAAAGAGATTCGTGGGTCAGTACGGTTAAGTACTGGCAAGGGGGATAAAACCCATACTCACAAGTTACCGGCGTAGCCAGTCATCACAAGATACAAATACTTTAGGATCAACGGAGAAGAAGGGGTTATTGCAAATAAGCGACAACAGGCTGCACTAACCAACTACAGAGATTCTATTACTTCCAACTATCAGAAAGGAGATAAGATCGAGTGATAGTAACCAACTGAAAGATAACTTCAATCAAAACCCATCCTGGATCTCGCCCCTTATCCGAAGAAGCAATCCGAGAATAACTCACACCGTGGTATTAAAGATGAGTCAAGTTATTGTGTGAATAACCTATTACTAGTCAAGTTGTTAATCATTGGGTGAAACATGATTGATCATTATGTTGAAGTTGTCCTGAGTACTTGTAAGCCAGTACTTTCACCAAGTAATCCATAACCGCGGAAAACACGGCTTCTCGAGAAGATTTACCCTGCAGGGGTGCACCATAGTAACCACACTCATGAATATCCCGCCAGATGGAATGCCTCCCACCAAGCGGGGCACTCAACACAATCCAACCCTTCTTCGCATCAAGCCCAAAGCACCTTGGGCGCACGGCTACTCGGGCCCAGAAGAAAATGGACCCTCATAGCACTCTAAGACCGTGTCCCCCTATATGCCGACTACGAAAGTTCCACCCGGGATCCAAGGGCTCGCAAAATCATGCATGCAGCAAATGGAAAACCCGAACTAAATGAGGCGATTTGGACGAGATGCGAATCGGGTCAAACTGAGGGGGAGCCCATACTCCCCAAATGCGGGTAGTGCGCTCATCATGGATCAGTAGACAAGACCCTTTTCCTATTAGGGTCGACACTAGCAGGCCTCAAAACCACAAAGGGCCTCCTGCCGGTGCCTTATCATCAAATTTATTATTAATAGCAACATTAGCATGATTGATTGATTGATTAAACATCGAGCCCCCAGAACATAATAGAGTAATAACAGAAAGTAACGGGTAACAGACTCGAGCAAAACAACCTAAGCATGCTAGATAAGAACAGGCACAAACAGAGGCTGTAGGTATGGAGGTGAGGCAATATCAAGGTTAAGGGATTCATGTGATGGGTTCGTAACAGAAACAACTACTACTCAGGCTAGCAGAAAAGAACAACGGAAAGAATCGGTAACAAGTGATGAAAGGCAGCCATATGGCATGCAAGTGAGTATACTTGCCTGAGATCCCGCAAGGTAGCAGAACTTGTCGTTGCTCACATCATCTCAACGTCCTATCCGGGAAGAAGCAACGAACCTCGAACAAACACCGGATGCAACAATTACTACTACGGCAAAAGATCCAGCATGATCAAGATATGGATGCATGACAAGTTTAAAGATGCATCAAAGTAAACTAGTTGACAAGATAAACAAATTTAAATGGACCCATATGCAATTTGAGTTGCATATGAAAAGCCCAGGAATTATGGTTAGATTATTTGTTTTCCAACTAACCAACAGGTGCAAGTGGATTAGCATGATGCATGCAAAAGGGAAACAGCAAAATAACAACATTAGAAACAATTTAAGATAGGGTGTAGCAATTTAGAATTTTATTATTAACTTAGGGAATTTTGGGTGCCTTAAAGGGAACACACAAGTATTTGTTGTTTTCAACCATTTAAAATGTTCAAAACAAATAACAAAGTTGATATTTGAAAAGAACATCAAATTTTAGGTGGATTACATGTTTCACAATTTGAAATTGGACTTTGGATTATTTAATTATGAATTAAGCAATATTAAACAATTTTTAATTGAATTAAACAAGATTTAAAGTGTTTAGGCAATTTAAATTATTCAAAACAGGAAACAAAAATTATATTTGAATAGGTTATTCAAAATGGTATGGAAAACATATTTTATTTGCATTATTTGGAATTAGTATGAAGTATTTAAGAATTGTTGCAAATTACAATTGGGTTATTTGAATTCAAATTTAAATTGCATTTTGAAAGTTCAAATCAGGAAACAAATGATACCAAAAGATAGAGATTTGAATTTAGACCAGTGCACATATTTTATTTTTGTAATTTGGAATTATAAAATAAAAGTTATTAGGTTTTTAAGTTTAGGGACTAATCTGTTATTTTTTTAAGGACTTAGAGGTAAAAGAATCGTGCAGGAAAACAAGAAGCACCGCACTGTGGTCTACCCCTGGCCGCTGACCGTGGGCCAGGGGGGCCAGCGTGGCGCCTAGGGGGCGCAGCTGGAGGTTGACGTGGCCCTGCAGGTCGCTGACGCGCGGGGCCCACGGGCGCGCGTGGAAGGTAAAATAGGAGGCGAAAAATCGCTCCGCGCGGGGCTCGAACCCGCGAGCTCTCGCTCGGGCGCAACGGACTGTTGCCAGTTGGGCTGTGAGCCAATCCTTGTCAGGGAAACGCAGCGAGGTTGGATAAGGTGTTCTCCGGGGTGTTAACTGAAATTAACTGAACGAAGGTCGCTGGCAGAGAAGAACGTGCGGCGTCGGCAGCGACTCGCCGCGGTGGTCGCGATTGCTGCGGTGCGAGGCGGCTAGGGCGGCGGGGCTGCGGTGCTTGGTGGGCGTGGGGGCCCCGAGGGCAGAGAAGGAAGGGAAGGAACGGAGGCGAGCTCACCTCGCTGGTGTTTGTCGATGCAGACGTTCAGACGACGGGGCAGACGAGCGACGAACTTCTCCGGCACGGCGCGGCCGGCACATGCCTCCTCCCGCCTCCGAGTCTTCAGGGAAAGTGGAGGTGGATGGGAGCTGTTTCCATTCCCGGGGTCGGGACCTCCTCGCGGTGACCGGAGATGGAAGGCGGCGGTGGACTGACGGCGGCTAAGGTGGTGGTGCTCTGGTGGTTCAGGTTATGGTTGCAGTGTCGATTGTTTCAGAAGGGAGACAGAAGCTTGGGGAAGGGGAAGATGAGATGAAGTGGCGGCGCTAGGGTTTTAGGTTAGCAGCAGAGGGATCGGTGGGTACTTAAGGATGAGGGCAACCAGTACGGCTGCTCATCCATGGGGTGGAGGTTCGATCGGAGGGCGCTGGAGATGGTCGTACTGTCGACGTCACGAAGAAGACAGCGACAGCGAGGGAAGGGGCATGGGCTGGCTGCGCGCTGGATAGAAATTAGATGGGCTTGGGCCTAGATAGGTAGGTTAGCTGCTGCCCACCCTTTTGCTTTCTATTCTGTTTTATTAGTTTTTCTCTTTTCTGTTTTTTTTTGTAGCTTTAGCTTTTGGATAAAATAGATAGGTTTTAACTCAGATAAAATTTTGGAAAAATTTGCATGGGCTTCTTAGGTGAAAAGAAACCACCTGGCAGTTTTGGTTTTCAAAATTTCAAAGGTTTGGTTGTTGTTTCAAAATTGAACCAAATTAAGTGAAAATTGCCATAGCAATTAATATTTAGAAAATAGGGTGTTTTCAATAGGGTTTCCCCTAGGGTTAGAATGTTTTAAAGAATACCAAGTTGTGTTGAACATCATGGATTCAAAATTTTGATGATTTGATAATTGTTTTGAGTTTGGAAAAGGACTTGGAAATAATTGAGTAATTTGGTTAATTGATTTTAAGCAACAACTTAAAAGGTGAATTATAATGAGTTGCTTTGAAACAAAAGAGGGTTTTAGTTTGCACTTCTTTATTTGAAAGGTTGTAACAGACAAGTGATTAAAACAGAATTAACCAGTGGAAAAACAATTTAGGGGTTTTAATTGCAAGTTTGAAATTGGAAGTTTTTGAGCAAGCTTAAAAGTTTAAATTGTTTTGAAATTTTCAGTTGTGATGTAAACATGGTGCAATGCAATGTGGTGCATATGATGCAAGCAATCAAACAGGTAACACCCCAGGTGTTACATACACCATTTTGTTGAAGGGTATATGCAGTAGAATATTGATGACGAATACCCTCTTCACTTAAGAACTCATTAAGGGTGTAGTTCTTGAACTCGGAGCCATTATCACTCTGAATGTCCAAGATAGGAATATTGTGTTGACGTTGCACTTGATTGGAGAAGTCGATGACGGTTTGTTGGGTCTCACTCTTTGACTTGAAGAAATATACCCAAGTGTATCTTGAATAGTCATCCACTATCACCAAGAAATACTGCTTGCCTCCAAGACTTTCCGCGGGCACGACACCAAAGAGATCAACATGGAGAAGCTCCAAGATCCTCTTTGATGAAATGATAGTCTTGGCTTTATGGTCGATGTCGTGCATCTTTCCTTCAACACAAGACCTACACACATGATCTTTGGCAAAGGAAACATTTTATTTTAGTCCGAGGATGTGACCACCCTCGTGGAGACTTTGCAAAGTTCTTATTTTGACAAGGGATAAGCGACAATGCCACAACCACCCCACTCGGCCTTACCGAAGAGACACATCGTTTGAGAGTTGGTGGACTCCAAAAAGTCCACCACATACGACTCATTTTTTACATGTCCAATGTAAGCAACATCAAGAGACTTGCTCCACAAGATGATCACCTTGTCAGGATCAAAGAAGACGAAAAAGCCCATCTTCCCTAAAGCACGAACTGAAATCAAATTGAAACCAAGGGATTCGACAAGCATGACATTTTCACGGGTGATATTAGGAGCAACAATCACCTTGCCGAACCCCGTTACCTCAGATTTGGACTTATCTCCATAAGTGACGGTTGCTTGATGTATATTTGGCTTCAACTCTGTCACAATATCTTTTCTTCCGTTCATATGGCTTGTACACCCAATATCAAGTATCCATTTTGCACCACCGGAAGCATAGCCCTACAAGGAATCAGTGACTTGAGTTAGGAACTGAGGAGGGTCCTCTCATGTTAGTAACAAGGGTCTTTGGAACCCAAATAGAGTAATCAATGTAATCCTCAATAGGACCAACATATTTAGCTTGCACAAACACCATAATAATCAACAAATAGAAAATGGTGTGGATTTTTAGTTCCCGTAGAGTTGCTACGAGTAGTGTTGTCCCTAATGCCAATAACACTCACACCAAGGTTCTTCTTTGCTTGTGAGGGCTTGGCCTTGTTCTTGTTATTGTTCTTCTTTTTCTTACTCTTGTCTACATAGCCAAGACCTTGCTTACCAACTTGTGGTCTAGGAGCAACCACTTGTGGCTTGAGAACCACAACCTCCTCAAAACTAGGGCTTTTTCCCTTGATTCTTGCTAGCTCTTCCTTGAACCTAGAATTCTCCTCAATAATATTTGCATGATCACAAGAAGAATTAGAAGTACTAGGCACATTAAATCTATCAAGTTGAGTTTGAAGTTGTTCACGAGACTTGTTGAGGGTAGAGAGTTCAAGCCTTGTGAGCCTCGGTGAGCTTCTCGAGCTCCTCGGTTAGTTTTTCATGACCAACACCAAACTCAACCTTATTTTTCTCTCTTATATTTAGAAATTGCATGGCGACGTTATTTAGTGATCTTAGAAATTGACTCATTATGTGACTCTTTGATATATTCAAGTCTCTCCTCGAGACATACTCGAAGCTCATGTTCCTCGTCAAGAGCATTAGAGAGAGAACCCTTTTCAAAGCAATCATTCCTCTCGGTTCCACATTTCTTCTTGAGAGCCTCTTGGACCTCTCCCAATTGACTCATGAGAAGGGTAAAATTCTTTTTGTTCTCCCCTTGCAAGTTAGTCATATATATGTTCAAGGAGGCAATTTCATCTTCAACACTAGAACTACCAAGATTAGTGTAAGAAGATGATACCTCCATGGCCTTAGCCATGAAACACTTGACGGAGGGTTTAGGAAGATTACCATTGGGGGATTCAAAGAGTGACGAAGATGATGAAGATGCAATAGCAATAACGGCCACTTCACTTGTGGTTTCTTCTTCCTCTTGATCACCGGTGTCATACTCTTCTTGAGTCACAAGCACATATCTAGACGATGGCTTCTTGTTGAAATGATTATTCTTGAGGTTTCTTGTTGGGAGCCTTTGACTTATCCTTGAGGACTAGCTTTCCTCCATGGTGTCCCCTATTCTCGAAGGGGAATTCAGAAACAAAGTTATACTTGTCTTGACAATTGAAACAAGATCTCACTTTTGAGTCCCTTCTTTTCCATAGCTAGACTTGGTCTTGTCCTCAACATATGCCTTGGCCTTGGGAGGTTCTTCCAAAACTTTTGCACCGCAAGAGCAATGCAATCCTTGAGTACGAGATCGTATTCTTGATATTTGAGCTGTGGCAAATGTTCCTCCAAGGAAACCTCTTCATGTTGATCCATCGTCTTTCTCACCACTTTGGCCTTCAAAGCAACATAGACTCCTTTGTGCATCCCAAGAGAACAAGCACGTGTGTCATGGGCTATCTGTGATTGCACCTTGAAGGAGGCCACCTCTTGCATCACCTCAGTTGAGGTCATTGTAGAAAAGTTTTGCTTCCCTTGAAGGCTCTTCACATCCACAGGCTCAAATGGCAAGAGAGCATTGATGTACTTCCTCTTTATCCAAGTATCATCAACATATTTAGCACCAATAGTACTAAAGGAAGTAGATAGGGTCTTGATTCTTCGGTACATCTCCTGATGGCTCTCACCATCAAGCATATAGAACCCCTCGAACTCATTTCACAAGGTATACTATTCCTTTGCATGCTCTCATTGCCCACGAACATGGTGACGAGAGCGTCCCAAGTTTCCCGTGCGGTGGAATATTGTTGAAGATGAGACATGTGTATTGGAGACACGGCTTGTTGAATGATTGACAAGGCGGTGTAGTTGAGTTGGCAATCTACCACTTCTCTTCTTGTCAAGTTCTTGGGGTCATGAGGCTTGTATCCATCTTGAGTGACCCTCCAAAGCTCAATACAAGAAGAGTTCAAGTGAGTTTTCATAAAATATTGCCAATGATCAAAAATATGTGCATCAAGTTTAGGTGCTTCGCCTCTAGGGTTAATATGAGGATATGGGACGGGAGGACCTGATGGAGGGATGATAACCGGGTAGGCCAATGCCAAGGTGTAACTCGGCCCAAAGGGAACCGCGCAAGACCCGGCTCAAGGAAAAGGAGTTTCTAGAAGGCCCAAGAAGTAGTGTAGGCCTCGTAACCCGGCTTGTGGGTTACAATAAGGAAATCTAGGGTTTGTATGCGGAGACTGGGTAGGACTCCGAGTGTGCCTTGGATAGGAAGCCAGGGGGCCGAGTAAGATATAAACTGGCTCCTAGGGTCAGAAAGAACACGAGCTTCACCAGATATTTGAGTTTCCCTGCAACACGAGAATTGATACTGAAAATCTAGATCGGAGACTCGGCGACTTGATTGCCAGAGCTACCAGATCGATTATTAGCATGATTTTCCCTAAGCTAAACCCTCTCCCAAACACCAGAGTCGAATTGCCCCAAGATAAGTTACCCCCGGTAACGTCTGCCGTGAATATCCCACGACAGTTGGCGCCCACCGTGGGGCCTGCGTCCAAGGGTGTTTACATCACGGGAGAAGCTCGGGAGAGCATGAAAAACCTCGTCATCGGCGAGATCTACACCAACCCCGAAGGAGAGAAGATGGTGGACGATTTTGGCTGGGGGCTAGAGTCGGATTTGCTGGATGCCGGATCTATCGTCACAATTGGCTGGGTCAATGTCTTCATCGGCATGGTACGTACGTCCGGTTCAATTCCTGATGATGTTGAATATGATTCCGTGTCAGGAGGAGCGACCTGCGTTCAGTCGGATGGGGAAGAGTCGGTCGGGACGATCGATCCGATAGAAGAGCCCACCACGAAGAGGGAACAGCCGGAGGAGCCGGCATGGACCCCGCGTGGCCGGGTCACGAGGGAACATGATACCGAGTCTATCCGGCACCTGCTGGAGGATCGATACGAAGAGGATAGCTGTGATGAGGAAGAATATGAATCTGCACCAGGCATCGCGCGCCAGGTCGCGGTCTACACGGCCCCTGCAACCAATCTTAATCAGGGGGCGTGACTACGGCCGCGGTCGGAGCGGCGCGAGCGCTGGCCCAGCAACAAAATCCGGTTGATGGAAACCCGGTCATCGCCCGAGTTGACGGAGAGTCGGCTTCGGTCACCAGCAATACCCCGGAAAGCGAATTGCAAAGAAACATGTTTGGTGTTTATGACGAACAGAACGCCAGGAGCAGGGCCCTCGAATCCGCGAAACCCGGCTCTGTTCAACAATAACCTGATCTTAGATCCTACGGTGTTAGCAACGGTGATAACCCCGGAAAACGCGGCGGCATGCGCTGCGGATCTGGATGTGGCCCGCCGTGCATTGGATCAGCAAAGGAGAGATATGGAAGCTGAAAGACAGGGGATAGCAGCGCGCCAGCGCGAGCTGGAAGCATTGGAGAACCGGCTCCAAGTTCAGTCGACCAGGATGCACAATCAGAGATATCAGTCGAGATTACCGGCAATGGGTGGAACTATAAACCCGGACGCACTGTTTATTACACCTCAGGATCAACCAATTCCAGCTGTGAATCAGGAAACCGGACATCAGCCTGCAACCTTGGGAGGACAGCCGGCAAACGTCCAAGCCGGGTTACCCACATTGCAAACAGGGATCATAACTGGCAATACAACGCCACCACTACCACCGCCACGATTTCACACTCCACCAGGTCACTTCAATAACCCCATGGACAATGTATATGCAGCAACATTGGCGTTGGATCGCATCCCCGTAAGAGAGTCACCCCATGCGGAGGAGACCCGGCGGGCGATAAGATCTATTGCGCACAGCAGTGGCTCAGCAAGCCAATTACCCGGATAACAGGAGTGGAATGCATGGAACACCGTATGTTAGCCGGCATAACAGAAATACCGGCAATATTCAGACAAGCTCAGCACGGCGGAGGGCAGAGCAGCAGCAAATGCCGCCTCCTCCCCATAGACCAGCAACACCTTTAGTATCAGCGGCGCAAGCTATTGTGGACAGTTCTCGAGCCAGGCGCGCAGCAGCCGGGTCTGCGGTACTAGGGCCGGTAGCGGTTGCACCCCCCGCCGTACCTGCAGCCAGATCACATGTTTCCCGGGTGAGGCCAGTACCGGCAATTTTAGCCGGGCCCAAGTGTTTGTCGGGCACCATCAGAGCCGAGCCTTACCCGGATAAGTTCAAGGAACCATGTAAAGTGGTCAATTACGAGCCCACCATGGATCCAGAAACCTGGCTGAGTAGTTATGAGATGGCCATGTCGATTCGCAATGCATCTGAAAATCTTCAAGCCAAGTTTATGTACCTGATGATGTCAGAGGGAGCAGCAAAATTATGGTTCAATAATCTACCCGAAAAGTCCGTCAATTCATGGAGCGAGCTGAAAACGGCCTTTGTCAAGCACTTTCATGGAACGTGCAGGAAGTTGTTCACAATTGATGATTTAGAGCGATGTGTCCAGAAGAAGGGAGAGTCGGCGCGCAGTTGGGTGCGCCGGGTCATGGAAATACTCCACTCGTCCACAAATATTCAACCAAAGGATGCATTACAGACTATGGCGAAAACATGCAAGTATATACCCTTAGTGCAAAAGCTGACGCGCATGAAATCTAGTCGGAATGCTTCGGAGGTTACTATGGTAGAGTTGATGGACGCGTGCAACAAGCACGCCGCCACAGATACCACAGAGGAGGATGTTGATGACAAGAAAGCAAAAGCTAATGCGAGCAATAGCGGAAGACCCGACAATGGATCTGCGCCGGGTAACAATGGAGGAAATAATGGAAACAACCAGAACAAGCGCCCGTACGAGGGAAGTTCCGAGTTTGTCGCCAATAAAGAAGCCGGGTTTTCCAGACCCAGAGCAGAAGGAAATTTCAACGGAGGTAACTTTAATGGAGGAAATTACCAAGGACCGCCAAGGCCGGCTAATCATATGGAGGCTTTCAGGATGCCCTGTTCGCGTCATAGCAGGAACGGCAGGCCGACTAATCATTCGCTGGAACAGTGCGTGGATCTACAAAGATGCAAGAATGAAGAAATACAAAAGGCAATGCGAGGTGCAGGCCGGGGAGCAGGACCGGGTCCGGGTGGTAACCCGGGCAACGGCCCACCCCCAGCAGGCAACCCAGGAGGTGGCAATCCGGGTAACAACCAAGGAAGCGCGGGAGGCTTCCAAGCTAACCCCAAGCAGCTGGGGCAGTACCACGTTCACACTACAGGAACTTCTAACAAGGATAGAAAGATACTCAAAAAGGCAGTAAACTCGGTTTCTTCAGCTGTTCCGAGGTACTTGAGATGGTCGGATCAAGAGGTAACATGGAGCAGAAGGGATCACCCGGAAAGAATAGAACATCCGGGTGTCTTAGCATTGGTGGTTGCACCACAAGTTAATGGTTATGAGTTGAAAAAGGTGCTAATGGATGGCAGAAGTAGCATCAATATCCTATATTGGGAAACTTTCCTACGCATGGGTCTCAAGGAGTCCCAGTTACAGAAAAGTTCTAAAGTCTTTCATGGGATTGTGCCGGGTCACTCGGCGTGCCCCGTAGGGAAGATTACATTGGAGGTCGCTTTTGGAGAATCAAAGGATAATTTCCGAGTGGAGTGGCTCACGTTCGAGGTGGTAAAGTTGCGCAGCCCCTATCACGCGCTGTTTGGAAGGCCGGCTTATGCCAAGTTCATGGCCGGGCCGTGTTACGTATACCTACAGCTAAAGATCCCGGGTCCCAAGCAAACCATCACCATACATGGGAGCCGGGTTATAGCAGCTGAGTGTGACGAAGGAGACGCGGCAATGGCAGAACAAGCTTGCAGAAAGGAAGAGCTCAAGTATTACCGGTCTCAAGTAGACCCGGATGACAGAACGGTGTTGAAAAGGCCAAATACGGAGGAAGAGAGAGCAAAGTTCAAGGCAGCACAGGACACAAAGATGGTGGTTTTTGTTGAAGGTGATCCCTCCAAGCAATTTGCTATAGGATCTAACCTAGACAGTAAGCAAGAAGAGGCACTCATTGAATTCATTCGCGGAAATCAAGATCTTTTCGCTTGGACGCCCAGTGATATGCCGGGCATCCCGACCGAGTTAGCTGAGCACAGTTTGCATGTTGATCCTAAGTCCCGGCCTGTGAAGCAGGGCCTGAGAAAAATGAATGAGGAAAGAAGAAAGGCTATAGGAGCAGAGATAGCCAGGCTACTTGCGGCCGGCTTTATCATGGAAGTTTTTCACCCGGATTGGTTGGCAAATCTGGTTCTAGTAATGAAAAAGAGTAACGAGTGGAGGATGTGCATTGATTACACCAGTCTCAACAAGCATTGCCAAAAAGATCCATTTGCTCTTCCAAGGATAGATCAGATCATAGATGCAGTGGCTGGAAGTGACCTACTATGTTTCCTGGATGCATATTCCGGGTATCATCAGATCAAGCTCAAGAAGTACGATTGGGAGAAAACATCGTTCATAACCCCTTTTGGAGCTTTCTGTTACAAAACCATGACTTTTGGACTGAAGAACGCTGGCGCAACCTACCAGCGATGCATTCAGAAGTGTTTTGAGGATCAGATTGGACATAATGTTCACGCCTATGTTGATGATGTGGTGATCAAGACAAGGAAGGCAGAAACGTTCATTGACGACTTAAAGGAAACATTCAGGAACCTGAGAAGATATCAGATGAAGCTTAACCCCACAAAGTGTGTATTTGGAGTTCCAGCAGGAAAGTTACTCGGATTCATTGTTTCCGAGAGAGGAATCGAGGCAAACCCGGACAATATCAAAGCTATCCAGAGTCTGAAAAAGCCGGAAAACCTGAAGCATGTTCAAAAGCTTACAGGGTGCATGGCGGCACTAAGCCGGTTTATATCAAGGCTTGGAGAGAAGGCGATACCCTTATACCGGCTCTTGAGGAAAACCGACAAATTCGTGTGGGACCAAGAGGCGGATGAGGCGTTCGAGGCACTAAAGAAGCAATTATCTGAGGCACCAGTCTTAGCAGCTCCGGGTCCTAAGGAGCCCATGTTACTATACATTGTGGCCGGGCCCCGGGCTGTTAGCGCAGTGGTTGTTGTTGAGCGTAAAGAGGATGGAAAAGATCACCCGGTACAGAGGCCGGTTTATTACGTAAGCGAGGTATTATCGGAAGCAAAGCAGCGTTACCCACATTGGCAGAAGTTGGTTTTCGGGGTCTTCATGGCCAGCCGGAAATTGAAACCGTATTTTCAGGAACACCCCATAACAGTGGTTAGCTCCATACCAATGTCGGATATTATCAGAAACTCAGATGCAACAGGTAGAATAGCCAAGTGGGCCATTGAGATGGGAGATTATCACATCAACTACGAGCCCAGGTCTGCAATCAAATCTCAAGCTTTAGTCGATTTTATGAATGATTGGACTCACACAAGCATGCCTACAATGACACCAAGTTCCGAGTCTTGGGTAATGCACTTTGATGGTTCTAAGCAGTACGAGGGGTCAGGAGCTGGGGTGGTACTTACATCGCCCAAAGGAGATAAGCTGAGCTACGTGTTGCAAATTCACTTTGATTGCTCCAACAACGTGGCCGACTATGAGGCATTACACGGATTGAGAATAGCTAAGGAGATGAACATGAGGTGGATACGGTGCTATGGAGATTCGGATCTTGTGGTGCAGCAGGTCTCAGGAACCTGGGATAGGAAGGATGCAACTATGGCAGCATATCGCAGAGAGGTGGACAGGGTTGCCGGGTGTTTTTCCGGGTATGAGGTGGAGCACATTGACAGGCAAAAGAACGAGGCAGCAGATGCACTCGCAAGACTCGGCTCGCGCAGAGAGACGGTTCCACCCAATGTTTTCCTGGACGAGTTATGGAGGCCATCTATTAAAACCGAGTCTGAGGAAGAGGTGGCTAATCAAGACCCGGATTTGGAGCTCGTGACCATGGTACGTGCTGTTCCCGAGTGGACAGAGCCGTTTTTAGCTTATCTATCACGGGGCGAGTTACCACCGTAGGAAGTTTTAGCAAGGCAAATTCTGAGACGAGCAAAGGGCTATTCCATCATCAATGGCGAGTTATATAAAAGGAGTGCAGCAGGAGTCTTTTTGCGCTGTGTGGCACCAGAAGAAGGCCGGCAGATCTTGAAGGAAATCCACGAAGGAGATTGTGGGCATCATGCCTCCACAAGGTCCCTTGTGGCCAAAGCATATCGTCACGGTTTCTTCTGGCTCACAGCCTTAGCAGACGCGGTGGCAAGGTGCGATGGATGTCAAAGGTACGCTCGCCAAATCCATGTACCGGCTATGGAATTGCAAACAATCTCGATGACCCGGCCGTTCGCTGTTTGGGGTATGGATATGGTGGGTCCCTTCCACATGTCACCGTGCAAAAAGACTCATCTTCTGGTAGCTATTGACAAGTTTACCAAGTGGGTTGAAGTTATGCCAGTTACCAATTGCGAAGCAATCACAGCAGTCAAGTTCTTAAAAAGGATCATCTACAGGTTTGGGTATCCTCACAGCATAATAACAGACAATGGAACCAACATGTCCCTTGGTGAGATGGAAAAATTCTGTGGGAAGAATGGTATCCGGCTTGACGTAGCCTCAGTAGCTCATCCACAAGCTAACGGACAAGTGGAGAGGGAAAATCAGGAGTTACTTCGTGGACTAAAGCCACGGCTGCGAGTCCCGTGCATCAGAGCTGCTGGAGCATGGGTGGAGGAGTTACCATCAGTGGTTTGGGGAATTAACACCACACCTAACAGATCTACTCAGATGACCCCGTTTTTCATGGTTTATGGTGCAGAAGCAGTGTTGCCGAGTGATATTATTCACGACTCGCCCCGAGTGTCGGCTTACGTCGAGGTAGAGAATGAGAAGACCCGGCAGGACACTGTGGATATGCTAGAAGAACACAGAGAACAAGCTTTAGAGAGATCAGCCATATATCAGCAGGATCTGAGGAGGTATCACAGCCGGCGAGTCAAAACCCGGGTCTTCCAGGAAGGAGACCTGGTGTTGCGCCTGGTACAGTCAAAGGAAGGAAAACACAAGCTATCTCCACCATGGGAAGGATCGTTCATCGTAAGCCGAAATTTGCACAACGGATCATATTACTTGGTAGATGCAAGGGAACAGTCGGATACTGTCAATGACACCGCTCATACCACTTCATCTATGCAAGAGAGGGAAAGACCATGGAACGTGGCTCAGCTACGTCCCTACTACACCTAGACTAGACTAGGCTTACAAGTGGAACTACACGATGTAATAGGCAGCAGGTTTCAGACGCACTCTTTTCCTATCCAGGGTACCTAAGGGGATTGGAGGGTTTTTAATGAGGCGGCTAGCTGACCTAACTTTTCTCATATCAATAAAGAGATGGTTAAACTACGATGTTGTCTCTTTCTTATGTGTTTTTTGTTACATTTTTTTCGCATTCCTGTTTTTGCTTTCTGTCTTTGATGTTTTCAGGTAAGTATTAGTCCTTTGTTTATAAGTACAGTAGTTTTCTAAAGATTACATATATAGGTCTTGGGGGATGATTGCTTGAATAGCACAGTTGCAAACTCAAAGACCCGGCCACGATGCCATTAAGTTATAAGGACCGATTACTTAGAATAAGTACGGTTACAATCTTATAACCGGACAATAGAGCCAAATTTTCTTGATTTCTCTTGCTTAAGCTTGATGTGACTCGCAAGAACGTGGCATGCTTTGCTAGCGTGTAATTACAATCAGTCATGATGCCCATTGGGACTTGCCTGACCCTGTTTTTATAAAGTTATAGCAGCATTGATTATCCACGCGAAAGCCGGCTTACAGCAAAGAGGATCAAAAGGGTCATCCAAACCACAAGTTATGCAGAATACAAGGTTAACAGCCGGAAACTCGCAATATATTAAGCATAACTTCAAACCTATGTGAGCAACTCTAGGGTTTTGGCCTTAGCAGAAATAGTTTGCTCTTTTGAAAACTCCAAACCCCTATACTCAGAAATTCGGGCCTTGGGGACTTGGGAATTTGAAAAAAGTAACAAATTGTCTAGCTATTAAGCTTGAAAACCCAAATATCCGAGTCTTGGGGACTTAGAAAAAATCCACTTGTCAAAACCCCCGAGACCCGGAAACCGAGTCTCACAAAAGGAAAAATAGCGAAAGTCGGAAAACCAGCAACAAAAAGTTTAAAGCTAGTAAATACCAAATCCATGCAAAAGGCCAGAAGGGCCACAAAAGCTATTAAGGTTTTAGCGTATTACAAACCGAGGGAGTAGTATCGAAAAGTGCACATGCGCACTATTAAAAGAATAATTGTTTTAGATGCCCATTGGCCGAATAAAGTGTTTGAGGCAGTGAAAAGTGAAACTTCACTCGGCGTCCTTCGCCGAGTCTTCAACGTTGTCCTTGGCAGCCAGGTCATGGGTTTGCTCTTCAGCGGTCTTCTCAGCACCTTTACCTGGATTGGCAGCAGAGTCGGCGCGAGCTGGTGGACGGACAGCCGGTGTAGAGGAGGAAGGCGCAGTGTCGGCCTCAGCCCTTCTCTTCGTAGCTTCCTCCCTCTTCTTGGCAGATTCCGCCTTCCACTTCTCCAGCATGTCAAAGGGTTTGGCCAGATTCGCTTTGATCGGCTTATCTTCAGCATCATAAGGCGTAACAATCCTGTTTAGCTCCAGACTGTCGGCGATCGTGCTCGCCGAGTAACACACCTCTGTTTGGATAGCTTTAAAATTCTTGGCGGAAAATTTGGAGCCGTCGAGGTTGAACTCGGGAAACCCGGCCACGAGTTTTGCCGGCTCAAGCTTGGGGAAATAAGCCTTGGCCAGCATAAGCCCGCGGGTTACCCCAACCCGGCACGAAGAATGCTTCCAGAGGTTGATCCACTCGGGGATAGTGGAGCACGCTTCAAGCAAAGTGTCCAAACCACAATAGCCCGTAGCCGGCCACTGCACAGCCTCTAGAATCCACTTGGTGCCGGCTGAAAACTGCCGGATAACGCCTTTCAGTGTCTTCAACTTCTCAATGTCATCTTCGTCTGGGGCAGCATCACCCAGACCTGCAGTATAAACAGAAAAGGTTAAAGCAGTAACACCCGGGTATCGTGCGTAATGGAAAACCCGGGTTATAGTTAGCGAGTTATAGATCTTTACCAAGAAGAGCGTGATAAGTATCGGCAATTTGAGCAGAGAGCTTCTTCAACGTATTTTCGGCATTGTGGCATTTCTTCTTGTCCTTTTTACATCTTTATCAAGGTTCTCTACTTCAACCTCAAGTTCTGCGCGCAGCTTTGTCTCGGTCTCAAGAAGCTGATTGGTTTTGGCCAACATCTCCTCGGACCGGGTCATTTGTGCCTACGAAGAAAGGAAAAGGAAAGATTAGTCGGATATAAGAAACAGCCAGATATAAAGGAAAGTACCGAGTAAACTATGCCTAGTTAAACTCGGAACTTGGGGACTAGATGAGTATATGCACAATGTTGATTAGGATTACCTGGTGCTCAGCAGCCATGGCCTCCAGGATATCTCGCTCGGTGGTCCTCAAAGCAAAGAGCGCGTCCATCATTTCTTCATAGGAGAGGTTGCCGAGCTCCAGCTTGGAAGAACCGGGATCTTGGGGCGGGGTTCTCTCCTTCTTAGGGGTGGGCACCCGGGTCGTCTGGGTGTTGGGAGTGCGATCACTCCTCCCTGTGCCCAGGATCACGACGTCGTCATCCCGGGGTGTGTGTGAGGGGATCAAATACTCAGCCTCCTGCTCGGCCGGATCTTTCAGCAGGACTACTTCTTCTTCTTCAGCGCCGCCAGTCGCGGCCTTCACAGTATCTACCTGATCCTCCATCACCGGGTTGTCCACGTCCATATCGTCCGGGTCGCTGGTGGTGACCTTGGCTCTGAGGAAAATAAAAAGAGTAGTTAGTACACGATAGATGAAATTTACGGGAAGAATTAGCGCACTGAGTAGCAAGAAAGATAGCCTACCCGGTGTTCACGAAGAAATCCGCCGGAAGATCGTTGCTAGACCCGGAGGAGGCTGTTAAGGGGTCCGAAAGTGAGACCCGGAATTGTCCGGCGAGTGGATGGTTGGGAGAAGGATATTTTCGAGGAGAATCGGAAGGATGGGTCTGGGGAATACCGGCACGGCGAGCTGGGGACGAAGGGATACCCGGGTTGAGAGGGTCATCACCCGGGGAGTTCCGGGTTACCCTGCGCTTGACTGGAGCGGGTTCCTTCAAGTGTGGCGAATCGGACAAGCGTTGGTTAAGCTCGCACATGTTAGCGAATGAATATGGTTTGGAGGCGATAGAGGAATACGGAACCTTGAATACTACCCTTCGGGGCTTCCTCTTAGCTCCAACTTTGAGGTCCGGCTCAGCCTCACTTTCGTCCGACTGAGTCTCCTCCTCATCCTCTAACCCTGGAAAGCATAGAATATTGTTGGAAAAGGAAAACAAGTTGGAAAAGTAAAGTCAACAGAAATGGAAATGAGTGAAACCCGGATGCTACCTTCGTCCGAGTCAGCCGGCTCCTCGTCCTCCTCTGAGTTCTCGGAAGGAGGCGGGGTCTCAATCTTCCAGAAGGCGCTATCTTCCTGAGATAAAGGTACAGTTGTAAAGGTTAGCAATCATACCAGAAGAATGTCAGTCGGATAAAGAGCAAGGGCCGGATCTTACTGCTGGAGCCGGGTTATCCCGCGTGTAGGGGTCCAGGCCGGCTATAGTCCGGATCACCTCCATCTTCTCGGTCAGGAAGTTTTTGATAATCTTGTTCGCGTCAGCGGCCGTGTAATTCCTCAGCGAGTAACGAAGGGAATCCGTGACGTGCCCAGAGTAATCACACATGAGTTTGGGCCGTACAGCATTGGGTTGGATCCGAAAGGTTACCCAGGTTTTGACTAAGTTAAGCCCAAGGAGGCCTTGACCTGAGAGTACAGCGAGTTTGGCGAGGAGGGGCTGAATAGATTTCCGATCCGACTCAGAGGCATAAGAGCTAATATTGCCGGAAAGTGTGAGCAGATTTTCGGAAAAACCCGGCAATGTCTTTTCGCCGGGTGAGGAGGTGTCCTGGCAATAGAAATAGGTCTTTTGCCAGTGTTTGACATGAGAGTTAAGGCTTAAAGTCGGCATCAAGGAATTCTTTCTTCTTTGGATAGAAGCCCCCCCCGCAAACCAGGAGGGCCCCGTCACCGCTTTCACGACACGGTTTGCACTGGAATAGTTCAAGAAAGAGTGCGAGGTTTGGAGGAATGCATAGGTATGACTCGCACAAGACAATGAAATGGGTGATGTTGAGCATGGAATTGGGTCCTATATCGAAAACTCGGAGACCGTAGTGGTTCAGTAATTCGCGGAAGAAAGGGTGACCCGGGGGACGGAAACCCCGGATCACGTGTTCTACGAAGCATATTACCTCGTCTATACCCGGAGTGGGCCGAGTCTCCTCCCCAGGGACACGCCAGTGGATATCTTCCCGGGCGGGGAGGACGCCCTACTCTGCGATCTCGTCCAATTTGGCCTTGGTCACAGTGGATCTCGCCCAATTGGCGGAGATCGACTGACTCGGTTTCGCCTTAGACGGCTGTTTCCCCTTCGTTTTTGTGCTGGCTTTGGGTGCCATGGACGTGATCTAGAAAGGAGACAAAGCGCAAAGTGTAAACAACATGAGACCCGGAAATGACTAATTATCCGACTTAGGGAATAATATTAACAAGAAATCTTGGCAGATTGGATCTAGGCGGAAAATCTTATGGGAAAATTTATGACCGCAAGCGATGGGGATACGTTGTGAGGTGTGCTACTGGATCTAACTTGAGTATTGGTTGTGGCAGAACGAAGCGTGGATTACCCAACTAACACGAAGCAAGAAAGACATCTATGGGCAGAGCTAAATCCAATCTAGCCAAGTGAAATTGAAGATGAGATCTATGGAATAAGGAGGCTTACCGATGGGATCGGGGAAGAGAACGCAGCGGCGGCGGATGGCGCGACGGCGGCGATCCCTTAGGCCCTCCGGTGAGCTGCTCGAGGGCGCCGCGGCGGATGTCAACGGCGGCGTTGCGGGGACGGGTGCGGTGCACGGACGGCGGCGGTTCGTCTCCGGTAGCGTGCTCGTGGACGGCGTGGCAGCGCGGGCGCAAGCTCGAAGGAGAGGGCGCCGAGAGGGAATGGAGACGAAGAAATGGGGAGAAGTGAGGTGTTCGATCTAGGGTTACCCCTAGAACACCTATTTATAGGTGCGGGACGGAGCGCCCTAGGTTTGAGCAGCAGGAACCAAATTTTCGGAAAAAAGATAATTAGCCGGATTTTCGGGGATAAGCATTGAAGGCACCCGTTACATGATATCCGGAAAAGATTGAAACAGATTATAAGCGCGATATTCGGACTGACAGGCGAGTGATGCGAGTCCGGGTCTTGTGTGCTTTCTCGGAGTGTTAACCCGGGAAAGTAATACTAGATTCGGGGAAAGCCGGGTTACAATATGGACCACCTACAGAGTTAGGCCTAGCTATTATGAAAGCATCCTAACCCGGCATTTTATGAACTTGTATGTTTATTATTTTGCAGGGAATAGCGTGCGCTTAACGGTTGACCCTGCGAAGCCCAAGCTATTCTGGGGACTACTGATGGAGGGATGATAACCCGGTAGGCCAATGCCAAGGTGTAACTCGGCCCAAAGGGAACCGCGCAAGACCCGGCTCAAGGAAAAGGAGTTTCTAGAAGGCCCAAGAAGTAGTGTAGGCCTCGTAACCCGGCTTGTGGGTTACAATAAGGAAATCTAGGGTTTGTATGCGGAGACTGGGTAGGACTCCGAGTGTGCCTTGGATAGGAAGCCAGGGGGCCGGGTAAGATATAAACCGGCTCCTAGGGTCAGAAAGAACACGAGCTTCACCAGATATTCGAGTTTCCCTGTAACACGAGAATTGATACTGAAAACCTAGATCGGAGACTCGGGGACTTGATTGCCAGAGCTACCAGATCGATTATTAGCATGATTTCCCCTGAGCTAAACCCTCTCCCAAACATTGTGGTAATCGCCCTTATCATCCGATCCCTTAGAAGTTTTGTTCTTAGACTGGGATTCATTTTTAGATTGTCCACCATCCTCCTGCTCATCTTCCTTGTTCTTCGGAATTTCTTCCGGAGGGATAGATGATGAGGAGTCCGGGCCCTTGGCTTTCATGAGTTGCAATAACATTTCTCGCAACTCATTCATTTTGACATCGATGGATGAGGTCAAGGATTTTTTCAACTAATTGAGATCATCCATAGTGACACTAGCCGCGGACGCGGCGGCTTCCCCTTCGGTGGCCATACAAAAGCTCTTAGGCGGTTAAGCCCAATAAAAGAGCAGAGGCTCTGATACCAATTGAACGTATAGTATGGGCACCTAGAAGGGGGAGGGGTATAGGTGCTACACCCAATTTTAATTTTTCTTCAAATTAAGGCTTCACACAAAGGTAAATTCTGTAGATAATGCAACTAAGGTGAATTTACCTATATGACAAGAACAATGATAAAAGCAAAACAAGCATAAGTAAAGGAGAGGGAACGAGGTAACCAATGACGGAAGCACGCGGAGACACGATGTATTCCTGAGTTCCCCCTTATTAAGAGAGTACGTCTCGTTGGAGGGGTGTGAGTTTCTCCATGAAGGTCAACTCAACGCCACAACGACCTCACCCTATTCTCCGATGAACCCCGCCACAAAGGCCTAGTCCACCTTCCACTATTGATCCCCTTTGAGGCGGGAATCGAGTCCTTTACAAACAGGTTTGGGGCACACACCCACAAACAAATTGGGGGCTCCCAACAATCACAAGAATCACCAATAGTAGCAAGATTTCTAGGTTTTCCACCCAAGGAAACCCTAGACTAGTTACCCTCAAGCAAATAAGGGGGAACGGAAAACCGGTTGGTGAAGACGTAGATCGGGGCCTTCTCCTTCAATCCTCCAAAGATCAACACTTTTGGTGGGAGGTATTGGGAGATCTAGCAAGGTGGGTGAGCTCTATCAATGGTGAGATCTATTCTGAACGAGCTAACTCAAGGAAGAAGAAGGGGTTGGCGGTATTTAATCCCCTCACCCAATTTCTAGCCGTTTGAGCAATTCCAGCAAATTTCACACCGGAGACTCCGGTCTGAAAAGATTCCGGATAGGCCTTAGACCGGAGACTCCGCACAGCCAGACCGGAGACTCTGTAAAGTCTCCGGATAGTCTCCGCAGCGATGCCAGGGGGTGACACCACTTCTCTTCGCGCATGGGAAACTTCAAGTTCGGAGACTCCGGCCAGCCAGACCGGAGACTTCAGTGTAGCTGGAGAGTGGACTTTCTGCCTTTTCCTTATCTCCTTCACGCAGAGTATGTGGACCCTTTCTGAGGTTAGTTGAACACACTTGGGCAGGCGGGAGACCGGAGACTCCGGTAAGTCTGTGGACACTCTCTGGAGTGTGTCTCGACGGTGACACCGCTAGCACAGCTTGGCCTTCTCGCATGAATCTCTTCACACCGGAGACTCCGGCCTGGAATAAATTCTGGCAGTTTCTTTGACAAGTAAAACTCTTTGACCTTTTTTGTTGACACACCACCATTTGTAATTTAGTCAAAAGACCCTAAAAACATCAACACACATAAATGTATACTTGTGTTGTTAACAAATAGCCAAAACAATATTTCGGCTCATTTGCGCTTTCAACCTGGCATGATTCGAAATGGTTGCTGAAGGTTTCGTTAGCCACTGCTCTGTTTAAGCAAACTCTGACGTTTCTCTGGGCGTCTTGCCGATTGGTCCACGTGAACTTTGGTCCTGAATACCCAAGATCAGCTAGGCTGCAATCCTCTAGACACCTGCGAAACTGCCCAATTTGAGCGTCCGATCGGTTCCCGGACCCAAAGTGCTCATCATGCGTTAAGAATTCATTAAAGTCTCCACAGCATAGCCATGGTGTAACATCCCAAGTATGAAAACCACCCCTAGAATGTTTGTTTCCTGCTTTATTATTGTTTTTGCATCATGGCATCTTAATCATTGCATTTGTTTTCCTTTGGTTTGCATCTGTTTTCCTTTGTTTTCCCATTTGAAATTCAAACAATATTCAAACCTTTGTTTCATACTTGTTATGTTACAATTTTTCCAACTAAAAAGTTCAATCAAAACAACCATTTGTTTCCATTAAACCATAAGATTCAAACTATTTAAAATTATGGCTTTTAATAATTCACTTACTTCAAATGATTTTCAAATTCAATTACAAATTACAAACAGCACCCAATTGGAAATTATGAAAATTACAAAACAATTCTAATCAATTTGTTTCAATTAAACATTGGAAAGTTCACACTAGTTTAAAATGTTTCTTTCAATAAGTTAATTAATATCAATTTATGCTCAAATCCAATTAAAATACAAACAGCAATTTAATTCAATTTTTTTTTGAAAACAAAAGTTGGAAAGTTGTTGCTGTGGTAATAACTAACCTATACAATTTTTTCCTAAAATTTTCTAACATCAAAACCCTAGTCTTTTTCTTCCTATTTCATTTCAGCAAAAAAAAAAGAAACAGAATAAAATTTTAAAAAGAAAACGGCTGGGGGAAAGGCAGGCTGGGCCAAGCCCAGCCCACCACCCCAACACACACGCGCGCAGCACGGCCCGAAGGGCCCTACTTCTACCTCTGTACTGCTGGCGTCACCCGACGCCAGCACACACACAGCTCCACCTGCTCCCTAGCTTTCCCCCACCTATATCTACCCACCGAGGCCGCCAAACCCTAGCCCTAGCTCCCTGCTCCTCCCTGCCGCCGCCAGCCATCATCTCCCTTCCTTCCTCCTCTCCAATTTCTGCCGGCGTTTCGGGGGGTGGAAGAACTGCAGGGGGCTCGCCGTCGACAGGCCGCCATGGAGCACCTCTGTCTATGCTAGGGACGCGTACGCCACCGCCAGAACGCCTACTTCCTCTACAGCAGCAGCAGCAGGACCCAGGAGCCCTTGATCGACGCCGACGAGCTCGACGCCGCCGCAGCTTTTCTGAAGAACTCCACCGCGCCGTCGACCACGTCCACCTCGCGCCTCTCTCTCGCCTCCGACAGCCTCCCGGTGAGCCACCGCAGCGCCCCAGGCCTCTGTATCGCTTGATCGTTTCCTGTACGCGCGCGCCCGTGTCTGAATTTCCGGCAGCATCCGCCACTGTGCCGCCATGGTTGCAGCTGGTCACGTTTCCGTGCGATCGCGAGCCCTCCAAGCACGCTAACACGATCACCTAGCTGCTGCATGCACACACACCTGTCCAGCGCCACCAGATCCTGGTCACCGCGCCGGCAGCACCACCGTATCCCTCCGCCGCTGTCAGTTTCAGTCGAAAGACTGAACTTTTTCGTCAGTTTCGTCAGTTAAGGGCAGCAACACCTTATCCTTCCGCGTTCGCTTCCCTGTCAACGAACGCATCCGCACCGTAGTGGTGGGATCCAATGGTGCGCATCAGCGCGTCGCGGGTTCGATCCCCCCACGCGCAGATTAAACCACACAGTTTTGCTCCACTGCCACGCGGGCCTGCTGGCCCCACCTGCCATAGGCAGTGGTGGCCACGTAGGTCCACACTCACGCGCCACGCAAGCACAGCTGGGCACTGGCCCACTGCCAGTGACCCAGGGTGGCTCTGTGCGTGTAGAAAATGTTCACAGGGGCTGTTCTGTGATTCCTTTTTCGCAGTTAAGCCCCTGGATCAAATCTGTATAGTTTTAAAATCACATTTTAACCCCCAGATTTAAAATGTGAATAACTTTTGAATTACAACTTCAAATAATAAAAATAAAATATGTATTCTGCCCCAAATTTGATACTCTATCTGATTACATCATTTGTTTTCTGTTTTAAATATTTCAAATGCATTCAAATTTCAAATTCAAACAATTCATTTCAAATTTGATTAAATGCAAAACTAATTCAAACTTACTTCAAATAACACAAATAAAATATGTTTTCCATGCAATTTTGAACCATCTTTTCAAATATAAAATTTGTTTCATGATTTGAATAATTAAAATTGGTTAAATAATTTAAACCTTTTTAAATCATTTAAATTTGCTAAATTCATAACTTGCTCAAATTAAATTATTTTTGAACATGTAAAATATGTTTTCAAACTAGAAAAGTATAACCTTTTCAAATATGAATTTGAATTTATGTTTTGAACAAATAAAATTCAAATAATATTCATACTTGAATTAAATTCAATTAAAACTTGTTTAAACTTGTTTAATTCATAATTAATTCATCTTAATTCCTTTTTCAATAATTGAAACATGTAATCCACCTAAAATTTTGTGCTCTTTCCAAATATGAACTTTGTTATCTATTTTGGACAATTTAAATTGGTGAAAACAACAAATGCTTGTGTGACACCTTTAAGAAACCAAAATTCCATAACTTAATAACTAAAATCCCAAACTTGGTAAACCTTATTTCCAATGGATTCTATTGTTGTTTTTTTTCTGTTTTCCTCATCCATGCATCATACTAATCCACTTTCACCTGTTGATTAGTTGTAAAACAATTATTTCAACCATAATTCATGGGCTTTCATATGCAACTCAAATTGCATGTGGGTCCATTTAATCATGTTGTTACCATGTCAACTAGTTTATTTTGATGCATGAATTAAATGGTCATGCATCATCCCATGATTGTGCATTATGCCATGTTATTGATTGTTTGTCTCTTTGCGTTGTTTGTTTGCTTCTTCTCGAATAGACGACGACGTTGAGACAGACGAGCCTTACGACACCCCTTCTGAGGATCTAGCCCAGTACCAGGCTGCTGAGTTTGCAGGCAAGTATTCACTCACATGAACCATTGTGTTCCTCTCAACATTGGATACCGATACTTTCCGTTGTCTATTCTGCTAGCCCTATGAATAGTTGCTTCAGTTACGAACCTATCACATGTTATCCTTTAACCCTGATATAGCCTCACCCCCACACCTATAACCCCTTTGCTTGTTGCCCGTGTCTTACTAGCATGCTTAGGTTGTTATGCTCGAGTCTGTTACCCGTTACTTTCTGTTACTATATTTCTATTATGTTCGGGGGCTCGATGTTAAACAACAACCTGTTAATTTTGAGGTAATAATAATTTGTTGATAAGGCACCGGCAGGAGGCCCGGCGTGGTTTTGAGGCCTGCTAGTGTCGACCCTAATTAGGAAAAGGGTCTTGTCTACTGATCCATGATGAGCGCACTATCCGCATGTGGGAAGCGTGTATGGGTGCCCCCCTCAATTTGATTCGATTCGCATCTCGTCCAAATCGCCTCATTTAGTTCGGGTTTTCCATTTGCCGCATGCATATGCAGGTGCGAACCCTTGGTACCAGGGTGGAACTTTTGAGTCGGCATTTAGGGAGACACGTTCTTAGAGTGCTATGAGGGTCCCTTTTTCTTCGTGGGGCTTGATTAGCCGTGCGCTCAATTGCACAGGGTTCTTTGGGCTTGATGCGAAGAAGAGTTGAGTTGTGTTGAGTGCCCCGCTTGGTGGGAGGCATTCCATCTGGCGGGTTATTCTTACGTGTACGGCCAAATTGGTGCACCCCTGCAGGGATAAATCTTCTCGAGAAGCCGTGTTTTCCGTGGTTATGGTTGACTTGGTGAAAGTACTGGCTAACAAGTACTCAAAACAACTTACACCTAACTAATGATAACTTGACTAGTAATAGTCTTATTGACACAATAACTTGACCCATCATTTATCCAACTAGGTGAGTTATCCTCGGATTGCTTCTTTGGATAAGGGGCGAGATCCAGGATGGGTTTGTTTGGAGTTAGTTGTAGTTGGTTACGATACGCTATCTTATCTCCTTTCTGTTAGCCGGAAGTTGTAGTATGTTCTGTAGTTGGTTAGTGCAGCCAGCTGCCGCATCTTTTGTATCACCCTTTCTTCCTTTGAACCCAAAGCATCTGTGCTTGATGTTGTTGGGTACACTTTGGTGAACTGTGAGTCTTGCTTGCCAGTACGTTTATGTACTGACCCCTTTGGGGCTGTGGTTTCCGCAGACTACGCTTACGAGGATCCTCGTGATGGCTACTACGTGGAGTTTGACGAGGCTGCTGACGAGTAGATAGCGGACCTGGGCAGGATCCGAGACATCGTGGATGGGCTCCGTCTTTTCGTTTCCGGCTTCTTAAGCCTATTTGGATTTGTCTGTACTCAGACCTTTTGAATGCTTCCGCTGTGTTGTAATGATGATATGTTGGGACATGTGTCCTCTGGATGATTGTATTTGCTATCTCTGCTCTAGTGAGAGCCATTTGTAACTTATTTCTATTTATTTGTGTCTTAGAGATATGTTGTGCTATCATTCTGTTAAACGCCGTTGACGTACCATGTGTGTATGGTATGAAGTACGTCAATGGTAGTATCCTGATTTCTATGGGATGGTTTACGTAGACGATGAACAGTAGGGGTTGGTTGTCACACATACGTGTGTTGGCCTACTCGTAAGAGATGCGGGTGCCGGTAAGCCCCGTAATCCAATCAACTACTGTTCAACGGAACTGCGAGTATCCTCTAGAAGTCCGGGTGCGACACATGGTTCCCCCCTTCCCGGCGCACCCGCCATAGGAGATCCCAGAAGACGTGCCTCAGCTCGCGCCTCGGCTCGCCATAAACGAAGGTAGCATGCCACGGTTCTGTATCCTCCGCGGACATGGTTACATTGATGCAATGTGAGTTGAAACCCCGAAGAGACACTAAATATGGTAGCTTCCAAAAGAGCGCAAGGCCGCCACGCCGGCCTACGCAACTGACTGCACAAGAGCCTGTGTATTTGAGGGACCACATGAAGCTCTTTGCTCTTTCTTCCCCGGTCTTTGTTTCTGACAAGAAGATTAGGGCAGGTCTATGCTTCTTTATAAGGTATCGAAGCTCCCCCAATGTCGCGTCAGACCCCAACCCACGACAGTTCCAAATCAAGAGTCTCATTGCGTTTGGCGGGACTGCGCTGCAGTCTCCGCCTGATCCGCCGATCTAGTGGGTGTAACTCTCGACTTTTTGTATGAATCTGAGCTGTGAACATCCTCCTCCCCTTGTGGTGTCTTCTCAACCACAACCAGAGCTAACTCGTTGCCTCCTCCGGTCACATTGCGTAAAAGATGTTGGAATTGTTGGTTCTTTGTTGCTTTCCTTTTCTGACTTGCCGTGGTACTCCGTGTGCCTTTTTCTGGGAATAAGGCCCTCTATGTGGGTTCAGAGCGGCCTCGTCCATGTCCCCGTTGTGACTTTGCTCGTCCTCTACCTCCTCCACGGCCTCCTATCGTCGGCGAGGAGACCTCGCATTCCTCGTGTGGGTTGGCTTCAGGTGCCATGCCCTTACCACGCTCTTTGCCCCAGTGTGCCGAGGGGATGCTAACCGAGCCTTTAGAGCTCGGCATTGTTTCCTCCCCTGTCGGCACTGCATTGGAGCCAGACCGCGACCCCCAGATTTTTTGCTGCTATATTCCTATGCAGATAGTCTCTTCAAACCGTATGGATAGTCACCTTTCTCATCTCGTTCTGCTGGGTTTGGGACGGTACTAATGCTGCGTGTGAGCAGAATCCAGGATGATGCCCTTGTATCTCACCTACCATGAGAAGAATCCGGGACCTTATATCTCACCTACCAGTTGCCACTTTATAGTCAACACACCCAGATCTAGGGGAGAGAAGAACGTGAGATAGAATAGTCCCTCCGGGATTCTATTGGGCTGGTTGGACCGACGAATGAGTCTCGATGGCGCACGTCGGGGGGGGGGGGGGGGGGGAGGGGGGTCCATCTCGGTGGCCGGCCTAGGACTGGAGCGTCCTGGACATGCGCACTTGGTCCAGTTCGACGGTGAGTTTGGGGGAGATCCTAATGCCTCATTGACTTTCATAGAGATAATAAGCATAACACTAACAGTTTCTTGACAAATGTTCGATAAACTACCACTTTATGTCGAGATTACATTTTGCTACCACATTTTGCCGTGCAAATCTGCCTCTAATGAAAAATTTACTCACGTATGGGACCTACTTGTCAGCCCAATTAAGAAATAAAAAAAAATCTACTCCCTCCGATCCATATTAATAGGTCCTGAAGTGGATGTATCTAGCAATAAAATATGTTTAAATACATCCACTTCAGCACCTATTAATATGGATCGGAGGGAGTAAAAAAATCCACATGAATCGCTAGGTGTGGGCGACGCGAGCCACCGATTCTTTCATTTGTCAACCAGAATGGCAACTACTAGCCTCATCCTCTTCTTCGCGCAGGTAATAATTTCTCCATTTGGTCTCTTCTTGATTTCTTCTCATGCCATGATGACTAATCTAACTCGCTCTGTATCATGTACCTAAGAAGACAAAGATGCTGGAGGAAGCAGCAGCATCAGTAGCTAGAAAAGAATACTCTTCATTGTGGATGGTGCGTTCTTCTTCAAGGCGACATCACAATTCACACTCAACCGGCTTGCCACCCGTGTTTGATGGATTTGGGTGGCGACATCGCACTCAAATGGTTTGCCACCCATTACAGATTGTCTTGTTGGCCTAGCAAAATAAGTCTTATTCAACATTCTAGCAATGGTGTTTACGAAATTAGATGATTGTCAAAATAGTTTTAGTACAATGTTGCAAAAGAACCTGTTCATCAATCACGACGGCATCATCAAGATATGCGATGACAATGTGTTGAGCCTGTTACGGACAAGCTCAAAGAGAAAAACGTGCATGCATTACGTAATATTATTGTCTTATTGATGAGCTGGTCTCTTCAACCAGCCCTGTCTGCTCAAGTGACCGGGTAGTACAACCTGGGCGCTTACCGGCCAGAAACCGTCGGCGTAGGCACAATTACCGTCGACATATATGTATGTCGACGATATATCTGTCAGTCGGTCGTCGACAACTTCTTCCTCGACATACCTAGAAAACCATCGGTGTATAAAAAGCCATCGGCATAGCTCTCTAAGCCGAAGGCTTTATATGCCTGCCGGCAATCCGTGGCGGTTGGTAAAAAGTGACGGACGTCCGTTCGACACTGTGTGGGGAGCTATGTTGACGACCAAATAGATATATGCCGATGGTATTCTAGTGCCACGTGGCAAAACCTGGTGTGCCTTGGGAACGTTCTATGCGAACGACCTTCCAGTGCCATGTGGCAAAACTTGGTGTGCCCTGAAAATGTTGTTCTATGCCGACGGCATTTACTTACTGACCAGAACAAAAAAAAATCATTTATTAAATAAAATATTAGTAATTTACAGAAAATACCATTGGAACTGGAATCAAAGGAATTTGCAACCAAAAATTCTAGGGCATTTTTAAATTGCTTAAAAGTATGCCATTTTTAACCAAAAAAATCAGTCCACAGTATCCATGGCATGGTTTGCTTAGCTGATCTCCTATTGTGCCCAAGTATGCATCATGGAACCATGAACAAGATTGACGAAGAGAGCTTTCATTTCTTTTGAACAAAAAAAATCATTTTTATTTTCTGAAAGCCAACATTCGGTTCTTTTGTGAAGCAAAAAAAAAAACATTAAAAAATGTGTTGGTAAAAAATATTTATTATTTTCCAAAAATGATAGTAGAATGCATTTTTTTTAGCAAACATCATTAAATATTTAGGAAAAAAAGAAAACATTAGAAAATGCGTAGGTAAAAAAATTGTATTCCAATGGCCTAACTTAGGTGGCCATCGACATATATGTTGCACATGTAGGATGGCTACAACGGAAGGCATATATGACGACGACTAAACTAGGTTATAATTGTCATCATTGAACATGTGCCGACGGCTTTTTAGAAAAGCTGTAGGCATATGTTATAGTTGCCGACGACTTCTTAAAAAGCCATTGGCATACAACATGTATGGCGAGGGACTTCCCTATGCCGAGGGCTTTTTAAAATCCGTCGGCAACTCGACATACATCATGTACGCCCCAATAAAAAGCCGTTGACATAGAAAAAACCGTCGGCAACTATGGTTTTTCATGTAGTCATGTTCACTAATGAAGGAGTATCGAGCGGAAAGATGCACCTATTCATCAAGTACAATTCTTCCAACATGCCCAATACAAACAAAGGGTTTTACTGAATCATCCTTCAAGACAAAACAATGAACATCTTGGGGGTATAGTGACAACGAAGCATTCAAATACGTGACCGACTGTGTCAAAGTACCGGCAAGCTGGTACAGTCTCATGGAGACAAATAACATTCAAAACGATATTTTTAAGGTGGATTTATAGCACTTTATCACCATATTTTTATGATTTAAAAATAATAATAATATGATTTACAGATGAGGCTACAATCCAGCATCAATCAATAGTTAAAAAGTTGTGCTCAAAATGATGCTTGTCCGTTGTCGAGGAACGCCCTCTCCCATTCTTCACGCCTACTGACATTGACAGGTTGGTATATGGAAAATTGTCTTGATGCTGCTTGTGAGGCTAAGAAGCTAGGACTCGATAATTTATTCCCCGGGCATCTCCATTTTCGCAAGAAATCAATATTGGATGTATATCTTTCTTGTTTTTGAAGTTGAACTTATGCCATTACAATACGTTATCTGCACGTACTACTAATTAATGTATTTATACTTTGTCCCCATTTTCTCTTCTTGTCTATTTATACTAAATATTTTTAGTTTTTTAATTCATCTTTTCACTCGGGATATATTTTCTTTATGGGCAATAGTCTCTTAAATTATTCCCGCTATCAAAAATATATAGCATGTTTCTTGTTTTGATACATTTCTGTATCTTTCATATAAACTATGAGATAGAATTTAATATGTGCTATAGTATATATTTTTTAGGTTACCTTTATGTAACTAACATAACTAGCAATGTACTCACACAATTCTATATTAAATTTATAATATTATACAATTCTCCAATTAAACATATAATATTTGTTTTACTCAACTATAAAACAATTTGGAAGATAAAATATGTTATTTTTGTTTGGAGATAACACAAAATCTTTCGTTGTAATTAATTAAACCCTAAAAGGAAACCTTAAAAATAACATTACTCTGCAAACTAACATATGCCCTTTTATTATAGTGTGTTTATATGTGTTTTTGGTCATAGTATCCTTAAATTAGAGATAACATAATGAGCACCCTACTAGAATTTTGAGGAATCTATGTTATCTTAGTATTTAGGGATGCATGAATCTAACAAATAACTTGACAGAGGATCCTAGAGTATAAGACAAATAAGGTTCACGTGTATTAGAGAGAGAATTCAAGTGCAAAACAATGGTAGCAATCATAGTTGTCGGAATCATGATTTTTATCATACGAGTTACAATTAAATGATCCAGATTGGATGGGCCGATTATATGATTTTAGGCAGCAACATCTACGATTTTGTGATTCTAACCTTTGTGGTCCCATCTATTAGAATCGAGAGTCTCAAATTTCCTTCTCTCCGACTTGGTGTGGGGGTTCTTCTGGTTTGTTATGTGGTGTCGGGTAAGGTAAGTAGTTTGCAATAATAAGCATTGAAATGGTACTTTGAAACTCCAACAACAATGGTGTGATCCTTAAACCACGCTAACAAGTGTTAGAAAGATTGAGCTCCAAATTCTTAACAGTGCTAGTTACGCACAAGAAAATAGAGCAGAGAGAAGACATGGATGGATCTACCTGATGTGGAGGGTGTGTACTCTCCAAATTCGTAAGGTAAGTAATCGCAGGATGACTAAAGCTCGTATCTCAAAACCAATCAATTCCCAAGATTGCGGATGGGATTTCCCGCTGCACTGGAGCTTAGAACTTGGGTAGGTGATAGAGCGTGTGAACAACTTGGGATAGGAGGGACCAGGAGCGGGAGGGAACGGTTTGGTTGTTGGATGTATTCCCAGGAGACAATAAAATATATCAGTTTTATGATTAATGTATTATGTTTTTATGCTATAATGCTGCTCATAGTGGGAAGTGACTTGGTGGTAACATGCCCCTACATGCAATGCCAACTAGGCATTTTGGTGACATGGCATGTCATTAAATGAAGAAAAGGACTATTGTGGTAACATATTATGTTACTGTAACATCACACACCACAAAGACAAAATGAGTCTATAATGGAATTAATGATACATTCTATGTTACCACACATATATTACTACCCACTATAAAGGTAGTAACATGGATGTTACCACTCTATGGTACTCCCCACTACGAGCAGCCTAATTGGTATGGTCACTGAATATGAGATTCAGAGAAAAACCCATACACATGTAGAGACATAAACACGCCATTATAACCATTCGAACGGACAACGATGTCGCCTAGAGGGGGGTTGAATAGGCGATTAAAACTTTCCGGTTAAGCCTTGCTAAATGCGGAAATAAACTAGGTGTTTAAAAAAAAAAACACAACCTAAATATTCTAGGGTCAACTAGGTGCACCAACAACTTATGCTAAGCAATACAAGTAACAAGATGATAGCAAGATATACATAACTTCAAGCGTGAAGGCTATCACAATGTAAACTGCATAAGTAAAAAAAAACTCGGGTATAGAGATAACCGAGGCACACGGAGACGATGAAGTATTCCTGAGTTCCTCCCACAAGGGGAGTACGTCTCGTTGGAGGGGTGTGAGCTCGCCACAAGAGGACTCCTCAACCCCACAAAGGCCTCACCCTCTTCTTCGATGAACCTCACGACAAAGGCCTAGTTCACCTTTCACTATTGGCAACCTTTAATCTCGAGGCACACATCCACAACTTAATTGGAGTCTCTCGATGTCACCACAATCTTGGGGCACGCATCCACAACTAAATTGGAGGATCTCAAGAATACCACAAGTCGTCTAGGGTCCAAGACCCAAGAGTAACAAGCTCACAAACTTTCAACTTCCATGAATCCTCGTGGAGAGAGAAAACTGATGCAACCGATGCAAATGGCAAGAGCACAAGTGCTCAAAATCCTCCACTGTCAAATTCCAACAAAGCAATAAATTCTTATGGGGGACTAAGAGAGGAAGAACAATGGAGGAGAAACACCAAGAACTCCAAGATCTAGATTCACTAAGTTCTCCTCACAAAGAGGAGAGATGGATTGGTGGAAATGTGGATCTAGATCTTCTATCTTCTCCCTCATAGATATGCAAGAATCATAGGAGGGATTGAGAGAGGAGCAAGGTTTCCAAAGTCAACAATGATGGAGAGAGAGAGAGGGAAAAGGGTTGGGAAAGTCTTAGCGACTTTGAGGAAGAAAGCCCCTTAAATAGGTGCTAAAAAATCAGCCGTTTTCCACTTTTTCGTCGATTCCGGACTGGACCCGGGTCCCGGAATGAATCCGAATCCTAACAGAGATTTTCGCGTTCATTCTGGAATGGATCCGGAATGAATCCGGGTCCCGGAATGAAATTTGGAATGAATCCGGATTGCCCCGGAATGGACCGAACACCGATACGAGAAATGCCATAACTTTTGCATACGGACTTCGTTTTCGATGTTCTTGGTCTCGTTAAAATCGTGAAGACGAGAAATACAATAATATGTATAGAAACATCATTGTCCAACAATGGAAGATAAAACCAAATGGGGAAAGGTTTTGACCTCTCGAAAAGGAACCACCGGTAAAACCTCCAACATGAAAACACACACAACTTTTACGAATGAACTTTGAATGAGGTGAATCCAATTGGGTTGGAAAGATAAAAAAAGGAATATACAAAAAAAAGAATGGAGAAGTTACCACACATGGAAGGTGTGGATACATTCTCAAAGCTAAACCGGACATTTTCACCACCGAAAACACAACAAGTTTTTCTTACCAAAATTGTTTTCGATAAACCTTGGCTTGCCTTGAAGATCACGACAAGCACCAAAACCTCATGGAGATAAAAGACAAATAAGAACCAAGAAATATGATATGCAAGTATGAAAAGGTTTGAGATCTCCACAACAATTTGATCAAGTTACTCACTTGAGAGGCCCTCTTGATAGTACAGCTATTAATCCTATAACCCGGTCTCCCAAAGACACGAGACCGGTAAAATAGAAAACCTATCAAGATCATAACTTTGCCTTGAGCATTACACTTGAGATAGATGATGAAGATCTTGACTCTCTCAAGTTGGATCCTCGTTCTTGATCGTGCTTACTAGCACATGCTCCGCTTGATGAAGACTTGTAAGTTGTTCCCCCATACATCATTATGGGAGATACCCTTATCGGAAATATTCACGAGGCCACAATCTCCAAATTGGTGGCAAGCATCAAGCATATGATTTCTTCTAGATGCTTCACTTGAGCTTCCACGTCAAGCTTGATGACGAACACCGCTTGACGACATAGAACATGGGCTATATAAAATCTTTCATTTGATGCATGCCCATGTAAAGATACCTAACCACACATAGAGATTCCACACACACATATATGGGTTAGTTCACAAATATATATGGTAAATTGCTTCCCAAACTATGAGATATATAATCCCACTTGGTACATCTTGTAGCTTTGTGAGTTGATCCCTTGCTTGATCAACCTTGTATCTTTTCTTCATTCTTCATATGATGATGTCTTGAAGATAATCATGAAACACCATCTAATCATTTTCTTCAAGACACTTTCAATAAGCTCAACTCAAACCATGACCATTCTTCAAAAAAATCCTTGAATATAACAATGGTCATCATGAAAGCTTCTAGAGTTCAACACATGAACTCCAATCTTTCCTATGGACAAGATCTACAAGGATAACTCAATGCAAACATTAGTCCATAAGGATTGTAATTAATTACCAAAACCACACATGGGGGAACCATGCGCTTTCAATCTCCCCCATTTCAGTAATTGATGACAATCCCTTTTTACGAGGGTTTATATGATGAATTAAGCAACCATGCAAAACAAAGAGCAAGGATGAAATAGCGTGGAAGGAAAATGCTTAAGAACGAAACTAAAGCATAAAACCAAATTCCCTTAAACCCTCTAAACTTCTCCCCCATTGGAATCCATTGCCAAAATGGGAAAAAAGATTAGAAGGCCAATATAATAAGAGCTCCCCCATAGTGTGTGCATTTCTCATGATATGAGTGAAATCAAGTGCATATATCCAACTATGAATAGATGGATGGAGATAAAACTATATTGAGGATCCAAAGATTTCCAAAGAATATCAAATTGAATAATACTTTGTCAAAGAAGCAACCAACCAAAGGATCCGAAAAACCAATTGAGCAAAAACAATATTATGAAAAGATCAACCAAGTGTTCTAGAAAATTAAGAGGGAAATCCCTAAGGTACATGCACAATTTTACATTTGAATTATTATATAGTGTGCACAACATGGAATCATCACTCCCTTCTAAATAATTTTGAACACAAACAATTGCAAGAGAGTAAGTGGGGAAAAGAAGCAAAGCAACTTTCAAACAAACAAAACATGAGCAATTAAGATCAAGGAGTGATAAATAAAAGACTTACTCAACCGAAAGAGATGAGTGTGACAAGGAAAAATATTTTTAGGAGACTAATCGGATGAGAAAAGCTTCATCACAGTCTTTCAATATATGAGGCACATAGTGCATATCATGTCTTTCCCATACACACAAACCAACGAGGATAAAACACATAGGTCCACAAGCTTATTAAGATGCAAAAGGAATACCAAATGAAAAGCAAAGGTTGTGCCTTTTAGAAACCACCAAAGAAAATAAAGCAATAAAAGGTGGTCACTAAAGAAATAGAATACCAATTAAATATGTAACTATTCTTGTGTGTATAAGTTTCTAAGTGGACACCAATCACAAACATATATATCCACAAATAAACATGCACACACGAAATAGGTACTAAGGTAAGAACATAATATCCAAGAGAGTTTCATAAATATACCATAAGATTTTTTCTTGAAAGAAAAGCACTATGCTTAATTTTATCTTAAGGGGATATATATATATATGAAAAATCAACAAACTCATAAAAGCATGACAAATATCACAAGGGAAAAGTGATAGTTGGAATGCTTCGACAAAGGTAACTCGTATCACAAAGGCAAATGTTTTTTTTTCGAGAATTCATCAATATTGCATATGAGAGACTTCGAGTAGAAGTTGCTAGATTAATATACTTGGGATTGGTGAATCATGAAAATGATTATAAATATCCCCTTGATATGTAATCATCTCGGCTTACTCATATTTGCAACAAAGATGTTTTTATAAGACATTTGCAAGAACCAAATGGAATTCATGCCAAGATACAACATACACAAGGTTGAAAGCTAGAAATGTATGCATGAGATAGATACTTGTTACCAAGAAGACATTGGTGATGTAGAGGATGCGAGTTTGATAATCATCGTAGCTTGACTCCTATAATACCATGGTGAGAACACCTTCCTTATGAATGGAGCAAGCAACCAATGTATCTCCATTGTACCTAAAAACAAAATTCAAGTACAAAATGGTACCCAAACTCATTGGGTCCAAAGTAGTTAGAGAAACTACAATACATAGGACATACTCCACGTAAATATGTGCATATTAATATGAATTTTAATTTCATGCACATCTTAGCCATTTAGGATTTGATGGAGTTTATCCTATATATTGGACCAAAGAAAGTAAGCATGTCAAAGGATATACATATAGTAAATAAACATGCACAAAACTTTCAAGAACCAAAACAAGATACAAATTGGACAAAACACCAATTAAACCAAGAAGCCACTCACAAGAGTGAAAAGAAAGAGAATTGTCCAAATTATATCAAGACCCAAATCAACACATGATTGAGGAAACCAAATAGAGAATATACCAAAAAGTATCAAAGGATAAGAAAACCCTCTACACTTTTAATGATGGCACACAAAGTACCAAGACAAAAAAAAATCCGTCTTCCAAGGAGACAAGTCATTGGGATAAAATATCAATTTCAAGACAACAAGTGTTCAAACGCATATAGGACAAATCTTCTAATAATAGTGCATTAATTTTGATCTTGCATTTTAATACAAAATGCACACAATGGAATCATTACTCTCCATATATATTTTTCAAACACTAGTCAAGCTCAAGAAAAGCAATAAGAGGCAATACCAATTTAAAGAATGGTGATCTACTCAAAGTAGGATAGCTTCCCCGAGAATAGTGCAACCCAAAGAAGTATGAATTTGAATGTAAGTGCACGAGAATGGTATCATTTCTTTTCCTATCTCAAGAAAGCATAAAACAAATTTTGAGTAGTGAAAAATGATACAAAAGGTACAAGGAAGACACAAGGGAGTTTAAACCAAACAAAAATCCTTAGCAAGAAACAAGTCACTTTTCGAGCAAAGGCCAAAGTAAATATGATCAATAAATTTACTACAATTGATTATTACTTGTCAAAGACCAGAAATGTATGGAGATATTTCTTGGTGGTAGATGATTTATCCACAATCATATTCACAAAACATAATCATGTGACAAAATATAGGAGTTGAAAAACATGCTTAGATAGAGATTCTTGAAGGCTTCATATAAAAAACGAATATGCAAAGAACCAAGAAACTCTCTCACAAACAAGATACCAAAGATATTTAAGAAAATATGGAACTTGTTTGAGCAACATGCCACATAGGAGCAGGATTATTGACAATATCAACTCTAGGTGGCAATACCTCGCATGTTCAAATTTATAGGCTTGTAGTATGCACATAGCTTATTACTCCCCCATAATGTGATACTCCATTTTTCAACAAGAGGCAAAGAAAATAAATCCAACTATAGAAAGTTAATGGTCATTAGAATTTGAATTTCTCATGAGAATGACATACCACATAGAGACTAGATAATATTGATATATCAACACTAAGTGGTTTTCCTCATGTACACACATTTTAGGATAGTAAAGTTCCAAGAGCATATTACTCCCCCAAAATGGTATAGTCCATTAATCTCCCAAAGAGCCAAATAAAATACAAGAGTTGAAATTAAGGCTCTAACACAAAGAACACAAGTACATGGAGTGCAAACCAACAAACTCATACTAGATTAACCAAGATGGGTAAGTAGTAAGCACAACACATAAAAACACATGCTAGAAACAAAAATAACATATGCAAGGGAGAAAGCAATTTTCAATGTATATGATTTAAATACAAGTTACTGCAAGGAGGCACATTGGATATGAGATATATATAATCCAAATGACTTGGCTTGAGGAAATATACTTGATGAAGATACCTTAATTCTTCATGATATAGCCAAGTCTCCAATGCCCTCCAACAACACCTATTGATCAATTTTGAGTTTGTTGGTCCCCAACCAAGTTGGGTCCTAAGAGGTTAGTCACAATAGGTTTGGCAACCCAAATGGTTCTTTTCTTGACACCACTTTGAGTACCAACATACTTGGCAAACACACTACCCACATTATCCTTCCGAATGGAATACACATCGTCAACAAGGATAGGGTTTGATAATGTACCATTAGTGCATGAAGAAGCAAGGTGTCCCTTCTCACGACAAAGGTAGCAACGTCGACTCTTCTCTTTCTTATTAATAGGCTCCTCAACTTGAGGAGCATTGGCTTGAGTCTTCTTAGGAGGTGGTCGTTGTTCAACTCGTGGTTGAGCATGATATTGAACAAGAGGCTTCTTCCCTAGTTGTTTCTTACTAAGAAACTTCTTCTTTAAAGGGTAAGATCTAACATGGTGCCCTTCAATCTTGCACTTGAAGCAGATAATCTTGGCCGAGTCTTTTACTTGTTCTTGTCCCTTCTTCTTTTTAACCTTGGACTTGTTCTTGATATTGGAGTTGAATCCAAGTCCACTCTTGTCATTGGGAAGTCTTCGCACTCTCAACATCTTTTCAAGGGTGGAACTCCCTTCATGACACTTTTCCAAGTCTTTCTTCAAAGAAGTGACTTGGGCCTTGAGATCTTTGATTTCCTCTACATGGTTAGAAACAACACAAGGGCTAGAGGAAGTAGATGCTTCATTGTTAGAGCAACAAGGCATGGAAATAAATTCATCACAATATGTAAAAACATTATGATAGGATGAATTACTAGTACTAGCACAAGGCAATATAGCATTATTAGAAGAGATTGTGCTAGTAACCACATGAGGATCATAATATGTTACCTTCGTGGTGATAGCCTCAAGAGCTAACTTTAGCTTAGTATGGGATGCTAGAAGATCCTCATGAGATCTAGCAAGCTTTTCATGGCTTTCTTCCAATTTCCCACACTTGCTAGTCATCAACTCGAGTTGAGACCTTAGCTCAACATTCTCCTTCAAAATAGACGATTCACAAGATGTGGAGTTAGTAGCACAATCATCATTAGAAATAGAATAAGACAACTTGGCAAGCTCATTATTCAACCTAGAATTTTCCTCAATTAGATTAGCATTGCCAACAACAAATTCAACCTTTTAATTTTTAAGCACTTTATATTTAGGAATAGTATGGTCACGTGCTTTAGTGAGAAAGGCTATTTGTTCATTATGTGACTCTTCAATAGATTCAAGTTACTCCTCAAGGGAAACTCTACCCTCATGCTCTTCCTCAAGGGACATAGTGAGGTATGCCTTTTCATCGGCATCCCTCCTTTCAATCTCACCTTTCTTCTCATTGATTTTAGCGCTATAAATAGAAAAGGCCAAAATTTCACCCAAAGGTGAGATAGATTTACTACCTTTAGGGAGATCAAGAAGAACCAACTCACCCTTCTCCATTAAAGAGACATCATCCTCATACTCTCTATAAATAAATCCTCATCCTAATCATCACAAGATGTAGATGGTTCCAAAGGTGGAGATACCTTTGAATCCTTAGCCATAAGGCACAAGTGAGGATAGGAAGGTGATGAAGAGGGAATGCTTGAAGCTCCATAAAGGTCCATGTCTTGTTCCAACAAATTTTAGGATTTCCTATACATTGTTAGACACACAAGTACTAGAGGAAATGGAAGCATTGTTTTCATGAAAACAAGACATAGGAAGCATATCATCATGAGATTTAGTTGAAAAACTATTAAATGATATGCAAGGACTATCAATACTAGCATGTAAGCAATTTTGAGTGCTAGAAGATATTAAGTCCAAAGATAGAACATTGCAATGGGCTAGAGATGAAGTATAGTCAATAGTAGATTCACTATCCACAATGAAATTTCTATCACCACTCACCATATCATTAGCTTGTGAAAAATCACATGTTGGTGGAGTGGATAAAGATGTGAAATCATCACGGCTGGAGGTGGAAGGAGAACAATCATCCTCAATAATGTTGGACACATCATATATATCTTGAAGTTTTGTCCATAGCTCACGAGCGTTCCGAAAAGGCTTGATTGATTCAATGACTACATCGCTCAATACGCACAAGAGACCATTAGATACTAGAGTATCGAGATAAGAGTTTTCCTCATCCTCTAAAGATAAATCTTGAGAAGTTCGGAGGAAGAAAATCCATATCTACAATTCTCCTTACATACTTTGGACCCATGTCCGTAAGAAAATTAAGAATGCGAATTTTCCAAACATCATAATTTCTACCATAGAATATAAAAGCGAGATCATGCTCTATTTCCCTAAACAACATCGTACTCTCTAGGATGTAAAGCCTAATAATGATAGCCCAGGCTCTGATACCAATTGAACGGACAATGATGTTGCCTAGAGGGGGGAGGGTGAATAGGCGATTAAAACTTTTCCAGTTAAGGCTTGCTAAATGCGGAAATAAACTAGATGTTTAAAATAACAAGCACACAACCTAAATATTCTAGGGTAAACTACGTGTACCAACAACTTATGCTAAGCAATACAAGTAACAAGGTGGTAGCAAGATATATAACTTCAAGCGCGAAGGCTATCACAATGTAAATTGCATAAGTAAAAGTACTCGGGTATAGAAATAACCTAGGCACACAGAGACGATGATGTATTCCCGAGTTCCTCTCACAAGGGGAGGACGTCTCATTGGAGGGGTGTGAGCTCGCCACAAGATGCCTACTCAACGCCACAAAGTTCTCACCCTATTCTCCGATGAACCTCGCCACAAAGGCCTAGTTCACCTTCCACTATTGGCAACCTTCAATCTCAAGGCACACATCCACAACTTAATTGGAGGCTCTCGATGTCACAACAATATTGGGGCACGTATCCACAACTCAATGGCTCCCAAGAATACCACAAGTCGTCTAGGGTCCAAGACCCAAGAGTAACAAGCTTACAAACTTTCAACTTCCACGAATCCTCGTGGAAAGAGCAAACCGATGCAACTGATGCAAATGGCAAGATCACAAGTGCTCAAATCCTTCACTCTCAAATTCCAACAAAGAAACAAATGCTTATGGGGTAATAAGAGAGGAAGAACAATGGAGGAGAAACACCAAGAACTCTAAGATCTAGATTCACTAAGTTCTCCTCACAAAGAGGAGAGATGGAATGGTGGAAATGTGGATCTAGATCTCCTCTATCTTCTCCCTCAAATATATGCAAGAATCATAGGAGGGATTGAGACAGAGGAGAAAGATTTTCAAATTCAACAATGGTGGAGAGAGAGAGAAAAAAATGGGTTGGGAAAGTCTTAGGGACTTTGGGGAAGAAAGCCCCTTAAATAGGTGCTAAAAAACTAGCCGTTTTCCACCTTTTTCGTTGATTCCGGACTAGATCCGGAATGAATCCGGGTCCCGGAATGGCCCGGAATGAATCCAAATCCTAACAGAGGTTTTCAAGTTCATTCCGGAATAGATCCGGGTCCCAGAATGAAATCCAAAATGAATCCGGGTTGCCCCGGAATGGACTGAACACCGATACGAGAAATGTCATAACTTTTGCATACGGACTCCGTTTTTGATGTTCCTGGTCTCGTTGAAATCGCAAAGACGAGAACTAAAATAATATTCAGAGAAACATAATTTTCCAATGATGGAATATAAAACCAAATGGGGAAAGGTTTTGACCTCTCAAAAAGGAACCACCGGTAAAACCTCCAATACAAAAACACACACAACTTTCGCGAATAAACTCCGAATGTGGTGAATCCAATTGGGTTGGAAAGATAAAAAAATGAATATAAACAAAAGGAATGGAGAAGTTAACACACATGGAAGGTGTGAGTACATTCTCAAAGCTGAACCGGATATTTTCACCACCGAAAACACAACAAGTTTTTCTTACCAAAACCGTTTTCGATAAACCTTGGCTTGCCATGAAGATCACGACAAGCACCAAAACCTCATTGAGATAAAAGACAAATAATAACCAAGAAAGATGATATGCAAGTATGCAAAGGTTTGAGCTCTCCACAACAATTCGATCAAGTTACTCACTTGAGAGCCTCTCTTGATAGTACAACTATCGATCCTATAACCCGGACTCTCAAAGACATGAGACCGGTAAAATAGAAAACCTATCAATATAATACCTTTGACTTGAGAATTCCACTTGAGCTGGATGATGAAGATCTTGACTCTCTCAAGTTGGATCCTCTTTCTTGATTGTGCCTACTAGCACATGCTTCGCTTGATGAAGACTTGTAAGTTGCTCCCCCATAGACCATTATGGGAGAGGATAGCTCCCCCATACACCATTATGGGAGAGACCCTTATCGGAAATCTTCACGATGACACAATATCCAAATGGGTGGCAAGCATCAAGCATATGATTTCTTCTAGATGCTTCACTTGAGCTTCCACGTCAAGCTTGATGACGAACACCGCTTGACGACATAGAACATGGGCTATATGAAATGTTTCTCTTGATGCATGGCCATGTAAACATACCTAACCACACATAGAGATTCCACACACACATATATGGGTTAGTTCACAAATCTATATGGTCAATTGCTTACCATACTATGAGATATATAATCCCACTTGGTACATCTTGTAACTTTGTGTGTTGATCCCTTGCTTGATCAAGCTTGTATCTTTTCTTCATTCTTCATATGATGATGTCTTGTAGATAATCATGAAAGATCATCTAATCATTTTCTTCAAGACACTTTCAATAAGTTCAACTCAAACCATGACCATTCTTCAAATAAATTCTTGAATATAATAATGGTCATCATGAAAACTTCTAGAGTTCAACACATGAACTCCAATCTTTCCTATGGACAAGATCTATAAGGATAACTCAATGAAAACATTAGTCCATAAGGATTGTCATTAATTACCGAAACCACATATGGGGGAACCATGCTTTTCACCATTTGTCATGTCTCATATACAAACTAGTTAATATTAGATGACCACGTTTTCCTAATCATGGATATTTGTTATGTTAATATTAACGAGAGCATATTTTTGTTTCAACATTGTGGCTGGGTAGACCCAAATAGTTGAGATACTACGAGACATGATTCTATCATCGCTATAAATAGTATCATCACAATATGATTATTTTGTTTGCTTCCTTTGACCATGATAATATACGTTGATTTTCACTTGAAAGTTCACTTTGATGTAGTAAAGTATCACATCGTAAACTGAATGATCAAAAAAGCTATTAGTTGGTATTCTCGAAGGTGTTCATTTCATCATGATAGTTCAAGACTAGAAATTACTCCTATAGTCAATAGAGTGATACATCCAGGATCCACTCGGTGTAATGGTATCTGTTAATAAGTCTGCGCAGATAAAGGCATACCAATAGTCATGGTGATACTATAACACGGTAACGAGTAAAAGAAATCATACCGGACATCGATAATAATGTGATATAGTGATTAAAGATTTTAATCACGGTCTTATCATTCATCTCGTCTCCAGGTATTGATTGGTATCGTGAAGTAATAGAAACTTACTTAATAACCAACATATTCAACAGAGTTTTTTCTATAACTTTTAGAAATCAATATGGCGGTCCGTGCCAGCGCGCTATATCGCGTTTGCAACGCCAGTTTTCCGGTTACAGCGCCCGTGGGGCGACAACGTTGTTAGAGGCGCCTAAATAACGCGAGCGTCTGTGGGGTGGATTTATCAGGCGCTGAAAAATAATGCGCGCGCGACAGAAAGCTCACACAAACAAACATGTAGATCATAGCAGATCAAACAAAGGAATAAAAATATAGAATAAATAGTTTAATTATTTCTTACAACACAAATAAATTACACACAACAATACAAACAATAGTTCGTCCGATAGCTGTCGAATACAAATATACAAACATACAAACAATAGTTAACTACTGGTTTTGTTGTCCATACCATTTTCACCACTCCTCCATGGCATCTTCTTGAAGATCATCATGAGAATCGTTCTGGCGAATGGAATGGTAGGATGCAACAAAGTGGGTAACTCTCTCTGCTCTTCTTCTCACTCGTACGGCCTGTCCCATTGAATCGTAGACAGAATAGTCTACATCTTACCCACGCTCGTTCTCGATGATCATATTATGCATGATCACATATACGGTCATAATGTATCAAAGGATCTCTTGATCCCAAAATCTAGCCCGGCCCTCTCACAATAGCAAATTGGGCTTGCAAAATCTCAAATGCTCTCTCCACATCTTTCCTTACCGCCACTTGTGCATTATGAAAATCATACTGTTTCTTACCTTGTGATTTCTTCACCGGCTTCACAAATGTCCGCCACCTTGGATAGATGTCTTCTAGGAGATAGTAGCCATAGTTGTATCTGCGCCCGTTTGTTTCAAACTCCACCGGTGGCCGCTCACCGTTAGCAATCCGGTTCATCAGTGGTGACCTGTGAAGAACATTGATGTCATTACAAGAACAAGACATTCCAATGAAAGCATATCAAATCTAAGTCTCATAATCATCCACGGCTTCAAGGATTATAGTGGTATCCTTTTTGTGCCCCTGGAATTGTCCATGCCAAGCTGTCGGAATTTTTTTTCCAGATCCAATGCATCCAATCAATGGAGCCAAGCATGCCTGAAAATCCCCGAGCTTTGTTGAACTCCTACAATCTCGCTGTGTCTTGAGCATTGGGAGATCTCAAACATTCATCATAAAACACTTCCACAATTGCTACCACAAAGTACTTGACACACTTTATAGTTTGACTCTCACCCATTCCCAAATGATAATCAACTAGATCCGCCGGAATACCATATGCCAACATACACAAGGCGGCGGTCACCTTCTGATAGGTGCCATGGCCAAGTTCTCCGGCAACAATCCTGCTTTGCTGAAAAAAAGGTCATACTTCATCACCTCCTCCGAGGTCTTCTTAAATAACTCGGTGCACATCCTAAAACGGTGACGAATATATTTCTCGGGATATATGGGATCCTCTGCAAAAAATATCCACATGAACTTGTTGTGGCCACCAATCATTTCCCTCCACAACTTATCTCTACCCGAACAGATCCACCGTGCTTCGATCTCTTATTGGCGTGCAAAGCCAAAAGAATAGCAATGTCCTCTTCCTCTTGGAGATCCCATTCTTCGTCAGACGAATCATAATCATAAGACGAACTCATCTAGAAATATAGATTGGCGATTATTATTCAAACTAGAAAATAGCGATTGTAAATGAGCAATTCGGCGTCTCTCGTACCTTTGAGGAATTGCGTCGAACACCTTGTGCGCGGTGGGTCACTGCACTGCCGCCGGGCGCGAGCGCGCAGGCGTGGAGGTCTGCCGGTCGAATCGGCGGCGGAGGAGAGCTCGCGTAAGCGGCAAGAATCGCACGGGACCACCCTGAAAGAGCGTCGGCGACCGACCAAGTTCTACCGTGGCGGCGCCTCACGGGCTGCCATGTGAGTGGCGGTGGTGGGTGAAAACTGCGCGCGTCGTGTGAGAGTTGCGAGCAGGGACAGGTGGTGCGGCGGCGGGCGGATTTGGGCTGCCGAAGGAGGAGGAGGGGAAATGGAGCAGTGCTGCCACTGGCGCGCACAGAAATTTTACCGGCGGTTGGCTATTCACGCGTTCGCTCGATAGTCGCGTGCGCGGGACTGATTCAACCAGACACAAAGGTCACACCAGATTTTTTCAGTAACCAGTTCTGATTGCAACCGTAGTTATACAATATCACTTACACATTACAATAGCTGTGCTTGGAGCTTACATAAGTGGCACAGAAGAATACCGTTACCAAATCCAATCTAGAAGCATCCCCTCAAGATTTAAGCAGTTGAATATATGACCACGGGCAAAACAAAACAAAACTCACACTACCTGTGTCCCCAGGCGACCCCAGACACATTGACACACATCAAAGAACACACGCAGCATTCAAGTACTTGAGAGTAAACAAACATATGACTGACGCACCAGGAAACAGAACGTCACATAAGAATCTGGGCTTATAGTGGTTCTCTACTTCCAGGTATCGCTTTCGGAGCATTTCGGGTTTCAGTTAAGCGCCAGGAGAAGCAGGGCCCTGAGCAGGAGGCGGGTACCCTGGCACATAGGGAAAAAGAGGAGTGCCATGCTCAATTGGACCGGGTCTGATACTCGCCTTGGAGCTTGGACTTGGGTCAACAGGTTGGTAGTCATCAGCATGTACGTCTTGCAAGCTTCTGTTAGTAACAGTATGCATATTTTCCTGGAAAAAAAATGCATCCAGGAACACTGATTTTAAGTTTTCTTCCATCAAAGTTAAGCTATACTAGGCAAGATAATAAACCGAAGCACATTGTACATGTGGTGTTTGTATGCTTATTCTGATATGTGAAAAGCGAACGCATTTTTCAGGTTTATTTTTAAGTACACACCTTGAGTTTCCTGCCGTTTAGCTGAACGGTTCCATAGGCCGGGTCTGCATTGCAGTTAAGATGTCAAGCCATAGGCCATATTATTCTCATTACCTACCGAAAGTAAAACAGCTATTGAACCTATACATACTGAGAAGTGAAGAAACCAGAACTGACCCAAGCAAAGTCATGGCGTATAACGTATTGGACCTATGGAGACATCTTAATTTGGAACATATGCTTCAAGTGGTACAGCTATATCGAAGAGAACCCCAGAATATAGATGAATAACTATCATGTTGAACTGTGAGCATCACCACATCCACATCGTTTTCAAAGATCCATCATCAAGGATAGCTGCTGCTAGAGCTATACGCTTTTTTCTCTAAACCTCATGCCACACAAGGAGAAAAGAACAAGAATCTCCTGAACAAAGCTACAAGGCAACAGAAGACGAAGACGGGAAAGCGGAAGAGCAACAACGTTTCTTGCGTGCGTGCGTACCTTCAGACTTCACCGAGGCTCCGAGCAGCAGGTTCCATCCGACGAACGCGGCGACGAGCAGAGCCAGGACGGTGCGGCCCTTCATCTTCTCGCCGATCTCTCCCCCTGCCCGGCGATCCCTTTAGAAGTTTCAGGCTGCTTCAGCACCGGCGTTCGTTTTGGTTTTGCTCCCTTCAGGCAGCCTCCTGCCTGCCTGTAAGACACTAGATAAAGACGGTCCATGCAATCCATCCATGATGTAACTTTCATGTGCATGTCAGTATGGGATTAAAGAAATGGTGTGATAACACGGCCAGAATTTATGTCTCGTCAACACCGAGGAGGAAGGTGCAGAAAAATGGCCGGGCAAAGCGAGGAAGGTGGCCTCCATGCATTCCTCCGTCAGACCCTGCGCTTCTCATTGATTGCCAAGCCCTTGCAGGTGTTGTTTCCCTGGAACCAATGAATATACTAGTACTTTATCGCCGCCTCTATTTCATACAAATTTTCTTACGTGATCATAGCGTGTCCTGTTTCCAGGGTTTTCAGTTATACAGGCTGCATAGAAACATGTAGCGCTTGTCAGATAGGTGGCGTTGGAAGCATCAGACTTCAGATTTCACAGTGTACTAAATCCATATGACTAACAAAACTTCACCAAAATCTTCCTAGATCAAAGGTAATATTCCGTTACCGTACAGATGGCGAAACTGTACGAGAGCGCAATATCAAGGAGCAAATTCAGATGACATACTAGCTCACAGAGCTTCACAAAAATCTTCATAGATCATAGGAAATTCCATCACTGTAAAGATGGTGAAACTGTACAAGAACGGGGTCGATATCAAGGGTCAAGTTCAGATGACATATACTAGTATTACATTTGCCAGGGACGGAATGGAGAAGGTAAACAATAATATACTACATCGGTATTGCCCTGAATTTTCTTCTCCTTATCCTCCCTAGTATTGCCCATCAAACGGTGGATTAGATTTGTAACTGGTGGAGATATTTTATAAGGATTCTCGGCAATGTCATCGATTCGGCATGATGTCGTTGGAGCCTTCTAGGTCACAGGCGCGTTCAGGGCAATCCAGCTTGCCCCACCGTGCATTTACTCTCTGGCAAGGAAATGTTGTTTTCCCAAGGCTGCAAAAGACAACCACAAAAACACACAGATGAGCAGCTTATAAGAATGGTCTCGTCAGGGGAGGGCGTACTGTTCTGCAAAACCTGATGCTGTGAATGAGAACATCTACGTTTATGATAACAAGAAAGGAGCACACACGATATTACTGCATTCCTAGGAAAACAATGATATACTGCTCTATTTTTCCTGTTTTTGGCCTGAGACCTTGTCTTTCCAGTGGCAATAGAAAAACATTAACACTATAATACTCCACTCTAAGATAAGTTTCTAAGGGACCACCGGATCAACAATTTGAATTTGCCAGTAATTGACTCACCTTCGATTAACCACATTGTGCACATAACACAACCACTGGGAGAATTCAGCCTGAGATCCTGCTTGAACAGGATTTGCTCTGGAAAAGAAAAGAATAAGAAGTCACTTTCATATTGTTACGAGAGAGTATTATGTTGACTGACACAAGAAAGTGATTAAAAAAAATAACAATGGGACAGCCACGGTTGGAACATATATTACACCGCGACGATGAAATGCTTTACTCCATGCAAGCTTTTAGGAAACAAAGTGACACAATTCATACGCTTCACGTATTGGCTGTTGATAAAATGAGCTTACAACAGATAAACAGCCATTGGATCACCATGCCGAATTGTCTTATCTATGCCCGCGGTCAGTTATCATCTGTTTCTGCGAACAAGACCCTAGAGAACATACTAAAAAATTTATCATAAATGCCCTCATATAACCTACAAGTAAATACGTTGCAAATTCTGACAGACAAATGCATGGATGTAAGACTTCATAATCAAACGTTCATATGCACAGTTCCATGTTGCAAAAGCAACATGAATTCCTAGTCCTTATGTGATATTCTCGTAGCAAGTCATGAAGCAGCAAATGGTCAAAGATAGATTCATTAATACTTCATCACATACCAAATCTTCACGAAAAACTAAGCCTGCAACGTGCAAACGTACCTCAGGAATCAAACTACTAAAATTGGCAACACAGTGTATACAAAAGGCTAGAGGGCATTGCTTACTTCAGAACTTCCTTGAAGTGATCAGCGCATTCTTTGCAAGGGTACAGTCTAGAAATTAAAGCCATCTGAATATGAAAACAGGAAGAAAGGTTATAGTTGCATGGACTGAAAACATAAGGAAAAGCAAAATGAGATGTGGGGCAGGAAAATCTTCAGGATGAGGAAGTGTATTTATGTTTTTCCCCTGCATCCTTATTTTTTAATAACAAACAAACTAAACCGGCCCTCCAGATAATGTATAGGCTCAGAGTTTATGGGAAATCAACAAAAGGACATCTATAATAAGTGAAACAAATTGCACACGGTATTTATTTGAGCCACTTAATAAAGAATAATAAAAGCAGTTGCTTTCAACAAATCTGTTACAGGTGATTTTATCAAGTAAAAGCATACACATATTTCTCCAGCTAAACATATAACAAAAACAGAAATGCCTGAGTTGCAATGTTCTTGTATTTAGCCATGGAAGTAAGTTAACCAGTATCTGCAAAGTTTCCATTCATCTTCCGAAAACCACAATTTTCCTAAGTATCATCCACAACACTAAATTTTCCCAAGTATCATCCACAACACTAAAGAAAGCTATGTAAGTTGTCTGTCCTGCTTACCAGCTCTTTAGCATCCCGTTTCTGCTGCCTGGTAGGTGCATCAGGGAACTGAAACACAAGTAAAAAAAACGCAATTAGAGAACTAAGCGTGCAGCAAATCGATTTACAGCATTGATGCTTCGAATTGAATGGTTGCCTTATCCACAAGTATATTGTTGCTAATGTACGCAAAGGCATTGTGACTCATGGAGACCATCCACATCCACGACCCATGCTACATTGCTAATATGAACAAGACTGGTAGCTTAGGTCGATTTATGAACTTCCGTGTGCTACTCACAATGACAGAACCAGTAAAGACCGAGCACCTGCGCCGCGATGGTGTGGAGCAGCATCCACGTGGACCGGCCGACCTCCTCCTTCGTCAGGGGCGCGACCTTTGCATCCTTCTCCTGCGCATTCAATCGAACACATGACAAATCGCCTTTTTTGTCCAGAGAAAGGGAGAGGAAACGGGGGGAGAGCTTGCCTTGAGGACCTCTAGCGGCGGGGGAGGGGGCGGAGGCGGAGGCGGGGAGAGGGATAGGGAGAGGAGGGGGCGGAGACGGTGCTCGTCGGGAGCGGTGTCGGGGGCGATGAGGAGGCGGCGGGAGAAGGCGGCGACGGTCTGGAGCACGGGCTCCAGCGGGTTCGAGCCCCACGGCGGCATCGTTGCCGGAGGAGAGAGGAGAGCAGGAAAAAACTGGGGGTGGGGAGTAATCGGTGGATTTCGGTGGGAATTGACGGTGGGCCGCAGGCCTGGTTTATCGTTGCCCAAGCAGGTTGACCTGACATGGGCCATGGAGGAGATGATTGTGTGCCGGCACGGATCAATCCGTTGATGTTGATCTATTCATGTTTTCCCTCAAATAAAAAAATATGTTCACATGTTTTTTTCCAGTCACGGTGTGTTGATTTAGGAGAGCCACCATGAACCCCTAGAAAAAGATAGAGAGCCATAACAACTGTATTGATTCTCAAATATGGTTACATTGTTTATATCAGGCTTGAAATAATAAAATCCGGGGATCTCCCGCTCAAACGCATGTTTGGAATATCTTTACATGACCAACAAGCAAAAAACATACGGTGTTCCCCTCCCTATGACAATGATCGATAACAAGGGCATCTCAGATCGTTTTGAAGTCTCTATACGTGCAACCGTTCACCAAATTATCCGGTTGCATATGATTGATGAGAGTGGAGGAGAGAGAAAAGGGGGTGAATGAGTAAAAGTATAAGGATACCTGCTAGAGGGGAGTTGAATAGCCGTTTTAAAGTAATTACGACTTATGATTGAGTAAATACGGAATAAAACTAGCGTTTAATTTATTAAGCATAAAACCAAAATAAGTTAGGTTTACCTATGTGCACCAACAAGTTATGTTAAACAAGTTAAGCAACTAAAACATAACAATAAATAACTTCAAACACGAAGCCTATCACAAAGTAAATGCACAAGTAAAGGTTTGGATATAGAGACAATCGAGCGATACGAAGACACGAGGTGATTCCTGAAGTTCTTTCGACAACGGAATTACGTCTTCGTTGGAGAGGTGTGGAGCCAACAAGGCACTCTAACACACGTTTGTGCTCACCGTATTCTACTTGAGCTTCTCCGATGAGGGAGGAGCTCGTGGCCACTATAAGATGGACTTGAAGACGTTGACCAAATCTTACACTATGTTGATGCACTTCTCCAAAACTTAATTGTAGGCTCTCAACAATCTCCGAAACTTCTTGAAACAAGATGGGAGCTGAAAGAGCATTTCCCTCATTATGTTTTGATATTTGTTGACAACACAGTTAGAGTCTTAAAGTGTGCTAAGTGTTGCAGGGATTTCTTGTGCTTAAACTCTACATATTTATATCACATGATCTATTTGCAAAACCTCAATGAAATCACATTGAAGAAACAAGCATTTTGTGGGGTTTCTGTCTAAGGCGGTACTACCGGGGTCGTCCGGTACTACCGGATTTTCCAGTAAAATGGTACTGGAATGGTTCTGGAACCAGCGCACGAATCTCGGCACTACCGGAGTGGCTCGGTAGTACCGACAGGGTGGTACTACCGGCTTTGTACAGTACTACTGTAGGATATAGAAGCTGGCTCGAAGTTTTCAGCAGTCGAAGAGGAGCCATTGAGCGGTACTACTGCGCTGGCTCGGTAGTGCCAGGCCTGCGGTACTACCGATGCTGCGTGGTACTGCCGGGTTTTCCAGAATAGGGTACTGGATTCGCCAAGTTTTCTTGTCCCGGATTCAGCACTACCGCTCCCGTACGGTAGTACTAACTATGGAGTTCTGCCTGCGAAGCCAGCGTTGACCCGGTGAAGATTTGCTAGGGCGGTACTACCGGACGCCGTCCGGTACTACTAGGTGAAGAAATAAATACTCAAACGGTCATATTTGAGGGGACAGGTATAAATAGCCTATTCCCTTCTTCCCTAAGGGGTAGCTCATCCAGCATTGAAGACCCCACTTATTGAGCTCACCAAAAGCTAGATTTCTCACAATCCCTCCACCCAAACTCATTGATATTTGGAGGTTTGGAGGAGAAGGCCCTGATCTACATCTTCACCAACTTGTTCTTCATTTCCCCCTCATTCACTTGATGGAATCTAGTCTAGGATTTCCTTTAGGAAAACCTAGACCCCATTGCTACTCACTTGTTGATTGTTGGTGATTCTTAGGAGCCCCCGATTTAGTTGTGGGTGTGTGCCTCAATCTCATTGTAAAGTAATCGATTTCCGCCTCAAAGAGAATCAATAGTGGAAGGTGAACTGGGCCTTTGTGGTGAAGTTCATCGAAGAATAGGGTGAGTCCTTTGTGGCGTTGAGTAGGCCTTTGTGGCGAAATTCACACCCCTCCAAGGAGACGTACTCCCCTGAAAAGGAGAAACTCGGGATTACAGCATTGTCTCCGCGTGCTTCCGTTATCGGTTACCTCGTTCCCTCTCCTTTACTTTGTGTTTGTATCTTGTTTATTGTTGTGCTTGTCATATAGGTAAATTCACCGTAGTTGCATATCTAGAGAATTTACCTTTGTGTAAAGCCTAAATCAAAAAAGAATTAAAATTGGTTGTAGAAGCTATTCACCCATAGCCTCGACTCTTATTTTGGGCTTAACCGCCTAAGAGTTTAGTATGGTCAACAAAGGGGAAACTGCCGCACCCCCGGCACAAGTCACTATGGATGATCTCAAGGAAATTAAAGATTCCTTGACCTCATCCATGGATGCCAAATTGATGGAGTTGCGTGATTTAATGACGCAACTCTTGGAAGCCAAGGGTACGGAATCTTCATCTTCTATTCATTCAGAAGAAACTCCGGTGAATAAGGAAGATGAGGAGGAGGGTGGAGGGACTAAAAATGGAACTCATTCCTCTAAAACACTACATCTCCTAAGGGAAAGGATGATAAGAAATAGTACCACAATTTCGAAGGAAGGTACTCTCCCGATCCTGCTATCCCAATCCTCATATTAAATTATTAACCCTAGAGGCGAACCCCCTAAAATTGATGCACATTTTTTTAGTCAATGACAATATTACTTGAAAACTCACTTGAACTCTTCTTGCATTGAGCTTTGGAGGGTCGTTCAAGATGGATACAAGCCTCATGACCCCAAGAACTTAACAAGAAGAGAAGTGGTAGATTGCCAACTCAACTACACCGCTTTGTCGATGATTCAACAAGCCCTGGGTCCAAACCACATGCCTAATCTTCAACAATACTCCACCGCCAAAGAAACATGGGATGCTCTTGTCACCATGTTTTAGGGCAATGAAAGCATGAAGAGGACTAAGTATGATACCTTGAGCAATGAGGCCGAAGGGTTCTATATGCTTGATGGTAAGAGCCATGAGGACATGTACCGGAGACTCAAGACCCTTGCCACCGGCTTTAGTGGTCTTGGTGACACTCATGTGGATGATGCTTGGATAAAGAGGAGGTACGTGAGTTCCCTCATGCCATTTGAGCCTGTGGGCTTGAAGAGCCTTCAAGGAAGACACAACTATCACATCATGACCTCAACCGAGGTGATGCAAGAGATAGCCTCCTTCCAAGTTCAAACAAAGCTTGCTCATGACACTCGTGCTCGTGCTATTGGAATGCACAAAGTGTCCTTTGTTGCTTTGAAGTACAAGGTTGTGACCAAGGTGGTGGATCAACAAGAAGAGGTTGCTTTGGGAGAAAACTTGTCTCCGCTAAATGATCAAGAATATGATCCTGTTCTTAAGGACTACATTTCTCTTGCGATGCAAAAGTTTTGGAAGAACTCTCCCAAGTCCAAGGCAAATATTGAGGAGAAGACCAAGTCAAGCTATGGCAAAGAAGGGACTAAAAAAGTGAGGGTTTGTTTCAATTGTTAAGACAAATATCACTTTGTTGCCGAGTGCCCTTTTGAGAATAGCAAAAACCATGAAGGAAAGATTGTTCTCAAGGATAAGTCAAAACTCCCCAACAAGAAGCCTCACTTCAAGAAGAAACCCTTCAATAAGAAACCATCATCAAGATATGTGCTAGTAACTCAAGAAGTGTATGATTCCGGTGATGAAGAAGAATCCACAAGTGAAGTGGCCGCTATTGCTATTGCATTTTCGTCATCTCCATCACTCTTTGGATCCCCCAATGAGAATCTTCCTTAACCTTTCGCAAAGTGCTTCATGGAAAAGGCCACCGAGGTATCGTCTTCCTCCAACTCTAAGACTCAAAGTGAAAAGAATAACCTTGCTAGTCCTAGTGTTGAAGATGAAATTGCCTCTTTGAGTCTATTTATGACTAACTTGCAAGGTGAGACCAAGAAGTACTTTGATCTTCTCATGAGTCAATTGGGAGAGGCCCAAGAGGTTCTTGATAAGAAATGTGAAACCGAGAGGGAAGATTGCATTGAAAATGGATACCTCTCAAATGCCCTCGAGAAGGAACATGAGCTTCGAGTATCTCTTGAGGAGAAACTTGAATCTATTGAAGAGTCACACAATGAATTAATTTCTAAAATCACTAAAGATCGTGACCATGAAATTGCTAAATATGAAAGAGCAAAAAATAAAAAGGTTGAGTTTGGGGTTGGTCATGAAAAACTAACTGAGGAGCTAGAGAATCTCACCGAGGTTCACAAGGCCTTGGAGAGTGAACACTCTACCCTCAAAAAGTCTTGTGAACAACTTCAAACTCAACTTGATCAATTCAATGTACCTAGTACTTCTACTTATTCTTGTGATTATGCAAACGTTATTGAGGATAATGCTAGGTTTAAAGGAAGAGATAGCAAGAATCAAGGGCAAGGGCCCTAGTGTTGAGAAGAGTGTGGCTCCTAAGACACAAGCTCCTAGACCACAAAATGGCAAGCAAGGTCTTTGCCATGTTGCCAAGAGAAAGAAAAATAATAATAATAAGAAGAAGAACAAGAACAAGGCCAAGCCCGCACAAGCAAAGAAGAATGTTGGTGCGAGTGGTATTGCCATTAGGGACAACACTACTTGTCGCAGCTCCGCAGGAACTAACAATCCACACCATTTCTTATTTGTTGATTTTTATGGTGTTGTGAAAGCTAAATACATTGGTACCATTCAGTGTTTCATTGATTAATCTATTTGGGTTCCAAATACCCTTGTTGCTAACATGAGAGGACCCTCCTCGGGTCCTAACTCAAGTCAATGATTTCTTATAGGACTATGCTTCCGGTGGGTCCAAATGGATACTTGATAGTGGGTGTACAAGTCATATGACCCAAAGCAAGGCACTTATAACGGAGTTGGGACCAAATACAAATCAAGCAACCATAACTTACGGAAATAAATCAAAATCTTAGGTAAAGGGTTTCGACAAGTGAAAGAACATAGTTCCTAAATCCTATTTTGAGTGTTTGATTACAACATATAGATGGACTAATGTGTTTTGCTAAGTGTACTCAGAAAAGATCTACCCGTAAATATCATACAAGTTGCAGCAATAAGGGAGAAAAGATTACGGAAAAAGATGCGGAAGAGAAGAGAAGAAACGGAAAAGAAATGGGAAAAGAAGTGAAGAAAATGGGGTGGCCGGCCTCCTGGCCGGCCTGGCCGGGCTCTAGGCCGGGCTGGAGCCAGCCCCACAGCACCCCACGCCGGCCCCAGGCCGGGTGCCAGGCCGGGTGGCTCGGGTGGGGGTCCGGCCTCCCCCTCAGCCCCCGCCGGCCCCAGGCCGGGTGCTAGGCCGGGTGGCTCGGGTGGGGGGTCGGCCTCGCCTAGCTCCCACGTCGGCCCCAGGCCGGGCTGGCTGCCCCCACGCCGGCCTCCCCTAGCTCCCACGCCGGCCCCAGGCCGGCTCCCAGGCCGGGGTGGGTTTTGGCCCGGGCCTGGCTGCCCCAGGCCGGTCAGGCCGGCCCCCAGGCCGGGGGGGGGGGCGCAGGAAGGTGAAAATACCCCCCAACGACCATATTTCGAACATGGGTATAAATTGGGGTCTCCACCTACCTCCTTGCTTTGTCAATCTCACCCACACTTTCTCACACCACCATTGATTGACCAAGCTCAAGCTCAAGAACAAGATCTCCACAAATCCCCAACCAAAGCTCGTGATACTTTGGGATTTGAAGGAGACACCCCCGATCTACAACTCCACCGAGTCGATTAGAAATCCACCCACTCATCCCTTAGGGATCTTGTCATTATTAGTTCATTGGAGCTAGGAATCTTGTTGCTCTTAGTTCATCGGAGCTTGGAGCCTTGTTGACATCCCCGGTGCTTTTGTGCCCGTGGATCTTGCCTCTCGGAGTCTTGGAGGCTCTTGGGATTTGGTGAGGACCCTCCAATCTTGTGGAGTGTGCCTCATCCTTGTAAAGGTTCTAGTTGTCAACCTCAACGGCAACATAGTGATTCGAGCCTATCCACATCGGTGGAAGGACTCGAAGGAGATACGGTGTGGAATTTGAGGCCTACTCGGTGTTCCACTTTGGTGGCACCGCACCGCTCCAACGGAGATTAGCTTCCATTGGGAAGTGAACTTCGGGATACATCTCCGCGTCACTATGTTCGGTTATTCCTCAACTTACCTTTACTAGTTACTACTAGCTTAGTCATATACTTACCTTGTGCTAGTTGTACTTGCTCAACATATAGGATTGTTCACCTAGTTGCATAATCTAGATAATCTATATTTGAGCATTACCTTGTTAACTTGAAAAAGAAGTTAAAATTTGTAGTTAACCTATTCACCCCCCTCTAGTTAACCTCTCGATCCTTCAATTGGTATCAGAGCCTCGTCTCTTTATATAGGCTTTACCGCCTAAAAGAGGAGGTAAGGATGGCCGATGATCCCGTCACCATGGATGGGATTCAAAAGCTAATCCAAGCTATGATTGATAGTTCCGAGAAAAAGATGGAGGGACTAATAAAAGAATTGACATCTCCATCTAGACAATCTAGTGAAAAGATTATTTTAGATGAACATGGAAAACCCATTCCAACTAAAGAAGCATCCGCATCATCTTCACCATTAAGTGGTGGTGATGGAAATTCTTTTGGCTTTGCTTATAACAATGCTCCTAATGTTCAACATCCACATGTTTCTCATCTTGGTCCACCTCCTTTGGTGGATCGGCATCGTTTTACTAATTGGAAAGCTTCCATGAAGTCTTACATGTGCAGCTCTTCAATGCAAATATGGAGGATTGTTGAAAAAGGGTATGAGCCAAAGGACCCCGCAAATCTAAGCTCAAGTGACATCATAGATGAGCAACTAAACGCTCATGCTTTGCACATGTTGGAGAGGGCAATGGAAAAGGAAGGAGTTGAGCACATTCGGTCCTTCACTAGTGCAAAGAAAGCTTATGATGGTCTTGTCGATATGTTTGACGGCAATGTCAACCTCCAAAGTTCCAAGAGGTCAATCATTCAAAGAAAAGTTGAACACTTTCATTTGGGTGATGGAGAGAACATAGAAGACATGTTTAGAAGACTCAAGGCTCTTGTAAATGATATGAGAGATAGTGGATTCACGGATTGTACGGAGAATTGGGTCAAGGAGAAATTTCTACTCACCTTGATGCCATACAATGAAAACATGGTGATGAATGTACAAGCAAGGGCCGACTATTTGGACCTATCCCCCAATGATGTCTTAGGTCTTTTTATCACTCTAAAGGTCATGAAGGAAACCTCCGATGATGTCATGGCCCGTGTAAACGGAGCAAAGAAAGCATCTCTTGCCTTGAAGGCCAAGGTCATTCCCCATGAAGATAATGACTCAAGTGATGATGGTGGGTCCACTCATGAGGTCTCCGAGGAAGAAATGAGGACATCACATGAAGAATGCTTGGCTCTTGCTCAACACAAGTGGTGGAAGAAAGGAGACTTTAGATCCAATGCCACCAAGAATAAAGGGAAGGAATCCTCAAGCACGAAGAAAGCAAGAACTTGCTTCAATTGTGGAGATTCCGAGCACTTCGTTGCCGAGTGTCCCTTCAAGAGTATAATTGAGAATGGAGGAAGACTTATCAAGAAATCCACCTTCATTCCCAAGTCCAAGAACTTCATCAAGAGAGGCCCTCCTAGGGCAATGATTGCTAAAGAAGTTGAGTACACCTCCGGTGGTGAAGAGAATGATGGTGAAGGCGAACAAGTAGGTATGGCGGCCATGGCTAGGGGCGTCATACCTCCTAACTTAAGCTCTCTCTTCTCCAACCCAAATGACAAAACGGGCCCTTCGAGTCACAAGTGCTTCATGGCCAAGGGTATACCCCCAAAGGTGACTCCTACACATAAACTTGCTAACTCCTCTATTCCTTCACTACTAAATTGTGTCGAGGAAGACCCTTTGACAAACTTTGTTGAAAAACTAGAAGGAGAAACTAAATCCATCTTTGTCTCTCTCATGGATCAATTAAGTGAGGAACATGGCCTCATTGATGAACATGAGGAGAGAATAATGTTACTTGAAAAGTTTGCTCGTGATGACGCTAGTAATATTGAGGAGCTTGAGAAAGCTCTAGATGAATCACATTGCCTTAAAGAAAGCATAGAAGAAACCTTTGCAATTGACATAGCTAAAGTAAAACTTGATTGTCAACATGCTTTTGCTAAGGTAACGGAATTCATGAGTTTAAATGATGCAACTAACCAAGGGTATAATGAACTCATTAAGGATTTTGATAAGCTTAAAATTGATCATCGTACTATCTCAAATGAGCTCAAAACCTTAAAAGGAGTAAGAGTTGTGAATGAAAACTCTTGTGCTACTAACCCTTTGTGTGTCAAGGCAACTCTCATTGAGGAGAACAATAGGTTGAAGGCACAACTCAACAAAGGTCTTGCCACATGCATCGAAGGCCAAAAGAACCTCAATGATCTTTTGAGTAATCATAAGAGAGTTGTTGGTAAAGAAGGCCTTGGTTTTGGTTCCACATCGAAGGTGGCCTACAAGAAGAAGTCAACTCCCTCCACTAACTCTATTGTTTTTGTGAAGGAGGGGGAGTTGGCTAATGAGGAAGATGAGTTTGATATTATTGCTACAAGTATTGTTCCTAGGAACACTACTACTCACAACAACTTTGCGGGAAAATATAACCCATCTTATGTGCTTCTTAAATCTATTGATGGTCATGTTTATGCAAAGTATGTAGGAACCTCATATGGTGATGATTACAAGCATGCTATTTGGGTTCCCAAGACCCTTGTGACTAACAAAAAAGGACCCATCCAAAAATGGGTACCTAAAACAAGAAGTTGATTCATTGTAGGGTTGTATCTCCGGTGGAACATCATGGATGATTGATAGTGGTTGTTCCGCACACATGACCGAAAGCAAAGAAGTATTAGAAGACTTGAAGCTCCAACTTCTCAAATTTGCTCATGTAACTATTGGTGATCGCTCACAACTTAAGGTATTGGACATGGCAAGGTGGTCATTTCTCCGGATTCATCCATTGAGAAAGTCCTTCTTGTTGAGTCCCTTGGCTATAATCTTCTTTCCGTCTTGCAACTTTGTGAGTGCAATTTTACATGTGTATTTGGGCGTCATCATGTGCTCGTCCTTCACACTATTTCTCTTAAAGTAGCCTTTGTTGGATTTGCGGAAAATGGTGTGTACATAGTGGATTTCTCGAAAGAAACTACGCATATCGCCACATGTCTAATGGCTAAATCCGACATGGGGTGGCTTTGGCATCGCCGCCTAGGCCACGTCGGTATGAGAAATTTACAAACTCTTGTGAAGGGTGATCATGTGATAGGACTAACAAGTGTGAATTTTTTCAAAGATCGTCCTTGTAGCTCTTGTATTACCGGAAAGATGCATGAGAAGAATCATCCCAAGACATCAATCATCGCCACAACAAGACCCTTTGAGCGCATTCACTTGGATTTATTTGGGCCTCCCACATATGATAGTCTTGGTGGCAAGAAGTATTGTTTGGTTATTTGTGACGCCCCGAGATCGGGCACTATGCAGATTTCAGCATTCCCGCCAAATCCGCATAATAACCGATTCCAGGTTGCCATTTATGATAACATTACAATAGTTCACGAATAATCCACAATTACAACAGAAACAGATAGATACAAGATGACTCAAACGAGCCAGGGTTTACAACTGATACAATACAAAGATCCAAATAACAGCGGAAGAAACAAACGTCCGTCTACGGACAAGATCCAAATTGGACTAAGAGTCCTGAAGATAACCGAAGGCGTCCAATCCCTGCCCAGGCCAAGCCGGAGGGATTCCCAAGCTAACGTCGTCAGACTTCAAACCTGTTGACTGCAAGTTGGAATTTGCAGCCACGAAAGAGATTCGTGGGTCAGTACGGTTAAGTACTGGCAAGGGGGATAAAACCCATACTCACAAGTTACCGGCGTAGCCAGTCATCACAAGATACAACTACTTTAGGATCAACGGAAAAGAAGGGGTTATGGCAAGTAAGCGACAACAGGCTGCACTAACCACCTACAGAGATTCTATTACTTCCAACTATCAGAAAGGAGATAAGATCGAGTGATAGTAACCAACTGAAAGATAACTTCAAACAAACCCATCCTGGATCTCGCCCCTTATCCGAAGAAGCAATCCGAGGATAACTCACACCGTGGTATTAAAGATGAGTCAAGTTATTGTGTGAATAACCTATTACTAGTCAAGTTATTAATCATTGGGTGAAACATGTTTGATCATTATGTTGAAGTTGTCCTGAGTACTTGTTAGCCAGTACTTTCACCAAGTAATCCATAACCGCGGAAAACACGGCTTCTCGAGAAGATCATCCCTGCAGGGTTGCACCATAGTAACCGACACTCATGAATATCCCGCCAGATGGAGTGGCCACTCCACCAAGCGGGGCACTCAAAACAATCCAACCCTTCTTCGCATCAAGCCCAAAGAACCTTGGGCGCACGGCTAATCGAGCCCAGAAGAAAATGGACCCTCATAGCACTCTAAGAACGTGTCCCCCTATATGCCGACTACGAAAGTTCCACCCGGGTACCAAGGGCTCGCAAGATCATGCATGCAGCAAATGGAAAACCCGAACTAAATGAGGCGATTTGGACGAGATGCGAATCGGGTCAAGCTGAGGGGGAGCCCATACTCCCCAAATGCGGGTAGTGCGCTCATCATGGATCAGTAGACAAGACCCTTTTCCTATTAGGGTCGACACTAGCAGGCCTCAAAACCACAAAGGGCCTCCTGCCGGTGCCTTATCATCAAATTTATTATTAAGAGTAACATTAGCATGATTGATTGATTGATTAAACATCGAGACCCCCAGAACATAATAGAGTAATAACAGAAAGTAACGGGTAACAGACTCGAGCAAAACAACCTGAGCATGCTAGATAAGAACAGGCACAAACAAAGGCTGTAGGTATGGAGGTGAGGCAATATCAAGGTTAAGGGATTCATGCGATGGGTTCGTAACAGAAACAACTACCACTAAGGCTAGCAGAAAAGAATCAACGGAAAGAATCGGTAACAAGTGATGAAAGGCAGCCATATGGCAGCAAGTGAGTATACTTGCCTGAGATCCCGCAAGGTAGCAGAACTTGTCGTTGCTCACATCATCTCAACGTCCTATCCGGGAAGAAGCAACGAACCTCGAACAAACACCGGATGCAACAATTACTACTACGGCAAAAAATCCAGCATGATCAAGATATGGATGCATGACAGGTTTAAAGATGCATCAAAGTAAACTAGTTGACAAGATAAACAAATTTGAATGGACCCATATGCAATTTGAGTTGCATATGAACAACCCTTGAATTATGGTTGAAACAATTGTTTTCCGACTAATCAACAGGTGAAGGTGGATTAGCATGATGCATGGATGAGGGAAACAGCAAAATAACAACATTAGAATCAAATTAGAATAGGGTGTAGCAATTTAGAATTTTATTATTGATTTAGGGAATTTTTGGGTGCCTTAAGGGAACACACAAGTATTTGTTGTTTTCAACCATTTAAATTGTTCAAAACAAATAACAAAGTTGATATTTGAAAAGAACATCAAATTTTAGTTGGATTACATGTTTCACATTTTGAAATTGGAATTTGGATTATTTAATTAGGAATTAAACAATATTAAACACGTTTTAATTGAATTAAACAAGATTTAAAATGTTTAGGCAATTTAAATTATTCAAACCAGGAAACAAAAATTATATTTGCAAAGGTGAGGTGAAATGGTATGGAAAACATATTTTATTTGCATTATTTGGAATTAGTATGAATTATTTATGAATTGTTGCAAATTACAATTGGATTATTTGAATTCAAATTTGAATTGCATTTTGAAAGTTCAAAACAGGAAACAATTGGTGCCATTAGCTAGAGAATTAAATTTGGACCAGCACACATATTTTATTTTCTTTATTTGGGGTTATAGAATAAAAGTTATTAACAAATTAAGGTGGAGGACCAATCTGTAATTTGTGAGGGCCTAGAGGTGAAGGAAACAGGGGGCAGGGGCCTCTCTGCAAATTCCAGATCCAGATCTGGATCTGGGCGAAGTGCACCCAGGCAGAGCCAGCCACAGAGGCTGATCTGCGGGGCCAGCTGACGTGGCGCTAGGAGACGCTGACGAGGGGGGCCCGCAGCGCAGCGCGGCATGGTAAAAAGATTGGGCAATTTGCCCGAGCGGGGACTCGATCCCCCGCCCTCACGGTGCGCGCAGCGATGCCCAGCCACTGGGCCACGGAGCGTTTGGTGATACACCACGAGCCTCACGGAATAAGATGTGAACATCGAGTTAACTGAACCTTTTGACAGAAACAACGGTGCAGGCTCTCAGTTACAGGAAGCGACAGAACAAAAATACGGCCTCGCGTCGGGGAGGGATCGATCCATGGTCCTCTCAGCGTGAGCACGACAAGAACTACCACTACGTTGCTATGAGATGGGTGATGCACCACGGGAATAAACGATCTTGTACTGCCTCTGCGCGATTTGGGATTTCTGACGAACCGCACGAACTGAAACTGGAAACTGATGATCGACAGAGGGAGAATCGGCGAGGGAGAGCGGTACCTGGCTCGGCTCTCTTCGGCATACTTGGCGAGGACGCAGTCCTTGTTCCATTCCCCGGAACGGATGAGCCTCGAGGCGGCCAGGGCTTCACCGTGATGTTCCCGTAGCGGACACGATCCTCGGTGATGTCGTGGAAGGAAGAGATACAGAGAAGGAGGGGAAGCTGGTGGCGGCGCGGAAGGAAGAGGAGGGGGAAAGACTAGGGTTAGGGCAAGGCATTAGGTACTTGTAGGGGCTCGGGAGCAGGTGAGGAAGGGGGGGTCCATGGAGGGGATGACAGCGACGTCAGCTTTTCTCCTCTGCGTCCGTACGAGGGAGAAGAGGTAAGCGGGCTGAGGTGGGTTGTAGGTGGGCTGCCCCTTGTGGGCTGGCCTGCCTCCCCACTCCTCTCTTTCTATTTTTCTTTTCTCTCTTTTTTTTTTGCATTGAAAGAAAAGAATAGGAAGGAGAGAAGAAAGGGAAAAAAAAGGATTTTGGGGAAGAAAAGATGGGGTTGGGCTGGCCCTTGTGCTTTGCTTTCTTTTTTTATTTTTCTATTAGTTGATTGTTTGTAAAGAATAGAAGAGGGCAATTGAGAAGGGTTAGGGTTTTTCTTTTAGGCCTTAGTTGTGAAATTTTCCAAAACAAATAATTAAAGCAAGAATTAATCATTGTTTCATAATTTTGCATATTTAATTTGGTTTAAAGGTGTTAGGTGAAATTCAAACAAGGTTTGATTTGGGAAATTTTGGAAATAGGCAAAGTTTTATTTAACAAATTCAAGCAATCACAAACATTAATGGATTTAATTTGTTTGCCAAATTTTTAATATTTAAACCCATATTGAAATATGATAAATAAGATTGATTTGATTTGGATTTTTGGAACTTGCCATTAGGGTTTTAATAAAAGGGAAAATTTTATCAACAAGCAATTGGATTAAAACAAATTCAACTATTGCAAAACAAATAAGGGGTTTAGTTTGCAATTTTGAAATTGGAAACTTGGAGCAAGGGAAAAGTTTAAATTGTTTTGAAATTTCCAGTTGTGATGCAAACATGGTGCAATGCAATGTGATGCATATGATGCAAGCAACAAACAGGTAACACCCCAGGTGTTACATTATTGTTGATGATTATACAAGATACACTTGGGTTTTCTATATCAAGAAGAAGAGTGAAACTCAAGAAAGATTCATAACTTGGGCCACCGAAGTGCAACGCCAATATGACACCAAGATCTTGTCCATTAGGAGTGACAATGGGTCCAAGTTCAATAACTACACCATGGATGAATTCTTGAGTGATGAGGGGATAAGACATCAATATTCCGCCGCGTACACCCGTCAACAAAATGGTGTAACGGAGAGGAAGAATCGCACACTTATTGATATGGCAAGAACTATGATGGCCGAATTCAAATCTCCATATAACTTTTGGGCCGAAGCCATCAACACCGCTTGTCATCTATCTAACCGACTCTTCCTTCGTCCGATGATTGGCATGACTCCATATGAGCTCCTAACCGGTAACAAACCCAACCTCAAATATCTTCGAGTTTTTGGGTGCAAATGCCAAGTCTACATAAAGGGAACTAGATTGTCTAAGTTTGATGCTAGAACTTTTGAAGGCATTTTTGTTGGTTATGCCACGAACTCCCACACTTATAGAGTCTACAACATATCCACCGGGTGTGTTGAAGAATCTATGAATGTGGAATTTCATGAGGATAATGGCTCCCAAGTGGAGCAAATTGATTGTGATGTTGTAGGTGATGAACCGTCCTCCATAGCCATAGGAAGAATGGGTGTAGGTCCACTTATACCCGTTGAGGGACACCTTGTGGCGAATGAGGATGGAACTAGCTCCACGCAAGTGGAGCCCCCTACATCAACCACCAATCAAATGGTAGACCAAGAGCAAGAAGAAGAATTTCATGTGGATACCTCTCATCAAGAAAGTGATCAAGATCCACCCAATGATAATGGTGGAAATGATTTTGGTGCTTCGTCACCAAGAACTCCAATACGAGTGGACAATGGCCTTGATGAAGTAAATGATGAGGATATTCCCCCAATGAAAATCCCGATGATGCACTTGTTCGTATCATGACTCGTCAAGCATCAAGATTGCAAAAAAAGTCACTATATCAAAAGAACATCATTGGTGGCTTGGGGAGAAGTGTCTCCACTCGTGGACAAGTACTCAAGTTTTGTGGTTTTCATTCATATGTCTCTCATGTTGAACCCATAAAAGTTTATGATGCTCTTGAAGATGAAGATTGGGTTCAAGCTATGCATGAAGAGATCCATAATTTTGAAAGAAACAAAGTATGGTCACTAGTGGAAAGACCCAAGGATCATAATATCATTGGAACTAAATGGGTGTTCAAAAAAAAGCAAGATTCTCATGGGGAAGTGATTCGCAACAAGGCTCGATTGGTTGCTCAAGGCTACTCTCAAGTCGAAGGACTTGACTACGGTGAAACTTTCGCTCCCGTAGCTAGGCTTGAATCCATTCGTATATTACTTGCATTTGCCACTAGTCATAACTTCATCTTGCATCAAATGGATGTTAAAAGTGCTTTTCTAAATGGACCTCTAAATGAAATGGTATATGTTAAACAACCTCCGGGGTTCGAGGATCCTAAGTATCCTAACCACGTCTACTTCCTCCATAAGGCTTTGTATGGCCTGAAACAAGCCCCACGTGCTTGGTATGATCATTTAAAGGAGTTCTTAGTGGATCGTGGTTTCGTACTTGGGGTAATTGATCCCACTCTCTTTACCAAAAGTGTAGATGGTCATTTCTTTGTATGCCAAGTATATGTTGATGATATTATATTTGGATCCACTAACGTGAGTTTTGTAGATCAATTTGCAAAACTAATGACAAGTGAATTTGAGATGTCTATGATGGGAAAATTAGAGTTATTTCTAGTCTTTGAAATCAAGCAATATTATGAAGGGACTTTTATTTGTCAAGCCAAATATATTCAAGACATGCTCAAGAAATTTGATATGAACAATGCCAAACCACTACCTTATCCAATGCCAACAACCACGAATCTTACTATGGATCATGAAGGTATACCGGTAGACCCTAAACTTTATCGATCCATCATTGGATCTTTGCTTTACCTTTGTGCATCTAGACCGGACATTATGTTTAGTGTGGGTTTGTGTGCAAGATTTCAATCTAACCCCAAGGAAAGCCATATGATTGCGGTCAAGAGGATTCTTAGGTACTTGGTTGACACTCCCACACATGGGCTTTGGTATCCATCAAACACAACTTTTGATCTTGTGGGATATTCGGATGCGGATTGGGGAGGTGACAAAGTGGATAGAAAATCAACCTCGGGTGCTTGCCAATTCCTTGGTAGGTCCCTTGTGTGTTGGTCTTCCAAGAAGCAAAATTGCATTGCCACCTCCTCCACGGAAGCGGAGTATATTTCCGCCGCAAGTTGTTGCTCTCAACTCTTATGGATGAGGCAATGTCTTAAGGATTTTGGAATTAAGATTAAGACAATGCCTCTTTTATGTGACAATGAGAATGCTATTAAGATTGGTCACAATCCGGTACTTCATGGCAAGACCAAGCATATTGAGATTCGGTATCATTTTATTCGGGATCATGTGGCCAATGGTGATATCTCACTTTCTTATGTAAACACTAAAGATCAACTTGCCGACATCCTTACCAAGCCTCTAGATGTGAAGAGATTCAAGGAATTGAGGACTGAGCTCAACATCGTATGTGCAAGCAATTTTAGTTGATTGAAAATCTTGCATACACACCCCTACTAGACTCTTATTTGGATTTAGATGCACGCATAGACATAGGGGGAGTGTAGCTCAATCAATGAGCCAACACTACCCCTATAATGCATAAATAAACAAATCATGCCTAAATGATCATTTTTAATGACATCATGTGCTTCAATGATGAGTCTCGACAATGCACCCAAGATACATTTTCGCGGTGACATATCGAACATACTCATACATGGTGGCTACGGCCACCGCCAATTTTCAATGAGATATTTGTGTTCGAGTGTTCACTCATTTGCCTTTCCATTTGTTTTCATATTTCATTGGTATCCAATGTTGCTCATTTCGTTTCTCATTTTTTCCCATTGGATACAAATGAAAACATCATATGCATGTCATCATCCTCATCTCATTCGTGTACATGGTCAAATAAAATTGCTCTAAGAAACAAACACATGAAAATGTTCTATTAAGACATTAGCTTCACCTTGTCGTTTTGTTTGCTAGAAAATATTTCATGAAAATCTTTGAATTGAATTTTTTTTTGTTTTTATTGTGTGTTGTGGGTTGGTAGTTGTGTAGGTGCACTTTGTTTTTAGGATTTTTTTCTAACAAAAAAAAAACAGCACACACACAAGCCCAACCGACCCCAACAGCCGAAAACAAAAAAACATACAAAAAAACAACCGCGCCCGCACGCCCCCACCCCGGCCCCAGGCCGGGTGCCAGGCCGGGGCGCTTCGGCCACCATGCCGGCCTCGCTGCCGGCCCCGCCCCCCCGCGCGCCGACCCCAGGCCGGGGTCCTCGCCCCACACGCGCGCCGTGCCGGCCTGGCCGGCCACCCGCCCGGCCCAGGCCGGGGTGGGCGCTGCCCACATCACAAGCACACACACGCACACAACCACCCCACCCACCCCATACCCCTTCTTCCTCCTTCCCTCTCCTCCATTAGAGCCCCTTGGTGCTCTTCCCTACCCCCTCCCCCCACCTCCCTAGCCCATCCCTACCGCCCAAATTCACGGATCCGCAAGCCCTCGACCTTCTCCGCCCCCTCCTCCACACGGATTTCTCGTTGGCCCCTTATTGGAGGAGATCGGGTCACTTTATTGCCTAGTGCTTTTTGTTTGACGATGGCTTCGAACTCGGGTAATTTTTCTTTGGGCTATTCTATGGATTATGTGTATGTGAGTGCTATCTATGGGTGTGCTTGTACTAGTGTTCATGTGCTAGATTTTTTTTCTCTCCATCTATTCATGCTAGGGTTCATGCCACTCATATGTCACTAGCTTTATTCCTATGCCATGCTATGTTAATTTCATATATGCTCCTCATGTTCTAGCCGTGTGATATTATGTTTCACATCATTTTGCAACTTATCTTCTAATGATTGGACATGGCTCAACAAATCAAATTTCCACATTATTGATATGCTTGTCCTAGTGTTGTGCTTCTAAACTATTCTATTCATTGTGACATGATCTGTGTGCTATGCCCTAAATATTTTTACATACTCATGGTGTTTCTAGTATCATGCCCAATATTTCATGCCTATTGTCACTAAGCACACCACACAATCCTATTCACATGCTATGATAATGTGCTCCCTCTAATAAGCATGTGCCTTGTCCTCATGAATGTTGTGCTCATGATTGTTTTTCACCATGTCACTATCACATATATTCATGGATTTTTTTTTTCAATCAAACAACGACCATGTGCACTCATAATCATGCTCCATACCCATGCATCATATGTTTCAGGTGATTCCAATCCTCAAGATGAGTCCGAGGTTCCCCGCTCTCTCCGCCCTCGCACCTCCCGCAAGAAGAGTGCCATGGATGTTGCGGTTTCTACTCCCTCACGGAGACAGGGCTCCATCTCTTCCAATCAATCCGAAGGAGCCAGTGATCAAAAACTGGGGTGGTCTTAGTACCACCGACTTTGACGAAGCCAGGTTGAAATTTAATCCGTATGAGTTTGGTGAAAGCACATGCTCGGATCCTCGGTTCTATTGCAAGATGCATCAAGTCATGCATGAATTTATTCTGGGCAAGCTTCAGCACAGTCACGTGGATCAACATTACTTTGACATTGAGTATGCTCCCAACAAGTGGCCTGAAGTTATGGAAATCATGGACTACCACCACCTCACTCCTCTCATGGGTGACACTCTTGCTCATCCATTCTCTCCAGAGCTGCTCAGGGAGTTTTACTCCACCGTTCACTTCTCCACTGGAGGCCCCACGCGGCTCCCGCGTACGTTGACATGGATGAGCGGTGGCTCCAAGTGTGAGGCTACCATGGATGAGTTTGGTACTATTCTGGGTATCCCCGAGTATCGGTTTGATTATACCTTCTATTTCCGCATTCATGGGGATTCCAACAAAATTATGAAGGCCAAGGAGGGTATTCGCCATTGCTATCCCGAAGGTACCGGCTCCATGCATATTCCTAAGATCAAGTTCTTTTCTGAGCATTGGTATATGGTACACGCTATTCTTCGCAACACCATCAACGCCAAATTTGGTGAGAAGGGCGAGGTACGCAAGTGGATGATCAACCTCCTATTCCACATTGAGTCTCAGATGAGGGCCAGGAAGCAATTGGATGTTCTGGACTACATGTGGCAGGAGATGCAGAATGTGGTTCGGGAAAAGCGGGTCCCCATCTATGGCTCCTATATTCAGCGTCTTATTGAGACCAGGATCCCAGCCGGTCTCGTCAACAACTATGCCACGGTGACTCCCAAGAAATCTATTCTTATGTTTGATGCTCCCATTGAGTCTGCTGCTGTTCCAAGGCCTAAGCGCACCCGCACCGAGTCGTTTGCTCGCCGCTCTCCTTCACCTTCTCCTCCTCCTGAGACTTTCAACCTCAAGAAGATTCTTCAGAAGATGAACTGCTTCTTCATTGATAAGCAGCATCAGGCTTATGAGGTCTATCGCAAGGGCAAGGCCTCTAGTCGCCGTCAGCGCTCCATACAGACTGCTCTTCATATTCCCCTTAGTCCTCCCAGCTGAAAGTAAAGTATAGGCACCTAGAGGGGGGGGGTGAATAGGTGCTACGACCAATTTTAATTTTTCTTAAGATTTAGGCTTGACAAGAAGGTAAATTCTCTAGATTATGCAACTAGGGGTGAATTTACCTATATGACAAGGCAAGCAATTAAGGCAACTAGAACAACACTTAATGCAACTAGTACAACAATAAATGTAACAAGTACTAGAAGTAAATAGGGAGGAACGAGATAACCGATGGAAGCACACGGAGACACGATGTATTCCCGAGTTCCTCCTTGTTAAGGGAGTACGTCTCGTTGGAGGGGTGTGAGCTCGCCACGAAGGCCTACTCAACGCCACAAAGGCCTCACCCTATTCTCCGATGAACTCCGCCACAAAGGCCTAGTTCACCTTCCACTATAGAACCCCTTTGAGGCGGGGATCGAATCCTTTACAAACAAGTTTGGGGCACACACCCACAACTTAATTGGGGGCTCCCAACACTCACAAATCACCAAGAGTAGCAAGAAGCCTAGGTTCTCCACATGAGGAAACCCTAGGCCAAGATTCCTCAAGCAAAGGAGAGGGGAAATGAAATCCGGTTGGTGAAGACGTAGATCGGGGCCTTCTCCTTCAATCCACCAAAGATCTAGGCTTTTGGGTGGTTGGATTGGGAGATCTAGCAAGGTGGTTGAGCTCCAACAATGGTGTCTTTAAGTCTGGTCGAGCTAGCTTGAGGTTGGTGGAGGGGAGGGGGTATTTATACCCCCCATAAATGCAAAGAGCCGTTGGAGCTTTTCTGGCGAAAAACACACCGGAGACTCCGGTGTAAAGACCGGAGACTCCGGTCTGGGCCGGAGACTCCGGACAGATTCCGGTGTCCCAATTCTTCAGCGAATATCCACTCCGGAGACTCCGGTCTGGTAGACCGGAGACTCCGGTCTTGGTGCTTCGAATAGGCACAGAGGGTGTCTGTGGTCTTGCGAACAAAGAGGAATTGTACTCACACCGGAGACTCCGGTAAGTATCCGGCAAGTCTCCGGTGTGGGTACAGTACGCGACACCATCCAGTCCTTAGCGAAATTCTTGGAAGAAGATCCCACACCGGAGACTCCGGACAGTCTCCGGACACTCTCCGGTGTGGGTACAGTGCGCGACACCAAAATTCCTTAGCGAATTCCCTGGAGCAAATATCCACACCGGAGACTCCGGTCTGGTAGACCGGAGACTCCGGCCTGGAGAAAACTCCAGAGAACAGAGATTTTGGACAACAGCTCCTTTTTGTACCTCATCACCACACATGATAATACGTTGAAGTAAACCCCTGAAATACATCAACACCTATTAGATTACATGTGTTGTTAACAAACACCAAAACAAGATGATTTAAGCGCGTTTGCACTTTCAATCTCCCCCTTTTTGGTGTTTGATGACAACACACATAAATTGGCAATTAAAACATAGCTAGGCTAAGTTTGTAAAAGATAGAGCACTCACAAAGTGATCTCCCCCTATTTTTCACAAACAAAGCCCCACTTGAACAAACATTAGTGAACAATTACAAGTAGTAGAGACAAGGATATGATAAATATAAGATAGCTCCACCACAAGGTCTCTCACACATAACAACCATAGTTCACTAAACACGTAAATCGAAATCAACTAAGATAGTGGGAACACAAGCCATAAGAGGCAAATCAAGTTCAACGACTTGTGTTCCGAAGCAAATAAAGCAAAATGGAGAAGCCAAGCCAAAGCTACTTCTCCCCCTTTGGCATCGAGACACCAAAAAGGGCGAAGAGAACACCATGGTCCAACAAGCTCAGTCCTCATCCTCGTAGTCCTCATCGTCATCCTCCCCTGGTTCTGTGTCACCATCATCATCATCAGCTCCACTCCCAGCATCATCATCATCATCATCACCGGAGGCAAAGTCACCAAGGTCCTCATCCTCTGGATCATCCTCAGGCTGATCATCAACAAAGTCCTCCTCAATCTCCGGGGTCCTAGCACGGTGAGTCGAGGTAGAAGGAGCCGAGGTGACATCTTCAAAGTCACCCCAAGGAAACTGATCAATGTTCCACCCCTCATAGGACATAGTCACAGAAGCAGTGGGAGGGGTGGGTGGAGTGGTGGGAGGAGTGCCCATAGGAGGTGTAGCACCAAGGCCCGCATGGTCATGCAGCTTTGTGATCATCTTCTTCAGCTCGCGTCTCTCCTTATAAGCAGCATGGTTCTCCTTGTGCACAGCCACAGTCATGCAAAGAATGTTACGCTGGAACCACGTGAGCTTCTTCATCTCATCCTGAGTCTCCTCCCTGCTAGAGCGGCGAGAGGGAGGATCAGCATTCTTCCTCCTAGAGCCAGAAGGTGCCTCAACATCCCCCATGGGAGTGTCATCATCATCACGAGAGCGTCCGGTCAGAATCTGGAGGGAGCCAACAGGGTGTACAGTATCGTGGGCTAAGCCAGGCAGCTGGTCAAGAATGAGCCTCATCACATATGGAGCATAGACAGGCACCTTCTTGATCTCAATCATAGCACAGTAAATCTCCTCCTTAATAAAGTGCATCACGTCAATCTCAAACCCCTCTCCATCAGGGCCAGCAAGGTGACACTGGAAGGCCTGATAAAGGAGGTTCACTAGGCCACCACGAATAGCATCAACATTCCCCACCTTGGGAGCAATGTTGCAGCGAAAGAGGCGAAGGCAAATGTTGTAGACCCTCTTCAGATTCTTGGCAGTGCCGCAGCTGGAGAGCTTGTCATACATAGGATCCATGCGCTTCTTATCATAAGCAACTCCATGAACGTGCATACGCTCACCATTCCCTTCTCCCCAAGGGTAACCAAGAAGCTCAGCAAAACGTTCCATGGACGACTCGCACTCCACTGTCCCAGACATCCACTTCATAGTGACCTTCTCATCTTCAGCAAGAGTGACAGAGGCAAAGAACTGCTGAATAATAGGAGGGTTGTAGTTCTGCTGAATGCCCACAAGCTGCTCGAGACCCAGCTTCCTAGTGATCCAGACTGCCTCCTCAAAGTACTCAGATCTTCCAAGTGCCTCTAAGTCAAGGACTTTCTGTGGACACACGGGCTGCCTGAACTGAGTATAGATCTCCTCCATGATCAACTCGGACTCCCTCCTCCAATAGTGGGCTGTATGAGCAGTGCGGGGCATCTCGAAGAAAGGGCGACCCCTCATAAGCCTGTACTCCTTCTTGCTCAAGGAAACCACTGAGGATAAAGAATCATATCTTGCCTTCTTTGCAATTTCAGCATTCATTCTGCTTTCGTGCTTGTTTTTCTGACGCCTCTCACTCTCAAAGGCACCCCTCTGACCATAAAGACCGGTGGCTTCATCAACAACCATATAGTTGCGGGAGTGAGGACGAGACTTACGCTTGACCACGGCCTTCAGCTTTTTTCCTGAAATCCAACACAAACAGAACAACAACAGAGAAAACAAAGAGAATGAGCATACATGTCCAACGAGGTGCAGAAACACTACAGATGCACCAGAAGACGCAGCTGAAAGAACCACACCGGAGTCTCCGGTCCGAGACACCGGAGTCTCCGGTCTGAGACACCGGAGTCTCCGGTCTGATAAACAGCAAAGTGCAGGGTTCTTAACAGGGGGTTCTACTGGTGAATCTAAGCAAGTTCTGTACACAAAAACTAGCCAGAGGAAGTTCTACCAACAGAAAGTGCATCATCCCCAAAGAGATCACCTAGGTTTTCAGATCTAGATGAAAAACAGAGAAAACACGAGGGGGAGAAGATGTACCCTTGCTTCCTTGGCCTGCCATTGTCCCTCCACGGATGGGAGAGGCAAGGGGGAGGTTGGGGGCGGAGGAAATCGCCCCGGGACGGCTCCTGGCGAAGGCGGCGGCGCAGCAGTGCTTTGGGAGCGCGTGGGGGAAGTGGGGAATGAAACCCTAACTTCCCTCAGCCCCCAGTTTAAATAGCACCCGCAGCACACCGGAGTCTCCGGTGTTAACACCGGAGTCTCCGGCCTGGCCGGAGTCTCCGGTATGGTACACCGGAGTCTCCGGTCTTTCACCAGAAACACGACCCAAAAGAACATGTAATGCTCGAAAACACCAAATATGAGTTTTTGGCACGAAACACAGAAGCAACACAAGGAGGGAAAAATGTACTCAAAAAACAACGAGAAGGAAATGAAGAACATCAAATGGTGAGTACATCCCTTAACAAAAAAATGCCAAAAGCTCGCAAATAAGAACCAATGCTTGACGGAAGAGGTTGGTGGCCTAGGCCACCATGTAAGAGTTTATGGTATGCAACCGCGAAGATATATCTTGGGGGCGTTGCCATTACTCAACATTGAAGCTCACAATTCAACATTAGAAAAAGAGAGATTACAATGAATTTTTGCTTTGGGCATAATGGGGGGAGGGAGAACCCAATGTGTTAGGATAACACTCCCCCTATGTCCATGCCTACACCTAGACTCAAAAACGTTTCATCTATAGGGGTGTGTGCAAGATAGTCAAGTCAAGCTCCTTGAATCAATCACATTTAGCTCATTCCTAAAGAACAAGAATCTTGCATCATCAAGTGGCTTCGTGAAAATATCCGCAAGATTGTCCTTGGTGGGCACATAACTTAGTGCAATGTCTCCTCTTGCCACGTGATCACGGATGAAGTGGTGGCGAATTTCAATGTGCTTCGTCCTTGTGTGTTGCACCGGGTTGTAAGCAATCTTGATGGCACTTTCATTGTCACATAAAAGAGGCACTTTGTCCAAATGGACACCATATTCCTTAAGAGTTTGCCTCATCCATAACAATTGGGTGCATGCACTAGCGGCGGCAACATACTCGGCTTCGGCGGTGGAGAGTGAAATGCAATTTTGTTTCTTCGAGGACCAACTTACAAGGGACCTACCAAGAAATTGGCAAGCCCCGGAAGTTGACTTCCTATCATCTTGATCACCCGCCCAATCGGAATCCGTATAACCATTGAGAGAGAATTGTGCCCCCTTTGGGTACCACAAACCAAATCTTGGGGTATGAACCAAATAACGAAAGATCCTATGAACCGCCACTAAGTGGCAATCCTTAGGAGCCGCTTGATACCTTGCACACACACCTACACTCAAAACGATATCGGGTCTAGATGCACAAAGATAGAGCAAAGAACCAATCATAGAACGATAAAGTTTTTGATCCACATCCTTACTCCCTTTTGGATTGCGTGATAGATGACACTTGACTTGCATAGGAGTGGTTTTGATCTTTGCCTCTTGGAAGTTAAACCTCTTGAGCATGTCTTGAGTATACTTGGCTTGAGAAATGAAGGTACCACGGGCCAATTGCTTGATCTCAAAGCCAAGGAAGAATTTAAGCTCACCCATCATAGACATCTCGAACCTGTCAGTCATAAGCTTAGAGAACTCATTATTGAAAGCTTGGTTAGTTGAGCCAAAGATGATATCGTCCACATAGAGTTGGCATATAAAAAGCTCTCCTTTTACTCTCTTGGTGAAGAGAGTGGGGTCAATCTTCCCAACTTCGAAACCACGATCATCTAACAACTCCCTAAGGTGCTCATACAAAGCACGAGGTGCTTGTTTGAGACCATAGAGAGCCTTGTCAAGTTTGTAAACGTGGTTAGGAAAGTTGAGATTCTCAAACCCCGGAGGTTGCTTGACATATACCTCCTCTTTTAGAGGACCATTCAAGAAAGCACTTTTCACATCCATTTGTTGCAATTTGAAATTATGTGAGGATGCATAAGCAAGGAGGATACGGATGGACTCAAGGCGAGCCACGGGCGCGTAGGTTTCATCAAAGTCAATGCCTTCAACTTGGGTGTAACCTTGAGCGACCAATCTTGCCTTGTTCCTAATGACAATGCCATTCTCATCTTGCTTGTTCTTGAATATCCACTTGGTGCCAATAACATTGTGGCAATCCTTGGGTTTCTCAACCAATCTCCAAACCTTGTTGCGCTCAAAGTTATTGAGCTCATCATGCATAGCTTCAACCCAATCGGAGTCCTCAAGAGCTTCAAACACTTTCTTAGGCTCCACCATAGAGATATGAGCTTGATGCTCACAAAAATGAGCCAATTGCCTTCTAGTGGATCTTCTAGTTTGAACATCCTCCAAGACCTTGTCATCTTGGGCATCAATTAGCTTCAAAGCTCTTCTTATCCTTTTGATGCGACGGGCTTCGATCTCCTCATTATTGAGAGGAGGAGATACTTGATCATCTTGATCATTTGGGTCCCCATCTTGACCATCATGGCCTTGATCATCAACATTGTCAACAACAATATCTTCAACAATAGCTTCATTTTGAGAAGAGGATGACGAGGATGAATGATCTTGGCCTTGATCTTGACTCGCATTAGTGAGAGGAGTGGGTACGACTTGCGGAGTCACTTGATCAATGAGAGGAGGGTCTTGAATATGTTCTCGGTTAGGTGTAGTGGTTGGCTACTTGGCTTGATCTTCAAATGTAGAGGAGGGCTCCACTTGGGTAGAGCATAGTCCTTCTCGAGTCGCCATAAGGTGTCCCTCGATGGGGCGGAAGAATCCCACACCCATCCTTCCTATGGCTTCTTGAGGCATTTCAACATCTACATTTGAAACATGAAATTGCGCCACTTGGGAGCCGTCATTTTCCTCGAAAACCACACTACAAGATTCTATGACAATCCGTGAGGCTTTGTCATAGACTCTATAAGTGTGGGATTCGGCACCGTAACCAACAAAAATACCCTCAATAGTTTTGGATTGAAATTTCGACAACCTAATACCCTTGATCAAATAAAAGCACTTACAACCGAATACCCGGAAGTAGGATACGTTGGGCTTGTTGCCGGTGAGGATCTCATATGGGGTCTTGCACAAGCCTTTGCGGATGTAGAGGCGGTTGGAGGAGTGGCATGCGGTGGATATGGCCTCGGCCCATAAATATTGGGGAGAATAGTACTCCGCCAACATGGTCCTTGCCATATCCAAGAGAGTGCGATTCTTCCTTTCGGCAACACCATTTTGTTGAGGAGTGTAAGTGGCGGAGTATTGGTGGCGAATGCCTTCTTCACTAAGAAATTCATTCAATGTATAGTTCTTGAACTCCGAACCATTATCACTCCTAATAGCCATGATTTGCACATTGTGTTGACGTTGCACTTCGTTGGAGAAGTCGATGATGGTTTGTTGGGTCTCACTCTTGCACTTGAAGAAATAAACCCAAGTGTATCTTGAGTAATCATCGACAATCACCAAGCAATACTTCTTGCCGCCAAGACTTGCCTCGGGCACGGCACCAAAGAGATCAACATGGAGAAGCTCCAAGATCCTCTTTGATGAAATAATAGTCTTGGCCTTGTGCACAATGTCATGCATCTTCCCTTCAACACACGACCTACAAACACGATCCTTTGCAAAGGAAACATTTTCTTTTAGTCCAACAATAAGGCCACTTTTGTGAAGACTTTGCAAAGTTCTCATGTTGACATGGGATAGGCGGCGATGCCACAACCATCCCAAGTCCGCCTTCCCGAAAAGACACATTGCTTGAGTGTTGGTTGACTTCGAAAAGTCCACCACATACAACTCATTTTCAACATGTCCCACGTGAACGACGTCAAGAGTCTTGCTTCTCAAAAGGACCACAATATCACCATCAAAGAAGACGGAAAGACCCATCTTACTAAGAGAACGGACGGAAAGTAAATTGTAACCAAGGGATTCGACAAGCATGACGTTCACGATAGTGATATCGGGAGCCACCACAACCTTGCCAAATCCGGATACCTTAGACTTGGACGAGTCCCCATAGGTGACGGTTGCTTGGATGTCATGTAAGGACCCCAGACCGGCAGTCTGAAACCCTACGTATGCATACATTCACGATCCCAGAAAGATCAGTCGTGAACAACACACAAAGTTGGTACACAGAAATACATCATCCATTACACGAATACATAAAGGTAATACACAAATGATCACATGATCAAGTCTAAAACATCTGCCACGCAGGGCAGGCAACTTAACAAACACAGCGGAAGACAATAAAAACATAACGTAGCTGAGCCCATGTCACGCCTTAACCTACAGGCTGCTGACCGGGAGACGAGCCTAATTCGCACAGTCGTCAACTCCGTACTTCTCTTCATAGATACCCTTTGGAGGCTCCTTCTCCAAATCTGATAAGTAGATACCAGGGGCGAAACCATAATGAGTACGTTTGAATGTACTCAGCAAGACATCCATCATGTCACTTACCAACATGCAAATATGCTTATATGGTGGAATAGGTAAGCTATAAATAGGGTTCACTATCAATGGTGTTCATATATGATGACACCACAGTTGCAGTCAGGTTAATCTGTATCTTCGTTGAAGAAGATACTTCAGAAGAAAATAATATAGTTTTATTTCTCTTGTCGACATCACATGTACAAGAGTTTTTGTAAAGTTTTGTTAAAGAATATTTTCTCTTTGCAAAACTTCTTGGAATCAGTTTCCAGAATTCTTGCTTAGAGTAGAAAAGGTTTTCTTTGCAAAACATTTTGTTTTGTATAACAGCATCTGGCTTTCCATCAGCGGTACCTCCACGGTACAAGCTTTCCTTCCTTTCCGAACTTCACAAGTTCAACATTTCCTTTCCTCAAGTTCCTTTTCAAAAACTTCTTTTTGAAAACATTGACACAATGCTAGCTACATGGCCATTCAACCGTCCATATCCGAGGACGCGGCTATCTCGAAATAGTTTTACTCTGCAGAGGTGTACACATTTCCACCAGATCCAGAATCCGCCATGAAACACCCATGGACTGTCCTCAACCTATGAGAACATCAGATAACTGATCTCGACTATCCACTCTGTACAAGCTAGCACATGACTATCTCTTCAATTGGGGTTTCCCTCCCTGGCAAGCCATGTCACACACCGCTCAATCAGGAGACCCAACTGCTGCATCCGGAGGGAAAATTAATCCCACACTTTAGATGTCCCGTATACTCACTCCTAGCGACATTTCGGTTCGGAGGATCCAATCCCCTATAGCCTTTGAGATAGCTCACATACTAACCATAACAAGTTTTTAATCAAGCCCCTACCCATATTGGGGTAAAGTGGCAGTACGGTAAAGGTTGTCCAGCGAAGACTAGGTTATGTGTCATTTTTGAAAACACCACTTTCTCAAAAATGACCACTTCCACATTCCTCCGGAGAACAAGGATCCGCCTTTTCTCCGGGTTTTTCCGTAAAGCCTTTGTTTTGTAGAATCACAATTTTAGGGTGTCCACTTAGGGACTAGTATATTTGATGGTAATAAATACCATATGGTGGCTTATGGGCTTGGTATCACCAAGTTTAACTATTGGCATGATAGTAACCTATATAACAGTATAGTAATAATATTCCACATCAAAAATAGTTTTGATAATCAAGTTTTTGGTAAAACTTCAGAGGTAATACATGCATGATAGATAATGGTAAGTATTGTATCAGCAAGCAATCAGGATGCTTGCCTGGTATCTCTTTGTGTCCCTGGTTGTTGGAGTGGCTGGAACTTGAAACAGAGCTCCCCGACACTTCCTTCCTCTTCGTTTTTCTAACGTCGTAAAAAGAGAATAAAGGACACACATTCAGAACCAAACAAGACAAACAAGGCTACAAGTAATACATACAGCAAGCAATCAAGAAGTACCACCCAAGTTCTCAATTTTTCCCTTAAGAAAAATTGGCATAAAAACTATAGTTGAAAAGTCTGCTTTTTTCCTAGTGTTTATGTGTGGCCAATTTAATGATTTTTAGTTAAGAACACCATGGACCAGTGGGGTAGAGCACATGTTACTAGACAGTAGGGTGTCACATAAAACACATTTTTATGTCTAAAAACTTCCCCAACAATCTCTATGGCTAGCACACATAATTTGCTAAATTACTCAAGTGGTGAAATAAGCTCATGACAACAAGTCAAACCTATTTTTCCACCATGAGGCAAACATACCAGTGGGTGTTCCACTAGCAAATATGCTCACCAAGAGGTTAATAAGCCTCTGGTCACTTTTATAAAAGTGCTCAAAACAAACAAACAAGCATCCAAAAACTCCTACTCATTACTAGTAGAAAATTTAGGAAAAATACTAGACTAGTTTAGGCTACACTAGTTAATTTTATGCACAAGTGTGCAAGCTAGCAGAGGAAAAATACTCCTCTAACCAGTACCACAAATGCTACTGGATCCCACAAAATATCATAAAAAGCATAGCTAGGAAACAAGGAAAAACTATGCTTAAAAAGCTACACATGTGAGGAGATTAATTCCTAGTCATCCAAGTGTTATTCATGCTTTTATGCTACTTAAGAGTAAATCTATCAGAGGTGAAAACCCTAAGGTAATAATGCCACAAGGACATTCCATCCTCTGGTTTCAACACCAAAGATTCATATTTTTCCCTAGGGGAAAAACAAGACAAAAAGCCTACATGAATATCCTAGTATGCAATTTAGACTTTATGCATTGCTATTTAAATCTATTTCAAACACAAGCACCAAGTATCTAGGGGTGCTATAACCAAAATAACAGTACCTAAATGGTACTAGTTTCATGAGAATTAATCTAGCAATAAGCCTAAAAAGCATCTAAAGATCTACTCAAAACATATATAAAAGAAACACATCTAGTGTGGGGGAAATAATGTTTCCACCAAAAATGCAATGAAACCAGTGGGTGTTCCACTATCATATCAAAGCATTAAGAGGTCACAATGCCTTTGGTCCACTTGCTAAAAATTTAACAAAAGACTAAACAAGCTTCTAGTGCAATAACAATACTAGCAGAAAATAATAGGGTGCTTAAATAAGCAAGGCACTGCTACTCATGTTATTGTTTTCACACAAGTGAAAACTTTAGGGGTCAAGTACTCCTAACAAACTTATCAAAATGCTACTGGACCTATGGATACAACCCAAAAATATGTGGTCACAAAACCACAAATATTAATACCAAAAATTCCCCACATGAGGGAATTTTTCCAAACATCCTCATAGTAATGATTAAGCTACTCATGCTTTTCTACCAACTCAAATGCAACATAGCAGAGGTGATAACAACACAAAATCAGTACCAATATGGTACTGGATACAATCAACAAATCCAAGTATTTGCACACCACTTCATCACCCAAAATCCCTATGCAAAATATTAACTAGAGATAAACATATGCTACTAACAAATATCATATTCCTTCTCCACTCAAGTCCACACAATCTAACATGCTAAAATAGCTAAGTAACACTTAGAAAACAAGTTCACACAACTTGTACATGCTAGAAAACAATATGGAAACACAAAAATAACTCACACAATTTAATTATCTAAAAATGCCAAAATGGCAGAAATAAGCAAAACAAGGATCTGTCCACCAAATTTTATAGGATGCTCTAAAAATTAAACCCTTCTAGTTTTAGATAGTCCTAAACATATACAAGACCATCCAATTTGTTTTGCATCAAAATTCATCTTTAATTAATTTATAAAAATCACCAAAGTGCTCACTGGTGTTTTACCAAATTGCATGCCATTTCAAAAATACAATGAATTTGGAAGCAAGGTTAACTTCTTCAGTTAGGAAATTTCAAGGGCTTTCCAATGCAATTGGCCTCACTTCATTCTGAGTTGTAAAATAAAAATGGTGCTCATTTTGGTGTTTCTGGTAGCTGTTACCAAAACATTTTTCATTTCAAATGTATCCATCCAAATGTAGATCTACAACTTGGAGATGGTTTAGAATTAGTTGAGGTACCACTGTAAATTTTAGTTTGGTCAAATTCATATTTTAAGTTGCCTTTTTGAGCCAAAAGTAACCATGCAACAATCTGTGAAAAATAAATGGAAAATAAAGTGTTGTTGGGCCAGATCCAACTGCTGGGCCGTCCTGGATCTTCCTCACCGCGCGCGGATCCAGCCCGAGTCGCTGACTCGCGGGCCAGAGCGCCACAGTGGCATCCACGCGGGCACAGCCGGGCCCCACTGGCCAGTTTGACTCAAATGCGCGCGGGTCAAGGCAGCTGCGTCAGCGTTGCGTCACTCGCCGGCGGGAGCGTCTCCGGCGAGCTCGAATCCGTCGCATCCGTCCACCTATTCGCGAATAAAAGGTACCTACACGATGCTTACGACGAGGGGAACCAGGTGGGGTCTGTCTCGTTTCCCGGGAGTGGCCGGAGAGCGGCCGGCGACGAGGGCATGCGGCGGCCGGACAACACGCACGGAACGACGGCGATTTAGGGGGTTAGGGAAGGGGGAAAATGGTCGGGGGGATTCCCCTGCTCACCACGAACGTAGAGGAGGAGTCGGTGAGGTCGGAGAGGACGCGAGGGCGCGGGAATGGCTCGCCGGAGTCGCGTCGGGCTCGGGGAAGAACACGGACGGCGCGGGCACCACGCTGCGTTTAGGCTCGATCTCTTCGGCAGGGAGGACTAGGACGACGAGGCGGAGACATTAGGCACCACGGCAGCCGCCGGTGAGCTCCCATTTGGCCGAATCGACGGCGACCCAAAAACTAGGGTTTCGGTTGTGGCAAAAATATCTAAGAGAGAGAGTTTTTCCGAGGGGGAGAGAGAGAGGGGGCAGGTAGCAGCCACTCGGGGGGGTTTTATCTATCTAGGAGTCTTCTACTCGAAGGCAATGGAGCATGGGCCTCCATGCCCTCTGCTGCGTCATCTACAGGAGGAAGAAGAAGGTGTGACTAGGATTACATTTTGGTCCCTGGAGAATTACAAGTAGGTCCCTGTACTCTCAGAAAATGGATGTTTTCCCTAGGCAAACAAAGTTAAAATTTAATTTCCTTTTGCCCAAAATTCTAATTAGTTGAGATGCACAACATATATGAAAATTGGCTCAATTAGATAAACTTCATAATTCAAAGTTGTTCAAATTTGAATTCTGACATAAATGGACATTGAATTTATTAATCTACTTAGGAGCTTCCAAAAATGATAATTTTTGGCACACAATCCTTATTTGATGTGTTACTTATGTGGTAGAAAATTCAAGTCATTTAGAGTTACTTCATAGAACAAACTTGTTCAAATTTCAAAAAGGTGCTGTCAAGAAAACAGGGGTTTTTGGCAATTTAAATTATTCAAAAACTTGTGCCCTTTTGGTTTTCATCCTCATTTATGATATAGAGCATGTGGTATTTATTTCATGGCATTTGGGAAAAGTTTGTAGAACAAACTTGTTCAAAATCCCAAATGTTGCTGTGGAGAAAATTCATGTTTTCAGGGCTTTAATGGATTCAATTTTTGGTCTCCTCTTGTGTGTGTTCCTTATTTGATATAAGGAAGCAATGGTATGAATTTCAAATCATTTGAGGAAAGTTTCCAATAGTAACTTGTTTTAGTTTTCTGTTTCTAGAAATATTGGAATTTCTATTTAATAAAGCACTAGGCTTTTCTTTATCAATCCTTTGCCAAAATATTTATATGACTAGAGATAGCAAGTCAATGCTCTCTAATACCTTTGTTTTTAATCTTGCAAGGTTGGAAAAACATTTGATAATATTTTGGTGAAGCATTTAAGAATGCCTCCTTTTTCTGATATTTCTTTATGGAAATTTTATTAAGTGTTTCCTCTTCATTAATTTAGGTCTTGGAATTATATTCAACATGTATGGGACTCATAAGATGTTTTTGGAAAACTCTTTGATCAATATTCACTTTAGAAAATATTGCCAAACTCATTGGAACAATATGTTGAATTTTTTTTTATTATTGGAACAATATGTTGAATATTTTTAGTTTACTTCTTTGCTATCCTTTTTAAGTTTGTTTAGTTGCACTTAAACAAACACAAACAAACACAACCAAGGTTTATTAGTAAAGCAATTAGCAAAACAACTGTGTTAACAGGCATTCCAAAATTGGGATGTGACAGGTCTTCCCCCCTTAAAAAGAATCTCGTCCCCGAGATTCACAAGCGAGGACTAAGGGAGGGCCAACAAACACAATGTTAGTGTTGGAGTGCAGGTGCTTCCCCCTTTGACTTTTCTTGGGAGGTGGGGTACATCCCTAAATTAGTGAATTCACTATTAAAAGAAGTACACAAGTACTTGTTTTAGGTCCAAAACTTTTTGTTTCCTAGTTTGAACAAAAATTAAGGTTAGTGCAGAACTACCTGGAAAAAATACCGTCAATTATTTACATGAGTTCCTAGGTATATCCCACCTCTTACATAACCCATATGGAGTGGTGTACCACTCTCATAACAAGGTATATAAGAAGCTAAAAATATAGCTTGTGGGTGCAAAGATTAGGTTGCTATGGTAAAATAAACAGACAGAATAATACCCATGGCAGTGGACATTACTCACCACAAGCAACTATCACTTAAATATGTTCATGATTTTAGTTGGATGTTTTAGTTTCATAAAATATTCTTAAGCACAATCATAACACAAGTATAAACTCATGCTAAGGTAAAACATTTAAACAAAATCCAATAAGCCAGCAAACAACACCACAGATGAATAGACTATTTATTCACTAGGTTATTGTTTATTAGAGGTTTTGGAATCCATCAATCATGAAAAATTAGCAAACAACCAGTAGCTAAAAACCAATTAATTCAATCATAAAGATACTCAAAAAAAACCATCTTTACACAAGATAAAACTGCTATTACACAGGCATAAAAAGGTCTGCACAAATAACACACTAGTATGAAAAATCTACACCAGCATGCTATAAGAGATAATCATATCCTATAACCATAGAACATGTAACTAAATAATTCATGGCATTATAACAGAAGTAATAACTTCCTAAACATGCTATATCAACACATATACTCATAAAATAAAAAGAGGGTAATACTAGAGCAAAAATCACCATTTTCTAGTGGTGAACTAGTTTCACTCTAGAGAAGCAAACAATGCTATCATGATGTTTAAACTTAAACAAGCAAGTCATGAACATAAATGTACCTAATAGCAGTACACAAAACTTACTCATGTTAGTAAGCACAAACATCAAAACAATTCCATGATACAACCATTAAACAAGCATAAATTAATTCTAGCAATTTATGCTTTTCTTAAACAATTACTAGCAAACAAGAAAGGTATAAATCACACAACCAGTAGCTATGTAATTAATGAAAAGTTATTTAAACCTTTTCAAAAATCCATATACTCAATTTAAAATTATTCACAAACAATCTACCAATCAAGAGGAATTTATTTTATTTGCGAACAATTTAATTTTAGCACACGATAGTGAAACGTTTCTTAACATGATACCCCTAAGGAATATTATGCTAACAAAAGTATCACACCTAAACATATTAGGATTTACTAATAATAAATAGACTTCTCACTTGCATAGGTGAGAACAAACCATTTATATTTTCCATGGTGGAAAATAGAAATCAATCACATAGTGAGACACGCTATTTTCACACATGTGTATGGTTGGGGATTTTCATCCTCAAGCCAAAATACAATGGGACCAGTGGGCTATGGCCTACTAATACCAAGTAAAAAAATAGGTACTAAGCCTCTGGTTACTCATGAAAAACTTTGCTTACAAGATAAAAATATAAGGCTATTTAATCTAGTGAAGCAATACTAGTGCATACTGATAGCAATTCTTACACATGCTTTATTATTAAAAGACATGCAAGCTAACATAGGTACAAGCATCAAAATAACAGTACCTAAATGTTACTTGACTCAAAGAACACATAGCACAAAATCTACTAAGAAAGTATACACAGATCTAGCTCTCACAATTACCTCCAAATAATAAACTAGAAGGTAACAAATGCTATTTCATTTTCATTCGAGTTTCCAATCATGCACACACTTTCTAGGGTAGATTTATTGTAACAAAACAATATAATAACAAGTCCTAACAACTCCATATAAGTTAGGAAGAAAGATTGAATAAAACACAAATTTAGTTCAATCAAGAGCACACAAAGAAACAAAAACAGGAAAACTGTTGTTTTCCAGTTCTATCACAACCATTCCATCGTTCACTTAATTTCTAAACCCCGAATCTCATAGTAACTACAATGTCTACCAAGTTTTGATTTCCAAAGTATATACACAAGATATCCTATTGACTAGTAAACGAATAGGTCATCATTTTATTTTCTCATGACTTCTCCTTTTTACCAACTAGGTTAAAAGGTGTCGTAAGTCACTTAATTTCTTGGTTTAGAAAGAGTTGTCAGTAGTTCGCATGCTTTGGTTAGGTATCAACCTAAAATTAGAACAAAGCATGTTAATCTTGTTAGCTTTTTATTTAATAATGTTTGTCCGACAAGATACGACTAGCGTCATCGTACGTCGAATATTGAATTGTGCTCTTCGGATTGGCTTTTGAGGGGGTTGCGCATCATGGCATGTGAAGACTTCTTTTTGCACCTTTCTCCAGAGGAGGGAGGTATATAACTTTTAAAAGGGGATTTCTCTTGTTTGGTCTTGTAAAAGGGACATAAAAAGGTGCGACATTTAGCTAACAGGGTAAAACGAGCCTTTTGCAAACAGACAAAACACAGAGGTTTTGGTCAGTATTGGTTGGTTTTCTTCATGCCTTTTCTTCTTTGAGGGTTGTCGTTTTTGGAGATTTATCTGTTGGAGTGCATCACTGGTAGCAATGATATCAGCTCGTGTGGCTTGATGGTCCTCTATTTAGGCCCAACGGTGCTTTCATTAATTGTGGGGGAGATGGTGGTGGTTCACGACGGTGGCATTATGAAGCGAAAACAAGTATAAGTCTAAGCAACAAATTCTTGTTTTTGAATACTATACAAACATTTTTGCTTGCAAAAATTTAACACGAGGCGATTCAAAAACAAGAGCGGGGCAATCACAAATTTGCAAAACTTGAGCACTCCGCAAACATATAGAAGCCTAGATGAATCAAAATCTACACCACACAATAGCACAAAGTCCTACGGACACACATAAGCAAGCCAAAACACACAAGCAAGGCTCCATTGGAGCTACGTCGGGGGATGATCCAAAATCCTAGAAGTGGCTGAAGAACTATATCTACTCCTGACCATCATCACTGTAGAGCTAGGCAATTATTTTGGTCTTCTCGGGACATCGGCAAGTATAAAAGTTTTTGTATGAAAACAAGATAAATAGAAGTAAAGTTTTGATAAAACTTTATGCCACAATCTGTTTTTGAAACTCCAACTATTTTCTGGACAGAAAACTTCAAATACGAGAGATGTTTCAAAAACAGAGCGGAGCAATTGCAAATAAGTAAGAAATAAACTCTTAACCGAGAGAGATACAAACTCTGTAAGGCTCGCCCTTCGAACTACTGTTCAAGGACGCCCTTGATATGCATTTAGAATCTTTTGAAAAGATCAGAAGGAGGGAAAATATACTAAAATTCCCTTAGATAAAAAAAAATCTAGATAGTAAATAGGTTTTTACTCCAAAATACTTATCTTTCCTATCTGACGTCCATGCTAACTAAGGTCTCCTAAGGTCAGGATGGCTCTGATACCAACTCTGTAAGGACCCCAGACCGGCAGTCTGAAACCCTACGTATGCATACATTCACGATCCCAGAAAGATCAGTCGTGAACAACACACAAAGTTGGTACACAGAAATACATCATCCATTACACGAATACATAAAGGTAATACACAAATGATCACATGATCAAGTCTAAAACATCTGCCACGCAGGGCAGGCAACTTAACAAACACAGCGGAAGACAATAAAAACATAACGTAGCTGAGCCCATGTCACGCCTTAACCTACAGGCTGCTGACCGGGAGACGAGCCTAATTCGCACAGTCGTCAACTCCGTACTTCTCTTCATAGATACCCTTTGGAGGCTCCTTCTCCAAATCTGATAAGTAGATACCAGGGGCGAAACCATAATGAGTACGTTTGAATGTACTCAGCAAGACATCCATCATGTCACTTACCAACATGCAAATATGCTTATATGGTGGAATAGGTAAGCTATAAATAGGGTTCACTATCAATGGTGTTCATATATGATGACACCACAGTTGCAGTCAGGTTAATCTGTATCTTCGTTGAAGAAGATACTTCAGAAGAAAATAATATAGTTTTATTTCTCTTGTCGACATCACATGTACAAGAGTTTTTGTAAAGTTTTGTTAAAGAATATTTTCTCTTTGCAAAACTTCTTGGAATCAGTTTCCAGAATTCTTGCTTAGAGTAGAAAAGGTTTTCTTTGCAAAACATTTTGTTTTGTATAACAGCATCTGGCTTTCCATCAGCGGTACCTCCACGGTACAAGCTTTCCTTCCTTTCCGAACTTCACAAGTTCAACATTTCCTTTCCTCAAGTTCCTTTTCAAAAACTTCTTTTTGAAAACATTGACACAATGCTAGCTACATGGCCATTCAACCGTCCATATCCGAGGACGCGGCTATCTCGAAATAGTTTTACTCTGCAGAGGTGTACACATTTCCACCAGATCCAGAATCCGCCATGAAACACCCATGGACTGTCCTCAACCTATGAGAACATCAGATAACTGATCTCGACTATCCACTCTGTACAAGCTAGCACATGACTATCTCTTCAATTGGGGTTTCCCTCCCTGGCAAGCCATGTCACACACCGCTCAATCAGGAGACCCAACTGCTGCATCCGGAGGGAAAATTAATCCCACACTTTAGATGTCCCGTATACTCACTCCTAGCGACATTTCGGTTCGGAGGATCCAATCCCCTATAGCCTTTGAGATAGCTCACATACTAACCATAACAAGTTTTTAATCAAGCCCCTACCCATATTGGGGTAAAGTGGCAGTACGGTAAAGGTTGTCCAGCGAAGACTAGGTTATGTGTCATTTTTGAAAACACCACTTTCTCAAAAATGACCACTTCCACATTCCTCCGGAGAACAAGGATCCGCCTTTTCTCCGGGTTTTTCCGTAAAGCCTTTGTTTTGTAGAATCACAATTTTAGGGTGTCCACTTAGGGACTAGTATATTTGATGGTAATAAATACCATATGGTGGCTTATGGGCTTGGTATCACCAAGTTTAACTATTGGCATGATAGTAACCTATATAACAGTATAGTAATAATATTCCACATCAAAAATAGTTTTGATAATCAAGTTTTTGGTAAAACTTCAGAGGTAATACATGCATGATAGATAATGGTAAGTATTGTATCAGCAAGCAATCAGGATGCTTGCCTGGTATCTCTTTGTGTCCCTGGTTGTTGGAGTGGCTGGAACTTGAAACAGAGCTCCCCGACACTTCCTTCCTCTTCGTTTTTCTAACGTCGTAAAAAGAGAATAAAGGACACACATTCAGAACCAAACAAGACAAACAAGGCTACAAGTAATACATACAGCAAGCAATCAAGAAGTACCACCCAAGTTCTCAATTTTTCCCTTAAGAAAAATTGGCATAAAAACTATAGTTGAAAAGTCTGCTTTTTTCCTAGTGTTTATGTGTGGCCAATTTAATGATTTTTAGTTAAGAACACCATGGACCAGTGGGGTAGAGCACATGTTACTAGACAGTAGGGTGTCACATAAAACACATTTTTATGTCTAAAAACTTCCCCAACAATCTCTATGGCTAGCACACATAATTTGCTAAATTACTCAAGTGGTGAAATAAGCTCATGACAACAAGTCAAACCTATTTTTCCACCATGAGGCAAACATACCAGTGGGTGTTCCACTAGCAAATATGCTCACCAAGAGGTTAATAAGCCTCTGGTCACTTTTATAAAAGTGCTCAAAACAAACAAACAAGCATCCAAAAACTCCTACTCATTACTAGTAGAAAATTTAGGAAAAATACTAGACTAGTTTAGGCTACACTAGTTAATTTTATGCACAAGTGTGCAAGCTAGCAGAGGAAAAATACTCCTCTAACCAGTACCACAAATGCTACTGGATCCCACAAAATATCATAAAAAGCATAGCTAGGAAACAAGGAAAAACTATGCTTAAAAAGCTACACATGTGAGGAGATTAATTCCTAGTCATCCAAGTGTTATTCATGCTTTTATGCTACTTAAGAGTAAATCTATCAGAGGTGAAAACCCTAAGGTAATAATGCCACAAGGACATTCCATCCTCTGGTTTCAACACCAAAGATTCATATTTTTCCCTAGGGGAAAAACAAGACAAAAAGCCTACATGAATATCCTAGTATGCAATTTAGACTTTATGCATTGCTATTTAAATCTATTTCAAACACAAGCACCAAGTATCTAGGGGTGCTATAACCAAAATAACAGTACCTAAATGGTACTAGTTTCATGAGAATTAATCTAGCAATAAGCCTAAAAAGCATCTAAAGATCTACTCAAAACATATATAAAAGAAACACATCTAGTGTGGGGGAAATAATGTTTCCACCAAAAATGCAATGAAACCAGTGGGTGTTCCACTATCATATCAAAGCATTAAGAGGTCACAATGCCTTTGGTCCACTTGCTAAAAATTTAACAAAAGACTAAACAAGCTTCTAGTGCAATAACAATACTAGCAGAAAATAATAGGGTGCTTAAATAAGCAAGGCACTGCTACTCATGTTATTGTTTTCACACAAGTGAAAACTTTAGGGGTCAAGTACTCCTAACAAACTTATCAAAATGCTACTGGACCTATGGATACAACCCAAAAATATGTGGTCACAAAACCACAAATATTAATACCAAAAATTCCCCACATGAGGGAATTTTTCCAAACATCCTCATAGTAATGATTAAGCTACTCATGCTTTTCTACCAACTCAAATGCAACATAGCAGAGGTGATAACAACACAAAATCAGTACCAATATGGTACTGGATACAATCAACAAATCCAAGTATTTGCACACCACTTCATCACCCAAAATCCCTATGCAAAATATTAACTAGAGATAAACATATGCTACTAACAAATATCATATTCCTTCTCCACTCAAGTCCACACAATCTAACATGCTAAAATAGCTAAGTAACACTTAGAAAACAAGTTCACACAACTTGTACATGCTAGAAAACAATATGGAAACACAAAAATAACTCACACAATTTAATTATCTAAAAATGCCAAAATGGCAGAAATAAGCAAAACAAGGATCTGTCCACCAAATTTTATAGGATGCTCTAAAAATTAAACCCTTCTAGTTTTAGATAGTCCTAAACATATACAAGACCATCCAATTTGTTTTGCATCAAAATTCATCTTTAATTAATTTATAAAAATCACCAAAGTGCTCACTGGTGTTTTACCAAATTGCATGCCATTTCAAAAATACAATGAATTTGGAAGCAAGGTTAACTTCTTCAGTTAGGAAATTTCAAGGGCTTTCCAATGCAATTGGCCTCACTTCATTCTGAGTTGTAAAATAAAAATGGTGCTCATTTTGGTGTTTCTGGTAGCTGTTACCAAAACATTTTTCATTTCAAATGTATCCATCCAAATGTAGATCTACAACTTGGAGATGGTTTAGAATTAGTTGAGGTACCACTGTAAATTTTAGTTTGGTCAAATTCATATTTTAAGTTGCCTTTTTGAGCCAAAAGTAACCATGCAACAATCTGTGAAAAATAAATGGAAAATAAAGTGTTGTTGGGCCAGATCCAACTGCTGGGCCGTCCTGGATCTTCCTCACCGCGCGCGGATCCAGCCCGAGTCGCTGACTCGCGGGCCAGAGCGCCACAGTGGCATCCACGCGGGCACAGCCGGGCCCCACTGGCCAGTTTGACTCAAATGCGCGCGGGTCAAGGCAGCTGCGTCAGCGTTGCGTCACTCGCCGGCGGGAGCGTCTCCGGCGAGCTCGAATCCGTCGCATCCGTCCACCTATTCGCGAATAAAAGGTACCTACACGATGCTTACGACGAGGGGAACCAGGTGGGGTCTGTCTCGTTTCCCGGGAGTGGCCGGAGAGCGGCCGGCGACGAGGGCATGCGGCGGCCGGACAACACGCACGGAACGACGGCGATTTAGGGGGTTAGGGAAGGGGGAAAATGGTCGGGGGGATTCCCCTGCTCACCACGAACGTAGAGGAGGAGTCGGTGAGGTCGGAGAGGACGCGAGGGCGCGGGAATGGCTCGCCGGAGTCGCGTCGGGCTCGGGGAAGAACACGGACGGCGCGGGCACCACGCTGCGTTTAGGCTCGATCTCTTCGGCAGGGAGGACTAGGACGACGAGGCGGAGACATTAGGCACCACGGCAGCCGCCGGTGAGCTCCCATTTGGCCGAATCGACGGCGACCCAAAAACTAGGGTTTCGGTTGTGGCAAAAATATCTAAGAGAGAGAGTTTTTCCGAGGGGGAGAGAGAGAGGGGGCAGGTAGCAGCCACTCGGGGGGGTTTTATCTATCTAGGAGTCTTCTACTCGAAGGCAATGGAGCATGGGCCTCCATGCCCTCTGCTGCGTCATCTACAGGAGGAAGAAGAAGGTGTGACTAGGATTACATTTTGGTCCCTGGAGAATTACAAGTAGGTCCCTGTACTCTCAGAAAATGGATGTTTTCCCTAGGCAAACAAAGTTAAAATTTAATTTCCTTTTGCCCAAAATTCTAATTAGTTGAGATGCACAACATATATGAAAATTGGCTCAATTAGATAAACTTCATAATTCAAAGTTGTTCAAATTTGAATTCTGACATAAATGGACATTGAATTTATTAATCTACTTAGGAGCTTCCAAAAATGATAATTTTTGGCACACAATCCTTATTTGATGTGTTACTTATGTGGTAGAAAATTCAAGTCATTTAGAGTTACTTCATAGAACAAACTTGTTCAAATTTCAAAAAGGTGCTGTCAAGAAAACAGGGGTTTTTGGCAATTTAAATTATTCAAAAACTTGTGCCCTTTTGGTTTTCATCCTCATTTATGATATAGAGCATGTGGTATTTATTTCATGGCATTTGGGAAAAGTTTGTAGAACAAACTTGTTCAAAATCCCAAATGTTGCTGTGGAGAAAATTCATGTTTTCAGGGCTTTAATGGATTCAATTTTTGGTCTCCTCTTGTGTGTGTTCCTTATTTGATATAAGGAAGCAATGGTATGAATTTCAAATCATTTGAGGAAAGTTTCCAATAGTAACTTGTTTTAGTTTTCTGTTTCTAGAAATATTGGAATTTCTATTTAATAAAGCACTAGGCTTTTCTTTATCAATCCTTTGCCAAAATATTTATATGACTAGAGATAGCAAGTCAATGCTCTCTAATACCTTTGTTTTTAATCTTGCAAGGTTGGAAAAACATTTGATAATATTTTGGTGAAGCATTTAAGAATGCCTCCTTTTTCTGATATTTCTTTATGGAAATTTTATTAAGTGTTTCCTCTTCATTAATTTAGGTCTTGGAATTATATTCAACATGTATGGGACTCATAAGATGTTTTTGGAAAACTCTTTGATCAATATTCACTTTAGAAAATATTGCCAAACTCATTGGAACAATATGTTGAATTTTTTTTTATTATTGGAACAATATGTTGAATATTTTTAGTTTACTTCTTTGCTATCCTTTTTAAGTTTGTTTAGTTGCACTTAAACAAACACAAACAAACACAACCAAGGTTTATTAGTAAAGCAATTAGCAAAACAACTGTGTTAACAGGCATTCCAAAATTGGGATGTGACATGTCATTTGGTTGCAACTCCGTCACAAGTTCTTTGCTTCCGGTCATATGATTAGTGCATCCACTATCAAGAATCCATTTAGTCCCACCGGAAGCATAGTCCTGCAAGAGATCATTGACTAGAGTTAGGACCCAAGTTGGGTCCCTTCATGTTAGAAACAAGGGTCTTTGGAACCCATATAGTGTAGTCAATAAAACCCTCAATAGGACCAACATATTTAGCTTGCACAACACCATAATAATCAACATATAAGAAATGGTGTGGGTTGTTAGTTCCCGCGGAGGTGCTACGAGTAGTGTTGTCCCTCATGACATTACTACTTGAGGCACCATTTCTTGCTTGTGCGGGTGTGCTACGAGTAGGATTGTCCCTAATGACAATACCACCCGAAGCACCATTCTTGTTCTTCTTCTTGTTCTTCTTCTTCTTGTTCTTTTTCTTGGCAACATAGCCAAGACCTTGCTTGCCCACTTGTTGCCTTGGAGCACTCAATTGTGATCTATAAATGACCACATTAGAGCTTGGGGCAACCACTTGTGGGGTGGTAAGCACCATCTTTTCAACTTGAGTGCTTTTGCCCTTGAGCCTTGCTAGCTCATCCTTCAACCTAGCATTTTCTTCAATAATATTTGCATGATCACAAGAAGAAGTAGAAGTGCTAGGATGGTTAGATTGAGTAAGTTGAGTTTGAAGTTGTTCATGCAACTCTTTGAGGGATGAGTGTTCGCTTTCCAAAGCTTTGTGAGCAATGGTTAGCTTTTCAAACTCCTCGGTTAGTTTACCATGACCAACCCCAAACTCTACTTTATCCTTTTTAGCCTTTTTATATTTAGCAATAGCAAGATCACGTTCCTTAATGATTTTAGAGACAAGTTCATTATTGGTAGTTTCAATAGTTTCAAGTTCATCTTCTAGAGAAACTCTACCATCATGCTCTTCTTCAAGAGTCATTGAGAGGGATGCAATTTCATCCGCATCCCTTCTCTCAATCTCACCTTTCTTCTCAAGGGACTCTTGGTCCTCTCCCAATTGCCTCATGAGATGCTCAAAGTACTTCTTGGTCTCCCCTTGCATGTTAGACATAAATCGGTCCAAAGAGGCCCTTTCCTCTTCTTCTCTAAGACTAGCAATATGTTCTAGTTCACTAGGGGTCTTAGAGTTAGGAGAAGATGATACCTCCGTGGTCTTAGCCATGAAGCACTTGGCATTGCGTTGAGGAAGATTTTCATTGGGGGATTCAAAGAGAGATGACGAAGATGGAGTGGAAGCAATAGCTAGAGCGGCCACTTCACTTGTGGTTTCTTCTTCTTCATCACTCCCGGAATCATACTCCTCTTGAGTCAAGAGCACAAACTTGGTGGGGGTCTTCTTGTTGAAAGGTTTCTTCTTGAAGTGAGGTTTCTTGTATTCAACCTTGGACTTGTCCTTGCGGATGAGCTTCCCGCTATGGTTCTCTCTATTCTCATAGGGGCACTCCGCAATGAAATGGTACTTGTCTTGGCAATTGAAGCAAGATCTCACTCTTTGAGCCCCATCATTACCATAACGAGACTTGGTCTTTTCCTCAACAAATTTCTTGCCTTTTGGGGGATTGTTCCAAAACTTTTGCACGGTGAGAGCTATTAGATCCTTTAGAACGGGATCATATTCTTGTTCCTTCAAAGGAGGCAATGCTTCTTCACCATCTTCATCATTCTCAACTTCTCTTGCCAACACCTTGGCCTTCAAAGCAACGGAAGCTCCTTGATGCATCCCAATGGCCCTAGCACGGTTGTCAAGAGCATTCTTGGTTTGCACTTTGTAGGAGCTCAATTCTTGCATGACTTGGGTAGAGGTCATGATGGAGAAATCATGTCTCCCTTGAATGCTCTTCATATCCGTGCCCTCAAAAGGCATCACGGCAATTATGAACTTCCTCTTGATCCAAGCATCATCAATATGTGTTGCACCCGCATTAGAGAAAGCGGTGGCAAGAGATTTGAGCCTCCGATACATGTCAACGTGATCTTCTCCATCACGCATGAAAAATCCTTCGGCCTCATTGGTCAAGGTGTCATAGCGATTTCTTTGCATGCTTTCATTCCCAACAAACATGATGACAAGTGCATCCCATGTTTCTTTGGCGGTGGAGAAGTGTTGAAGATGCGGCATGTGATTGGGGCCCACGGCTTGATGAAGGATAGATAAAGCGGTGTAATTGAGTTGGCAATCTACAACCTCTCTTCTTGTGAGATTCTTGGGATCATATGGCTTGTATCCATCACGAGTGATTCTCCAAAGATCTATACAAGAAGAGTTCAAGTGAGTCTCCATGTAGTATTGCCATTCACGAAAAGAATATGCATCAATTTTAGGTGGATCTCCCCTAGGAATTATATGAGGAAAAGGGATGGGAGGATCGGGAGAATATTGGCCTTCAACGGCATGATATCCTTCCTTTCCATTCACACCCTTCTTAGAGGATTTTTCGGCGGAAGCAGTTTTAGGTGGTTCACCATCAACCCCAATCTTGGCACCCTCCGTTTCCGGAGGGGATGAGTCGACCACCTCCGGTTCCTTGGCTTTGAGGAGTGTTGTCATGAGTAGACGCAACTCCTCAAATTTAGTGTCTATGGATGAGGTCAATGATTCTCTCAAAGCATTGAGATCATCCATGGTCACATTTCCTTCGGACGGAGCGTCATCCTCATCACCCATACTTAAACTCTTAGGCGGTTAAGCCCGATAGAAGAGCCGAGGCTCTGATACCAATTGAAAGTAAAGTATAGGCACCTAGAGGGGGGGTGAATAGGTGCTACGACCAATTTTAATTTTTCTTAAGATTTAGGCTTGACAAGAAGGTAAATTCTCTAGATTATGCAACTAGGGGTGAATTTACCTATATGACAAGGCAAGCAATTAAGGCAACTAGAACAACACTTAATGCAACTAGTACAACAATAAATGTAACAAGTACTAGAAGTAAATAGGGAGGAACGAGATAACCGATGGAAGCACACGGAGACACGATGTATTCCCGAGTTCCTCCTTGTTAAGGGAGTACGTCTCGTTGGAGGGGTGTGAGCTCGCCACGAAGGCCTACTCAACGCCACAAAGGCCTCACCCTATTCTCCGATGAACTCCGCCACAAAGGCCTAGTTCACCTTCCACTATAGAACCCCTTTGAGGCGGGGATCGAATCCTTTACAAACAAGTTTGGGGCACACACCCACAACTTAATTGGGGGCTCCCAACACTCACAAATCACCAAGAGTAGCAAGAAGCCTAGGTTCTCCACATGAGGAAACCCTAGGCCAAGATTCCTCAAGCAAAGGAGAGGGGAAATGAAATCCGGTTGGTGAAGACGTAGATCGGGGCCTTCTCCTTCAATCCACCAAAGATCTAGGCTTTTGGGTGGTTGGATTGGGAGATCTAGCAAGGTGGTTGAGCTCCAACAATGGTGTCTTTAAGTCTGGTCGAGCTAGCTTGAGGTTGGTGGAGGGGAGGGGGTATTTATACCCCCCATAAATGCAAAGAGCCGTTGGAGCTTTTCTGGCGAAAAACACACCGGAGACTCCGGTGTAAAGACCGGAGACTCCGGTCTGGGCCGGAGACTCCGGACAGATTCCGGTGTCCCAATTCTTCAGCGAATATCCACTCCGGAGACTCCGGTCTTGGTGCTTCGAATAGGCGCAGAGGGCGTCTGTGGTCTTGCGAACGAAGAGGAATTGTACTCACACCGGAGACTCCGGTAAGTATCCGGCAAGTCTCCGGTGTGGGTACAGTACGCGACACCATCCAGTCCTTAGCGAAATTCTTGGAAGAAGATCCCACACCGGAGACTCCGGACAGTCTCCGGACACTCTCCGGTGTGGGTACAGTGCGCGACACCAAAATTCCTTAGCGAATTCCCTTGAGCAAATATCCACACCGGAGACTCCGGTCTGGTAGACCGGAGACTCCGGCCTGGAGAAAACTCCAGAGAACAGAGATTTTGGACAACAGCTCCTTTTTGTACCTCATCACCACACATGATAATACGTTGAAGTAAACCCCTGAAATACATCAACACCTATTAGATTACATGTGTTGTTAACAAACACCAAAACAAGATGATTTAAGCGCGTTTGCACTTTCACCAGCTCAGATGAGGTTTCAGAGGAGAAGTGGAAGTCTGCTCATACTTATTGGTGTGGATATTATGCTAGCTCACTCGGCTCCTTTGCGGCGCAATACACTACCCCTGGTGCTAGCTCCAGTCAGGTTCCTCCAGAGGACTTCATTGAGGAATATGAGGAGATGGGCGACGAGTGATTGGATTGCATTTTTCTCCCTTTTTGGTGTATGATGCCAAGGGGGAGAAACACTCACGCATTGCATTGCATTTCATGCATTCATTTGCGTCTTATCTTCGTGATTTGCTTTCGTCATTCTTAGTTGAGACTATTTGTGTGGTTTGTTGAACTTTGGTGTTATTGTAAGACTATGTCTTTATTTATCTATCGTACTCTTTATCTATATATTATGCGTGTGATAAGTTGATATATTGAAGATCATACCAAGGCTATCATGTGATTTCATCTACTCACTATTTTGATGTGTTGAAGCCATAATGAGGGTAGTTGTTATTCATCTATAACTATGAGAAGAATGCTATGGTAAGATCATTCTAGTGGTAAATATTATTGCTCACCCTTGTGTTCATACATGTGTATCTTCAATGTTAAAATCATGATTGGATTAATTCTCGCACTTCACATAAGTATGTCGTAGTCACATCATTATCTTATAAAACATAGTGTAAAGTTGAGTTTATGAAAGGAGCACTCAACGTGATTATCAAATATACATGTCAATTGTTATGGGCACACAAATAGGGGGAGTACGAATATATGTTAATTCTCTCACAAATAGCTATGCAAAATAATTTCTTACACAAATCCGTATGTTGTCATCAAACATCAAAAAGGGGGAGATTGAAAGAACATAGTTCCTAAATCCTATTTTGAGTGTTTGATTACAACATATAGATGGACTAATGTTTTTTGCTAAGTGTACTCAGAAAAGATCTACCCGTAAATATCATACAAGTTGCAGCAATAAGGGAGAAAAGATTACGGAAAAAGATGCGGAAGAGAAGAGAAGAAACAGAAAAGAAATGGGAAAAGAAGTGAAGAAAATGGGGTGGCCGGCCTCCTGGCCGGCCTGGCCGGGCTCTAGGCCGGGCTGGAGCCATCCCCACAGCACCCCACGCCGGCCCCAGGCCGGGTGCCAGGCCGGGTGGCTAGGGTGGGGGTCCGGCCTCCCCCTCAGCCCCCGCCGGCCCCAGGCCGGGTGCTAGGCCGGGTGGCTCGGGTGGGGGGCCGGCCTCGCCTAGCTCCCACGCCGGCCCTAGGCCGGGCTGGCTGGGCGCCTGGCTGCCCCCACGCCGGCCTCCCCTAGCTCCCACGCCGGCCCCAGGCCGGCTCCCAGGCCGGGGTGGGTTTTGGCCCGGCCCTGGCTGCCCCAGGCCGGCCAGGCCGGCCCCCAGGCCGGGGGGAAGCAGGAAGGTGAAATACCCCCCAACGACCATATTACGAACATGGGTATAAATTGGGGTCTCCACCTACCTCCTTGCTTTGTCAATCTCACCCACACTTTCTCACACCACCATTGATTGACCAAGATCAAGCTCAAGAACAGGATCTCCACAAATCCCCAACCAAAGCTCGTGATACTTTGGGATTTGAAGGAGACACCCCCGATCTACAACTCCACCGAGTCGATTAGAAATCCACCCACTCATCCCTTCGGGATCTTGTCATTCTTAGTTCATTGGAGCTAGGAATCTTGTTGCTCTTAGTTCATCGGAGCTCGGAGCCTTGTTGACATCCCCGGTGCTTTTGTGCCCGTGGATCTTGCCTCTCGGAGTCTTGGAGGCTCTTGGGATTTGGTGAGGACCCTCCAATCTTGTGGAGTGTGCCTCATCCTTGTAAAGGTTCTAGTTGTCAACCTCAACGGCAACATAGTGATTCGAGCCTATCCACATCGGTGGAAGGACTCGAAGGAGACACTGTGTGGCATTTGAGGCCTACTCGGTGTTCCACTTTGGTGGCACCGCACCGCTCCAACGGAGATTAGCTTCCATTGGGAAGTGAACTTCGGGATACATCTCCGCGTCACTATGTTCGGTTATTCCTCAACTTACCTTTACTAGTTACTACTAGCTTAGTCATATACTTACCTTGTGCTAGTTGTACTTGCTCAACATATAGGATTGTTCACCTAGTTGCATAATCTAGATAATCTATATTTGAGCATTACCTTGTTAACTTGAAAAGGAAGTCAAAATTTGTAGTTAACCTATTCACCCCCCTCTAGTTAACCTCTCGATCCTTCAACAAGGTGGTTGTTGCTCCTGATATCACCCTTGAAAATGTCATGCTTGTCGAATCCCTAGTTTCAATTTAATTTTAGTTCGTGCTTTAGGGAAGATGGGTTTCTTCGTCTTCTTTGATCCTAAAAAAGTGGTCATCATGTGGAGCAAGTCTCTCGATGTTGCTTATGTTGGGCGTGTCGAAAATGAGTTGTGTGTGGTAAACTTTTCCAGAGTCAACCAACACTCAAACGACGTGTCTCTTCGGTAAGGCCGACGTGGGGTGGTTATCAACATGAGAACTTTGCAAAGCCTTCACAAGGGTGGCCACATTCTCGGACTAAAAGAAAATGTTTCATTTGCCAAAGATTGTGTGTGTAGGGCTTGTGTTGAAGGCAAGATGCATGATTCTTCGCATCCAAGCAAGACAATTATTTCATCGAAGAGGACCTTGGAGCTTCTCCATGTTGACCTCTTTGGTGCTGTGACCGAGGCAAGTCTTGGAGGCAAGAAGTATTGCTTGGTGATTATGGATGATTATTCAAGGTACACATGGGTCTATTTCTTCAAGTTGAAGAGTGAGACTCAACAAGCCGTCATCGACTTCTCCAATCAAGTTCAATGTCAACACAATGTTCCCATGATGGCTATTAGGACTGACAATGGCTCCAAGTTCAAGAACTACACCCTTAATGAGTTCCTTAGTGAAGAGGTGAAAGTGCAAATGCACCTAAATCATCTTGTTTTGGATGTTTATTAACAACACATGTATACTATTAAGTGTGTTGATGTATTTCAGGGTTATTCAATCATTTTACAAATGGTGGTGTGAGAAACAAAAAGGGCAAAAAGTATCTCCATGGGTAACTTGCTGGAATTTATTCCAGACCGGAGTCTCCGGTCTCCCAGACCGGGGTGTCCGGTGTGAAGGTTATCCCTACGAGAATGGCTAAGGAAAAGATGATGTCAGTGAAAGAAGCCACTCCGAAGATTATCCGGAGACTCTCCGGAGTCTCCGGTGTAGAAGTTTCTTCTGCACTTCCAAGTGGTGTCAGCGACAGAAGCCTCACCAAAAAGTGTCCAGAGACTCTTAGGAGTCTCCGGTCTTTGTGTTCTTCTTCGCATCCAAGGAGGTGTCAGCGACAGAAGGCATATCAGAGAATGTCCAGAGATGATGAGAAGAGGACAGTGAGGTGGATGACCAAGGATAGGATGTTCTCGGCCACCTTATAGGATTTTGGGGATCTCTTGGGCTATGATGATAAAGGAGTTTATGAGACTAGTGTTTGGAGATTCCATTGTGCAAAATACTCGAGCAACAAGCAAACCATCTCCAACATCATTATGGAGGATAGTACTCTGGGGGAAAACTACTCATCTAGTTCACCCCTTTGAGATTCTCCACCGCATCTATAGAGAGACTCTTGCTCCTCGTGTTGGAAATTGGAACGAGGTCCATGGCTTAATGTTTGACTTGCTCAAGAACTCCAAGGCAAAGCAAAGAACCGGAGAGAAGTTGGATGTGATGGATTGGATGCATCAGGAGATGTGGTTGACCGTCATTGTCAAGAGGGATCCAATCTATGGCTCGTATCTCATGAATCTCATTAGGAAGAAATGGTGGGAAGCCACAAAGGAGGACATCATGAAGGATGGAAGCCTAATTACCAAGCATCCTATTAAGGAACCAAGGGTCAAGCATCATTTATCTCTAGCAAAGCTTGTAGCAGCTACATCTAAGAAAACAGCCGCGGCTCGGATTGGTGTGAGTGATGGTGCAAGGGATGATGTTGCTTCTTTTATGGATGAGAATCTTGGTTCAAAAAAATTCAGATTAAGGCCAAGAAAGCCTTCTGTCTCCAGCTTGATCTCTAGAGCGCACGTATGATGTGCATGTGTACCACAAGAAAGCTGCAGCCTGTCAGAACAAGATGATGGAGAAGATGGGGTTTGCCCATTCCAAGCATAGATATTGGAGCTACCCCTACATCCCTTCCTCGTCCACTCACCATGATGTTGAAGACGAGGAGTGACTCTCTAGGACGTTTAGCCTCTTCTCCCTTTTTGGCATTTTATGACAAAGGGAGAGAATGAGTATATTAGGCCGAGCCGGGGATTTGCATGGGTGGAGTCACAAGCATTTGCTATCTTCATTGTCATTGTTTCTTTGCTTATGCCTCCATTTAGTGGAACTTCTTATTGCTATTTGGATATTTGTGGTGTTGAACTTTTAGTTAAAGCGTGGTGTAAGACATGCAATTATCCCTTCTAATTCTTATTATCCATTGCAAGCCTTAATTCTAGCTATTCTATCTCGTTGCTCTACTTTCTAGAATGTTTAGTAAACCTGTGCTCTCAAATCCTCGCTCAACAATTGTGTTGTCATCAAACACCAAAAAGGGGGAGACTGAAAGAGCATTTCCCTCATTATATTTTGATGTTTGTTGACAACACAATTAGAGCCTTAATGTGTGCTAAGTGCTGCAGGGAATTCTTGTGCTTAAACTCCACATATTTATATCACACGATCTATTCCAAAACCCCGTTGAAATCACATTAAAGAAACAAGCATTTTGTGGGGTTTCTGTCTGAGGCGGTACTACAGGGGTCGTCCGGTACTACTTGGTTTTCCAATAAAATGGTACTGGAATGGTTCTGGAACCAGGGCGCGAATCTCAGCACTACCGGAGTGGCTCGGTAGTACCGACATGGCGGTACTACCATACTTTTCTGGTACTACTGTAGGATACAGAATCTGGCTCAAAGTTTTCAGCAGTCGAAAAGGAGCCGTTGAGCGGTACTACCGCGTTGGCTCGGTAATACCGGGCCCGCGATACTACTACTGCAGCGCGATACTGCCGAGTTTTCCAGAATAGGGTACTGGATTCGCCAAGTTTTCTTGTCTCAGATTCGACACTACCGCTCCCGTGCGGTAGTACCAACTGTGGAGTTTTGCCTGTGAAGCCAGCATTGACCCGGTGAAGATTTGCTAGGGCGGTACTACCGGACTCCGCCCGGTACTACCGGGTGAAGCAATAAATGCTGAAACGGTCAGATTTGAGGGGACAAGTATAAATAGTGTATCCTGTTCTTCCCCAAGGGGCAGCTCGCCACCATTGAAGTCCCCATTTATTGAGCTCACCAAAAGTTAGATTCTCCCAATCCCTCCACCCAAAATCGTTATTCTTCGGAGTATTGAAGGAGAAGGACCCGATCTACATCTTCAACAACCCGTTCATCATTTTCCCTTCATTCACTTGAGAGAATCTAGTCTAGGGTTCCCTTGAGAAAAACCTAGACCCCATTGCTGCTCACTTTTTGATTGTTGGTGATTCTTGGGAGCCCCCAATTCGGTTGTGGGTGTGTGTGTGCCTCAAGCTCATTGTAAAGGACTCGATTTCCGCCTCAAATGGAATCAATAGTGGAAGTTGAACTAGGCCTTTGTGGCAAAGTTCATCGAAGAATAGAGTGAGGCCTTTGTGTCGTTGAGTAGATCTTTGTGGCAAAACTCACACTCCTCTAACGAGACATACTCCCCACAAAAGGAGGAACTCGGGATTACATCCTTGTCTCCGCGTGCTTCCGTTATCGGTTACCTCGTTCCCTCTCCTTTACTTATTGTTTGTATCTTGTTTATTGTTGTGCTTGTCATATAGCTAAGTTCACCGTAGCTGCATATCTAGAGAATTTACCTTGCTGTCAAGCCTAAATCGAAAAAGAATTAAAATTGGTCGTAGCACCTATTCACCCCCTCTAGGTGCACATACTATATGTTCAGAAGCTCCAAGCATAAACCATGGTCAAAAGTCATTCACTCTCAAATCCCACCGAAGCAACTAATGCTATGGAGGAAGATGGTAGGAAGAACATGGAAATCAAGAAATGAATCCCAAGATCTAGATCCAAAGGATTCACCTCACTAAGAGGAGCGATTGATTGGTGCAATAGTAGATATAGATATCCTCTCTCTTTTTTCTAAAAAAAAGGCAAGAATCGTTGGAGGGATTGAGAAAATCCCAATCTTATGAAGCTCAAAAAAGGAGGAGAGATAAAATGGGCTGGGCAACCTCCTCTTCAGAAAGGGGAGGTTATTTATAGCTTCCCACGAAATCTAGCCGTTACGGGCGCCTGGAACGGATATTCTACACTCACACCGGAACTTCCGGCCTTCCCACACCAGAAATTTCTAGCCCCGGGAACCCCCGGGCGCGCCTGGTGTTGCTCCCTGATGGGGGGCATGATATTTGGCTAGAAACTTCCGGGGGATGGAAACTTCTCACCTAGGCGCGTAACTTTCGACCCCTAAAAACTGCAGAAAACAACCATATCTTTTGTCTCCGGACTTTGTTTTTACGTTCTTGGGCTCGTTGGAATCTCAACGACGAGCACTAACAGAATATGCATATAAACATCATTGTACAATAAGGGAGAAAAAAATTAGAACTCTCTATCAGAGAAGAACCGACAAAACCTCCAATATCAGAAACACAATAAGTTCTCCATACAAATCCGTTTTTGATGAAATTGGGCTTGTCATGAGAACATGACAAGCACAAAAACACACAAAGATAAAGTCCAAATCATAACCAATAAATATGATGCCTAACATGCAAAGGTTTAATCTCTCTACGAACGATACAGACAAGTTACTTATTCGAGAGCACCTCTTGATAGAATTTATCATAAGGACATTGGGGTTATGGATGAGAAAAGAGGACGATATTGGTAACGAGTTTTATGTGTTATGATAAAAGAGTTTGATCAAACCAGATCACATATTCTCAACTTGTGATATCGTTGGTATCGTGAAGTTGAAAGAATAAGTGCAGTAAGTAACTTATAAGGTTCCCTCGTTCTTCGGGAACACATAGGAGCCATTATGGACGTCCACGGTTCTGCTGTTGGTTATTATTCGGTAAGTTTCTGAACACGTCTGTGTCTTATTGATACGTCTCAAACGTATCTACAATTTTTGATGTTCCATGTTGTTTTCATGTCATATGCTACATTTTTCCTATACACTTTATGCCATTTTTATGGATTTTCCCGGACTAACCTATTGACAAGATGCCAGAGAGCCAGTTCCTATTTTCTGCTGTTTTGGTTTCAAAAAATTTGTTCTGGCAATATTCTCGGAATTGGGCGAAACAAAATCCCAGAGTCTTAGAAAGCTGTCACGTACACGGAGACCCGGAGGGGGACCTCAGGGGCCCCACACCATAGGGCGGCGCCCCTGACCGCGCCAGCGGTGATGTGGCCCCCTGGCAACCCACCGACGCTGCCCTCTCACCTATTTAAGCTCCTCCATGGTTTAACCCTAAAGACCCGAGACTTTTCCACCAAAAAGTTCCGTAGCCGCCGTCATCGACAACCCTAGTTCGGGAGGGTTCTGGAGCTCTCCTCGGCACCCTTCCGAGAGGGGGAATCATCACCGGAGGGCTCTTCGTCCCCATGCATGCCTCCGGAGTGGTGTGTGAGGAGTTCATCCTTGGACTACGGGTCCATATCAGTAGCTAGATGGTTGTTCTCTCCTCTTTATGCCTCATGTTTAGATCTTGTGAGCTGCCTAACATGATCAAGATAATCTTATTGTAATTCTACATGTTGTGTTTGTTGGGATCCGATGAATGTTGAATGCTATGTCCAATGATTATCAATCTATCATGTTTATGTTATTTATGATCTTGCATGCTCTCCGTTACTAGTAGATGCTCTGGCCAAGTTGATGCTTGTAACTCCAAGAGGGGGTATTTATGCTAGATAATGGTTTCATGCCTCCCTTTCACTCACGCTCGAGTGACAGAAACGTAATGGGTGGGGGATGTGCTATTTCCATTAGGGAGAAAACAACGATGTTTACATTGTTTACATTATACACTTTGCCTAATGTAATTATCTGTTGCTTGCAACTGAATACCCAAGTTTTGATCGGATGACACTCCGAGGGTGGATTATTAGTCATAGATGCAGTTGGATAACGGTCTATGTATCTTGTTGTAATGCCCACATGAATCACATAGTAATCATCATGTCATGCATATGCACTACGGTGCAGCCTTTATATCTGTCAATTGCCTAGCTGTAATTTGTTTACCTAGCATGTCATCTATCTTTTATGGAGAGACACCACTAGTGAACTATAGACCCCGGTCCATTTCTTTACACTGATAATAAAACCACTACAACCGATGTTTTACTACTGCAATTAATGTTCTCTTTTCATTACTACAAAGAAGTACTGTTTTCCACACCATATGTCTAATCCTTTGTTTTTAGCAAAATCGTTGAGATTAACAACCTCACTGCTTCGTTGGGACAAAGTATTTTGATTGTGTTGTGCAGATTCCACGTTGTTGCTGAAGTGGTAGTGCGACCTGCCAACATCAGTTGCATCAACCTTCAGAAGTGATTTTTTCTCCTACTGGTCGATTCAACCTTGCTTTCTTTCCGAGGGAAGACTTTCCGTTGCACTCTTCATACCTTACACTTGAGGTCCCCCAACGAGCATGTGTTTACCCGCCATCAAGCAAGATTTCTGGCGCCATTGCTGGGGAGGAAGAGGATTTATGCAAGGGGAGTCTCTCACCACCAATCTCTTTACATTGTTTTGTTTTGCTTAGTTTATTTTATTTTGTTTAGTTTTCTTCTCTATATCAAAAACACAACAAAAAATATTTCTTATTATAGTTGTTATTTTTGTTACCCTTCTTTTTATTGTTCTTCGTGTTCCTCCCTAAGTTCACCCTGAAAGACTTATCAATAATTAGTGGTTCTATAATTGGAAAGGGTAACATTGAAGAATTATTTAATCATGCTAGCAAGAACAAAGATTTTGAGGATAGATCCATAGTAGAACTTGCTCCAAATTATGAAATTGTTGCAGCTTCTTTGGTTCACATGTTAGAGGCTAGGTTTTTCAACCTTAACCCCATAATGCAGCAAATGTTTCTTAACCTAAATGATGTTGAGGACACTGAGAAAAGAGATTTTATTCTGTAAACTTTGCTTAAATAATTTGGTGATGTTGCTATAGAAGCTAGGAAAGTCTTTGATCATTTTAAGATGCAAGGATCATGAGTAGATGCTATTGGTTCTCTTGAAAAATTAGACAAAACCGAACCTAAAAAGAAGGAGGAAATCAAAATACCAATACCTTTTAAACTAGTAGCAATGCATGAAGCTTTAGAGAAGAATTTTGATTGGATTGTTTCTGAGAATCCATTTGATGAAGGTACTAAACCTAAAAGTGTTGAGAAAGGGACATCTGAAACTTATATAGATAAAATACAATGCATTGTTAAGAAGGTTTCTTTTCTCAAGTTGGATGCTTCTTCACTTGAAAATATTTGATTCTAGTTTCCTGCGCCTAGCTAAAAGGCGTTAAAGAAAAGCACTTCTTGGGAGATAACCCATGGTTTTATTTTTGCATTGTTTTTCTCTATTTTATTTGACTCAAGGTGTTGTTTACTTCTGCAGAAACTCCTTTGTATCTTTACTTTCTCGCATTTGTTGTGCCAAGTAAAGTCTCTAGTGAAAGTTGAAGCTAGATTTGGATTTCTCTGGAGGAAACACATTTTTGCTGTCCACGGTTAAATTCGTGTAAATTCACACAAAGATCAAAATGACCTGCAAATTTTTGTGCTTAATCCTCAGCTATTTCTAAAAAAAATTATAGCTTTGCGTTTTTCGATTTCAACAACGTAAGTGCCCCAAAAAAAATCGTCTTTATAGACGGTCTTGGTTTTGACAGATTCTGCCTTTTTTACTTGCATTCTCTCTTTTACTATGTCTAGTGGATTTCTTTGCTCGACAATACATCAGTGGCTGTAGCTAATGTTAAAAAATATTAATAATGCTTGTTTCCAAGGAGAACATGTGAATTTTTAATTGTTCACTAACCCTCTAATGAGAATTACTTTGAGTTTGGTGTGAAGGAAGTTTTCAAGGGTCAAGAGAAGGGGGTGATATAATGTGATCAAGAAGAGTGAAAAGCCAAAGCTTGGGATGCCCCCGTGGTTCATCCTAGCAAATTCTAATAAGACTCAAGCATCTAATATTGGGGATGCCCAAGGCATCCCCTTCTTCATCTATTTTTATTCGGTCATATCATATGCACTTTACTTGGAGCGTGTGTTTGTTTTTTGTTTTCTTTTCTTTTATTTTACTTGCTGCAATAAACATAGTTGGAACCCATGATTCTTGTGTGGGAGAGAGACACACTCCACTTTTTCATATGAATACTCGTTTTCTTTATCATGCTCGTATTCTTAGTTTTTCTTCTAGCTGCTGCAAATCCTCGTAGCTTCTGTTTTTCATGCATCTCTTATTCAGAGATGTTAGTTCTAGTAGAGTAGTATTAGTACTCTCTTGTTTCATTGATATATTAGTTGGATAGTTTGTTTTTAAATATATATTGAATGGTGTTTGATGGAAATAGAAAATGCTACATGTGGTAGATGGAATATTAGAAAAGACTTACATACTTTTGTAGATCATTAAACTGGTTCACTTGAATATGTGTTGTTGTTTTGAGATATTAATATGCTTAATGGTAGACCTTATGGTTTAGTAAAGTAAAAACAATTAATTGTTGGGCTAAAAGCTTGAAACTATGCCACACTCTAATAAACCGGTTGATAGTATAATATGACTTGTTTTGCTTATAAAAATCGTAATGGCATTTTACGCGCTACGGTCGGGGTGGCCAACAGTGACTTGTCATTGCCACGGACCCTCTTCGAGTTATTTTCATTATGACATTATAAGATCATATTTCTAGTTGTAATCTTTTAACTTGTGAGTTCTAAGTTGCGGTTTTCTGGCACTTCCACCATCCATATTTGCTAGCCTCATCGATACTGTGCATTGGCCATTCTCACATTGAGAGTTGGTGCAAACTTAGCCAGTGCATCCAAACCCCGTGGGAGGACTTTGTTCTCTTGCACATAAGCCCAAACATCTTCCTCAAAACAGCCACCATACCTACCTATCATGTCATTTCCATAGCCATTCCAAGATATATTGCCATACAACATCCACCTTCATTATGTGCCTTGATGTCGTGCTTCATTGTTATTTTGCATACTGCTACACTGGCAGGAGCATTCAGTTTTATACATCAGAGATACTTCAGTTTAAGTTATGAGTACTAAAAGTGTGATGATTCATTGTAAAATAGAGTGTTGCCCCTACCAGTGAGGTTATATATATATATAGACATATATATATATATATATATATCCCAAAAAAAAGAGTGCCAAAGAGAGATAATAAAGAGAGAGGGGGCAACATTACTATCATTTATTCCACACTTGTGCTTATTTGGCACCAATACTTCAGTTTGGAGAGAGTTTTCATTTTATGACTTGCATAACTATGTGGAGAACCATACATTATAGAACTTGGCTTGTATATTCCAATGATGATCCTCCTCAAAAGTGCTCTAGGTCTTCGTGAGCAAGCAAGTTGGATGCACCCCCACTAGTTCTATTGGAGAGCTTTCATACACTTATAGCTCTATGTGCATCCGTTGTGTGGAAATCACTACTCCTTGCATAGCTTCGATTATAAGACTTCCTCTTTTAGCCGTAACATCCTGGTTCCAGGACCAATACAGAACGCTTGCTTGTTTTGAGTGCACAAATAGTTTAATGATTTTCCTACGTGCATATTGTTGTCACTTGACTTGATCCTAACAGGAGTTGTTGTGAGAGTTTGATGCCCGTGATGATTATATTGTTGTTCTTGAAGCTTAAATCGTCTCTAATAAACCTTGCATGGTTGATTGTATTTTAGTATTGATTGATTGAATTATTTTAATTTGTTCTTCCCAATGGATTATACTTTATTCTATTTGATATCAACTATAAACTACAACCTTTATTCATTTGATCCTAGTTTACATGCTTTACATTACTATGATGATCAAGATTATGTTGGTAGCATGTCACCTAAGAAATTATTTGTTTTTATCGTTTTACCTACTCAAGGACAGGGATGCTTGATACGTCTCAAACGTATCTATAATTTCTGATGTTCCATGTTGTTTTCATGCCATATGCTTCATGTTTCATATACACTTTATGTCATTTTTATGGATTTTCTGGGACTAACCTATTCACAAGATGCCACAGAGCTAGTTCCTATTTTCTGTTGTTTTGGTTTCAGAAAAGTTGTTCTGGAAATATTCTCGAAATTGGACGAAACAAATCCCAGAGTCTTAGAAAGTTCTCACGTACACGGAGTCCGGAGGAGAACCGGAGGAGGGACTCAGGGGACCCACACCACAGGGCGGCGCGCCCCCTAGCGGCGCCAGCTAGTGGTGTGGGCTCCCTGGCCACCCATCGACGTTGCCCTCTCATCTATCTAAGCCCCTCCAAGGGTTAACCCTAAAGACCCGAGCCTTTTCTACCAAAAAGTTATGTAGCCGCTGTCATCGTCAACCCTAGTTCGAGAGGGTTCTGGAGCTCTCCTCGGCACCCTGCCGGGAGGGGGAACCATCACTGGAGGGACATTCATCACCATGTCTGCCTCCGGAGTGATGCGTGAGTAGTTCATCCTTGGACTACGGGTCCATAGCAGTAGCTAGATGGTTGTTCTCTCCTCTTTATGCCTCATGTTTAGATCTTGTGAGCTGCCTAACATGATCAAGATCATCTTATTGTAATGCTACATGTTGTGTTTGTTGGGATCCGATGAATATTGAATGCTATGTCCAATGATTATCAATCTATCATGTTTACGTTATTTATGATCTTGCATGCTCTCCATTACTTGTAGATGCTCTGGCCAAGTTGATGCTTGTAACTCCAAGAGGGGGTATTTATTCTAGATAGTGGGTTCATGCCTCCCTTTCACTTACCCTTGAGTGACAGAAACGTAACAGGTGGGGGATGTGTTGTTTCTATTAGGCAGAAAACAATGATGTTTACATTGTTTACATTACACACTTTGCTTAATGCAATTATCTGTTGCTTGCAACTGAATACCCAAGGTTTGATCAGATGACACTCCGTGGGTAGATTATTAGTCGTAGATGCAGTTGGATAACAGTCTATGTATCTTGTTATAATGCCCGCATGAATCATATAGTAATCATCATGTCATGCATATGCACTACGGTGCAGCCTTTATATCTGTCAATTGCCCAGCTGTAATTTGTTTACCCAACATGTTATCTATCTTTTATGGAGAGACACCACTAGTGAACTGTGGACCTCGGTCAATTTCTTTACACTGATAATACAACCACTGCAACCGCTGGTTTACTACTGTAATTACTGTTCTCTTTTCATTACTGCAAAGAAGTACTGTTTTCCATACCATACATCTACTCCTTTGCTTTCAGGAAAACCGGTGAGATTGACAAGCTCACTGATTCGTTGGGGCAAAATATCTAAATTGTGTTGTGCAGATTCCACGTTGCTGCTGAACCGCTAGTGCGTCCTGCCAACATGAGCTGCATCAACCTTCAGAAGTGATTTCTTTTTCCTACTGGTCCATTCAACCTTGATTTCTTTCTGAGGGAAGACTTGCCGCTTCATACCTTACACTTGGGGTCTCCCAACGAGCGTGCGTTTACCCGCCATCGGTTATCGAGTCGTTACGGGTCACATGCTAAGCCGTGCGAGAATTTAATTGAGAGAACTAATATGTTATTTTTAGTTTTATATATATTTCATGTCATTACAATGTCACATAAACAAGTCTAGTGTCAATCGGTGTGGTTTCGGGGAAGTTGCTATTAGAGAGAAATTTTGGCATTGATAGGCAGAATTTATATGAGATGTAACGGAGGACATGATATGTTAGAAAAATGATAGATAATATCGATGATTTTATATACTGGGGTTATGTGTTTCCGGATGAGTTTTCGAGACTTTCCATATAGGGGGGGGGGGGAGTACCGGAGGGGGGCAGATTTCCCCCTCGGTGGCCACACCCTGTTTTAGGGGGCTGTCGGGTGGGCCCCAGTGGCTTCACAAATTGTTACTCGTTGTTCCAGTATTTTTCCTGAAATTATTAGAAAGAAAAATAGGAAATAAAGCGGAAGGAAGAGGGAGGTGGAGTTGGACTCCACCACCCAATCCAAGTTGAGCTAGGAAGGAGGGGTGTGACCACCTCCTCCTAGTGCAACTAGGAATCCCCTCTCTCTTTCACAAGTCTCCTCCTTTATCCCACTATATAAAGAACCCCAAGGCACAAAGCAAAACACACAATTCTCTCTCTCTCTCTCTAGTATAATTAGAGCTTCTAAGTAGAGCCCCTCTAATTGAATTAGACTCCGGACACTGTCCGCCAAATTTTTGCCAGGAAACAGAGAATGACACCACTATGACCTTTACGCTGGGGAATCCTGAGTCCGGAGACTCCGGCCTAGATATTTCAGGAAACACCTCTAGATCTTTTCTCCCTTTTCGGGAATAAGCCACCATCAATAAAAGTGTCGAGGGGACCTAGAAACATCATCACATTGTTAAAATTTACGAATATTGTGATCAAACACACAAAATATAATTAGGTGAGATATGCACTTTCACTCCTCTGTATATTTTTAGTGCTACGGTTCGGCTTTGCCTCGATATTTTTTTACGGCTCGCCTTCGTCTCGATCAAATTTTCATAAAGATCTTCAAGAGGGGTACATAGGTCGTTGTGCACATTGGTCGAAGTGTTCATTTGTCGTAGTGAGTGCTATGGTTCGGTTTCGCCTCGAACATGGGCGCCTACGGCGCACCACCTGAAAAGTACACACCGTATCTACGCACCGGCTGAAAAGTACACACTACACAATGCTATACCTGAAAAGTATACCCACTCTGCTACTGAAAGTGCACGCATGTTGTAGGTAAAAGTACACCCACGATGTACATGAAAAGTACATCCATGGTTCTACTGAAAGTATACTCACATTGCTTCGGGCTCTGCTAGTTTACGGGTAGCCATGGCCACGGTCGATATTACAGTGTCTCACACGCATCGCGACGCTGGGATGTTACATGCCTCCGCACATAACTCTCACGTGCAGACCGTGGCCACGGTTGCCCGTGTAGGAGCTCATTTGCGTTTCAGTATGCCCACGTTGTACCTGAAAGCATATCCAACCTACTGATGAAAGTACACACATTGCTACTGAAAAGTACACTCACGTTGTAGCCGAAAGTACACTCATGCTGCTGCTGATAGTATACACACATTGGTGTTGAAAGTACACGCTGCTGATATGTACACTGACGATGTACCAGAAAGTATACACACGTTGCTGCTGAAAGTACATGATGCTGATGTACAGCAACGTTGTACCAGAAAGTATACCCACGTTGAAGTACACACTGCTACTGGATGTGCATGTAAGTTGCTACTGGATGTATAAGCTGCTAATGGATGTACACTCACGCGCTACTACTGAATGTACAAACACTGCCACTAAATGTACATGCTGCTACCGAAAGAACAAAGTATACACAACAAGAAGTTTTTTTTCTCAAAACCTATCAACATGGGATCTAGTTTGAATATCTCGACGCGAGGATCTCAAGTACGAAAACAGTTCGTAATTTCGACAAAAGATTCTCAAGATATTTCAATTTTAGAACAATGAATTTCAAAATAAATGCGCGTACAAACCTCTGTGTGTGGGATGAAGAAATCCCACCAAAACTCTCTCATGCCACCACTTATCGTGCATACACACACCGATGGGGACTCACGAGAAGGGAAAATGCCACATTTGACGTTGTCGCGCGCACAGCTTCCCTTCTAACAGGTTTTTCTTTTTCTAGACTAGTAAAGCATGCACGTGCCATGCACGTCTATACAATGATTTAATTATACTTTGTTTCATAGTTCTTTTCTTCTTAAATTGTGTCCTAACATCCTAACCCTTTCCCCCCTCTCAAGATTCCACAAGTCTCTAAGTCATGATGCTATTGCAAAATGAGTTATGCAATCTCTCACGCTGGTACTGGAATCTACGAAAGCAGGTGCCAACATCGGCACGTGTCACCACCACCAAAAATCGTGATTTTGCACAAATAATTTCTTTTTTCTTCATAAGGATCATCACGACAACCGCCACAAAGTTGCTATGCGAGGCGCTTTGACTCTCCTTCGATGTGCCTGGCAGGCTGACACTAAAGCCCGGGGTTCAAAACTCAAATGCAGCTCAAACCACTCCATGCCTACAATCATCAAATGGCAACAAGAAATTTCTGATGCTAAAACTCATAGCCTCAACTAAACATACCGTTCTAATGCAATTTAAATGTAAGAATCATTATGATTAATTACTTTGTCTAGGATAAGATATTTGACAAGGCACAAGTCATGCAATGGTAAACCGTATGTGGTGAGTTCTCTGGCCGAACTGGCATCAATAATGTTTTGATAGGAAAAGAGAATACATCTATTATTGCAGCATTGAAACCTAAATACATTGTAACACGAGCATTAGGGGAAAATATATGACAAGGGACTTGCGGTGTGAGACTGTGTGACATGTTAATACTTCAATTCTTCGCAACAATAGATTTTTACAATGGTCCCAAGTATGATTTATAGTTCCACTTGTTGTTCTCCATTCTATTAGATGCATGAGAAAACATTAACAAATATAATTACTTAAGTATACCTAAAGAAATACCAACAGTTGATTCTGCTGCAATAAGAGAAATACTTCGTTTCCAATTGTTCTCCATCATTTCGACACACCCATCTGTATAAGATTTAGCAGTAGCAACACTTGGCCCTTCAGGTCCAAATGAACATCCTGTTCCTAAAGTAATTGCAGATTTGTACAAGATTTACCAGTACCGACACTTTCTGTTCAGGTCCCAATGAACATACCTTCCCATTGAGGTGATAACGATTGCTTTATCTGCTCAAATATATCCAGTAATCGATGCGTCATACCACAACAAACCCACCAGCCATTGATATTAGCAATATCCTATGTCAAGTATTAGCAAGTGTGTACAAGCAAAGCCAAGCATCCTCAATGGGTTTGCCTGTCCGTGCCCATTCATGTATGGCATATACCTGAAAAGAGCAGGCAAGCAATCATCAAACAGCTAGTTGGGATAGATCGAAACAGAGCCCTTCGGTCCAAAATAATAAACACCCAAATCTGATTAATCCCTATGATATTCCATAATAAGGCATTCATTTAGTTTTAAGACTTCATGAATAAAAAGAACATACAGTCACGTTAATAGAAAGCTACACAAGGGGTTTGGATCTCACCGTGAAGTGAAAACTATTTTTTAGTCGCTCTAAATGGCTAGACAGTTATAATGAAAAAGAAAGGATATGAGAAAGAGTCAGACTGAATGTATCCTAGAATGGAGACCACGTATCAGATGATTTCGTTCTATTAGAGACTTGAAATAACACCAGAATTCTCCCAAAGGTACCACACCCCACTCAAGAGCTCTCCAAACAAATTATTTAAAAAATGTGAGACTAAAATAGAGTATAAGCTATGCAAGCAATTACCAGTTGAAAAGTACACAAAAGGCTAGTCCCTCCAACGATTATATTTAATTAAAGATATTAAAAGATGCATCAAGAATAACTCACCCATACTTTTCATTAGGTAGTGAGAAGAGTATGTATAGAAACACAATTTACCAAAATAGAAGACACTAAGCCCTCGTACATGAGTCATGCCAATGTATATCATAGAAATTAAACGGCCAACACCCACCTATATCATAGAAACAGATTGACAGTAAATAATCACCATACAAAAATCAGATTAAATTTCACACAAGCAATAGTAAATGATAGGGGAAGTCAATGATGGTAACAAAAACAATGTTAATCTGTAGGATATACTGGTCTAATTAACAATAACATCTCCCTCTTGGATTAAGTTTGTTGGATGTAAGAAGCAGAAAGCTGATGTTGCTACCAACTACACTAAGCCATCTTCTCCACCAAACAATGTATGTGAAAAGGACCATTGATCAATATCCTAACCAAAGTGATAAAAACTGTAAGACAACATGTGTTTCTGAAAAAAAAATCAAAATAGTATTCCCACTAACAAATAAGCATTATGATAACAATTTGTGCTTGAGAATTAATTAAATTATATAGCTAAAGCTTACCAACTGCAATATGAGTGATCTCATGGTTGTAAGTTGCTTAGACACACATGGCCGCACCTCAAAACAGGCTTTACGCCCCGCTTTATAAATAAAGCACCAACAGTCAAACAACCAGTTCCGACCACACACACACCACAGTAATCCAAATTCTGCTGGGGCAACAGCACAACACTGCCCGAACTAAAACGGAAAATAAAAGATACAACTCAGAGAAACTATCAGCGGCTGGAAGCTGGAGATAGGCGGCGAGCCGCCGTGACGAGGTCCTAAATCACGCCGTCCAGCCGCTCCAAGTCCCGCTGCCTACAGAGAGGGTGCCACTGCTGCAAGAAAGCAAAAAATTTAAACACGGAGTCAGAGGCCCGTCTAAGGAGGACGTGCTCGATAACCATCTTATTACGAATAGTCCACAGTGTCCAGGTTATCGCGGCAAACAGTAACCAGAAGAGGCGTCTCCTCCTCCGGTTACGGTTCGCCTGCGCTTCTAAGAACTCACTAAGGTCAAGGGCCTGCCACTCAGGCCCCAGCGCCTCAGCAACGAAGCTCCAAAGGAAGCGAGCTGCGGGACAAGAAAACAGAATGTGGGTTCCCTTCTCTGGAACCGCACATAGAGGGCAGGTCCCACCGCCAGGACCAAACCGCTTGGTGACCTCCACCCCCGAGGAAAGACGGTCACGCAACAGGTGCCAGGTGAAGATCTTAATCTTCAATGGCATAGGCGCTTTCCACATATGGGTCGCCCAAGGAGTCGTGGGCCCTCTAAATAGGGCCCGGTACGCCGATCCCACCGAGAAGTTCCCCGAGGGTGCTAGGTGCCACTCAACCGAGTCCGGCGTGTCCCCTAAGACTCGGGGGAGGGAGGCAAGAAGCAGATCCCACTTTGTGGCCTCCATCGGGCGAAACATGCGGTGGAATCCAACATTCCACTGTCCATTCAGGACCGCCCCCGCCAACAACATTTCCGGGTCTGAGCAAATCGCGAACAGTTCCGGGAATTCGTTCCGGAGGGGGCGAGTACCTAGCCACGGATCCAGCCAAAACAGGATCCCTCTTCCGTCCCCTACGGAGAAGGAGATCCCACGGCGGATCTCGTGTTTGATAGTCTGGATGGTTCGCCAAAACTACGAACCCTCCTTCCGCTCACATGCCAAGAGCGGGCATCCCCTAAGGTATTTTTCCTTAAGAAGTTGAAGCTAGAGGCCCCCGCACCCCGAAGGATCCGCCACACCCACTTCAGAAGAAGCGCTTTATTCATATGGTGGGAGGCCATGATCCCTATGCCCCCAAGCTCCTTGGGGGCGCAGATATCCGCCCATTTCACCATATGGTATTTTTGGTGGCCCTTCGCAGCCTGCCAGAAGGAGCGGGATAATTCCTTATCAAAGCTGGCATGTACGTCCTCCGGAAGCGAGTATAGTCCCATCATATACATGGGAAGGCTAGACATGCAGGAGTCGATAAGAATAGTCTTACTTCCTTTGGAAGTGAAACGCCCTTGCCAGGGCTCAAATCTAGTTTTGATCCGCCCTACCAGCGGGTCCAGATCCTTGATAAGGATCCTAGAATCCCGAATAGGCATTCCTAGATAAGATACTGGGAACTGTGACAACCTACAATTAAGGTTGTCAGCAATTCGTTGTTGGTCCTGCACGGAGTAACCGAGAATCACCACTTCACTCTTGTCGAAGTTGATCTTGAGGACAGACATAGACTCAAAGCAAAGGAGTAGGAACTTTAGGTTGATAATATCAAGTTCCGACCCCTCGACCATGATCATGGTGTCGTCTGCATATTGGAGGTGGGTCACCCCTCCTCCAGGGACCAAATGTCCAACCACCCCAGAGATGTGGCCAGAGATCTTGGCACGCTCCAAGATCTTTGCTAGGACATCCACCGCCGCGTTAAACAGAAGGGGTGAGATGGGATCACCCTGTCTAACCCCCACAAGTGGGTTTAAAATAGGGGTCAATTGCCCTGTTAATATTAATGGCGGTGTTCCTGCTCATGACCAATTGCATAATCCAGCAAATCGTCCTGTTATCCACTCCCCTTCGATCCAATACTAAGCGAAGGAAGGGCCACTCTAAGCGATCATATGACTTTTGGAAGTATAGGTTAAGAAATACGCCCTTCTGCCGGCGTGACTTCACCTCATGAACTATTTCATGGAGGGCCAGGATCCCATCATGGATGTGTCTGCCCTTTAGGAAGATAAATTGATACGGATGTGTGAGACGTTCCAGAATCGGAGTGAGTCTGGTGACACACACTTTGGAGAAGATTCGATGGATGACGTTCAGAACAGTAATCAGTCTAAATTGGCGGATGTCCGAGGACCCCACTATCTTGGGGATCAAGATAATCACGCCAAAATTAAGACAGGCCATCACCAAAGTCCCAATGTAAAACTCTTGAAACATTGGCATGATGACGACCTTGACCGTCCCCCAAAATTTCTGGAAGAAGGTCACTGAGAGACCATAAGGCCCTGGGGCCGAGTTCGCCTTCATATCCATGACCGCTCGGGACCTCCGCTTCCAGGAAGGGAAGAGTAAGGTCCTCGTTTTCTGCATCCGAGACATGTGCCCCAGCTGGCCACATATCCTGGACTATCGAGGTTCCCGAACATGGACCTGCGGTAAATAACTCCTTATAGAAGGAGTAAATATGGGTGGAGATATCTCTCGGCTCCTCCAAGAGGCGATCGCCCTCCCATAGGAAAGGAATAGAGCATTTCCGCCGACGCCCATTAGCGGTCGCGTGGAAGTATGCTGTATTAGCCTCGCCCCTAAGGATCCAGTTCTGGCGACTCCGCTGTCGCCAGAATACCTCTTCGCCCTTGTAGATCTCCATAAGGGAGTCCTCGAGGGCATACCGCTGAAGCCACTCTTCCGCGGTAAGACCTACCGAGTCTGCGGCGTGATCGAGGGACTGGATCTCCTCCAGTAGCGTAGCTTTCCTCCTCTTCACCTCCGCGCCAAGGTTAGCACCCCACCTCCTCATGAATTTGCGGGACATCTGGGCGCAGTGGTGCCAGGCGTCGACCGCATTAAACCCGCGAGGTGGATTAGCCGCCGCCTCAGCCCAGTGAGTCTGTACCGCTTCCAAAAAACCTGGCTTCTCAAGCCATAAGTTTTCAAAGTGGAAGCGGTTCAGTTTCGGCGGAACAGTGCTGCCAGACGACAGCAATAGGGGAGTGTGGTCTGAACCAACCCTAGTTAGCGCCCGTAAGGAGCACAACGGGAACGGTATCTCCCAGTCTACCGATACAAGAACCCGATCTAGCACACTCTGGACCGGGTTCGCCCGGTTGTTAGTCCAGGTGTATCTCGCCCCAACCCGCCTAATTTCCTTAAGGGCAAGGTCGGCAATGCAGTCATTGAACATATCAATCCGCCGATGGTCCACATTAGCCGAGCTTTTATCGTCCGGGGACCTTTTTAGGTTAAAGTCTCCGGCAATAACTATCGGAGTAGCATCTCTCTACCTTGCCGCGTAACTCGGCAAGGAAGGCCGACGATCTGCTGTGGTCCGCGGGACCATAGAGAATAATCACCTCCCATTGGAGGGTTGTGTGTCTATGGGTAAGAAGCATACTCACGAAGAACTCCCCACGGTCCATGTCCTCCACCTCAAATGTATCCTCCTTTGCACCCAGAAGGATCCCGCCTGAGTGGCCCATAGCCGGCAGCCATTGCCAGGCAAATTTGAAAGGGCTAAGGCGCTGCAGTTCTTGGATGGGGAAATCTTGCTGGATCGTTTCCTAAATCCCCACAATATCGACATCTTCCCGTCGCATTATTCGCTAAGCTTCTTTGAGGAGCCCTCCCGCCCGAACCCCCGCATGTTCCAAATGAATGAGCGAATTGGGGCCATCATTGGGAAACACTATCGGGGTGTGTCCCCTTACGGGGGACAGAGTCCCACCAGGCACACTTTGGGAGCTACTACTCGAGCCCGATGCCATCTGTACTAGGGCATCCGAGGTAGAAGTTGCCTGTAGTGGCAGTGTTGAAGCGGGGGCCTGTTGGCGCACAAGCTCCATCTGAGCTCGTGTAGACGCAAGAGCCCCCTCGTAGATCTCTGTGACGACCCAACACACCACTGCATGTGTAGTGCGCAAGTCGATGACATAATACTCACAGAAGGACTTATCTGTGAATATTACATCCCTCAGAGTAGTAAAACAGAAACATAGCAGGTCTAGGAAAAACTATAGGATACAAACTACATTACAAAATCTCGAGAATCTCCTTGAAGAATCAAAGAAGATCTCAAACAAATGAAACATCAGAAGAAGCATATCGGAGCTCTAAGCTGGGGAATAACTCTAGCTCAGAATTAAATCCACTACGGTTGATGCCAGCCCTAATCTATGGCTTATAACAGCTAACTCCAAGAATGGACTCCTCCTACACCTTCATAGCTTCTCCTCCATCAGCGTTGCTGATAATGATGCTTCACGATGACGACTTCCATCAGGCTTCAACTCTAAGCAGGGGGTCAAACGGGAACGAATGAGTAACGAGCGTTACTCAGCAAGCTCATGATATATTGTGGGTAGTTTGATGCACTAACTACAGCCTTGGACTCGAAAGAGTCATAAGCTAATGCAATGTTTTGTAAATCCTTGTTCAAAAGGTTGCTTTTACTTCTGAAAACTATGCCCGCCAGACCATCACAGGACTAGAACTTCATGGGGTTGCCTTTCCTGTAGCGTTCGCAGTTCCTTCCCGGAACAGGGGGTAATATGCCACATCCTTTTACACTCTGCAGAGGTGCGTTACTTTACCCATCGATGACCAAGACCATGTTGCACAACCAGGTGTACATTCCTGTCCACTCCCACTCAGGTGTGGGGACTGGTTGTTGGTCCAAGCCAAACCGTGCTTCTCCGCACAACGCATGCCCACCCATTTCCGCCAGCAGGTTGAACGCCTGATTCCACCCCTCACGATGGAGATCTACACGCCCCTGGCAGACACTCATAGACCCCAGAGTCCGTGGGATGTAAGGGCTCCCACCCATGTGCATGTAGTCCCGCAGAACCTATAGCGTACGTCTCTAGCAGTCCTTTGACATGCGAACGAGAAAAGATCACATCTGACTTACTCCCCCCATAGAAGACCCATGGTTAACGCGGTATTTAGCGCACCGAGTTCTTACGGCAGTTGTGGTTAATTCCTAGGTAATACTTTCCCATGCAGATGGAACCTTCCTTTGACCTATTCATCTTACCATGGTCCCATCCGCCCACCAAACAGAACACTACCACTCGGGTAGTCATTCAATTAGTCATATTATTGTAAAAATAGGATCATGCATTCTTTTGAGACTAGGTGGTTATACGATAGATTTTTTGCAATTAGTTTGTTATGAAGTACTGCAAAGGATATGAGCAAGTGATGAACTTGCCTGAGATTGAAATAACCATAATAATTCATGTCTTCGGGTTCAAGGGTCTCGTAGGAAATCACGACATCTGAAAGATAGCAAAGTAGTCCTGGTAAGGACTACAGAAAACTATGCCAAGGATTATACATGCATAGTAATGAGATGCATCGTGAAATACCCTGGAAAACACCCCAGCTTACAAGTGTAAGCCATGTTTAATACGATAACTTATTCACACGAGTTTTAGGTGAAATGTTTCGTTATTTGGGGTGATGTGGTTATTACTTCTTTTAGACTTACATGTGTTTCACTTTTACCTAGCAAACAATTGTTATCATGTTTAGGTAGAAGTGTTTATTACTTGATTAGATAACAAAACAACAACACATGGAAAATAACTATTGGAAAGATAACCGACACATTTTATTTTATGTTGAATAGTGTAGAGCTAATGACATCACGTTTATTTGAAAATGAGGAACTAGTACAACTAACTCTATCATCACATGCTTTCTAATGACTTTGTGTTGATATGTTTAGTAGGTGTGAAAACGTGAGGGTTTTATTAGTAAGGAAAATTATGAGGTGGTAGTTATTTCTGGTTATAATGGAATATTATAGAATTCCATTATACCCTTTGAAACATATTTATAAGTTAAATAAATGTTTTATATTTTACATATTTGAATTGCAAATGCTTTTCTCTTCAATTTTATATAACATTTTCTGTTTTCTGATAATATTTGAATAAGTTGTTAATTTATTAATGTTTGAATGAATTATATGACTAGGCAAAATGCCACACACATGAAAACTTGGTCAAATGACCTTGGAAACATCATAGATGAGTTGCATTTATCATTTGAAGCATTTTGGTATATAACTTGTATTTTTCTGATTTTATGAATTATTTATTATTTTTCTCAATTTTAAATGATTTAATTTAATTCGGAAAATGTTTAATTTTAAATTTTATCAAACATTTTTTAATAGTTGATAAATAGATAGATTTTATTTTTCTGAACATATACATGTTTTATTTATATTTTCTAATAAGTATTTTTAAAGTTATTGAATTTATAAGATTAATAATTTTTCTGTTTTTAAATTGACAGGTGGGACCCACCTGTCATAATCAATTTTAAATCAAAAATAAAACCAAAAATAAAAGAAAAACATTTATGACACCATGCTGACATCAGCTTGATGTCAGCAATGGTCACAGTGGCTCAACCCTGCGAGCAATTGGGTGATTCCCCGCGCGATTCTTCGATTCCTTAGTACCAGCGGGTAGAGGAGACTTTGGGGAGTCCACTGGTGGTAGCGCCGCTGCCTTATGGTCGCCGGAGTTACGCCGGCAAGGACGAACAGCGGCGAGCGGTGGCGGTCATGGGTGATACAACGAAACCGGAAGCGAGGGAAAAATTGAGAGGGTTCCCGAGCACCAGTAGCTCACCATGAGCGCGATGGAGGTGTTGGGGAGGCAAGGCGACGACGAAAATGGCCGGAATCGGCACGGCAGAGCTCCTCCGGCCGCAGAAAGGATGACTCGATGCGTCCACTGTGGTCCTTCCTAGCTCACGTTCGTGGTTGAGGACGAATAGTAGGCCATGGCGCATCCAACGGTGGTCTCGGGGAGGCTTGCCGTGGACGGAGACGACGGCGATGAGCGGAGGCCGAAGGTTAGGGTTAGGGTTTGGTTTGGTTCGGTACAGAGAGAAAGAGAGAGAGAGAGAGTGGGCGAGATAGGAGCGATGCGGACGTCTCCCAACGTCTTATCCTTGTTAGGCATCAAACAAGAGGTGGCAAGGAGGCACCACGACGTCGACACGACGACAGCACGAGGACCTTCTCACTGGCCTTCTGTCACGAGGTTGAAGAAGAAAGGAAATGCTAGTTTTCGATAACCCCCTGAAGTTTCAGGAATTTACAACAAGGTCCTTCTGTTGATGAAAACTGAGAAGAAACATTGTTTTCAGGGCTTATTTTTAATCCTAAAAATTAATAAAAATCAGATTTGTAATCCTTATTAAATTCTCATCCTCACCATGTTTTACTTGAGTGAATTTGAAGAATATTTGTATTTTTTTTATTTAGGATGCTAAATTAAGTGATTTTGTTGTTTTCTCTATATTTTATTTATTAAATGGCTTTAAAATTTATCATAGAAAATATTATTATGAACACACATCAAACATGTGGTTTAACAAGGTGATATAGTTTATTTGGACAATTTTAGATATAATTCCTTATAGAAAGTAATTTAGTAAAACTACATGGTACTGGTTCTATGCACTGTTGTGAAAATCATTTAATATGGAATTTTATTCCATGTCACACCAAATGATTATAATGGGTGAAGGAACTTGTTTTCTTTTTATAATACTATGTTATTTTCATATTTACAACTCTTAGCCATTTTGGTTGGCATTTTACTGAGGTGTGTGTACTCTATGTTTGCTGTTTTTAGCACTTGATCAAGTGGAAAATATGAGTGACTTTGGGAGTCTCATTTGTTTGTTTTCCACATAGATTCCAATATGGATATTATCCATGTTTGTTTTAGATCATTTAATCATCTACATGGTTATGTGTAGATGAATTTTTGTTATCATCTGTTAGTCTTATCTATGAAAAGGATTTGGAAAACAAGGTATTAAGCTTGTTACCATTAACCTCCACATATCAAGACATGTGGATGAATTGGCTGGTTATTATTTCATACCTGATAATTATTTCCATTAAATATATTATTGTATGTTCCTAATATCAGATGATCTTGACAAGGAATAGAGATTACAGGTTCTCTAATAATACCTAATGATTCACTGGATAATTTCTTATGATCCCTTACTGAAGCAGTGTTGCTTCTTGTGGTCTTCTGTTGCTTGATGGTCTTCTCTTTAGTTGCCACTAGTCTTCTGTTATCACCTTTTTCCATTGCAGGTAGGTTCCTCTCTTGGTTTCCAACCTCAGCTGTCTCATCATTGTGGTGAAAACATCCAATTACTCCAAGCAAGGATTTTTACTTAGATGATTGTAAAAGAATGTGAGTTAATTTTGTAACATCCAGTTGCCATATGCATACAAGAAGAATTTGTTAACAAGTGGGCCAGACTTGCCTCCAAATTACTACTCATATACAATTGGATGAGATGTACTAGGTTATATGATCTTATGTTTATTTGTGTAAGACATTCAAGTGTTTGAGTATACAAAAGTGATCTTTTAACAAGGTCTAGAAACTTGTTACCAAACTACTTCTATATAACACTAACATTGGAGTATCACACTGTTTCAAGAGTGTTAATAAGATCAAATCAATATATAAGAGTTTCCAAGTACTCTTATGATGGATTGAAATAACACTTATAGAACATTCTAAATAATCTTCTTGAAGATCTTCATGTGGTAGTTCCTCCTGTCTTGTGGTTTCTTGTAACATCCCAAGTATGAAAATATCCCTTAGAATGTTTTGTTTCTTGTTTAATTTAAAGCATTGCATCATGTCATCATATTTGTTTCCTTGTTTGCATTTGTTTACTATTTGTTTTGCATCTGTTTTATTCTGTTTTCATAATTGAATTTCAAACAAATTCAAATGATGTGTTTCATACTTGTCATGTTACAATATTTTTCAAATAAAAATTGCAATCGAAAGTCTCATTTTATTTCCAATTATTCCATATTTGATCAACTAATAAAATGGTGCTTTTATTTCAATTAAGTAATCCCAAATTGCTTTCAAATTCAAAGCATCTTCAAACAGCATCTCATTTGAAAATTATAAAAATACCAAACAAATTCAAATCACATTTGTTCTATTTAATCATTAGGGGTCACCCTAATAAAAACATTGTTTCGAATATTAATCAATTAAATATCAAATTATTCAAAATTCAAACCAACAACTTTCAAACAGCACCAACTTGAATATGTGAAAATCTCCAAAACCAATCAACTCTTTTGTTCTAACTAAATAATAGGGTTCACCCTATTAAGATGTTGTTTTCAATAATATTCATTTAATAAGGAAATTCATTTCAAATTTGGTTTAAATCATAAATAGCAGGTAATTTGAAAACTTTTGGAAAATAAAAGTTAGCAACTAGTTGCTATGATAAAAACTAAGCTAACCATATTTTTTTCCAATTTTTTTACTAACCTAAAACCTACCTTTTCTTCCAAATAGTTTTGGTGCAAAAAAAAACAGAAAAGCCAAAAATAATAAAAAGAAAAACGGTTCAAGAGGGGGGAGAAAACCCAGCCCAGCCCACCTTCCTGCTTGTCGTCTACCTCCCCCCCCTACGTCACCCTGCGTACGACGCCATCGCCACCACCCGATCGCTTCCTCCTCCACCCGATCGCCGGCCGTACGAGCTCGACCTCCTCCTTAAAAACCCACCTCCAACCACCTGCTAGCCCTAGCCCTCCTCACAGCCGCCGCCGTCTTTTCTTTCCTCCCCCTGATCCCTGTCTTCTCTGAACCGGAGCGGGAGCAGAGCAAGCTGCTCGCCGTCGTCCTCCTCGACCCCGATCCGCTACAGCAACACCTCCCGGTGAGCTCCCCTGCTGTTTCCCGGCGAAAGCCGCCTCTTTTCTTCCCCGTGGCCTCACCCCAATGTCTGAACCCCCTCTGTCCGCCATGGCCGGTACCTGAAGGAGCTCCCCGCCGACGTTCTACTCGCCGTCGAGCCTCCCTCTTCTCGGGGACGAGATCACCGCACTGTCCTCGTCATCGTCGTTTCCAGGAGGGAGTTTTTGGAGCCGCGTTCGCCACCTCCTCGCCGTCGACAACCACTGCTCCCCGTCGACCTCCTCCCTGTTTCTGTCGATGACGATCACCCCTCTGTAAGCACCCTCCTCCTCTGTTCACTGCTGCTCACGGTACCTCCCTTCATCGCAAGCTAGCCCCTCATCCACGCACTGCACCACCAGCAGCAGCCACGGCGCAGCAGCACCACCGCTCGTCGCCGGCGACCCTTGTCTCCGTCAGTTTTCAGTCGAGCGCAAGTTCAGTTAAAAGTTCAGTAACGCGCAGTGGAAGCTCAACCTCCCTGCGTATCTGAACCTGTCACCAAACTGAATTCACCGCACTGGTTACACACTAGCGAGCGCACCGGGAGGTCCTGTGTTCGATCCCTAGCACCGTGGATTAAAACCAAACTTTTCCCCCCGCGGCTGACAGGCAGGGCCCACCTGTCTGTGGCCCTGGCTGCCACGCCAGCACGCGAGCACGCCACGCTGGCCCCAGGCCCACTGGCAGTGCCTGTGGCTAGCTTACAGTGCGGTAACAAAAAGTATTCCTGCACGTTTCTTTTTAAAACAGGTCCTTTAAAATTGCAGTTTAGTCCTAAAAATTAAAATCTTAATAACTTTTAATCTATAACTCCAAATTATAAAATCTAAATATGTTTGTTGATCTAAATTAAATTGTCTATCCAATTAAACCAATTGTGTACTGTTTTGAATTTTCAAAATGCAATTCAAATTTGAATTCAAATAATTCAATTGCAATTTGCTAAAATTCATAACTAATTCATTCTTAATCCAATAAATGCAAATAAAATATGTTTTCCATGCTATTTCAAATAACCTTTTCAAACATAAATTTTGTTTCATGTTTTGAATAATTTAAATTGCCTAATTAATTTAATCCTTGTTTAATTCATTTAAATTTGCAAAAATCATAACTTGCTCAAATTAAATTATTTTTAAACTTGCAAAATATGTTTTCAACCTAGAAAAGTATAAAATTTCCAAATATGAATTTGAATTTATGTTTTGAACAAATGAAATTCAAATAATATTCAAACTGGTTTTAAATTCATTTAAAACTTGTTTAATATTGTTTAAATCATAATAAATTCATCCTAACTCCTATTTCAATAGTTGAAACATGTAGTCCAACTAGAATTTGGTATTCTTTTCAAATATGAATATTGTTATTTGTTTTGAGCATTTTAAGTTGATGAAAACAACAAATACTTGTGTGACATCTTTAAGTAACCCAAAATTTCCAAACTTAATAAATAATTTCCAAACTTGTTAAATTCCTTTTCCACTTGCATCTATTGTTGTTATTTTGTTGTTATCACCATGCATGCATCATGCTAAGCAAACTTTCACATGGTAATTAATTATAGATCATTTGTTTCCACTTAATTCATGGACCTTTTTCATATGCAACTGAAAATTGCATATGGGTCCATTTAAATTGTGTTACCATGTCACTTAGTTTATTTTGATGCATCTATTAAATTGACATGCATCATCCCATGATTGTGCACTATGCCATGATATTGATTGTTTATATTTCTGCCTTGTTTGTTTGCTTCTTCTCGAATAGACGACGACGCTGAGACAGACGATCTTTACAGCACCCCTTCTGAGGATCTAGCTCAGTACCCGGCTGCTGAGTTTGCAGGCAAGTTATCACTCACATGAACCACTGTGCTCCTTTCAACCTTGGTTACCGATACTTTCCGTTGTCTATTTCTGCTAGCCTTAGTAGTAGTTGTTTCTGTTACGAACCTATCACATGAATCCCTTAACCCTGATATTGCCCCACCACCACTCCTACCACCCTTTGTTTGAGCCAGTGTCTTACTAGCATGCTTAGGTTGTTTTGCTCGAGTCTGTTACCCGTTACTTTCTGTTACTATTTTATTATGTTCTGGGGGCTCGATGTTTAATCAATCAATCATGCTAAGGTTATTGTTAAATAATAATTTGATGATAAGGCACCGGCAGGAGGCCCTGTGTGGTTTTGAGGCCTGCTAGTGTCGACCCTAATAGGAAAAGGGTCTTGTCTACTGATCCATGATGAGCGCACTACCCGCATATGGGAAGCGAGTATGGGCGCCCCCCTCAATTTGATTCGATTCGCATCTCGTCCAAATCGTCTCATTTAGTTCGTGTTTTCCATTTGCCGCATGCATGTTTTTGCGAGCCCAGCGCAGGGTGGAACTTTTGTAGTCGGCATATAGGGGGACACGTTCTTAGAGTGCTATGAGGGTCCATTTTCTTCTGGGCTCGATTAGCCGTGCGCCAAGGTGCTTTGGGCTTGATGCGAAGAAGAGTTGAGTTGTGTTGAGTGCCACGCTTGGTGGGAGGCATCCCATCTGGCGGGGTATTCTTACGTGTACGGCCAAATTGGTGCAACCCTGCAGGGATAATCTTCTCGAGAAGCCGTGTTTTCCGCGGTTATGGTTAACTTGGTGAAAGTACTGGCTAACAAGTACTCAGGACAACTTAAACCTAATGTTTCACAATCTCACACCCACTGATTAACAACTTGACTAGTAATAGGCTTATTGACACAATAACTTGATTCATCCTTATTCCAACTATGTGAGTTATCCTCGGATTGCTTCTTCGGATAAGGGGCGAGATCCAGGATGGTTTTTTTTGAAGTTATCTTTCAGTTGGTTACAATACTCGATCTTATCTCCTTTCTGTTAGCCGGAAGTGGTAGAATCTCTGTAGTTGGTTAGTGCAGCCAGTTGCAGCATCTTTCATAACCCCTCTCTTCCGTTGAACCCAAGGCATCTGTGCTTGGTGTTGACGGGTTACACTTTGGTGAACTGTGAGTCTTGCTTGCCAGTACGTCTATGTACTGACCCCTTTGGGGCTGTGGTTTCCGCAGACTACGCCTACGAGGATCCAGGTGACGGCTACTACGTGGAGTTTGACGAGGCTGCTGACGAGTAGTTAGCGGACCCGGGCAGGATCCGAGACTACGTGGATGGGCTCCGTCTTTATTTCAGTTTCCGGCTTCTTAAGCCTATTTGGATTTGTCTGTACTCAGACCCCTTTGAATGCTTCCGCTGAGATGTAATGATGTTATGTTGGGACATGTGTCCTCTGGATGATTGTATTTGCTATCTCTGCTCTAGTGAGAGCTATTTGCAACTTATTTCAATCTTTTGTGTCTTAGAGACATGTTGTGTTATCATCTTGTTCAAAGCCGTTGACGTACCATGTGTGTATGGTATGAAGTACGTCAATGGTAGTATCCTGATTTCTATGGGATAGTTTACATCGACGATGAACAGATAGGGGTTGGTTGTCACACATACGTGTGTTGGCCTACTCGTAAGAGGACGCGGGTGCCGGTAAGCCCCGTAATCCAATCTACTACTGTTCAAGGAACGGTGAGTATCCTTTAGAAGTCCGGGTGCGACAAATGGTATCAGAGCCTGTCTGCCTGTAGGATCCCTTTTACTGGTCGCAGTTGAGTCTAGAAACTTATTTGTAGCTATATAGGAAAAATGAAACGTGAGAGTAGGAATTCTGCCATTTTTCTTCTTTCCCCACCCACCCACCCTTTTCTGGTAAAGAAGTGCAACGTTGTTTTCTCTTCTCATCTAAACTTTCAAGTTAGGGTTTCACGTGTTTTGGGTTCTCCGTAGTACCTCAGGAGTTTTTGGTCTCGTGTTTCCCGATGTTGCTTCAATATCCTGTTCTTTTCAACATCCTTTTCGTCCGTTGAACCTTGTTGTTGCTTTCCACTTCAGTTCTTCTTCCGGAGTCTAATCAAAACCTCCCAAATCATCTACAGATGGATCTCAGGTTCTACCCGCAGGTGGTTCGGATGACTCGTTGCGAGAGCACCGCCGGTTATCCGGAGATGCTGAGAGACATGGTCACTTATCTGGGGTTCTGTTGGGCACCAGAGTACCAGGTCTACGAGCAGCAGCGAGAGTTTGACCAGACCTACTACCAGGCTATCGTCTGCATTCTGTCAGATGATGGCATGAGCGTTGTCCACCGCTACGAGGCAGTAGGTTCCACAGTGGATATGGCTGTGCAGCAGGCAGCTTACGTGAGTCTCACCGTCCTTCGTGCTGACTACTGGGGGTTTGACGATTCTATCTATCGCCACATCCCCCGTGGTTACATCACTTCGGAGGGAGCTCACTTCACTCTCTACGACAACCTGGATGTCTACGAGCATGATAACACCAGGCTGCACACCACCGCTCAGTTTGTGAGGCACAGTGACGCTGTTGCCACCACACTTTCTCGGGAGTTGGTTTCAGTCAGGGAGCAGCTCTACCTTGCTTTGACTCGTCTGGCGACGTACACCACAGACTTTGTTTAAGATGAGCGCCTTGCATGTTTCCATCAGACAGTTGGACGTAGTTTGCCAGATGCTGGAGGTTACGAGCCAATGAGAGGTCCACTCCTCAACCTCGGAGCTGGTTACACTGGGATTCCACGCTTTGGAGCACAGGGAGACGACGCTTTCTACTTCACCACACCGAGAGTCGCTCTCAGAGCAGTCCCGATCTACGTGGATCGTCGTTCTACCTACTTCCGTGGGATTCCTCCTCACCGTATCTCTCGTCGTACTACTCACCGCCGTCCTGTGTGATGAGCATGGGAGTATCGATGTATCCATTCCTAGCTATGTTTAGTTATCCTTTGTCTTTCGAACCATGTATTGGTGTGTTGGATATTCTGATGTATTTGAAGATGTGATGATGTACCTGTTGGTTATCTATTCATGCGTCGGAATAATCTATCTTTCGGTTACCAAGTCTATCCTTTTCTGTTGTTGTGCTAAAATGCATGTCTATCCAGGATGCCGCCAACAAGGAGCAACCCGCCTGAACCACCTCCGCTCACGGAGCTGTTGACTCAGATGACTCAGGTCGTGGCTCAGATGGCCCAGATCCAGGCTAACCAGCACAACAACCAGAATGCTCCACGGGTCAGCATCAAGGAGTTCCTCAGTATGGGTCCGAGAGCTTTCGTGGCAACACGTGAGCCTCTGGATGCTGATGACTGGATCCGGGAGATGGCCAGGGCTCTGGACATTGCTCACGTTGCTGAGGAAGACAAAGTCAAGTATGCCACCTACATACTGAAGGGTCAGGCAGCTACTTGGTGGGAGAACTACCAGACCATGAGAGCTGGCTATCCTATCACCTGGGGTTGTTTCAAGGATGCCTTCCTGAAGCACCACATCCCAGATGGTCTCATGGAAAGGATGCGTGAGGAGTTTTGCTCTCTCAAGCAGGGCAAGCTGGACGTCATTGGCTATCAGAACGAGTTCAATCGTCTCGCTCGATACGCTGGTGATGAGGTGGCCACTGAGGCTAAGAAGATGGCAAGGTTCCGCCGAGGTTTTAACCCGGAACTGAAGTACGCTCTCACCAACATCAAGTGCAAGGACTTCGAGGAGCTTGTGAACACCGCGCTCAATGAGGAAAATGGGCGCAAGGCGTTCGAGGAGTCCCGCAAGCACTCACGTGAGGGTGGTTCCTCCTCCAACATGACCACCCCTCCGCAGAAGCGCCGCATCTGGGTGCCAAATGCTGCTGTCACTCGGGCTCCATATGCCCAAGCTTCTCCAGGCTTTGCTCCCCGCCCACCCAACCCAGCTCAGATGCAGAGTCAGAGGGTTCCAATGGGGCAGCCAAGGCCAGGTCCTCCTCGTGTCGTCACTTGCTACAAATGCAAGGAGACTGGACACTACGCTGATAAGTGCACTCAGAGGCAGCTACCTCCACCTCCTCGCCCCAACACCAACCAGGCAATGGTTCGTGCTCCCCCGGCTAAAGCCTTCAACTCCAACAACAGGCCTGTCGGGAGGACCGCGAGGGTGAATCATATCAAGGCCGACAAAGCTGAGGAAGCTGCTGATGTCGTTCTCGGTATATTACCCGTAAACTCTTTTCCAGCTAAAGTGTTGTTTGATACCGGAGCATCGCATTCTTTTGTGTCAAAGATCTTTGCAAAAGCATACAACCTAGTTCTGGTTCCGCTAAGCAATCAAATGACTGTTCACTCTCCGGGACCGCAAATGTTGACTTCCAAGATAAGTAAGGACAATCAGATCCTAATTGGAGGCCGCATATTCCTTGCTTCACTCATGTTGTTGGGAATTCTGACATTGATGTCATTCTGGGCATGGATTGGTTGAAGACCAACGAAGCTAAAATTGACTGTGCTCAAAAGTCAATAACTCTATCCCACCCTTCTGGCCAGATAGTCTATTCTCCATATGGATCAAGTTCTGTTAAGCTGTTCAACCTTGATGCAAAACCCCTTCCTGCAATTGAAAATGTTCTGGTGGTTTGTGAATTCCCTGACGTCTTTCCAGAAGAGTTGCCAGGGATGCCTCCGGACAGAGCAGTTGAGTTCGTGATCGAGCTTGAACCAGGTACTGCTCCAATCTCTAAGCATCCATACAAGATAGCTCCTCCTGAACTGAAATTGTTGAAGGAGCAAATCGATATGTACATGCAGAAAGGTTACATTCAGCCTAGTTCTTCCGCTTGGGGTTGCCCAACTCTGTTTGTTGCCAAGAAGGACCAAACAAAAAGACTCGTGGTTGACTATCGTCCTCTCAACGAGAAAACCATCAAAAACAAGTATCCAATTCCTCGTATCGATGATCTTTTTGATCAACTTGCTGGAGCCTCAATATTCTCAAAGTTGGATTTGAGGATGGGTTACCATCAGATAAAGATCAGAAAGGAAGATATTCCAAAAACAGCTTTCACCACTCGGTACGGTCTATATGAATACACCGTCATGTCTTTTGGTCTCACCAATGCACCGGCAACGTTCTCAAGACTCATGAATTCTGTCTTCCATGAATACCTCGACAAGTTCGTTGTGGTATATCTTGATGACATTCTAGTCTACTCCAAATCCGAGGAAGAGCATGGAGAACACCTTCGTCTCACTCTCATGAAACTTCGCGAGCATCGTCTATATGCCAAGTTCTCCAAATGTGAGTTCTGGATTCCAGAAGTTGCTTACCTTGGTCATATCATCTCTGCCAAAGGCATAGCCATTGACCCAGAAAAGGTTAAGGCAATTGTTGATTGGAAACCGCCTAAGACGGTGAAGCAAGTTAGAAGCTTTCTTGGCTTGGCTAGCTATTGCCGTCGTTTCGTCCAAAACTTTTCCAAGATTGCCAAACCTCTCACTGATCTCACAAAGAAGGACAAGAAGTTCGTTTGGTCTCCACAGTGTGATGAAAGTTTCAATCTCCTGAAGACTAAACTCACTTCCACCCCAGTTCTGGTTGGCCCAGATACTACCAAACCTTTCCAGATATTCTGCGATGCATCTCTCCAAGGTCTAGGTGCAGTTCTTATGCAAGAACGTCAAGTTGTGGCTTATGCTTCACGTCAGTTAAACCCACATGAGCAAAACTATCCCACACATGATCTTGAACTTGCAGCAGTTGTGTTTGCCCTCAAGAAATGGAGACAATACTTGTTGGGTAACAAAACTGAAATCTTTTCCGATCATAAGAGTCTGAAATACATCTTCACTCAACCAGATCTAAACCTCAGGCAAAGGAGATGGATTGAAAAGATTAAAGACTTTGATCTCACCATTTCTTACACTCCAGGCAAGACTAATGTTATGGCCGATTCTCTCAGTCGCAAGTCCTATTGCAATAATCTCATGATCATGGAAAGCCAACCTCCACTTCATGAAGAATTCCAGAAGCTGAACCTTGGTCTTGTTCCTCAAGGTTTTATTGCTAGCTTGACAGCCAGTCCAACTCTCGAGGACAAGATTCGTTCTGAACAACTTCGTGATGCTGAAATCAAGAAGATTGTAGAGCACATCAAGGAAGGCAATGATAAATTCAAGTCCTTCTCAATTGATGACAAGGGAACTGTGTTCTTCGAAGGACGCATTGCAGTTCCTCAGATTCAAAGTCTCAAAGATGTCATTCTCAAGGAGGCTCATGAAACTCCTCTCTCCATCCACCCTGGAAGTACAAAAATGTACCAGGATCTCAAGACTATGTATTGGTGGCCTGGCATGAAACGTGAAATTGCTCAATACGTTTCTGAATGCGACGTTTGTCAACGTGTTAAGGCAGTCCATCAGAAAACAGCCGGTCTACTCCAACCTCTCAAAATTCCTGAGTGGAAGTGGGACATGATTGAAATGGACTTCGTTACTGGTTTCCCAAAGTCCAAGAGGGGCAACGATGCAATCTTCGTTGTCATTGATTGTCTCACTAAGGTAGCTCACTTCTTTGCTGTCAAGGAAACTATCTCAGCTAGCCAGTTAGCAGAGCTTTACACAGCAAGGATCGTTCCTCTTCATGGTGTTCCATTGGAAATAAGCTCAGACCGTGGAAGTATCTTCACTTCTCATTTCTGGAAGAGTTTTCAAGAAGCATTGGGCACCAAACTGCTGTTCAGCACAGCTTATCACCCTCAGTCTCAGGGGCAAGTCGAAAGAGTCAATCAGATTCTCGAGGATATGCTCAGAGCATGTGGTCTCTCCTTTGGCATGAAATGGGAGGATTGCCTTCCATATGCTGAATTCTCCTACAACAACAGTTTCCAGGCAAGCCTAGGCATGGCACCATTTGAGGCATTGTATGGCCGCAGATGCAGGAGTCCAATCAATTGGTCTGGAGCTGGTGAACGTTCACTCTTAGGCCGTGACATTGTTAAGGAAGCCGAAGAGAAAGTTCGTATCATTCGTGACAATCTCAAGATTGCTCAGTCTCATCAGAAGAGTTACTATGACAGCAAGCACAGGGATATGATCTATGCACCTGGTGACAAGGCATATCTCCGTGTAACTCCCCTCAGAGGCACTCATCGTTTTGGTGTGAAAGGAAAGCTTGCACCAAGATACATTGGTCCTTTCAACATCCTCTCAAGGCGTGCGGAAAATGCCTATCGTCTTGAACTTCCAGAAAAACTATCTAAGGTGCACGATGTGTTCCACGTGTCACAGCTCAAGAAGTGTTTCAAAGATCCAGATCGTGCAGTTGATCATGATTCCATTGAACTGCAAGATGATCTATCTTATGAGGAGCACCCTGTTCGTATTCTCGATGAGGCCGAGCGTAAGACTCGCAACAAGAGCACCAAGTTCTTGAAAGTGCAGTGGTCGCATCATTCCGATAAAGAGGCAACGTGGGAGACCGAAGAGGATCTTCGTAAGAAGTATCCGGACCTTTTCGTTTCTCAGTAAGGAATCTCGGGGCGCGATTCCTTCAAGGGGGGCGTTTTGTAACATCCCAAGTATGAAAATATCCCTTAGAATGTTTTGTTTCTTGTTTAATTTAAAGCATTGCATCATGTCATCATATTTGTTTCCTTGTTTGCATTTGTTTACTATTTGTTTTGCATCTGTTTTATTCTGTTTTCATAATTGAATTTCAAACAAATTCAAATGATGTGTTTCATACTTGTCATGTTACAATATTTTTCAAATAAAAATTGCAATCCAAAGTCTCATTTTATTTCCAATTATTCCATATTTGATCAACTAATAAAATGGTGCTTTTATTTCAATTAAGTAATCCCAAATTGCTTTCAAATTCAAAGCATCTTCAAACAGCATCTCATTTGAAAATTATAAAAATACCAAACAAATTCAAATCACATTTGTTCTATTTAATCATTAGGGGTCACCCTAATAAAAACATTGTTTCCAATATTAATCAATTAAATATCAAATTATTCAAAATTCAAACCAACAACTTTCAAATAGCACCAACTTGAATATGTGAAAATCTCCAAAACCAATCAACTCTTTTGTTCTAACTAAATAATAGGGTTCACCCTATTAAGATGTTGTTTTCAATAATATTCATTTAATAAGGAAATTCATTTCAAATTTGGTTTAAATCATAAACAGCAGGTAATTTGAAAACTTTTGGAAAATAAAAGTTAGCAACTAGTTGCTATGATAAAAACTAAGCTAACCATATTTTTTTCCAATTTTTTTTACTAACCTAAAACCTACCTTTTCTTCCAAATAGTTTTGCTGCAAAAAAAAAAAAACAGAAAAGCCAAAAATAATAAAAAGAAAAACGGTTCAAGAGGGGGGAGAAAACCCAGCCCAGCCCACCTTCCTGCTTGTCGTCTACCTCCCCCCCCCCTACGTCACCCTGCGTACGACGCCATCGCCACCACCCGATCGCTTTCTCCTCCACCCGATCGCCGGCCGTACGAGCTCGACCTCCTCCTTAAAAACCCACCTCCAACCACCTGCTAGCCCTAGCCCTCCTCACAGCCGCCGCCGTCTTTTCTTTCCTCCCCCTGATCCCTGTCTTCTCTGAACCGGAGCGGGAGCAGAGCAAGCTGCTCGCCGTCGTCCTCCTCGACCCCGATCCGCTACAGCAACACCTCCCGGTGAGCTACCCTGCTGTTTCCCGGCGAAAGCCGCCTCTTTTCTTCCCCGTGGCCTCACCCCAATGTCTGAACCCCCTCTGTCCGCCATGGCCGGTACCTGAAGGAGCTCCCCGCCGACGTTCTACTCGCCGTCGAGCCTCCCTCTTCTCGGGGACGAGATCACCGCACTTTCCTCGTCATCGTCGTTTCCAGGAGGGAGTTTTTGGAGCCGCGTTCGCCACCTCCTCGCCGTCGACAACCACTGCTCCCCGTCGACGTCCTCCCTGTTTCTGTCGACGACGATCACCCCTCTGTAAGCACCCTCCTCCTTCTCTGTTCACTGCTGCTCACGGTACCTCCCTGCATCGCAAGCTAGCCCCTCATCCACGCACTGCACCACCAGCAGCAGCCACGGCGCAGCAGCACCACCGCTCGTCGCCGGCGACCCTTGTCTCCGTCAGTTTTCAGTCGAGCGCAAGTTCAGTTAAAAGTTCAGTAACGCGCAGTGGAAGCTCAACCTCCCTGCGTATCTGAACCTGTCACCAAACTGAATTCACCGCACTGGTTACACACTAGCGAGCGCACCGCGAGGTCCTGTGTTCGATCCCTAGCACCATGGATTAAAACCAAACTTTTTCCCCCGCGGCTGACAGGCAGGGCCCACCTGTCTGTGGCCCTGGCTGCCACGCCAGCACGCGAGCACGCCACGCTGGCCCCAGGCCCACTGGCAGTGCCTGTGGCTAGCTTACAGTGCGGTAACAAAAAGTATTCCTGCACGTTTCTTTTTAAAACAGGTCCTTTAGAATTGCAGTTTAGTCCTAAAAATTAAAACCTTAATAAATTTTAATCTATAACTCCAAATTATAAAATCTAAATATGTTTGTTGATCTAAATTAAATTGTCTATCCAATTAAACCAATTGTGTACTGTTTTGAATTTTCAAAATGCAATTCAAATTTGAATTCAAATAATTCAATTGCAATTTGCTAAAATTCATAACTAATTCATTCTTAATCCAATAAATGCAAATAAAATATGTTTTCCATGCTATTTCAAATAACCTTTTCAAATATAAATTTTGTTTCATGTTTTGAATAATTTAAATTGCCTAATTAATTTAATCCTTGTTTAATTCATTTAAATTTGCAAAAATCATAACTTGCTCAAATTAAATTATTTTTAAACATGCAAAATATGTTTTCAACCTAGAAAAGTATAAACTTTTCAAATATGAATTTGAATTTATGTTTTGAACAAATGAAATTCAAATAATATTCAAACTGGTTTTAAATTCATTTAAAACTTGTTTAATATTGTTTAAATCATAATAAATTCATCCTAACTCCTATTTCAATAGTTGAAACATGTAATCCAACTAGAATTTGGTATTCTTTTCAAATATGAATATTGTTATTTGTTTTGAGCATTTTAAGTTGATGAAAACAACAAATACTTGTGTGACATCTTTAAGTAACCCAAAATTTCCAAACTTAATAAATAATTTCCAAACTTGTTAAATTCCTTTTCCACTTGCATCTATTGTTGTTATTTTGTTGTTATCACCATGCATGCATCATGCTAAGCAAACTTTCACATGGTAATTAATTATAGATCATTTGTTTCCACTTAATTCATGGACCTTTTTCATATGCAACTCAAAATTGCATATGGGTCCATTTAAATTGTGTTACCATGTCACTTAGTTTATTTTGATGCATCTATTAAATTGACATGCATCATCCCATGATTGTGCACTATGCCATGATATTGATTGTTTATATTTCTGCCTTGTTTGTTTGCTTCTTCTCGAATAGACGACGACGCTGAGACAGACGATCTTTACAGCACCCCTTCTGAGGATCTAGCTCAGTACCCGGCTGCTGAGTTTGCAGGCAAGTTATCACTCACATGAACCACTGTGTTCCTTTCAACCTTGGTTACCGATACTTTCCGTTGTCTATTTCTGCTAGCCTTAGTAGTAGTTGTTTCTGTTACGAACCTATCACATGAATCCCTTAACCCTGATATTGCCCCACCACCACTCCTACCACCCTTTGTTTGAGCCAGTGTCTTACTAGCATGCTTAGGTTGTTTTGCTCGAGTCTGTTACCCGTTACTTTCTGTTACTATTTTATTATGTTCTGGGGGCTCGATGTTTAATCAATCAATCATGCTAAGGTTATTGTTAAATAATAATTTGATGATAAGGCACCGGCAGGAGGCCCTGTGTGGTTTTGAGGCCTGCTAGTGTCGACCCTAATAGGAAAAAGGGTCTTGTCTACTGATCCATGATGAGCGCACTACCCGCATGTGGGAAGCGAGTATGGGCGCCCCCCTCAATTTGATTCGATTCGCATCTCGTCCAAATCGTCTCATTTAGTTCGTGTTTTCCATTTGCCGCATGGATGTTTTTGCGAGCCCAGCGCAGGGTGGAACTTTTGTAGTCGGCATATAGGGGGACACGTTCTTAGAGTGCTATGAGGGTCCATTTTCTTCTGGGCTCGATTAGCCGTGCGCCAAGGTGCTTTGGGCTTGATGCGAAGAAGAGTTGAGTTGTGTTGAGTGCCACGCTTGGTGGGAGGCATCCCATCTGGCGGGGTATTCTTACGTGTACGGCCAAATTGGTGCAACCCTGCAGGGATAATCTTCTCGAGAAGCCGTGTTTTCCGCGGTTATGGTTAACTTGGTGAAAGTACTGGCTAACAAGTACTCAGGACAACTTAAACCTAATGTTTCACAATCTCACACCCACTGATTAACAACTTGACGAGTAATAGGCTTATTGACACAATAACTTGATTCATCCTTATTCCAACTATGTGAGTTATCCTCGGATTGCTTCTTCGGATAAGGGGCGAGATCCAGGATGGTTTTTTTTGAAGTTATCTTTCAGTTGGTTACAATACTCGATCTTATCTCCTTTCTGTTAGCCGGAAGTGGTAGAATCTCTGTAGTTGGTTAGTGCAGCCAGTTGCAGCATCTTTCATATCCCCTCTCTTCCGTTGAACCCAAGGCATCTGTGCTTGGTGTTGACGGGTTACACTTTGGTGAACTGTGAGTCTTGCTTGCCAGTACGTCTATGTACTGACCCCTTTGGGGCTGTGGTTTCCGCAGACTACGCCTACGAGGATCCAGTTGACGGCTACTACGTGGAGTTTGACGAGGCTGCTGACGAGTAGTTAGCGGACCCGGGCAGGATCCGAGACTACGTGGATGGGCTCCGTCTTTATTTCAGTTTCCGTCTTCTTAAGCCTATTTGGATTTGTCTGTACTCAGACCCCTTTGAATGCTTCCGCTGAGATGTAATGATGTTATGTTGGGACATGTGTCCTCTGGATGATTGTATTTGCTATATCTGCTCTAGTGAGAGCTATTTGCAACTTATTTCAATCTTTTGTGTCTTAGAGACATGTTGTGTTATCATCTTGTTCAAAGCCGTTGACGTACCATGTGTGTATGGTATGAAGTACGTCAATGGTAGTATCCTGATTTCTATGGGATAGTTTACGTCGACGATGAACAGATAGGGGTTGGTTGTCACACATACGTGTGTTGGCCTACTCGTAAGAGGACGCGGGTGCCGGTAAGCCCCGTAATCCAATCTACTACTGTTCAACGGAACGGCGAGTATCCTTTAGAAGTCCGGGTGCGACATTTCTTCTCTTGCAAAATAACTTTTAGGAAATTGGGAAAACAAGATGATCTAGACAAGGTAGACAGATCTTGATAAAAACTTAGTTAAGCTTTTATTCTTCTTTAATATACTTGTTATTTTTGTTTCCCATAAGATATGTTCTTATATCATACATGATTGATTTACTTAGTTTCCAATTTACTTCCTCTATTAGAGGTTATAACTTGTTGTTATTCATTAGTTGTATTCCGAGACTTTAGTTGTGAAATTGTTGAATTTGAGTAGAGGTGTGGCATACTTATGGAATGATGCCTTAGTAGTAATTTGATCAAATGGTTCATTGATGTGTTGAGATTTCAGATACTCACTTGTATAAGATGAATGAGACAATGAGCACGTGAACGTGATTGAGCTTAATGACTTTGATCATGGTTGTTAATTGGTTACTCAGGGTGCCATGTTGTGATTTTATATTCTTGATTTGTATTCATGATGCAGGCATGTAGATTTGGAAAGATCATGGGTAATGATCAAGGTTTAACAGCAGTTTAAGAAGATTTAATTCTTCTTTTAGTTACTTCTTTTAGGGTGGATGAGATATGTACATATTCGGTAAATATATTAACACAATTATTATGTCATTTCCCACTTCTGGGTTTGAGTTAGCACTTGCATGTATCACTTGTGTTTTACTGAAACTTTGTTATTTACTTGTGATGGATCACCTGATAATTATGAGATGATTTATAGAGATGTTTTGGAAATGAATTGATAACTTAGGGAGTTGTTGTTTTATAGAGGATCACCTCTCTGTTGATGAGATGGTTCAATTATACTTTACTCATTGGTGGAAGTATGATTATCAGATCTGTGATTTGGATACTCACCCTTCTTTGAGTTCTAGATACCTAGTGATTTATCCAAAGTCACATGTAGACTTGTTGTTAAGGTTGTTGAGAATTTGTGTTTGATCATAACCAATTATGGTTTGTCTTATCAAATGATTTAGTTTGTAGAGATACAATGTTATAAAGATCACTCCAAATGTACTCCTGACCATATGATCTAAACCTATTTCATCATGTCAAGTGAAACATTGGTCACTTTGGTTTGTTTAAACTTTCGCGCCAAAATTTCCCGTATTTTTAGATGCATGCTTTGCAAATGCACATATTAGATTTAGATCCTTATAACCTCCCAAACACTGCGATGTTACAATCTCCTTCGCCTTGATGGAATCAATCTGTTCTAAACGCGAGCCCTTTTCACCCCGGAACACCACCCCACAGTCGGCTGCAACCTGAGCCAAATGGTCCAAAGGGACCTCATCGAGAACAGAGAAACGAGAGCCTGAAGGAGGGGGGAGGGGAGGTTCAAGACGTACCTGCGAGATCACAGCGGGCCGCGGTAAGCTGGATCGCCTGAGCCTCAACAGTAGGCACAGGCCTAGCCAGGTCACCCCTAGCCCGGGCCAGGCGGGCGCTGCAGCGGGACGGCTGCGGGGGATGTCTGGGGCACTACAGCATTGGCTCCTGCGTGGGAGCCACATGCGTGTCGGGGAAGACTGTGACCTGCTCGCCTGATCCTGAAGCCGGGGTCGCTGGGACAGGGGCGGGGAGCTCACCGGGGAGGTAGGCGACGATCCCGAGGAGAGGGTGTAGCAGAGCGCCCCCCCCCCCGGAGCGAGAGGAGAAAGGTGGAACTCCCTCCAGCCCCACACTCGCACAGTCCTCCTCCTGGTCCCCAGCACCCAATCCCAGGGTTGTCGCATCCAGGCCCGGCAGACCGAAGTTGGGTCCTCAGAGTGTGGCGCCTGACCCTCCGGAGGGGGACATTAGCGGTCGGGGTAGGCGCCTGGGAGTCCCCCGGACCCGGCTCGTCGTCGTCGTCATCGCCCGAAGAGTCCGCCTCCGAAGAATCATCATCCTGCTCAGACGGAGCTCCCTCCGGACGACTGGGAGGTAAGGAAGGAGGGCCGCTCACGTCCAGCTCGACCCTCACAGTCGCCCCCTCGTTCCCTCCACGACCACCAAAGTAGACGGGGAAAGCATACATGCACTCTAGTCTCCTTACCTCCCCTTTTCCCATGTCCCACCCTACCCAGCACCTTCTTCACTGCTCTCATCCAAGTTATCTCCCCTTCCCCCGTTCCCACCATGGCCGACGTCATCAGCTCCCGCCCCCTCGATCTCTCGCATATGTATTCGTCGACACGAAGCTCCCTTGGAAATCATGTTTCCGCTTGCATTACTCGTCGACACGAAGTCTCCTTGGAAACCATGTACCAGCCTCGACTTGCATCAGCACTCGTCGACAGTTTCATTAGCTCATTAGCAACCTGATAATCATTTACTCACCAAAAAAAAATCACCTCAAGCTATACCTACGACGGATGCAACACCTTGAGGATTGGATGGCAGCGCAGACACCAACAATCAGCCGGGGATGAGAGATGGTGTGCAGGTGTGGACAGCAGGAACAACGATGGCTGCCGCATGCCAACAGATAGGTGATGGAGTGGTCGGGGGCGACTATGTCTGCTTGGGGCAGAAGAATCACAGAAGAGGCTGGCGGCGTCTACGCCGTGGCGTCCGTGACTCCACGTGATGAGTGGGTCGACAACCGCGATGTCCGCATGATAAGTGGGTCGGCGGCCGGGCATCCAGAACGTGTCGTCCGCGGAAGGATTGGGCTGGCGTCGAAGCAGTATCTGAGCGGAATCGAAGTCCTAAGCGTGTGGCTTGCTGACCTTCCTAGCGTCGAGGAGGAGGTGGTAGACGAAGCTAGCGAGGAGGCGTCGCTCCCTGCAAAGGTAATGACGGACCCATGGCGAGCGGGGCGACAGTACAGGGAAGGCGTCGACGGAGGCGCAAGAAAGGCGTCACGGGAAGGACGGCGGATAGGGTAGGGCGTTCGTCGCAGGATCGGGGTACATGGTGGCGCGAGCTGGACGGCAAGGGCAAGCGAACAATGATGGCGGCGGCCTAGGCGTGAGATCCGTTTTGCCTTCTGTTTTTCTTTACAGCGAGCCGGGAGCCTTTTGCGCTCGGGAATTTGCGCGCATCCCACGCACGAAAAGAATTTCGGGGAAGTTGGGGATCAAACCTGGTAGCAATATTAGCACCAGTAGTACATAAACTTGCACAAAATGGACACTTTCATACAAAAACTTGAAAAAGTGGAAAAAGTAGTACAAGAACTTATCCTGTTGGAGCAAAGAGGTCCAAAACGAATCAAATCACGCCATTTGGCCTCCACGCTGGCGCCCAGATTTTTCAGAAAACCCCCAAAATTATGCTCCACATGCAGACAGATCCATAACCGGTCAGGATGCTTCTTACAGGTAGGTCCCACAAGTCAGCGCCCGACGAAATTATTAAAATTAAGAGCATCCGATGGGTTTCGAACTCGAGCCCTGCTGCTTGGCTGCAGCGAACAATCTTTCGTAGCCACAAGGGCAGACATTAGTTTGTGATAATATTCGGTACCACACTCTTTTATACAGAGACTGTCAACTGTACATCTGAGCTTTACGAGTTCTTCAATGTAAACACCCTATTTAATTGCTGTTGTTGTATCTCAAGCCATAGTTGACCTTGTGATGCTGAGAGATACTAAATTTATTTACACTCGGTTTAGCAGTGCGTACACTTAAACGTTGTACGTATACTATACCATGTAGATTGTATACTATAAAAATATGTTGTAAACTCTAGTGTGTATAATTTTTTATTTTATAGTATGTCATATGTATCACAGAGATGTGTATTTTTTGTATAATACAGTAAAAAAATTATATAGTAGTATGTATACATATGGACCTGCATACTGTATGTATAATACAAGGTAATATGTATGCAGTATACATATTACGTATTAAATACCATAATATGCAGGCAAGTATACGCAGCCTATAGTATTTTATATGTTGTATATATACTGTATACACATATTACTGTATGTATAACACATGCAAGACTCTAGTATTTTATACATAATATGTATAGTACAAACATCTCCCTAGATATTATGTATAAAACTTATCTATAAAGTATGTATATAATGTACAATATCTCTGTATATTATTTATAACACATGGTTGTTACGAAAATTTTTATACGTGTTAAAAAAGTTATTGTATTAGACTAAATTAATTTTGTATATATACTATAATATTTAATGTATAATATACATGCAATACACGTCTGCGTAACACAGTTTTTTTGGCACAAAACCGTAACATAGTATACATATATACGGGTACAATATACATAGTATAAAATAAAAAAAAATTATATAGATTTCGGCACGTTTTTATAATATACTTTGCACATCGTATATGTACTTCATATAAAATACTTTCGTTTGGCAATTGTACACAGCGATGACTTAAGTATAAAGAGGCGTAATACCTCTATGTATCACGAAGTTAGCACCGTCTTTGTGGCTACCGAAGCTTGAGTGGGTTGCGCTAGACCATGAGGTCTCGTGTTCGAATCCCTTAGATGCGCCCCAATTTTAATTAATTATCCCTCCGGCTGACACGCGGGGTCCACATGTAAGAAGCATACTGCACCAAATTTGCATGCCAAACATAGTTTGGGGAGGTTTCTGTAAAGTTTTGTTGCCACGCTGACTTCCAAATGGCTTGTTCTTATTGGGTTTGGACCTCTTTGCTCCACCAGGACAAGTTTTTGTACTACTTTTTCCACTTTTTCAAGTTTTTGTATGAAAGTGTCCATTTTGTGCAAGTTTATGTACTGCTGGTGCTAATACCTCAACCTGGTATCTCTGGACAGCATACATACGGTGCAACCAATAGGCTAAGTCCCTTTTCATGTCTTAGCTTCTTTCTTTTGTCTATTTCTTCTCGTTTTTTTGTGTTCATTTTTTCCCATTTTCTTTCCTTTTTCTGTTTTTCTTTTCCATTTTATTCCTTCTTTTTTGTTTCTTTTTTCTGATTTAATTTTTTAGTTTAATTTTTCTTTATTTGAAAATATTTTCCTTTTTGCTATTTTAAAATTTTGAAACATTTTTTTCTGAACTGTTTTCCAAATGTGGAACCATTTTTAATTTTATTTTAATTTGAAACCATTTTCAGTTTGAAACCATTTTCAAATTTGAAAATATTTTGGTTCACTATTTTTTTTTTGGTTCACCAATTTTTTTATTCACTATTAGTTCTGCTTCACCAAATTTTTTTGGTTCACTATTATTTCGTTTCACCAATTTTTTGGTGCATCCGCATTTTCTGTTCACTATTATTTTTGGTTCACAGAAAAATTTGGTTCGCTATTATTTTTTGTTCAACGGCATGTTTGGGGCACCGATGGTATTTTTGTTCACTATAATTTTCCGTTCGGTGGTATTTTCTGTTCAATATAATTTTTCGTTCAGTGATATTTTCTGTTCACTAGTATTTTTGGTTCATTATAATTTTGGTTAGGCGATTTTTAGTTCATTTTTAAAATGTTACGCTGCAAACAACGTACACGTTCGCAGTTTTTTTATCCGTCCTAATACTATGCATACAACCCACAGAAGTCGACAAGAGTCCGAGTCAATAAGTTGATCCATACAACACCTTATAATTAGCAGCCTGCCATGCATTTCGGCTGGCCAGAACGGAGCCCCTCGCACCTGTGTATGTAACACGTACGGACTTGGATCCGTCCATGAACGATGGGCGCTCCGAGGCCCGTATGTCCCGGAAACGAGACGAGATGGACGGCAATGCATCGTGCGCCTGATTCAAAGTGTCCCGGGAAAATTGTTCACTTCTTAAAAAAATAGGTTTTGCAAGACTCCAAACAGTTACGGAAGACATCTTTGTAAATTCTTTGTTGGCATGGTCAGTTAGAAGAAACAGTTTTTTCATATCGTATGATACTCGTTCCTTGTCTACGTGCCATACTAATTCCAGTGTGTACGTCAGTTGTAGTAGGAAACTGGAACAAAAGTTTTCCTTTGCTAGTCTTCCTTCCTGACTCAACGAACGAGCCAACCAAAGAACTAAGAAACAAACGTGAACGAATCATTTTCCTTCGCTAGCCGTTAGATATAAAAAAACACAAAAATGACTTTGAGGCAAAACTTCAGCAAAAAATGAACTCAAAGCTAAACTATTTTCGGAACTAACCCTTTTGGGTAGCGCCCAACACGGCGGCGCGGTGGTCTGAAGGGTAACTCCACGTAGCCCGGCGCGGTGGTCTGAAGGGTAACTCCACGTAGCCCGACGCGGTGGTCTGAAGGGCAACTCCACGTAGCCTGGCGCGGTGCTCTTAAGTGTAACTCCACGGTACCCGGTGCGGTGCTTCTGCCACGTCGGTTAGGCTGGACCCAGGTGCGAATATGTAGCGCCGCAGCACTCGGCTCGGTGCTAAAGGGTGTAGCGCCCCCGTACTCGGCGCGGTGCTTCCAGAATGTGATGGCTAGTGCAGTAACATGCGTTTTCTCTGAACGAATGCATATACTAGGATCATTTTTCGTGTGGCTAGTAGGCCCACTCGTACCAGTAGCCCTTCCTATATCGTGCATGTGGTTATTTAGATCTGTGGACATAGGGTTATGTAGATCCGTTGGTAGAACATGTTAATGGTTGTGTTCTTTGTCCTTGTGCTCCGTAGATCTGTGTTCATGGCTATGTGTAGTTAATTTTGTGCTCTTCTCTAGCTCGTAATTAACCATGCCATTTTACTTCCGTCATCGATGTAGAAAATGTTCGATGATGAGTTTAGTCACGCATTCGTTTCTTTTGGGGACTCAAAGATCCCTTCCTATATCGATGACAAACAGCCCATGTCTCGGAATGGTATAGTCGATCCGCCGTCACCCTTGAACTCTGTTGTTGTGGACCTTGTGAGCGATGTATCTACTGCGATCGATGCAAAGATTGCTAAGAGCAAGGCACCGTTCAAAGGCACCATGAAATGGCTGCCCCACATGTCCACCTTCATTCAAAAGAACATGGCATTGCTCACCAGGAATGGGGTGAGGACCGACAGAGGATTCAAAGAGGTCAATCTCACAGGATGGGCCAAAATCTTTTGGATCGCAAAAAAGGTATGACAGAGTCACAAATGTCATTCAAATTCATGGATCGCAAAAATGTTGCAACATGGATAGGCGACGGATCAAACATGTTGAACATTTAGTACACACAACCCCGCCCGTCTGCACATGCCTACCATCAGTCGTGGGGGAGCAGGAAGCCTTGATCCAAGTCGTAATTTCGGTTCTTTTTTCCCGCTAGATGGATGTATCGATCTACCTATGGCGCCTTATCCTTAAAAAAAGACAGTTTTTCTAAGAAGGCGGCACCGCTCGCAGTCTGGCTGCTCCATCTCGCAAAGTTGCCGGTCGGACAGCCCCTAGAAGACCACTCAGATAAGCGCACGGACAGGCTTCCATTATTCAAGCCGATTGGTTGATCTTGTATGGTATCTGATCCGGCCACGAAGTATGTTCCACGGAGATTCATCTTTGTTGATCAATCACTCAATTTTAAGGTAAACAATACACACATGCTACCACTAGTATTTTGTAATGGATTATGACCTAATAGCTGTAACACCCGTGGGATTTCCCCCAATTAGTTTTTGGTTGTTGTTTTTTTTTTTTTTGCATGGTATTGCATCACATGCATCATTTGCACCTTGTTTGCAAACCAATTCAAACACAAAAACAAAAATTCAAATCAATTTAAAATTTTCAAACAATGCACATGTGTTTTTCAAACTCAAATTGTTTTTCAATAAAAGTTGACTTGGAATTAATATTTGCTTGGTTAAATAAATCATCTTTTATTAAAACCCTAATTTGAATTTCAAATTCAAATTTCAAACACCACCAACAATTTGAAATTCTCAAAACCAAATATCATGCACTTGGGCAATTGTCATGCTAATTTCCACAAAAATGTTGCATAAGCAAAACCCCAAAGAAATTCCTTGGTTTTCTTATATTTTCTCTCTTCTACCCTTTCTACAAAAAAAAAATAGAAAACAAAAAACCCAAAAGGGGGAGGCAGGCCAGCCCAAGTGGGCTAGCCCACCTACAACCCCTCTTTCCCACCTCCTGGCAGCCCACCAAGCCCAACCGACCAGCCCACCCCACCTTTCTTCCTCGTCCGTACACATGCACGAGGATGTCGCTGTCCACCATGGCCCCCACCTCCACCTGCTCCTTCCTCTCCATATCTACCTACCCCAGCATCCCTCTCCACCCCAAACCCTAGCTCTCCCCCCTCTCTCTCCCTACAGCCGCCGCCACCCTCCTTCCCTTCCTCCTATGTCCCTTTTCCCCACCTCTCTGTAACTTCTGAAGAAGAACCGGAGCCCCTCCATGGCCGCCACTTTGGGAGCATGGCGCCGCCGCTACGCTCGTCCTCCGGCCAAGGTCTCCACGGGAATGGAACCACCCCACCTCCCTCGTCGCCCTCGTCCCCTCGGTCGGCCCGGAGAGGAGCCAGAGCCACCGCGCCGTCCACGTTTTGTTGCCGACACCGGCGGCCAACTCCTTCTCTGTCGCCTGCTCCCGCTCGCCCAGGCTCTCGGTAAGCACCCCTCTGCCTTTTCTCCTCCTCCCCTCTGCAATCCACGGCCGCCGCACCACCCCAGTGCCGCGCGGCACGGCGCGCACGCCGGCAGCGCACTCGCTGCGGTCGTTGCCGTCGCTGCTTCCCGATCGCGTTCAGTATCTGATCGTTGATCAGTTTCGTCAGTCCAGCCCGCACCCCCACCTCAAAACCATACGCCTCCTGTATCTATCACACGAGCGCACAGCAGCCCATTGGCTTGGCGCCCTGTCCCGCACCCTGGAGGCCCCGAGTTCGAATCCCCCCCAGGCGCAAAGCCACCCTTTTTTTTCCTCTATTTTTCTTTTATTTCCCAAAATCCAGAAAAACAGATCTGAGACTTTATTTGTAAAATCCATAACAAATTGAAAATTGCTCCAATTTCAATGATTCAAGTTTCTGTGGATCCAGAATCTTGTGCTCTTTCTATTAGTCACAAAGTTGCAACATGTTTCTGTAATAAATTTTGCACTAAATAATTAAATACAGAAAATGCAATAAAAATTGGAAACTTTGGGAATTCATAACTTGAGTTCTGTTCACCTAAATTGAGCAAACTTGGGCTCTAAAAATTTGTCTTAACAAACTCTACACATTGGTATTTTATTTGGTCACAATTGAATTAAATTTGAACATGTTTACCTCTGTTTACTAAAAGGGGCAGAATAAAAATGCTTATGGAAAAATGCATAATAAATTCAATAATGATCCAAAAATTATGTTTAATAGCTCAAATGTTCTTTGAAACATTTTATACATGTTTTCAACCTTTTCAATACAATTTGTTTACTGTTTTTCCTAATTAAAAGTGGTGCAATAATTCAATGCTTTAATTACACCTTTTAAATTGCAAAATTCATAACTTGGGCAATTCAAATCCAATTCCAACATGTAAAATATGTTTTCGATCCCATTTTTCATGAACTTTGCAAATATCAACTTTGTTTTCTATTTTAAATAAGTTAAATTTCTGAAAACTACTAATTATTTATTTAATGCATTTAAAATTGCTAATTTGATAACTTGCTCATTTTAAATCCAAATTCAACAAATGAAATATGTATTCCATCTAAAATTTTGTGTTCTTTCCAACGCTCCTGCCATCATCCGATAGAATGTAGACGATAGCCTGGTAGTAGGTCTGGTCAAACTCTCGCTGTTGCTCGTAGACCTGGTACTCTGGTGCCCAATGGAACCCCAGATAGGTAACCATGTCTCTCAGCATCTCCGGATAACCGGCGGTGCTCTCACAGCGAGTCATCCGAACCACCTGCGGGAAGAACCTGAGACCCATCTGCAGATGATCGGGGAAGTTTTGATTAGACTCCGGTAGAAGAATTGAGGTGGGAAAAAACAACAAGGTTCAACGGACCATAAGGATGTTGAAAAGAACAGGATATTGAAGCAACATCGGGAAACACGAGACCAAAAACTCCTGAGGTACCACGGAGAACCCAAAACACGTGAAATCCTAACTTGAAAGTTTAGGTGAGAACAGAAAACAACGTTGCACTTCCTTACCAGAAAAGGGTGGGTGGGTGGGGAAAGAAGAAAAATGGCAGAATTCCTACTCTCACGTTTCATTTTCCCTATATAGCTACAAAATAGTTTCTAGACTCAACTGCGACCAGTAAAAAGGGATCCTACAGGCAGACAGGCTCTGATACCATTTGTCGCACCCGGACTTCTAGAGGATACTCACCGTACGAACTGAACAGTATTCTGATGGGATTACGGGGCTTTCCGGCACCCGCGTCCTCTTACGAGTAGGCCAACACTTATGTGTGACAACCCATCGCTACTGTTCACCGTCGATGTAAACTATCCTGTAGAAATCAGGACACTACCATTGACGTACTTCATACCATACACACATGGTACGTGAACGGCTTTGAACAAAAGGATAACACAACATGCCTCTACGACACAAAAGATTGAAATAAGTTGCAAATGGCCCTCACTAGGGCAGAGATAGCAAATACAATCATCCAGAGGACACATGTCCCAACATAGCATCATTACAACTCAGCGGAAGCATTCAAAGGGGTCTGAGTACAGACAAAATCCAAATAGGCTTAAGAAGCCGGAAACTGAAATAAAGACGGAGTCCATCCACGATGTCTAGGATCCTGCCCGGGTCCGCTAACTACTCGTCAGCAGCCTCGTCAAACTCCACGTAGTAGCCGTCACCTGGATCCTCGTAATCGTAGTCTGCGGAAACCACAGCCCCAACGGGGTCAGTACATAGACGTACTGGCAAGCAAGACTCACAGTTCACCAAAGTATAGCCCGTCAACACAAGCACAGATGACTTGGGTTCAACGGAAAGAAGGGGATATATAAGATGCGGCAACTGGCTGCACTAACCAACTACAGAGATTCTATCACTTCCAACTATCAGAAAGGGGATAAGATCGAGTATTGTAACCAACTGAAAGATAACTTCAAACAAACCCATCCTGGATCTCGCCCCTTATCCCAAGAAGCAATCCGAGGATAACTCACACAGTTGGATTAAGATGAAACAAGTTATTGTGACAATAATCCTATTACTAGTCAAGTTGATAATCATGGGTGTGAGATTATGAATCATTAGGTTTAAGTTGTCCTGAGTACTTGTTAGCCAGTACTTTCACCAAGTTAACCATAACCGCGGAAAACACGGCTTCTCGAGAAGATTATCCCTGCAGGGTTGCACCAATTTGGCCGTACACGTATGAATAACCCGCCAGATGGGATGCCTCCCACCAAGCGGGGCACTCAACACAACTCAACTCTTCTTCGCATCAAGCCCAAAGCACCTTGGGCGCACGGCTAATCGAGCCCAGAAGAAAATGGACCCCCATAGCACTCTAAGAACGTGTCCCCCTATATGCCGACTACAAAAGTTCCACCCTGCGCTGGGCTCGCAAAAACATGCATGCGGCAAATAGAAAACACGAACTAAATGAGGTGATTTGGACGAGATGCGAATCGAATCAAATTGAGGGGGGCGCCCATACTCGCTTCCCACATGCGGGTAGTGCGCTCATCATGGATCAGTAGACAAGACCCTTTTCCTATTAGGGTCGGCACTAGCAGGCCTCAAAACCACACAGGGCCTCCTGCCGGTGCCTTATCATCAAATTATTATTAAGTAATAACATTAGCATGATTGATTGATTGATTAAACATCGAGCCCCCAGAACATAATGAAATAGTAACTGAAAGTAACGGGTCACAGACTCGAGCAAAACAACCTAAGCATGCTAGTGAGACACTGGATCAATCAATAGGGTTGTAGGAGTGGCGGTGAGGCAATATCAGGGTTAAAGGATTCATGTGATAGGTTCGTAACAGAAACAACTACCACTAAGGCTAGCAAGAATAGACAACGGAAAGTATCGGTAACCAGGGTTGAAAGGAACACAATGGTTCATGTGAGTGATAACTTGCCTGCAAACTCAACAGCCGGGTACTGAGCTAGATCCTCAGAAGGGGTGCTGTAAGGATCGTCTGTCTCAACGTCGTCGTCTATTCGGGAAGAAGCAAACAAACAAAACAGGAACGTAAACAATCATTATCATGGCATTGTGCACAATCAAGATGATGCATGACAAGTTATTGGTTGCATCAAAATAAACTTAGCTAACATGACAACACAATTTGAATGGACCCCTATGCTATTTTGAGTGGACTATAGAAAAGGTCCATAGATTAAGTGGAACAAATGATTTACAATTAATTATTATGTGAAAGTTGTTATCATGATGCATGCATGATGGTAACAACAAAATAACAATAATAGATGCAAAGGAAAAGGAATAAAACAAGTTTGGAAAAGTATTTATTAAGCTTAGAAATTTTGGTTACTTAAACATGTCACACAAACATTTATTGTTTTCATCAATTTAAAGTGTGCAAAACAATTAACAAAATTTATATTTGAAAAGAACATCAAATTTTAGTTGGATTACATGTTTCAAATATTGAAATTTGAATTAGGATGAATTTATTATGAATTAAACAATATTAAACAAGTTTTAATTGAATTTAAAACAAGTTTGAATATTATTTGAATTTTATTTGTTCAAATCATAAATTCACATTCACATTTGAAAAGTTCACACTTTGATGGTTTGAAAACATATTTTGCATGTTCAAAAATATTTTATTTTGAGCAAGTTATGATTTTTATCAAATTTAATTGAATTAAACAAGTATTAAATTATTTAGGCAATTTAAATTATTCAAACAAGGAAACAAATTTTATATTTGAATAGGACATTCAAAATGGTATGAAAAACATATTTTATTTGCCTTATTTGGAATTAGTATGAATTATTTATGAGTTGTTGCAAATTACATTTGAATTATTCAAATTTGAATTTTAAATGTATTTGGAAAATTCAAAACAGTACACATTTGGAATAATTGGATAGACAATTAAATTTGGAGCAATAAACATATATAACTTTTATTTATTGGACTTATGGATTAAAAGTTATTAAAGATTTGGTTTTAGGGTTTTATTCTGCCATTTAAAATAAATAGGAATTAAAAACAGAATAGTTTTAAACTTTTGCTACGGGTCAGCACCCTAGCCGCAGCCACTGCAGGGTGGGCCACGGCCAACGTGGCGCTGAGCGAGTGCCTGCGTGGCCACCAGTGCCACTGACTGGTGGGCCACTGCGCGGGGAGAAAATCTCCAAAAGAATTGCGCGTCGGGGACTCGAACCCACGACCGCTCGCTAGCGTGCTCGCTGTCTGAACCAATTGCGCTGTGCGCGTTCGCTTGACAGATACAGAGATTCAGAAAGGATATTTTTCAGCCCCAGCTAACTGACGAAACTGACGAGCAAATGCTTCCTCGACTGCACAGAACAGCGTCGATCGCCGGCGGGGAAACACGGCCAGTGCTCGTCGTGGTGGTGCTGCTGTGGTGAGGATGGATGCGAACGTGTGCGCGCTACGGAGGGGAGACAGGAGGGGGTGGAGCGCGTGCTCACCGGGATTTGGCCGTGGGAGAGCTCGACGGCGAGCGGCGGCTGCACGGTGGTCGAGGACGGCGGCGTTGATTCCGTGCTCCTCCGAGCGAGCTAAGGTGTCCAGAACGAAGAGGGAACGGTGGCGAGTCGGTTCCAGTAGGCAAGTGGCTAGGTGGGACTAGAGGGTGGCGGCGCCATGGCAGGTTTCAGAGGAGCTGCCGCCGGTGAGGGTTTCAGAGAAAGGAAACGACGAGGAGAGAGGAAATTGCGGCGGATCCGAGGGAGAGAACGGAAACCTAGGGCTAGGGGGCTGCGCCAGGGGTCTAGGGGGGATATATAGGGCCCGGGAGAGCTCCCTGGCCGTAGAGCGCCGCCGTACGCCGACGTGGAGGCCGCGGATGCTCTGCCGTACTCGGGACAGAAGAGCCGCACGATTTACGAAGCGGTAAGCGCGCGCGTAGGCGGGCTGGGCTGCGCGCTGGGATAGGTTTAGGTGGGCTGGGTCGCTTAGCTGCCGCGCGCGTGCGTTAGTGTTTCTCCTTTTTTATTTTTCCTTTTTCTGTTTTTTTTTGTAGGTTATACTTTTGGAAGAAAAAGGTAGGTTTTATCTTAGAGAAAATTTTGGAAAAATTTGGGGAAGTTCACTAGGCCAAAAGCAAACATTTTGTAGCTTTTATTTGCAAAAGTTTAAATATTTGCTTGCTGTTTGAAATTAAACCAAATTTAGGGAATTTCTAATATTAATGAAACCTTATTGAAAACAACCATTTTTAATAGGGTTACCCCTAAGATTTAAAATGATTTAAAGAGTACAATGGTGTGGTGAACTTCATGGATTCAAAAGGGTACTGATTTGAAATACATTTGGTTTGAATTTGAAGTGAATTAGAATAATTGGATTGAATTAATTGTTTGGTTAAAACCAACAAATTAAGGAGTTATCAACATGGAATAAAATGGAACAATTTGGTTGTTTTCATTTGTTATTTTTATTCCAAAAGTTGTAACAGATCAAGTATGAAAATAACCATTTGAAATTGTTTGGGTTTGATTATGAAAACAAGATAAAACAGATGCAAAACAAATAGTAACAAATGCACACAAATAATTAAACATGATGACATGATGCAATACTTGAAATAAAACAATAAATCAAACATTATAAGGGGTATTTCATACTTGGGATGTTACAAAACGCCCCCCCTTGAAGGAATCGCGCCCCGAGATTCCTTACTGAGTAGTGAAGAGGTCTGGATACTTCTTGCGAAGATCCTCTTCGGTCTCCCACGTTGCCTCTTTATCGGAATGATGTGACCATTGCACTTTCAAGAACTTGGTGCTCTTGTTGCGAGTCTTACGCTCGGTCTCATCGAGAATACGAATAGGGTGCTCCTCATAAGATAGATCATCTTGCAGTTCAATGGAATCATGATCAACTGCACGATCTGGATCTTTGAAACACTTCTTGAGCTGGGACACGTGGAACACATCGTGCACCTTCGATAGTTTTTCTGGAAGTTCAAGACGATAAGCATTTTCTGCACGCCTTGATAGAATGTTGAAAGGACCAATGTATCTTGGTGCAAGCTTTCCTTTCACACCAAAACGATGAGTGCCTCTGAGGGGAGTTACACAGAGATATGCCTTATCACCAGGTGCATAGATCATATCCCTGTGCTTGCTATCATAATAGCTCTTCTGACGAGACTGAGCAATCCTGAGATTGTCACGAATGATACGAACTTTCTCCTCGGCTTCCTTAACAATGTCAGGGCCTAAGAGTGAACGTTCACCAGCTCCAGACCAATTGATTGGACTCCTGCATCTGCGACCATACAGTGCCTCAAATGGTGCCATGCCTAGGCTTGCCTGGTAGCTGTTGTTGTAGGAGAATTAAGCATATGGAAGGCAATCCTCCCATTTCATGCCAAAGGAGAGACCACATGCTCTGAGCATATCCTCGAGAATCTGATTGACTCTTTCGACTTGCCCCTGAGACTGAGGGTGATAAGCTGTGCTGAACAGAAGTTTGGTGCCCAGTGCTTCTTGAAAGCTTTTCCAGAAATGGGAAGTGAAGATACTTCCACGGTCTGAGCTTATTTCCAATGGAACACCATGAAGAGGAACAATCTTTGCAGTGTAGAGCTCTGCTAACTGGCTAGCTGAGATAGTTTCCTTGACAGCAAAGAAGTGAGCAACCTTAGTGAGACGATCAATAACATCGAAGATTGCATCGTTGCCCTTTTTGGACTTTGGAAACCCAGTAACGAAGTCCATTTCAATCATGTCCCACTTCCACTCAGGAACTTTCAGAGGTTGGAGTAGACCTGCTGTTTTGTGATGGACTGCCTTAACACGTTGACAAACATCGCATTCAGAAACGTATTGAGCAATTTCACGTTTCATGCCAGGCCACCAATACAGAGTCTTGAGATCCTGGTACATCTTTGTACTTCCAGGGTGGATGGAGAGAGGAGTTTCATGAGCCTCCTTGAGAATGATATCCTTGAGACTTTGAATCTGAGGAACTGCAATGCGTCCTTCGAAGAACACAGTTCCCTTGTCATCAATTGAGAAGGACTTGAATTTATCATTGCCCTCCTTGATGTGCTCTACAATCTTCTTGATTTCAGTATCACGAAGTTGTTCAGAACGAATCTTGTCCTCGAGAGTTGGGCTTGCTGTCAAGGTAGCAAGGTATCCTTCAGGGACAAGACCAAGGTTCAGCTTCTGGAATTCTTCATGAAGTGGAGGTTGGCTTTCCATGATCATGAGATTATTGCAATAGGATTTGCGACTGAGAGCATCGGCCATAACATTAGCCTTGCCTGGAGTGTAAGAAATGGTGAGATCAAAGTCTTTAATCTTCTCAATCCATCTCCTTTGCCTGAGGTTCAGATCTGGCTGAGTGAAGATGTATTTCAGACTCTTATGATCGGAAAAGATTTCAGTTTTGTTACCCAACAAGTATTGTCTCCATTTCTTGAGGGCAAACACAACTGCTGCAAGTTCAAGATCATGAGTGGGATAGTTTTGCTCATCTGGGTTCAACTGACGTGAAGCATAAGCCACAACTTGACGTTCTTGCATAAGAACTGCTCCTAGGCCTTGGAGAGATGCATCGCAAAATATCTGGAAAGGTTTGGTAGTATCTGGGCCAACCAGAACAGGTGTGGAAGTGAGTTTAGTCTTCAGGAGGTTGAAACTCTCATCACACTGTGGTGTCCAAACGAACTTTTTGTCCTTCTTTGTGAGATCAGTGAGAGGTTTGGCAATCTTGGAAAAGTTTTGGACGAAACGACGGCAATAGCTAGCCAAGCCAAGAAAACTTCTGACTTGCTTCACCGTCTTAGGGGGTTTCCAATCAACAATTGCCTTAACCTTTTCCGGGTCAATGGCTATGCCTTTGGCAGAGATGATATGACCAAGATATGCAACTTCTGGAATCCAGAACTCACATTTGGAAAACTTGGCAAACAGACGATGCTCGCGAAGTTTCATGAGAGTGAGACGAAGGTGTTCTCCATGCTCTTCCTCGGATTTTGAGTAGACTAGAATGTCATCGAGATATACCACAACAAACTTGTCGAGGTATTCATGGAAGACAGAATTCATGAGTCTTGAGAACGTTGCCGGTGCATTGGTGAGACCAAAGGACATGACGGTGTATTCATATAGACCGTAACGAGTGGTGAAAGCTGTCTTAGGAATATCTTCCTTTCTGATCTTTATCTGATGGTAACCCATCCTCAAGTCCAACTTTGAGAATATTGAGGCTCCAGCAAGTTGATCAAAAAGATCATCGATACGAGGAATTGGATACTTGTTCTTGATGGTTTTCTCGTTGAGAGGACGATAGTCAACCACGAGTCTTTTTGTTTGATCCTTCTTGGCAACAAACAGAGTTGGGCAACCCCAAGCGGAGGAACTAGGCTGAATGTAACCTTTCTCCATGTACATATCGATTTGCTCCTTCAACAACTTTAGTTCAGGAGGAGCTATCTTGTATGGATTCTTAGAGATTGGAGCAGTACCTGGCTCAAGCTCGATCACGAACTCAACTGCTCTGTCCGGAGGCATCCCTGGCAACTCTTCTGGAAAGACGTCAGGGAATTCACAAACCACCGGAACATTTTCAATTGCAGGAAGGGGTTTAGCATCGAGGTTGAACAGCTGAACAGAACTTGATCCATACGGAGAATAGACTATCTGGCCTGAAGTGTGGGAGAGAGTTATTGACTTTTGAGCACAGTCAATTTTAGCTTTGTGGGTCTTCAACCAATCCATACCCAGAATGACATCAATGTCAGAATTTCCCAGCAACATGAGTGAAGCAAGGAATATGCGACCTCCAATTAGGATCTCATTGTCCATGCTTATCTTGGAAGTCAACATTTGCGGTCCCGGAGAGTGAACAGTCATTTGATTGCTTAGCGGAACCAGAACTAGGTTGTATGCTTTTGCAAAAATCTTTGACACAAAAGAATGCGATGCTCCAGTATCAAACAACACTTTAGGTGGAATAGAGTTTACGGGTAATATACCGAGAACGACGTCAGCAGCTTCCTCAGCTTTGTCGGCCTTGATATGATTCACCCTCGCGGTCCTCCCGACAGGCCTGTTGTTGGAGTTGAAGGCTTTAGCCGGGGGAGCACGAACCATTGCCTGGTTGGTGTTGGGGCGAGGAGGTGGAGGTAGCTGCCTCTGAGTGCACTTATCAGCGTAGTGTCCAGTCTCCTTGCACTTGTAGCAAGTGACGACACAAGGAGGACCTGGCCTTGGCTGCCCCATTGGAATCCTCTGACCCTGCATCTGAGATGGGTTGGGTGGGCGGGGACCAAAGCCTGGAGAAGCTTGGGCATTTGGAGCCCGAGTGACAGCACCATTTGGCACCCAGATGCGGCGCTTCTGCGGAGGGGTGGTCATGTTGGAGGAGGAACCACCCTCACGCGAGTGCTTGCAGGACTCTTCGAACGCCTTGCGCCCATTCTCCTCATTGAGCGCGGTGTTCACGAGCTCCACGAAGTCCTTGCACTTGACGTTGGTGAGAGCGTACTTCAGTTCCGGGTTAAAACCTCGGCGGAACCTTGCCATCTTCTTGGCTTCAGTGGACACCTCGTCACCAGCGTATCGAGCGAGACGATTGAACTCGTTCTGGTAGCCGAGGACGTCCAGCTTGCCCTGTTTGAGAGAGCAGAATTCCTCACGCATCCTTTCCATGAGACCATCTGGGATGTGGTGCTTCAGGAAGGCATCCTTGAAACATCCCCAAGTGATAGGATAGCCAGCTCTCATGGTCTGGTAGTTCTCCCACCAAGTAGCTGCCTGACCCTTCAGTAGGTAGGTGGCATACTTGACTTTATCCTCCTCAACAACATGAGCAATCTCCAGAGCCCTGTTCATCTCCCTGATCCAGTCATCAGCATCCAGAGGCTCACGTGTTGCCACGAAAGCTCTCGGCCCCATGCTCAGAAACTCCTTGATGCTGACTCGCGGAGCATTCTGGTTGTTGTGCTGGTTAGCCTGGATCTGGGCCATCTAAGCCACGACCTGAGTCATCTGAGTCAACAGCTCCGTGAGCGGAGGTGGTTCAGGCGGGTTGCTCCTTGTTGGCGGCATCCTGAATAGACATTCATTTTAGCACAACAACAGAAAAAGGATAGACTTGGTAACCGAAAGATAGATTATTCCGACGCATGAATAGATAACCAACAGGTACATCATCACATGTTCAAATACATCAGAATATCCAACAGACCAATACATGGTTCGAAAGACAAAAGGATAACTAAACATAGCTAGGAACGGATACATCGGTACTCCCATGCTCATCACGCAGGACGGCGGTGAGTAGTACGACGAGAGATACGGTGAGGAGGAATCCCCCGGAAGTAGGTATGACGACGATCCACGTAGAGCGGGACTGCTCTGAGAGCAACTCTCGGTGTGGTGAAGTAGAAAGCGTCGTCTCCCTGTGCTCCAAAACGGGGTATCCCAGTGTAACCAGGACCAAGGTCGAGAAGTGGACCTCTGATCGGCTCGTAACCTCCAGCATCTGGCAACGGAAACCCAGCTGGCTGAGTGAAACGGGCAAAGCGCTCGTCTCCAACAAAGTCTGTGGTGTACGTAGCCAGACGAGTCAACGCCAGATAGAGCTGCTCCCTGACTGAGGCCAACTCCTGAGACAGTACGGAAGCAACTGCGTCACTGTGTCTCACGAACTGAGCAGTGGTGTGCAGCCTGGAGCTATCAGACTCGTAGGTATCCAGGTTGCCGTGGAGAGTGAAGTGAACTCCCGCTGCCGTGATGTAACCACAGGGGATGTGGCGATAGATGGAATCATCAAACCCCCAGTAGTCAGCACGGAGGACGGTGAGACTCACGTACGCTGCCTGCTGCACGACCATATCCACTGTGGAACCTACTGCCTCGTAGCGGTGGACAACGCTCCTGCCATCATCCGATAGAATGTAGACGATAGCCTGGTAGTAGGTCTGGTCAAACTCTCGCTGCTGCTCGTAGACCTGGTACTCTGGTGCCCAATGGAACCCCAGATAGGTAACCATGTCTCTCAGCATCTCCGGATAACCGGCGGTGCTCTCACAGCGAGTCATCCGAACCACCTGCGGGAAGAACCTGAGATCCATCTGCAGATGATCGGGGAAGTTTTGATTAGACTCCGGTAGAAGAATTGAGGTGGGAAACAACAACAAGGTTCAACGGACGATAAGGATGTTGAAAAGAACAGGATATTGAAGCAACATCGGGAAACACGAGACCAAAAACTCCTGAGGTACCACGGAGAACCCAAAACACGTGAAATCCTAACTTGAAAGTTTAGGTGAGAACAGAAAACAACGTTGCACTTCCTTACCAGAAAAGGGTGGGTGGGTGGGGAAAGAAGAAAAATGGCAGAATTCCTACTCTCACGTTTCATTTTCCCTATATAGCTACAAAATAGTTTCTAGACTCAACTGCGACCAGTAAAAAGGGATCCTACAGGCAGACAGGCTCTGATACCATTTGTCGCACCCGGACTTCTAGAGGATACTCACCGTACGAACTGAACAGTATTCTGATGGGATTACGGGGCTTTCCGGCACCCGCGTCCTCTTACGAGTAGGCCAACACTTATGTGTGACAACCCATCGCTACTGTTCACCGTCGATGTAAACTATCCTGTAGAAATCAGGACACTACCATTGACGTACTTCATACCATACACACATGGTACGTCAACGGCTTTGAACAAAAGGATAACACAACATGCCTCTACGACACAAAAGATTGAAATAAGTTGCAAATGGCCCTCACTAGGGCAGAGATAGCAAATACAATCATCCAGAGGACACATGTCCCAACATAGCATCATTACAACTCAGCGGAAGAATTCAAAGGGGTCTGAGTACAGACAAAATCCAAATAGGCTTAAGAAGCCGAAAACTGAAATAAAGACGGAGTCCATCCACGATGTCTAGGATCCTGCCCGGGTCCGCTAACTACTCGTCAGCAGCCTCGTCAAACTCCACGTAGTAGCCGTCACCTGGATCCTCGTAATCGTAGTCTGCGGAAACCACAGCCCCAACGGGGTCAGTACATAGACGTATTGGCAAGCAAGACTCACAGTTCACCAAAGTATAGCCCGTCAACACAAGCACAGATGACTTGGGTTCAACGGAAAGAAGGGGATATATAAGATGCTGCAACTGGCTGCACTAACCAACTACAGAGATTCTATCACTTCCAACTATCAGAAAGGGGATAAGATCGAGTATTGTAACCAACTGAAAGATAACTTCAAACAAACCCATCCTGGATCTCGCCCCTTATCCCAAGAAACAATCCGAGGATAACTCACACAGTTGGATTAAGATGAAACAAGTTATTGTGACAATAATCCTATTACTAGTCAAGTTGATAATCATGGGTGTGAGATTATGAATCATTAGGTTTAAGTTGTCCTGAGTACTTGTTAGCCAGTACTTTCACCAAGTTAACCATAACCGCGGAAAACACGGCTTCTCGAGAAGATTATCCCTGCAGGGTTGCACCAATTTGGCCGTACACGTATGAATAACCCGCCAGATGGGATGCCTCCCACCAAGCGGGGCACTCAACACAACTCAACTCTTCTTCGCATCAAGCCCAAAGCACCTTGGGCGCACGGCTAATCGAGCCCAGAAGAAAATGGACCCCCATAGCACTCTAAGAACGTGTCCCCCTATATGCCGACTACAAAAGTTCCACCCTGCGCTGGGCTCGCAAAAACATGCATGCGACAAATAGAAAGCACGAACTAAATGAGGTGATTTGGACGAGATGCGAATCGAATCAAATTGAGGGGGGCGCCCATACTCGCTTCCCACATGCGGGTAGTGCGCTCATCATGGATCAGTAGACAAGACCCTTTTCCTATTAGGGTCGACACTAGCAGGCCTCAAAACCACACAGGGCCTCCTGCCGGTGCCTTATCATCAAATTATTATTAAGTAATAACATTAGCATGATTGATTGATTGATTAAACATCGAGCCCCCAGAACATAATGAAATAGTAACTGAAAGTAACGGGTCACAGGCTCGAGCAAAACAACCTAAGCATGCTAGTGAGACACTGGATCAATCAATAGGGTTGTAGGAGTGGCGGTGAGGCAATATCAGGGTTAAAGGATTCATGTGATAGGTTCGTAATAGAAACAACTACCACTAAGGCTAGCAAGAATAGACAACGGAAAGTATCGGTAACCAGGGTTGAAAGGAACACAATGGTTCATGTGAGTGATAACTTTCCTGCAAACTCAACAGCCGGGTACTGAGCTAGATCCTCAGAAGGGGTGCTGTAAGGATCGTCTGTCTCAACGTCGTCGTCTATTCGGGAAGAAGCAAACAAACAAAACAGGAACGTAAACAATCATTATCATGGCATTGTGCACAATCAAGATGATGCATGACAAGTTATTGGTTGCATCAAAATAAACTTAGCTAACATGACAACACAATTTAAATGGACCCCTATGCTATTTTGAGTGGCATATAGAAAAGGTCCATAGATTAAGTGGAACAAATGATTTACAATTAATTATTATGTGAAAGTTGTTATCATGATGCATGCATGATGGTAACAACAAAATAACAATAAATAACAATAATAGATGCAAAGGAAAAGGAATAAAACAAGTTTGGAAAATTATTTATTAAGCTTAGAAATTTTGGTTACTTAAACATGTCACACAAACATTTATTGTTTTCATCAATTTAAAGTGTGCAAAAAAATTAACAAAATTTATATTTGAAAAGAACATCAAATTTTAGTTGGATTACATGTTTCAAATATTGAAATTTGAATTAGGATGAATTTATTATGAATTAAACAATATTAAACAAGTTTTAATTGAATTTAAAACAAGTTTGAATATTATTTGAATTTTATTTGTTCAAATCATAAATTCACATTCACATTTGAAAAGTTCACACTTTGATGGTTTGAAAACATATTTTGCATGTTCAAAAATATTTTATTTTGAGCAAGTTATGATTTTTATCAAATTTAATTGAATTAAACAAGTATTAAATTATTTAGGCAATTTAAATTATTCAAACAAGGAAACAAATTTTATATTTGAATAGGACATTCAAAATGGTATGAAAAACAAATTTTATTTGCCTTATTTGGAATTAGTATGAATTATTTATGAGTTGTTGCAAATTACATTTGAATTATTCAAATTTGAATTTTAAATGTATTTGGAAAATTCAAAACAGTACACATTTGGAATAATTGGATAGACAATTAAATTTGGAGCAATAAACATATATAACTTTTATTTATTGGACTTATGGATTAAAAGTTATTAAAGATTTGGTTTTAGGGTTTTATTCTGCCATTTAAAATAAATAGGAATTAAAAACAGAAAAGTTTTAAACTTTTGCTACGGGCCAGCACCCTAGCCGCAGCCACTGCAGGGTGGGCCACGGCCAACGTGGCGCTGAGCGAGTGCCTGCGTGGCCACCAGTGCCACTGACTGGTGGGCCACTGCGCGGGGAGAAAATCTCCAAAAGAATTGCGCGTCGGGGACTCGAACCCACGACCGCTCGCTAGCGTGCTCGCTGTCTGAACCAATTGCGCGGTGCGCGTTCGCTTGACAGATACAGAGATTCAGAAAGGATATTTTTCAGCCCCAGCTAACTGACGAAACTGACGAGCAAATGCTTCCTCGACTGCACAGAACAGCGTCGATCGCCGGCGGGGAAACACGGCCAGTGCTCGTCGTGGTGGTGCTGCTGTGGTGAGGATGGATGCGAACGTGTGCGCGCTACGGAGGGGAGACAGGAGGGGGTGGAGCGCGTGCTCACCGGGATTTGGCCGTGGGAGAGCTCGACGGCGAGCGGCGGCTGCACGGTGGTCGAGGACGGCGGCGTTGATTCCGTGCTCCTCCTCCGAGCTAAGGTGTCCAGAACGAAGAGGGAACGGTGGCGAGTCGGTTCCAGTAGGCAAGTGGCTAGGTGGGACTAGAGGGTGGCGGCGCCATGGCGGGTTTCAGAGGAGCTGCCACCGGTGAGGGTTTCAGAGAAAGGAAACGACGAGGAGAGAGGAAATTGCGGCGGATCCGAGGGAGAGAACGGAAACCTAGGGCTAGGGGGCTGCGCCAGGGGTCTAGGGGGGATATATAGGGCCCGGGAGAGCTCCCTGGCCGTAGAGCGCCGCCGTACGCCGACGTGGAGGCCGCGGATGCTCTGCCGTACTCGGGACAGAAGAGCCGCACGATTTACGAAGCGGTAAGCGCGCGCGTAGGCGGGCTGGGCTGCGCGCTGGGATAGGTTTAGGTGGGCTGGGTCGCTTAGCTGCCGCGCGCGTGCGTTAGTGTTTCTCCTTTTTTATTTTTCCTTTTTCTGTTTTTTTTTTGTAGGTTATACTTTTGGAAGAAAAAGGTAGGTTTTATCTTAGAGAAAATTTTGGAAAAATTTGGGGAAGTTCACTAGGCCAAAAGCAAACATTTTGTAGCTTTTATTTGCAAAAGTTTAAATATTTGCTTGCTGTTTGAAATTAAACCAAATTTAGGGAATTTCTAATATTAACGAAACCTTATTGAAAACAACCATTTTTAATAGGGTTACCCCTAAGATTTAAAATGATTTAAAGAGTACAATGGTGTGGTGAACTTCATGGATTCAAAAGGGTACTGATTTGAAATACATTTGGTTTGAATTTGAAGTGAATTAGAATAATTGGATTGAATTAATTGTTTGGTTAAAACCGACAAATTAAGGAGTTATCAACATGGAATAAAATGGAACAATTTGGTTGTTTTCATTTGTTATTTTTATTCCAAAAGTTGTAACAGATCAAGTATGAAAATAACCATTTGAAATTGTTTGGGTTTGATTATGAAAACAAGATAAAACAGATGCAAAACAAATAGTAACAAATGCACACAAATAATTAAACATGATGACATGATGCAATACTTGAAATAAAACAATAAATCAAACATTCTAAGGGGTATTTCATACTTGGGATGTTACACAAAGTTCATGAAAAATGGGATGGAAAACATATTTTACATGTTGGAATTGGATTTGAATTGCCCAAGTTATGAATTTTGCAATTTAAAAGGTGTAATTAAAGCATTGAATTATTGCACCACTTTTAATTAGGAAAAAACAGTAAACAAAATGTATTGAAAAGGTTGAAAACATGTATAAAATGTTTCAATGAACAATTTGAGCTATTAAACATAATTTTTGGATCATTATTGAATTTATTATGCATTTTTCCATAAGCATTTTATTCTACCCTTTTTAGTAAACAGAAGGAAACATGTTCAAATTTAATTCAATTGTGACCAAATAAAATACCATTGTGTAGAGTTTGTTAAGACAAATTTTTAGATCTCAAGTTTGCTCAATTTGGATGAACAGAACTCAAGTTATGAATTCCCAAAGTTTCAAATTTTAATAGCCATTTCTGTATTTAATTATTTAGTGCAAAAATTATTACAGAAACATGTTGCAACTTTGTGACTAACAGTAAGAGCACAAGATTCTGAATCCATAGCAACTTGAATCACTGAAATTGGAGCATTTTTCAATTTGTTAGGGATTTTACAAATAAAGATTCAGATCTGTTTTTCTGGAGTTCGAGAAATAAAAGAAAAAGGAGGAAAAAAAGGGGTGGCTTTCTGCCTCGACTGGGATTCGAACTCGGGGCCTCCAGGGTGCGGAACAGGACGCGCAGCCACTGGGCTGTGCTCGGGTTGGTGATACAATATGGCGTCGGGTAAAGATATCCTCGCCCGCGGCGAAACTTAATTACGAACAAAACTGAAGAACGGACAGCAGCAGCCCTGCTCGATCTCCCTGCACGAAACTCGAGGACGACGAGGTAGGGCGGCATCACTGGGTGTACGCGGGGTGCAGGAAGAAGGGCGGATGCTCACCTAGGGTCCTGGAGTCTCGTTGGCGTGGATCGGGGTCGAAGGCGTCGAGGCGATGACGATCCTGACGCCGACATGCTCATGGACGGAGGAGAAAGACGGCCTTGGAAGGGACGATCTGGCCATCCTCGGCTTCCAATCTTCGGCGTGGACGACGTGGAGAGCACGGCGGTTCCATTCCCTCCGTCCTCTTGGCTCGACGAGGACTATGGCGATGCGGCGGCGGCGGGCTACCGGCTCTTTCTCTCTGTGTTCAGAAAATTCAGAGAAGGCAAAAGAGACAGAGGAGGGAGAGAGGTGGCGGCGGGTGAAGGAAGGAGAGGGAAGAGAGGAAAGGGGAGGCTAGGGTTCGGGGTTCCTCTCCCGGGTAGATAATAAGGATGGGGAGGAGGGGGACCATGGAGGTGCGTTGCTTTTCACCTGCTCCCGTACGGACAGAGGTAGGGGAAGGGTACAGTGGGCTGGGCTGGGAGTTGGGCCAGGCCTGGATCCCAAACGTTTTCTTTTCTTTTTATTAGTATTCCTTTTTTTTTGTAGAAAGAGAAAAGGAGAGGAAGGAAGGGAAAAAATAATGGTTGAAAAATCATGGACTCATTTTTTATGAATTATACAATTCAAATGCCCAAGTGCATGATTCTTTGTTTTTGAATTTTTTTAAAACGTGCCAAAGTTTTGACTTGGAATTTGAATTCGCAATAAAAGGAATTTTTATTTAACCAAGCAATAAAAAAATTAATTCCACTTCAATTTCATTGAAAACAATTTGAGTGTGAAACTAAGGTGCATTGTTTGATTTTTAATAGGAATTTGATTTGGAAACAAGGGTGCAATGCAAAATGCATGATGCAATGCAAAAAAAAAAACAACCAAATCCTATTTGGGGGAAAATCCCCCGGGTGTTACAGACGACACCACTAACAAGGGATTGCGCCCTCGCAATCCACCCACTAACCCGGGAGGGGAAAAAAGTTCGACTATCGATTCTTCATGCTTCCAGTTGATCTCCTCGACACCACTAACAAGGGCTTCTCGACACCACTAACAAGAGAATCTTGCTCGGGTTGATGACGATCTTCTCCCACCAGAAATCTTCCGATGATCGAACCTATTAGGTTAAGGGCTCAGAAAACGTCCACCCACGTAGGATCCTAAAACTTTGAAAGATAGATAAGGGAAGAGACTCCGAAACAAATAAGGTAGGAGGAGAAATAGAATAGAGATAAGGAGAAAACAAGAATCCTATTGAGATGTTTCCAAAACAGGTTTTGCACAAATAGTTTGTGACACACTAGAAACACGACCGTTAGCGAGGTTATCCTACAGGCTTTGCGGACCCGTTGCTTCGATAACCATTCGTATCGAAACAACATTGGGAATCGGAAACCATGCTCTGGTACCATTTGTGACGCCCCGAGATCGGCACTATGCAGATTTCAGCATTCCCGCCAAAATCCACATAATAACCGATTCCAGGTTGCCACTTGTGATAACATTACAACAGTTCACGAATAATCCACAACAACAACAGAGGAGGTATATACAAGACGACTCAAACGAGTCAAGGATACAACTGATACAATACAAAGATCCAAATAACAGCGGAAGAAACAACATAGTGTCCGACTACGGACAAGATACAAAGTGGACTAAGAGTCCTGAAGATAACCGATGGCGTCCAATCCCTGCCCAGGCCAAGCCGGAGGGATTCCCAAGCTAACGTCGTCAGACTTCAAACCTGTTGACTCTAATGTGGAATATGCAGCCACGAAAGGGATTCATGGGTCAGTACGGTTAAGTACTGGCAAGTGGATAAACCATACTCACAAGATACCAGCGTAACCAATCATCACAAGATACAAATACTTTGGGTACAACGGAAAGGAAGGGATTATTGCAAAGAAGCGGCAGCTGGCTGCACTAACTAACTACAGAGACGCGCTACAACATCCGGCTAAAAGAAAGGGATAAGATAGCGTATCAGAACCAATTACAACTACTCACCAAACAATACCCATCCAATGTTACCCCCTACTAAGGAAGCAACCCAAGGATACTCACGCGGTTGATTAAGGTGACATTCATTTTTATAGTGGAGGTAAGCTATATTACTAGTCAAGTTATCATCGTTAAGTGTAAGTTGTCTGAGTACTTGTTAGCCAGCAGTTTCACCAAGTCATCCATAACCGCGGACAACACGGCTTCTCGAGAAGATTTAACCCTGCAGGGATGCACCAATTTGGCCGTACAGGTAAGAATGACCCGCCAGGCGGGGAGCAAACCCACCAAGCAGGCCACTCAACACAACCCAACTCTTCTTCGCATCAAGCCCAAAGAACCCCGTGCAATTGAGCGCACGGCTAATCAAGCCCCACGAAGAAAAGGGGACCCTCATAGCACTCTAAGAACGTGTCTCCCTAAATGCCGACTACAAAAGTTCCACCCTGGCGCCAAGGGTTCGCACCTGCATATGCATGCGGCAAATGGAAAACCCGAACTAAATGAGGCGATTTGGACGAGATGCGAATCGAATCAAAGTTGCGGGGGGCGCCCATACTCGCTTCCCACATGCGGTTAGTGCGCTCATCATGGATCGGAGGACAAGACCCTTTTCCTAATTAGGGTCGACACTAGCAGGCCTCAAAACCACGCCGGGCCTCCTGCCGGTGCCTTATCATCAAATTATTGTTACCCCAGACATTAACATGTAGTTGGTTGAATTGAAATCCCAACTATCAAACTAAACAGGTGATATGAAAAAGGACAACAAGACTCGAGCGCAAACAACACTAAGCATGCAACTACGACACGAGGGCCAACAAGGTAAACAGACAACAGTTAATAGGAAGTGGAAGGAAGGCTATATCATGGCTGCAAGGTAAACATATAATAGGATCGAGACACAAGCATCGAATCATAAGGCTAGAATAAAGGCAACGGGAAGAATCGGTAACAAGTGATGAAAGGCAACATAGGTAGCAAGTGATTATACTTGCCTGGAATCCAGCAAGTAGAGGTACATCCGAAGAACTTGTCGTGGCTCACATCATCTCAACGTCCTATCCGGGAAGAAGCAACGAACTAGAAAAAACACCGGATGCAACAATTACTTCTACGACAAAAGATCCAGCATGATCAAGATATGGATGCATGACAAGTTTAAGGATGCATCCAAGATAAACTAGTTGACATGGTAAACAAATTTAAATGGGCCCATATGCAATTTGGATTGCATATGGAAAAGCCCATGAATTAATGTTGAATTAAATGATCTACAAATAACCATCATGTGAAAGTTGATTAGGATGATGCATGTATGATGAAAACAATAAGAAAACAACTTTAGCTTCAGTTTGATAGGTTGTTTACCAAGTTTGGAATATTTATTAAGTTATGAACTTTGGCATTTTAAATGATTTAAACAAACATTTGTTGTTTTCACCAGTTTTAAATGTTCAAAACAGATAACAAAATTTATATTTGGAAAGAACACAAAATTTTAGATGGAATACATATTTCATTTGTTGAATTTGGATTTTAGATGAGCAAGTTATCAAATTAGCAATTTTAAATGCATTAAATAAACAATTAGTTGTTTTCAGAAAATTAACTTATTTAAAACAGATAACAAAGTTGATATTTGCAAAGTTCATGAAAAATGGGATGGAAAACATATTTTACATGTTGGAATTGGATTTGAATTGCCCAAGTTATGAATTTTGCAATTTAAAAGGTGTAATTAAAGCATTGAATTATTGCACCACTTTTAATTAGGAAAAAACAGTAAACAAAATGTATTGAAAAGGTTGAAAACATGTATAAAATGTTTCAATGAACAATTTTAGCTATTAAACATAATTTTTGGATCATTATTGAATTTATTATGCATTTTTCCATAAGCATTTTATTCTGCCCTTTTTAGTAAACAGAAGGAAACATGTTCAAATTTAATTCAATTGTGACCAAATAAAATACCACTGTGTAGAGTTTGTTAAGACAAATTTTTAGAGCTCAAGTTTGCTCAATTTGGATGAACAGAACTCAAGTTATGAATTCCCAAAGTTTCAAATTTTAATAGCCATTTCTGTATTTAATTATTTAGTGCAAAAATTATTACAGAAACATGTTGCAACTTTGTGACTAACAGTAAGAGCACAAGATTCTGAATCTATAGCAACTTGAATCACTGAAATTGGAGCATTTTTCAATTTTTTAGGGATTTTACAAATAAAGATTCAGATATGTTTTTCTGGAGTTCGAGAAATAAAAGAAAAAGGAGGAAAAAAAGGGGTGGCTTTCTGCCTCGACTGGGATTCGAACTCGGGGCCTCCAGGGTGCGGAACAGGACGCGCAGCCACTGGGCTGTGCTCGGGTTGGTGATACAATATGGCGTCGGGTAAAGATATCCTCGCCCGCGGCGAAACTTAATTACGAACAAAACTGAAGAACGGACAGCAGCAGCCCTGCTCGATCTCCCTGCGCGAAACTCGAGGACGACGAGGTAGGGCGGCATCACTGGGTGTACGCGGGGTGCAGGAAGAAGGGCAGATGCTCACCTAGGATCCTGGAGTCTCGTTGGCGTGGATCGGGGTCGAAGGCGTCGAGGCGATGACGATCCTGACGCCGACATGCTCATGGACGGAGGAGAAAGACGGCCTTGGCAGGGACAATCTGGCCATCCTCGGCTTCCGATCTTCGGCGTGGACGACGTGGAGAGCACGGCGGTTCCATTCCCTCCGTCCTCTTGGCTCGACGAGGACTATGGCGATGCGGCGGCGGCGGGCTACCGGCTCTTTCTCTCTGTGTTCAGAAAATTCAGAGAAGGCAAAAGAGACAGAGGAGGGAGAGAGGTGGCGGCGGGTGAAGGAAGGAGAGGGAAGAGAGGAAAGGGGAGGCTAGGGTTCGGGGTTCCTCTCCCGGGTAGATAATAAGGATGGGGAGGTGGGGGACCATGGAGGTGCGTTGCTTTTCACCTGCTCTCGTACGGACAGAGGTAGGGGAAGGGTACAGTGGGCTGGGCTGGGAGTTGGGCCAGGCCTGGCTCCCAAATGTTTTCTTTTCTTTTTATTAGTATTCCTTTTTTTTGTAGAAAGAGAAAAGGAGAGGAAGGAAGGGAAAAATAATGGTTGAAAAATCATGGACTCATTTTTTATGAATTATACAATTCAAATGCCCAAGTGCATGATTCTTTGTTTTTGAAATTTTTTAAAACGTGCCAAAGTTTTGACTTGGAATTTGAATTCACAATAAAAGGAATTTTTATTTAACCAAGCAATAAAAAAATTAATTCCACTTCAATTTCATTGAAAACAATTTGAGTGTGAAACTAAGGTGCATTGTTTGATTTTTAATAGGAATTTGATTTGGAAACAAGGGTGCAATGCAAAATGCATGATGCAATGCAAAAAAAAGAAAAACAACCAAATCCTATTTGGGGGAAAATCCCCGGGGTGTTACAGCTTGGAATTAATATTTGCTTGGTTAAATAAATCATCTTTTATTAAAACCCTAATTTGAATTTCAAATTCAAATTTCAAACACCACCAACAATTTGAAATTCTCAAAACCAAATATCATGCACTTGGGAAATTTTCATGCTAATTTCCACAAAAATGTTGCCTAAGCAAAACCCCAAAGAAATTCCTTGGTTTTTTTATATTTTCTCGCTTCTACCCTTTATACAAAAAAAAATAGAAAACAAAAAACCCAAAAGGGGGAGGCAGGCCAGCCCAAGTGGGCTAGCCCACCTACAACCCCTCTTTCCCACCTCCTGGCAGCCCACCAAGCCCAACCGACCAGCCCACCTCACCTTTCTTCCTCGTCCGTACGCAGGCACGAGGATGTCGTTGTCCACCATGGCCCCCACCTCCACCTGCTCCTTCCCCTCCATATCTACCTACCCGAGCATCCCTCTCCTCCCCAAACCCTAGCTCTCCCCCCTCTCTCTCCCTGCAGCCGCCGCCACCCTCCTTCCCTTCCTCCTCTGTCCTTTTTCCCCACCTCTATGTAACTTCTGAAGAAGAACCAGAGCCCCTCCATGGCCGCCACTTTGGGAGCATGGCGCCGCCGCTACGCTCGTCCTCCGGCCAAGGTCTCCGCGGGAATGGAACCACCCCACCTCCCTCGTCGCCCTCGTCCCCTCGGTCGGCCCGGAGAGGAGCCAGAGCCACCGCGCCGTCCACGTTTTGCCGCCGACGCCGGCGGCCAACTCCTTCTCTGTCGCCTGCTCCCGCTCGCCCAGGCTCTCGGTAAGCACCCCTTTGCCTTTTCTCCTCCTCCCCTCTGCAATTCTCGGCCGCCGCACCACCCCAGTGCCGTGCGGCACGGCGCGCACGCCGGCAGCGCACTCGCTGCGGTCGTTGCCGTCGCTGCTTCCCGATCGCGTTCAGTATCTGATCATTGATCAGTTTCGTCAGTCCAGCCCACACCCCCCACCTCAAAACCATACGCCTCCTGTATCTATCACACGAGCGCACAACAGCCCATTGGCTTGGCGCCCTGTCCCACACCCTGGAGGCCCCGAGTTCGAATCCCCCCCAGGCGCAAAGCCACCCTTTTTTTCCTCTATTTTTCTTTTATTTCCCGAAATCCAGAAAAACAGATCTGAGGCTTTATTTGTAAAATCCATAACAAATTTAAAATTGCTCCAACTTCAATGATTCAAGTTTCTGTGGATCCAGAATCTTGTGCTCTTTCTATTAGTCACAAAGTTGCAACATGTTTCTGTAATAAATTTTGCACTAAATAATTAAATACAGAAAATGCAATAAAAATTGGAAACTTTGGGAGTTCATAACTTGAGTTCTGTTCACCCAAATTGAGCAAAATTGGGCTCTAAAAATTTGTCTTAACAAACTCTACACATTGGTATTTTATTTGGTCACAATTGAATTAAATTTGAACATGTTTACCTCTGTTTACTAAAAGGGGCAGAATAAAAATGCTTATGGAAAAATGCATAATAAATTCAATAATGATCCAAAAATTATGTTTAATAGCTCAAATGTTCTTTGAAACATTTTATACATGTTTTCAACCTTTTAAATACAATTTGTTTAATGTTTTTCCTAATTAAAAGTGGTGCAATAATTCAATGCTTTAATTACACCTTTTAAATTGCAAAATTCATAACTTGGGCAATTCAAATCCTATTCCAACATGTAAAATATGTTTTCCATCCCATTTTTCATGAACTTTGCAAATATAAACTTTGTTTTCTGTTTTAAATAAGTTAAATTGCTGAAAACTACTAATTATTTATTTAATGCATTTAAAATTGCTAATTTGATAACTTGCTCATTTTAAATCCAAATTCAACAAATGAAATATGTATTCCATCTAAAATTTTGTGTTCTTTCCAAATATAAATTTTGTTATCTGTTTTGAACATTTAAAATTGGTGAAAACAACAAATGTTTGTTTAAATCATTTAAAATGCCAAAGTTCATAACTTAATAAATAAAATTCCAAACTTGGTAAACAACATATCAAACTGAAGCTATTGTTGTTTTCTTATTGTTTTTCATCATCCATGCATCATTCTAATCAACTTCCACATGATGGTTATTTGTAGATCATTTAATTCAACATTAATTCATGGGCTTTCCCATATGCAATCCAACTTGCATATGGGCCATTTAAATATGTTTACCATGTCAACTAGTTTATCTTTGATGCATCCTTAAACCTGTCATGCATCCATATCTTGATCATGCTGGAACTTTTGTCGTAGAAGTAATTGTTGCACCCGGTGTTTGTTCTAGTTCGCTGCTTCTTCGCGGATAGGACGTTGAGATGATGTGAGCAACGACAAGTTCTTCGGATGTACCTCTACTTGCTGGATTCCAGGCAAGTATACTCACTTGCTGCCTATGGCTGCCTTTCATCACTTGTTACCGATTCTTCCTGTTGCCTTTATTCTAGCCTTATGATTCGATGCTTGTGTCTCGATCCTATCATATGTTTACCTTGCAGCCATGATATAGCCTTCCTTCCACTTCCTATTAGCTGTTGTTTGTTTACCTTGTTGGCCCTCGTGTCGTAGTTGCATGCTTAGTGTTGTTTGCGCTCAAGTCTTGTTGTCCGTCTTATCACCTGTTTAGTTTGATAGTTGGGTTTCAACTTAATCAACAACATGTTAATGTTTTGGGTAATAATAATTTGATGATAAGGCACCGGCAGGAGGCCCGGCGTGGTTTTGAGGCCTGCTAGTGTCGACCTTAATTAGGAAAAGGGTCTTGTCCTCCGATCCATGATGAGCGCGCTAACCGCATGTGGGAAGCGAGTAAGGGCGCCCCCCGCAACTTTGATTCGATTCGCATCTCGTCCAAATCGCCTCATTTAGTTCGGGTTTTCTATTTGCCGCATGCATATGCAGGTGCGAACCCTTGGCGCCAGGGTGGAACTTTTGTAGTCGGCATTTAGGGAGACACGTTCTTAGAGTGCTATGAGGGTCCCCTTTTCTTCGTGGGGCTTGATTAGCCGTGCGCTCAATTGCACGGGGTTTTTTGGGCTTGATGCGAAGAAGAGTTGGGTTGTGATGAGTGCCTCGCTTGGTGGAAGTGCATTTCCATCTGGCGGGTCATTCTTACGTGTACGGCCAAATTGGTGCATCCCTGCAGGGTTAAATCTTCTCGAGAAGCCGTGTTTTCCGCGGTTATGGATGACTTGGTGAAAGTGTTGGCTAACAAGTACTCAGACAACTTACACTTAACGATGATAACTTGACCAGTAATATAGATTACCTCCACCATAAAAATGAATGTCACCTTAATCAACCGTGTGAGTTTCCTTGGGTTGCTTCCTTAGTAGGGGATAACATTGGATGGGTATTGTTTGGTGAGTAGTTGTAGTTGGTTCTGATACGCTATCTTATCCCTTTCTTTTAGCCGGATATTGTAGCGCGTCTCTGTAGTTAGTTAGTGCAGCCCGCTGCCGCTTCTTTGCAATAATCCCTTTCTTTCCGTTGTACCCAAAGTATTTGTATCTTGTGATGATTGGTTACGCTGGTATCTTGTGAGTATGGTTTATCCACTTGCTAGTACTTAATAGTACTGACCCGCGAATCTATTTCGTGGCTGCATATTCCACATTGCAGTCAACAGGTTTGAAGTCTGACGAGGTTAGCTTGGGAATCCCTCCGGCTTGGCCTGGGCAGGGATTGGACGCCATCGGTTATCTTCAGGACTCTTAGTCCAATTTGTATCTTGTCCGTAGTCGGACACTATGTTGTTTCTTCCGCTGTCATTTGGATCTTTGTATTGTATCAGTTGTATCCTTGACTCGTTTGAGTCGTCTTGTATATACCTCCTCTGTTGTTGTTGTGGATTGTTCGTGAACTGTTGTAATGTTATCACAAGTGGCAACCTGGAATCGGTTATTATGTGGATTTTGGCGGAAATGCTGAAATCTGCATAGTGCCCGATCTCGGGGCGTCACAATAGCCCAGTTAATCAGTACAATGGACACATCTTGAATGACAATCGATCAACATCTTGCAAGCGAATCACTCTATTATGTTAAAATCTGAATCTACATGGCTGTTAAACGCATGCATATAATAATGCGATAAAACTACTTTCTCGTTTAAAACTTTAATTTGCAGAAGATTATAATTGATAGCTCAAATTATGTGTTTATTTGTATTCCCTTGTAGCTTCTATGGGTATATATCATTAACATACTGACTTTGGCGTCTCTACAGTTAGTTTCAATATACAGAGAAATTGACAAGTTTTGCGTGAAACTACTGGAATTAAGTCAAGTAGCACAATTAATTATGTGCCAAAGGCTTTGTAAAAAAGTAAAAAATCAACTGGCCTCCCTATATTTAAATTCTGGCTCCGTCCTTTGCTAGAAGTCACGATAGTTAATAGAGATACGGGAACAAGACGACCGTGGATTGCAGGGCTACTGGTACCAGTGGGTCCTACCAGCCACACGAAAAATGATCCTAGTATATGCATTCATTCGGAGAAAACGCATGCTACTGCACTAGCCATCACATTCTGGAAGCACCGCGCCGAGTACGGAGGCGCTACACCCTCTAGCACCGCGCCGAGTGCGGCGGCGCTACATATTCGCACCTGGGTCCAGTCTAGCCGACGTGGCAGAAGTACCGCGCCGGGTACCGTGGAGTTACACTTAAGAGCACCGCGCCGGGCTACGTGGAGTTACCCTTCAGACCACCGCGCCGGGCTACGTGGAGTTACCCTTCAAACCACCGCACCGGGCTACGCGGAGTTACCCTTCAGACCACCGCGCCGCCGTGTTGGGCGCTACCCAAAAGGGTTAGTTCCAAAAACAGTTTAGCTTTGGGTTCATTTTTTGCTGAAGTTTGACCCCAAGGTTATTTTTGTGTTTTTTCACGCCGTTAGATGGGCCGTTCCTGCGTAATGGGCCTGCCGAAGAAGAAGGAAGTACGGGCGAGTTGATCGATTCGACTCGCTAAGAGCGATGTATAAGGGGTCCCGAGTTTTGTCCGTCATGTGTAATTGCTAACTGCACATCATGCAGATCCTTTTTATGAAGTCGTCGTCCGTACGCAGAAGAGGCTGCGGCCTGCCGGATGGACTGGGCTTTAGCTCAGCGTGCACGGACGGACCACAGGGTGAAGAGAGGCCGTGCGTCTCGCCCTCTTTTCGTGCTGGGCTTTATGCGTCTCATTAATATTCTAGCTACTGCTTTAAAATTTGCTCAAAAAAAAAAAAAAAACTACTGCTTTAAAAAAAAAAGATCCCAGCTACTGATTCTAAACCCCTAAAAAACATCTATTCTAAAAGGTTCCAAAAAATATACTGATTCTAAAAAACGTAACTAGCCCAGTTTTACAGACTCAGATTTTTCTTGATATTTTTTTTTACTTGGAATAAACTTCTGCATTTTCAAGTCGATTTCTGTTCGCCTTTTCCTTCTCTTCCAGGGGGTAACGTGAAGTTTTGTTTGAAAGATTGGGCAATAAGTCAAATAATAGTCATTTACTTGTGAAGTTTAAAGTCATTTACTTGTGATATCTGTGAAACGAAGGAAGTCACGTTTTCCATGTGAACTCATTTGAATCATTCACCCACTTATTAGAGCCGACGAGACTGCAGCACTCATAGAGCTAAGAGCATCTCCAGCAGCCGCGCGATTCCGCGCGCCCGCGCGAAAAACTGTCAATTATACCGCGCGTTGGCTAACGCGACGTGCTCCAGCAGGCGCGCGATAAGGTCGCCCGCGCGAAAAAAAGTGGAGCGCGTGGCCAAAAGCCCCAACCCGTGCTGTAAATTTTGAGCTTCCCGTACAGCGCGTGTGACCACGTGACAGCGCCCGCGAATCCTCAACCGGCTGGGCGTGCGCGCCCGCGAATCCTCAACCGGCTGGGCGTGCGCGCCTCAGAATCGCGCGTCTGTATTTCTGCTCTGCGCTGGCCGCGTTGAAAACGGCGCATGCTTTAGCGCAGCTGAAATGACAGTTCTTCATATCGTGCGCCAAAACTGAACACAGCCGTGACTGCCGTTTTCCAGCGCCAGATAATCACGCGCCTGCTGGAGATGCTCTAAGGAGACTGCGTCACTCGACTGCAAGCTACTTTTTTTTTTAAGATTCGTACAAGTAAACGCGTGGGCGTACACTTGGAACTTGTATCCCGTGTCTTCCTTGACCCCCTTTCGATCATCGATGCATGTTCAAAGCAGATTTGATTCAGTTCACGTCAACTATCAAACTGGAAGCACCTAACAAGCATTGTTCCCGAGCTGGAAGTGCATCATCGACTTGATCACGCGTTAAGACCAGGAAATGGGTGCTCCTGAAACTTGGAACAACACCGAATTAAACCCGTTTTTCTCGTGCTCTTTCTGAATTAAGCTGATCAAAAGTAAGCTTCGCTTGGTTTCGTCATTGCTTCAGCTGAGAGGCTGTAAGGCCTCGATCGGGCGATCGAGCATCCTTTTGTCCCGAGCAAGTAACATAACAGTGCAGCGTGGAGTGTCTTCGCACTGGAGGGTCGGTCGAGCGTGACGATGCCACTCGGTGCCAGTCCATACACCGCAGCAGTGATTTCGTGGACGGCAGCGGCACGTTGGATGTGTTTATTCTGTTGCTGCAACGAACTGATGACCGAAGGGCACCTGGAAAGCGGCAAGGGCGGTTGCATGCATGGCCGGCTAGTCCACCCCATGCTGACATGCCGTGGTAGTAATGGAAAAAATGCCATGACAGACGCGACGACATGGCCGACTCACATTCGTGTGGGTTGCAGACAAAATCATTTCTGAAAGATGATACAGTGCATACAGTTGAAGGAACACCTCATCGGTCGAGCGATCCAGAGAGACATAGAACAGTGAAGAAGCAAGCATGCAGCAGCTCACAGCCAGAAGCACATGCATGGTGGGAGAGACGGGAGGTCGGCTTGGAGCCTTGGACCGACTGATGCCTGTACCAGTGTCGCGGCCGGTTCATGCATATATATGGGACACGGTCAGGGGGAGAGCACAGAACACGCTAGACGACTGACAGTGGAATTATTACTGGTACTATTGGAGTACAAGCAAAGTGAGATTGGGATTAGCTAGGTCGGTGCATCGCCCTCGGTTAGTTTTGGCTCGGTCCCCAGCCACGAGCTAGGCTAGGGACATCACACCTGGGCTGAAGCGCTGCGCAGGTGTCCCGTGCCCCGGTCCTGCTGTGTCGCGCCATGGACTGTGCATGCATCAATGCATGCGGCGGCCCCTGATCAAGTGATGAGTGAAGCGACCGCCGCTGGGTGTGGGTGCGCCGTGGCATGGCGAATTGAAGTCGGTGCACGAGGAGTTGTACTCGGGACCATGCGGCTAGCTAGCTAGAGCGGCGCGCGCACGCGTGTGATGTTCTGCGTTTGCATCACCGATCTGGTCCATTTTATCCTCTCAGTTTCGTCACTGTGCGCGCGCGCGCGCGCGTCAGGACACACTGTTTTTCGTCTGGTTACGATTGGCGGCGCCTCTGGATTCATTTGCCGATCCAAGGCCCATGCAGTTGCGTGCTTGCCGGTCTGTCCCAGCCTCGCTCCCTCATAATCTGAACATGGATCATTCGATTATGCATGCATCCATTTTCCTTTATGGATATTTTGTCAAAAGAAGTTCCAAGGATGGCTCAGTTTATAGCCGAGTCTTATCACGTCAAAACACAAGTAGGGGTTAATCTGAAACCGTCTAAAGAAGCAAGTACCCAGTAGGAATTATTTGAGGCAACGCACGCAAGCGATGTTTATCTTGGCGAGCAAACAGACACGACGACGCGTGCAAATATAGTACGGAACAGAGCTGAGGTGTCGATCGTTGCGGTCGAGGTCATCAAATAATGGGCTAGTCGCGCGCGCGCTAACAAGTGCGGCATATCTCTTGCTCCATGGTCCATACGCTTGACAGTTGACACGCATATCTTGCGGGCCGGGCCATGGAGTCCGGCCGTGCGCGCGGTCCTTGTCGTGGACGGCGACGCGGGCAGCTTTGGTCGGTCCCCGGCGCGCGTTGCTTTCAGAATTCAGACTCGCCACCGTCGGCGTCCCTTCTCGACTGTGTGTCTGTCCCAGTCAGAACGAACGACACGTAAAGCGGCTTCCTAGCTTCCCCGGCCCTCAGGGCAGAGCATCAATTCTCTGGTCGATATGTATGGATCGGAGCTCATCTTTCTTCTCCCCTGATTCCTTTCGCTCTTCTTGACAGCAACAAAAAAAAAATGTTCTGACCAAACCAACACTCATCTGATCTGTATGACTGTATTCCATATGTAAACTCGACCAGACAGGTACTACTAGGACAGTACCACTTGACTAGGAGCAGTACTGCACTTGGTTTATTTGGGAGCTCTGAAGTAAGATCAAGCGTCACCAAGTGTTTGCCGTATAGTACATCTGCTAGAAAAAGAGTATTCGTTGCCGTATAGGTCAAAATGCAAATAGACCAAACAGTCGAGACATGGGGCCCACCTAAGGCGGCAAACAGGCGGATAGCTAGGCAGGGGCCCTGCTGCGCCGCCCGTACCGCCCCCATACCGTGTCGATCAGTTTGTTCCTGTCATGTATGTGCCGGACTTAAATGTGCACGACCGTTATTGAACTCCATGGCATGTCTTGGTGTCCTGTCCTCATCGACCGGCCGCCGCTCGCAGCTGTTCCGCGCGGCCAGTTACCCGAAACAGCGGGTGCACGCGCACGCGCGCGTCGCTCGGTCGTGGCGGCGGCGCCGCATCTGCTCCAGAGTTCATGATTGGAACACTTAAGTATGATCACATAACCTTGCTAAGACTGGTCACAATGGGGAGGAATTTAGGAGTAACATCACACACTCCAATACAATTTTGCTTATGTGGCACGTATTTAATGAAGAGGGAGGTGCTTGTGGTAACTAGCTAAGTTACCGGAACATCACACACTCCAAGAAACAATGAGTCTATAGCCTAATAAATGCATTGTTGCATGACACTACATACATTACTCCCTATTGTGGAGGTAGGAATATAGTCTAGAGAAGTGTGTAGGTTCCTACCTTATGTTACTCCCCACTGTGACCAGCCTAAAGTGTCGCTACTCCCTCCGTCTCGACACTTATTTTGAGACGGAGTAAGTAGTTGGAATGCCTCTTTATATCAGACTGGTTCATGGGTTCGAAATAGCTTGGTTGTACCCTAAAAACAGTTGAGACTAATGTAAATTTGTTCCCCCCACCCTAACCCCACCTCCATTTTTTTTGGACCTAAGCGCATGGAGTTTCTACTAATGGGAGATTAGCCCCCACCACCCTTCTTTTTGAAGCTTTTGGGGCTTACGGCATCTCCAGTCGTCCCCCCTCCCCCAGCGCCCCCTGGGACGCGAATTAGCGCTGTTTTTCTCGAAAAGCGCCGTTTTTCTACCAGCCGGCCTCCCTAGAACCCGAAGTAGCGCCATTTCGGCGGAAATTAGCGCCGTCGCACCCAGGCGGAACCCAACCCATTGGGTTCGGCTTGGGGGGGGGGTGCGGAAGAAAAAGCGCGCGTGGGCCAGCACTGTCGGCGAGGGAACACCATTTGCCCCACTTTCCCCACCCCGACTCGGTTTTTTCTCTCGCTCGGCTCGCCGTCGCCACCCCGTCGGCCACCCCCCACGTCGCCGCCGTCGGCCGCCATCACACACGAGCGGCGAGGCAAACCACCGCCGTCTAGCTCCACCATACCATCGCCGCCGTTTACTCGCGCCTCCGCCACGGGGGAGGTTGTGCCCGGCGAACCGCGTCCACCACCCGCAAGGTGTTCGACGTCCTGTCCGAGCCATGGACTCCGACGCCGAGGAGATGCTCGCCGAGCTCTTCGACGAGGAAGATCAGGCCGCCATCGATGACGAGGAACACTTGCTGATCCTGAGCAGCCTGTCCGGCTTGCAGGCCCAGGCCGCCCAGCCGCGGCGTGCTGGATCGAGGCCCGGTCGCCGCAAGAGCAAGCCGAGGCAGCGGTACGAGGGCTACTGCATCCTCTACTCCGACTACTTCGCCGAGGATCCCACCAACGACGAGAAGGTGTTCCGGCGTCGTTTCAGGATGAAACGCACGCTCTTCCTCAAGATCATGCATGTCATCCGGGAGTTCGACACCTACTTCAAGTTGAAGAAGTACTGCACCGGCACGGTAGGCTTTACCTCTATTCAGAAGTGCACGATGGCCATGAGGTTGCTTGCATACGGTGCTCCTGCAGATGCACAAGATGACTACCTGCGCATGAGCGAGTCCACGGCCCTTGAGTGCTTGAACAAGTTCTGTCGGGCAGTGGTTGCAGTTTTTGGCCCAACATACCTGCGATCACCCAATGCGCAAGACACTGCTCGTCTCCTCGCAGAGAATGAAGCAAGAGGCTTTCCTGGGATGCTTGGCAGCATCGACTATATGCATTGGGCATGGAAGAACTGTCCATTTGATTAGCAGGGGATGTACAAGGGAAAGGAAGGAGAGTGCTCGGTGGTTCTCGAGGCCGTGGCTTCGTACGATCTATGGATTTAGCATTCATTCTTTGGTATGCCTGGAAGTCACAACGACATCAATGTGTTGCAGTGCTCGAATGTCTTTGCCGAGCTTGTCGAAGGCCATGCCCCCCTGTGAACTATGAGATCAATGGACACCAGTATACAAAGGGGTATTATCTTGCAGATGGCATCTATCCGAAGTGGGCAACATTTGTGAAGAGCATCTCCAACCCTATCCCAGGAAGCGCAAAAGCTTGGTTTTCCAAGTGCCAGGAGGCTTGCAGGAAGGATGTTGAGCGGGCATTTGGTGCGCTGCAATCTCGATTCGCTGTTGTCCGGTACCTAGCTATGACTTGGTCGAAGTCCAACATGTGGGAGGTGATGTAGTGTTGTGTGATCTTGCACAACATGATCATTGAGAGTGAGCGGGATGACCCGGTGCCTGACAGTGAGGCAAGCACACCATACTACCGGCAGGGCCCTCTTGCAACTGTTGATCACCAGGTGTCGGCATCATGGACAGACTTCCTCACCAAGCGGCAGGAGATTCGACACGCTGGAACACACCATGCTCTGCATAATGACCTGGTGCAGCATTTGTGGGCGCGAAAGGGGAATGGAAATGTTGAGGACGATGACGATGACTAGTGTAATTTATTTATTTTTGTTTAAATTGTTGAACTATTTATTTGTGTGGCAGAACTCTATTTATTTGTGTGGCAAAACTTCAATTATTTGTGTGCCAAAACTCTACCTGCCCAAATATGGGCGAATCGCCGGCTGGGGGGGGGGAGGGGGGCGGCGGCCTGGGTTTCACGGCTGGGAAACGCGCCACCCCAGCTTCCTGATTTGCGCCGTTTCACGCCGCGGCGGAAAAAAAGGGGCAGTTTTCGCGTCCTGGGGGGGTCGAACGGCTGGAGATGCCGTTAGGCTGGTGTTGTAAACCTAAGAAAAACCTAGTTGATTAATAGACTGAGGCAAAGCCTTCTCCTCAGTTTTTTTAAAAAAAAGTGAATTTGACAAAATAGTATAGAGCAAGCTACACAAGACTTAGCACTACAAGAATTCTGATATTGAATTATGGATAGAGAAGAAACCTCTTTGGATAATTGAAAGCAAGTTTTCTCTATTAAAAATAGAAACCCATACCAAATTTCTTGTGTGAAAATTGTGGTTTCAAATAGAAAAGGAGATAAAATATCTAGAAACTAATAATGAGAGGATTACTTTTTAAAGTAATAAGTGTGGGGAATTTTTTTAATAAGATATTTTTAAGAGAAACATAGTAGACAAACACATAGATTTTATGGGATTACAGAAAACTATGAAAAGTAACTTCCCCCTTCTCAACTCCATGAAATATGTGGACAATTTTTTTTTGGCATTGGTCCAAGCCTAGAATTCGAGTAATGAGCATTTTAGCGGGCACAAAAAGACAATCTTGATATCATCAAAAAATCAGGACGTCAGTGACATGTTAATTTTGTTTTCAGTGATATTATAGGATAATATATATTAAGGGAACTTAATTTGAATGGAAGAAATTTTCATGGTGTAACACTTCAGAATAGAACACATTTATAAAATAAAATGGAGTTTTGATTTGTCGAGACTAGGAAGAAAAATATTGCTTGAATTTACTTATAGATGGTTTCATATGCAACTGGACAAGAAATTTAGAATGCTACATATATTACTTCTCTAATGCTGATAGATGGCATAAAAAATTGAGTCTGCTCAGTCAAAAGGTCGAATTAGAAACATTGATGTTTGGTATAGGAGATTAAAGAATGAGCATCTAGTTAAACTTGATATCTAAATAAACCTTGTGAGAAATTTTGGTTGAATGGGATACAAAGAGCTGAACAAAAATAGACTAGGTCACAATACAATAGGATTTTGAAACATCAAGAAATTAACTAGTTATAAAGAAGTAAAGAGAATGATTTTTTACAAGGGAACAATATTGTCAAATATTATTATTCTAATTTAACAAGCGCAAAGTGAAGAAAGTTATTAATTATCTTGCACAAAATGAAAGGAAGATTGAAGGTAAAAAAAACTATTAATTATATTGTGATAATGCACATGTGTAGGGAATTGCAATAGTCTTTCAAAAAAGGATTTCAACCCTAGATTTATTGATTCGACATAAGAGGGGTTAAATAATACTTATAAGTTTTAGCAACTGAGTTATCAATTCAGGCATGTCTAAAAAAGTACTAGTAGCAACAGTCATGTGATAGCAGAAATAGATTGATAGCAATAGTAATAATAGCAGAAGTAATAGTAATAAAGGAAGCAATAATGATTACGGATGGATATGTGTTCATAGTTTTATCAGAGATAACTCTCCAAACAAAAATAACACGTGTTGAGTGAACAAACTGTAGTTGGTAATTGACAGAATTGAACTAGTTCATGATAGAGCATCCGGTCTATAAATCATTCATAGGCATGTATTCCATGTATAGTTATATGTTCTTGCAATAAGAACTTCCACACCATATTTTATCCTACCATCCCGTTTCAGCTGTGCCAATAATGGAACTTATGATAATTAAGGTACTCGAATTACCAAGCACTAGAGCCAAGCATTAACACTCAATAAACACATGTAATTATCAAGTTAAAGCATTTCCTTTTGATATCCTAACCTGTCGGTTTGGGGTCTCCGGTTCCGTAAAATTAACAGGTGCATAAAAGTAACTTGCATATATGATCCAAAACAACAATTATATTCATGCAAACATAAAGAGTTCAAATATGAAATCATAGCACTCGGCCCCTAGTTACAAGCATTAAGAATAACAAGTTGTAGCAAAAATAATTCACAAATATAATAGATACTAGGCATCAAGCTAAACTGATCATAATGTAACAATTCATCAGATCCCAGCAAACACAACACCAATTACATATCATTCATGTAGGCCGGCTCATGAGATCAGTAACACGGGAGAGAGAGTACTATCTAGCTATTGCTATGAACACATAGTCCATGGGGGAACTACTCACAAATCATCATGGAGGCAGAACGGTTGATGAAGATGACTCCGGGTGTCGTTCCCTGTCCCGACAGGGTGCCAAAACAGGACCTTCTGACCCTCGAAACTAGGGTTTTTTCATAGCTGCGGAGCTCGGAATCATATTTGGAAAAATCTTCCAGGGGGTAGGATTTTTTCATCGCGACAAATTTATAGTTCTAAGGGCGTTGTGAGGGAATCCATAAGGGTCCTAGTGGGTGGTAGGCGTGGCCCACTCTGTCCGCTCCTGGAGTCCTCATGGCCTTCGTGGACCTCCCCTTGACGTGTCCTTCTGGCTCCCGGAGTTTTCCAGCATGTTTGATTTTCTGTAATGTTTTTCAGATTTTTCCGAGCACTTCCATTTTTTGGGCCTTTTCTGTTATGGATAGACAAAATACACAAAAACTGACACTGAACACTGGACTAATAGGTTAGTCCAATAAATTCTATAAAAATAGTAAAAAAAAATAACAATGATATAAAACAATTATGAAAAATAAAAAATTTATAGATAATTTGACACGTATTAGCATCCCCAACCTTAAAGACTGCTCTTCCTCGAGAATGTAAATGATAACAAAATAATTTTTAAAGTGACATGCTACCAACACAATCATGATGAAATAATAATATAAAGCATATGAGCTGAGATAAAATCATTGAAAGCAATTACCTATATTCCATATTAAACAAACCATTATTAACCATGATAGATCAATAATTCAAAACTTTCACTAATGATTCTTTCGAGACATTAAACAATACAAGGTTTTTTAAAAATAATTTAAGTATTCAGTGCATATCTTCAAACGTCTCCCACTTGCACTAGAGTAAATAATACTCTAGTTTGAATGATGTCATAACACCTATGGAAATACTGTGTTACTCGCACTATGCATGTGGTTCATTAGACCATCGTCTTTCACTTTTTGATCTCATCAACTTACGACGAACTTGTGTTGGATTTGTTAGGCATTAGAATTGTATGAACCTGGCTCCGTAGTAGCATTAATAATTCAAGCATCTCTGAATGAATTATCATATTGTCTTTTAAAATCTCAGTAAGTCGAATGACTTTTATCCAATAACTTGCAATCCACAATGTCTCACATTGTGTTGAAACTATCCAAAGTAATATATTGTAGAGTCCACTCATAATACTCTAATGATGAAAATTAGAAGAATCATAATCTGAGTTAAAATTAATAGAGATCTGATTTCGTAGTTACACTACAAATATATGTGTGAATACATCTCACAATATTATTTGTAGCTATATAAAATCCCACTAAGTCGTTTTATACTTTATAATACCACCGTAAAATATTTATGTGAGAACATCTCACCATAATATTTCTAGATTTTATTCGAAACAATTAACTGCTTCAGAGTTTCTTTTTTACTTAAGTATTTCTCCTTTATACCGGTTTTACTGAACAAATTAACCAAGGGAAATCTACCGGTTCTTGTGTACTTCTTCATGATAACGAGATTGGACAAATCAAAAAAATTATGATTTGATCTCAACCCTTTCTATTTCGCTCACCAAGACTACGAAGGTCAAGTCTATTGTATAATATCATGTCATGTTTACTTCTTCAACAACATCTTTCGTCTCATTGTAATTCAACATTTCTTTCAGAATTACGCTTAGCACACATATCATATTCATGTTTATTAGACTCCTTAATCTATGTCACAGATCTTGAATTTAGTAAGACATTTTATGTTTAAAACTCTTTTAAATCATTTCATGAGGCAACTCTCTTTCAATTAGGCTCAGCAAAATTAAAAGATCATACTCAGCTCCCACCGAATTTTAAGTCACTTCACTTTATATAATGAAAAAGAAGACCATATTATTTCATTAAATACGATTGACTTAATATTCATACTTGTAATATTTCAGATTACTCCAGTAATCCAAAATTAATTACATTTAGCAAATGATTTGCTAATTGATCCAATAACAACACCAATCAATTGATATGATAAGTTTTCAACTCATCATTCTCATGTATTCGTTCTTGGTAAAACCATTTTAATCAAGACTAGCTTTATGCATATAAAATATTCATACATGTTTTTCCTTGTGAAAATATTCATGTTCCTGTGATTTAATATAACTCGAGCCACTCTCAAGATAAAATCTTGGGGTTAACATGAATATCTCTTTTTTCCTGGATTTCTATGACAATCCAGTGTCATATACATGAGCACTTATTATCTTGTTTGTATTTATTTTGCACTTCACGATCATTGTCTTGGAATTTTGATGACTACATCACAACGTGAATATTGCATTCAATTCCTCATATGACCTTTATTTAATATTATATTTGAAATTTATGTACCTCAGACATAAATTTCGGGATAAGGTGATGAACTGGAAACATTTGCATGTTGCCCCGTTCATTCAATCATTTCTCAAAAATTCGCAATCTTAGCTTAATATAATTTCCACGTCTCTATCACGAGAAGAAAATTTTCTCGTTAATCCAATGTGTTATACACTTTGGAGTTTAAGGTGACATTTACTACCAATAAATATATTGGTTTCATGCATAATCCCTTTAATAAATTTTGCATCAAATATGAGCAATATTGATTACTTGGAACTATCAATAAAATAACTATAAGTTAATTAATGAAAATACTCCAACCTTAACAAACAAACAAAATAATTTTCTTTAGTGGGTTGAGAATTATTTTCGCTTCACGCTTTTACTTATCACACCAAGACATTTTACAATTTCATTATAATATTACTTAAATCCTTGTCTCGCAAAGATTTCATTATCACAATAATTTTGAGTCTCTCAAAATTGATCATGAGTAATTTGACTACCAAAAATTTCTTGTCAACTATGTTATAATTCCTATTAAGTCCTTGATGGCTGACGTTGGTAAACCCCAAGAGAAAGGTTGTGAAGAGTGCAGCGGCAAGTTTACCCTCAGAAAAGAAACCAAGGTTGAATCGACCAGTAGGAGGACAAGCAATTTCTGAAGGTTGATGTAGCTGATGTGGTAGGGCGCACTACCGGTTCAGCAGCAACGTGGAAGCTACACAACACAATCAATTAACTTTTCCCCAACGAAGCAGTGAGGTTGTCAATCTCACCGGTTTTGCTGATAACAAAGAGGTTAAATGTATGGTATGGAAAACAGTATGAGAACTGTTGGGAATATGCCCTAGAGGCAATCATAGATGATGTAATTCCCAATGTATTCATAAAGTTGTTAAGTTGTCCTTTGGTTTGAACATCTGATATATGTCATTGAATATGTGATTCGATTGTGGAACTATGTATTCATGTTGTTCATACTAATTGTCCTTGGTCGTTAAGGTTGTGCTGGACACACACCCTAGACTAATGTGAGTGTTGGCTGATGACACGGTTCCACTTGTCATGGGCATGGTGATGCCATTCCAACGTTCACGGACTTGGCTAAAGAGTTTAGCAAGTCGGACTGACCCACATTGAGATGCAACGATCAAGTCGTCATTTGCATGTCTCAATCAATGTAATCCTTAGACCTGAGGTTGTCGCACAATCCGAGTTGTGGATCACCGACTTAGATTCTGTCAAACGTTGTTCTGTGACAAGGCAACTATAAAGGCAGAGTTCGGGTCAAATGAGAAGCAAGCTGCGTGATGTGGATAATCAAGATGGGATTTTGCCCCTCCGAATGGAGAGATATTCTCTGGGCCCTCTCGAGTGATATGATTCAGGAAGCATGGCCATGCGCAACTCAGTTAAGTGTTAACTGTGTCTGTTGACTAAGAGTTAGTCAGGTGAATCGCATATCACGGATCGAGAAGAGAGTTGAGCTATTTAAGGGATGACGATAAATCGCCTATAGCTCGACAAGGTATATCGTGAGGCAAAAAGGACTAAGATGAATATCACATTGAAAGGTATGTCGTCATGACTCAATGGAACTTGGGAGTCGGCACGTTCTGCTAGGAGCCGCTACCGATTGATCGATTGAGAGTCGGACTCTAATCGTGTCCAAGTCGCCATGAGCCTGCAGGGTCACACACTTAAGAGAGGGAGCAAATATTGGTTGGGTTGGACCCGAACCGGAAATGGACTGAGTTAGTGAGTCGGACTCACAGAGGGAATGGGCCACAAGTGTTGTGCAGCCCATTACCATACGCTATATAAAGAGGGGCGCAGGTTGCCCAACGGGCACGTTAGTCCACTCTCCCATGCGTTGGGAACCCTAGCCCCACTCAGTCCAGCCGCCGCACCGGACCTAGCAGTCCGCCGTCGGAGCTCCTCCTCGTACGTGTGGATACCGGCAGAGGTGCTGTACGTTCAGCACTTCGACGTTCGAGGGATTGGATCGGCCGGACCGGTCGTGGGACTGCACTGCCCCGACGCGCTTCACCGATAATCCGCAACCGCGCGTCTAGTGGTAATCATCGTGGCCTTCTACCTCGGCTAGATCTTGGGAGTACCGCGTAGGAAAAGTTTTCGTTTATCTCTACGCGTCCCAACAAGAACAATATGAAAACATCAGTAGCAGTATGAAAACAGTGGAAGCAGTGGTTGTATTATCAGTATGAGAAAATGGACCGAGGTCCACAGTTCATTAGAGGTGTCTCTCCATAAAAGATAGCTAACATGCATGGTGAACAAATTATATCTGGGCAATTGATAGATAATGAAACATGCATGACATGATGATTACTATGTGATTCATGCGGGCATTACAACAAGATACATAGACTGTTATCGAACTGCATCTATGACTTATAATCCACCCTCCAAATATCATCCGAACAAACATTGGGTATTAAGTTGCAAGCAACACATAATCACAGTAAGCAAAGTTTTTTAATGTAAACATCGTTGTTTTCTGCAGTCGAGCATAGATGCAAAGGAGGCATGAACCCAGTATCGAGCATAAATACTCCCTCTTGGAGTCACTAGTATCTACTTGGCCAGAGCATCTACCAACAACGGAGAGCATGCAAGATCATAAATAACATACACATGAAGACAAAATGATAGATTGATAATCAAGAGACATAGCATTCAATAATCATCGGTTCCCAGCAAACACAACATGTAGCATTACAATAAGATGATCTCGATCATGTAGGGCAGCTCACGAGATCTAAACATGAGGCATAAAGAGGAGAGAAAAACCATCTAGCTACTGCTATGGACCCGTAGTCCAAGGATGAACTACTCACGCATCACTCCGGAGGCGGGCATGGTGGTGTAGAGCCCTCCATGGATGATTTTCTACGGTATGTGATTGTTGGCAGGCACCCGAGGATTCGGTTAGCCATGGTTTGTGTAAGATGGTTGGGAGGAGTGTCAAACATTTTATACCTCTGTTTAACAAAATAAAAAGCTCCAGCACATGAGTTGATCCCTGCTTCCCTCTGGGAAGGGCCCTTCTTTTACTTTTATGTTGAGTCTCCATCTTCTAACTTTATGCACAGTTGAGAGAGCATAGTTTCTATTCTGAGTTTAATGTGCATTTGTCCCAGAAACATTATGAATTGATTCATGCCATGTTATTGTTTGTTCTCTAATTACTTGTTCAAGTCTTCCTCATGAACTTTGAAGGTGTCCTAGCATTTATGTTTTGCCCCACTCTTAAGGACAAGCGAAATATCACTTTGCCATGTTATCTCTATGCTTGAAACAAACGTATATCTTTCGAGTGTAGTATTATTGATGATCTTTTATTTGTGTTACTTCTCATGATGCAAGGTGATTGCTATGCTTTATTGTTAAATTTTTATCTATCATGCTTGTGTTGAAGTTCTATGATCTCACCTTACATATGTTTTTACATTATTGATGATCAAGTTTATGTTGGTAGCATGTCACCTCAGAAATTATGTGTTTTTGTCGTTTACCTACTCGAGGGCGAGTAGGAACTGAGCTTGGGGATGTTGATACGTCATAAACGTATCCTTAATTTCTGATGTTCCATGTTGTTTTCATGTTATTTCCTACATGTTTGCTATACAATTTATGTCATTTTTATTGATTTTCGGGACTAACCTATCGACAAGATGCCACAGAGCCAGTTCCCTGTTTTCTTGCTGTTTTTAGTTTCTGAAAAGTAGTTCTGGAAATATTCTCGGAATTGGAAAATTCAAAGCCCGGAAGGCTTAGAATTCCCGAAGGTTCCACGGAGTCCCGAAGAGGCCCGGAGGGGGCCACACCATAGGGCGGCGCGCGCCCCCTGGCCGTGCCTGGGGGTGGTTTGGGCCCCTCGGGCGTCCACCGCCATCGCCCTTTTGCCTATTTATACCCCCCGATACTTCAACCCTAAAAATATACCACTTCGTCCCGAGAAACACCCGAGGCCGCCGTCATTGTCATCCCGAGATCGGGAGGGTTTTGGAGCTCTCCCCAGCACCCTGACGGGAGGGGAATTCATCACCGGAGGGGTCTACACCACCATGCCATCCTCCGAAGTGATGCGTGAGTAGTTCATCCCTAGACTACGGGTCCATAGAAGTAGCTAGATGGTTGTCTTCTCCACTTTGTACCTCATGTTTAGATCTCGTGAGCTGCCCTACATGATCAAGATCATCTTTATGTAATGCTACATGTTGTGTTTGCAGGGATCTGATGAATGTTGAATGCTATGTCTTATGATTATCAATCTATCATGTTATTTTCATTCATATGTTATTTATGATCTTGCATGATCTTCGTTATTAGTAGATGCTCTGGCCAAGTATATGCTAGTAACTCAAAGAGGGAGTATTTATGCTCGATAGTGGGTTCATGCCTCCTTTGCATCTATGCTCGAGTGACAGAAACGTGACAGATGAAGGATGTGCTGTTGCCATTAGGGAGAAAACAATGGTGTTTACTTATTTTACATTGTTTACATTACACACTTTGCTTACTGCGATTATCTGTTGCTTGCAACTTAATACCCAACGTTTGTTATGATGATATTCGGAGGGTGGATTATTGGTCATAGATGCAGTTGGATGACGGTCTATGTATCTTGTTGTAATGCCCGCATGAATCACATAGTAATCTTTATGTGTTGCATATGCACTACGGTGTAGCCTTCATTTTATTCAATTGCCCAGTCGTAATTTGTTCACCACACATGTTATTTATATTTTATGGAGAGACACGTCTAGTGAACTGTGGACCTCGGTCCATTTCCTCATTCTGTTAATACACACACTACTTCCACTGCTTCCACTGTTTTCACACTGCTGCTCCTGTTTTCATATTGTTCTCATCTGTTTTCTACACCATACATTTAACCTCTTTGTTATCAGTAAAACCGGTAAGATTGACAACCTCACTGCTTCGTTGGGTCAAAGTGAATTGTTTGTGTTGTGTAGGTTCCACGTTGCTGCTGAACCGGTAGTGCGCCCTGCTATCTCAGCTGCATGAACCTTCGGAAGTTACTCGGGTCAAAGTGAATTGTTTGTGTTGTGTAGGTTCCATGTTGCTGCTGAACCGGTAGTGCGCCCTGCTATCTCAGCTGCATGAACCTTCTGAAGTTGCTCCTTCCTCCTACTGGTCGATTAAACCTTGGTTTCTTTCTGAGGGAAAACTGATGTTGTGCTCCTCATACCTTCCTCTTGGGGTTTCCCAACAAGTGCAAGACCTGCACCATTAGTGTCTCTCCAAAACAGATAGTTAACATGACGGGTAAACAAATTACAGGTTGGCAATTGACAGACATAAAGGCTGCACCGTAGTGGATATGCAAGACACGATGATTACTATGAGATTCATTTGGGCATTACAACATGATACATAGACCATAATCTAACTACATCTATGACTAATAATCCACCCTCAGAACGTAATCCAAGCAGACTTTGGGTATTAAGTTATGTAAAGTGCGTAATGTAAACAATAAAATTATCCTTAGACAAAGCATTATTGTTTTCTCCCTAATGGCAACAACACATCCCCTATCCGTCATGTTTCTGCCACTCAAGCACAGATGAAAAGGAGGCATGAACCCACTATCAAGCATAAATACTCCCTCTTGGAGTTACAAGCATCAACTTGGCCAGAGCATCTACTAGTAACGGAGATCATGCAAGATCATAAATAACATAAACATGATAGATTGATAATCAACTTGACATAGCATTCAGTATTCATCGGATCCTTGCAAACACGACATGTAGCATTACAGATAGATGATCTTGATCATGTTAGGCAGCTCACAAGATCTAAACATGGTGGCATAAAGAGGAGAAGACATCCATCTAGTTACTGCTATGGACCAGTAGTCCAAGGATGAACTACTCATGCATCACTCTGGAGGCAGGCATGGTGATGTAGAGCCCTCGGTGATGATTTCCTCTCCCGGCAGGGTGCAGGGGAGAGCTTCAGAACCCTCCCGAACTAGGGTTGACGACGACGACGGCTATGGAACTTTTCATGGATGTATGCTCGGATATTTAGGGTTTTCCCGAGAAGGAGCTTAAATAGGCGAAAGGGCGATGTCGGTGGGCGCCCGAGGAGCCTACACCACCTGGTGGCGCGGCCAAGGGGGGGGGGGGCGCACCACCCTATGGTGTGGCTGCCTCAGGCCCCCCCTACGGGTCTCCTCTGGACTCCGTGTACGTGACAGAAAAATAAGACCCTGGGATTTTGTTCCATCCAATTCCGAGAATATTTCCGGAACAAATTTTCTGAAACCAAAAACAGCAGAAAACATGAACTAGAACTGTGGCTTCTTGTTAATAGGTTAGTCCCAGAAAATGCATAAAATTATATAAAGTGTATTGAAAACATGTAGCAAATGTCATGAAAACAACACAGAACATCAGAAATTATAGATACATTTGAGATGTATCAAAAATTGATCAAAATTAGTTTATTTTGAAGAAAGTACTCTCTTGCTTCACTTGTATTTGTTTGGAGAGTTGGTAAATAAGTTGATTGGTGTTTGGTTGGAACAGAAAATGCTGCATGTGGTATGGTATAATAAAATGCTTACATAAGTCTTGTGGATCACTGTCTTGAGTACTTTGATGCTTGTCAGTCGTTTTGAGTTACCAAGTAAGTAATGTTTAAACTTATGTATCATTTAAGTAATGATTATTAGTGAAGTACTACCATAAATCTTGTTGATATTTGGTTTGTATATTTGGTAGTTCCAAAGTCTAGATAGTTTCTAGTAAAAAGTTTTGGTTAACAAGGAAGACAATGTGGAGTCTTGTATTTTTTCAACAATGTTTTTTTATATAAGTCATTGATGTACCTGTTGATAGTTGTGTTTGCTTGAAAACCTTGCTAGCCTAAACACCGTACTTAGCGGGAATGTTGCTTGTGCATCCAAAACCCTTGTCCACTATAACTACCTATTATGTTGTATTTCTCCGCCACTCCAAGTAATTTTTTCATGTGTTACCTTTAAAATATTCAAAACTCGTATACTCCCTTTTTATGTCACTGTTTACCATCTCATGAGAACGCTGGTAGACGGTCTTTATTTCGCTTGTTGATTAGACTTTACACATCTGGACTAGTGGCATATACATCCGCTTATCCAATTCGCTAGAAGAGCTGGCAACGGGGTGCCCAGCCCCAAATTTGGTTACTACAAAATTCTCTTCACTCTTTTTGCCCCTAATTTATCAGTTAAGAAAAGTTTATAAGTGTGTAAACAAAAGAGAAGATGGATGTTCTACTAATCACAGTAGAAATAACGTCCTTCGTGTGAGCCGCTCTTGTAAAGTCTAGTTAACTTTTGACTAAATGTATTGTCTTCTTGCTGATTTGTTGACCATTAATATACACACCTACCCCCAAAAATAGACACTCCTCCATGGTATGTGATTGTTGGCAGTCACCTGAGGATTTGGTTAGCCATGATTTGTGATAGCAAAGGTTGGGAGGAGTGTCAAATATTTTATGCTCTCTCTATATGTTTTTTAAAACTTAAAATCTCTACCACATGATTTAATCACTGCTTCCCTCTGCAAAGGGCTTTTCTTTTACTTTATTGTTGAGTCAGTTTTCCTACTTCTTTCTATCTCCACAAGCAAACACTAATGTCAACTTTGGTATATCGGTTGTTATATAATGATATGTTTTACTTATTGCATCATTTTTCCTTGACAATATCCATGAGATATATATATGTTAAAAAAGTTGAAACCAGTGCTGAAACTAAATCTTTGTATGTGTTGGTCAAACACTTTTATTTAGAATATTGTTTTGTGTGCTAACTTTTATGCAAATTCTTATAGCCTAACTGTCTCCAAAGTACTATTCATGAAAGTTTGCACTTGTATGATTCATTTTGTTTACTTGTTAGCAAACTATAGACCATTGACTTGGACCACTTTATTCAGTTCATGTGCTTTGCATTACTATTTGATCAAGATTGTGCTAGTGGCATGTCTCCTAAAAAATTATGGTGTTTCATCATTTACCTACTCAAGGACGAGCATGAACTAAGCTTGGGGATGCTAGATACATCTCAAACGTATCTATAGTTTTGATGATCCATGCTGTTATTAGATCAATTGCCACATGTTTTGTTTACACTTCATAGTATTTTTATGTATTTTCTGGGACTAACCTATTAACAAGATGCCACAGCGCCAGTTCCTGTTTTCTCCTGTTTTTATCTTTCAGAAAATCTAGTCGCAAAATATTCTCGGAATTGGACGAAAATTGGCGTACGCACATAATACACCAGAAGACTCCGGAAGTCTGCAGGGGAGGAGCAGCCGACGCAGGAGGTGGCCACGCCACACCAGGTCGCGACCCACCCCTGGCCGGCGCCCTCCTGTGGCGTGGGCCCCTCGGGTGGCAACCAACGCCACCCTTTCACCTATATATTCCTTCTGCCCCCGAAAAACCTAAATATGAGATCGAGAAATCACGAAAACTCCAGACGCCGTCGCCGTCGTCAACCCTAGTTCGACAGGGTTCTGAAGCTCTTCTCGGCACCCTGCCAGAGAGGGGAATCATCACCAGAGGGCTCTACACCGTCATTCCTGCCTCCGGAGTGATGCGTGAGTAGTTCATCATTGGACTACGGGTCCATAGCAGTAGCTAGATGGTAGTCTCTCCACTTTGTGATATCATGTTTAGATCTTGTGAGCTGCCCTACATGATCAAGATCATCGTTATGTAATGCTACATGTTGTGTTTGCTGGGGTCCAATGAATATTGGTACTATGAGCAAGTTGTTTATTTATCCATATGTCTATATTGTTTATATCTTGCATGCTCTCCGTTGCTAATAGATGATTTTGTCAAGTAGATGCTTGTGGCTTCAATAGGGAGTATTTATACTCGATAGTAGGTTCATGCCTCCAGAAATCAGCGTTCGAGTGACTGAAACGTGCACGGTTGTAGACGTGTTGTTGCCACTAGGGATAAAATAATGATGCTTAGTCTATGTGTCTTTTGCATTGTTTACATTACACACAATACTCCATGCAATAATCTGTTGTTTGCAACTTAATACCGGAAGTGATGCGGATGCTGACCCAAAGGTGGATTATTTAGGCATAGATGCGCTGGATAGCAAGTCTATGGACTTTATTGTAATGCCCTGTTAAATCTCATAGTGAACATCTTGTCATATATTGCATTGTCATGTCGTCATTATTTGTCAATTGTCCAACTATAATTTGTTTACCCAACATGCTAGAAATATTTATGGAGAGACATCACTAGTGAACTGTGGACCCCGGTCCATTTTCCTCATACTGTTAAACCACCTACTGCAATCATTTGTTCTCTACTGTTTCCTGCAATCTCCGTTGTTCTCTGCACCATACGTTTAATCCCTTTGTTTCCAGCAAGATCGGAGAGATTGACAACCTCTCTGTTTTGTTGGGGCAAAGTAGTGTGTTTGTTTGTGTGCAGTTTCCACGTCAGTTGCGCCGCTGACAACCTTCTGAAGAACCTCCGTGTACTCCTGGATTCGATAAACTTGGTTAATTTTAAGGAAAAGTTTGCCGCTGTTCTACGTCAAACTCCGCGCTTGAAGTAACCTAACGAACAACATGCCCTGAAGGCATCACCGGGTATACCCCTTCCCCACCCGCGTTGCGTACCGAGGAAAACCCTAGAACGGGCACTAGGAGTAACCCTGGGACCGGTCGGGCAGCAGCGTCTTCGTCGTCGATCATCTTCTTGGAGGTACTGCTTGGTATGCGATGTTTCAGAGTGCTAGGAGTGTGGTGGAACTTCTCCGGAGGGCACATCGGTGGCGAGTCATCTCCACTATTTTTGTCGACGTGTCATTGTCATCTCCGTTTTTGTCGAAGTGCTATATTAATATATATTATATTAATACTCCCTTCGTCCCAAATTAAATGTCACAAAGTTTGACAAAAGTGAATGTACCTAACACTAAATTATGTCTAGATACATTCAATTTTGTTAGGCTGGTCACAATGGGGAGGAACATTTCTAGTAACCTACACACTTTCCTAGACTATGTTACTACCTCTACAATGGGGAGGAACATGTATGTAGTGTCATGCAACAATGCATTTATTAGGCTATAGACTCATTGTTTCTTGGAGTGTGTGATGTTCCGGTAACATAGCTAGTTACCACAAGCACCTCTCTCTTCATTAAATACATGCCACATAAGCAAAGTTGTATTGGAGTGTGTGATGTTACTGCTAAGTTCCTTCCCATTGTGACCAGGCTTAAACTTTGTGACATTTAATTCTGAACGGAGAGAGTATATATTAATATAGCGGGACGAAACCTGTTTCGAGAGAGCTGGATGACCGCTACAGGCACAACAGCTTCCCTAAATATCAATGCCACACTTCATCACAAGGCCCACATGCCATACAGTCGTAGCGACATGATGGGCTTTCCCAGTTACCGACTTCGCTCCACGGAGGTTGTCTCGCCGCGTCAGATATGACGCCCTAGAGCTCATAATTTTGCGTCCCACTCTCGCGTGAAAGGTCATGTGCAAACATCTTTGTGCTCAGCCGCGAAACTGAATCCCACCACACACCTAAAAATGCTTAGCGCTACCGGACACAGCTCGCCTTTCCACTTGTAAGGCGGTCCTTTTATTTTCTACTTACGGCGGAAATGGAGCCGCCCGCGGCCGCGTTATTTTCACCGGATGTACTAAGGATCACAGCAATCCAGCACTAAATTTCAACGTGAGCCGCCACGACCAACGACGGCGGTCACCGCACATGACTTCCCGCGGGCACGCGCCGCGATCAAGAACCAGGCGCCGGAGCGAAACCAACGGTGGCAGCGCAGACGATACTACGTCGGTTTCAGCCGTCCTATCAGACAGCCGGGCCAGGCCTTCTCCCCTGGCTTGGATTTGCCGGGGCCTGGCCGGCGGCCGCATCGCCGATCTGCTCGCCGGCTAGCAGCCTAGAGTAGCGCGCATCAGGTTCGTTCCAGTGCGCGGTGCGCGCTAGCTGCGCGCGGCCGCCACGCTCCCCGCCTCACACGTCCTTTCGCCCGTACCACAACTAGGCTAGCCAACAACAAAAAAGTAGGGAGGATGCGGCATCGGATAGGGATGTCGCGCAAATAATGAAGCCGTGACAGCTGACACGCGATCCCCGCCGGCTCTGCTGTCTGTTTTGAGTGCCAGGAGAGCGAAGCAAGCGTTTCCCTTTCAGCCATTGAACGACGATGCATTTCTGGTGGTCTAGGTGCATCCACTTCCGGCCAGGACTAGGACTGCTTTTCTTTTCTTTTCTTTCGCGACCTGGAGCATGACATGATCATGATCATTGGCGGTTCGTTTTCTCCGTCGAAGAAAGATCTCCTTGTCCCTTTGCTTCTATCCGGAATGTGCATCGCATCCAAAATCTAATCGTTCCTTTATCGGAAAAGAACGGAGAATAAACGTGCTACGTGCTTCTCAAGTGGGCTTAGAACCTCGGAGCAATTTGTCGCGGCAATGTCTAGTGGAGGTTCCAGTTTTATTGACCGATTCTTTCACATTTCAAAAGGTATTATAGTTTCAGTCTGAGTTTGAATAGAAAAGGACCCAAGGCCCACCTTATATTGAAAGCTTTTTCAGAGTTTGTACGGAGTCCTCTGTTATTTTGTGGTGATCCAAATTCATATAAAGATAAAGGGAAACTTCGGTCTCCGCTACGCGAGTCCCGTGCAGGGGACGGCAGGTCCCCGCGGTACGGTACAAGTTGTTACCGAGTTGGAGTTGGATTCACCGTTACCGACCTAGTTAGACCAGGACCGCCTTTATATATCTTTTGTAAGCCGCCGCTCGGGAACATGCATCGCATCCGAAATCTATCGTTCCTTTATCGGAAAAGAACGGAGAATAAACGTGCTACGTGCTTCTCAAGTGGGCTTGGAACCTCGGAGCAATTTGTCGCCGCAATGTCTAGTGGAGGTTCCAGTTTTATTGACTGATTCTTTCACATTTCAAAAGGTATATAGTTTCAGTCTGAGTTTGAATAGAAAAGGACCCAAGGCCCACCTTATATTGAAAGCTTTTTCAGAGTTTGTACGGAGTCCTCTGTTATTTTGTGGTGATCCAAATTCATATAAAGATAAAGGAAACTTCGGTCTCCGCTACGCGAGTCCCGTGCAGGGGGCGGCAGGCCCCCGCGGTACAGTACAAGTTGTTATCGAGTTGGAGTTGGATTCACCGTTACCGACCTAGTTAGGTCAGGACCGTCTTTATATATCTTTTGTAAACCGCCGCACGGGATAAGTCACACATTATAAATCTTGGCGCGTTTGTAACCTCACCCGGAATAGTGAAGTATTGCTGGCTGGCGTCCGCGGTTTTTTCTCTTCCTTGTTGGAAGAGTTTTCCACGTTAAAATCTCGTGTCTCCATTGGTTCGATCTTGCTTAATTTCATCGTTGTTTTGTTATTGAATGTAACATCCTCGCCAGGTTACAATATATCATAATACTACCTCTGTCCACGTTTTAGCTGTCATGGGTTGTATAGAATATTTGTACTAGCCTAGTTCTCTTGGTGCGACAGGTAAAACGGGACGGAGGGAGTATAATTTAAGAATTGCAATACCGCGCAAACAATCTCTAATCTCTAGCGGGAGAACGACATGGCGGCTTTTGGATATAAAGTTTTCAATTTTAGAGATAGAGTGTGACCTGGGGACACTCGCCGTGTCCCCTAGTTGAGCCTACCGGCTGCTACGCTACGGAGAGCCCACTCGAAAATCCATCCGGGTTCAAGAAGTCATACTCCTATTCGTAGTCTACTAAAACTCATGTAGACCCCTCCTGGCTACCTATATAAAGCCAGGGGGAGGAGAGAAAAGACAGGGGACAGGCCACAACTAGACGCAAACATAGACTAGACAATACACGGGAGACACCTCGTAGGCTTCAACATGGCATCACCATTGTAACAGCTCGACTATCTCATCATAATACAGACCAGACAAGTATGAATAAGGGTTTTACCTATACGAGGACCCGAACCTGGGTAAACCGTGCTTCTTGTTAGCCGTCAAGATCACTAGCGTTCATTCGTATCCTAATCTACAAACCCTAGTATATCATACGAGAGATCTGCCAAGTCAAAGACTCGACAGTTAGCGTTGTCTGTGGGAACGGCACGCGCTGGATCTACGGTCTCACCGGCTTCATCCAAGTCAAGCTCAAGTTTAACCTCCGGATCTTCGACTCCATCGAGCTCGATCTACTTCGGATTCTAAAACTCCATCGAGCACTCGCCAGCATTATGCCCGGTCTTCAACGCTCTACATCGACATCGTTCTTCACGCGCATATTGTAGGACAACATCAACATCGATATTGAGTACGGCATGGACGGCGACTCGGAACTCATCTGGACAATTCCTTCGGTGGAAAGATGCGAAATCAAATTATCTATCAGCTTAAAAAAGAATCAGTGAATTCTGATGGTTAGATCTTCGTGAATGACTCGAACACTAAAACCCTGTCAGAATCTGACGGAACTCCGCGCGACTTTGGGACAATAATTGTCGAGCTCCACTCGGGCATCAATTCGAAGATCCCACTATTGAATACATGAGGAATATAATCCCGCACCAGCTCGTATTTTTGAGCCAAATCCAACGTTAGATCTCCGTCGGCGGCTCGCGCACCGTGTCATGTTTTTGGATCTTTACGAGTCTGCGAATTCAAATCGCGGATCTGGACTCAAAACCGAATTCGATGAAGTGGCGACTCAAGAGAAAGACTAAGATCAACCTCAACATCTCCAACAACGGCTGCAACATCAACTACGCCGTGGGAGACTCACTGTACTAAATTTTCGGGGGCTCGACATCGACATTATCCTCCGCGTACACACGCCTTACACGACACTCAGGGCTCCAAACGAGCGACTCGCCAGACTTCTACTTCAACACGCCTCTCCAGAAAGCGACTCGCAAAGATTCGAATTCATGCCGCACTCGCCAGTGCTAGCCTAGCATTCGGCGCCCTCGGCGAGAGCATCACTCTGACGCTTGACGACATGAACTTCAGCACGAGCCGCGCGGACATCCTCTTCACCGGCCTCGAAAACTGCCTCGCCGCTCTTTGTCGACTTCACGGGCGAGGCTACCCGGATCGATTTTTCAAATAAGATATTCTTACTGACTTTACGAATCCATATTGTTGTGTAGGTCGGATTCCGTCAGTTCGGAAGGCACGCCAAACATGGCGACCATCGCGACAATCATCGCGGTTGACTCCAACTTTGCCGCGTTACGTCCGCTACGGACAAACTTTCACTCTCTCGACTTCATCGACCACCACGCGACGGTCAGTGCCCGAGAGCCCGATCTCTAGAAGGGCACCACGTGCGCCGGGGGCTGGTTTTTCGAAATCAACAACGACAACCACTTCATCACTACGATCAATCGGGCGACTCCGTGTCGTGGTGGTGAACTGACAGATGCCATAGGATGGCTTAAGTTTGGGGCCGATGGACATTGTGGGTATCCGGGGAGGGATTGCACGCCTAGCCAGCGCGCTCACTACACTGCAAACACAACAATCTACCCAGGTTCGGGGCCCTCGTGTGGAGGTAACACACCTACTCCCGCCTCACTCTCAATATCAGCGGTAACCGAGTACAAAGTGTTTCTCAATCTCACAGAGCTAGAGGAAGAAGAAGCACTCTCTTGCTCTCTCTCTAAGGAAACTAGCAGCAAATATCTCGCTCGTGTGCCCACTGGAACGTATCGTCGTCGTCCCTCGCGCAGGAGGGGTGTGGCCACCTTATATACTGGTAGCCACCAACTAATCGTACAGGTTAGGTGTAGAATACTATGTCGTAGCGCACGCTCGCATATTCTCGCTGACAGACGCCAAAAGTCGTCTCCGTCGTGGCCGCTGCCATGTCCTGTCCCCCTTGTCAGAGACAGGACGTGGCCTCACCCATACTCTGCACTGCTCCAGCGTACGTATACGCATCATCACGCCTAGTAAGTTGAACCGCACAAGCTCGCACTCTCCCTTAATCTTCGGGATTCCAACTGCTCTGTTGACCTCCCTCCGAGATAGAGAATATCTTTGTCTACCCGGTTTCTCCAAGTACAACTCGGACAACCCGGGGAAGACTCATTTATTCACTTGGCTCCTTGATCTTCTTACCGAGATAGATCCATCTCGGTAATCACCCATCTCGGATAAGGACATGTCGGTAAACAATATCTCAGTAAACAGTACCTTAGACACCATTTCTTACCAACTGTCGAAGAGTCGTGTCGACAAATCCCTCGGATGAGCCGGTAGGGTTTCGAGTAGAGGAACGATGTACGCGCTGATGACCTCGACAGCTAACAAGGAGAAAGATTTACCCAGGTTCGGGGCCCTCGTAGAGGTAAAACCCTTACTCCTGCTTGTCTGATCTGTATTATGATGAGATAGTCGAGATGTTACAATGGCGATGCCATGGTGGGGCGTACGGGGTATCACGTGTATTGCCTAGTCTAGTTGTGGCTTGTATCTTCCTCTCTCTAGATTGGATCCCTAGATTGGTTGATCTTTTTCTCTCCTCCCTCCTCGCTTTATATATGCAGCCAGGAGGGGGTTACACGAGTCCTAGTAGATTACGTATAGGAGTTCTTGTCTTGACCCGCAAGTCTTGCAGGTGGGCTTCTGTTGGGCCTTCTAGAATACTCCAAGGGCTTCCCTTCTTGGGCCTTAACGTCGGGCCTGAGACGGGGTGTCCTTACCCGTAGGGTCTAAGATCCATTCCTTCGTCAGTAGCCCCCGAGCGTTTACTCGATTGAGAATCTGTCGGGTAGACGCTCAAAGTCCGTTCTTGATATCTTCGATTGGTTATTCAATCGTCTGGTTGTGAGGGTGTATACCCTGTGCGCGATGCGCTTTCCCATACTCGAGTATCGAGTGGTAAATGTGCCAGGTGTTGGCTGTTTTCGCAGAAGGATGTGGCTCAGTGGCTTGGCTCTCCCGAAAGATCAGGGCCAATTAATTGCATCTAGGGCAAAACCGGTTCTGGTCTACACAAATTCGAGACCTCCGACTCGAATTCGGCGAGGTGATCGTTGCGACTGGGCCGTTGAGGTCTTACCGAGTCGAACTTAACCTAAAGGGGTACCCAGCGCGTCCGCTAGGATTTTTCTTCGTGTTGGTTACACGGAAAGTTTACCGGAGGACGCAGCTTGAGTGCGATTCCAGGCCCAAAAGAGAGATCCTTGGGTCTTACTTTCGTACTCGAAAGAATACGGCATCCGGATGTGCCTAGTCGGCCGAACGATCCAGGATAATGATGTGTAAATACATCGTGTGGTAGAGTTGCGGGAGCCGCATACTCGCGATTTTACCTTGGTCAAGTTCTTGTGATTCTTCGGGTGAAGAGATCTTCCTTCTTGATCTTGTGCGAAAGAGATTTCGCGTTATGAAGTTTACACGAAAGAAATTTCGTCTTGATGTGCCCATATGAAAGAGTTTCGTGTCAGGGTGACTATGCGAAAGAAATTTCGCGTCCATACGAAAGAGATTTCGTGTCAGGGTGACTGTGCGAAAGAAATTTCGCGTCCATACGAAAGAGATTTCGTGTCAGGGTGCTTATGCGAAAGAAATTTCGCGTCTTGATGTGCCCATACGAAAGAGATTTCGTGAGGGTGCTTATGCGAAGGAAATTTCACGTCTTCATTATGCCCATACGAAAGAGATTTCGTGTTAGGGTGTTTATGCGAAAGGGATTCCGCGTCTTTGATGTGCCCATACGAAAGAAATTTCGTGTTAGGGACCTTATGCCAAAGATATTTCGCTTCTTGATATGCCCATACGAAAGAAATTTCGTGTTAGGGAGCTTATGCGAAAGAGATTTCGCGTCTTGATATGCCCATACGAAAGAAATTTCGTGTTAGTGAGCTTATGCGAAAGAGATTTCGCGTCTTTATATGCTCATACGAAAGAAATTTCGTGTTAAGGAGCTTATGCGAAAGAGATTTCGTGTTAGGGACTCGCGATTTTCTTTTGGACGCGTAACAAGTGATGTCTTTTGTTTCGAGTGATGTGTCTGTACATCGTAGTGTGGAGTCGTGATTTTTGCGGGAGCCGCATACTCACAATCTTCTCCCCGCTGCGTGGCGAGTGTCTTTTTGTTTGAAGATTCCGAAGAGAAATAAGCCTGATGGTTGACAGTCGCGTGATGTCGTGGTGCACTGAGCACTTGTTCTGCCTCCCGATGGGACGTGGCGAGAAGTGTCAGAGACTAGACATGTCGGAGTCGACGCGGTGGAGGTGTACTCGACACGGCGGACGGAGTCGACGCGGAAGTCATGTAGTTGACGAGGCGGACGGTGTCGACGCGGTGGAGATGTACTCAACACGGCGGACGGAGTCGATGAGGTGGAGATGTACTCGACATGGTGGACGGAGTCGACGCGAAAGTCGTGTAGTCGACGAGGACGTGGCGGAGTCGCACGACGACGTGAAAGTCGTGTAGTTGACGCGGACGCTCAGCCACCGAGTCCACACAAGAAGATGGACCCGAAAAGTCTTCAAGATGTTCTGATTTCGCGAATTGGCCCGCGTTGTCGTATGTGTCTCGTCGAGACGGACAAGTTTGATGTTTTGCTTTTCTTCATCCGAGTTAATATGCGGTTTGTACGACCATAATAAGGACCTGGACGAAGATATCTGACAGAGCTCCTCAGATATGCGGCCAACGTGTTAGATGCTTACGACGTGGTAGTATGTCGAGTACGCGTGTCGTGGGATAATCACGGCAGACGTTACCGGGGGTAACTGATCTTGGGGCAAGACGACACATGCGTTTGGGAGAGGGTTTAGCTCAGAGGAAAACATGATGGAACTCGATCTGGTAGCCGGCAATCAAGTCGCCGAATCTCCAACCTCGATATATTGACTTAACTCTCGTGTTACACTGGGTGCTCGATATCAATCGATATTGCTAGGGCTCTTGGATCTCCCTTAACCTAACTTAGGGGCCGGTTTATAAAGCACCCGAACCCCTTGACTTGCTCTCCAAGGCGCACCTTGAATCCTACCCGGTCACTGCATATTAAACCCTAACTTTCCTTACCGTAACCCACAATCCGGGTTACGAGGCCTGCAAACTTGGGCCTTCTAGAAGTTCTTTTATCCTTAGCCGGATCTTGCACAGCGTCCTTTGGGCCGGATTACACCGTGGAATTGGCCTACCGGGTTATTATCCCTCCATCAGTAGTCCCCAGAAAAGCTAGGGCTTCACAAGATTCTCTTTGAAGCGCGCGCTATTCCCTGCAAAATTATCAAACTTACAAACTTAATGGAGGTCGGGTTAAATTGCTTTGATAAACAGCTAGGCCTAACTCCACGGTGGCCATATAGTAACCCGGTATCCTCCAAGTACTTTGCTTAATTTTCCGGGTTAACACCCTAATAAGAATGTTAAAGATCTGGCTTACTTTACTTGATAATTAACCCTGATGTCACGGAGAAGATCTACTTCCTATTTTCGTCCGGATATTCCATTCAGCACTTAAAGTGTATCTCGCAAAATCCGCGCAGGTAACCGTTATCCCAAAATTTCCGGCTCCCTCCCGTTGGCCTAGATCTTATCCACCCGCACCTTATAAATAGGTGCCCGGGAAACAACCCAACCTTCCATCAATCCATTCCAACTCTTCTCCTTTCCCCTTCTCTCGTGATTGCGCAACACCATCGCGAAAAACCTCACGCCTCTTGTCGGAGCCAAGCCGCCAACGGCCACCTTCATCCTCGCGCCACTCTGCGCCGCCGCCGAGCTCCGTCGCCATACCTTCATCCGGACTGCCGGGAGTTGCGAGGGATCATCCAGACCGCGCTGTTCACCGCCGTTGCGTGCTACTCCAATCCCCCTCAGTAAGTTTCTCGTACCCATCAATTCAACCTCACAATCCCTTGATTTACTCTAGACTGGATCTAGGTCAACCCGCGGGCAATTATTCCTGTCATGCTCGGCCGGGTCGCTTTAGATGCTCGATAACTCCTCCAATAGCTTGATTGACGGCCATACATCATTCTCCTATCATCATTAACCATTAATTTCTTCGTAGAATCGCCCGCAAGTTTTCCAATCTAGATCCATTTCGTTCCAATTTTCCGCGCATGTCATTGACACCCGGAAAATCCTCTTCCTCCGGTTCTTTTGCTTGCAGTAGATTCATGGGCAATCATCCGTCTTCCTCAAACACCTTTGAATACGTAAGTACCCCATAGTTTGTATGATGATGCTTGATACCCGGATAACTTGTAACCTTGCCTTCTAGAATGACACCCGGATAATGCTTAACTTCCGTACTTTCTTGTTACCACTCACAGATACTCGAATAGCCCATGGTTTCCGAGTCTTACTTTCTGCACCTTTTTGCCTTGTGTTTTGCAGGTTGATCCCATGGCTCCCAAAAGGCAAGGGAAACAGCCGGCCCAGGCGAAGACAACCCAATCCATATCCGCCAATTGGGGGCGATCCACAGTCACAAAGGCCAAACTGGACGAGCTGGCCGAGTTGGGGGTCCTTCCTTCTCAGAAGGACATTCATTGGAGGGCGCCGGGTGACGAGATCTGGCCCACACCTGCTGAGGATGAGGTAATCTGTTTTATAGAGCACGTGACCCGGGGATTCCGTCCTCCGGGTCACCCTTTCTTTCGTGAGGTCCTGAGCCATTATGGCCTCAGGATATTCGACATAGGGCCTAACTCTATGTTGAATATTACCCACTTCATTGTTCTGTCCGAGTCATACTTGTGCACCCCGCCAAGTTTGGCTCTCTTCACCGAACTTTTCCAGTGCAAACCGTGCCGCGAAAGCGGCGACGGAGCACTTCTTGCTTGCGGCGGAGTCTCTATCCAGCGCCGCAAGAATTCTCTAATGCCACCTCTTACTCTTAATTCACACGTCAAACACTGGCAACTTTCATACTTCTATTGCCGGGACACCTCCCCACCCGGCGAAAAGAGGTTGCCGGGTTACTCAGAGGGCCTCCTTGATATCTTCGAGAAATTCAATGCTTTCGCCCCTGACTCGGACAGGGAAGCAATCCTGCCTTCACTAGCTAGGATAGCGTCCTCTCCGCCCAAGGCCTTCTTGGGCTCAATCTAGTGAAAACTTGGGTTGATTTCCGGATCCAACCCAATTCTATCCGCACCAAATTGATATGCGAGTACTCGGGGCATGCCACGGATGCACTCCGATATTCCACCAAGAGCTTTGCAGCCGGCGACACCAACAAAACCATCAAAGGCTTCTTGACGGAAAAGCTGGAAGTGATCAAGAACATTATCGGGTTGCCGCCATTTACCCAGGAAAACCCGGCCCCAGCGGTAAGACTCGACATATGCAACTTTATTCATACGTCTTCAACTTGATGCAATTACTAATTCCCACCTTCCTGTTTTTATCTCAGGCTGATAACCCTTTCTGGAATGTTGAAACTTCTCCTGCTGCCGGAGACCCGGAGGAGGAAGACGAACCGGCTGACAATGATGAGGGTAATTATCCGAATCTTACGTCATCTTCATTTGCATAAATTTCCTTATTTAACCTTTTCCATCGACACATACTCGGCTTGCAGGGCCAGAGGACGAGGATGAGAAGGATGACGAAGACCCGGAGGCCACCGAGTCCGATCCAGAAATAACAGTCGGGGTCAAGAGGAAAGCCAGAGGAGTGGTGCGCAAGGTTCCCTATTCCACCATGTCTTCCGAACCCTATTCTTTTGATAACATGCACAGACTTAACCAACGACTATCTAACTCATCGCACTTGAAGGATTCTATCCCGGCCAAGTGCAGAGTGACCCGGAGTTCACCAGGGGACGATCCCCTTAACCCGGGTATCTCCTCCTCGCCAAACCTCCGTGCCGATACTCCTCTTCCTCGCCCCTCCAAATCTCCTCAGCGCCATCCATCTCCCAATCACCCACTCGCGGGGCAATTCCGGGTCCCACTATCGGTCCCTTTGACGGCTTCATCTGCTTCCAGCAGCGAACTCCCGCCTGATTACGCTGTAAATACCGGGTGAGTCTTTATTATACGACATCCTTTCATACCTGATAACTTTCAATTACTGTTGCTAACTGCTCTTCTTCCCTTTCTTTAGCGCTCAAGTCACAGTTAGTGACCCGGAGAATGTGGAGATGGATAACCGGGGGGCGGAGAAGCCGACTGAGAACGTAGACGCCGCAACTGGCGGTGATACTGAGAACAACCAGGAACAAGGCCCCTTGGGCGATCCACTTCATCAAGCCGCCGGGTCTCCCGCGTCATCCGAACCAGTGGACGAGGAGATCGAGGTTCCGGACACGAGGATGGGTTCTCCCAACCCGGATACCCAGACTGTCCGGGTCTCGATCCCAAGGGCGGGGAAAGCTCCCCCATCAGGCGACCAGGCTGCCGGCTCTTCTGGTGTCCGACCCGAAGACCTGACGTTTGCCCAGATGCTCGAAACCCTGCGCACTTTGAGGGCTAATGAAGAAAACATCTTGGAGGCTTTAATAGCCAAACACGAGGTAAACCCGAATAATATTGCTTGTGTCCTTATCTAGTCCCCAAGTTCCGGGTGAATTGATTCATAATTTTCTTGGAACTTTACGGTATAAGCGACTCATAACTTGCCCCTTTACCCGGCTAATCCTTCCTTGCATCCGTGCAGTCCTTCGTGACTCAATCTGAGAAGGAACTGGCAAAGGCCACCAAGCTCATTGAAAAGGAGGTGGCTCTGCGTGAGGGGGCCGAGGCTGAAGCCAGGAGGAGTGGGAAGATAATGAAGAAGTATAGGCGGAGGGCTCACACAGCAGAAGATGACCTAACGAGCCTTTCTGTTCAAATTGCTGATACGTATCGTGCTTTGCTTGGTACGATTCTTCATCCGGGTTGTCCTTCTGATAAATAGCCGGAGTTTCTTTACTCATGTTTCCATTTCTTTCTGCAGGTCCGGATGAAGTGATGCCGGACGAGGATGATATTGCCAGGCTGAAAACTATCAAGAGCGTTATCCGGCAGCTATGCGCCGGAACCAAATGGATCCTTCAAGAAATACGGTGGCCGGGTAAAGGGCATGGCGACCTGAAGAGAATGCTAGACGCTTGCTCCACTATCCCCGAGTGGATTTGGCACTGGAAACGCTCGTCCTGCCGGGTTGGAGTAACCCGGGGGCTTGCGCTTGCCAAGGCTTACTTCCCTAAGCTCGAGCTAGCCAAGCTTATGGGCGGTTTCCCGGAATTCAAGCTTGATGGGTCCAAGTTCTCCGTGAAGGATTTCCAGGCCGTCCAGAAGGAGGTCCGTTACCCGGCCAGCGTGATTGCTGACGGCTTGGATGTCGATTCCCTCGTTCCTGCATACGATGCTGCTGGTGAAGCGGTTAAGTCGGATCTTCCTGAGCCGTATGACATGCTGGCCCGATGGAAGGAGGAAGCTGCCAAGTTGAGGGAGGAGGCTGCCAAAAAGAAGGCTGAAGCCGATTCTGCGCCCGCTACCTCCACACCAGTCGTTCCTCCTCCTGCGCGAGCCGGTACTGCTGATCCGGGTGCTGCTGCTACCCCAAGTGATGGCAAGGGCAAGGCGAAGATGGACGCCGCGGCCTAGAACGCCGACTGATACCTGATGCTACTTCATACGCGTCAGTCGGCCGATGTGTTGTTAAAACAACTATTTTTGGATGGTGCTCCTGTGCACCTTTGATACTATTTACCGAAGTTTGTAATGCACTCTAGGTTCTTGATACATTTTGTGCTTCTTCTGATCGTTTAAATTTACCCACTTTTGAGTCAACGTGTTCTTGATATCCCGACTTTCTTTACGATCCCTTTTGTGAGACTCGGTTTCCGAGTTTCATGGGTGTTGACGAGCGGACTTGCTTCTAAGTCCCCAAGTCCCCAAGACTCGGATGTTTGGGTTTTTTTGAGCCTGAGCAACTAAGCAACTTTTTCTTTTTCCAAAATCCCGAATCGCCAAGACCCGAATTTCCGAGTCTGGGATATGTGGTCTTTTCGAAGAGAACGCGTTTGTTGTTTGCTAAGTCCAGACCCGGAGCCGTTTCACATAGGTAATGAAGTTATGCTTGATAAACGTTGAGTTTCCGGCTATTAGCTTTGTACTCTGCATAACTTGTGGTTTAGATGACCCTTTTGACTATCTTGTACTATAAGCCGGCTTTCGCGTGGATACCATGTTGCTACATCTATACGAGAACAGGGTCAGGCAAGTCCCATTGGGCTTCATGGCTGATTGTAATCGTAAGCGAGCAAATCATGCCACTTTTATTGCGAGTCACATCGAGCTTAAGTAAGAAAAGTCAAGAAAGTTTGGCTCCTTTGTCTGGTTATAAGATTGCAGCCGTACTCGTTTGCGAGTAATCGGCCCTTATAACTCATAGGCATCAAGGCCGGGTCATTGGGTTTGCAACTGTGCTATTCAAGCAATCAGCCCCCAAGACCTATATATATGCAACGTACTGAGATTAAAGAACATGAGAATAACCACTTCTTTTCTTGATATGAGAATGTTAGGTCAGCAAGCCGCCTCATTAAAAACCCACCCAGTCCCCAAGGGTGCCCTGGATAGGAAAAGAGTGCGTCTGAAACCTGCCGCCTGTTACATCGTGCAGCTCCATTTGCCAATATAGTCTATACTAAGTATAGTAGGGACGTAGCTGAGCCACGTTCCATGGTCTGTCCCTTTCCTGCATAGACGAAGTGGAATGGGCGGTGTCATTAACTGTAGCCGACTCTTCCCTTGCATCTATCAGGTAATACGATCCGTTGTGCAGATTCCGGCTTATGATAAACGGCCCTTCCCATGGTGGTGATAACTTGTGTTTTCCTTCGTTTGACTGTACCAGGCGTAGAACCAAGTCTCCTTCCTGGAATACCCGGGTTTTCACGCGCCGGCTATGATACCTCCGTAAATCTTGCTGATATATGGCTGATCTTTCCAGGGCTTGCTCCCTGTGTTCTTCTAACATATCTACGGCATCCTGCCGGGTCTTCTCGTTCTCTACCTCGACGTAAGCTGATACTCGAGGTAAATCATGAATAATATCACTCGGCAGCACTGCTTCCGCACCATAAACCATGAAGAATAGCGTCATCTGAGTAGATCTGTTAGGTGTAGTGTTGATACCCCAGACCACGGAAGGTAGTTCTTCGACCCATGCACCCGCAACCCTAATGCAAGGGACTCGCAGTCGTGGTTTTAGTCCACGAAGTAATTCTTGGTTTGCCCTTTCCACTTGTCCATTGGCCTGCGGATGAGCCACTGATGCTACGTCAAGCCGGATTCCATTGTTACCGCAAAACTTCTCCATTGCGCCAAGGGACATGTTGGTTCCATTGTCGGTAATTATACTGTGGGGATACCCGAACCGATAGATAATTCTTTTTAGGAACTTGACTGCTGTAACTGCTTCACAATTGGTGACTGGCATAACCTCAACCCACTTGGTAAACTTATCAATAGCCACCAAAAGATGTGTCTTCTTGCAAGGTGACATGTGAAAGGGACCAACCATGTCCATACCCCAAACAGCGAACGGCCAAGTTAACGGAATTGTCCGTAATTCCATAGCCGGCACGTGGGTTTGGCGAGCGTACCTTTGACATCCGTCACACCTTGCCACTAATCGCTCCGCATCTGCTAGCGCCGTGAGCCAGAAAAATCCGTGTTGATAAGCTTTGGCCACAAGGGATCTTGTGGATGCATGATACCCACAATCACCTTCATGGATTTCCTTAAGAATCTGTCGTCCTTCTTCTGGTGCTACACAGCGCAAAAAGACTCATGCCGCGCTTCTCTTGTATAACTCCCCATTGATGATAGAATATCCCTTTGCTCTTCTCAAAATTTGCCTTGCTAACACCTCTTGCTGTGGTAACTCGCCTCGTGATAGGTAGGCCAAAAACGGTTCTGTCCACTCGGGAACAGCGCGTATCGTGGCCACGAGCTCCAAATCCGGGTCTTGACTCGCCAGTTCTTCCTCAGACTCGGTTTTAACTGATGGTCGCCATAATTCATCCAGGAAGACGTTAGGTGGAACCAGCTCTCTGCGCGAGCCGAGTCTAGCGAGGGCGTCTGCTGCCTCATTCTTTCTTCTGTCTATGTGCTCCACCTCATATCCGGAGAAGCATCCTGCGACCCTGTCAACCTCTCCGCGGTATGCTTCCATAGTTGCATCCTTTCTATCCCAAGTTCCTGATACCTGCTGTACTACAAGGTCCGAATCTCCAAAGCATCGTATCCTCTTAATGTTCATCTCCTTGGCTACCTTTAAGCCGTGCAATAGGGCCTCGTACTCGGCCACGTTGTTGGAACAATCAAAATGAATCTGTAGCACGTAACTCAATTTGTCTCCTTTGGGTGATGTTAGCACCACTCCAGCTCCTGATCCCTCGTATTGCTTGGATCCATCGAAGTGCATAATCCAAGAGTCGGAGTTTGGAGCCATGGTGGTCATGCCTGTGTGTGTCCAGTCATTAACGAAATCGACCAAAGCCTGAGATTTGATTGCTGACCTGGGTTCGTAGTTGATGTGATAATCCCCCATTTCTATCGCCCACTTGGCTATTCTTCCTGTTGCATCTGAGTTTCTGATGATATCCGACATTGGTATCGAACTTACCACTGTTATGGGGTGCTCCTGAAAATACGGCTTCAGTGTCCGGCTGGCCATGAAGACCCCGAAGACCAGTTTTTGCCAGTGCGGATAGCGCTGCTTTGCCTCTGATAATACCTCGCTGACGTAATAAACCGGTCTCTGGACCGGGTAACCTTTCCCATCCTCTTTACGCTCCACAACAACTACTGCACTAACGGCTCGGGGGCCCGCTGCTACGTACAACAACATGGGCTCTTTAGGACCCGGGGCCGCTAGGACTGGTGCTTCGGACAACTGCTTCTTTAATGCCTCGAACGCCTCATCCGCCTCTTGATCCCACACGAATTTATCGGATTTCCTCAAGAGCCGGTACAAGGGTATTGCTTTTTCTCCGAGTCTGGATATAAATCGGCTCAAGGCTGCTACGCAGCCCGTGAGCTTTTGAACATGCTTCAAATTTTCCGGCTTTTTCAGATTCTGGATAGCTTTTATTTTATCTGGGTTTGCCTCAATTCCTCTCTCGGAAACGATAAAGCCGAGTAACTTCCCAGCTGGAACTCCAAATACACACTTCGTTGGGTTAAGCTTCATCTGATACCTCCTCAAGTTCTTGAACGTCTCCTTTAGATCGTCGATAAATGTCTCTGCCTTCCTGGTCTTGATAACCACATCATCCACATAAGCATGGACGTTGCGTCCAATTTGGTCCTCAAAGCACTTCTGTATACACCGCTGATAGGTTGCGCCAGCGTTCTTCAATCTAAACGTCATAGTTTTGTAACAAAAGGCCCCAAAAGGGGTTATAAATGATTTTTTCTCCCAATCCTCCCTCTTGAGCTTAATCTGATGATACCCGGAATATGCATCCAGAAAACATAATAGGTCACTTCCAGCTACCGCGTCTATGATCTGATCTATCCTTGGTAACGCAAACGGATCCTTTGGGCAATGCTTGTTGAGACTCGTAAAATCAATGCACATCCTCCCCTCATTGGTCTTTTTCATCACGAGAACCGGATTTGCTAACCAATCCGGGTGAAATACTTCCATAATGAAGCCGGCTGTCAGCAGCCGCGCGATTTCTTCTCCTATAGCTTTCATTCTTTCCTCGTTCATCTTCCGCAGGCCCTGCTTCACAGGCCTGGACTTAGGGTCCACGTGCAAACTGTGTTCTGCCAATTCTGTGGGGATACCCGGCATATCGCTAGGCGTCCAGGCGAATACGTCCGCGTTAGAACGAATAAACTCCACAAGTGCTTTCTCCTGCTCGCTGTCCAAGTTAGATCCTATAGTAAATTGCTTAGAGGGATCACCTTCAACGAAAGCTATCATCTTGGTATCCTGCGCTGCCTTGAATTTTGCTCTTTCGTCTTCAGTATTCGGCCTTTTCAATGCTGTCCTGTCATCCGGGTCTACTTGAGACCGATAGTACTTGAGTTCCTCCTTTCTGCAAGCCTGCTCGGCCATTACCGAATCTCCTTCATCGCACTCAGCTGCTATATCCCGGCTCCCATGTATGGTGATGGTTTGTTTAGGACCCGGGATCTTTAGCTGTAAATATACATAACACGGCCTAGCCATGAATTTAGCATAAGCCGGCCTTCCGAACAGCGCGTGATAAGGACTGCGCAATTTGACCACCTCGAAATTGAGCCACTCGACTCGATAATTATCCTTTGATTCTCCAAAAGCTACTTCCAACGCGATTTTTCCCTCGGGGCATGCTGAGTGACCCGGCACTATCCCATGAAAAATTGTTGACTTTTCTGTAGCTGAGACTCCTTGAGATCCATGCGTAAAAAAGTTTCCCAATATAAGATATTGATACTACTTCCACCGTCCATCAGGACCCTTTTCAACTCATAACCATTAACCTGTGGTGCAACTACCAATGCCAAAACTCCCGGGTGCTCTATCCTTTCCGGGTGATCTCTTCTGCTCCATGTTACATCTTGTTCTGACCACCTCAGATATCTCGGAACGGCCGAGGAAACCGATTTTACCGCTTGCTTCAGTATCTTCTTGTCTTTATTAGAAGTTCCTGTAGTATGCACATGATATTGTCCTTTAAAACCAGATGTACGTACCATACCGATGAAGATGCTGATTTGGCCGATTGTCACAATAGATCCGGATTCGAGGTGATCCGACTCTGGTCCCCAGCCGGAATCGTCCACCATCTTCTCTCCTTCGTGGTCGATGTAGATCTCGCCGATGACTAGTTTCTCCATATTCTTCCGAGCTTCTCCCGTGATGTAAACACCTTTGGACGCAGGCCCCACGGTGGGCGCCAACTGTCGTGGGATAATCACGGCAGACGTTACCGGGGGTAACTGATCTTGGGGCAAGACGACACATGCGTTTGGGAGAGGGTTTAGCTCAGAGGAAAACATGATGGAACTCGATCTGGTAGCCGGCAATCAAGTCGCCGAATCTCCAACCTCGATATATTGACTTAACTCTCGTGTTACACTGGATGCTCGATATCAATCGATATTGCTAGGGCTCTTGGATCTCCCTTAACCTAACTTAGGGGCCGGTTTATAAAGCACCCAAACCCCTTGACTTGCTCTCCAAGGCGCACCTTGAATCCTACCCGGTCACTGCATATTAAACCCTAACTTTCCTTACCGTAACCCACAATCCGGGTTACGAGGCCTGCAAACTTGGGCCTTCTAGAAGTTCTTTTATCCTTAGCCGGATCTTGCACAGCGTCCTTTGGGCCGGATTACACCGTGGAATTGGCCTACCGGGTTATTATCCCTCCATCAGCGCGTGTAGCGCTCGTCGGTTGCGCGGCCAGCGCTCCCGATGGGAGTAGCCCCCGAGTCTATGTGCGATTATTTGTAATCGGACATAGACTCAAAGATCTTCCAACGTTGCTTCTTCGATTTATCGGGTGCACGGCAGTGCTCCCGATGGGAGTAGCCCCCGAGGCTATGCTCAACTCGCAGAGTCGGGCATAGGCTCAAGTTGTACTGAAGCTAACCCTTTGTGCTTGTCTTCTGCTGGCTCGCGGAGGAGGACATGTGTCGACTCCCGGAGGAGGATATGTGTCGACTATCGACTCCGAGCGGAGGATTGTGTCGACTTTCGAAGTTGCAGCCGACGTTGTGGTTCCTGCGTTGCACTTTGTATGACATTGCCGTAGTCGACGAGGCGGTGCCGAGTGACGGAATCGATGAACCGGACTCGTGTGTCGAGTGCGGCTGTTTCGCGCCTCAGCCCCCGAGTATCGAGTGCGGCTGCGGTGAATTCTCGAGTGCGTCGACTTTGCAGCATAGCCCCCGAGCAACGAGTGTGTCTGCGGCGAAGGACAGCCCCGGAGACGCTTAGTCGAGAGAATTCAATGTAGCGGAGTTGTGCGGCGGAGTCGCGATGCTTCCTGAAGGACTCGACGCGGCGGACCGAATCGACGCGGCGGAGTCGTGATGTTTGCCCGAATGACTCGACGCGGCAGACCGAGTCGACGCGGCGGAGTCATGATACTTCCCGAAGGACCTGACGCAGCGGACCGAGTCGACGCGGCGGAGTCACGATGTTTGTCCGAAGGACTCGACGCGGCGGACCGAGTCGACGCGGCGTAGTCGCGATGTTTGCCCGAATGACTCGACGCGGCAGACCGAGTCGATGCGGCGGAGTCGTGATACTTCCCGAAGGACTCGACGCAGCGGACCGAGTCGACGCGGCAGAGTCGCGATGTTTGTCCGAAGGACTCGACGCGGCGGACCAAGTCGACGCGGCGTAGTCGCGATGTTTGTCCGAAGGACTCGACGCGCCGGAGTCGCGATGTTTGTCCGGAAGGACCCGGCGAGGCGGACCGAGTCGACGCGGCGGATTCGCCATGCTTCCTGAAGGACTCGACGCGGTGGAGTCGCGATGGTTGTCCGAAGGACTCGATGCGGCGGACCGAGTCGACGCGGCGGAGTCGCGATGTTTGCCCGAAGGACTCGACGCGACGGAGTCGCGAGGATTTGTTGTGTATACACGGAGGGCAATGTTGATGTCGAGCCCCCGAGCACTAATATCGCGAGTCTCCATCTTTTGTTGACGTTGTTTGGTCTTTGTGTCGACTCGCAAATTGCCGAAATAGGATCCGGATTCGCGATTCGAATTCGCGAACTCGTAGAGATCCAAAACGTGTCGCAGTGCGCGAGCCGCTTACGGAGATCTAACCGTTGGAATTGGCTCAAAAATGACGTAGTGGTGCGGGATTGTATTCCCCAGCTTTTCAACGGTGTGATCTTCGAATTGATGTCCGAGTCGACTGTGAGAATTGTTTTTCCAAAGTCGCGCGGAGTTTCGTCAGATTCTGATAGGGCTTCAGTGTTCGAATCATCCACGGAGATCTAATCGTCGGAATTCGCCGATTCTTTTTGGATCCGGTAGATGATTTGATTTCTCATCTTTCCACCGAAGGAATTTTCCATATGAGTTTTGAGCCGCCGTTGATGACGTCCGCAATATGTACGTTGCTACTGTTCTGCAACCTGCGCGTGAAGAACGACGTCGATTTTCGATTGTAGATGATGAAGGCCGTGCGCGAGACCGACGAGTGCTCGATGAAGTTGAAGGAGCCGAAGTAGATGCAATCCATGGGGTCGAGGATCCAAAGCTTGATGTAGATTAGGCCGGCGAGACCGTAGATCCAGCGCGTGTCGTTCCCACAGACGGCGCCAATTGTCGAAGAGTCGTGTCGACAAATCCCTCGGATGAGCCGGTAGGGTTTCGAGTAGAGGAACGATGTACGCGCTGGTGACCTCGACGGCTAACAAGGAGAAATATTTACCCAGGTTCGGGGCCCTCGTAGAGGTAAAACCCTTACTCCTGTTTGTCTGATCTGTATTATGATGAGATAGACGAGATGTTACAATGGCGATGCCATGGTGAGGCGTACGGGGTATCCCGTGTATTGCCTAGTCTAGTTGTAGCTTGTATCTTCCTCTCTCTAGATTGGATCTCTAGATTGGTTGATCTTCTTCTCTCCTCCCTCCTCGCTTTATATATGCAGCCAGGAGGGGGTTACACGAGTCCTAGTAGATTACGTATAGGAGTTCTTGTCTTGACCCGCAAGTCTTACGGGTGGGCTTCTGTTGGGCCTTCTAGAATACTCCAAGGGCTTCCCTTCTTGGGCCTTAACGTCGGGCCTGAGACGGGGTGTTCTTACCCGCAGGGTTTAAGATCCATTCCTTCGTCACCAACTTTGCCCCTACTCGGTGGTAGGCCCCCGACATTAGTCCCCGAAGCTGGTATGGGCCAGCGAGCTTGGACGCTAGGCCGTGCCAGCTTAAACCAACAACCTTCAGTATACCCGACCGAGATGCACCCATCTCGATCAGGATTCAATCCGCAACTTCCATTATCGATTTACCACCAAGATCCGAGTTGGTTGCGCTGAATTGGATTTTACCGAGATCCTAGCACTTAGGCGTTTTTTCACAAGTTTTGCCGCACGAAGCAGAGACGCCTCGTTATCTTCGCGTAGTGGGCGTAACACGTGGAGCGGAACCACACCCACGTCGCCTCGATTCCCGCGCAGTGCAGCACATGCTCCACGTCCACGCCGCAAATTGTTCCCTGGGCCCATGCGCCGTCGCGTCCGTTCGCAGTGCACTTAAGTGCCCATGTCGCAGAACATGGGATTTACTGCGCCGGTTACGCGCGGTGAATCCGCTACGCGCGTTTCTCCGGGCGCAGTAAATGCCACGATCCCACGATCATAGCCACGTTAGATCCGGGCGGATATTGCGTCACTTGGGTATAAATACTCGCGCCTCCCCCTCTACCTCACTTCCTTCGCCATTTCCCCCGTCTCCTCTTCCTCTTCCTCGAGCGTGCCCGCCGAGCACCACCGCTCCATCGCACTCCGATGAGCACCGCCGCACTCCCGCGTGACGCCGCGCCCAGAACACCGCCACACCCACAATCTTCACCGCGCATCACAGATCTCCGCCCCTCCGCGCCACCGTGCTACTGCTTCTCCCCGCGGCGCACTTCCCCGAGCTTCTCGTCGCGGCAGACGCGCCACATCGTTCATCTTCCGCGCCGCCGCCACGCTACTCCGCCCTCTGTGACCCGAGCCCCTCCTCGCGCCCGTAGGCATCTCGGAGGCGCCGAGATCTACAAGCACCAAGATGGAGGTCGACACCGTGGAGTAGATCGATCTTGAAGGACCCGCGTCCACACGCGGAGCGTGGGAAGGATCTGAGGTGGACACCAATGACATCCAGTGGTTACTGGACACGCGTGGCATCCGACGGGAGTAATCTGCCGAGCTCCAGGTGACGAGATCAAGCCCGAGCCCCGAGACGGCGAGTACGTGGTCTTCATGAGCCACTTCAAGCGCGGGTTCGGACTCCCCATCTCTAACTTCATGCATAAATTCCTCCACCATTTCGGATTGCAGCCTCACCACCTTCCTGCCAACGCCATTACCATTCTCTCCTCTTTCGTTTCCTTCTCGGAGGCCTATATCGGCCTCCTTCCTACTGTAGATATCTGGGCCAGGTATTTCCACTTCCGCAAACAAGTTCTCCCAAACACCATAAATCCAAACGCCCCGTAACACATGACGCAGTGCGACACTGCCATGGTAGTTCGTCGGAATGGGTCCAAATTCCCCCGAGTTCAAGGCCTTGAGTCCTGCCGCAAGTGGCAACGGGGATTTTCTATGTGAAGAATCCCCCCAAAGAGATCTCATCATGCTCCCTGCTTTCCACATCGAGCCCCCCACCGAGATGGTGAACTGGGGGTATAATCAGAAGAATACCGTCCCCGAGGTGAACCGAGTCCACAGCCGTCTTCAGCAGCTCGTCAAGAACGGGCTCCGAGGTGACGACCTACTCGCCACCTGGGTTACCCGACAGGTTCTGCCACTCCAACGCAGAGCCCACAAAATGTGCTTCATGGGCGGAACCTCAGATCAATGGGATCCAGCCTCGTCTCCCGTGCGCTCCAGGTGTATGAGTACTTCTGGCCGGGTAAGGAGCACCCCAAGCCCACTGATGAGCTGGCCAAAAGCCTGGATCAACTCAAGGGCCGCCTCAAGGAGTGGCGCGCGTCTGCTGACAATGCATTTTGTCTTGTCCTGGTACGAGACCATCGACCTCAACGCCTTCAACACTATGCGGACCAAATCCAAATGGTCCTCTCGACCAGAATGTGTTCGGGCTCGCAAGGAAACCGCGTACTGGTTGGCCTCCTACGCCGACACCAAGGAGTACACAGATGATACCCCCGAGCCCGACACCGAGAGCGAGGACGAAGACGAGGTTGTGGACGATGAGGCCAACAACGTCGACGAGGTGATTGAGGCCGAGAACGAGTCGGCCGGAATCACCGAGGCTGCTAGCACTCCAACTGCCGAGATCGTCACCACCGAGATGGTCATCACCCGACCCGCTCCCAAGCTGAGTACTCCAGAGCCTTCAACCGAGACAGTCGCATTCGAGCATGCCACCAAGACGGTCGCCTCCGAGCGTGCCGCCGAGTCCAGCAACCCGGAAGAGACCGCCACGGACTCCACTCCCTTGTCTGCGGCCTAAATTTCTATCAATCACTTTTAACTTCGTCAGATCCCCGGTATGCCTGGTGCAGTTGTAACAAATACAATTATCGTCTGCCACTTTGCTTTTACTTAAGTTTGTGCAAGACTGGCTGAATGCCGATTGCTTTAATTCGAGTCCCCGAGTTCGTTTTCTTATCCACCCGGCTTTTTTCTTCTCAGATCTTGCCTGCCACCTGTGGCTTTTTGACAGTCGAGTCACGAGATTTCGAAAACCAAGTTTATAATATTCGCAACTCTAAGATAGGAATTAAAACTGCCCAACACTTAGCCGAAAAAACTGAAGAAAAACAACTTATGTCGGTTGACTAACACTTTCTTTCCTTAGTAGTTTTTCATGTGATCATTGACCCTTGGCTTGTTCTCTCGCTTGCCATGAAGCCGGGTTTCAGGCAGCAGCGAAGTCGGAGAGTTGGCCCTTAGGTTTAATCACACTACTAGACTTACGCATGAAATTCCGAGATGATTAACCGACATACCAAAGTAAGAAGTAAGAAAACAGAACAGGTTAGGCACACAGCAGTCCCCGAGTTTCTTCTCGAGGTGCCGGCATAGATTCAACTTGGTGAGGAGATACATACAATGCATTTTCAGGAATGAAAACGACGGAGTAGAGCTACATTCCAGGGGCGCTTAGTTTCCTCTCCGGACTTGTCCATCATGTTCTTCTGTGGTTCCTGTGCATCAATGAGATTTATGTATCATTGTGCAGAGCCTTGCTCACAATGAACGACCCTTCCCATGGAGGGGAAAGCTTGTGCATCCCGGCTGTGCGTTGCAATAGCCTAAGCACTAAATCTCCTTCTCGGAATACCCTTGGGTTTAGCTTCCGGCTATGATAGCGTCTCAGATTTTGTTGATATACAGCTGATCTCGATAGAGTTAACTCTCTTGCTTCTTCTAGCAAATCGACATCATCTTCTCGGGCTTCTCTTGCCTCTTCCTCTGTATATAGAGGGTCACTCTTGGTGAGTCATGCTCAAGGTCAGTAGGAAACACAACCTCTGCTCCATATACTAGGAAGAATGGTGTGTATCCGGTAGACCGGTTAGGGGTAGTCCTTAGACTCCACAACACCGCCGGCAACTCGTCCAACCAACAACCTGGGGTTCGCTGTAATGGCTGAATTAGCCGAGGCTTTATTCCGGATAGGACCATGCCATTAGCTCTTTCAACTTGCCCATTTGATTCCGGATGCGCAACTGACGTAATGTCTATCCGGATCCTCTTCTCCTTGCAGAACCGAGCAAAGGCTCCCTCAGCGAAATTTGTTCCATTGTCAGAGATGATCGATGCGGGTAGCCGTATCTCAGGATAATATCCTTCAAAAAGGTTACATATGTGTGCCCATCACACTTTCGGATTGGCTTCATCTCAATCCATTTGGTAACTTTGTCAACCATGACCAGGATATGAGTCATGTTGCCTCGAGCTGGCTTGAAGGGCCCCACCATGTCCAAGCACCATACTGCAAATGGCCAAGTGATAGGAATAGTCTTGAGCTCGGAAGCAGGCATATGTATCTTGGTTGCATATCTCTGGCACCCATTGCACTGTCTTCCTAGATCTTCTGCTTACTTCAAAGCAGCGAGCCAAAAGAACCCATGCCGGAAAGCTTTCTTGACTAGAGCCCGAGATGAGGCGTGGTGCCCACACTCCCCCTAATGTATTTCTCGGAGAATTTCTTCTCCCTCTTCTGGCTCAACACAACGCTGGAGCACGCCTGTGGTACTTCTCTTGTATAATTCTTTGTTGATGATGGTGTAGCCTTTGGATCTTCTCTGTACCTGCCTGGCCGAGATCTCATCACTTGGTGAAGTACCATCCGCCAAATAAGACATTATGGGCTGAGCCCAACTCGACATCGGCCGAGTTGGAAACATGGGCTCATCAACCTCATTGGATCAGCCGACATGACCTGCTCCGAGATAGGAACGAGTCTCCGGGTTCTGTGAGGCAGTCCCCAAGTTCTCCTTCACGATCCCCTCATCAATTTCCATGGGAACAGCTTCTGATTCGGGCATAGCCGGGACGAATATTGAATCCGACTCGGGAGATGGCTTGATAGAAGGCTTCCTGAGATGCTCCAATGCAACTCCTGCTGGGATGGCCGGCCGAGAAGAACTCAACTGTGACAGAGCATCAGCAACATCATTTTCAGCTCGGTGGATGTGGTGGAACTCAAACCCATCAAAGAAGCCCGAGATGTTCTGGACAAGGAACCGATAAGAAGCCATGTTGGCATCCAATGCGTCCCAAGTCCCCGAGGCCTGCTGAACAACCAGATCCGAGTCGCCATAACATATTACTCTGCGGACACCAATTTCCTTAGCCACTTTCAGTCCATGGACTAAGGCCTCATACTCGGCCACATTGTTGGACGCTGCAAAATGGATCTGCAGGACATACTTGAGTTGATCATGCTTGGGTGAGGTGAGCACAACACCGGCACCGAGACCTTCTTTCACCTTGGAGCCATCGAAATGCATGCGCCAATAATTTGTTTCCGGCAGGGGAGGCTCATATTGCATCTCAGCCCAATCAACAAAGAAATCCGCCAGGGCTTGATATTTGATGGCTTCTCTTCTCGCATACATCGGGATGTAAGCAGCTAGCTCAATTTCCCACTTGGCTACTCGGCCACTTGCATCCTTGTTGCCCATAATCTCCGAGATGGGGGCAGTACTCACCACTGTAATCGGATGCTCTTGAAAATAGTGCTTGAGCTTCTTGGCAGCCATGCAGATTCCATATGTCATCTTCTGGTAGTGAGGCTAGTTCTGCTTCGAGTTGGAGATCACCACACTGAGATAGTATACCGGTCTCTACACCGTCTTGCCTTCCTCTTCTCGCTCCACTACCACCACCACACTAACAACTCAGTTGGTAGCTGCAATATAGAGCAACATGGCCTCCTTGGGCAAAGGAGACGCCAGAACTGGAGTTGTACCCAGCATCGTCTTGGGATCTCGGAAAGCCACATCGGCTTCTGGTGTCCAGACAAATTTGTCACTTTTCTTCATGAGCTGGTACAGAGGTAAAGCCTTCTCGCCCATTCTCCCAATGAACCGACTAAGGGAAGCCAGGCACCCAGTGAATCTATGCACATCCTTCAATGATCTCGAAAGAGACATGCTCTCAATTGCTTTTATCTTGGAGGGGTTGGCCTCGATTCCTCGGTTGGACACGAGGAAATCGAGTAACTTTCCTGTCAGGACACCAAAGGTGCACTTGGTCGGGTTCAACTTCATCCGGTACTTTCGCAAGTTCGCGAATGTTTCTCGGATATCTTCTAGGAGTGTGTGTTTCTCCTTGGTCTTGATGACTATTTCATCCACATACACCTGCACATTTTTACCAATTTGCTCATGCAAGCATTTCTGCATGCATCTCTGGTATGTGGTCCCAACATTTCTCAACCCGAAACACATGACACGATAGCAATAAGCCTCGTACGGGGTAATAAAGGCAGTCTTTATTTGATCAGCCGGGTTCAGGGGAATCTGGTGAAAACCAGAATATGCATCTATGAAAGATAACAGCTCACACCCGACTGTGGAATCGATCACCTGATCTATCCGGGGCAGCGGGAATGGATCTTTTGGACATGCCTTGTTTAGGTCGGTGTACTCCACACACATGCGCCACACCACAACGACCATAGGATCATCCTTCTTCTTCTGGACCATGACCGGATTGGCCAGCCAGTCCGGGTGCAGTACCTCCATGATAAACCCACTTGCTAGCAGCCTTGTGATCTCGTCACCTATGGCTTTCCTCCTTTCAGTAGCAAAACAATGCAGGGCTTGTTTCAGCGGCTTGGCATCCGGTCTCACATGCAGAGAGTGCTCAACCAACTCCCTCGGGACACCTGGCAGGTCCAGATTGGACCATGCAAAGACATCCCGATTCTCACGGAGGAAGTGGATGAGCTCTCTTTCCTATTTCTCCTCTAACCCGGCACCAATGATGGCAACACGCTCTAGGAACTCGGGGTCGATCTGCACCTTCTTGGTCTCCTGAGACGCCTGGAAGGTGGCACTGTGTGAAGAGCTGGGCATCTCGGGCATGCCGAGTTGGGTTTCCTGAGCCATGGCCACCACCTCGTTTATCTTCTTCTTCTCGGCAGCAATGACCATCGACTCGGCCAGCCGAGATCAAGCTGATGTGCACTCCAGAGAGCGCTTGTAATCACCCGAGATGGTGATGATGCCGTTGGGACCAGGAAGCTTCATCTTCAGATAGGACGCATGAGTTGAGGCCATGAACTTGTACAGACCTGGCCTGCCGAGAAGAGCATGATAAGGGCTCTGAAGATCCACGGCCTCTAACTGCAAGCATTCAGTTTGGCGGTTCTCTCGGGTGCTGAAAAGCACACCAATCCAAATCTTGCCAACGGGGGCACACGGTACTCCCTGCACAATGCCGTGCAAGGTGGTTCGACTTTGTTGCAGCATGTTCTCAGTGATACCGAGCTTCTCCATTGCATCTCGGTACATAATGTTGATGTTGCTTCCATTGTCGATCAGCACTGGGCCCAATGAAGGTTGGGTCCAGCACCAGGGCATAGCTTCCTGGGTTAGGCATGACCTTGGGATGATCCGCCCGAGACCAAACGATCTCCTGCTCGCACCAGTACATGTACTCGGGCGTTGCCGGCATCACTGCATTAACCTCCTTTGCGTCCCTGCGCAAGCTCTGGTTGTCATCCGGCTCGGTGGTGAACACCATGTAGCTTTGGTGGTGTTCCTGGTAGTCATTTTGGCCTCTGCCGCTGAAAGTGCATTTCGTTTTCCCAGTGTTTTGTGTGTTAGTTAACAATACTAAGTACATTATTTATCGAGGTGTTTAGCGTGCAGGTGTTATACTTAACATCGGCATCGATCACCGAAAAGTCGGTGAAGATTGGCCTGAGAGTTTTGGGACAGAACCCAACCGGAATATTGGTAACCGGATTTTTCAGAGAGAGCCGGATATTCCGGGTGCTGATGAAGGTGCGCGAAAATGGCTAAGGACTGGAAGTTTTGCGCACTGGAGTCAACCGGATTATTCGGACCGGATTTTTCATATCGGACCGGATATTCCAGGTGTTGATGAAGGAGCGCAAAAATGGCTAAGGACTGGAAGTTTTGCGTACTGGAGTCAACCGGATTATTCGGACCGGATTTTTCATATCGGACCGGATATTCCGGGTGCTGCGAAAAATGGCTAAGGACTGGAAGTTTTGCGTACTGGAGTGGACCGGATTATTTGATCTGGATTTTTCATCTCGAGCCGGATATTCCGGGTACTGCGCAAAAATGGCTAAGGACTGGAAGTTTGGCGTACTGGAGTGAGCCGGATTATTTGAACCGGATTATTCCAGAGGAGCCGGATAATCCGGTTCAGATCTGCGGGACTGCGTGAAGGAAGCTGACCGGATATTCCGGTCCAAACTTGAACCGGATATTCCGGTCCCTTTTTTCCTGCACAACAACTAGTTGTGAGGAGGGGCTATAAATACCCCTCCTCTTCTTCCCCAAGATCTAGTTCTTCCCCTTAGCATTTATGAGCATTTAAGAACTCACCAAATCTCTCATTACTCCCAATCCCTCCACCCAATCTTGAAGATCTTTGGAGGATTGAAGGAGAAGGCCCCGATCTACATCTTCACCGAGTCGTTCTTCATTTCCCCCTCTCTAGCTTGAGGGATCTAGCCTAGGGTTTCCTCTTGTGGAGAACCTAGGCATCTTGATACTTGTTGGTGATTCAAGAAAAGTTGGGAGCCCCCAATTTAGTTGTGGGTGTGTGCCCCAAGTTGTTTGTAAAGTATTCGATCCCCGCCTCAAAGGGGTTCAATAGTGGAAGGTGAACTAGGCCTTTGTGGCGGAGTTCATCGGAGAATAGGGTGAGGCCTTTGTGGCGTTGAGTAGGCATTTGTGGCGAGCTCACACCCCTCCAACGAGACGTACTCCCCTAAAAAGGAGGAACTCGGAAATACATCGTGTCTCCGTGTGCTTCCATCGGTTACCTCGTTCCTCCCTCTCTTTACTTACTCGTACTTGTTGCATTAATTGATTGCCTTGTCATATAGGTAAATTCACCACTAGTTGCACTATCTAGAGAATTTACCTTCTTGTCAAGCCTAAACTTTAAGAAAAATTAAAATTGGTCATAGCACCTATTCAGCCCCCCTCTAGGTGCCTATACTTTACTTTCAATTGGTATCAGAGCCTCGGCTCTTCTATCGGGCTTAACCGCCTAAGAGTTTAAGTATGGGAGATGAGTTGGTTGACACTCCGTCCGATGGCAATGTGACCATGGATGATCTCAATGCTTTGAGAGAATCATTGACCTCATCCATAGACACTAAATTTGATGAGTTGCGTCAACTCATGACAACACTTCTCAAATCCAAAGGACCGGAGGTGGTCGACTCATCCCCTCCGGAAGAACCGGAGGGTGGCAAGAAAGGGGTAGATGGTGAACCACATAAAAATGCTTCCGCCGAATAATCCGCTAAGTCCAGTACGAAAGGAAGTGGAGGATTTCATGCCGTTCCTAGAAGTTATTCTCCCGATCCTCCCGTACCACATCCTCATATAATCCCTAGAGGAGATCCACCTAAAATTGATGCTTACTCTTTTCGTGAATGGCAATACTACATGGAGACTCACTTGAACTCTTCTTGTATAGATTTTTGGAGGATCACTCGTGACGGATACAAGCCATTTGATCCCAAGAATCTCACAAGAAGAGAGGCCGTAGATTGCCAACTCAACTACACCGCCTTGTCCATCCTTCAACAAGCCGTGGGCCCCAACCACATGCCGCATCTTCAACACTTATCCACCGCCAAAGAAACATGGGATGCTCTTGTCATCATGTTTGTTGGGAATGAGAGCATGCAAAGAAATCGATATGATGCCTTGACCAATGAGGCCGAAGGGTTCTTCATGCGTGATGGAGAAGATCATTTTGACATGTATCGAAGACTCAAAACTCTTGCCACCGCCTTCTCTAGTGCGGGTGCAACATATATTGATGATGCTTGGATCAAGAGGAAGTACATGATTGCCGTGATGCCTTTTGAGGGCACGGACTTGAAGAGCATTCAAGGAAGACATGATTTCTCCTCCATGACCTCAACTCAAGTGATGCAAGAATTGTGCTCCTACAAAGTGCAAACCAAGAATTCTCTTGACAACCGTGCTAGAGCCATTGGAATGCATCAAGGAGCATCCGTTGCTTTGAAGGCCAAGGTGTTGACAAGAGAGGTTGAGAATGAAGAAGATGGAGAAGAGGCATTGCCTCCCTTGAAGGAACAAGACTATGATCCCGTCCTAAAGGATCTCATCGCCCTCACCGTGCAAAAGTTTTGGAGAAATCCACCCAAGGGCAAGAAATTTGCTGAGGAAAAGACAAGGTCTCGCTATGGAAACGATGGAGCTCAAAAAGTGAGGTCTTGCTTCAATTGTCAAGACAAGCACCACTTCATTGCGGAGTGCCCCTACGAGAATAGAGAACACCATAGTGGCAAGCTCATTCGCAAGGACAAGTCCAAGGTTGAATACAAGAAACCTCACTTCAAGAAGAAACCATTCAACAAGAAATCCCCCACCAAGTTTGTGCTCTTGACTCAAGAGGAGTATGATTCCGGGAGTGATGAAGAAGAAGAAACAACAAGTGAAGTGGCCGCTCTAGCTATTGCTTCCACTTCATCTTCGTCATCCCTCTTTGAATCCCCCAATGAAAATCTTCCTCAACGCAATGCCAAGTGCTTCATGGCTAAGGCCACGGAGGTATTATCTTCTCCTAACTCTAAGACCCCTAGTGAACTAGAACATATTGCTAGTCTTAGAGAAGAAGAGGAAAGGGCCTCCTTGGACCGTTTTATGTCTAACATGCAAGGGGAGACCAAGAAGTACTTTGAGCATATCATGAGGCAATTGGGAGAGGCCCAAGAGGACCTTGATAAGAAAGGTGAGGTTGAGAGAAGGGATGCGGATGAAATTGCATCCCTCTCAATGACTCTTGAAGAAGAGCATGATGGTAGAGTTTCTCTAGAGGATGAACTTGAATCTATTGAATCAACTCATAATGAACTTGTGTCTAAAATCATTAAGGAACGTGATCTTGCCATTGCTAAATATAAAAAGGCTAAAAAGGATAAAGTCGAGTTTGGGGTTGGTCATGGTAAACTAACCGAGGAGTTTGAAAAGCTAACCAATGCTCACAAAGCCTTGGAGAGCCAACACTCATCCCTCAAAGAGTTGCATGAACAACTTCAAACTCAACTTACTCAATCTAACCATCCTAGCACCTCTACTTCTTCTTGTGATCATGCAAATATTATTGAAGAAAATGCTAGGTTGAAGGATGAGCTAGCAAGGCTCAAGGGCAAAAGCACTCAAGTTGAGAAGGTTGTGCTCCCACCCCACAAGTGGTTGCCCCGAGCTCAAATGCGGTCATTGCTAGACCATAATTGAGTGCTCCAAGGCAACAAGTGGGCAAGCAAGGGCTTGGCTATGTAGCCAAGAAGAAGAACAAGAAGAAGAAGAACAAGAAGAAGAACCAAAAGGGTGCTTCGGGTAGCATTGTCATTAGGGACAACACTACTCGTAGCACACCCGCACAAGCAAGCAATGTTGCCTCGAGTAGTGATGTCATGAGGGACACCACTACTCGTAGCACCTCCGCGGGAACTAACAATCCACACCATTTCTTATATGTTGATTATTATGGTGTTGTGCAAGCTAAATATGTTGGTCCTATTGAGGGTTTCATTGACTATACTATTTGGGTCCCAAAGACCCTTGTTGCTAACATAAAGGGACCCAACTCGGGTCCTAACTCTAGTCAATGATCTCTTGCAGGACTATGCTTCCGGTGGGACTAAATGGATTCTTGATAGTGGGTGCACTAATCATATGACCGGAAGCAAAGAACTAGTGACAGAGTTGCGACCAAATGACATCCAAGCAACCGTCACTTATGGGGACTCGTCCAAGTCTAAGGTATCCGGATTCGGCAAGGTTGTGGTGGCTCCCGATATAACTATCGTGAACGTCATGCTTGTCGAATCCCTTGGTTACAATTTACTTTCCGTCCGCTCTCTTGGAAAGATGGGTTTTTCCGTCTTTTTCGATGGTGATATTGTGGTCCTTTTGAGGAGCAAGACTCTTGATGTCGCTCACGTGGGACATGTTGAAAATGAGTTGTTTGTGGTGGATTTTTTGAAGTCCACCAACTCTCAATCAATGTGTCTTTTCGGGAAGGCGGACTTGGGATGGTTGTGGCATCGCCGCCTATCCCATGTCAACATGAGAACTTTGCAAAGTCTTCAAAAAGGTGGCCTTATTGTTGGACTAAAATAAAATGTTTCCTTTGCAAAGGATCGCGTTTGTAGGCCGTGTGTTGAAGGGAAGATGCATGACTTTGTGCACAAGGCCAAGACTATTACATCATCAAAGAGGATCTTGGAGCTTCTCCATGTTGATCTCTTTGGTGCCGTGCCCGAGGCAAGTCTTGGCGGCAAGAAGTATTGCTTGGTGATTGTCGATGATTATTCAAGATACACTTGGGTTTATTTCTTCAAGTTCAAGAGTGAAACTCAACAAACCATCATCGACTTCTCCAACGAAGTGCAACGTCAACACAATGTGCAAATCATGGCTATTAGGAGTGATAATGGCTCGGAGTTCAAGAACTATACATTGAATGAATTTCTTAGTGAAGAAGGCATTCGTCATCAATACTACGCCACTTACACCCCTCAACAAAATGGTGTTGCCGAAAGGAAGAATCGCACTCTCTTGGATATGGCAAGGACCATGTTGGCGGAGTACTCTTCTCCCCAGTATTTATGGGCCGAGGCCATATCCACCGCATGCCACTCCTCCAACCACCTCTTCATCTGCAAAGGCTTGAGGAAGACCCCATATGAGATCCTCACCGGCAACAAGCCCAACGTATCCTACTTCCGTGTATTCGGTTGTAAGTGCTTCTATTTGATCAAGGGTATTAGGTTGTCGAAATTTCAATCCAAAACTATTGAGGGTATTTTTGTCGGTTACGGTGCCGAATCCCACACTTATAGAGTCTATGACAAAGCCTCACGGATTGTCATAGAATCTTGTAGTGTGGTTTTTGAGGAAAATGACGGCTCCCAAGTGGCGCAATTTCATGTTTCAAATGTAGATGTTGAAATGCCTCAAGAAGCCATAGGAAGGATGGGTGTGGGATTCTTCCGCCCCATCGAGGGACACCTTATGGCGACTCGAGAAGGACTATGCTCTACTCAAGTGGAGCCCTCCTCTACATTAGAAGATCAAGCCAAGGAGCCAACTACCTCACCTAACCAAGAACATATTCAAGACCCTCCTCTCTTTGATCAAGTGACTCCGCAAGTCGTACCCACTCCTCTCACTAATGCGAGTCAAGATCAAGGCCAAGATCAACCATCCTCTTCATCCTCTCCTCAAGTTGATGCTAGTGTTGAAGATATTGTTGATGATGATGATGATGATCAAGGTCAAGTTGGTCAAGATGGGGACCCAAATGATAAAGATGATCAAGTGATCCCTCCTCGCAATAATGAGGAGATCGAAGCCCGTCGCATCAAAAGAATAAGAAGAGCTTTGAAGCAAATTGATGCCCAAGACGACAAGGTCTTGGAGGATGTTCAAACTAGAAGATATACAAGAAGGCAATTGGCTCATTTTTGTGAGCATCAAGCTCATATCTCTATGGTGGAGCCTAAGAAAGTATATGAAGCTCTTGAGGACTCCGATTGGGTTGAAGCTATGCATGATGAGCTCAATAACTTTGAGAGCAACAAAGTTTGGAGATTGGTTGAGAAGACCAAGGATTGCCACAATGTTATTGGCACTAAGTGGATTTTCAAGAACAAGCAAGATGAGAATGGCATTGTCATTAGGAACAAGGCAAGATTGGTTGCTCAAGGTTACACCCAAGTTGAAGGCATTGACTTCGATGAAACCTACGCTCCCGTGGCTCGCCTTGAGTCCATCCGTATCCTCCTTGCTTATGCTTCCTCTCATAATTTCAAATTACAACAAATGCATGTGAAAAGTGCTTTCTTGAATGGTCCACTAAAAGAGGAGGTATATATTAAGCAACCTCCGGGGTTCGAGAATCTCAACTTTCCTAACCACGTTTACAAACTTGACAAGGCTCTCTATGGTCTCAAACAAGCACCTCGTGCATGGTATGAGCACCTTAGGGAGTTGTTAGATGATCGTGGTTTCGAAGTTGGGAAGATTGACCCCAGTCTCTTCACCAAGAGAGTAAAGGGAGAGCTTTTCATATGCCAACTATATGTGGACGATATCATCTTTGGCTCAACTAACCAAGCTTTCAATAATGAGTTCTCTAAGATTATGACTGACAAGTTCGAGATGTCTATGATGGGTGAGCTTAAATTCTTCCTTGGTTTTGAGATCAAGCAATTGGCCCGTGGGACTTTCATCTCTCAAGCCAAGTATACCCAAGACATGATCAAGAGGTTTAACTTTCAAGATGCAAAGATAAAAACCACTCCTATGCAAGTCAAGTGTCATCTCTCTCGTAATCCAAAAGGGAGTAAGGATGTGGACCAAAAGCTTTATCGTTCTATGATTGGTTGTTTGCTCTATCTTTGTGCATCTAGGCCCGATATCGTTTTGAGTGTAGGTGTGTGTGCAAGGTATCAAGCGGCTCCTAAGGATTGCCATTTGATGGCGTTCCATAGGATCTTTCGTTATTTGGTTCATACCCCAAGATTTGGTTTGTGGTACCCAAAGGGGGCACAATTTTCTCTCAATGGATATACGGATTCCGATTGGGTGGGTGATCAAGATGATAGGAAGTCAACTTCCGGGGCTTGCCAATTTTTTGGTAGGTCCCTTATAAGTTGGTCCTCGAAGAAGCAAAATTGCATATCTCTTTCCACCGCCGAAGCCAAGTATGTTGCCGCCGCAAGTGCATGCACTCAATTGTTATGGATGAGGCAAACTCTTAAGGAATATGGTGTTCATTTGGACAAAGTGCCTCTTTTATGTGACAATGAAAGTGCCATCAAGATTGCATACAATCCGGTGCAACATACAAGGACCAAACACATTGAGATCCGCCACCACTTCATCCGTGATCACGTGGCAAGATGAGACATTGCACTATCTTATGTGCCCACCAAGGACAATCTTGCGGATATTTTCACGAAGCCACTTGATGATGCAAGATTCTTATTCTTGAGGAATGAACTAAATGTGATTGATTCTAGGAGTTTGACTTGAGGATCTTGCACACACCCCTATAGATGAAACGTGTTTGAGCTTAGGTGTAGGCATGGACATAGGGGGAGTGTTATCCTAACACATTGGGTTCTCCCTCCCCCCATTATGCCCATAGCAAAAATTCATTGTGATCTCTCTTTTTCTAATGTTGAATTGTGAGCTTCAATGTTGAGTATTGGCAATGCCCCCAAGATATATCTTCGCGGTTGCATACCATAATCTCTTACATGGTGTCCTAGGCCACCAACCTTTTCGACTCGAAGAGTTGGATCTTAGTTGGGTTTTATTTGTCATTTCATTGCATTTCTTGTGTTTTCCCTTCTAAGTGTTTCATCCTAGAAAAATCCCACTAAATTGGTCTTTTTTTGGGTTGATTCTTGCTTTTGAGAGGGATAAGTACTAGTTTCAGTTTGTTGTTCTATCCTAAGCCATTCTAATAAAAAGTCATTCTTTTCTAGCACTTGTGTCATCCATTGAAACGAGGAAATTTTGGATCAGAAGGCAGCCGGAATTTCCGGTCCAGTTTTGGACCGGAATATCCGGGTGTATCGGAATATCCGGTTCAAGTATGAACCGGAATATCCGGTTCGGCGAAAATCATAAAAACTGGAGCCCGACGGGGGAGAGGTAGTTCTTGCCCTTTTTCCCCATCTGCTCCACTCCACCCCAAAACGCTGCCGCTTTGATTCTTGGCCTCCCGGGCCGTTTCCTCCGCGGGATCTTGAAGCTTTGGCCCGGATCTCGTTCCCCTCGTCCTTTGGAACGTTTCTACCCAAGCATCTTCCTCCATGGATACCGGTAATGTTCAATCTCGTTGAATCTTGGTGCTATAACCCTACCAATCCATGGATTTGCGTTTCTGTTGGCAATGCTTGGTAGATTTTGTTCCTTAGAGGTCCCTTTACATGCTAGATACAATAGATTAGATTCTCATCTGTTCGATCTACGTTGAAATCTAGATCTAGATTGATTTTGTGATGTTTCCGCACTACCGGAATATACGGTCCACGACTGAACCGGAATATCCGGGTCACCGGAATATCCGGTTCTGTTCTGAACCGGATTATCCGGCTATGTCCAGTACTGTTAGTGAACAGCCCAAAATTAATTTTTCCCAGATTTCTACTTAGATTATTCCCTGGAATCTCCTCTATTGTTTTTATGCATGTTGTTTCCGTTGCTTGACACTAGTGTACTCATCTTGTGCTATCCTCCTATTATCTTGTTTCACAGGTGGTAGTTCTGAGAGGCGCATTCCTAAGCGTCCCAAGCAGGTTTCTGCCAGGAACAAGAGGAAGGCTCGGCGCAACTATAAGACCGACATGTCAGTTTCAGATTTCAATGTGCCCAGGCAGGAGGATGTCTACCTCTCTCCTCGTGTGGCCAATATTGATCCTCGATTCTGGAACTTGGACCAGTCCTACATCTATGTTGACATCTATTGTGACTTCCGTCACCTTATCCGTCTGATGCAGCCCTTTGACTTTACTGCCCTCAAGGCGAAGGAGGAGTTTGCTGTTGCCGCGAACATTGTTGAGCGGTTTGGACTTGTGAAGCTGATGGAGACCCAGTGCAACTACAACACCCAGCTCGTCATGCAGTTCATGTCTACCTTGGTTTACAGTGAGGATATTGTGTGCCGTCTCAAGTGGATGTCTGAGACCACTGCTTGTGAGGCTTCCTTCGAGAAGTTTGCTCGTCTCCTTGGATACCCTTACAGCTCTCACCCTCCTGTTGGTCGCCGTGCTCATGAGGTTGATAGGCCTAGGAGGGAGGTGGCCATGGCTGAGTTGTATGCTCCTGGATTCACTATTGGGGGCAGTGAGGGACTTCTTCCCCTATATGATCAGCTGGTGCGCATTTTCAGATCTTTCCTTGTGCCGAGTGGAGGTAACAATGATGCTCTCACCACTCCTTTATGCAACCTTCTGATTCTGTCTAAGGAGTGCTTGGAGGATGTGGACCCGTCTGTTTCTTTCACTGTGGATGTTATGGACACCATCTATCACGAGCTATACACTGCTATTATTGGTGGACACACCATTCCCTATGCTCCATATATCATGATGCTCATCAAGCATGATATGCGGAAGGAGTACACAGAGCTACCTATGGTTGAGCACAAGGTCAAGAAGCTATATATCAAGAGGAAGAAGAAGACTGCTGCTGCTTCTTCTGGAGGTCCCTCTTCTGGTTCTCAGTCCACGCCCACTCCTGCTAGCACTTTGCGCAATGTCAGGAAGCTCTCCTGGTTTCAGCGCAATGTGCTCTGCATGAAGGTGGACATCCACCAGGAGCAGTACATGGCTTATTCTAGAGACACTGCCATGGCTAGCTCACAGCGTCAGATTCTTCACCACGTGAGTGGTGCGTCTGGTGATGTTCCTGCTCCTCTCACAGCTCAGTCCTACTCTGCTTGGTCTGCTCAGGATACCACTCCTTGGGAGCACATTGAGGCTGCGCTCCGGTCTACTCAGGCTACTACTTCTGGAGCTGGTGATGATGATGAGGAGGATGAGGACGAGGCGTCTGATGCTGAGCACAAGGCTGAGGGAGAGTCCGAGGAGTCTGCTGGCGAGTCTTCTGAGCACTCTGATGCTTAGACCGTGGTTGGGACGTTAGATTAGCTATTTCCCTCCTTTTTGGTGTCTCGATGCCAAAGGGGGAGAAGTAGCTATTAGACTACGGGATTTGCATGGGTTCGGGCACAAGCGTATGCTTTTATCATTTCTCGAGAGCTTGTGTCAATTTAGTATTCGTTTTTCGTGAACTTTGCTTGTTTTTTGTCTCGTTAAAACTATGTGTGCTATGGTGTGTGAGACTATGTTGGTTATCTGGATATTATCGTGGATTATCTATGTTAGTGGTTTTATGGTTATCTATCTTATATGTTGAGGATATTATCTAGTGTTGTGCTTGGTTATTCTTGGATATATTATCTTCAAACAAGGTATATACTTCTATCTTACACTCAACATATTGGTGATATTGGTTCATTGACATGTTTGCTACTTGTTGGAAATTACTCCCCATACATCATTGCATCTATTTGCATTTGAGGCAAACAAAAGATATGCATAGAGATAGGGGGAGACGTTTCCATCATGTCTCGAACATGTTCTTGTCAAGGTTTTATTGCAAATCTTAGTATTGTCATCTAACACCAAAAAGGGGGAGATTGAAAGTGCATTTCGTTTTCCCAATGTTTTGTGTGTTAGTTAACAATACTAAGTACATTATTTATCGAGGTGTTTAGCGTGCAGGTGTTATACTTAACATCGGCATCGATCACCGAAAAGTCGGTGAAGATTGGCCTGAGAGTTTTGGGACAGAACCCAACCGTAATATTGGTAACCGGATTTTTCAGAGAGAGCCGGATATTTCGGGTGCTAATGAAGGTGCGTGAAAATGGCTAAGGACTGGAAGTTTTGCGCACTGGAGTCAACCGGATTATTCGGACCGGATATTCCGGGTGTTGATGGAGGAGTGCAAAAATGGCTAAGGACTGGAAGTTTTGCGTACTGGAGTCAACCGGATTATTCGGACCGGATTTTTCATATCGGACCGGATATTCCGGGTGCTGCGAAAAATGGCTAAGGACTGGAAGTTTTGCCTACTGGAGTGGACCGGATTATTTGATCCGGATTTTTCATCTCGAGCCGGATATTCCGGGTACTGCGCAAAAATGGCTAAGGACTGGAAGTTTGGCGTACTGGAGTGAGCCGGATTATTTGAACCGGATTATTCCGGAGGAGACGGATAATCCGGTTCAGATCTGCGGGACTGCGTGAAGGAAGCTGACCGGATATTCCGGTCCAAACTTGAACCGGATATTCCGGTCCCCTTTTTTCCTGCACAACGACTAGTTGTGAGGAGGGGCTATAAATACCCCTCCTCTTCTTCCCCAAGATCTAGTTCTTCCCCTTAGCATTAATGAGCATTTAAGAACTCACCAAATCTCTCATTACTCCCAATCACTCCACCCAATCTTGAAGATCTTTGGAGGATTGAAGGAGAAGGCCCCGATCTACATCTTCACCGAGCCGTTCTTCATTTCCCCCTCTCTAGCTTGAGGGATCTAGCCTAGGGTTTCCTCTTATGGAGAACCTAGGCATCTTGATACTTGTTGGTGATTCAAGAAGAGTTGGGAGCCCCCAATTTAGTTGTGGGTGTGTTCCCCAAGTTGTTTGTAAAGGATTCGATCCCCGCCTCAAAGGGGTTCAATAGTGGAAGGTGAACTAGGCCTTTGTGGCGGAGTTCATCGGAGAATAGGGTGAGGCCTTTGTGGCGTTGAGTAGGCCTTTGTGGCGAGCTCACACCCCTCCAACGAGACGTACTCCCCTAAAAAGGAGGAACTCGGAAATACATCGTGTCTCCGTGTGCTTCCATCGGTTACCTCGTTCCTCCCTCTCTTTACTTACTTGTACTTGTTGCATTAATTGCTTGCCTTGTCATATAGGTAAATTCACCACTAGTTGCACTATCTAGAGAATTTACCTTCTTGCCAAGCCTAAACTTTAAGAAAAATTAAAATTGGTCATAGCACCTATTCACCCCCCCTCTAGGTGCCTATACTTTACTTTCAGCCGCCACCATTGTTGTTGTTGTTGTTGTTGTTGTTGTTGTTGTTGTTGCGATTGTTGTTGTTTTAGTTGTTGTTGTTGCCTCCCTGAGCCACTTGGTTCATATTCTCGGGCCTCCTCTTGTTCACCGTAGGCCTTGGAGCTGCTGCCCGGATGGGCTGAAGTATTGAACCCGGAGCTGGCAGAGGTGGAGGAGGAGGCAATTGGCTGAAACCCTCGTTCTTGATCCGGTCCCACCAGCCACACTGCCTAGAGGTGTGGTTAGCCGGCCTACTCGGATGCCGAGTGTGGTAGTTGCATGGCCCATCTCTCATCATCTCAAAGGTAAACCTTTGCAGTGCATCTCCGGACTGCTTTGGGTCCGTCCACTTCTTCTTGTAGTTCTGGTTCTGGTTCTGCCCATTGCCTCTAGCTGCTTCCTGCATCACGTTGATCCAGATCCACCGCGGATACATGGTTTGAGCCATAGCGGGCATCCGGCCTGTCATCTCGCCTCTTGTTCCGGTAGTCCGAGCGGTCATTCCGCCTGGAACCATCATTGTCGTGGTGCCTGCTACTCGGCTCAACCGAGTCGAGTAAAGGCTGTGTCGGATCTCCGAGAGCAAATGTCGACGATCTTGATGGTCTCGCCCAATGTACTCGGCATTTCCCTCTGCAGCTTTTGCCACAGCATGCTGTAGTGTCGGCACCCTTGTGCAAACCACGCAATGCCCTGCGACTCATTCACACCTTCACAGGTGTTCCTCAGTGTGCTCCACTGAGTAATGAAAGCCTCCGAGAAGTCAAGCCAGCAGTTAATGCTGTCTCTCGGCAAGTTGTTTAGCCAGATCTGAGTTGGGCCCTCCAACATTTATGGTACATATCTCACTGCCCACCGGTGGTTACCACCGGCAATGTGCATGGCAGTGACGTAATCACTCAACCAATATTCCGGCTTGGTGCTGCCATCATAGGTTTTTGTCCCTCTCGCCAGCTGGAACTTGGACAGAGCTGGCTCATTCATAATCCTAGAACTGAAACAGAGTGGTCCCGGAGGGCCTTGCTCCTCCATCTCCTCTGACAGGTAGATCCTGTCAAGCTTGTACCTTGCATCACTCGGCTGCAACACTCGGGCCCCCAACCGAGCTCAAACACCTCCAGCATCAGCATAGCGATCATTTCTCTGGTACCTGGCTTGCTCCATTGCCGAGTATCCATCATTGTACCGGTCTTGATTTCCAGCACCGGGTTGGTTCTGAACCGGGTTGACCACAGGGACATTTCCCTGTGGCTGAACAACAGATGCAACACCGGGTTGAGGCTGAATCGGGTTGGCTTTGGGTGCCGAGAAGCATTATCTCGGTTGCGTCTTTGTCCTCCTTACTAAGCTCGGGCAGTGTTGATGACTAACGTTGGTAGACCCCAAGTGCAAGGTCAGAAGAGTGCAGCAACAAGTTTTGCCCCAGAAAAGAAACCAAGGTTGAATCGGCCAGTAGGAGGACAAGCAATCTCTGAAGGATGATGCAACTGAGGTGGCAGGGCGCACTACCGAGGTTCATCAGCAACGTGGAACCTACACAACACAATCAAATCACTTTGTCCCAATGTAGCAGTGAGGTTGTCAATCTCGCCGGTTTTGCTGAACACAAAGAGGTTAAACGTATGGTGTCGAAAACAGTATGAAAACAATATGAAAGCAGTAGCAGCAGTATGAAAACAGTAGGTGTTTTATCAGTATGAGGAAAATGGACCGGGGTCCACAGTTCACTAGTGGTGTCTCTCCATGAAAGATAAATATTATTTGTGGTGAACAAATTACAGTTGGGCAATTGACAGAAATGAAGGCTGCACCGTAGTGCATATGCAAGACATAAATATTACTATGTGATTCATGCGGGCCTTACAACAAGATACATAGACCGTCATCCAACTGCATATATGTCTAATAATCCACCCTCCGAATATCATCTGAACAAACGTTGGGTATTAAGTTGCAAGCAACAAATTATCGCAGTAAGCAAAGTGTGTAATGTAAACAATGTAAACTAGGTAAACACCATTGTTTTCTCCCTAATGGCAAAAACACATCCTCCATCCATCACGTTTCTGTCACTCGAGCACAGATGAAAAGGAGGCATGAACCCACTATCGAGCATAAATACTCCCTCTTGGAGTTACTAGCATCTACTTGGCCAGAGCATTTACTAATAACGGAGAGCATGCAAGATCATAAATAACATAAGCATGAAGATAACATGATAGATTGGTAATCAGAAGACATAACATTCAACATTCATCACATCCTAGCAAACACAACATGTAGAATTACATAAAGATGATCTTGGTCATGTTAGGCAGCTCACAAGATCTAAACATGAGGTACAAAGTGGAGAGAACAACCATCTAGCTACTGCTATGGACCCGTAGTCCAGGGATGAACTACTCACGTATCACTTCGGAGGAGGGAATGGTGGTGTAGACCCCTCCGGTGACGAATTCCCCTCCCGGCAGGGTACCGGGGAGAGCTCTAGAACCCTTCCTATCTCGGGATGACGATGACTGTGGCCTCGGGTGTTTTTGGGGATGAACTGGAATATATTTAGGGTTTACGTCTCGGGGGGGGGGGGTTAAATAGGCGAATGGGCAAAGGTGGTAAAGGCCTAGGGGCCCCACACCACCCTCTGGCGCGGCCAAAGGGGCGCGCCTCCCTATGGTGTGGGCCCCCTGAGGCCCCCCTCCGGTTCTCTTGAGGACTCCGTGGAACCTTTAGGAATTCTAAGAATTCCGGGCTTCGAATTTTCCAATTACGAGAATATTTCCAGAACAACTTTTCTGAAACTAAAAACAACAGAAACCAGGGAAGTGGCTCTATGGCATCTTGTCAATAGATTAGTCCAGAAAATCGATAAAAATGGCATAAAGTGTATACAAAACATGTGTGAAACAATAATAAAACAACATGGAACATCATAAATTAAGAATACATTTATGACGTATCAGGCAACATCATATCAGGAAATTAAGGATATGTTTATGATGATGCCTGATACGTCATAAACGTATCGTTAGTTTCTGATGTTCCATGTTGTTTTGTTATTGTTTCCCACATGTTTGACATACACTTTATGTCATTTTCATCGATTTTCCGGACTAACCTATTGACAAGATGCCACAGAGCCAGTTCCCCGTTTTCTGCTGTTTTTAGTTTCAGAAAAGTTGTCATGGAAATATTCTCGGAATTGGAAAATTCGAAGCCCGGAAGTCTTAGAATTCCCAAAGGTTCCACGGAGTCCCAAAGAGACCCGGAGGGGGGCCTTAGGGGGCCCGCACCATAGGGCGGCGTGCCCACCCTTGGCCGCACCAGGGGTGGTGTGGGGCCCCGAGGCCTCCACCGCCTTTGTCCTTTCGCCTATTTAATCCCCCCGAGACATAAACCCTAGGAGGATACCACTTTTCTCGAGAAATACCCGAGGCCGCCGTCACCGTCATCCCGAGATCGGAAGGGTTCTGGAGCTCTTCCCAGCACCCTGCTAGAGGGGGAAATCATCATCGGAGGGGTCTACACCACCATGCCCTCCTCCGAAGTGATGTGTGAGTAGTTCATCCCTGGACTACGGGTCCATAGCAGTAGCTAAATGGTCGTTCTCTCCACTTTGGACCTCATGTTTAGATCTTCTGAGCTGCCTATCATCACCAAGATCATCTTTATGTAATGCTACATGTTGTGTTTGCTGGGATCTGATGAATGTTGAATGCTATGTCTTCTGATTATCAATCTATCATGTTATCTTCATGCTTATGTTATTTATGATCTTGCATGCTCTTCGTTATTAGTAGATTCTCTGGCCAAGTAGATGCTATTAACTCCAAGAGAGAGTATTTATGCTTGATAGTGGCTTGATACCTCCTTTTCATCTGTGCTCAAGTGACAGAAACATGACGGACGGAGGATGTGTTGTTTCCATTAGGGAGAAAACAACGGTGTTTACCTATTTTACATTGTTTACATTACACACTTTGCTTAGAGCGATAATCTGTTGCTTGCAACTTAATACCCAACTTTTGTTCGGATGATATTCGGAGGGTGGATTATTAGACATAGATGCAGTTGGATGAGGGTCTAGGTATTTTGTTGTAATGCCCACATGAATCACATAGTAATCTTTATGTCTTGCATATGCACTACGGTGCAGCCTTTATTTCTGTCAATTTCCCAGCTGTAATTTGTTTACCACACTTTTTTCCTCATACTGTGAACTGTGGACCCCGATCCATTTTCCTCATACTGATAAAACACCTACTGCTTTCATATTGCTCTCATACTGTTCCTACTGTTTTCCACACCATACGTTTAACCTCTTTGTGTTCAGCAAAACCGGTGAGGCTCACAACCTCACTGCTTTGTTGGGGCAAAGTGATTTGATTGTGTTGTGTAGGTTCCACGTTGCTGCTGAACTGGTAGTGCGACCTGCAATCTCAGCTGCATCAACCTTCAGAAGTGCCTCTTCCTCCTACTGGTCGATTCAACCTTGGTTTATTTTCTGAGGGAAAACTTCCTGCTGCACTCTTCACACCTTGCGCTTGGGGTCCCCCAACGAGCGTGTGTCTACACTCCATCAAGCTTTTCTGGCGCCATTGCCGTGGAGGAAGAGAATTTCTACAAGGGTAGTCTCTCACTTCCAATCCCTTTTCTTTGTTTTTGTTTTGCTTAGTTTATTTTATTTTGTCTTGTTTGCTTCTCTTTATCAAAAACACAAAAAAATAAGTTCTTATTCTAGTTGTAGTTTTATTCCTGTTTTTAGTTTTGTTAAAATGACTACTTCTGTTCCTGTTACCATGTCTGAGGAAATGATCTTCACTTTCAAACAAGGGAGTGATGAGAGTTTTAACGAAGCTTGGTCTAGAGTTTTTTATACCTATTGCAAAATTGAACCTAAAATGACTCTAAGCCTGTTTCTTCGTAGCTTTTACTTTGGTTTTATTCGTTTCTATAGATATGCTTTGCATATTGTGGTAAGAGGAGATTTTCTTCATTGCAATGGAGAATAAGCTTTTAATGCTATAAAAAAATTAATTGCGACCTACAGTTTACCCAGTAGTTCCGATAAAGCCTTTGCATGTACTTATGCTAGATTGAGTACTCTTGAGTCACATATTTCTCATTTAAAAGAAGGTTATGGCCAGATTCATGAACACCTTGATTATGTCCCAATAAACTCTGAAGCTTCAAATATGATTCCTTTGGTGAAGGTTGCTATAAATGGTAAAACATTTCATGCTCGTTGTGATATTATGTCTGAATTTTGTCTTATGCCTAAAGAGATTTATGAATCTTTGAACCTTTGGGGACTTGCTGAACGAGGGGAAGAAATTCCTCTCCTTAATAACACCACTATATTTCCCATTGGGATATCTGAGGGAATTTTTACAAAACTCCTAGGAAAAATGGTATCCACTGATTATCTTGTTATTGAATGTTAGGAGGAGGACAAATTACCCTTGGAAGATCTCTGCTGAAGCTCTTAGGACAAACCATCGATATGGGGAAAGGTACCATAACTTTAACTTCCAAACCATGCTTGGACCATCATTTCCCTAAAAGTAAAAATAAGGGTAAGAAAGGTAATCGTAGACCTCGTAACAATTTGGATGCTTCCTCACTTGAAAAATACTTGATTCCATTTTTCTGGGCCTAGCTAAAAGGCGTTAAACAAAAGCACTTCCTGGGATATAACCCATGGTTTTATTTTTTGCTTTGTTTTTCTCTGTTTTCTTTAAGTCAAGGCGTTGTATACTTATGTAGCAACTCCTTTGTATCTTTATTTTCATGTTTTAGTAGTTCCAAGTAAGGATTTTGACGAGAGTTGGAGTTGGTTTTCGGATTTCTTCGCAGGAAACCGATTTCTCCTGTCCACGGTAAAAAATCATATAAAATCCAGGAAGATCAGAATGATTTGAAAAGTTTTGTGATTATTCCTCATCTAATTAGGAACCTTTTTTTCTTTAAGTTTTTCGATCTGAGCAACGTAAGTGCCTCGAAAAAATTCGTCTTTACAGACTGTTCTGGTTTTGACAGATTCTGCCATTTTTCTTGCATTTGCTCTTTTGCGGTGTCAAGTGGATTTCTTTGCTTCACGAAACATCGGTGGATGTAGCTAATGTTTAAAATTATCAATATCACTTGTGCCCTACAGAACAAATTGATTTTTAGTTGTTGCACTAACCCTCTAATGCGAATTACTGTTTGAGTGTGGTGTGAAGGAAGTTTTCAAGGGTCAAGAGAAGAGGTGATATATGTAATCAAGAAGAGTGCAAGGTCAAAGCTTGGGGATGCCCCCGTGGTTCATCCAATCATATTTTTGGAAGACTCAAGCATATAAGCTTGGGTATTCCCAAGGAATCCCCTTCTTCATCAACTATCTACCAGGTCACTTCTCGTGAAACTATATTTTTATTTGGTGACATCGTATGAAGTTTACTTGGAGCGTCTGTTTGTTTTTCTTTTGTTTTATTTTATTTTACTTGCTGCAATAATATAGTTCGATCCCAGCATTCTTTGTTTGGGAGAGAGACACGCTCCGTTTTTTCGTTTGAATACTTTCTATGCTAGTATTCTTAGTTTTTCTTCTAGTCGGTGCAAAAATTCCTGTTTAGTTCTTGTTTTCATTGCATCTCATATCCAGAGTTGTTAGTTTTAGTAGAGTTATGTGAGTCCTCTCATGTTTGATTGCTGTAGCATTTAGATAGTTTTTGTTAAAGCATGTTTTGTATGGTGCTTGTTGGGAAAAGAAACTGTTGCTTGAGGTAGAATTTTCAACGGTGCAAGTAGAAGCTTGTATAGACTATGGCTAGACTTTTTCATGTCATGCTAGATGTTATTTTAGTTTTAAAGCCTTGTGGTTATTGAGTAGCATGATTAGCCTCAAATAGCTGAGAGTGTTTAATGTGCCATTGAAAGAATCATGGGTTGTTCTTATCATATTGAAGCATAAATTTGTGGTGTTCTCCTTTGAATGTTTTATTTGGTTTACTTGGCGCATTCTGATGCTCGTGATACACACGTTTGTTGGGAGACCCCAAGAGGAGGGTATGATGAGCAAAACGGTAGGTATTTCCCCTTAGTTAGGAACCAAGGTTATCAATCCAGTAGGAGAAAGAGGACATTCGGAAGGTTGATGCCACTGACGGTGGTGCTGGCGCTTCACCGGTGTCAGCAACAACGTGGAACCTGCACACAATACAACCAAAATACTTTGCCCCAACAGTAGATTGAGGTTGTCAATCTCACCGGTCTTGCTAAAAACAAAGATTAGACGTATAGTGTGGAAAACAGTGTATGCAGCAACTAGTCTATTTACATAGGGGCAAGACCGGTGAGATTGACAACCTCACTGTACCGTTGGGGCAAAGTATTTTGGTTGTGTTGTGTGTAGGTTCCACGTTGTTGCTGACACCCGTGAAGCGCCAGCACCACCGTCAGTGTCATCAACCTTCCGAAGGTCCTCTTTCTCCTACTGGATTGATAACCTTGGTTCTTAACTAAGGGGAAATACCTACCACTATGCTCATCACACCCTCCTCTTGGGGTCTCCCAACAAACGTGTGTATCACGAGCATCAAGGATATTTTCTGGCGCCGTTGCCGGGGAGAAGGAAGTCTTCTGGCAAGGGGAGTCTCTTACTCTCAATCTATTTATTTTGTTTATTGTCTCGTTTTTATTTTTGTCTTGTTTTTATTTCTCTATATCAAAAACACACAAAAATAGTTTATTTCTCTATAACAAAAACACAAAAAAAATTAGTTTACTTCATAGTTGTTATTTTTGTCTCTACGTTGTTATTTCTCATCATGTTGTTCCCTCAGTTTACCATGAAAGATTTGTCGGTAGGAAATGGTTCTAAACTTGGAAAGGATACTGTCAAAGAATTCTTTGATCATGTTAGTAAGCATGATAACTTTGAGAAAAAAAATCCATAGTAGAACTTGCTCCCAATTACGAGACTGCTGCAAATTCCTTAGTTCACATGCTAGAAGCTAGGTTTGTTAACCTCCATCCCATAATGCAACATATGTTCCTCAAATTGAATAACATTGAAGATTTGAGAAAAGAAACTTCATCCTAGAAACCATGCTTAAAGAATTTGGGGATGTTGCTATAGAAGCTAGAAAAGTTTTTGATCGTTTTAATATGCTTGGCTCATGTGTAGACATTGTTGGTGCTCTAGAAAAAACTGAGTCTAATAATGAAAACAAGGATAAAATACCAATTCCCTTTAAATTGGTAGCTCTGCACGAGGCCCAGGAAAAGAATTTTGATTGGATTGTTCCTGTGAATTTATTTAATGAAGATAGTAAGCCTAAAAGTACTAAGAGAGGAGCCTCTGAAACCCACCTAGATAAAATACAATGCATTATTAAAGAATTGTGAAATATTGATTTGAATTCTTCACTTGAAAATACTTGAGTTGATTTTTCTATGCCTAGCTGAAAGGCTTTTAAGAAAAGCGCTACCGGGAGACAACCCGTTTTATTTTGTTGTTTTCATTCAGTTTTCCTTTGTTTTATTTGGTGTGCTTGCACCTGGGTGTTTTCTATTTCCTTAGCAACCCTGCTGTATCTTTTCTTTTGAGTATTTATTGAGCCAAGTAAAGCCACTAGTGGAAAGTTGAGCCTATATTTCGGATATCTGCGCAGGAAACATATTTCTGCTGTCCACTGTAAATTCCGTTCAAAATCACAGAAAATTCAAAACGACCTGAGCTTTTTTGTGTTTAATCCTGAGTTATATACGCAACTTTTCTTAGAATACCACTTTTTATTTTGAGCAACATAAGATTTTTGAAAAAATCGATCTTTACCTGATGTTCTGTTTTTTGACAGATTTCTGCCGTTTATCGCATTTGCATCTTAATCTATTTTTTTTGGTGTACTTTTGAGAAAAAGAGTTTTGAAAGGAGTTGTGACAGTAGATAATGTGTTTTTTAGTGTTAGACTTGTGTTGAAACTGAACAATGTTGATATATTATTTCAATTGCACTAACGTTGCTAATGAAGATTGTGAGAATTTTGATGTGAAGGAAGTTTTCAAGGGTCAAGAGAAGAGGATGATATGATGTGATCAAGAAGAATGAAAAGACTAAGCTTGGGGAGGCCCCGGTGGTACATCCAAGAAAATTCCAAGAAGACTCATGGGTCTAAGCTTGGGGATGCCTTGGGCATCCCCTTCTTCATCAACAAATTATCACGTCACTTCTAGTGAAACTATATTTTTATTCGGTCGCATCTTATGTGCTTTGCTTGGAGCGTCTTTTATTTTTGTTTTCAGTTTGTTTTTTTATTTTGCTTTAAGTTTGTTTTTAATTTCATAATAATCTTGGTTGGACCCCAGCATTATTTTATTGGAGAGTGACACGCTCTGCTTTTTCATGAGAATAGGTCGTATTCTTAATCTCTGTCTAGTTGTTGCATTTATTCAGCTCATGTTTTGCATGCATCTCTTATTAGAGATGTTAGTTTTAGTAGTATTATTTGAGCACTCTCATGTATGCTTGCTGTATAATAAATAGTATTTTTTGTTAAAGCATGTTTTGTATGGTGCTTATGGGAGAAACAAAAGAAAACTGCTGCTTGAAGTAGAATCTATAACAGTACTAGTAGAACCTTGTATAGACTGTGGCTAGGAATTTTTCATGCCATGCTAAATGTTATTTTAGTTTTAAAGCCTTGTGGTTATTCAGTAGCATGATTAGCCTCAAATAGCTTAGAGTGTTTAATATGTATTGAAACATTCATGCGTTGTTCTTGTCATAGTAAAGCATCAATATATCGTATTTTCTTTCGAATGTTTTATTTGGTTGACTTGGCGCATGCTCACACCATGTTTATGACTACAAACCAGTCACTAATAGCCTCCATGACCACTTAGTTTTTGAACTTGTGATACTGCTTATATTTTAATTAATGATGCATATGTCGCTATGCATGATTATGACTCTTATGCTCTCTTGATTTGTCGCTCCCAGTCTTTTGCTAGCCTCCACCTGTACTGAGTATGAGCTCTATTCGTGCATCCAAACTCCCTTAAGCCAAAGTTTTTTCTATTGTGTCCACCATACCTACCTACATGTGGTATTTAACTGCCATTCCAAAGTAAATTGCTCATGTGTTAGCTTTAAAACCTTCAAAATTACTCCTGCTTTATGTTCCTGTTTTTGCTCATGAGGACGTCAATAGAGAATCTTTATCTCACTTGTTGATTGGATTTCACACCCTGTACTAGTGGCTTAATCCGCTTATCCAAATGATAGAAGAGCTGGCAGCGGGGTGCCTAGCCCCAAATTAATGCATACAAATTCTATTCACTATTTTTGCCCCTGATTTATCAGTCAAAGCATAATTGTGTAAACAAAAGAGAAAGAGGGATGACCTTCTATAACAGTAGCGTCCTTCACCATGGGAGCCGCTCTTGTGAATCTAGTTGACTTGTGACGTATTGTATTTTCTGTTTACCATTCGTTGACATTAGCATACATCTCCCAAAATATAGACATTCCTCCACAAATGTCAAACTTTTAATACCTCTGTTTAATAAAATAAAAGCTCTAGCACATGAGTGATCCATGCTTCCCTCTGCGAAGGGCCTTTCTTTTACTTTTATGTTGAGTCTCCATCTTCTAACTTTATGCACAGCTGAGAGAGCATTTTTGCCATTCTGAGTTCTATGTGCATTTGTCCCATAAGCATCAATAATTACTTCATGATGTGATATGATTTGTTCTTAAATTATTTGTTCTAGTCTTCCTCTTGAACTTTGAAGGTGTCCTGGCATTTATGCTTTGCCCCACTCTTAAGGACTATCGAAATATCACTTTGCCATGCTTTCTCTATACCTGAAACAAACGTTTACCTTTCTTTGCATTATTATTCATGATCCTTTATTTGAGTTACTTTTCGTGATGCAAAGTAATTTCTATGCTTTATTATTAAAGTTTTATTTATCATGCTTGTGTTTAAAGTTTTATGATCTCACCGTGCATATGCTTTTACATTAGATTGATCAAGTTTGTGTTAGTAGCATGTCACCTCAGAAATTATTGTTTTATCATTTACCTACTCGAGGACGAGTAGGAACTAAGCTTGGGGATGCTTGATACTTCATAAACGTATCCCTAATTTCTGATGCTCCATGATCATATTATGCCAATTGCTACATCTTTTCTCCCTTCTTTATGTCATTTTTATCGATTTTCAGAATAACCTATTAACAAGATGCCATAGAGCCAGTTCCATGTTTTCTGCTGTTTGTTTGTTTGAGAAAAGTTGTTCTGGAAATATTCTGTAATTGGAAAATTCAAAGCCCGGAAGTCCTATTTCCCCCGGAAGCATCCAGAAGACCGAAGAGGAGCCAAAGAGGGGCAGCAGGGGGGCCACACCATAGGGTGGCACGACCCCTGGCCACGACAGCTATGGGTGTGGGGCCCCCCGGCCTCCACCGCCTTTTCCCTTTCGCCTATTTAAGCCCTTCCTGGATGGAAAACCCTAGGTACCTGATCAAAATCCCCGAAAAAGTTCCGCAGCCGCCGTCACCGTCAACCCTATATCAGGGGGGTTCTGAAGCTGTTTCCGGCACCCTGCTGGAGAGGAGATCATCACCGGACGCTTCTACATCACCATGCGTGCCTCCGGAGTGATGTGTGAGTAGTTCATCCTTGGACTACGGGTTCGTAGTTGTAGCTAGATGGTTGTCTTATCCTCATATGCCTCCAGGTTTAGATCTCGTGAGCTGCCTATGATGATCGAGATTGATCCTATGTAATTCTCTGTGCTGTGTTTGCTGGGATCCGATGAATATTGACCTTATGCCAAGTTGATTATAGTATTTATTTGCATATGTTATTTGTGATCTTGCATGCTCTCCGTTGCTAGTGGTTATTCTGGCCAAGTAGTTGCTAGTGGCTCCAAGAGGGAGTATTTATGCTCGATAATGGGTTCATGCTTCCTTGTTGCCTTGCTCGAGTGACAGAAACGTGAAGGGGGGATGTGTTGTTGCCATTAGGGAGAAAATAGCGGTGAGAGTGCCCGCGTGCATAATCATTGCTTACATTACACACTTTGTTTAATGCAATTATCAGTTGCTTGCAACTTAATACCTGAGGTGGTTCGGATGATAACCCGAGGGTGGATTATTAGTCATAGATGCAGATGGATGTCGGTCTATGTATCTTGTTGTAATGCCCCTACTAAATAGCATAGTGATCTTCATGTCATATTGTGCACTACGGTGCAACCTCTATTTGTCAATTGCCTAGCTGTAATTTGTTCACCTAGCATGCTATCTTTTATGGAGAGACACCACTAGTGAAACTATGAACCTTGGTCCATTTTTTCACACTGTTAAACAAACCACAACAATTTCCTGCTTTCTTTAATTTCTGCAAGCATACACTGTTTTCCACACTATACGTCTAATCTTTTTTTTCAGCAAGACCGGTGAGATTTACAACCTCACTATACCGTTGGGGCAAAGTATTTTGGTTGTGTTGTGTGCAGGTTCCACGTTGTTGCTGACACCGGTGAAGCTCCAGCACCACCGTCAGTCGCATCAACCTTCCGAAGGTCCTCTTTCTCCTACTGGATTGATAACCTTGGTTCTTAACTAAGGGGAAATACCTACCACTGTCCTCATCACACCCTCCTCCTGGGGACTCCCAACAAACGTGTGTATCACGAGCATCAGGTGCATTCGAAATTTCCTATTTGCTTGAAAGTTGTCGCACCCGGACTTCTAGGGGATACTCACAGTCCGTTAAACAGCAGATAAATGGCTTACGGGGCATACCGACACCCGCATCTCAATATGAGCAGGCCAACACGTAAACGTGTGACAACCATTCTCGTACTATTCATCGTCTGCGCAAACCATCCCATAGAAATCCAGATACTTCCGTTGACGTACTTCAAAACATACCCACATGGTACGTCAACGGCATTGGAACAAGTGATACCACAACAGATCTCTACGACACAAAAGATGGAAATAAGTTGCAAATAGCTCTCATTAGAGCAGAGATAGCAAATACAATCATTCATAGGACACATGTCCCAACATATCATCATTACATCACAGCGGAAGCATCCAAAATGTCTGAGTACAGACAAGATCCAAATAGGCCTAAGAGGCCGGAAACGAAAAGACGGAGCCCATCCACGAAGTCTCGGATCCTGCCCGGGTCCGCTATCTACTCGTCAGCAGTCTCGTCATACTCCACGTAGTAGCCACCATGTAGATCCGCGGAAATCGTAGGTCTGCGGAAACCACAACCCCAAAGGGGTCAGTACATAAACGTACTGGCAAGCAAGACTCACAGTTCACCAAAGTGTAACCCGTCAACACCAAGCACAGATGCTTTGGGTCAACGGAAGAAAGGGGATATAAAGGATGCTGCAACTGGCTGCTCTAAACAACTACAGAGTTTCTACCACTTCCGGCTACCAGAAAGGAGATAAGATCGGGTATCGTAACCAACTATAGCTAACCACCAAACAAACCCATCCTGGATCTCGCCCCTTATCCAAAGAAGCAATCCGAGGATAACTCACACAGTTAAATTAATGATAGTTCAGATTATTGTGTCAATAAGCCTATTACTAGTCAAGGTGTTAATCATTGGGTGTAAGGTTGTTAATCATTATGTTTAAGTTGTCCTGAGTACTTGTTAGCCAGTACTTTCACCAAGTAGTCCATAACCGCGGAAAACACGGCTTCTCGAGAAGATTATCCCTGCAGGGTTGCACCAATTTGGCCGTACACGTATGAATAACCCGCCAGATGGGATGCCTCCCACCAAGCGAGGCACTCAACACAACTCAACTCTTCTTCGCATCAAGCCCAAAGCACCTTGGGCGCACGGCTAATCGAGCCCAGAAGAAAATGGACCCTCATAGCACTCTAAGAACGTGTCCCCCTATATGCCGACTACGAAAGTTCCACCCCGGTACCAAGGGCTCGCAAGATCATGCATGCAGCAAATGGAAAACCCGAACTAAATGAGGCGATTTGGACGAGATGCGAATCGAGTCAAATTGAGGGGCGCGCCCATACTCGCTTCCCACATGCGGGTAGTGCGCTCATCATGGATCAGTAGACAAGACCCTTTTCCTATTAGGGTCGGCACTAGCAGGCCTCAAAACCACAAAGGGCCTCCTGCCGGTGCCTTATCATCAAATTTATTATTGATAATAACATTAGCATGATTGATTGATTAAACATCGAGCCCCCAGAACATAATGGAATATAGTAACAGAAAGTAACGGGTAACAGACTCGAGCAAAACAACCTAAGCATGCTAGTAAGACACGGGCTCAAACAAAAGGTTATAGGTATGGAGGTGAGGCAATATCAGGTTTAAAGGATACATGTGATAGGTTCGTAACAGAAGCAACTAATCATAGGGCTAGCAGAATAGACAACGGAAAGTATCGGTAACCAATGTTGAAAGGAACACGATGGTTCATGCGAGTGATAAATTTCCTGCAAAACCCAGTAGCCTGGTACTGAGCTAACTCCTTAGAAGGGGTGTCGTAAGGATCGTCGGTCTCAACGTCGTCGTATATCCGAGAAGAAGCAAACAAACAAGACAGAAATATAAACAATCAATATCATGGCATAGTGCACAATCATGGGATGATGCATGTCAATTTAATAGATGCATCAAAATAAACTAGTTGACAAGATAACATAACATGATTAAATGGACCCACATGCAATTGGATTGCATATGGAAAGCCCATGAATTAGGGTTGAAATAATTGTTCTACAACTAATCATTATATGAAAGTGGATTAGCATGATGCATGGATGAGGAAAACAGCAAAATAACAACAATAGAACCAAATGGAAATAAGGTTTAACAAGTTTGGAAATTCATTTATTAAGTTTTGGAATTTTGGTTACTTAAAGGTGTCACACAAGCATTTGTTGTTTTCATCAAGTTTAATTGTTCAAAATAGATAACAAAGTTCATATTTGGAAAGAAAACAAGATTTTAGTTGGAATACATGTTTCACTTGTTGAAAAAGGATTTCAAATAAATTATTTATGAATTAAACAAGTTTAAGCAAGAATTAAATGAATTTAATTCAAACATGAACTTATTTGAATTTTTATTTGTTCAAAACATTAAACCAAACTCATATTGGAAAAGTTTATACTTTGATGGTTTGAAAACATATTTTATATGTCCCAAAACAATTTGATTTGATCAAGTTATGAATTTAACAATATTAAATGATTTAAACAAGGTTTAAATCATTTAACCAATTTTAATTATTCAAAACATGAAACAAAATTTATATTTGAAAAGGTGGTTTAATTTTGCATGGAAAACATATTTTATTTGTTGAAATTGGATTTAAAATGAGCAAGTTATTATTTTGGCAATTTTAAATGCAATAATTAAGAAACAGTTGTTTTCAGCAATTTAAATTATTCAAAACAGCAAACAAAATTTATATTTGGAAAGTACATGAAAAATTGATTGGAAAACATATTTAGTTTGTGGAATTTGGAATTTTTTATGAACAAGTTATGAATTTTGCAAAATTAAGTGATTTAAACAAGAATTCAAATATTGCACCAATTTAAAATATTCAAAACAGTAAACAAATTTTATATTTGGGTAGAACATTTAATTTGGTACAGAAAACATATTAAAAATGTTGAATTTGGAGTTAAAATGATTTAATTATGCAATTTACAAGATTTGGTGCAAATGTGCCATTTTTAACACCTAGGGACTAGAAAAAATAAATATACAGGGACTAGAATTAAAGATACAGGGCTTGGTTGTGATTACTGGAAGTTTCTGTGGCAAATCAAATAGAAATAAAAATGTGGGTTAATTGGTGGGGGGGGACTCGAACCCACAACCCCCTGGTTGCGCAGCGAGTGGCTTAACCACTATGGTGGTGAACTGTGTTGTGATAGGGAGGCATCTGTGGGGGTTGCGGGATTTTCTGAATTTGTAACTGAATCTCGAAAGGGACAGAGGACAGCCATGGCAGCGATCGCAGCGCTCGGCTGCTGCTCGCCGGAGGGCGCCGGGGGGCTGCGCGAGGGGAAGGATGGACGAGGGGGTGCGGTGCGGCCAAGGGAGAGAGGAGGAGGCGAGTGGGAGACGAGGTCCTCACCTGGGCGAGCGGACAGGAGCAGTAGGAGGTCGAGGCGGACAGCAGGGGCTCGTGGCCGCCTTGGGGCGGACGGCGGCGGCGGCTCCGGCCATCCCCGTCCAAACCGAGGGGGGGAAGAAGGGAGCCCGCGGTGGGGGCTTTCCATTCCCGCCCTCACCGCGGCCGGAGGGGGGCTCGCTGGCCGGCGATCGCCGGAGGAAAAGGAACCAATTTTCGGTGGGTTCAGGTTCAGTAGGATGCAGAGGAGGTTGCAGGGAAGAAGAGAGAGGGGAGGAAGAAGATGGCGGCGGGGGAGAGGGAAGAGAGGGGTGGAGCTAGGGTAGGCCTCGAGGGGGAACCCTAGGGGGGCTTTGTAGGGGCACAGGGGCTACAGGGACCGTCCATGGCTGCTGCAGTCGACGTGGAAGCAGTCGATGACTGCCGTACTGCAGGAAGAGGACGACCGAAGCGGTATGGGCCAAAGGGAGTAGGTTGGGCTGGGAGAAAAAAAAATTGGGCCTGCTGGTTGCTCTCTCTCTCCCTCTAGCTTTTATTCTTTTTGCTATGTTTTTTTTTTTTTGCTGAATTGGAAAAGGAAGAGAAAGGTGAGTTTTTGGGTTAGCAAAAATATTAGAAAATTTGGGTTGGCTCCTCAAAGGATTGGCAACCAAATGCAAGTTTGGCATTTCAAATAAATTGAATTATGGTGCGGTTTGTAATTTAATTCAAATTGGATGGATTTTATTATTAATTACATTCTTTGAAACAAAATTTTAAATGGCATGAACCTTGGAGTTTGAAATAGAAACAACAAATTAGAATGTTTGGTAATTTGCACATATTCAATTGGGGTGTTGTTTGATGATTTGAATTTGAGTTTTGAATGCAATTTATATTAGGTGGATTATTAAATGACAAATAAGAGTTGAGCTTATTATTATTTCATGGAAACAATTGGAAGTGTTAATTGAACCATTTTATTTGGAGAGTTTTGTTTTGCAATTTTCATAATTTCAACATGGTTGTTGTTTGGAGGAAAATCATAATTGAATTTTGAAAAGGGTTTGGTTATTGGATGCATTTTTATAGAAACAACACAACAGTTTTGAAATCACACTTTAATGGAAACAATTGGTTGTTTTTATTTGAAATATGATTTTGGAAATTGTAACATCACAAGGATGAAACAAAAGGTTTGAATTTTGGTTTGAAATTCAAATAGAAAACAAAGGAAAACAAATGAAAACAGTTGGAAAACAAATGAAAACAGAGGAAAACAAAAGGAAAACAAGCAAAACAATTGCAATCAACATGATTCCATGATGCAAAACATAAAATAACAGAGAGCAAAACATTCTAAAGGCTTATTTTTCATACTTGGGATGTTAAAAAAGTATTGATGATGCACCTTATAAATATGAGATTTATGCTATACTTGAATATTGCTTTGATAATTACAAGGATTGTAATTACTGAAGGGGTCGTTGCATAGAAAACAAAAAATTTCCTACGCGAGAGACACCCGAAAGGCCAAGATCTAATCTAGGAGACGAAGTGCAACAGGCAACGAGAGGGTTAAGGAGAACACATACCCTCGAAGACACAAAGCGTTACGAGATCTAATCTCGTTGTTGGCGTAGTCGTACTCACACGATCCCGATAGCGAGAAGATGTGCACCGCATCCGGCGGTGCCTCCATGATCGGTCACACGTACGGTTGATGACGACCTCCGTTCCCTCGATCCAGCGGGGCACGGAAGTAGAGGATCCCTCGGACCTCCAGCAGCACGACGGCGTGGTGGTGGTGAAGAATCCCACGGTCAGGGCTTCGCCAAGCCGGAGACCATGGAATGGAGCAGCGGGTGGAGGGAAAAGCTAGTGGGCAAGTGTGTATATGAAGAGGAGCCCTCACCCTCCTTTTATAGGGGGAGGGAGGACCCCCAAGGGTGGGGTGCGGCCATCCATGGTGGTTCCCCCACCTCTTCCCTCTTCATGTGAGTGGAAGCTCCACTCACACCCACTCATGCTCCCATTATTTTCCACTTGGAAAAGACAAAGGTTTTCTTTTAATAAATAAATAAAACATTTGTATTTCTTTATTTATATTTGTTAATTCCATTAACAAACATTTGCATATAGCACCTCGAATCATTTGTTAATTCTATTAACAACCATTCGACGAAAAACCCTTGAACTATTTCAATTTTCCCCGAAACAATTTCGGTGCTGCCTAAAATATTCTTTGATATTCCGTATCCTCTCAAACGCGTCATCGAACCTTAAGTGTGTCACCCTATGGTTCTCGAATAAGATAGACATGATCGAGACTCCTCTCCGATCAATAATGAACAACGGGATCTGGAAATCCGTGATGACTCCTATTTATTCAACGATGACTCTCGTGATAGTGTGAACCAACAACGTCGTGAACTATTCCCTTTGTCTCGCGATATTTTACTTGTCCGAGATTCGATCATTGGTATCAACCATACCTTGTTCAATCTCGTTACCGATAAGTACTCGTTTCTCGTTCCTGTGATATAACATCCTTGTGATCATATCACGTGCTTGCAAGCGGTTTCGATGTGATATCACCGAGAGGGCCCATAGTATATCTCTCTGTCATTTTGGATGGACAAATCCCACTCTCGATCCACGAGCCTCAACTAATACTTTCCGAATACCTAACGGCACCTTTATAGTAACCCTGTTACGGTGTGACGTTTGATGACATCAAAGCACCCTTCCGGTATCATTGATGGACATGATCTCATGGTCTAAGGAATAAGTTACTTCGTACGCAAGATATAACAATATAAACTAAATGACTTGATCGTATTGTTATCTTGATATTGGGTATGTGTTCATCACATCATTCTTCTAATGACATGACCTCGTTATTAACAACATCCAATGTTCATAATCAGGAAACCTTGATCATCTATTAATCAACGAGCTAGTTAAAAGAGAGGCTTTACTAGGAACCATTGTTTGTTTATTAAACACACATGTATCTACGTTTCCGGTTAATACAATTCTAGCATGAGAAATAAACATTTATCATAAACAAGGAATAAGATAATAACCACTTTATTATTGCCTCTCGGGCATATTCCCTTCAGTCTTCCACTTGCACTAGAGTCAATAATCTAGTCTGTAAGCACTTAACACATATGGCATTCAAGTGTTATTACCATGCTTCGCATGTGGTAAACATCATCAAAAAGATCTGAACTGTTCAGGTCCTATTGTATTTGCATGTTCTTTGCGTCTACACACATCACTCATTCTCTAATGAGATGGCTTTGTATATATATGGTCAATCGGTGAAACCTTAATTCCTCAGCTTAAACCGATGTCACTAACATTGTGAAAATGTAGCTTCATAGTGTTAGCATTCTTGGAAATTCACCAAGTTCCGGTGATACCTTAATTCCTCAGCTTAAACTAATGTTACTAACATTGTAAAAATGTAGCTTCATAGTGTCAGCGTTCTTGGAAATTCACCAAGTTCAATAAAGAACTCCTTGACACAAAATACGCTTATTATCAGTTGTCAACACAACGATATACTTTAGCCTTTGTTGTAGTATCTGTCACAATATTTTAATTTTGAAACACTTTCAAATCCAGCATGGAACTTTCTTCCATTTGTGCTACCATTCATCACGTATTTTAATTGAGATAAAATTACTTGAATAAATGACAAGGCTATTAGTGTAGCATATTACAACTAATATTTTGTCATTACTACATAGGAAAACATATCCTTAGCATTTCTAAAATGACACAAGTATCTCTCCCACTGTTGTCTAATCATCATATGAATTATCCTGCTATAACATTTTATAGCATAGGATTTATCTGGTTGTGTACATAGCATGGAAACATGACTTAGAAATCTCAATTTCAATGATGCTCATCATGTGTCAAAACACTTGAATCTTGCTCAATTATTTTCCATGTGACAAGAACTCCTTGTCATTTCGATATTGACTTACTTCAATATTTCACCTATGTAATTTGGCTTCAATCATATCAGGCGATTCAATCCATCTCTTATAGATATCGATGCCCAATATCTTCTAAGCCTTTCATCAATAAGAAAATCTTAACCGTGTTAATTTAAAATTACATATTTTCCAATCAACCATATGTCAGCTACATAAAGTATTGGAAATATGTCATAGCGCTCCCACTTAATTTCTTGTAACTCTACAAGCATCTTTATCGTTCATGATGGAATCAAACTCTTTTGATAACTTCATTAAGGTAAAGATTTCAACTTCGTTATGCTCACTTCAACCATTGAAGTGTGCGTACCTTTCTAGCAACCTTTTGAATTTTACAAAACTCTCAGACTGTGTCAAGTACACATCTTTGATCAAACTTCCTCGAGAGAAGAGTTGGTTTTGTTATTCAACTACCATATCATAATATGTAAATTTTGCTAGAACTATCCGCAAAGACTAAAGCATCACTACGGAAGATCAAAATCTTGTAGTAGTCAACTCTTTGAACTTCGTCAAAAACAACTTTTCGATAAGTACAACTTTCAAAGGATATAAAAATACATGTCTTTGTTTCTATATAGACCCTTTTGCTATCGTTAGGCATCAAGCCTATCGGAAAGACTACCAAGTCACATACTTGATATTCATACAAGGATACTATGGCGGATATAATGACTCATAATCAATTTTACGAAGTCAGGGCCCATCATTTGCTTCCTTTATAAGGTCCAAGTCCTTTTGTTGTCAAAATAACACTTTACTCTTAAACCACAAGTTGGTCTAAGTACAAAGTTTTAGGACTTTTGTGGTACAGGTCGCAAACTCATTTGAAGTATCTACAACATTTGTAGTGTCTTCTACTTAGTCAAAATAGCAAACCCCAGAACAACTTCCAGTGATGCGCTACTATTGACATGATAACGAATATTCTCTAATCTTGTTGAGTTTGTACTGTGCTCCCACACACTTATTTTGCAAGAACTACTTTCTCGAGAAATCAACCCTTTCTAACAAACAACATTTGTCTTTGGTCGGTGATAGGAGAAATACCCAATGGATTCGTTGGGATAACCTTATAAACATATATGTATTCCATTTTGGTTGTAAACATTTTACATATGCTATGCATACCAAAACTTAAGAAAATGACAATTCGGGTCACTACCCAAACCATATCTTATATGTTGTCAATTTCAACGGATCATGATGGTGCTCTTTTCAGTGGAAAAAAGATTGTCACTAATGTATAAACTACAAAATTGTAATGGCATTTTTATTTATCTTAACATGTCAAACAAGGTTTGATTTTGTCTCTTGAATACTCCAAACTAATGTGGGGTATTCGAGAAGTATAAGTTGTAGAACAATTCTGCAACTTCTCAGATGTTTTGCTAAACTTGTAACTCATACTTTATCCTTTATGATCCAATCATAAATACTTGATTATCTTGTTACATTGATTTTTACTTCATATTAACAACTATTTGAACCAATTCAAAAGTCAAACTCCGTTCTCTTTAAATAGATATACTCACATATCTACTCAAAGCATCAACTGAATTTTATGAAGGAAAAATTAATCCACCATACATGACTACACATAATGGACTATATACATCAATATGTATGATCTCCACTAAATTAGTCGTCCATTCTACTTTGGCCTAAAGAACGGAATTCTAGTCATCTTTTGGAAGAGGTCTCACAAGCGTCAATTTATTCAAAACAAAATGACTCCGGGAGTCCATCAATATGGAGTTCCTTCATTTTTCCTTTCCGATATGAACTAAAAATTGGTGGTGTCACAATTTAAGTGAAACTCTTTTACGTCTTGCAACGTTTAGCATTTAGTCTTATAGATGTTTACTTTACCAACATGATTTATATAAACATATCCATCAATTATGGAATATGGTCATAGTTTGAACAATGTATTTGTTCTCACAAAAGACCAGAACAAAATAAAAACTTATTAAGTTCTTAAAATAAATCTTGAATGTTTGGTTCGATACGACAATGAACACAATAACACTTTATTTATGTTCTTGTCATAATCGATTCCACATCTATTACTAGTTCCTTCTAGGCCCTTGTATTTCTTGCATTGCGTTGCTTTGTATGACAACTCATACCAACCAATGTGGTATCAAAATACCCAAAAATACTTTGTTAACTAGTAATACATCTATAATTTGTATATCAAGCATATACTCCCGAGCTGGACTTTTCCAGTTATCTTCTTTTTCTGCCATATATCTTTTTGTAATTTTATTTTCAATATTCCCTTTCCTTTACAGAAGAATCATTCAACATCAAACAATGCTAGTCGTACTAGCTCATTTTCTTTGACGTGTTAGTCATATACTATCACCCATTGAGTCATACTTTGAGTTTGATTGTTCTACTAATATCACCATATTAATAGTATTCTTCTAGATTCCACTCTTAGCAATCTCCAAGTAAGGTAAGCGATTTTTACCCATACTTTTAATCCATCCCATCATAAATTTTTTATGATTAAGCTACTATAGCTCGAAGGAAGAAATTTAGAGGATAATTTTAGCGCCCAACTTCTTGGAATATTCAAATGCCTAGCGTCTTCAATCATTGCATATATTCAGATAATATAAGCAAACATTGTCACGCTAAATTATACTCAGTCATGTTGCCACAAATAAGTTTCTAGATATCAATATATCTTTCACTTGATTGTTTCTGAAAACAACTCTTTTCAGTTCCAAAATCACCTTGATCAACAAAATATTCTTTTGAAGATAAAGTAATATGGAAGCAACCATGACTCTAGATTCTAAATAGGAATTGGTTGATCTTTAGATCAATCAATCATTAACCATATGGAGCTAGGTAGGAAATACCGAAAATCTACAATAGGGCTCAATTTTAAATTTCACTAACACGGTGCCAATCTTAAATGAGTTTTACCTGATCATAACAGTTATATCTCAATTAACAATCTAAGTGTAAGGTAGTTATGTGGATTCCAATGAATACTACAATTTGTGCAAATTCACTTCGATTGGTTGTTCATGATAAATAATTTCAAGTTAATTCAAAATTATACCATGAACTCCCACTCAAAAACAACATCCCTCTTAGTCGTCTTTAGTGATTACACGAACCAAATTCACTACACCAAAACCGATCATCACGTGAGATGATGTAGCTTCAAAGGCGAACATCGACATGTTCATCATATCATCCATATGACTCATGCTTTACCTTTCGGTTACGTGTTCCGAGGCCATGTCTGTACATGCTAGGCTCGCCAAGTAGAACCGTAGTATTGCGTGTGTTTCAAGGCCATGTCTGTACGTGCTAGGCTTGAAAACACCCATTGTATGCGAACGTTGAGTCTGTCACACCCGATCATCACGTGGTGTCTCGAAACGACGAACTTTCTTAACGGTGCATAAGTAAGGAAGAACACGTTATTATATTGATATTAAGTGAGAGGGATCATCTTATAATGCTACCGTCGCTATCTAAGAAAAACAAGATGCATAAAAGGATTAACATCACAAACATCACATGTAAGGATAACGTGATATGATATGGTCTTCCTTGCACTTGATCTCCATCATGTGCATCATGGTATGACCTCCATCATTCCACCGGCGTGGTACCAAGTACCATGGCACCCCAGTCTTGATTATGCATCAATAATAAGACAACCATATGGATACCTTCCGGTTTATCAATAATTTACAAAAGAGATCATCTCATAATCAAATTTGTAACATTGACCATATCACATCACATGCCCAGCAAAAACAAGTTAGACGCTTCTAATTTATTTTTGCATATTTTACGTGGCTTAGGGCTTTCGAGGATAGAACCGTCCATACCAACGTTGATAAACACATTTTTAACAACCCTTCATAGATTAGATCTTAACTATAGTAGGAGAAACAGACACCCGCAAGCCACTTATGCAATACAAGTTGCATGTCAGTTGTGGAACAAGTCTCATGTACGTGGACATGTAAGGTTAGTCCGGGCCGCTTCATCCCACTATGCCACTAAGATCATAAAATAATCAAGGAGGTAATAACATAATCATCAACGCCCACATACACCTATGTGTTCTACCCGTACAAAACATCTACGCATAGATCCGGCTCTGATACAACTGAAGGGGTCGTTGCATAGAAAACAAAAAATTTCCTACGCGAGAGACACCCGAAAGGCCAAGATCTAATCTAGGAGACGAAGTGCAACGGGCAACGAGAGGGTTAAGGAGAACACATACCCTCGAAGACACAAAGTGTTACAAGATCTAATCTCGTTGTTGGCGTAGTCGTACTCACACCGATCCCGATAGCGAGAAGATGTGCACCGCATCCAGCGGTGCCTCCGTGATCGGTCACACGTACGGTTGATGACAACCTCCGTTCCCTCGATCCAGCGGGGCACAGAAGTAGAGGATCCCTCGGAACTCCAGCAGCACGACGGAGTGGTGGTGGTGAAGAATCCCACGGTCAGGGCTTCGCCAAGCCGAAGACCATGGAATGGAGCAGCGGGTGGAGGGAAAAGCTAGTGGGAAAGTGTGTATATGAAGAGGAGCCCTCACCCTCCTTTTATAGGGAGAGGGAGGCAGCCCAAGGGTGGGGTGCGACCAGCCATGGTGGTGCCCCCACCTCTTCCCTCTTCATGTGAGTGGAAGCTCCAATCACACCCACTCATGCTCCCATTATTTTCCACTTGGAAAATCCAAAGGTTTTCTTTCAAAAAATAAATAAAACATTTTTATTTCTTTATTTATATTTGTTAATTCCATTAACAAAAATTTGCATGTAGCACCTCGAACCATTTGTTAATTCTATTAACAACCATTCGACGAAAAACCCCTTGAACTATTTAAATTTTCCCCGAAACAATTTCGGTGCTGCCCAAAATATTCTTCGATATTCCGTATCCTCTCAAACGCGTCATCGAACCTTAAGTGTGTCACCCTACGGTTCGCGAATAAGATAGACATGATCGAGACTCCTCTCCGATCAATAATCAACAGCGGGATCTGGAAATCCGTGATGACTCCTATTTATTCAACGATGACTCTCGTGATCGTGTGAACCAACAACGTCGTGAACTATTCCCTTTGTCTCGCGATATTTTACTTGTCCGAGATTCGATCATTGATATCAACCATACCTTGTTCAATCTCGTTACCGACAAGTACTCTTTTCTCGTTCCTGTGATATAACATCCTTGTGATCATATCATGTGCTTGCAAGCGGTTTCGATGTGATATCACCGAGAGGGCCCAGAGTATATCTCTCCGTCATTTTGGATGGACAAATCCCACTCTCGATCCATGAGCCTCAACTAATACTTTCCGAATACCTAACGATACCTTTATAGTCACCCTGTTACGGTGTGACGTTTGATGACATCAAAGCGCCCTTCTGGTATCAGTGATTGACATGATCTCATGGTCTAAGGAATAAGTTACTTCGTACGCAAGATATAACAATATAAACTAAATGACTTGATCGTATTGTTATCTTGATATTGGGTATGTGTTCATCACATCATTCTTCTAATGACATGACCTCGTTATTAACAACATCCAATGTTCATAATCAGGAAACCTTGATCATCTATTAATCAACGAGCTAGTTAAAAGAGAGGCTTTACTAGGAACCATTGTTTGTTTATTAAACACACATGTATCAACGTTTTCGGTTAATACAATTCTAGCATGAAAAATAAACATTTATCATAAACAAGGAATAAGATAATAACCACTTTATTATTGCCTCTCGGGCATATTCCCTTCAATTACTTCATACTTGAATATCTTAATAAATTCTCTCAACCTAAGGAAGATACTAAGGCCTTGCAGTAACCTATGGAAGAAGAAACTGCTGAATCTGGAAGCTCATTGGATGAAAAAAAGGAGGAGAGTGACGATCAAGAGGAGGAATAATAGAACCCATGTCTACCTCCCAATGATAGTAACTCCTTAAATCATACATTATTTGATGAAATTGGTACTTTCTATACTTGTGACCTTGATACTACTATGAATGAAACTTGTGAGAATGATATTTCTACTGTTATTTATGATAATCCATGCTACTTGGATAAATCTTATGATAATGCTCTTGATGATGGTCTATGTTACTTGATGTTATAAATTATAATTCTATTGAAAATAGTATTGCTATAATGTGTCCTATACCTTTTATGAGTGATCAATCATCTTGTTTTGATATTGCTAAAAGTGGGAAAAAAGAGGAGCTGGTTTTAAATTTTGATCCCACTATTTTGGAGCTTGATATGAATTGTATTCTTTTAGACCATGAAAAACATGTTTTATGTGATAATTATGTTGTTTAGTTTGTTCATGATGCTATTGAAAATTATTATGAGAGAGGAATATATGGTTCTAAGAATTCTCATGTTACTAAAACACCTCTCTTTTCGTTGAAAGTTTTGAAGTTGCTCTTGTTCTACCTTCCCATGATTTATAGTTTGAGCTTCTTTAATTTATTTCATTACAGGATTCCTATGCATAGGAAGTGTGTTATACTTAAATTTGTTTTATACTTGCTTCTTGATGCTCTATTTTTCTTAATTCATATTTCTCATGTGAGCATCTTCTCCCGTTTTATGCCTAGCTGAAAGGCGTTAAAGAAAAGCGCTACCGGGAGACAACCCGTTTTATTTCGCTGTTTTCAACCTGTTTTCCTTCGATTTCTTTGGTGTGCTTTGCACCTGGGTGTTGTATATTTACTTAGAAACCCCGATGTATCTTTTCTTTTGAGTTTTTTTTTATCCAAGTAAAGCCTCTAGTGGAAAGTTGAGCCTATATTTCGATTTCTGCGCAGGAAACAGATTTTGGCTGTCCACTGTAAATTCCGTTAAAAATCACAGAAAATTCAAAATGACCTGAGCTTTTTTTGTTCTTAATACTCAGTTATATACGAAACTTTTCTTGGAAGACCACTTTTTTATTTGATCAACATAAGATTTTAAAAAAAATCGATCTTTACCTGCTGTTCTATTTTGACAGATTTCTGCCATTTATCTTATTTGCATCTTAATATCTTTCTTTTGGTGTGTTTTTTGAGAAAAAGAGTTTCGAAAGAAGTTGTGACAGTAGCTAATATGTATTTGAGTGTTATACTTGTGTTTAAACTGAACCATGTGAATTTATTATTTCAATTGCACTAACGTTGCTAATGAAAATTATGAGAATTTTGGTGTGAAGGAAGTTTTGAAGGTTCAATTGAAGAGGGTGATATGATATGATCAAGAAGATTGAAAAGCTTAAGCTTGGGGATGCCCTGGTGGTACATACAAGAAAATTCAAAGAAGACTCAAGTGTCTAATCTTGGGGATACCCAAGGCATCGCCTTCTTCGTCAACAAATTATCAGATCACTTCTAGTGAAACTATATTTTTATTCGGTCGCATCTTATGTGCTTTACTTGGAGCATCTTTTATTTTTGTTTTAAGTTTGCTTTTGCTTTTGCTTTCAGTTTGTTTTTACTTTTTCAATAAGCTTGGTTGGACCCCGGCATTCTTTTATTGGAGAGTGACACGCTCCGCTTTTTCACGAGAATACGTTGTATTCTTAATCTCTATCTAGCTGCTGCATTTATTTAGCTCATGTTTTGCATGGATCTCTTATTAGAGTTGTTAGTTTTAGTAGTGTTATGTGAGTATTCTCATGTTTTCTTGTTCTATCATAAATAGTATTTTTATTAAAGCATGTTTTGTATGGTGCTTGTTGGGAGAAAGAAAACTGCTGCTTGAAGTAGAATTTAAAACAGTACTAGTAGAAGCTTGCATAGACTGTGGCTAGAAATTTTTCATGCCATGCTAAATGTTATTTTAGTTTTAAAGCCTTGTGGTTATTGAGTAGCATGATTAGCCTCAAATATCTGAGAGTGTTTAATAAGTCTTGAAAGATTCATGAGTTGTTCTTGTCATAGTAAAGCATCAATATATGGTATTCTCTTTCGAATGTTTTATTTGGTTGACTTGGCGCATGCTCACACCATGTTTATGAATACAAACCAGCCACGAATAGTCTCCATGACCACTTAGTTTTTGAACTTGTGATACTTCTTATGTTTGAATTAATGATGGTTATGTCGCTATGCATGATTATGGCTCTTATGCTATCTTGATTTGTCGCTCTCAGTCTTTTGCTAGCCTCCACCTGTACTGAGTATGAGCTCTACTCGTGCATCCAAACTCCCTTTAACCAAAGTTTTTCCCATTGTGTCCACCATACCTACCTACATGTGGTATTTAACTGCCACTCCAAAGTAAATTGCTCATGTGTTACCTTTAAAACCATCTAAATTACTCCTGCTTTATGTTCCTATTTTTGCTCATGAGGACGTAAATAGAGAATCTTTATCTCACTTGTTGATTGGATTTCACACCCTGGACTAGTGGCTTCATCCGCTTATCCAAATGATAGAAGAGCTGGAAGCGGGGTGCCCAGCCCCAAATTAATGCAAACAAATTCTCTTCACTATTTTTCCCCCTGATTTATCAGTCAAAGCATAATTGTGTAAACAAAAGAGAAAGAGGGATGACCTTGTACACCAGTTGCTTCCTTCACCATGGGAGCCACTCTTGTGAATCCAGTAGGCCTGTGACGTACTGTATTTTCTGTTTACCATTCGTTGACATTAGCATACATCTCCCAAAATATAGACACTCCTCCACGGTATATGATTGTTGGCAGGCACCCGAGGATTTGGTTAGCCATGGTTTGTGAAATATGGATGGGAGGAGTGTCAAAATTTTAATACCTCTGTTTAATAAAATAAAAGCTCTAGCACATGAGTGATCCCTGCTTCCCTCCGCAAAGGGCCTTTCTTTTACTTTTATGTTGAGTCTCCATCTTCTAACTTTATGCACAGTTGAGAGAGCATTTTTGCCATTCTGAGTTCTATGTGCATTTGTCCCATAAGCATCAATAATTACTTCATGATGTGGTATTATTTGTTCTTAAACTATTTGTTCTAGTCTTCCTCATGAACTTTGAAGGTGTCCTGGAATTTATGTTTTGCCCCAGTCTTAAGGACTATCGAAATATCACTTTGCCATGCTTTCTCTATACCTGAAACAAACGTTTAGCTTTCTTTGCATTATTATTCATGATCCTTTATTTGAGTTACTATTCGTGATGCAAAGTAATTGCTATGCTTTATTATTAAAATTTAATTTATCATGGCTGTGTTTAAAGTTTTATGGTCTCAACGTGCATATGCTATTACATTAGATTGATCAAGTTTATGTTAGTAGCATGTCACCTCAGAAATTATTGTTTTATCGTTTACCTACACGAGGACGAGTAGGAACTAAGCTTGGGGATGCTTGATACGTCTCCAACGTATATGTAATTTCTGATGCTCCATGATCATATTTTGCCAATTGCTACTTGTTTTCTCCCTTATTTGTAGCATTTTTATACGTTTTTCGGGACTAACCTATTAACAAGATGCCAAGTGCAGTTCCATGTTTCTGCTGTTTTTGGTTTTAGAAAAGTTGTTCTGCAAACATTCTCGAAATTGGACCCCACAAAGCCCGAAGTTCCTATTTCCCCGGAAGCATCCAGAACACCGAAGATGAGTCGAAGACGGGCAACAGGGGGCACACCATAGGGTGGCGCGTGTCCCCCTGGCCGCGCCACCTATGGGTGTGGGGCCCCTGGAGCTCCACCGCCTTTGCCCTTTCGCCTATTTAAGCCCCCGGATGGAAAACCCTAAACACCTGATAAAAAATCCCCGAAAAGTTCCGCAGCCACCGTCACCGTCAACCCTAGATCAGGGGGGTTCTGAAGCTGTTTCCGGCACCCTGCCAGAGAGGAGATCGTCACTGGAGTCCTCTTCATCACCATGCCTGTCTCCGGAGTGATGTGTGAGTAGTTCATCCTTGGACTACGGGTTCGTAGCTGTAGCTAGATGGCTGTCTTCTCCTCATATGCCTGCATGTTTGGATCTCGTGAGCTGCCTATCATGATCGAGATTGATCTTATGTAATTCTATATGTTGTGTTTGCTGGGATCCGATGAATGTTGAACTTATGCCAAGTTGATTATAGTCTTTATTTGCATATACTATTTGTGATCTTGGATGCTTTCCGTTGCTAGTGGTTGCTCTGGCTAAGTAGTTGCTAGTGACTCCAAGAGCGGTGAGAGTGGGTTCATGCCTCCTCGCCACCTTGCTCGAGTGACAGAAACGTGACGAGGGGGGATGTGTTGTTTCCATTAGGGAGAAACAGCGGTGAGAGTGCCCGCGTGCATAATCATTGCTTACATTACACACTTTGTTTAATGCAGTTATTTGTTGCTTGCAACTTAATACCTAAGGGGGTTCGGATGATAACCTGAGGGTAGATTATTAGTCATAGATGCATATGGATGTCGGTCTATGTATCTTGTTGTAATGCCCGCACTAAATATCATAGTAGTCTTCATGTCGTATTGTGCACTATGGTGCAACCTCTATTTGTCAATTGCCCAGCTGTAATTTGTTCACCCAGCATGCTAGAGAGACACCACTAGTGAAACTATGAACCCCGGTCCATTTTTCCAAACTGTTAAACAAACCACAACAATATCCTGATTTCTTTACTTACTACAAGTATACATAATTTTCCACACTATACGTCTAATCTTTGTTTTCAGCAAGACCGGTGAGATTGACAACCTCACTGTACCGTTGGGGCAAAGTATTTTGGTTGTGATGTGTGCAAGTTCCATGTTGTTGTTAACACTCGTGAAGCGCCAGCACCACCGTTAGTGGCATCAAACTTCTGAAGGTCCTCTTTCTCCTACTGGATTGATAACCTTGGTTCTTAACTAAGGGGAAAACTCCTACCGCTGTGCTCATCACACCCTCCTCTTGGGGTATCCCAACGAGTGCAATATCTGCACCATCAGTGTGTATTAATTGTTTGTAGTTGATGCTTATGAGATTTATCGGTGTTTGCACTTTATGACCAGATTGTTATTCATCATTATATCACTTTACTTGTTTGTAGTTCATTTAGTTCTTGAGGACATGGGAGAAGTCAAGATGTTAGTTGTGGAATTATGTTGAAGTAATATCTAGTGGTTTGATATTTAAGTTATGGTGTTATTCTCCTAGTGGTGTCATGTGAACGACAACTACATGACACTTCACCTTTATGGGCATAGAGGGATGCGTTATGTATTTGGCTACTAATTGTGGGGTTGCCTGAGTGACAAAAATATAAACCCCCGTTAGGAAACCGATGCACGAGGGAGTGTAGGATCCCAGAGTTTAAGGATGTGGTTAGATTTATCTTAATTACTTCTTGTATTTGCATATGCTTGCAAGCAGTTTAATCACAAGTATGTATTAGTCCTATTTGGGAGGTGCATTAGCATAGGTTCACCCACACAACACCTATCAAAACAATAAATATGAATCAACTGTATGAAACGAAAACGCTTAACGAAGTTTCCATGTGTCCTCGAGAACGTTCGGTAATCATAAGTAAACCAACCGGCTTGACCTTTGCTCTAAAATGGATTGGGCCACTCGCTGCGATTATATTTACTGTCTTTTATTTACTCGCACTTTATTTATCTGCTATATCAAAAACCACCAAAAACTCGTTTGCTAGTGTTTACAGTGAATCCTCTATGCAACCTGCTTGTCAACACCTTCTGCTCCTCGTTGGGTTTGACACTCTTATTTTTCAAAAGTACTACAATACACCCCCTATACTTGTGGGTCATCAAGACTATTTTATGGCTCCATTGCCGGGGAGTGAAGCGCTATTGGTAAGTGGAATTGGTAAGAGAAACTTTTACTATGAGTGTTTTTTTTATTTCTGTCTGCTGCTTTATTTCATTATGGATAGTCCATATGGTTCTCTATTTAAGGGTACTACTATTACTGCTAGGGTAGTAGATGACCCGTTATCTGCCGAATTGAATCCTTTTAAAATACATATGAAATTTTTTGGACGTGTTATCGATAACTGCTATATCAAAAACCTCCAAAAAAAAACGTTTGCTAGTGTTCACAGTGAATCCTCTATCCAACCTGCTTGTCAACACCTTCTGCTCATCGTTGGGTTCTACACTCTTATTTATCGAAAGTACTACGATACACCCCCTATACTTGTGGGTCATCATTGCCTTCTCCTCTTTATTCCTCATGTTTAGATCTTGTGAGCTGTCGAACATGATCAAGATCATCTTATTGTTATTCTACATTTTTTGTTTGCTGGGATCCGATGAATATTGAATGCTATGTCCACTGATTATCAATCTATCATGTTCTTTCATGTTTATGTTATTTATGATCTTGCATGCTCTCCGTTACTAGTAGATGCTTTGGCCAAGTTGATGCTTGAAACTCCATTAGGGGGTATTTATGCTAGATATTGGATTCATGCCTCCCTTTTATCCACGCTCGAGTGACAGAATCGTAAGGGATGGGGGAGGATGTGTTGTTGCCATTAGGGAGAAAACAACAATGTTTACATTGTTTACATTACACACTTTACTTAATGCAATTATCTGTTGCTTGCAACTTAATACCCGAGGTTTGATTGGATTACGCTCTGAGATTGGATTATTAGTCAGAGATGTAGTTGGATAACAGTCTATGAATTATGTTGTAATGCCCACATGAATCACATAGTAATCACCATGTCATGCATATGCACTACGGTGCAGCCTTTATATTTGTCAATTGCCCAGCTGAAATTTGTTTACCCATCATGTTATCTATCTGTTTTGGAGAGACACCACTAGTGAACTGTGGACCCCGATCCATTCTTTTACACTCATAATACAACCTACTGCAAACACTAGTTTCCTTTCATCTACTGCCATCATAGTTCTCTTTTCATTCATTGGAAACAAACCTTGTTTTCCACACTATAGGTCTAATCCTCTGTTTTCAGCAAAACCGGTGAGATTGACAACCTCACTTCTTCGTTGTGGCAAAGTAACTTGGTTGTGTTGTGTAGATTCCACGTTGTTGCTGAACCGGTAGTGCGCCCTGCCAACATCAGTTGCCAACAACCTTCAGAAGTGATTTCTTTCTCCTACTGGTCGATTCAACCTTGGTTTCTTTCTGAGGGAAAACTTGCCGCTGCACTCTTCACACCTTACACTTGAGGTTTCCCAATGAGTGCACTCCTGCATCATCAAAAAGTTTTGTGGCGCCGTTGCCGGGGACATCAAAGTCATCAAGAAGCAACCACTCCCTCGTCAACATCAGCCATCAACAAGTTTTCTGGCGCCGTTGCCGGGGTGGAAGAGGATTTTTGCAAGGGGAGTCTCTCACCTCCAATCATTTGTACTTTGTTATTGTTTTGCTTTTTTTACTTGCTTTATCATGCTTGGTATCAATGGGTGATTTCTTTGGGTTCACAGAAGAACAACAAAAATATTATAAGGAACACCGCTTGTCACAAAAAGGGATACACCTATGGCTACAAATTAATAAATTGAATAACTATGCTAAAAACTTGTGCTCTACTTATAATGTTACTTAATGCTTTGATAAATCTCGTTTTTGTAGGAGGTATAAACACCTCCCTTTTATATGCGAGTATAATCATAATGTTACCATATCTTTTTATGTTAAGGGAAATTATGACTTTTATGATGTGGAGCAAATTGAAGAATTTATTGCTTGGAAGGGTGCATTCGAAATTGCTTATTTGCTTGAAAATATTGATAAATATGACATTTATAATATACTTGAATTTTTAAATATATTTATAAATGCTCCCAACAAAAGGAGGATGAGTGTTATATTTGTAATTGTGATGATCCTATTGATTCTTTTGAAATATCCCTTTTTGATCAAATTGATACTTGATATACTTGTGACCTTGATACTACTATGAATAAAACTTGTGAGAATGATATTTCTACCACTATATATGCTACTTTGATAAATCCTATGATAATCCTCTATTTATTCCAACTATTGATATGCATGAGAATGAGGAAGTTTGTTTACAAAATCTATATGATGATGCTCTAGATGCTGGTCCTATGTTACTTGATGTTATAAATTATAATGCTACTGAAAATATGATTGCTATAATGTGTCCCATACCTTTCAAGAGTGACCAATCATCTTGTTTTGCTATTGCTAAAAGTGAGAAAGACCATGTCTTTATTCTTAAGTTTGATCCCACTATTTTTTAGCTTGATATGAATTGTGTGTTTTTAGACCATGAAAAACATGCTTTATGTGATAATTATCTTGTTGAGTTTGTTCATGATGCTACTAAAAATTATTATGAGAGAGGAAAATATGGTTGTAGGAATTTTCATGTTACTAAAACACCTCTCTTTTTGTTGAAAGTTTTGAAATTGCTCTTGTTCTACCTTCCCATGATTTCTAGCTTGAGCTTCTTTAGCTCATTTCTTTACAAGATTCCTATGCATAGGAAGTGGGCTAGACTTAAATTTGTTTTGTACTTGCTTCTTGATGCTCTCTTTTCCTTAATTCATATTTCTTATGTGAGCATCTTCTTTCCTTCTATGCCTAGCTGAAAGGCGTTAAAGAAAAACACTTCTTGGGAGATAACCCATGTTTTTTTTGCATTGTTTTCTATGTTTTATTTAAGCCTAGGTGTTGTTTACTTCTGTAACAACTCCTGTGTATCCTTATTTTCACGTATTTGTTGTGCCAAGTAAAGTCTCTAGTGAAAAGTTGAAGTTAGATTTGGATTTTTGCGCAGAAAATAGATTTCTGTTGTCCACTGTTAAAATCACGTAAAATCACTGAAAGATAAAAATGACCCGCAATTTGTTGTGCTTAATCCTCAACTATTTCCGAAACTTTTTCTAGTTTTAAGTTTTTTTATAAGAGCAACGTAAGTGCCTCGAAAAATTTCGTCTTTACAGACTGATTTGGTTTTGACAGATTCTGCCTTTTTACTTGCATTCTCTCTTTTACTATGTTGAGTGGATTTCTTTGATCCATAAAACAACAGTGTCTGTAGCTAATGTTTAAAAAGTATTCATAATGCTTGCGTCCATTCAGAACATGGGAGTTTTTGATTATGCACTAACCCTCTAATGATAATTACTTCGAGTTTGGTGTGAAGGAAGTTTTCAAGGGTCAAGAGAAGAGGGTGATATAATGTGATCAAGAAGAGTGAAAAGTCTAAGATTGGGGATGCCCCGTGGTTCATCCGAGCAAATTCCAAGAAGACTCAAGCGTCTAAGCTTGGGGATGCCCAAGGCATCGCCTTCTTCATCAACAACTTATTAGGTCACTTCTAGTGAAACTATATTTTTATTCGGTCACATCATATGCACTTTACTTGGAGCGTCTACTTGTTTTTATTTTGTTTTATTTTTTTCCTTGCTGCAATAAACTTAGTTGGAACCCAGCATTCTTGTGTGGGGAGAGACACGCTCCGCTTTTTCATATGAATACTCGAATTCTTCATTATCATGCTCGTATTCTTTGTTTTTTCTTCTAGCTGCTGCAACTCCTCCTCTTTTTAGCTCATATTTTTCATGCATCTATTTGTCAGAGATGTTCGTTCTTGTAGAGTAGTGCTACTATTTTTTTGATATATCATATGGAGAGTTTGTTTTTAAATAATATGATGGTGTTGGAAAGCAATAAAATATTTCATGCTTATAACAGTGCAAATAGAAACTTGTTTAGACTGTGGCTAGACTTTATCATGTCATGTTGGATGTTACTCTAATTTTATGCCTAGTAATTATTGATGTAGCATGACTTTTAATAAACATCTTAGAGTGCTTAATGTGTCGTTGAAAGAATCATGCGTTGTTTTTATCATATCAAAGCATAAAATTGTGGTATTATCATTTGAATGATTTATTTGGTTGACTTGGTGCATGCTTATACCATGTTATGACTATAAACCAGTCACCTTTAGCCTCCATGATCATTTAGTTTTTGACTTGCAATACCATGTATGCTTTGATAAATAATTTTTTTGTCGCTATGCATGATTATGGCCATTATGCTCTCTTGATTTGTCGCTCCCAGTCTTTGCTAGCCTGCACCTGTAATGAGTATGAGATCTACTCGTGCATCCAAATCCCAAAAACCAAAGTATGCCAAATGTGTCCACCATACCTACCTACATGTGGTATTTAAACGCCACTCCAAAGTAAATTGCTCATGTACTACCTTTAAAACCTTCAAAATTACACCTGTTTTGGGCCCCTTTTTTAGCTCATGAGGACGTGAATAGAGAATCTTTATCTCACTTGTAGATTGGACTTTGCACACCTAGACTAGTGGCACATCCTCTTATCCAAATTGATAGAAGAGCTGGCAGCAGGGTGCCCATCCCCAAAATTGGTTACTATAAAATTCTCTTCACTCTTATTTTTGCCCCTGATTTATCACTCAAAGCATAATTGTGTAAACAAAATAAAAGAGGGACGATCTACTGATTTCAGTTGCGTCCTTCAATGGGAGCCGCTCTTGTGAAGTCTAGTTGTCTTGGGACGTACTGTACTGTATGTTTACCATCTGTTGACATAAGCATACACCTCTCTAAAAATATGTTTTTAATACCTCTGTTTATAAAATAAAAAGCTCTAGCACATGAGTTGATCCCTACTGCCCTCTGCGAAGGGCCTTTCTTTTACTTTTATGTTGAATCTTCATCTTCTAACTTTACGCACAGTTAAGAGAGTGTTGTTGCCATTCTGAGTTTAATGTGCATTTGTCCCAAAGATTATTATTGATTGATTCATGATGTCTTATTACTTGCTCTCAAACTATTTGTTTCTAGTCACAACTTGAACTTTGAAGGTGACCTGGCATTTATGTTTTGCTCCACTCTTAAGGACAAGCTGAATACTACTATGCTATGCTTTCTTATGCTCGAAACAAACATATGACTTTCAAATGCATTATTATTCATGATCTTTTGTTTGTGTTACTTTCTATGTTGCAACATGATTGCGAAGTTTAATTGTTAGAATTATACCTATCACGCCTGTGTTTAGAGTACTACGATCTCAGCTTTACAAATGCTTTTACAATTATGATGATCAAAATTATGTTGGTAGCATGTCACCTTAGAATTTTATTTTATCGTTTTTCCTACTCGAGGAAGAGTAGAACTAAGCTTGGGGATGTTGATACGTCATAAACGTATCTATAAAATCTGATTTTCCATGTTGTTTTCATGCCATATGCTACATGTTTTCTATACATTTTACATCACTTTTATGGATTTCCTGGGACTAACCTATTGACAAGATGCCACAGAGCCAGTTCATGTTTTCTGCTGTTTTTGGTTTCAGAAAAGTTGTTCTGGAAATATTCTCGGAATTGGACGAAACAAAAACCCAGGACCTTAGAATTCTGTCACGTACACGGAGTCCGGAGGAGACCCTACGGGGGGCCTGGAGGGCCCACACCATAGTGCAGCGCACCCCTTGGCCGCGCCACCAGGTGGTGTGGTCCCCCTGGCCACCCATCGACGTTGCCCTTTTGCCTATATAAGCTCCTCCTTGGGAAAACCCTAAAGCCCCGAGCCTTTTTCCACCAAAAGTTCCGTAGCCGCCGTCATCGTCAACCCTAATTAGGGAGGGTTCTAAATCTCTCCCCGGCACCCTGCCGGGAGGGGAAATCATCACCGGAGGGCTCTACACCACCATGCCCTCCTCCGGAGTGATGCGTGAGTAGTTCATCCTTGGACTACGGGTCATAGCAGTAGCTAGATGGTTGTCTTCTCCTCGTTATTCCTCATGTTTAGATCTTGTGAGCTGCCTAACATGACCAAGATCATCTTATTGTAATGCTACATGTTGTGTTTCCTGGGATCCGTTGAATATTGAATGCTATGTCCAGTGATTATCAATCTATCATGTTCTTTCATGTTTATGTTATTTATGATCTTGCATGCTCTCCATTACTAGTAGATGCTTTGGCCAAGTTGATGCTTGTAACTCCAAGAGGGAGTATTTATGCTAGATAGTGGGTTCATGCCTCCCTTTTATCCACGCTCGAGTGACAGAAACGTAAGGGATGGGGGATGTGATGTTGCCATTAGGGAGAAAACAACGTTGTTTACATTGTTTACAATACACACTTTACTTGATGCAATTATTTGTTACTTGCAACTTAATACTTGAGTTTTGATCGGATTACACTCCGAGGGTGGATTATTAGTCATAGATGCAGTTTAATAACGGTCTATGAATTATGTTGTAATGCCCGCATGAATCACATAGTAATCACCATGTCATGCATATGCACTACGGTGCATCCTTTATATCTGTCAATTGCCCAACCATAATTTGTTTACCCAGCATGTTATCTATCCGTTTTGGAGAGACAACTAGTGAACTTTGGACCCCGGTCCATTCTTTTACACTGATAATACAACCTATTGCATACACTATTTTCCTTTCATGTACTGCCATCATTGTTCTCTTTTCATTCATTGCAAACCAACATTGTTTTCCACACTATACGTATAATCCTTTGTTTTCAGTAAAGTAACTTGGTTGTGTTGTGTTGTGTAGATTCCACGTTGCTGCTAAACTGGTAGTGCGCCCTACCAACAACAGTTGCCAACAACCTTTAGAAGTGATTTCTTTCTCCCACTGGTCGATTCAACCATGGTTTCTTTCTGAGGGAAAACTTGCCGCTGCACTCTTCACACCTTACACTTGAGGTTTCCCAACGAGTGCACTCCTGCATCATGAACATCCTTTTCTTCTTTTAGTTACTATTGACATGCCAAGTTATACTCGATATTTTCCTTAGTCATACAAGTAAGAACTCCTTCTTTGCTTGTCCTATTCTGAACACCTTCAGAATCCTGTCTAAGAAAATAATCCGACTTAATGTTATTAGGCTCTTCGATCTATACACTATAGATTTAATCCCTAGTACTTCTAACTTCATTCATACATAATTTATACACTTAAATAATCATGTATACTTTGCTTAGAGGATCTGTATCTTTCCCAATATGTCACCACATATAAATCTTTCCAACATGTCACCACATATTAGTTAGGAACGGTACATAGCTCCCACTTAAATATGCCACCCACATATAAGAATAGGAAATTCATTTTAGCTCCCACTCAAATATGCCGTTCACATATAAGGTTAAGAAGAGCTAATTAACTCCCACTCACTTTTCTTTAAATTCATGTCTCTTCACCTATTTTGGACAAGCTCCAAAATCCATTGATTACATTATCAAAGTGAAGATTCTGGCTTTGATATACTTGCTTTAGCCCATGAATGGACAGCTGAAGTTCGCATACGTGTCTAGCATCCTTAGGATCAACAAAACCTTCTTGTTGTACAACTACTACTCTTCCTTAATGTTTCCATTATGGAACACAGTCTCTTTGTCCTTCTAACAATTTCTCAAATTGTATTAACTGCTAAAACAATCCTAAATAGACTTAAGGTTCGCCACCTGAGATTAAAACTCGATGTGGTCAACTCTTTGAATTTGTCGAAACAATTTTGTGACAAATCGAACTTCATAAACAGTTGTAATTCTTCCAGTGTCTATCTTCTCATAAAATTCCATTTGCTCACAACGGCCTGGAGGCCATTTGAGAAGATCTACCCAAGTCACCACTTGGTAGTCATACATGGATTTTATCTAGGATTATATATGAATCATAGCCATTTATCGGACTTAGGTCCACCATCTCTTATTCGTAGTTTGTAGGTTTATCATGTTTCACAAACATGATGGTTGTCACAAGATTTCCATACCTCTCGTACCCCTATGATCTTAGTAAGAGCTTTAGATGAGAGTCGTGATAATAACCACTAACTTCCTTCGAGAGGACGGTTATGAACGACTTCTGATGCGCCACTCGATGTCTGGAGAGAAATTTCATGAACTCTGTCTTACTCTACCTTTTCTCTCACTTATACCCTTGGCAAGATACGACTTCTTGAGAAAGGTATCTTCCAGCAACAAATTTCCTTCGCTGTGAAAGATGTCTCCAGTTAATTTACCACATATTCTATAAAGATGAATTTATCCGCTTTAGGTTCAAACACATCGGAAACCCAAATTACATAAACGACAATCTAGGCGAAAATTCCATGCCATAACTCATATGGTATTCTCTCCACGGATTTAGATGGTTTCCCTGTTATTTATTCTAACATGTAACTCAAATGATAACAATAATTCGATAAGTGATATTTATCGACCACACATTATCCAATGGATTATGGTCACAACGTGCAAACACACCATAGCAATGTGGTGTACTATGAAACGTAATTTGTGAAACGCTTTTCACAAGTCTTCTGATGATATACCAAAACTCATAATTCCAATCATTGTCTTCTTGATTAGCATCGCGGGACATTGATTTTCTTGTTAAGTCTACTTCACTGAACTTGTTTGAACTCATCAAACTTTTCAAATCAGCATTTCTTTAAGTGGATATATACATATCTACTCAAACCATCGTTTGAAGTTTACAAAACAATCATTTCCACTACTCGGTTGAACTACTCATTGATCTTGGACACATCAACATGTATGTTTTTCAATAAGTTAAATTACGTTTCACAAACGAAGTCTTTAGTTATGTTTGTCCATGAAGAGCAATTTGCATGTGTGAAAATATCAAATCTAATGACTCAAACGTCCAACAGGGTGGAGCCTCTTCACGGATATAACATTGACTTGATTTCAAACAACAGTGCCACATGAATGTGGTGTCATTACTAAGTTCATGTATTTGGAAATGTTATGAATGTAGGAACTACTACCAAAAATAAGAACAATCCATTCATAACCAGTGTATGATCATTAATAGATATCACTCATAAATATAAGACAACGACTTGTCACAAACACATATGAATAATTGTCTCGCTTGTGGCAAGACACACTTATAATGATGATGCTAACATGTGATTATGAAATATATCATTTTAAATGGTAGACGTAGAGGGAGAATGTTGACGGTCATCACAACATCTTACTTGCCATCATCGACACACATCGTCTCCTCGTCTTTCCAAGACACACAAGCAGAAAATCTTGTTTTCATAAAACATGAATGGTATCATAACTTTAGCCACTACAATGAGCATTGGTTTAGGCAAAGCATTCATAATGCGTATATCATATATACCATCATCGTTGATGACTTCCCGGTAATCTATTTTAGCTTCTCGGTTTTTTAACACAACCAAGAATTCATGAAAGTGAACAATTCGCCTTGCATGATATAGTCCATCAAATTATCTGCAACTAGGGTGGGCAGTGATGGTGCAGGAGTGCACTCATTTGGAAACCCCAAGAGGAACGTTATCAAGACCACAACAACAAGTTTTCCCTCAGAAAGAAACCAAGGTTGAATCGACCAGTAGGAGAAAGAAATCACTTATGAAGGTTGATGCAGCTGATGTTGGCAGGGCGCTCTACCGGTTCAGCAGCAACGTGGAATCTATACAACACAATCAAATTACTTTGCCTCAACGAAGAAGTGAGGTTGTCAATCTCGCCGGTTTTGCTGAAAGAAAGGATTAGACGCATGGTGTGGAAAATAGTATTGGTTTGCAGTAGATGAAAGAGAACAATATTTGCAGTAGTAAAACAACAGTTGTAGTGGTTGTATATCAGTGTAAAGAAACGGACCGGGGTCCATAGTTTACTAGAGGTGTCTCTCCAAAACAGATAGATAACATACTGGGTAAGAAAATTACAGTTGGGAAATTGACAAATATAAAGGCTACACCGTAGTGCAGATGCATGACATGATGATTACTATGTGATTTGTCGTGGGATAATCACGGCAGACGTTACCGGGGGTAACTTATCTTGGGGCAATTCGACTCTGGTGTTTGGGAGAGGGTTTAGCTCAAGGGAAACCATGTTATCAATCAATCTGGTAGCTCTGGCAATCAAGTCGCCGAGTCTCCGATCTAGGGTTACAATCTCAACTCTCGTATTATAGGGGATACTCCAATAGCTAGTCAAAAAACTCGTGTTAAACTAACCCTAGGAGCCGGCTTATATAATATCCGGCCCCCTGGCTTCCTATCCAAGGCATACTCGGAGTCCTACCCGGTCACCGCATACAAACCCTAAGTTTCCTTATCGGAACCCACAATCCGGGTTTTGAGGCCTACGCTCTTGGGCCTTCTAGAAACTCCTTTTCCTTAAGCCGAGTCTTGCGCAGCTCCCTTTGGGCCGAGTTACACCTTGACGTTAGCCTACCGGGTTATCATCGCTCCATCAGTAGTCCCCAGAATAGCATGGGCTTCGCAGGATTTTCCTTGAAGCGCATGCTATTCCCTGCAAAAATAATAAACATACAAGTTCATAAAATACCGGGTTAGGATGCTTTGATAATAGCTAGGCCTAACTCCACAGGTGGTCCATATAATAACCCAGCTTTCTCCGAGTCCAACGTCGTTTTCCCGGGTCAACACTCCGAGGAAAACACAGAAGACCCGGCTCACATTGTCCATTAGTTAATCCGAATATCGCGGAAACGATCTGCTCTGATCTTTTCCGGATATCTCGTAACAGGAGCATTTACTGCTTATCCCAAAAAATCCGGTCGGGTATCCCTTTCCCGAAATTTTGGCTCCCGCTCCTTAGACCTAGGGCTCTCCACCCGCACCTATAAATAAGCGTTCCCAGGGTAACCCTAAGCTCAACACTCCATTTCCCCCATCTCCTTCATCTCCAATCTCCCTCGGCGCTCCCTCGCCCGAGCTCAAGGCCGCGCCGCCACGGCGTCTACTGGCGCGCAGCCGGAAGCGAACCGCCACCGCCTGCGCTCCGCATCAGCTCGCACCGCGCCGCCGTTGACCACCGCCGCCGCGCCCTCGAACAAATCACCGGAAGATCCAAAGGGTCACCGCGACTATGCCATCTGCCGCCGCCGTGCTCTCCTCCCGATCCCGCCGGTAAGCAACCTTGCTCCATTGATCTCACCTTCAATCTTACTCGAACTAGATCAAATTTTAGATCCGCTCTTAGATGATTTTCTTGCTCCGCATCAATTGGATAACCCATGCTTTTGTTCTTTCACAACCAACACTCAAGATAGATCCAATAGTACACCTCGCGATGCACCTCTATTACCTGTAGTCACAAATTTCCCCGTAATTTTCTCCGTCTAGATCCAATCTGTCAAAGTTTTTCACAGTTGCTCTTTGGTTAATCGGATAACCTGTCATTTCCGGGTCTTAGGTTACTTACAGTCTGCACTTTTACCTCCTGTTTTTTAGACTACGCACATGGCACCCAAAACCAGCATGAAGACCAAGGGGAAACAGCCGGCGAAGGCAAAGCCGACTCAATCTATATCCGCCAACTGGGCAAGGTCCACTGTGACCAAGGCAAAATTGGATGAGCTCGCAGAGTCGGGCGTCCTCCCCACCCGGGAAGATAATCACTGGCGCGTCCCTGGGGAGGAGACTCGGCCCACTCCGGGTATCGACGAGGTAATCTGCTTCGTCGAACATGTGATCCGGGGATTCCGTCCCCCGGGTCACCCCTTCTTCCGCGAGTTGCTGAGCCATTATGGTCTACGAGTTTTTGACATAGGCCCCAATTCTATGTTGAATATTACTCATTTCATTGTTCTGTGCGAATCATATTTATGCATCCCCCCGAATCTTGCGCTATTTCTCGAACTGTTCCAATGCAAACCGTGCCGCGAAAGCGGCGACGGAGCCCTCCTGGCTTGCGGCGGGGTATCTATCCAGAGGCGGAAGAACTCCTTGATGCCGACTATGAGCCTCAACTCCCACGTCAAGCACTGGCAGAAGACCTACTTCTACTGTCAGGACACCTCCTCACCCGGTGAAAAGATTTTGCCGGGTTTCTCCGAAGGCCTTCTTGATCTTTCCGACAATCTTAATTCTTTCGCTTCTGAGTCGGACAGGCAGTCCATCCAACCCCTTCTTGCCAAACTCGCTGTTCTATCGGCCCAAGGTCTTCTTGGGCTCAACTTAGTTAAAACTTGGGTAAAATTCCGAATCTAACCAAATGCCGTCCGGCCCAAGCTGATGTGCGAATATTCTGGGCACGTCACGGATTCACTCCGTTACTCACTGAGGAACTACCCAGCCGCTGACGCGAACAAGATAATCAAGAGTTTCTTGACCGAGAAAATGGAAGTGATCCGGACTATAGCCGGCTTGGAGCCATTTACTCGCGATAACCCGGCTCCCGCGGTAAGATCCGGCCCTTACTCTTTATTCTCGTACCTTTACCTGACACAGTCACTAACCTTTACCATTGTGCCTTTATCTCAGGAAGATAGCGCTTTCTGGAAGATCGAGACCCCTCCTCCTTCCGAGAACTCAGAAGAGAACGAGGAGCCGGCTGACTCGGACGAAGGTAATATCCGGGTTTCACTTATTTCCATTTCTATTAACTTTACTCTTCCAACCTATTTTCCTTTTCCGACAATGTGTTATGCTTTTCAGGGCTAGAGGATGAGGAGGAGACTCAGTCGGACGAAAGCGAGGCTGAGCCGGACGTCGAGGTTGGAGCCAAGAGGAAGCCCCGAAGGGTGGTATTCAAGGTTCCGTATTCCACTATCACCTCCAAACCATATTCATTCGCTAATATGTGCAAGCTTAACCAATGCTTGTCCGATTCGCCAAACTTGAAGGAACCCGCTCCAGTTAAGCGCAGGGTAACCCGGAACTCCCCGGGTGATGACCCTCTCAACCCGGGTATCCCCTCGTCCCCAGCTCGCCGTGCCGGTATTCCCCAGACCCATCCTTCTGATTCACCTCAAAAACATCCTTCTCCCAATCACCCACTAGCCGGACAATTTCGGGTCTCACTTTCGGACTCCTTGACAGCCTCCTCCGGGTCTAGTAATGATCTTCCGGCGGATTTCTTCGTGAACACTGGGTAAACCACCTCTCTCGCTATTTGGCACGCCAACACTTTCCATAAGTTTCGTTCACCATATGCTAACTGCTCCTTTTATTTTCCTCAGAGCCAAGGTCACAACCAGTGACCTGGACGACATGGACGTGGATAACCCTGCGATGGAAGAGCCGGTAGATACTGTGAGGGCCGCGGCTGGCGGCGCTGAAGAAGAAGAAGACCTGCTAAAAGACCTGGCCGATCAGGAGGTCGAGTATCCTTTTCCCTCGCATGGATCCGGGGGTGATGGTGTTGAAGTCCTGGGTGCAAGGATGGGTGACCCCACTCCTGAGACCCAAGCAACCCGGGTGTCCCCCCTCAAGCAGGAAAGGACTCCTCCTCCTCGTGACCCGGCCCCCAGCTCTTCCTGGATGAAGCTTGATGAGCTGAGCTTTGATGAGATGCTAAGTTGTCTCTACACCTTGAAAACTGATGAGAAGGGGATTTTGGAAGCCATGGCGGAAAAGCACCAGGTAAGTGAACCAATACTGCTTATACTCTCACCTAGTCCCCAAGTTCCGAGTGAACTATGTGTAGTTTACTTGGTACTTTATAACGCTATAGTTTGTCACGCCCGGATTTATCCTTTGTTCCGACTTATATTTCATTTGCTCTTTTCGCACGCTTACGTGGCCCAATCTGAGGAGGTGTTGGCTAAAACCAACAAACTCCTTGAGACGGAGACAAAGCTGCGTGAAGCGCTGGAAGCTGATGCTGAAAAGCTTGATAAGAATGTGAAAAAGTATAAGAAGAGGTCCCAACTTGCTGAGGCTGAACTGAAGAAACTGTCGGCCCAAATTGCCGATACTTATCGCACGCTACTTGGTAATGACTTTTACCCGATTAACTTATAACCCGGATTTCTTGTTCTGCAAAAACTCGGAATTTCTTGCTTTAACCTTTCTGTTACTCTGGAGGGCCAGGTGAGACTATGCCAGAAGAAGATGATATCGAGAAGCTGAAGACCTTGAAGGCCGTGATCCGGCAACTCTGTGCCGGCACAAAATGGATTTTACAAGCTATCAAGTGGCCGGGCACCGGGTATGGTGTTTTGAACACTTTGCTTGACGCGTGTTCCACCATTCCCGAGTGGATCGACCACTGGAAGCGCTCTTCGTGCCGGGTTGGAGTAACCCGGGGACTCGCTCTGGCCAAGGCCTACTTCCCCAAGCTTGAGCCGGCAAAACTCGTTGGCGGGTTTCCCGAATTCAACAATGATGGCTCCAAATTTTCTGGAAAGAACTTCAAGACTATCAACACTGAGGTGCGTCACTCGGCGAGCTTGATCGCCGACAGTCTGGATCTGAGCAACATCGTTCCTCCGTATGATGCCAAGGACAAGCCCATTAAGTCGGATTTGCCTAAGCCTTATGACATGCTGGCACGGTGGAAGGCGGAAGCTGCCAAGAGGAAGGAAGAAGCTGCGAAGAAGAAGGCTGAGGCCGATACTGCGCCCGCCACCTCTACGCCGGTTGTCCCTCCTCCAGCACGCGCCAGTACTGCTGCTGATCCGGATGCAGGAACCGGGAAAACCATCAGCGAGCAAGTTGAAGAGCCGGCTGCCAAGGATAACGCTGAAGACTCGGCGAAGGATGCCGAGCGAAGTTTCACTTTTCACTGCCTCAAACATTTCATTCGGCCCATGGGCATCTAAAACAATTATTCTTTTAATAGTGCGCCTGTGCACTTTTCGATACTACTCCCTCGGTTTGTAATACGTTAGAACCTTAATAGTTTTCGTGGCCCTTCTGGCCTTTTGCATGGATTTGATATTTTACTAGCTTTAAACTTTTCGTTGCTGGTTTTCCGACTTTCGCTATTTTTCCTTTTGTGAGACTCGGTTTCCGGGTCTCGGGGGCTTTTGACAAGTGGATTTTTTCTAAGCCCCCAAGTCCCCAAGGCTCGGATGTTTGGGTTGTGGAGCTTAATGGCTAGACAATTTGTTACTTTTTTCAAATTCCCAAGTCCCCAAGGCCCGAATTTCTGAGTCTGGGGGTTTGGAGTTTTTTGAAAGAACAAACTGTTTCTGCTTAGGCCCAAACCCTAGAGTTGCTCATATAGGTTTGAAGTTACGCTTGATATATTGCGAGTTTCCGGCTGTTAACCTTGTACTCTGCATAACTTGTGGTTTGGATGACCCTTTTGATCCTCTTTGCTGTAAGACGGCTTTCGCGTGGATAATCAATGCTGCTATAACTGTATAAAAACAGGGTCAGGCAAGTCCCCATGGGCATCATGGCTGATTGTAATTACACGCTAGCAAAGCATGCCACTTTCTTGCAAGCCACATCAAGCTTAAGCACGAGAAATCAAGAGAATTTGGCTCTATTGTCCGGTTATAAGATTGTAACTGTACTTGTTCTAAGTAATCGGTCCTTATAACTTAATGGCATCGTGGCCGGGTCTTTGAGTTTGCAACTGTGCTATTCAAGCAATCAGCCCCCAAGACCTGTATATGTAATCTTTAGAAAACTACTGTACTTATAAATAAAGGACTAATACTTACCTGAAAACATCAAAAACTGAAAACAAAAACAGGAAAAAACTTAACGCATAAGAAAGAAACAACATCATAGTTTAACCATCTCTTTATTGATATGAGAAAAGTTAGGTCAGCAAGCCGCCTCATTAAAAACCCTCCAGTCCCCTTAGGTACCCTGGATAGGAAAAGAGTGCGTCTGAAACCTGCTGCCTGTTACATCGTGCGGTTCCACTTGTAAATCTAGTCTAGTCTAGGTGTAGTAGGGACGTAGCTGAGCCACGTTCCATGGTCTTTCCCTCTCTTGCATAGATGAAGTGGTGTAAGTGGTGTTATTGACAGTATCCGACTCTTCCCTTGCATCTACCAAGTAATATGATCCATTGTGCAAATTCCGGCTTACGATGAACGATCCCTCCCATGGTGGAGATAGCTTATGTTTTCCTTCCTTTGACTGTACCAGGCGTAACACCAGGTCTCCTTCCTGGAAGACCCGGGTTTTAACTCGCCGGTTGTGATACCTCCTCAGATCCTGCTGATATATGGCCGATCTCTCCAAAGCTTGTTCTTTGTGTTCTTCTAGCATATCCGCAGCGTCCTGCCGGGTCTTCTCGTTCTCTACCTCGATGTAAGCCGACACTCGGGGCGAGTCGTGAATGATATCACTCGGTAACACTGCTTCTGCACCATAAACCATAAAAAACAGGGTCATCTGGGTAGATCTGTTAGGTGTGGTGTTAATTCCCCAAACCACTGATGGTAACTCTTCTACCCATGCGCCAGCAGCTCTGATGCACGGAACCCGCAGCCGTGGTTTTAACCCACGAAGTAATTCCTGGTTTGCCCTTTCCACTTGTCCATTAGCTTGTGGATGGGCTACTGAAGCTATGTCAAGCCGGATTCCATTGTTCCCACAGAATTTCTCCATCTCACCAAGGGACATGTTGGTTCCATTGTCTGTTATTATGCTGTGAGGATACCCAAACCTGTAGATGATTCTTTTTAAGAACTTGACTGCTGTGATTGCTTCGCAATTGGTAACTGGCATAACTTCAACCCACTTTGTAAATTTATCGATAGCTACCAAGAGATGGGTCTTTTTGCAGGGTGACATGTGGAAGGGGCCCACCATGTCCATGCCCCAAACAGCGAACGGCCAGGTTAATGGGATTGTTTGCAACTCCATAGCCGGCACATGGATTTGGCGAGCGTACCTTTGACATCTATCGCACCTTGCCACAAACCGTTCCGCGTCTGCTAAGGCTGTGAGCCAAAAGAAACCGTGCCGATATGCTTTGGCCACAAGGGATCTTGTGGATGCATGATGCCCACAGTCACCTTCATGGATCTCTTTCAGGATCTGCCGGCCTTCTTCTGGTGCTACACAGCGCAAAAAGACTCCTGCTGCACTCCTTTTATATAACTCGCCATTGATGATGGAATAGCCCTTTGCTTGTCTCAGAATTTGCCTTGCTAAAACTTCCTATGGTGGTAACTCGCCCCGTGATAAATAAGCTAAAAACGGCTCTGTCCACTCAGGAACGGCACGTACCGTGGCCACAAGCTCTTAATCCGGGTCTTGGTTAGCCACCTCTTCCTCAGACTCGGTTTTAACAGATGGCCGCCATAACTCGTCCAGGAAAACATTGGGTGGAACCGGCTCTCTGCGCGAGCCGAGTCTTGCGAGTGCATCTGCTGCCTCGTTCTTTCGCCTGTCAATATGCTCCACCTCATACCCGGAAAAATACCCGGCGACCCTGTCCACCTCTCTGCGATACGCTGCCATGGTTGCATCCTTCCTATCCCAGGTTCCTGAGGCCTGCTGCACCACAAGATCCGAATCTTCATAGCATCGTATCCGCCTGATGTTCATCTCCTTGGCTATTTTCAATCCGTGTAATAATGCCTCATATTCGGCCACGTTGTTGGAGCAATCAAAGTGAATTTGCAACACGTAGCTCAGTTTATCTCCTTTGGGTGATGTAAGTACCACCCCAGCTCCTGATCCCTCGTACTGCTTAGAACCATCAAAGTGCATCACCCAAGACTCGGAACTTGGTGTCAGTGTTGGCATGCTTGTGTGAGTCCAATCATTGATGAAATCGACTAAAGCTTGGGACTTGATTGCTGACCTGGGCTCGTAGTTGATATGATAATCTCCCATCTCAATGGCCCACTTGGCTATTCTGCCTGTTGCATCTGAGTTTCTGATAATATCCGACATTGGAATAGAGCTAACCACTGTTATGGGGTGTTCCTGAAAATATGGTTTCAATTTCCGGCTGGCCATGAAGACCCCAAAAACCAACTTCTGCTAGTGTGGGTAAGGCTGCTTTGCTTCCAATAATACCTCGCTTACGTAGTAAACCGGCCTCTGTACCGGGTGATCCTTTCCATCCTCTTTACGCTCAACAACAACCACTGCGCTAACCGCCCGGGGCCCAGCCGCAATATATAGTAACATGGGCTCCTTAGGACCCAGAGCTGCTAAGACTGGTGCCTCAGACAATTGCTTCTTTAGTTCCTCGAACGCCTCATCCGCCTCTTGGTCCCAAACGAACTTGTCGGATTTCCTCAAGAGCCGGTATAATGGAATTGCCTTCTCGCCGAGTCTAGATATGAACCGGCTTAGTGCTGCTACGCATCCTGTGAGTTTTTGAACATGCTTCAAATTTTCCGGCTTTTTCAGACTCTGGATGGCTTTGATCTTGTCCGGGTTTGCCTCGATTCCTCTCTCGGAAACAATGAATCCGAGTAATTTTCCTGCTGGAACTCCAAACACGCACTTTGTAGGGTTAAGTTTCATCTGACACCTTCTCAAATTCTTGAATGTTTCCTTTAGATCATCAATAAATGTTTCCGCTTTCCTGGTCTTGATCACCACATCATCCACATAGGCGTGAACGTTGCGTCCAATCTGATCCTCAAAGCACTTCTGTATGCATCTCTGGTAAGTTGCACCAGCATTCTTTAGCCCAAAAGTCATGGTTTTGTAACAAAAAGCCCCAAAGGGGGTTATAAACGATGTTTTCTCCCAATCTTCCTTCTTGAGCTTGATCTGATGATACCCGGAATACGTGTCCAGGAAACATAATAGGTCACTACCAGCCACTGCATCTATGATCTGATCTATCCTTGGAAAGGCAAATGGATCCTTTGGGTAGTGCTTGTTGAGACTCGTGTAATCTATGCACATCCTCCACTCATTACTCTTTTTCAGTACTAGAACCGGATTTGCCAGCCAATCCGGGTGAAATACCTCCATGATAAAGCCGCTGCCAATAGCCGGGCAATTTCTTCTCCTATAGCTTTTCTTCTCTCCTCATTCATTTTTCTCAGGCCCTGTTTCACAGGCCGAGACTTAGGATCGACGTGTAAACTGTGCTCAGCTAACTCAGTCGGGATACCTGGCATATCACTGGGCGTCCAAGCGAAAACATCTTGATTTCCGCGAATGAACTCAATGAGCGCCTCTTCTTGCTTACTGTCTAGCTTAGATCCTATAGCAAATTTCTTGGAGGGATCACCTTCAACAAAAGCCACCATCTTTGTGTCATGTGCCGCCTTGAATTTTGCTCTCTCATCCTCCGTATTCGGCCTCTTTAACGCTGTTCTGTCATCCGGGTCTACTTGAGACCGGTAATACTTGAGCTCTTCCTTTCTACAAGCTTGTTCCGCCATTGCCGCGTCTCCTTCGTCACACTCAGCCGCTATAACCCGGCTCCCATGGATGGTGATGGTCTGCTTGGGACCCGGGATTTTTAGCTGTAGGTATACGTAACACGGCATGGCCATGAACTTGGCGTAAGCCGGCCTTCCAAACAACGCGTGATAGGGGCTGCGCAACTTTACCACCTCGAACGTGAGCCACTCCACTCGGAAATTATCCTTTGATTCTCCAAAAGCGACCTCCAATGTAATCTTCCCCTCGGGGCACGCCGAGTGACCCGGTATGATCCCGTAAAAAACCGTAGAACTTTTCTGTAGCTGGGACTCCTTGAGGCCCATCCGTAGGAAAGTTTCCCAATATAGGATATTGATGCTTCTTCCGCCATCCATTAACACCTTTTTCAACTCATAACAATTAACCTGTGGTGCAACCACCAATGCTAAGACTCCCGGGTGTTCTATTCTTTCCGGGTGATCCCTTCTGCTCAATGTAAACTCTTGATCCGACCACCTTAGGTATCTCGGGACAGCCGAGGAAACCGAGTTTACTGCCTTTTTGAGTATCTTTCTATCCTTGTTAGAAGTGCCTATGGTGTGAACGTGGTACTGGCCCAATTGCTTGGGGTTGGCCTGGAAACCTCCAGCTCCTCCCTGATTGTTACCCGGATTACCACCTCCTAGGTTGCCTGCTGGGGGTGGGCCGTTGCCCGGGTTACCACCCGGACCTGGTCCTGCTCCCCGGCCTGCACCTCGCATTGCCTTCTGTATTTCCTCATTCTTCCATCTCTGTAAATCCATGCACTGTTCCAGCGAATGATTGGCCGGCCTGCCGTTCCTGCTATGGCGCGGACAGGGCATCCTGAAGGCCTCTATATGGTTAGCCAGTCTTGGCGGCCCTTGGTAATTTCCTCCATGAAAGTTTCCTCCGCTGAAATTTCCTTCTGCTCTGGGTCTTGCAAACCCGGCCTCTGTGTTCGCGACAAACTCGGAACTTCCCTCGTACGGGCGCTTATTCTGCTTGTTTCCATTATTTCCTCCATTATTACCCGGCGCAGATCCATTGCCGGGTCTTCCACTGTTGCTTGCGTTAGCTTTGGCTTTCTTGTCATCAACATCCTCCTTTGTGGTATCCGTAGCGGCGTGCTTGTTGCACGCGTCCATCAACTCTCTCATAGTAACCTCCGAAGCATTCCGACTAGATTTCATGCGTGTTAGCTTTTGCACTGGAGGTATGTACTTGCATGTTTTCGCCATAGCCTGTAGCGCATCCTTTGGCTGAATATCTGTAGACGAGTGGAGTATTTCTATAACCCGGCGCACCCAACTGCGCGCCGACTCACCCTTCTTCTGGACACATCGTTCTAGATCATCGATTGTAAATAACTTCCTGCACGTCCCATGGAAGTGCTTGATAAATGCAACTTTCAGCTCACTCCACGAATTGACAGATTTTTCTGGTAAATTGTTGAACCATAACTTTGCCGATCCCTCTGACATCATCAGGTACATGAATTTGGCTTGCATATTTTCGGATGCATTGCGAATCGACATGGCCATTTCATAACTACTCAACCAGGTTTCTGGATCCATGGTTGGCTCGTAATTCACCACTTTACCCGGTTCCTTGAACTTATCCGGGTAAGACTCGGCTCTGATGGCGTCCGACAAACACTTGGGCCCGGCTAAAATTGCCGGTACTGGCCTTACCCGGGAAACATGCGATCCAGCGACAGGTGCGGCCGGGGGTGCAATCGCTGCCGGCCCTCATACCGCAGACCCGGCTGCTGCGCGCCTGGCTCGAGAACTGTCCACGATAGCTTGTGCGGATGATACTACAGGTGTTGCTGGTCTACGGGGAGGAGGCGGCATTTGCTGCTGCTCTGCCCTCCGCCGTGCTGAGCTTGTCTGAATATTACCGGTGTTTCCGTTATGCCGGCTTACATACGGCGTTCCATGCATTCCGCTCCTGTTATCCGGGTAATTGACTTGCTGAGCCACTGCCGTGCGCAATAGATCTATCGCCCGCCGGGTCTCCTCCGCATGGGGTGACTCTCTTATGGGGATGCGATCCAATGCCAATGTTGCTGCATACACATTGTCCATGGGATTATTGAAGTGACCTGGCGGAGTGTGAAATCGTGGTGGTGGTGCTGTATTATCAGTTACAATTCCTGTTTGCAATGTTGGTAACCCGGCTTGTACGTTTGCCGGCTGTCCTCCCAGGGTTGCAGGCTGATGTACGGTTTCCTGATTCACAACTGGAATAAGTTGGTCCTGAGGTGTAATAAACAGCACGGCCGGGTTTAAAGTTCCTCCCGTTGCCGGTAATCTCGTCTGGTATCTCTGATGCATCCTGGTCGACTCAACCCGGAGCCGGTTCTCCAATGTCTCCAGCTCACGTTGGCGCATGTCTATCCCTTGTCTCTCGGCTTCTACATCTCTCCTCTGTTGGTCCAATGCACGGCGAGCCACATCCAGATCCGCAGCGCGTGCTGCCGCGTTTTCCGGGGTTATCACCGTTGCTAGTACTGTAGGATCCAAGATCAGGTTATTGTTGAACAGAGCCGGATTTTGCGGATTCGAGGGCCCTGCTCCTGGCGTTCTGTTCGTCATAAACCCAAACATGTTTATTTGCAATTCACTTTCCGGGGTGTTGCTGGTGACTGAAGCCGACTCTCCGTCAACCCGGGCTATGACCGGATTTCCATCAACCGGATTTTGTTGCTGAGCCAATGCTCGCGCTGCTCCGACCGCGGCCGTGGTCACGTCCCCCTGATTGAGATTGGTTGCAGGGGCCGTGTAGACCGCGACCTGGCGCGCGATGCCTGGTGAAGACTCGTATTCCTCTTCGTCACAGCTATCCTCCTCGTACCGGTCCTCCAGCAGGTGCAGGATAGACTCGGTATCATCTTCTCTCATGACCCTGCCACGCGGGGTCCATGCCGGCTCCTCCGGCTGTTCCCTCTTCGTGGTGGGCTCTTCTATCGGATCTACCGTCCCGACCGATTCTTCTCCATCCGACTGAACGCAGGTTGCTCCTCCTGACACAGAATCATATCCAAAATTGTCAGGGATTGAACCGGACGTACATACCATGCCAATGATGACGTTAACCCGGCCGATTGTGACGACAGATCCGGATTCCAGCAGATCCGACTCTAGCCCCCAGCCAAAATCATCCACCAGCTTCTCTCCTTCTGGGTTGGTGTAGATCTCGCCGATGACGAGGTTCTTCATGTTCTCCCGAGCTTCTCCCGTGATGTAAACACCTTTGGACGCAGGCCCCACGGTGGGCGCCAACTGTCGTGGGATAATCATGGCAGACGTTACCGGGGGTAACTTATCTTGGGGCAATTCGAGTCAAGTGTTTGGGAGAGGGTTAGCTCAAGGGAAACCATGTTATCAATCGATCTGGTAGCTCTGGCAATCAAGTCGCCGAGTCTCCGATCTAGGGTTACAATCTCAACTCTCGTATTATAGGGGATACACCAATAGCTAGTCAAAAAACTCGTGTTAAACTAACCCTAGGAGCCGGCTTATATAATATCCGGCCCCCTGGTGTCGGATATATACCGAATAGGGGTATAGAAGATGGTAGACAAAAGAGCTGGACTACCAGGGTGGCCTGCAAGGTAATGGGCTTAGGTCCATTGGGCGGCCCAGTAGTCCGACGCGCAGAAGCCGGATTCTAGAAGAACCCGGATCACGGCCCGCGTGATCTGGCTTGGAGAAGAAGACGGATTCCTTACTTTCCAAGTTACAAGTTAAACGTAGTCTTCTAGGTTTCTGGTTCTGTAAGCCCTAATCCGGCTATTATATAAAGCCGGACGGGAGATAGATTTCATAAGTTCCCTTAGTTCCAAGGTTCTAGGTTCAAGCTCAAGCCTTACGCAACTCGCCGGGAAGTTCATCCTCGACGAGTAGCTGGATCTATTCCCTTACATTGTAACCTTATTATACGGGCTTTAGTCCCACATAGTGAGAAGTGCAGGAGTAGGTACGCCGTACTGTCGCGACGTACCGAACCTGGGTAAATCCCGTGTTCTGTATTATTACGCTATCCCGTTACCCCACGTCTCTACCGTAGTCTCATGGCACCCCAGTCTATGAAAACTACTACGATGTCTCGACAGTTGGCGCCCACCGTGGGGCAAACGACGTCAGGCGTGAAGTTCCGATCTGAGATATTAGGCGGGATCGGAAGATCGATCACGGTCGGAAGCTTGGAATTCGACGACGACGTCGGGCGCTTCCTCGACAACGGATCCTACATCCCGGCGCAAAACCATCTGGTAAGTGCCTGCGTTTTACCGATTGGATCTGCTAATATCTTTATCGGATTAACCGCGGAAGCAATGGGGTTTTGCGGTGAAAGCAATTATCTCCCACCCGCCCTATACCCAGTCGAAGACGACTATGATGCCGGATTTTGCTCAGATCGCCGACAAAACAGTGATACACACTTTATCGGCATGGTGCAATCCGAGATCGCCGAAAACACGGATGACGGAAATCCCGTGCAAGAGGCAGACAACGATACACCCGTCACAGAGACGGAAGAACCAATACCCGTCACAGAGACGGAAGATCCGACATCCGTCAACCAGACGATGAACTCGGAAACAGAGTCCGTGCTTGCCGCCATTGAGGCGAGATTGGAGTCGGAAACCGGATCGGATAACTTCTCCGAAGACGAAGATGATGATGCCTTCGTAAGAAAAGTTAAATCCTTTCAAGAGGGGTTCCATGAAGTGCTAATGGCAAAACCAGCTGATACAACGGGTGCCGATAGCCAGGAAAGCCCTAAAACCCCTCCGCCAGCAGAGGAGAGGGAAGACGGAGAAACTTCTCCGATATTTCCTAATGTCAAGGAGATGACAGAGGATGAACCTGTCAAAAAACCTCCCTCTTCCAAGAAAAAGCACCGTGCTTCTAAAAAACTCCAGTACAAACTCCGGAAGAAAAAGTCAGCTGATCTCGCTGATGAAAACCCGGAAGTTGGAGATATTAGTGGCACAAAGCCTACGGAAAAGAAATCTAAGGAAATCACTGCTCCGCCAATGACAGAACTGGAAGAGCAAGAACTATTACAAACTCCAGTGGGACCCAATGAACCCCCTGAGATGCTGGAAGCCAGGAGACAAGCTTTCCAACGGCAACAGCAACAACTGCTTAGATCTCGGCAACACCTCCAACAAACCCATAATGACATCAAAATTATGAAGGAAGAAATTGAGGAGTACGAGAGAAAGCACAGATCTGCCTTAAAACCTACAAGGTTACCCGGAATTGCAAAACCTGGCTTCCTATCCAAGGCATACTCGGAGTCCTACCCGGTCACCGCATACAAACCCTAAGTTTCCTTATCGGAACCCACAATCCGGGTTTCGAGGCCTACGCTCTTGGGCCTTCTAGAAACTCCTTTTCCTTAAGCCGGGTCTTGTGCAGCTCCCTTTGGGCCGAGTTACACCTTGACGTTAGCCTACCGGGTTATCATCCCTCCATCATGATTCATGCGGGCATTACAACAAGATACATAGACTGTTATCGAACTACATCTATGACTAATAATCCACCCTCGGAGTGTCATCCGAGCAAACCTTGGGTATTAAGTTGCAAGCAACAGATGATTGCATTAAGCAAGGTGTGTAATGTAAACAATAAAATTATCTTTAGACAAAGCATTGTTGTTTTCTCCCTAATGGCAACATCACATCGCCCAGCCGTTACTTTTCTGTCACTCGAGCGTGAGTGAACGGAAAGCATGAACCCACTATCGAGCATAAATACTCCCTCTTAGAGTTACGATCATCAACTTGGCTAGAGCACTACTAGTAACGGAGAGCATGCAAGATCATAAATAACATACACATGAAATAACATGATAGATTGATAATCATTGGACATAGCATTCAATATTCATCGGATCCCAACAAACACAACATGTAGAATCACAATACGATGATCTTGATCATATTAGGAAGCTCACAAGATCTAAACATGAGGCATAAAGAGGAGAGAACAACCATCTAGCTGCTTCTATGGACCCGTAGTCCAGGGATGAACTAATCACGCATCACTCGGAGGCAGGCATGGTGATGAAGAGCCCTCCGGTGAACTAAGAAACATGTAGCATATGACATGAAAACAACATGGAACATCAGAAATTATAGATACGTTTGAGACGTATCAGGCGGCAATCGCAGCACCCCATCATAAGTAAAATGGTATGTCATCTAGTAATAAGACTCGACGTGGTGTTTCAATGTCATCAATCATGACTACGACGTGTTCTGGGAAATCTCCTTCATTTTTCTTGAGAAGAAAACCTGACTCATGGTGCATAGAGAGCATTGAGCTCAGTGATCATTCTGAATGTTCACAATACACCTGCAGTTCACTGGACTATGATGAAATTACCCGCACAAACTTAATAATCGAATTATCTCTTTGTTAGTTGAATTACCGAGTTTAACTTTCGAATTATCCTTACGAACTTGATAATCAAATTATCTCATCGTTAACGGAATCTCTGGACTTATCTTCTAACGAGTTTTGTACCATATAGAGCTACAATGTTAAGCATGGAGTATCCTCAAGCTATGGTATAAAATGATGAAGTTGGACCCACCCTTTTTAAGTTTCTCAATCATAGGAATACGTCTAAGTTTAAGAGGGCTATAGAACAGGGTTTTGTCAATAAAAGTTTTGCTGAAATTTGGAGTGGGCTTTAGGCTCACTAGGCAATTTCCCTTTAATACCTAAGGCCCATGCTACCATAGCAAGTGGTGGGAGTTTAGTCCCATATTGCTAGTTGGGAGAGTTTACACCAGTTTATAAGCCGAGCTCTCTCCCCACTAGTATGAGTTGGTATGAAGAGAGAGGAGTTGTGGAGGTGTTCCACACGCGCACTCCTCCTCCGCCGCCCGTCTCGCCATGCCTGGCCTCGCCTCGTCAAGACGCGCCAGCCGCGGGAATGAGCCGAGTCGATGCCATTATTTTGGCAATCGAAAACGGAGAGTCAACAGACGCGCCAATAATATGAGACGTCATATTGATTGTTATCTGTAATTGCGTCACATTTATTTTGGTAACAGCCGAATAAACGCCACATTGATCACGTGGTAACGGGTGTAGTAAATGCGTATTGATTTTGTGAGCTGATTGTTCTCCTACCCGGTTGTGCCTATATATTGTAGGATCATTCGGACACAGAAAAACATACCTCATATGCCCGGCCTCTTTGCGCTCATTATCGTTCCACTCTCTGTTGCTTCCGCCGGTGATCCCATCCCGTCTACCGCGTACACGGCCGACGGAAGAGCAGGCCTCCGAAACACCGCCTCTCCAAGTCCTGTACGGGAGAGTGGCGATTAGGTTTTTGGGGAGCGTCTCCTACGCAACTGCTCGCTGCCGTTCATCTACTTCGACTACTACCACATCGCCCTTTTCGTCAACATGTCCACTGAAGCCAAACACGCTGCTGCGGAGACAACTGCTGCTGCAACCACCACCGCTGCTCCAACCGCCGTCGCGGCTACTGCCAACTGGCCGACTGCAGGGTATAACCCGTTTATCCCTCTCCTGACTATTTTCATGTGTGCAATACTAGTAGTTTGCATAGATGTATCTACCATCAATCTAGTATGCAAGAATATTGTCGTGGGATTATCACGGCAGATGTTACCGGGGGTAACTGATCTTGGGGCAAGACGACACAGGCGTTTGGGAGAGGGTTTAGCTCAGAGGAAAACATGATGGAACTCGATCTGGTAGCCGGCAATCAAGTCGCCGAGTCTCCGATCTCAATGTATTAACTCGATCTTTTGTATACACTGGATGCTCGATATTAAACGGTACTACTAGGGTTCTTAGATCTCTCTCAATTAGACCTAGGGGTCGGTTTATAAAGCACCCGTACCCCCTGGCTTACTCTCCAAGGCGCACCCTGAATCCTACCCGGACACCGCATACAAACTCTAACTTTCCTTTACCGTAACCCACAATCCAGGTTACGAGGCCTACAAACTTGGGCCTTCCAGAAGTTTCTTTATCCTTAGCCGGATCTTGCGCAGCGTCCTTTGGGCCGGGTTATACCTCGGAGTTGGCCTACCGGGTTATTATCCCTCCATCAGTAGTCCCCAGAATAGCTTGGGCTTCACGGATCCTTCCTTGAAGCGCTTGCTATTCCCTGCAAAGATATCAAGCGCACAAGTGCACGGAGGCCGGGTTAAGGTGCTATGACAGATAGCTAGGCCTAACTCCATGGTGGCCATATAGTAACCCGGTTTCCCTCCAAGCACACTGCTCAGATTTCCGGGTCAAAGCCCTGATAAAAACGTCAAGATTCTATACTTTTACTCGATAATTAACCATGATTTCACGGAGTGGATTTCTTTCTCTTTTTCGCCCGGATACCTCGCTCAATACCTGAAGCATATTTCGCAAAATCCGCATGGATAACCATTACCCCATAATTTCTGGCTTCTGGCCGTTAGGATAGGTTCATCCTCACCTTATAAATAGTGCTCAAAGGGTAACCTAGAACCCGACGCTTCACTCCAACTTATCCTTTCCTTTCTCACACCTTGCGCTCTCGCAACGCCACCGCAAGAATCTAGGGCTCGCCACCGGAACAAAGCCACCACCGGCCGTGTTCGTTCTCAAGCCATCCGCGCCGCCACCAAACTCCATTTCCGCGCCCTCGTCCTGCTCTCCAAGAACCGCAAAGGGGCATTCAGACCACACCGCCCGCAGCCGTCGCATTATGCTTCCAGTATCTCTCTGTAAGTTCCTTGCATTCGCTAATTTGGCCCCGCAATTTTATGATTCATCCTGGATTGGATCTTGGTCAACCCGCGGACCGTTTCTCCCGCCACACCGGATTAGATGGTTTAGATGCTTGCCAGCTCCTTCAATTACCTATTTGATGATCACACACCTCCCTCCTACCATTATTAATCACCAATTTCTTCGTAAAATCGTTCGCAAGTTTTCCAATCTAGATCCATTTCATCCCAACTTTCCGGAAAATCCCCCTTTTCCGGCTCTTTTGCTTGCAGTAGATACATGGGCAACCATCCGTCTTCCTCAGACACTTTTCAATACGTAAGTGAACAATAATTTCTAGAGTTGTACTTAATACCCGGATAACTCGCAACCTCCACTCCGTGATGTGATACCCGAATAATTCTTGGTCTTCATACTTTCTTGATACTCCAAGTGCATGCCCAGATAACCTAGTATTCCCGAGTCTTATTTCCTGTATCTTTCTTCCTTGTGTTTGCAGGTTGACCCCATGGCTCCCAAAAGGCAAGGGAAACAGCCGGCCCAGGCGAAGGCAACCCAATCCATATCTTCCAATTGGGGGCGATCCATAGTCACAAAGGCCAAGCTGGAAGAGCTGGCCGAGTTGGGGGTCCTCCCCCCTCAGAAGGATATTCGCTGGAGGGCGCCGGGTGACGAGACCCGGCCCACACCCACCGACGGCGAGGTAATCTGTTTCGTAGAGCACGTGACCCGGGGATTCCGTCCTCCGGGTCACCCTTTCTTCCGTGAGGTCCTGAACCATTATGGCCTCAGGATATTTGACATAGGGCCTAACTCTATGTTGAATATTACTCACTTCATTGTCCTATCCGAGTCATACTTGTGCACTCCGCCAAGTTTGACTCTCTTTACTGAACTCTTCCAGTGCAAGCCATGCCGCGAAAGCGGTGATGGAGCACTTCTCACTTGCGGCGGGGTATCCATCCAATGCCGCAAAAATTCCCCAATGCCAACCCTTAATCTGAACTCCCATGTTAAACACTGTAAGGACCCCAGACCGGCAGTCTGAAACCCTACGTATGCATACATTCACGATCCCAGAAAGATCAGTCGTGAACAACATACACAGTTGGCACACAGAAATACATCATCCATTACACGAATACATAAAGGTATTACACAAATATCACATGATCAAGTTTAACGCAACTGCCACATGGGGCAGGCAACTTATCAAACACAGCGGAAGACAAATAAAACGCAACGTAGTTGAGCCCAAGTCACGCCTTAACCTACAGGCTGCTGACCCGGAGACGATCCTAGTTTGCAAAGCCGTCAACTCCGTACTTCCCTTCGTAGATATCCTTTGGAGGCTCCTTCTCCAACTCTGATAAGTAGATACCAGGGGCGAAACCATAATGAGTACATTTGAATGTACTCAGCAAGACATCCATCATTTCACTTACCAACATGCAAGTATGCTTATATGGTGGAATAGGTAGGCTATAAATATGGTTCACTATCGATGGTGTTCATATATGATGACACCACAGTTGCAGTCAGGTTTATCTGTATCTTCGTTGAAGAAGATACTTCAGAAGAAAATAATATAGTTTTATTTCTCTTGTAGATATCACATGTACAAGAGGTTTTGTAAAGCTTTGTTAAAGAACATTTTCTCTTTGCAAAACTTCTTGGAATCAGTTTCCAGAATTCTTGCTTAGAGTAGAAAAGGTTTTCTTTGCAAAACATTTTGTTTTGTATCACATCATCTGGCTTTTCATCACCGACGATACCTCCACGGTATACGTCTTCCTTCCTTTCCGAACTTCACAAGTTCAACACTTCCTTTCCAAAATTTCCCTTTCAAAAACTTCCTTTTTGAAAACATTGACACAATGCTAGCTACATGGCCATTCAACTGTCCATATCCGAGGACGCGGCTTCTTCGAAAAAGTTGTACTCTGCAGAGGTGTACACATCCACCAGATCCAGTACACCTCCCGTGAACAATCACGGACTGTAACAACAGTATGTAAACATCAGGTATCTGATCATAACCATCCACTATGTTCAAGCTAGGATATGCCTATCTCTCAGTTGAGTTTTCCGACATCCCCGGCACCGAGCTAATCCCCGCCAAGTCAGGATGCCTCATCTGATGCATCCGGAGGGAAAATTAATCCCACACTTTATATGCCTCAACATTGGGAGTTTTGACGACATTCGGTTCGAGGGTACGACGCCCCTTATAGCAAGTGAGATAGCACACACTAATAAGAACAAACTTCAAGTTAAGCCCCGTGCCCATGTTAGGGTAGGGTGGCAGTACGGTAAAGGTTGTCCGGCGAAGACTAGGTTATGTGTCATTTTTGAAAACACCACTTTCTCAAAAATGACCACTTCCACATTCCTCCGGAGAACAAGGATCCGCCTTTTCTCCGGGTTTTTCCGTAAAGCCTTTGTTTTGTAGAATCACAATTTTAGGGTGTCCACTTAGGGACTAGTATATTTGATGGTAATAAATACCATAGGGTGGCTTATGGGCTTGGTATTACCAAGTTTAACTACTGGCATGATAGTAACCTATATAATAGTATAGTAGTAATTTCCACATCAAAAATAGTTTTGATAATCAAGTTTTTGTAAAACTTCAGAGGTAAAACATGCATGATATTTAATGGTAAGTATTGTATCAGCAAGCAATCAGGATGCTTGCCTGGTATCTCTTGTGTCCCTGGTTCTGGAGTGACTGGAACTTGAAACACCGCTTCCCGACACTTCCCTCCTCTTCGTTTTTCTAACGTCGTAAAAGGAATAAAGGACACACATAAGAACCAAACAAGACAAGCAACCATATGTAACAATTACATACAGCAAGGAAATCTAATAATAACCAATCACACAATTATTAACTTAGGCAAACAATCAAACAAAACTATGTGGCAGAAATGCCATTTAACAAGACAGCTCAAGGTTGGAGGAACATATCTCACAACCTTAATATCATGGATTCAGTGGGTGTGCCACTCTCATACCAAGATATTAATAAGCCCAAAATACACTTAGGTTCACAAGGGTGAGTCTACTAAAAGTGTATAAAACATGCACAAAAATAATCATGGCAATGGGTCTATCAACCACACCACAAAAAGAAAAAGGTAGCCATTCAACTGAGTCTAAATTCACCTCAAGAATAAATAAGACACATGATTTGCAAAAGTTACTTTTACAAATCAGTGAGCCTACAAAAGTGTAACAAGGTAATAGACTCATCATAAAACACACAATTTCTCATAGTGAGAACAACATAAACAATGACTAAAAAGGAGGAATCCTATTGACATGTTTCTACTAAAAGTTTGCTATGCAAACATGCATAACATGTAAAATACTAAAATGCAAACAAGGAACCATGTTATCATAATGGGAATGAAAACATGTCCTCATGCAAGGATACACAATTTTCTACCAAACACAAGTTGGCAGGAAAAACAATTCAACACAAAAACTGCTAAGGAATCTAGTACTACTCAAACATGAAGAATCAATGGATGCATTTCAATCAAGTAATTGAAATACAACCAGAGGGTCCATGTCATAAAAACAGTAGTGAAAAACACCTACACTTGCTATAACAAAAATATCCCATTTGATAAAACAAGGCATCAATTTGCAGGGCAACTCCTATATACTAGTGGTAATAAAAAGGGCATTACTAGAGGAATCAAACAACAATCCAAAGATGGATTTTTCCTAGCAAGTCACACATGATTATAACCACTTACAAACAGAAGCATACCCATTTTTGTTTAGCACAAAAATTCCCAAAGCAAAAATACTAGGCACTCATTAGTTATGAAACTACATAAGAGAAATGCATCTAGTTTGGGGAAATAATGTTTCCACCAAAAATGCAATGAAACCAGTGGGTGTTCCACTAGCATATCAAAGCATTAAGAGGTCACAATGCCTCTGGTCATACTTGACAAAAATTAGCAAAATACTAAACTAGCATCTAGTGCATTAACCATACTAGTAGAAAATACTAGGATGCAAAAATAAGCAATGTAATGCTACTCATGCTATTGTTTTCACACAAGTGAAAACTCTAGGGGTCAAGTACTCATAATAACATAATCAAAATGCTACTGGTCCTATGAAGATAACACAAAAATATGTGGCTATGCAACCACAAATATTAATGCCAAAAATTCCACACATGAGGGAATTTTTCCAAAACATTTTCATAGTAATGATTAAACTACTCATGCTGTTATACCAATTCAAAAACAAGCTAGTAGAGGTGATACTAACACCAAAATTCAGTACCAATATGGTACTGGATCCAATCAACAAATCCAAGTGTTTGCACAAAATTTTATCACTCAAAATTATATGCAAGTATTAAACTAGAGAATAAACATATGATATAAATATAAATCCTATTTATTCTCAACTCAAATCCACACAATCTAACATGCTAAAATAGTTAAGTAACACTTATAAAACAAGTTCACACAACTTATACATGCTAGAAAATAATATTGCAACACAAAAATATCATAACACAAATTAATTACTTAAAATGCCAAAATGGCAGAAACAAGCATTTTAAAGATCTGTCCACCAAAATTTCTATGATGCTCTAAAAATTAAACCCTTCTAGGTTTGGATAGTCCTAAACATATACAAGACCATCCAATTTGTTTTGCATCAAAATTCATCTTTAATTAATTTATAAAAATCACCAAAGTGCTCACTGGTGTTTTACCAAATTGCATGTCATTTCAAAAATACAATGAATTTGGAAGCAAGGTTAACTTCTTCAGTTAGGATATTTCAAGGGCTTTCCAATGCAATTGGCCTCACTTCATTTAGAGTTGTGAAATAAAAATGGTGCTCATTTTGGTGTTTCTGGTAGCTGTTGCCAAATCATTTTTCATTTCAAATATATCCATTCAAAAGTAGATCTACAACTTTGAGGTGGTTTAGAATTAGTTGAGGTACCACTGTAAATTTTAGTTTGGTCAAATTCATATTTTAAGTTGCCTTTTTGAGCCAAAAGTAACCATGCAACAATCTGTGAAAAATAAATGGAAAATAAAGTGTTGTTGGGCCAGATCCAACTGCTGGGCCGTCCTGGATCTTCCTCACCGCGCGCGGATCCAGCCCGAGTCGCTGACTCGCGGGCCAGAGCGCCACAGTGGCATCCACGCGGGCACAGCCGGGCCCCACTGGCCAGTTTGACTCAAATGCGCGCGGGTCAAGGCAGCTGCGTCAGCGTTGCGTCACTCGCCGGCGGGAGCGTCTCCGGCGAGCTCGAATCCGTCGCATCCGTCCACCTATTCGCGAATAAAAGGTACCTACACGATGCTTACGACGAGGGGAACCAGGTGGGGTCTGTCTCGTTTCCCGGGAGTGGCCGGAGAGCGGCCGGCGACGAGGGCATGCGGCGGCCGGACAACACGCACGGAACGACGGCGATTTAGGGGGTTAGGGAAGGGGGAAAATGGTCGGGGGAATTCCCCTGCTCACCACGAACGTAGAGGAGGAGTCGGTGAGGTCGGAGAGGACGCGAGGGCGCGGGAATGGCTCGCCGGAGTCGCGTCGGGCTCGGGGAAGAACACGGACGGCGCGGGCACCACGCTGCGTTTCGGCTCGATCTCTTCGGCAGGGAGGACTAGGACGACGAGGCGGAGACATTAGGCACCACGGCAGCCGCCGGTGAGCTCCCATTTGGCCGAATCGACGGCGACCCAAAAACTAGGGTTTCGGTTGTGGCAAAAATATCTAAGAGAGAGAGTTTTTTCGAGGGGGAGAGAGAGAGGGGGCAGGTAGCAGCCACTCGGGGGGGTTTTATCTATCTAGGAGTCTTCTACTCGAAGGCAATGGAGCATGGGCCTCCATGCCCTCTGCTGCGTCATCTACAGGAGGAAGAAGAAGGTGTGACTAGGATTACATTTTGGTCCCTGGAGAATTACAAGTAGGTCCCTGTACTCTCAGAAAATGGATGTTTTCCCTAGGCAAACAAAGTTAAAATTTAATTTCCTTTTGCCCAAAATTCTAATTAGTTGAGATGCACAACATATATGAAAATTGGCTCAATTAGATAAACTTCATAATTCAAAGTTGTTCAAATTTGAATTCTGACATAAATGGACATTGAATTTATTAATCTACTTAGGAGCTTCCAAAAATGATAATTTTTGGCACACAATCCTTATTTGATGTGTTACTTATGTGGTAGAAAATTCAAGTCATTTAGAGTTACTTCATAGAACAAACTTGTTCAAATTTCAAAAAGGTGCTGTCAAGAAAACAGGGGTTTTTGGCAATTTAAATTATTCAAAAACTTGTGCCCTTTTGGTTTTCATCCTCATTTATGATATAGAGCATGTGGTATTTATTTCATGGCATTTGGGAAAAGTTTGTAGAACAAACTTGTTCAAAATCCCAAATGTTGCTGTGGAGAAAATTCATGTTTTCAGGGCTTTAATGGATTCAATTTTTGGTCTCCTCTTGTGTGTGTTCCTTATTTGATATAAGGAAGCAATGGTATGAATTTCAAATCATTTTAAGAAAGTTTCCAATAGTAACTTGTTTGAGTTTTCTGTTTCTGGAAATATTGGAATTTCTATTTAATAAAGCACTTGGCTTTTCTTTATCAATCCTTTGCCAAAATATTTATATGACTAGAGATAGCAAGTAAATGCTCTCTAATACTATTGTTTTTAATCTTGCAAGGTTGGAAAAACATTTGATAATATTTTGGTGAAGCATTTAAGAATGCCTCTTTTTCTGATAATCTTCTATGGAAATTTATTAAGTGTTTCCTCTTTCTTAATTTAGGTCTTGGAATAATATTCAACAAGTATGAGATTCATAAGATGTTTTTGGAAAACTCTTTGATCAATATTTACTTTAGAAAATATTGCCAAAGTCATTGGAACAATATGTTGAATATTTTTATCCCTGGAACAATATGTAGAATATTTTTAGTTCACTGCTTTGCTATCCTTTTAAGTTTGCAAGTTTATATAATTAGTTTGTTTGGTTGCACTTAAACAACCACAAACAAACACAACCAAGGTTTATTAGTCAAGCAATTAGCAAAACAACTATGTTAACATGTATTCCAAAATTGGGATGTGACAGGTCTTCCCCCCTTAAAAAGAATCTCGTCCCCGAGATTCACAAGCGAGGACTAAGGGAGGGCCAACAAACACAAAGTTAGTGTTGGAGTGCCGGTGCTTCCCCCCTTTGACTTTTCTTGGGAGGAGGGGTACATCCCTAAATTAGTGAATTCACTATTAAAAGCAGTACACCAGTACTTGTTTTAGGTCCAAAACTTTTGTTTCCTGGTTTGAACAAAATTTTAAGGTTAGTGCAGAACTACCTGGAAATGTACCGTCAATTTTACATGTGTTCCTAGCTATAACCCACATCTTATATAACACATATGGAGTGGTGTACCACTCTCATAATAAGGTATATAAGAAGCTAAAAATATAGCTTGTGGGTGCAAAGGTTAGGTTGCTAAGGTAAAATAAACAGACAGAATAATAGCCACGGCAGTGGGTATTACTCACCACCAGCAACTATCACTTAAAGTGTTCATGATTTTAGTTGGATGTTTTAGATTCTTAAGATACTCTTAAGCACAATCATAACACAAGTATAACTCATGCTAAGACAAAACATTTAACAAAATCCAATAAGCCAGCAAACAACACCACAGATGAACAGACTATTTATTCACTAGGTTATTGTTTATTTGAGGTTTTGGAATCCATCAATCATGAACAATTAGCAAACAACCAGTAGCTAAAAACCAATGAATACAATCATAAAGATACTCTAAAACACCATCTTTACACAAGGTAAAACTCCTATTACACAGGCATAAAAAAAAGGTCTGCACAAATAACACACTAGTATGAAAAATCTACACCAGCATGCTATAAGAGATAATCATATCCTATAACCATAGAACATGAAACTAAATAATTCATGGCATGATAACAGAAGTAATAACTTCCTAAACCTGCTATATCAACACATATACCCATAAAATAAAAAGAGGGTAATACTAGAGCAAAAGTCACCATTTTCTAGTGGTGAAACTAGTTTCACTCTAGAGAAACAAACAATGCTATCATGAGGTTTAAAATTAAACCAGCAAGTCATGGATATAAATGTAACTAATAGCAGTACATAAAACTTACTCATGTTAGTAAGCACAAACATCAAAACAATCCCATGATACAACTATTAAACATGCATAAATTACTAGCAATTTATGTTTTTCTTAAACAATTACTAGCAAACAAGCAAGGTATAACTCACACAACCAGTAGCTATGAAATTAATGAAAAGTTATCTAAACCTTTTCAACAATCCATACACTCAATTTAAAATTATTCACAAACAATCTACCAATCAAGAGGAATTTATTTTATTTGCGAACAATTTAATTTCAGCACACGATAGTGAAACATTTCTTAACATGATACCCCTAAGGAATATTATGCTAACAAAAGGATCACATCTAAACATATTAGTCTTTACTAATAAGAAATAAACTTATCACTTGCATAAGTGAAAAGAAACAATTATATTTTCCATGGTGGAAAATAGAAATCAATCACATAGTGAAACGTGCTATTTTCACACATGTGTATGGTTGGGGATTTTCATCCTCAAGCCAAAACACAATGGGACCAGTGGACTATGGCCTACTAATACCAAGTAAAAATAGGTACTAAACCTCTGGTTACTCATGAAAAACTTTGCACACAAGATAAAAATATAAGGCTATTTAATCTAGTGAAACAATACTAGTGCATACTGATAGTAATGCTTACACATGCTTTACTATTAAGAGACATGCAAGCTAACATAGGTACAAGCATCAAAATATCAGTACCTAAATGTTACTTGACTCAAAGAAAACATAGCACAAAAATCTACTACGAAAGTATACACAGATCTAGCTCTCACAAAATTTCCAAATAATTAACTAGAAGGTGACAAATGCTATTTCATTTTTATTTGAGTTTTCAATCAGGCACACACTTTCTAGGGTAGATTTATTGTAATAAAACAACATAATAACAAGTCCTACCAACTCCATATAAGTTAGGAAGCAAGATTGAATAAAACACAAATTTATTTCAATCAAGAGCACACAAAGAAACAAAAACAGGAAAACTGTTGTTTTCTTGATAACCATTTCATTTCATCGTTCACTTAATTTCTAAACTCCGAATCTCATAGTACCTACAATGTCTACCAAGTTTTGATTTCCAAAGTAGATACACCCGATATCCTATTGAGTAGTAAACGAATAAGTCATCGTCTTATTTTCTCGTGACTTCTCCTTTTTACCACTAGATTAAAAGGTGTCGTAAGTCACTTAATTCCTTGGTTTAGAAAGAGTTGTCAGTAGTTCGCATGCTTTGGTTAGGTGTCAACCTAATATTAGACCAAGCATGTTAGTCTTGTTAACTTTCTATATAATCATGTTTGTCCGACAAGATACGACTAGCGTCACCGTACGTTGAATATTGAATTGTGCTCTTTTGATTGGCTTTTTAGGGGGTTGCGCATCATGGCATGTGAACACTTCTTTTGCACCTTTCTCCAGAGGAGGGAGGTATATAACTCTTTAAAAGGGGACTTCTCTTGTTTGGTCTTTTAAAAGGGAACATAAAAAGGTGCGACATTTAGCCAACATGGTAAAAAGAGTCTTTTGCAAACAGACAAACATAGAGGTTTTGGTCAGTATTGGTTGGTTTTCTTCACGCCTTTTCTTCTTTGAGGGTTGTCGTTGTTGGAGCTTTATTTGTTGGAGTGCATCACTGGTAGCAACGCTATCAGCTCGTGTGGCTTGAGGGTCCTCTATTATTAGGTCCAATGGTGCTTTCATTAATGGTGGGGAAATGGTGGTGGTTCACGACGGGTCGCATTATGAAGCGAAAATATGTATAAGTCTAAGCAACAAATTCTTGTTTTTGAATGCTATACAAACATTTTTGCTTGCAAAAATTTAACACGAGGCGATTCAAAAACAAGAGCGGGGCAAGCACAAATCTGCAAATTTTGAGCACCCCACAAACGTATAGAAGCCTAGATGAACCAAATTCTACACCACAAAACAGCACAAAGTCCTACGGACACACATAAGCAAGCCAAAACACACAAACAAGGCTCCACTGGAGCTACGACGGGGGAATGATCCAAAATCCTAGAAGTGGCTGAAGAACTATATCTACTTCTGACCATCATCACTGTAGAGCTAAGCAATTATTTTGGTCTTCTCGGGACATCGGCAAGTATACAAGTTTTTTTTTGTATATAAACAAGACAAATAGAAGTAAAGTTTTGATAAAACTTTATGCAACAATCTGTTTTTGAAACTCCAACTATTTTCTGGACAGAAAACTTCAAAGACGAGAGATTTTTCAAAAACAGAGCGGAGCAGTTGCAAACAAGTAAGAAATAACCTCTTAACCGAGAGAGATACTAACTCTGCAAGGCCCGCCCTTCGAATCACTGTTCAAGGACGCCCTTGATATGCATTAAGAACTTTTTGAAAAGATCAGAAGGAGGGAAAATATACTAAAATTCCCTTACATAAAAATTAATTTAGATAGTAAAAAGGTTTTTACTCCAAAAATACTTTTCTTTCCTATCTGACGTCCATGCTAACTAAGGTCTCCTAAGGTCAGGATGGCTCTGATACCAACTCTGTAAGGACCCCAGACCGGCAGTCTGAAACCCTACGTATGCATACATTCACGATCCCAGAAAGATCAGTCGTGAACAACATACACAGTTGGCACACAGAAATACATCATCCATTACACGAATACATAAAGGTATTACACAAATATCACATGATCAAGTTTAACGCAACTGCCACATGGGGCAGGCAACTTATCAAACACAGCGGAAGACAAATAAAACGCAACGTAGTTGAGCCCAAGTCACGCCTTAACCTACAGGCTGCTGACCCGGAGACGATCCTAGTTTGCAAAGCCGTCAACTCCGTACTTCCCTTCGTAGATATCCTTTGGAGGCTCCTTCTCCAACTCTGATAAGTAGATACCAGGGGCGAAACCATAATGAGTACATTTGAATGTACTCAGCAAGACATCCATCATTTCACTTACCAACATGCAAGTATGCTTATATGGTGGAATAGGTAGGCTATAAATATGGTTCACTATCGATGGTGTTCATATATGATGACACCACAGTTGCAGTCAGGTTTATCTGTATCTTCGTTGAAGAAGATACTTCAGAAGAAAATAATATAGTTTTATTTCTCTTGTAGATATCACATGTACAAGAGGTTTTGTAAAGCTTTGTTAAAGAACATTTTCTCTTTGCAAAACTTCTTGGAATCAGTTTCCAGAATTCTTGCTTAGAGTAGAAAAGGTTTTCTTTGCAAAACATTTTGTTTTGTATCACATCATCTGGCTTTTCATCACCGACGATACCTCCACGGTATACGTCTTCCTTCCTTTCCGAACTTCACAAGTTCAACACTTCCTTTCCAAAATTTCCCTTTCAAAAACTTCCTTTTTGAAAACATTGACACAATGCTAGCTACATGGCCATTCAACTGTCCATATCCGAGGACGCGGCTTCTTCGAAAAAGTTGTACTCTGCAGAGGTGTACACATCCACCAGATCCAGTACACCTCCCGTGAACAATCACGGACTGTAACAACAGTATGTAAACATCAGGTATCTGATCATAACCATCCACTATGTTCAAGCTAGGATATGCCTATCTCTCAGTTGAGTTTTCCGACATCCCCGGCACCGAGCTAATCCCCGCCAAGTCAGGATGCCTCATCTGATGCATCCGGAGGGAAAATTAATCCCACACTTTATATGCCTCAACATTGGGAGTTTTGACGACATTCGGTTCGAGGGTACGACGCCCCTTATAGCAAGTGAGATAGCACACACTAATAAGAACAAACTTCAAGTTAAGCCCCGTGCCCATGTTAGGGTAGGGTGGCAGTACGGTAAAGGTTGTCCGGCGAAGACTAGGTTATGTGTCATTTTTGAAAACACCACTTTCTCAAAAATGACCACTTCCACATTCCTCCGGAGAACAAGGATCCGCCTTTTCTCCGGGTTTTTCCGTAAAGCCTTTGTTTTGTAGAATCACAATTTTAGGGTGTCCACTTAGGGACTAGTATATTTGATGGTAATAAATACCATAGGGTGGCTTATGGGCTTGGTATTACCAAGTTTAACTACTGGCATGATAGTAACCTATATAATAGTATAGTAGTAATTTCCACATCAAAAATAGTTTTGATAATCAAGTTTTTGTAAAACTTCAGAGGTAAAACATGCATGATATTTAATGGTAAGTATTGTATCAGCAAGCAATCAGGATGCTTGCCTGGTATCTCTTGTGTCCCTGGTTCTGGAGTGACTGGAACTTGAAACACCGCTTCCCGACACTTCCCTCCTCTTCGTTTTTCTAACGTCGTAAAAGGAATAAAGGACACACATAAGAACCAAACAAGACAAGCAACCATATGTAACAATTACATACAGCAAGGAAATCTAATAATAACCAATCACACAATTATTAACTTAGGCAAACAATCAAACAAAACTATGTGGCAGAAATGCCATTTAACAAGACAGCTCAAGGTTGGAGGAACATATCTCACAACCTTAATATCATGGATTCAGTGGGTGTGCCACTCTCATACCAAGATATTAATAAGCCCAAAATACACTTAGGTTCACAAGGGTGAGTCTACTAAAAGTGTATAAAACATGCACAAAAATAATCATGGCAATGGGTCTATCAACCACACCACAAAAAGAAAAAGGTAGCCATTCAACTGAGTCTAAATTCACCTCAAGAATAAATAAGACACATGATTTGCAAAAGTTACTTTTACAAATCAGTGAGCCTACAAAAGTGTAACAAGGTAATAGACTCATCATAAAACACACAATTTCTCATAGTGAGAACAACATAAACAATGACTAAAAAGGAGGAATCCTATTGACATGTTTCTACTAAAAGTTTGCTATGCAAACATGCATAACATGTAAAATACTAAAATGCAAACAAGGAACCATGTTATCATAATGGGAATGAAAACATGTCCTCATGCAAGGATACACAATTTTCTACCAAACACAAGTTGGCAGGAAAAACAATTCAACACAAAAACTGCTAAGGAATCTAGTACTACTCAAACATGAAGAATCAATGGATGCATTTCAATCAAGTAATTGAAATACAACCAGAGGGTCCATGTCATAAAAACAGTAGTGAAAAACACCTACACTTGCTATAACAAAAATATCCCATTTGATAAAACAAGGCATCAATTTGCAGGGCAACTCCTATATACTAGTGGTAATAAAAAGGGCATTACTAGAGGAATCAAACAACAATCCAAAGATGGATTTTTCCTAGCAAGTCACACATGATTATAACCACTTACAAACAGAAGCATACCCATTTTTGTTTAGCACAAAAATTCCCAAAGCAAAAATACTAGGCACTCATTAGTTATGAAACTACATAAGAGAAATGCATCTAGTTTGGGGAAATAATGTTTCCACCAAAAATGCAATGAAACCAGTGGGTGTTCCACTAGCATATCAAAGCATTAAGAGGTCACAATGCCTCTGGTCATACTTGACAAAAATTAGCAAAATACTAAACTAGCATCTAGTGCATTAACCATACTAGTAGAAAATACTAGGATGCAAAAATAAGCAATGTAATGCTACTCATGCTATTGTTTTCACACAAGTGAAAACTCTAGGGGTCAAGTACTCATAATAACATAATCAAAATGCTACTGGTCCTATGAAGATAACACAAAAATATGTGGCTATGCAACCACAAATATTAATGCCAAAAATTCCACACATGAGGGAATTTTTCCAAAACATTTTCATAGTAATGATTAAACTACTCATGCTGTTATACCAATTCAAAAACAAGCTAGTAGAGGTGATACTAACACCAAAATTCAGTACCAATATGGTACTGGATCCAATCAACAAATCCAAGTGTTTGCACAAAATTTTATCACTCAAAATTATATGCAAGTATTAAACTAGAGAATAAACATATGATATAAATATAAATCCTATTTATTCTCAACTCAAATCCACACAATCTAACATGCTAAAATAGTTAAGTAACACTTATAAAACAAGTTCACACAACTTATACATGCTAGAAAATAATATTGCAACACAAAAATATCATAACACAAATTAATTACTTAAAATGCCAAAATGGCAGAAACAAGCATTTTAAAGATCTGTCCACCAAAATTTCTATGATGCTCTAAAAATTAAACCCTTCTAGGTTTGGATAGTCCTAAACATATACAAGACCATCCAATTTGTTTTGCATCAAAATTCATCTTTAATTAATTTATAAAAATCACCAAAGTGCTCACTGGTGTTTTACCAAATTGCATGTCATTTCAAAAATACAATGAATTTGGAAGCAAGGTTAACTTCTTCAGTTAGGATATTTCAAGGGCTTTCCAATGCAATTGGCCTCACTTCATTTAGAGTTGTGAAATAAAAATGGTGCTCATTTTGGTGTTTCTGGTAGCTGTTGCCAAATCATTTTTCATTTCAAATATATCCATTCAAAAGTAGATCTACAACTTTGAGGTGGTTTAGAATTAGTTGAGGTACCACTGTAAATTTTAGTTTGGTCAAATTCATATTTTAAGTTGCCTTTTTGAGCCAAAAGTAACCATGCAACAATCTGTGAAAAATAAATGGAAAATAAAGTGTTGTTGGGCCAGATCCAACTGCTGGGCCGTCCTGGATCTTCCTCACCGCGCGCGGATCCAGCCCGAGTCGCTGACTCGCGGGCCAGAGCGCCACAGTGGCATCCACGCGGGCACAGCCGGGCCCCACTGGCCAGTTTGACTCAAATGCGCGCGGGTCAAGGCAGCTGCGTCAGCGTTGCGTCACTCGCCGGCGGGAGCGTCTCCGGCGAGCTCGAATCCGTCGCATCCGTCCACCTATTCGCGAATAAAAGGTACCTACACGATGCTTACGACGAGGGGAACCAGGTGGGGTCTGTCTCGTTTCCCGGGAGTGGCCGGAGAGCGGCCGGCGACGAGGGCATGCGGCGGCCGGACAACACGCACGGAACGACGGCGATTTAGGGGGTTAGGGAAGGGGGAAAATGGTCGGGGGAATTCCCCTGCTCACCACGAACGTAGAGGAGGAGTCGGTGAGGTCGGAGAGGACGCGAGGGCGCGGGAATGGCTCGCCGGAGTCGCGTCGGGCTCGGGGAAGAACACGGACGGCGCGGGCACCACGCTGCGTTTCGGCTCGATCTCTTCGGCAGGGAGGACTAGGACGACGAGGCGGAGACATTAGGCACCACGGCAGCCGCCGGTGAGCTCCCATTTGGCCGAATCGACGGCGACCCAAAAACTAGGGTTTCGGTTGTGGCAAAAATATCTAAGAGAGAGAGTTTTTTCGAGGGGGAGAGAGAGAGGGGGCAGGTAGCAGCCACTCGGGGGGGTTTTATCTATCTAGGAGTCTTCTACTCGAAGGCAATGGAGCATGGGCCTCCATGCCCTCTGCTGCGTCATCTACAGGAGGAAGAAGAAGGTGTGACTAGGATTACATTTTGGTCCCTGGAGAATTACAAGTAGGTCCCTGTACTCTCAGAAAATGGATGTTTTCCCTAGGCAAACAAAGTTAAAATTTAATTTCCTTTTGCCCAAAATTCTAATTAGTTGAGATGCACAACATATATGAAAATTGGCTCAATTAGATAAACTTCATAATTCAAAGTTGTTCAAATTTGAATTCTGACATAAATGGACATTGAATTTATTAATCTACTTAGGAGCTTCCAAAAATGATAATTTTTGGCACACAATCCTTATTTGATGTGTTACTTATGTGGTAGAAAATTCAAGTCATTTAGAGTTACTTCATAGAACAAACTTGTTCAAATTTCAAAAAGGTGCTGTCAAGAAAACAGGGGTTTTTGGCAATTTAAATTATTCAAAAACTTGTGCCCTTTTGGTTTTCATCCTCATTTATGATATAGAGCATGTGGTATTTATTTCATGGCATTTGGGAAAAGTTTGTAGAACAAACTTGTTCAAAATCCCAAATGTTGCTGTGGAGAAAATTCATGTTTTCAGGGCTTTAATGGATTCAATTTTTGGTCTCCTCTTGTGTGTGTTCCTTATTTGATATAAGGAAGCAATGGTATGAATTTCAAATCATTTTAAGAAAGTTTCCAATAGTAACTTGTTTGAGTTTTCTGTTTCTGGAAATATTGGAATTTCTATTTAATAAAGCACTTGGCTTTTCTTTATCAATCCTTTGCCAAAATATTTATATGACTAGAGATAGCAAGTAAATGCTCTCTAATACTATTGTTTTTAATCTTGCAAGGTTGGAAAAACATTTGATAATATTTTGGTGAAGCATTTAAGAATGCCTCTTTTTCTGATAATCTTCTATGGAAATTTATTAAGTGTTTCCTCTTTCTTAATTTAGGTCTTGGAATAATATTCAACAAGTATGAGATTCATAAGATGTTTTTGGAAAACTCTTTGATCAATATTTACTTTAGAAAATATTGCCAAAGTCATTGGAACAATATGTTGAATATTTTTATCCCTGGAACAATATGTAGAATATTTTTAGTTCACTGCTTTGCTATCCTTTTAAGTTTGCAAGTTTATATAATTAGTTTGTTTGGTTGCACTTAAACAACCACAAACAAACACAACCAAGGTTTATTAGTCAAGCAATTAGCAAAACAACTATGTTAACATGTATTCCAAAATTGGGATGTGACAAACACTGGCAACTATCCTTCTTCTACTGCCACGACACCTCTCCACCCGGCGAGAAGAGACTGCCGGGTTACTCGGAGGGCCTCCTCAATACCTCCGAGAATTTCAATGCCTTCGCCCCTGCCTCAGACAGGGAGGCAATCATACCTTTGTTAGCTAAGTTAGCCGTTCTCTCAGCCCAAGGCCTTCTTGGGCTCAACTTAGTAAAAACTTGGGTTGACTTCCGTATCCAACCTAATTCCATCCGCACCAAGTTGATGTGCGAATACTCGGGGCACACCACAGATGCACTCCGATATTCCACCAAAAGCTTTGCAGCCGGGGATACCAACAAAACCATCAAGGGTTTCCTGACGGAGAAGCTGGAAGTGATAAAAAACATTGCCGGGTTACCTTCGTTTACTCGGGAGAACCCGGCCCCAGCGGTAAGACCCGACGTTCATAAGCTTATTTCTTCATCTTTACTCGATACTTACTCCTAACTCTTATTTTCACCTTTCCGTCCCAGGCCGGCGACCCTTTCTGGACAGTTGAGACCTCCCCCCCTTCCGTAGACCCGGAAGACGAAGACGAGCCGGTTGACGGTGATGAAGGTATTCACCCGGACCTTGTGTTACCCTTACTTGCATCGTTATCCTCCTATTTAACTTTTCCATGGATACATACTCGGTTCGCAGGACCGGAGGATGAAGACGAGAAGAACGAAGACGACCCGGAAGCTACCGAATCTGATCAAGAAACTCCAGTTGGGGCCAAGAGGAAGGCCAGAGGGGTAGTGTTCAAGGTTCCTTTCTCTTATATGTCCTCTGAGCCTTACTCCTTTGATACCATGCGACAACTTAATCATCAATTATCGAACTCGTCGTACTTGAAGGATTCTCTTCCAACCAAGCGCAGAGTGACTCGGAGTTCCCCGGGTGAGGATCCTCTTAACCCGGGCATCTCCACCTCCCCCGTCCATCGTGCCAGTGCTCCTCCGCCTCGTCCTTCCAATTCTCCTCAGCGCCACCCCTCTCCTAACCATCCACGCGCCGGGCAATTTCGGGTTCTGCTAACGGTCCCTTTGACAACTTCATCTGCTTCCAGCGGCGAACTCCCGCCGGATTACGCCGTAAATACTGGGTAAGCTTTTGCTATATAACATCCTTTGACGCCTGACAATTTTCAATCACCATTACTAACTGCCCCTTCCCATTTTTCTTTAGTGCTCAAGCCACCGTTAGTGACCCGGAGAATGCGGAGATGGACAACCGGGAGGTGGATAACCGTCAGACAGAGGAGCCGACTGAAAACGTAGACGCCGCGACCGGCGGTGATACTGAGAACAACCAGGAACAAGCCGCCGAGTCTCCTGAGTCATCCGAACCAGTAGACGAGGAGATCGAGGTCTTGGACACAAGGATGGGTTCTCCCAACCCGGATACTCAGACTATCCGGGTCTCAACTCCCAGGGCAGGGAGAGCTCCCCCATCAGGTGACCAGGCTGCCGGCTCTTCCGGTGCCCGACCCGAGGACCTGACGTTTGCCCAGATGCTCGAAGCCCTGCGCGCTTTGAGGGATAATGAAGAGAACATTTTGGAGGCTTTAATAGCCAAACACGAGGTAAATCCGACTAATATTGCCTGTGTCCTTATCCAGTCCCCAAGTTCCGAGTGAATTAATTCACAATTTGCTTGGAACATTTATGATATAAGTGACTGATAACTTACCCCTTTACCCGGCTAATCCTTCCTGTGTCCATGCAGTCCTTCGTGACTCAATTTGAGGAGAAGCTGACCGAGGCCGCCAAGCTCATTGAAAAGGAGGTGGCTCTACGTGAGGCGGCCGAGGCTGAGGCCAGGAGGAGCAGGACGATAATGAAGAAGTATAGGAGGAGGGCTCACTCAGCAGAAGATGATCTGACGAGCCTTTCTGTTCAAATTGCTGATACGTACCGTGCTTTGCTTGGTACGCCTCTTCATCCGGGTTATTCTTTTGATAAATAGCCGGAATTTCCTGACTTATGTTTCCATTTCTGCAGGTCCGGATGAAGTGATGCCGGACGAGGGTGACATTGCCAGGCTGAAAACTATCAAGAGCGTGATCCGGCAGCTATGCGCCGGAACCAAATGGATCCTTCAAGAAATACGGTGGCCGGGTAAAGGGCATGGCGACCTGAAGAGAATGCTAGACGCGTGCTCCACTATCCCTGAGTGGATTTGGCACTGGAAACGCTCGTCCTGCCGGGTTGGAGTAACCCGGGGTCTTGCGCTTGCCAAGGCTTACTTCCCTAAGCTCGAGCTAGCCAAGATTATGGGCGGTTTCCCGGAATACAAGCTTGATGGGTCCAAGTTCTCCGTGAAGGATTTCCAGGCCGTCCAGAAGGAGGTCCGTTACCCGGCCAGCGTGATTGCTGACGGCTTAGATGTCGACTCCCTCGTCCCTGCTTATGATGCTGCTGGTGAAGCTATTAAGTCGGATCTTCCCGAGCCGTATGACATGCTTGCCCGATGGAAGGAGGAAGCTGCTAAGTTGAGGGAGGAGGCTGCTAAAAAGAAGGCTGAAGCCGACTCTGCGCCCGCTACCTCCACACCAGTCGTTCCTCCTCCTGCACGAGCCGGCACTGCTGATCCGGGTGCTGCTGCTACCCCAAGTGACGGCAAGGGTAAGGCGAAGATGGATGCCGGGGCTTAGGATGCCGAGTGATACCTGTTCCTTCGTGCCACTTCTCATGCGTCAGTCGGCCGATGTGCCGTTTAAACAATTATTTTTTGGATGGTGCGCCTGTGCACCTTTGATATCATTTACCGGGATTTTGTAATGGACGCTAAGGTCTTGATACACTCTATTCCTCTTCGGGGCTTTTAAATTTATTTACTTTTGAACTCATTCGCACTAGATATCTGACTTTCTTTATTGTTCCTTTTGTGAGGCTCGGTTTCCGGGTTTCATGGGTGTTGACAAGCGGACTTGCTTCGAAGTCCCCAAGCCCCCAAGACTTGGATGTTTGGACTTTTTGAGCTTGAACAACTAAGCAATTTTTCTCTTTCTCAAGATCCGGAGTCCCCAAGGCCCGGATTTCTGGGTTGGGGATACGTGATTTTTTAAGGAGAACGCATTGTTTGCTGCTAAATCCAAAAAGTCCAGAGCCGTTTCACATAGGTTCTGAAGTTATGCTTGATAATCGTTGAGTTTCCGGCTATTAGCTGTGACGCCCCGAGATCGGGCACTATGCAGATTTCAGCATTCCCGCCAAAATCCACATAATAACCGATTCCAGGTTGCCATTTATGATAACATTACAATAGTTCACGAATAATCCACAATTACAACAGCATCAGAAAGATACAAGATGACTCAACGAGCCAGGGATACAACTGATACATTACAAAGATCCAAATAACAGCGGAAGAAACAAACGTCCGTCTACGGACAAGATCCAAATTGGACTAAGAGTCCTGAAGATAACCGAAGGCGTCCAATCCCTGCCCAGGCCAAGCCGGAGGGATTCCCAAGCTAACGTCGTCAGACTTCAAACCTGTTGACTGCAAGTTGGAATTTGCAGCCACGAAAGAGATTCGTGGGTCAGTACGGTTAAGTACTGGCAAGGGGGACAAAGCCCATACTCACAAGAATACCGGCGTAGCCAATCATCACAAGATACAATTACTTTAGGATCAACGGAAAGGAAGGGGTTATGGCAAATAAGCGACAGCAGGCTGCACTAACCAACTACAGAGATTCTATTACTTCCAACTATCAGAAAGGAGATAAGATCGAGTGATAGTAACCAACTGAAAGATAACTTCAAACAAACCCATCCTGGATCTCGCCCCTTATCCAAAGAAGCAATCCGAGGATAACTCACACCGTGGTATTAAAGATGAGTCAAGTTTGTTGTGTGAATAACCTGTTACTAGTCAAGTTATTAACCATTGGGTGAAACATGATTGATCATTATGTTGAAGTTGTCCTGAGTACTTGTAAGCCAGTACTTTCACCAAGTAATCCATAACCGCGGAAAACACGGCTTCTCGAGAAGATTTACCCTGCAGGGGTGCACCATAGTAACCACACTCATGAATATCCCGCCAGATGGAATGCCTCCCACCAAGCGGGGCACTCAACACAATCCAACCCTTCTTCGCATCAAGCCCAAAGAACCTTGGGCGCACGGCTAATCGAGCCCAGACGAAAATGGACCCTCATAGCACTCTAAGAACGTGTCCCCCTATATGCCGACTACGAAAGTTCCACCCGGGTACCAAGGGCTCGCAAGATCATGCATGCAGCAAATGGAAAACCCGAACTAAATGAGGCGATTTGGACGAGATGCGAATCGGGTCAACTGAGGGGAAGCCCATACTCCCCAAATGCGGGTAGTGCGCTCATCATGGATCGGTAGACAAGACCCTTTTCCTATTAGGGTCGACACTAGCGGGCCTCAAAACCTCAAAGGGCCTCCCGCCGGTGCCTTATCATCAAATTATTATTATTATTACCATTAGCAATTAACAAGTTTGATTGATTCACATCGAGCCCCCAGAACATAATTAAGTAATAACAGAAAGTAACGGGTAACAGACTCGAGCAAAACAACCTAAGCAAGATAGTAAGACACAGGCTCAAGCAAAGGTTATAGGAGTGGAGGTGAGGCAATATCAGGGTTAAAGGATTCATGTGATAGGTTCGTAATCAGAAACAGCTACTACCAAGGCTAGCAGAAAAGAATCAACGGAAAGAATCGGTAACAAGTGATGAAAGGCAGCCATATGGCATGCAAGTGAGTATACTTGCCTGAGATCCCGCAAGGTAGCAGAACTTGTCGTTGCTCACATCATCTCAACGTCCTATCCGAGAAGAAGCAACGAACCTCGAACAAACACCGGATGCAACAATTACTACTACGGCAAAAGATCCAGCATGCACAAGGTATGGATGCATGTCATGTTTAATAGATGCACCAGAGTAAGCTAGTGGATATGATACACAAGTTTAAATGGATTCCATATGCAAAGGTTGCATATGGCAAACCCATGCCTTATATTTGAATTAGTTGTTCTAACACTAAGCATCATGTGTAAGTGAGTTAGAATGATGCATGCATGATGAAGAACAAGAAGGTAACAATATTAGATGCAATTGGAAGGATGGTTAACAAGTTTAGAAAACATTAATAAGTTTGGAAGTTATTGTTACTTAATGATGTTGAACAAGTAGTGGTTGTTATCAGCAAGTTAAAGTGTTCAAAACAAATAACAAAGTTGATATTTGAAAAGGTTATCAAATTTTAGTTGGATTACATGTTTCAAATATTGAAATTGGAGTTAGGATTAATTATTTATGAATTAAACAATATTAAACAAGTTTTAATTGAATTAAACAAGATTTAAATTGTTTAGGCAATTTAAATTATTTGAACCAGGAAACAAATTTTATATTTGAATAGGATATTCAAAATGGTATGGAAAACATATTTTATTTGCATTATTTGGAAATAGTATGAATTATTTAAGAATTGTTGCAAATTACAATTGGGTTATTTGAATTCAAATTTGAATTGCATTTTGAAAGTTCAAAACAGAACACAAGTTGGATATTTGGATAGATTAGGAAATTTGGATCAGCATAGATATAAAGTTTGTTTTTGTTGGAGTTATAAAACACAAGATATTGAATGTTGAAGTTTTGTTTTAATTCTGCCAATTAAAATGAAATTGTAATTTTGTAAATGCGCGAAAACACTTTGTTACCGCGCTGGCCCTTACACGCAGCCACTGCCGCGTGGGCCAGCGGCCACGTAGGCGCCACGGGCGCGGGTGGAGGCTGACTGGGCCGTGGGGTGTATGACGTGTGGGGCCCAGCGCTCGATTTATTTCGCAAAAAGGTGGCTTATGTGCGGCCGAGGGGATCGATCCCTCGACCTGCACTTCTCGCGCGGGGACAGGACCAGTTGGGCTACTCGTGTACTAGTGACAGATACGGGGTGCGTGCCGAGGTAAGGTTCAGTCATGCGAAAAGTTAACTGAACTTCTGAAGTTTCTGGTTGCAGGTGTTAACTGAACATTCGAATCGATAACTGAAACTTCCGGGAACAGCAGCGACGCGGCGGACAGCGAAGGAACTGCTCGCCGGCGAGCTGCTGTGGGGTGCTCGCGGCGGCGCCGTTGTGCGGTGCTCGTGCGGGTGCAAGCGTGCCACGAGGGCGGAGAGAAGGAGGCGAGGGGAAGGAGCAGGCGAGTACCTGCTGCTGCTGTCGCTGACGACTGCCCGACGGCAGTGGCAGAGGGCCGCCCTCCGGCGACGGCGCGGCCGCCACAATCCCTCCCAGGAAACGGCGAGGGCACGAGTAGCTGCAGTGGCATGCCGCGGTTCCATTCCCGGCGAAGGATTCCCCTCGCGGTGACCGTGGGCTACCGGCGGTGAGGGTACAGGGAGGTGGTGATGCGGTCTGACGGTGGTTCGGTGTGGACTCAGAGGACGAACAGGGAGCAGGGGAAGGGAGAAAAGAAGACGGCGGCGATGGAGGGGAAGGAGCTAGCTAGGGTGCTAGGTTTAGGGCTCGGGGTAGGTAGATATAGGGGCTAGGTGGTTGTACGGCATGCCATCGAGCTGGGGAGGGCGAGATCGCACGGTTCTGTGTGCAGCCGTACGAAAGGTAGAAGACGACAGAGAAATAAGGGGGTGGGCCAGAAGGGGAGTTGGGCTTGGGGAAAGAAAGTTGGGCTGCTGCCTTTTTTATTATTTCTCCTGTGTTATATATTTTTTTTTTGCTGAAACAGTTTTGGAATAAAATTGTTAAGGTTTTATTTAATAAAAAATTTCAGAAAATTTAGGTTAGGCTAGTTAGGAATTTAGAACCATATTTCAACTTGGGATTTCAAATATTTGGTTTTAAAATGGTAGTTTGTGTTTGGAACCAAGATAGAAGGATTTTTGTTATTAATAAAACCTTAATAAAAACATGTATAGGAATAGGGTTATCCCTAAGTTTTCAAAGTGATTTTTAAGAGTGCAATTGTTGGTGAGTTTTATGTTTTCAAAAGGTACTGAATTATAAGGGTTGGTTTGAATTGGAAAAAGATTTGGAGTTGATTGATTAAAGATTTGAGTTAGCCATTAGGGTTTTTTTTAATAAGAGGGAATTTATTAACAAGCAATTGGATTAAACAATTTTCAAACTGTTGAAGAACAAAAGAGGGGTGTAGTTTGCAAGTTTGAAATTGCAAATTTTTGAGCAAGGTTGAAAGTTTAAATTGTTTTGAAATTTTCAGTGGTGATGCAAAATGGTGCAATGCAAATGTGATGCATATGATGCAAGCAATCAAACAGGTAACACCCCAGGTGTTACAGACGACACCACTAACAAGGGATTGCGCCCTCGCAATCCACCTGCTAACCCGGGAGGGGAAAGAAGTTCGACTATTGATTCTTCGTGCTTCCAGTTGATCTCCGCGACACCACTAACAAGGGATTCTCGACACCACTAACAAGGGTTTCTTGCTCGGAGTGACGACGATGTTCTTCCAACAGGAATCTTCCGATGATCGAACCTATTAGGTTAATGGCTCAGAAAACGTTCACCCACGTAGGATCCTAACACTTTTGAAAGAGTGAGTACGAGAGTAGACTCCAAAACAAATAAGATGGGAGGGGAAATAGAATAGGGTAAGGAGAAAACAAGAATCCTATTGAGATGTTTCCAAAATAGTTTAGCAGAATTAGTTTTTGACACTCTAGAAACACGACCGTTAGCGAGGTTATCCTACAGGCTTTGCGGACCCGTTGCTTCGATAACCATTCGTATCGAAACAATATCGGGAATCGGAACCAAGGCTCTGATACCATTTGTGACGCCCCGAGATCGGGCACTATGCAGATTTCAGCATTCCCGCCAAAATCCACATAATAACCGATTCCAGGTTGCCATTTATGATAACATTACAATAGTTCACGAATAATCCACAATTACAACAGCATCAGAAAGATACAAGATGACTCAACGAGCCAGGGATACAACTGATACATTACAAAGATCCAAATAACAGCAGAAGAAACAAACGTCCGTCTACGGACAAGATCCAAATTGGACTAAGAGTCCTGAAGATAACCGAAGGCGTCCAATCCCTGCCCAGGCCAAGCCGGAGGGATTCCCAAGCTAACGTCGTCAGACTTCAAACCTGTTGACTGCAAGTTGGAATTTGCAGCCACGAAAGAGATTCGTGGGTCAGTACGGTTAAGTACTGGCAAGGGGGACAAAGCCCATACTCACAAGAATACCGGCGTAGCCAATCATCACAAGATACAATTACTTTAGGATCAACGGAAAGGAAGGGGTTATGGCAAATAAGCGACAGCAGGCTGCACTAACCAACTACAGAGATTCTATTACTTCCAACTATCAGAAAGGAGATAAGATCGAGTGATAGTAACCAACTGAAAGATAACTTCAAACAAACCCATCCTGGATCTCGCCCCTTATCCAAAGAAGCAATCCGAGGATAACTCACACCGTGGTATTAAAGATGAGTCAAGTTTGTTGTGTGAATAACCTGTTACTAGTCAAGTTATTAACCATTGGGTGAAACATGATTGATCATTATGTTGAAGTTGTCCTGAGTACTTGTAAGCCAGTACTTTCACCAAGTAATCCATAACCGCGGAAAACACGGCTTCTCGAGAAGATTTACCCTGCAGGGGTGCACCATAGTAACCACACTCATGAATATCCCGCCAGATGGAATGCCTCCCACCAAGCGGGGCACTCAACACAATCCAACCCTTCTTCGCATCAAGCCCAAAGAACCTTGGGCGCACGGCTAATCGAGCCCAGAAGAAAATGGACCCTCATAGCACTCTAAGAACGTGTCCCCCTATATGCCGACTACGAAAGTTCCACCCGGGTACCAAGGGCTCGCAAGATCATGCATGCAGCAAATGGAAAACCCGAACTAAATGAGGCGATTTGGACGAGATGCGAATCGGGTCAAACTGAGGGGAAGCCCATACTCCCCAAATGCGGGTAGTGCGCTCATCATGGATCGGTAGACAAGACCCTTTTCCTATTAGGGTCGACACTAGCGGGCCTCAAAACCTCAAAGGGCCTCCCGCCGGTGCCTTATCATCAAATTATTATTATTATTACCATTAGCAATTAACAAGTTTGATTGATTCACATCGAGCCCCCAGAACATAATTAAGTAATAACAGAAAGTAACGGGTAACAGACTCGAGCAAAACAACCTAAGCAAGATAGTAAGACACAGGCTCAAGCAAAGGTTATAGGAGTGGAGGTGAGGCAATATCAGGGTTAAAGGATTCATGTGATAGGTTCGTAATCAGAAACAGCTACTACCAAGGCTAGCAGAAAAGAATCAACGGAAAGAATCGGTAACAAGTGATGAAAGGCAGCCATATGGCATGCAAGTGAGTATACTTGCCTGAGATCCCGCAAGGTAGCAGAACTTGTCGTTGCTCACATCATCTCAACGTCCTATCCGAGAAGAAGCAACGAACCTCGAACAAACACCGGATGCAACAATTACTACTACGGCAAAAGATCCAGCATGCACAAGGTATGGATGCATGTCATGTTTAATAGATGCACCAGAGTAAGCTAGTGGATATGATACACAAGTTTAAATGGATTCCATATGCAAAGGTTGCATATGGCAAACCCATGCCTTATATTTGAATTAGTTGTTCTAACACTAAGCATCATGTGTAAGTGAGTTAGAATGATGCATGCATGATGAAGAACAAGAAGGTAACAATATTAGATGCAATTGGAAGGATGGTTAACAAGTTTAGAAAACATTAATAAGTTTGGAAGTTATTGTTACTTAATGATGTTGAACAAGTAGTGGTTGTTATCAGCAAGTTAAAGTGTTCAAAACAAATAACAAAGTTGATATTTGAAAAGGTTATCAAATTTTAGTTGGATTACATGTTTCAAATATTGAAATTGGAGTTAGGATTAATTATTTATGAATTAAACAATATTAAACAAGTTTTAATTGAATTAAACAAGATTTAAATTGTTTAGGCAATTTAAATTATTTGAACCAGGAAACAAATTTTATATTTGAATAGGATATTCAAAATGGTATGGAAAACATATTTTATTTGCATTATTTGGAAATAGTATGAATTATTTAAGAATTGTTGCAAATTACAATTGGGTTATTTGAATTCAAATTTGAATTGCATTTTGAAAGTTCAAAACAGAACACAAGTTGGATATTTGGATAGATTAGGAAATTTGGATCAGCATAGATATAAAGTTTGTTTTTGTTGGAGTTATAAAACACAAGATATTGAATGTTGAAGTTTTGTTTTAATTCTGCCAATTAAAATGAAATTGTAATTTTGTAAATGCGCGAAAACACTTTGTTACCGCGCTGGCCCTTACACGCAGCCACTGCCGCGTGGGCCAGCGGCCACGTAGGCGCCACGGGCGCGGGTGGAGGCTGACTGGGCCGTGGGGTGTATGACGTGTGGGGCCCAGCGCTCGATTTATTTCGCAAAAAGGTGGCTTATGTGCGGCCGAGGGGATCGATCCCTCGACCTGCACTTCTCGCGCGGGGACAGGACCAGTTGGGCTACTCGTGTACTAGTGACAGATACGGGGTGCGTGCCGAGGTAAGGTTCAGTCATGCGAAAAGTTAACTGAACTTCTGAAGTTTCTGGTTGCAGGTGTTAACTGAACATTCGAATCGATAACTGAAACTTCCGGGAACAGCAGCGACGCGGCGGACAGCGAAGGAACTGCTCGCCGGCGAGCTGCTGTGGGGTGCTCGCGGCGGCGCCGGTGTGCGGTGCTCGTGCGGGTGCAAGCGTGCCACGAGGGCGGAGAGAAGGAGGCGAGGGGAAGGAGCAGGCGAGTACCTGCTGCTGCTGTCGCTGACGACTGCCCGACGGCAGTGGCAGAGGGCCGCCCTCCGGCGACGGCGCGGCCGCCACAATCCCTCCCAGGAAACGGCGAGGGCACGAGTAGCTGCAGTGGCATGCCGCGGTTCCATTCCCGACGAAGGATTCCCCTCGCGGTGACCGTGGGCTACCGGCGGTGAGGGTACAGGGAGGTGGTGATGCGGTCTGACGGTGGTTCGGTGTGGACTCAGAGGACGAACAGGGAGCAGGGGAAGGGAGAAAAGAAGACGGCGGCGATGGAGGGGAAGGAGCTAGCTAGGGTGCTAGGTTTAGGGCTCGGGGTAGGTAGATATAGGGGCTAGGTGGTTGTACGGCATGCCATCGAGCTGGGGAGGGCGAGATCGCACGGTTCTGTGTGCAGCCGTACGAAAGGTAGAAGACGACAGAGAAATAAGGGGGTGGGCCAGAAGGGGAGTTGGGCTTGGGGAAAGAAAGTTGGGCTGCTGCCTTTTTTATTATTTCTCCTGTGTTATATATTTTTTTTTTGCTGAAACAGTTTTGGAATAAAATTGTTAAGGTTTTATTTAATAAAAAATTTCAGAAAATTTAGGTTAGGCTAGTTAGGAATTTAGAACCATATTTCAACTTGGGATTTCAAATATTTGGTTTTAAAATGGTAGTTTGTGTTTGGAACCAAGATAGAAGGATTTTTGTTATTAATAAAACCTTAATAAAAACATGTATAGGAATAGGGTTATCCCTAAGTTTTCAAAGTGATTTTTAAGAGTGCAATTGTTGGTGAGTTTTATGTTTTCAAAAGGTACTGAATTATAAGGGTTGGTTTGAATTGGAAAAAGATTTGGAGTTGATTGATTAAAGATTTGAGTTAGCCATTAGGGTTTTTTAATAAGAGGGAATTTATTAACAAGCAATTGGATTAAACAATTTTCAAACTGTTGAAGAACAAAAGAGGGGTGTAGTTTGCAAGTTTGAAATTGCAAATTTTTGAGCAAGGTTGAAAGTTTAAATTGTTTTGAAATTTTCAGTGGTGATGCAAAATGGTGCAATGCAAATGTGATGCATATGATGCAAGCAATCAAACAGGTAACACCCCAGGTGTTACATTAGCCCTGTACTCTGCATAACTTGTGGTTTAGATGACCCTTTTGACTATCTTGTACTATAAGCCGGCTTTCGCATGGATATCATGTTGTTACATCTGTACGAAGACAGGGTCAACCAAGTCCCATTAGGCTTCATGGCTGATTGTAATCGTAAGCGAGCAAATCATGCCATTTTAGTGCGAGTCACATCGAGCTTAAGTAAGAAAAGTCAAGAAAATTTGGCTCCTTTGTCCGGTTATGAGATTGCAGCCGTACTCGTTTGCGAGTAATCGGCCCCCATAACTCATAGGTATCAAGGCCGGGTCTTTGAGTTTGCAACTATGCTATTCAAGCAATCAGTCCCCAAGACCTGAATATATGCAACGTACTGGGACTGAAGAACATAAGAATAACCATCTCTTTACTTGATATGAAAAAGTTAGGTCAGCAAGCCGCCTCATTAAAAACCCATCCAGTTCCCAAGGGTACCCTGGATAGGAAAATAGTACGTCTGAAACCTGCTGCCTGTTACATCGTGCAATTCCTCTTGCCAATATAGTCTTTTCTAAGTATAATATGGGCGTAGCTGAGCCACGTTCCATGGCTTGTCTCTTTCTTGCATAGATGAAGTAGTGTGAGCGGTGTCATTAACTGTAGCCGACTCCTCCCTTGCATCTACCAAGTAATACGATCCATTATGCAGATTCCGGCTTATGATAAACGGTCCTTCCCATGGCGGTGATAATTTGTGTTTTCCTTCGTTTGACTGTACCAGGCGCAGAACCAGGTCTCCTTCCTGGAAGACCCGGGTTTTCACGCGCCGGCTATGATACCTCCGTAAACCTTGCTGATAAATGGCTGATCTCTCCAGGGCTTGTTCCCTTTGTTCTTCTAACATATCTACGGCATCCTGCCGGGTCTTTTCATTCTCCACTTCAACGTAAGCTGATACTCGCGGTGAATAATGGATAATGTCACTTGGTAACACTGCTTCCGCTCCGTAGACCATGAAGAAGGGTGTCATTTGAGTGGATCTGTTAGGTGTAGTGTTGATACCCCAAACCACGGAAGGAAGTTCTTCGACCCATGCGCCAGCAGCTCTGATACAGGGTACTCGCAATCGTGGTTTCAACCCGCGGAGCAATTCTTGGTTTGCCCGCTCCACTTGTCCGTTGGCCTGTGGATGAGCCACTGATGCTACATCGAGCCGGATTCCATTGTTGCCACAGAATTTTTCCATCTCACCAAGGGACATGTTGGTTCCATTGTCGGTAATTATGCTCTGGGGATACCCAAACCGGTAGATAATTCTTTTCAGGAACTTGACTGCTGTAGCTGCTTCACAATTAATAACTGGCATAACCTCAACCCACTTGGTAAATTTATCAATAGCCACTAAAAGATGTGTCTTCTTGCAAGGTGACATATGAAAGGGGCCAACCATGTCCATCCCCCAGACAGCGAACGGCCAAGTTAACGGGATGGTCCGTAATTCCATAGCCGGCACATGGGTTTGGCGAGCGTACCTTTGACATCCGTCACACCTTGCTACTAGTCGTTCCGCATCTGCTAGAGCCGTGAGCCAGAAAAATCCGTGTCGGTAAGCCTTGGCCACAAGGGATCTTGTGGATGCATGATGCCCGCAATCGCCTTCATGGATTTCCTTGAGGATCTGCCGGCCTTCTTCTGGTGCCACGCAACGCAAAAAGACCCCCGCGGTGCTTCTCTTGTATAACTCTCCGTTGATGATAGAATATCCCTTTGCTCGCCGCAAAATTTGCCTTGCTAACACTTCTTGCTGTGGTAACTCGCCTCGTGATAGGTAGGCCAAAAATGGTTCTGTCCACTCTGGAATAGCGCGTACAGTGGCCACGAGTCCTAACTCCGGGTCTTGACTTGCCAATTCCTCCTCTGACTCGGTTTTAACTGATGGTCGCCATAACTCGTCCAGGAAAACGTTGGGTGGGACCGGTTCTCTGCGCGAGCCGAGTCTAGCGAGGGCGTCGGCTGCCTCATTCTTCCTTCTATCTATATGCTCCACCTCATACCCGGAAAAACATCCTGCAACCCTGTCAACTTCCCTGCGGTATGCTGCCATAGTCGCGTCCTTTCTATCCCAAGTTCCTGACACCTGCTGTACCACAAGGTCTGAATCTCCGAAGCATCGTATCCTCTTGATGTTCATCTCCTTGGCTACCTTTAAGCCGTGCAATAGGGCCTCATACTCGTCCACGTTATTGGAACAGTCAAAGTGAATTTGTAGTACGTAACTCAATTTGTCTCCTTTGGGTGATGTTAGCACCACCCCAGCTCCTGACCCCTCATACTGCTTTGATCCATCGAAGTGCATGGTCCATGACTCGGAGTTTGGAACCGTGGTAGTCATTCCTGTGTGTGTCCAATCATTAACGAAATCAACCAAAGCTTGAGATTTGATTGCTGACCTGGGCTCGTAGCTGATGTGATAATCCCCCATTTCTATCGCCCATTTGGCTATTCTTCCGGTTGCATCCGAGTTTCTAATGATATCCGACATTGGTATTGAGCTAACCACGGTTATGGGGCGTTCCTGGAAATATGGCTTCAGTTTCCGGCTGGCCATAAAGACCCCAAAAACCAATTTTTTCCAATGCGGATAGCGCTGCTTTGCCTCTGATAATACTTCACTGACATAATAAACCGGTCTCTGGACTGGATAACCCTTCCCATCTTCTTTACGCTCCACCACCACTACAGCACTGACGGCTCGGGGGCCAGCTGCCACATATAGCAACATAGGCTCTTTAGGACCCGGGGCCGCTAGCACCGGTGCTTCAGATAGCTGCTTCTTTAGTGCCTCGAACGCCTCGTCCGCCTCTTGATCCCATACAAACTTGTCGGATTTCCTCAAGAGCCGGTACAAGGGTATCGCCTTTTCTCCGAGTCTTGATATAAATCGGCTCAAGGCTGCTACGCAGCCCGTGAGCTTTTGAACATGCTTCAAATTTTCCGGTTTTTTCAGACCTTGGATAGCTTTGATTTTGTCCGGGTTTGCCTCAATTCCTCTCTCGGAAACGATAAAGCCAAGTAATTTCCCGGCTGGGACTCCAAATACGCACTTTGTCGGGTTAAGCTTCATCTGATACCTCCTTAAGTTTTTGAACGTTTCCTTCAGATCGTCAATAAATGTTTCTGCCTTCCTGGTCTTGATAACCACATCATCCACATAAGCATGGACGTTGCATCCAATTTGGTCCTCGAAGCACTTCTGAATACACCATTGATAAGTTGCGCCAGCGTTCTTTAACCCAAATGTCATGGTTTTGTAACAGAAGGCCCCAAAAGGGGTTATAAACGATGTTTTCTCCCAATCCTCCCTCTTGAGTTTGATCTGATGATACCCGGAGTAAGCGTCCAGAAAGCACAATAGGTCACTCCCAGCTACTGCATCTATGATCTGATCTATCCTTGGTAGTGCGAACGGGTCCTTCGGGCAATGCTTGTTGAGACTCGTAAAATCAATACACATTCTCCACTCACTGGTCTTTTTCATCACTAGCACCGGATTTGCTAACCAGTCCGGATGAAATACTTCCTTGATGAAGCCGGCTGTCAATAGCCGAGCTATTTCTTCACCTATAGCTTTTCTTCTTTCCTCATTCATCTTCCTCAAGCCCTGCTTCACAGGCCTGGACTTGGGGTCTACATGCAAACTGTGCTCTGCCAACTCTGTAGGGATACCCGGCATGTCGCTAGGTGTCCAGGCGAATACGTCCGCATTTGAACGAATGAACTCCACAAGTGCCTTCTCCTGCTCGCCGTCTAAGTTAGAGCCTATAGTAAATTGCTTAGTGGAATCACCTTCAACAAAGTCTATCATCTTGGTGTCTTGTGCTGCCTTGAATTTTGCTCTTTCGTCCTCAGTGTTCGGCCTTTTCAAAGCGGTCTTGTCTTCCGGGTCTACTTGAGACCGATAATACTTGAGTTCCTCTTTTCTGCAATCCTGCTCGGCCATTACCAAATCTCCTTCGTCGCACTCGGCCGCTATGTCCCGGTTTCCATGTATGGTGATGGTTTGCTTAGGACCTGGAATCTTCAGTTGTAGATACACGTAGCACGGCCTCGCCATGAATTTGGCGTAAGCCGGTCTTCCAAATAGTGCGTGATAAGGACTGCGCAATTTGACTACCTCGAACGTGAGCCACTCCACTCGATAATTATCCGTTGATTCTCCGAAAGCTACCTCCAATGCGATTTTCCCCTCGGGACATGCCGAGTGACCCGGCACTATTCCATGAAAAATTGTTGAGCTTTTCTGCAGCTGGGACTCCTTGAGACCCATGCGTGAGAAAGTTTCCCAGTACAAGATATTGATGCTACTTCCACCGTCCATCAGGACCCTTTTTAACTCGTAACCATTAACCTGTGGTGCGACTACCAATGCTAAGACTCCCGGGTGCTCTATTCTTTCCGGGTGATCTCTTCTGCTCCATGTTATCTCTTGTTCCGCCCATCTCAGGTGTTCCGGAATAGCCGAGGAAACCGAGTTCACAGCTTGCTTGAGTATCCTTTTGTTCCTGTCAGAAGTTCCCGTAGTATGCACATGATATTGTCCTTTTAGATCAGACGTACGTACCATACCGATGATGTAACATCCCAGTGTTTGGGAGGTTATAAGGATCTAAATATAATATGTGCATTTGCCAAGCATGCATCTAAAAAAATACGGGAAATTTTGGCGCGAAAGTTTAAACGAATCAAAGTGACCAAAGTTTCACTTGACATGATGAAATAGATCTAGTTCATCTAGTTAAGAGTACATTTGGAATGATCTTTATAACAAGCATCTTAAGAAAACAAATCATTTGGTTATACAAACCATAAATTGGTTTTGACCAATATAAACTCTTAACAAGTCTAACCTCAAGTCTATAAGTGACTTGGGATAATTCACTAGGTATCTACAACTCAAATAGGGGTGAGTATCCAAGTTACATAAGTGGTAATCATACTTCCACCAATAAGTAATACCTCATTGAACCATCTCATCAACAGAGGTGTTAAGTTCTCTCAAACAATAACTCTTAAGTTATCAACCATCCACACAACATCTTTCTAAATTATTTAGTAACTACTAAGTGAACCATCACAAGTAAATAACAAAGTTTCAATAGAACACAAGTGATACAAACAAGTATTAACTTAAACCCCACAAGTGGGAAATGACATAATAATTGTATTAACATATTTATCGAATATGTACATATCTCCTCAACCATAAAAGAAGTACCTAAGGGAATAATCAAATCTTCTTTAACCACTGTTAAAACCTTGATCATCACATATGATCTTTCCAAACCTCTATGTCTGTATCATGAATACAAATGAATAATATAAAATAACAACATGACACTCTGAGTAACCAACTAACAACCATGATCAAAGACATTAAGCTCAATAACTTTCATATGATCAATGTCTCATTCATCTTATATAAGGGAGCATATGAAATCTCAATACATCAAGGAACCATATGATCAACTTACTATCTTAAGTTATCATTTCATTACCATTCCACACTTCTATCCATATCAATATTCAACAACTAAAGTATCTCTGGGTACAAGTAATGAATAACAACAAGATATAACCACTATTAGAGGAAGTTAATTGGAAGCTAAATAAACCAATCATGTATGATAGAAGAGCATATCTTTTGGGAAATAACATAAGAAGTAGATGGAAGGATAATAAAAGCATGAGTTAACTCTTAATCTAGATCTTAATACTTTGTCTAAATCATTTTATCTTGTTATTCTTTAATCCTCTCTAAGACTTTCTGCAAGAGAAGCAACCCACAAGACAGAAGGAACTACCTCAGGAAGATATTCATGAAGATTATTTAGAGTGTTCTAGAAGTGCTACATTAAGCTATTATAAGAGTACTTGGAAACTCTTATACCTTGATATGATCTTATTAACTCTCTTGAAAGAGTGTGATACTCCAATGTTAGTGTTATATAGAAGTAGTTTGATAACAAGACTAGCTACCTTGTTAACAGATCACTTTTGTATACTCAAATAATTGAGTGTCATACACAAACAAAAGGAAGGTTGAATAACCTAGTACATCTCAGTCTCTTGTATATGAAAAGTAATTTGGGGACAAGCCTTGCAAACTTGTCAACAGATTCTTCTTATATGCATAAGGATAAATGATGACATAAACTACACCTACATTCCTTTTATCATCAACCAATAGAAATAATAATACCAAGGAAACAAGAAACCATAATATAATCATATAAGTAAAATCTTTACTTGGAATAACTGTTTGTTTTCACCACAAGGGTGAGATAGTTGATGATGGAATCCCAAAGATGATCTTGCTGGCAAATGACAAAGGTGATACCATAAGACTAGTGGCAACTAGAGAGAAGAACATCAAGCAACAGAAGAGCACAGGAATCAACACTGCCTCAGTAAGGGAGTATAAGGAATTATCCAGTGAATCCTTAAGATATATCAGGGAACCATCAACCTTTGTCAAAACCATCAGAGATGAAGAGCTCATAATAATGTCTTAGATGAAAACAATTATCAAGTATGAAATAATAACAAGTCATTACATCCACATGTCTTGATATGTGGAGGAAGATGAAAACAAGCTTAAAACCTTGTTTTCCAAATCCTTTTCACATGTAAGACTAACAGATGATAACAAAAACTCATCTACATATAACCATGTAAAATATTACATGTTTTAGAACAACCTTAGATATTATCCACAATTGAGCCTATGTGGAAAACAAGTAAATAATATTCCACAACCACACATTTTTTCCATTTTATCAAGTACTAAGAACAGCAACCTTTCTTACACACACCTAAGTAAACTGTCAACCAAACTTGCTAAGTGATTCAATCAGGAGAATAACAAAGTACTATAAAAGGAAAACAAGTTCTTTCACTCATTGAAATCATGTGGTGTGACATGGAATAAATTCCATATTAAATTGTTTTCATAACAATGCATAGAAACAATACCAAGTAATGTGATCAAATTATTTTCTAAAATAATTTGTATCTAAAAGTTCCAATGGGAACACACCACTTGGTGAACCCCATGTGTTTGGTGTGAAGATGACATTCATGCCTAAAATAGATTTAAGACATTTAATAAATTAAATAAATTGAAAACAATAAAATCACTTAATCTAGCACCCTAGGTATAAAATCCAAATCTTGCTCAAAATTGAAGAATAAAAATATAGTGAGCTTGGAAATTTAATAAGGATTTCAAAACTGATTTTTATTATTTTTTTGGTTTACAGAAAGGCCCTGAAAACAATGTTACATTTAAACAGAAGGACCAATATGATAATTCCTGAAATCATAGGGGGTTATTGTAAATCTCCCTTTTCTTTTCTTTCTTCAACCTCTGGCCAGAAGGCCAGAGGCGTGTCGCCGTCTCCGACGCCGCGTTGCCACCTCCCCACGGCCGCCTTTCTGCGTGGATAAGAAGAGGAGGAACCGTATGCATCGTGCCCTCTCGCTCACTCCTCGCCCAGTCCCTTCTCTCTCTCTGTGAGTTCCGGAAAAAACCGAAACCCTAGCTCCGCCTTGGCCGCCGCCGCGCCGTCGACTCCGGCGATCCCCGAGTAAGCCGTGACCACCACGAGCTCCGCCATGGAGTGCTCTACCTCTCCCGCAAACGTCGTTTGCTGGGAGGCCGCGTAGATGCCGAATCGAGTCGTCTTCCCCGAGTCCGGCCGCCGCGGAGAAGACCTCACCGCCGGCGATTCCGACCATGTCGTGCCTCAACGACCACACCACCGTGCTCATGGTGAGGTTGTGCATCTTGTGGTGCTTCCCATTTGTCTAATTGCATCCATTACCGTGGTCGTTATCGGGCACCGTACGTAGCCGCCGCGCCATTGCTCGCCGTGGTCACTCCGGTGACCACTAGGCAGCGGCGCCGCCACCTATTGACTCCCCGAGAACCCATCTACCTAGTGCAAGCATCAATTGGTACCAATTTGAACCAAATCAACTGATTGCAAACGAATTGGAGAAATTCCTCTCCACTGCTGGCAGAATCATGACGTCATCATGACGTCGTGAGAATTTTTCTTTTCCTTTTGATTAATTTTTAAATTAAAATGAAACTGACAGGTGGGACCCACCTGTCAATTTAAATATGGCAGAAAATAACTTAACATTAATAAATCAATAACTTTTGAAATATTCATCAGAAAAATACAAACAAAATATATAAATGTTTAGAAAAATATAATCTAATTGATTATAAACTTTTCAAAAATATTTAATAAAGTTTAAAATTAAACATTTTCTTCAATTTAATTAAATCATTTAAAATTGAGAAAAATAATAAATAATTCATAAAATCAGAAAAATACAAGTTATATACCAAAATACTCCAAATCACAAATACAACTCATCTATGATGTTTACAAAGTCATTTTACAAATATTTCATGTGTGCAATGTTTTGCTTAGTCACTTAATTAATTTAAAATTAATAAATTAATAATTTATTCAAATATTTACAGAAAACATTGAATGATATATCAAATTAAAGAGAAAAGCATTTCCAACTCAAATATGTTAATTGTAAAACATTTTAATTAACTTCTAAATTTTCTTCTATAATTATACTGAAAATCTATTAAAAACAATAGATGACTACCACATCATTATTTTCCTTATTTGATAAAAACCTCATGTTTTCACACCTACTAAAACCTACCATCACAAATCATTAGCAAATATTGTGATGATAGAGTTAGTTATACTATTTCACCATTTTCAATTGAACTCCTTGTCATCAGCTCTACACTTTTGGAAAATAAAACTAAACATGTTTGTTACCTGTTCAATAATTGTTTTCCATGTATTATGGTCTCGTTACCCCACCAAGTAATAAACACTTCTACTTAAACATGATAACAAGTGTTTGTTCAATAAAAGTGAAACACACTTAAGCCTAAAAGAAATAACAACATCACCACAAGTAATGAAACAACTCTAAGCCACCTAACAACTGTGTGAATACGTTATCGTTTCAAACGTGGCTTACACTTGTAAGCTGGGGTATTTTCCAGGGGATTTCACGATGCATCTCATTACTATGCATATATCATCTTGCCAGTGTTTTCTGTAGTCCTTACCGGGACTACTTTGCTATCTTTCAGATGTTTGGATTTCTCTACGCGACCCTCGAACCCCGAAGACCTGGATTATTATTATGGTTATTTCAATCTCAGGCAAGTTCATCACTTGCTCATATCATTTGCAGTACTTCATAACAAACTATTTGAAAAAAAAACCCTATCGTACTACCACCTATTCCAAAAAGAATGCATGATCCTATTTTTATAATAATATGACTAATTGAATGACTACCCGAGTAGTAGTGTTCTGTTTGGTGGGCGGATGGAACCATGGTAAGATGAATAGGTCAAAGGAAGGTTCCATCTGCATGGGAAAGTATTACCTAGGAATTAACAACAAATGCCGTCAGGATTCTTGCGCCGTAAATTCGCGTTGACCATGGATCTTCTATGGGGGGAGTAAGTCAACCGTGATACTTTTCTCGTTCGCATGTCAACGGACTGGCCAGAGACGTACGCTGTAGGTCTTGCAAGACTACATGCACATGGGTGGGAGCCCTTACGTCCCACGGGCTCTGGGGTCTATGAGTTTCTGCCAGGGGCGCGTAGATCTCCATCGTGAGGGGTGGAATCAGGCGTTCAACCTGCTGGCAGAAATGGGTGGGCATGCGTTGTGCGGAGAAGCACGGTTTGGCTTGGACCAACAACCGGGCCCCACACCTGAGTGGGAGTGGACAGGAATGTACACCTGGTTGTGCAACATGGTCTTGGTCGTCCATGGGTAAAGTAACGCACCTCTGCAGAGTGTAAAAGGATGTGGCATGTTACCCCTTGTTCCGGGAAGGAGCTGCGAACGCCACAGGAAAGGCAACTCCATGAAAGTTCTAATCCTGTGAAGAATGGCGGGCATAGTTTTCAGAATTAAAAGCAACCTCTTGAAGAAAGTTTTACAAAACCTTGCATTATCTTATGATTCTTTCGAGTCTAAAGCTGTAGTTAGTGCATCAACCACCCACTATATATCATGAACTTGCTGAGTAACGCTCGTTACTCATTCTATCCCGTTTGACCCCTTGCTTAGAGTTGAAGCCCTATTGAAGTCGTCATCGAGAAGTCATCGCTGTCTAAGGAAGCTAGGTGGGGTCTTATACTACTTAGCCAGTAAAGCATCATCATCAACAACGCTGATGGAGGAGAAGCTATCAAGGTGTAGGTAGAGACCATACTTGGATTTAGCAGTTACAAGCCGTAGATTAGGGCTGACATCAGCCGTAGTGGATTAGTTCTGAGCTAGAGTAGTTTTCCAGCTCAGATCTTCGAATTGATTCTTCTGATGTTTCATTTGTATGAGATCTTCTTTGATTCCTCAAAGAGATTCTCGAGATTTTGTAATGAAGTTTGTATCCTATAGCTTTGCTTGGACCCGCTGTGTTTCTGTTGTACCACTCTGAGAGATGTAATATTCACGGATAAGTCCTTCTGTGAGTATTATGTCACCGACTTGCGCACTACACATGCAGTGGTGTGCTGGGTCACCACAGATGGTATCAGAGCGAAGCGACCTTAGGTTTAAAACCTTTTAGGAGATCTGTAGGTTGGTAAAGTTTATAGGAAGCCATCTTATCTAAACCATATATCCTACAACTATGATGATCATTCACTTGAGAATGATATAATCATACTTGTATAGAATATTCTTACTCAACCTGAGTAAAATCTACTTATCTATTATCTTTATACCTAGGTATGAATAGTTAGAAGTCTATCATGTATCAGTTTCAATGAGAAAAAGAGTTCTGACATAGTCAGAGATGATAAAGTCGAAATGATGATTACCCCCTTCTATGAAGGAATAGGATGGAGTAGATCATGGTATAGAATAAGTATAGGAGTCATCAAGAAGGTATGTTTGATAGTCATAAAGAGTTATTACACCATGGTAACTATGGGATATATACCATATCCTTTGTTATCAAGTCTAGAGGTGAATTAGTATAGTATAGTATAATGTATAATTAGGAGAAGGCATAAGCATTGATGGAAGCTACATTACTACTCCTAAGGTGATCAACAACATGAAGGATCAATAGATGCCATGAGAAGCTTATCACAATCAAGAAAAAGTACATCAAATTACAAGGAACTTAGACCCATATGGAACAAAGTTAGTAAAACAATTACTATAGGATCATTTTGTCTTGGTTTATTCCATTGCACAAAGGCATGCAATTTGGAGTAATTACTTGGGCAAAGAGTGGTTGAGTAGACTAGGAATATAAGGTATTGTATACCTACTTGTAGTGTATAGCATTTAAGAGCCTAGGTACTTGAGATGTTTTACTCTAAGTACTTCTATTCCACGGGCTTTTGATGCATGAGTGATAAATGCATTTGGGATTTATTGCTTCTTATTTGATCTTTGAGTGACTAGATCTGTACATGAAGATTGAATTTGATGTGCAAATGCATGTGCAAACATTGAGTTCTATTTTGATGTTACTTGTCTAGAGGGTATAGGATTAGTATGAGAGCGGTCTGAAATCTCAGCTGATTGAAGCAACCACCAAAGCTCTAGAAGACTAGAAAGTCAATGAAGCCACTGATGGGAATGGACCACATTCCACATCTTGTTTGGAGTCGGTGAGCTACTACATCAACACATGGTGAGCTACCACAAATCATGCCAGGAAAATAACATGGGGAGTTATATCTTAGAAGGAAACATGTAGAAGTTGATAAATAAACTTATATAATTGTCCCATAGAAGTCAAAAGCCAAGGATGTAGAAGGACCATAGGAAGTAACCAATGGAATAGGTTATAGTCACCTGTAGGAAAAAGTTGAAACTCGAGGAAACTCGAAGATTCTTTCACTAATAATTGAGTCTAAGTCAATGTACACTACATTGTACAAGTTTCTTTGAAAAATCTTTCTCTTGAGACCATTAGACTAAACCAAATGGAGTCCAAACCATAGACAATATCCAGTGTATCGGAAGAATCTTATTGGTTATTCATCACCTGGTGGATATACCAAATGTTCTTCAGAAAGCTCCGACAGGTAGGAAACTATACCTATTCATCGGAGAACGAAACTTGGTATCCACTCTGTGGTGGAAATACCACGTGTTCTTCGTGAGACTATTAGGAAGGCCTAGTAAAAAGACAGAGTTATCCTAACAACTAGAAAACTATTAGATTATCGTACAAGACAGTGGAAGGTGAACAATCAAGACAAGAGGATACACATGCCAAGGTCAACACAAGAAACAACTGTGAAGATTCAACAATCTACATAAGTTCTCTCTACCTATCTTTACGTGAGAGAGTATGAACTTCGGGACGAAGTTCTTGTTAAGGGGGAGATACTATAACATCCCAGTGTTTGGGAGGTTATAAGGATCTAAATATAATATGTGCATTTGCCAAGCATGCATCTAAAAAAATACGGGAAATTTTGGCGCGAAAGTTTAAACAAATCAAAGTGACCAAAGTTTCACTTGACATGATGAAATAGATCTAGTTCATCTAGTTAAGAGTACATTTGGAATGATCTTTATAACAAGCATCTTAAGAAAACAAATCATTTGGTTATACAAACCATAAATTGGTTTTGACCAATATAAACTCTTAACAAGTCTAACCTCAAGTCTATAAGTGACTTGGGATAATTCACTAGGTATCTACAACTCAAATAGGGGTGAGTATCCAAGTTACATAAGTGGTAATCATACTTCCACCAATAAGTAATACCTCATTGAACCATCTCATCAACAGAGGTGTTAAGTTCTCTCAAACAATAACTCTTAAGTTATCAACCATCCACACAACATCTTTCTAAATTATTTAGTAACTACTAAGTGAACCATCACAAGTAAATAACAAAGTTTCAATAGAACACAAGTGATACAAACAAGTATTAACTTAAACCCCACAAGTGGGAAATGACATAATAATTGTATTAACATATTTATCGAATATGTACATATCTCCTCAACCATAAAAGAAGTACCTAAGGGAATAATCAAATCTTCTTTAACCACTGTTAAAACCTTGATCATCACATATGATCTTTCCAAACCTCTATGTCTGTATCATGAATACAAATGAATAATATAAAATAACAACATGACACTCTGAGTAACCAACTAACAACCATGATCAAAGACATTAAGCTCAATAACTTTCATATGCTCAATGTCTCATTCATCTTATATAAGGGAGCATATGAAATCTCAATACATCAAGGAACCATATGATCAACTTACTATCTTAAGTTATCATTTCATTAGCATTCCACACTTCTATCCATATCAATATTCAACAACTAAAGTATCTCTGGGTACAAGTAATGAATAACAACAAGATATAACCACTATTAGAGGAAGTTAATTGGAAGCTAAATAAACCAATCATGTATGATAGAAGAGCATATCTTTTGGGAAATAACATAAGAAGTAGATGGAAGGATAATAAAAGCATGAGTTAACTCTTAATCTAGATCTTAATACTTTGTCTAAATCATTTTATCTTGTTATTCTTTAATCCTCTCTAAGACTTTCTGCAAGAGAAGCAACCCACAAGACAGAAGGAACTACCTCATGAAGATATTCATGAAGATTATTTAGAGTGTTCTAGAAGTGCTACATTAAGCTATTATAAGAGTACTTGGAAACTCTTATACCTTGATATGATCTTATTAACTCTCTTGAAAGAGTGTGATACTCCAATGTTAGTGTTATATAGAAGTAGTTTGATAACAAGACTAGCTACCTTGTTAACAGATCACTTTTGTATACTCAAATAATTGAGTGTCATACACAAACAAAAGGAAGGTTGAATAACCTAGTACATCTCAGTCTCTTGTATATGAAAAGTAATTTGGGGACAAGCCTTGCAAACTTGTCAACAGATTCTTCTTATATGCATAAGGCTAAATGATGACATAAACTACACCTACATTCCTTTTATCATCAACCAATAGAAATAATAATACCAAGGAAACAAGAAACCATAATATAATCATATAAGTAAAATCTTTACTTGGAATAACTGTTTGTTTTCACCACAAGGGTGAGATAGTTGATGATGGAATCCCAAAGATGATCTTGCTGGCAAATGACAAAGGTGATACCAGAAGACTAGTGGCAACTAGAGAGAAGAACATCAAGCAACATAAGAGCACAGGAATCAACACTGCCTCAGTAAGGGAGTATAAGGAATTATCCAGTGAATCCTTAAGATATATCAGGGAACCATCAACCTTTGTCAAAACCATCAGAGATGAAGAGCTCATAATAATGTCTTAGATGAAAACAATTATCAAGTATGAAATAATAACAAGTCATTACATCCACATGTCTTGATATGTGGAGGAAGATGAAAACAAGCTTAAAACCTTGTTTTCCAAATCCTTTTCACATGTAAGACTAACAGATGATAACAAAAACTCATCTACATATAACCATGTAAAATATTACATGTTTTAGAACAACCTTAGATATTATCCACAATTGAGCCTATGTGGAAAACAAGTAAATAATATTCCACAACCACACATTTTTTCCATTTTATCAAGTACTAAAAACAGCAACCTTTCTTACACACACCTAAGTAAACTGTCAACCAAACTTGCTAAGTGATTCAATCAGGAGAATAACAAAGTACTATAAAAGGAAAACAAGTTCTTTCACTCATTGAAATCATGTGGTGTGACATGGAATAAATTCCATATTAAATTGTTTTCATAAAATGCATAGAAACAATACCAAGTAATGTGATCAAATTGTTTTCTAAAATAATTTGTATCTAAAAGTTCCAATGGGAACACACCACTTGGTGAACCCCATGTGTTTGGTGTGAAGATGACATTCATGCCTAAAATAGATTTAAGACATTTAATAAATTAAATAAATTGAAAACAATAAAATCACTTAATCTAGCACCCTAGGTATAAAATCCAAATCTTGCTCAAAATTGAAGAATAAAAATATAGTGAGCTTGGAAATTTAATAAGGATTTCAAAACTGATTTTTATTATTTTTTTGGTTTACAGAAAGGCCCTGAAAACAATGTTACATTTAAACAGAAGGACCAATATGATAATTCCTGAAATCATAGGGGGTTATTGTAAATCTCCCTTTTCTTTTCTTTCTTCAACCTCTGGCCAGAAGGCCAGAGGCGTGTCGCCGTCTCCGACGCCGCGTTGCCACCTCCCCACGGCCGCCTTTCTGCGTGGATAAGAAGAGGAGGAACCGTATGCATCGTGCCCTCTCGCTCACTCCTCGCCCAGTCCCTTCTCTCTCTCTGTGAGTTCCGGAAAAAACCGAAACCCTAGCTCCGCCTTGGCCGCCGCCGCGCCGTCGACTCCGGCGATCCCCGAGTAAGCCGTGACCACCACGAGCTCCGCCATGGAGTGCTCTACCTCTCCCGCAAACGTCGTTTGCTGGGAGGCCGCGTAGATGCCGAATCGAGTCGTCTTCCCCGAGTCCGGCCGCCGCGGAGAAGACCTCACCGCCGGCGATTCCGACCATGTCGTGCCTCAACGACCACACCACCGTGCTCATGGTGAGGTTGTGCATCTTGTGGTGCTTCCCATTTGTCTAATTGCATCCATTACCGTGGTCGTTATCGGGCACCGTACGTAGCCGCCGCGCCATTGCTCGCCGTGGTCACTCCGGTGACCACTAGGCAGCGGCGCCGCCACCTATTGACTCCCCGAGAACCCATCTACCTAGTGCAAGCATCAATTGGTACCAATTTGAACCAAATCAACTGATTGCAAACGAATTGGAGAAATTCCTCTCCACTGCTGGCAGAATCATGACGTCATCATGACGTCGTGAGAATTTTTCTTTTCCTTTTGATTAATTTTTAAATTAAAATGAAACTGACAGGTGGGACCCACCTGTCAATTTAAATATGGCAGAAAATAACTTAACATTAATAAATCAATAACTTTTGAAATATTCATCAGAAAAATACAAACAAAATATATAAATGTTTAGAAAAATATAATCTAATTGATTATAAACTTTTCAAAAATATTTAATAAAGTTTAAAATTAAACATTTTCTTCAATTTAATTAAATCATTTAAAATTGAGAAAAATAATAAATAATTCATAAAATCAGAAAAATACAAGTTATATACCAAAATACTCCAAATCACAAATACAACTCATCTATGATGTTTACAAAGTCATTTTACAAATATTTCATGTGTGCAATGTTTTGCTTAGTCACTTAATTAATTTAAAATTAATAAATTAATAATTTATTCAAATATTTACAGAAAACATTGAATGATATATCAAATTAAAGAGAAAAGCATTTCCAACTCAAATATGTTAATTGTAAAACATTTTAATTAACTTCTAAATTTTCTTCTATAATTATACTGAAAATCTATTAAAAACAATAGATGACTACCACATCATTATTTTCCTTATTTGATAAAAACCTCATGTTTTCACACCTACTAAAACCTACCATCACAAATCATTAGCAAATATTGTGATGATAGAGTTAGTTATACTAGTTCACCATTTTCAATTGAACTCCTTGTCATCAGCTCTACACTTTTGGAAAATAAAACTAAACATGTTTGTTACCTGTTCAATAATTGTTTTCCATGTATTATGGTCTCGTTACCCCACCAAGTAATAAACACTTCTACTTAAACATGATAACAAGTGTTTGTTCAATAAAAGTGAAACACACTTAAGCCTAAAAGAAATAACAACATCACCACAAGTAATGAAACAACTCTAAGCCACCTAACAACTGTGTGAATACGTTATCGTTTCAAACGTGGCTTACACTTGTAAGCTGGGGTATTTTCCAGGGGATTTCACGATGCATCTCATTACTATGCATATATCATCTTGCCAGTGTTTTCTGTAGTCCTTACCGGGACTACTTTGCTATCTTTCAGATGTTTGGATTTCTCTACGCGACCCTCGAACCCCGAAGACCTGGATTATTATTATGGTTATTTCAATCTCAGGCAAGTTCATCACTTGCTCATATCATTTGCAGTACTTCATAACAAACTATTTGAAAAAAAAAACTATCGTACTACCACCTATTCCAAAAAGAATGCATGATCCTATTTTTATAATAATATGACTAATTGAATGACTACCCGAGTGGTAGTGTTCTGTTTGGTGGGCGGATGGAACCATGGTAAGATGAATAGGTCAAAGGAAGGTTCCATCTGCATGGGAAAGTATTACCTAGGAATTAACAACAAATGCCGTCAGGATTCTTGCGCCGTAAATTCGCGTTGACCATGGATCTTCTATGGGGGGAGTAAGTCAACCGTGATACTTTTCTCGTTCGCATGTCAATGGACTGGCCAGAGACGTACGCTGTAGGTCTTGCGAGACTACATGCACATGGGTGGGAGCCCTTACGTCCCACGGGCTCTGGGGTCTATGAGTGTCTGCCAGGGGCGCGTAGATCTCCATCGTGAGGGGTGGAATCAGGCGTTCAACCTGCTGGCAGAAATGGGTGGGCATGCGTTGTGCGGAGAAGCACAGTTTGGCTTGGACCAACAACCGGGCCCCACACCTGAGTGGGAGTGGACAGGAATGTACACCTGGTTGTGCAACATGGTCTTGGTCGTCCATGGGTAAAGTAACGCACCTCTGCAGAGTGTAAAAGGATGTGGCATGTTACCCCTTGTTCCGGGAAGGAGCTGCGAACGCCGCAGGAAAGGCAACTCCATGAAAGTTCTAATCCTGTGAAGAATGGCGGGCATAGTTTTCAGAATTAAAAGCAACCTCTTGAAGAAAGTTTTACAAAACCTTGCATTAGCTTATGATTCTTTCGAGTCTAAAGCTGTAGTTAGTGCATCAACCACCCACTATATATCATGAACTTGCTGAGTAACGCTCGTTACTCATTCTATCCCGTTTGACCCCTTGCTTAGAGTTGAAGCCCTATTGAAGTCGTCATCGAGAAGTCATCGCTGTCTAAGGAAGCTAGGTGGGGTCTTATACTACTTAGCCAGTAAAGCATCATCATCAACAACGCTGATGGAGGAGAAGCTATCAAGGTGTAGGTAGAGACCATACTTGGATTTAGCAGTTACAAGCCGTAGATTAGGGCTGACATCAGCCGTAGTGGATTAGTTCTGAGCTAGAGTAGTTTTCCAGCTCGGATCTTCGAATTGATTCTTCTGATGTTTCATTTGTATGAGATCTTCTTTGATTCCTCAAAGAGATTCTCGAGATTTTGTAATGAAGTTTGTATCCTATAGCTTTGCTTGGACCCGCTGTGTTTCTGTTGTACCACTCTGAGAGATGTAATATTCACGGATAAGTCCTTTTGTGAGTATTATGTCACCGACTTGCGCACTACACATGCAGTGGTGTGCTGGGTCACCACAGATGAAGACGCTGATCCGGCCGATTGTCACGACGGATCCGGATTCGAGGTGATCCGACTCTGGCCCCCAGCCGGAATCGTCCACCGTCTCTTCTCCTTTGTGGTCGATGTAGATCTCGCCGATGACAAGATTCTCCATGTTCTTCCGAGCTTCTCCCGTGATGTAAACACCTTTGGACGCAGGCCCCACGGTGGGCGCCAACTGTCGTGGGATTATCACGGCAGATGTTACCGGGGGTAACTGATCTTGGGGCAAGACGACACAGGCGTTTGGGAGAGGGTTTAGCTCAGAGGAAAACATGATGGAACTCGATCTGGTAGCCGGCAATCAAGTCGCCGAGTCTCCGATCTCAATGTATTAACTCGATCTTTCGTATACACTGGATGCTCGATATTAAACGGTACTACTAGGGTTCTTAGATCTCTCTCAACTAGACCTAGGGGTCGGTTTATAAAGCACCCGTACCCCTGGCTTACTCTCCAAGGCGCACCCTGAATCCTACCCGGACACCGCATACAAACTCTAACTTTCCTTTACCGTAACCCACAATCCAGGTTACGAGGCCTACAAACTTGGGCCTTCCAGAAGTTTCTTTATCCTTAGCCGGATCTTGCGCAGCGTCCTTTGGGCGGGGTTATACCTCGGAGTTGGCCTACCGGGTTATTATCCCTCCATCAAATATGGTCAAGTATCAATATGTTTACGTGATGCTCATGACTTATACTTGGATTAATTTAATCTGTAAATTGCCTAAATACTCAACAATCCAAAAACCTAATATATGTAGGCAATTTTTGATCCATGGTTTTGCTACTGCACTGAAACCGGATCCGTTTACGGGGACGTGCTTTAAGCGTTGGCAGTCCAAACATTCTTATGGCTTATGGCTATGAACGTGTTCTGAATCGCCGGTGTCACTCCCACGGGAACGATTACTCCTGAACAGGAGAAGGCATTTAGGGATGCCACTGTCATCTTTGTTGGATTCGTTCTAAGTGTGATAGGAGATAAGCTTGTTGATGCATATTTACATATGCGGATTGCCAAGGATTTGTTGATGCAACGGATGCTGGCAGCAAGATATACACTATAGAGCAGTTCCATGATTACAGAATGGTTAAAAATCGTTCTGTATTGGAGCAAGCTCATGAGATACAGTGCATTGCTAAGGAGCTTGAAATTCTCAAGTGCGTGCTACCTGGCAAGTTTGTCGCGGGATGCATAATCGCCAAACTGCCTAATTCCTGGAGGAACTTTGCCACTACTCTGAAACATCAGAGGCGTGAATTCTCAGTAGAGGATGTCATCGGCCATCTGAGTGTTGAGCAGAATTCCAGGGCAAAAGACTCGCATGAAAATGGGAAAGAAGGGACTTCTGTGGCCAATATGGTACAAAAGAAATAAAACTCCCACAAGAACAAGGCGAGGACTGGTGTCCAACATAATACCGACTTCAAGAAGAAGGCTAAGAAGACCTTCAAGAAGAAAGATGACTGCTTCACTTGTGGTTCACTAGAACACTGGGCTGGGAAGTGCCCAAACAAGCACAAGAAGCCAGGACAGGATTCCAAGGCTGTCAACATGATTGTTAGCAACAATGAGAATGGGCCATCTGGGTATGGTAATTTGTTTACCGTATTTTCAGTTTGTCAGTCTACCGATTGGTGGATTGACACAAGTGCAAATATCCATGTGTGTGTTGACATCTCATTGTTTTGTTCTTATCAGGTCACAAGGAACGGATCCATATTGATGGGGAATGGTGCAAGTGGTTCTGTACTTGGTGTTGGCACGGTCGATCTGAAGTTTACTTCGAGAAGCCTCGTGCAACTTAAGAATGTGCAGCATGTCCCCGCCATCAAGAAGAATCTCGTTAGTGGCTCCCTTCTATGTAGAGAAGGGTTTAAGTTGGTTTTTGATTCTAATAAAGTAGTTGTAACAAAATATGGACTGTTTGTTGGAAAAGGGTATGAGTGTGGAGGTCTGTTCCGCTTTTCCATCGCTGATTTGTGTAATAAAGTCGTGAACAATATTCATTCAAGTGTTGATTAAGCAGAAGTTTGGCATTTACTTCTTTGTCGCGCTTGTTTCAGTTGCATGACGCGGTTAGCAAAATTAAACTTAATTCCAAGTTTCACTTCAGCCAAAGGTTCTAAGGGCCATTCATGTGGAAAGAGATACTTCATCATGTTAATAGACGATTCCACTAGATTATGCTATGTATATATGTTGAACACTAAAGACAAGGCTCTACACTACTTTAAAATCTATAAGGCAGAAGTTGAGAATCAACTTGAAAAGAAAATTAAACGAATCCGGTCAGATCGTGGGGGAGAGTATTTCTCTAATGAGTTTGACTCTTCCTGTGCGGAACATGGTATTATTCATGAGAGGACTCCTCCCTATTCACCTGAGTCAAATGGGGTTCCCGAACGGAAAAATCGTACTCTAACAGATTTGGTTAACGCCATGTTAGATACATCAGGTTTATCCAAGGAATGGTGGGGGAGGTTATATCGACATCATGTCATGTACTGAATAAAGTCCCGACAAAAGATAATGAGATCACTCCCTACGAGCAATGGGAGAAGAGAAAAATGATGCTCTCATACTTACGTACGTATGGCTGCTTGGAGAAAGTCAATGTGTCAATCCCCAAAAAGCGTAAACTTGGACCAAAGACCGTGGATTGCATTAATTTGGGCTACGCTAAGAATAGTGTTGGCTATAGATTTCTAGTAATGAAATCTGAGGTACCTGACGTGAAGGTCAGTACGATTATGGAGTCTAAAGATGCTACATTCTTTGAGGATTTTTTTTCCTATGAGAGATATGCAAAGCACTTCTAGACATGAGTCAGAGGAGACTCCTGAGCCTGCCATTGCTAGGGAATATTATGAACAAACACATGATGGAAATCCCGAGAAGGATGACGAGGAAACTCTTGGTAGGGGCAAGAGACAGAGGACTGCAAAGTATTTTGGTGATGACTTCCTTGTGTACCTTGTGGATGATACTCCCACTTCTATTTCAGAAGCTTATGCATCTCCAGATGCTGACTACTGGAGAGAAGCGGTCTGTAGTGAGATGGATTCCATCATGGCTAATGGAACGTGGGAGATCACTGAACGTCCTTATGGTTGTAAACCATTAGGATGTAAGCGGGTGTTCAAAAAAAAGCTTAGGCCCGATGGTACGATTGAAAAGTACAAGGCTAGACTTGTGGCCAAGGGTTATTTCCAGAAAGAAGATGGAGATTTCTTCGATACTTGGCCAGACCGACCACCATTCGAGTATTACTCTCGTTGGTGGCCTCGCATGGTCTTCTCGTCCATCAGATGGATGTTAAGATGGCTTTCCTAAATGGAGACCTAGACGAGGAAATCTATATGCAACGGCCATATGGCTTTGTGATAGATGGTCGGGAAGGAAAGGTGTGCAAGTTACTGAAATCTTTATATGGGCCGAAACAAAAACCTAAGCAATGGCATGATAAGTTCAATACAACTTTAACATTTGTTGGCTTTGTTGTGAATGATGCTGACAAATGTTTGTACTATCACCATGGTGGGGGCGAAGGAGTTATACTGTGTTTGTATGTTGATGACAAACTGACATTTGGGACCAACCTCAAAGTAATCGATGATGTTAAGTCATTTCTATCCCAGAACTTTAAGATGAAAGATGTTGGTGTGGCTGATGTTATTTTGAATATTAAGTTGTTGAGAGACAATGAGGGTGGGATTACACTTCTGCAATCCCATTATGTTGAGAAGGTTTTGAGTCGTTTTGGATATTTGGACTGCAAAATTTCTCCAACACCATATGATTCTAGTGTGCAAATTTGGAAGTTCGAAGGCACAGCTAAGGATTAGCTGAGGTACTCTAAAATAATTGGTTCATTCATGCACCTAGCGAGCGCTATGAGGCTTGACATCATGTTTGCTGTGTGAAAACTAAACCGGTTTGTTTCAAATCCGGGTGATGTGCATTAACATGTTGTAGAAAGAATTTTGCGCTATCTGAAAGGTACCATGAACCAAGGACTTCACTATAGTGGATATCCTTCAGTACTTGAAGGGTATTGTCATGCGAATTGGATCTCTGATGCTGATGATATGAAAGCCATAACGGGGTATGTGTTTACCCTTGGAGGTGGTGCTGTTTCCTAGAAGTCTTGCAAGCAAACGATCTTAACAAGATCGACAATGGTAGCTGAATTAACAGCATTAGACACGTCTAGTGTCGAAGCAGGATGGCTTCGAGATCTTTTGATGGACTTGCTTGTGGTTGAAAAGCCAGTACCGGCTATCCTTATGAACTATGATAATCAAACGTTAATTGTCAAGGTGAAGAGTTCAGAGGACAATGCACAGTTCACAAAGCACATAAAAATAAGATTAAAAGTTGTCAGACATTTACGAAACTTCGGAGTGATAGCGGTGGATTATATCCAGTCGGCTAAGAATCTGGAAGATCCCTTTACTAAAGGGCTATCACAAGTTCTGATAGAAAGTGCATCGAGGGAGATGGGTATGAGACCCACATGAGTTGCCATGGCAGTAACCCAACTTATGTGATCGGAGATCCCGTGAAGTAGGACCTGGGAAAACAAGCTAGTGGTTAACCGAGAAGAGTAATTTTACTAACCCACTCCGCTGGAGATGCAGTACTCTAAAAAATTGTGCAGGTTGACTTTCGTCTTAATGTGTTCCAACGCTTGTATAAGCAAGATGCTATCCTCCAGAGCAATCTTTGGAGAAACACACCTATATGACCTGAGTGCTGGTCATAGTCTATGAGACTGAGTGATCTCTAATAAGTTCATGAATAGGGATCAGGAGTGTGACTAATATGCTCCACCCAAGGGGTCAGCCTTCGGCAGTCTAGTACTGACAAGATATTTAGTGAAACTATTTTAAGCCAAACTGACAATTCAAGGCATAGTCCATTATTCAGTTGTGATGTAGTGTAGCTATTTTCTCTATGTGGATGTTCAACCTTAACTGGCCTCCACTGAAAATGGTGGTATATAAAAACAGTGATTGGAACAGAGGACAAAACCATGGGTCTTCGGGATATGGTGGGGGATTGCTGAAATTTGGAGTGGGCTTTAGTCTCACTAGGAAATTTCCATTTAATCCCTAAGTCCCATGCTGCCATAGCAAGTGGTGAGAGTTTAGTCTCATATTGCTGGTTGGGAGAGTTTTATACCAGTTTATAAGGTGGGCTCTCTTCCCACTAGTATGAGTTGGTATGAAGAGAGAGAGGAGTTGAGGAGGTGTTCCACACGCGCGCTCTTCCTCCTCCGCGTCCCACCTCACCTCGCCTCGTCACGACACGCCGCGCCGCGGGAATGAGCCGATCCGATGCCTTTATTTTGGCAGTCGGAACGGAGAGTTAAGAGACGCGCCAATAATATGATACGACATATTGATTGTTGTCTGTAATTGCGTCACATTTATTTTGGTAACAACCACAGTAAACACCGTATTGATCACGTGGTAACGGCTGTAGTAAATGCCAATTGATTTTGTGAGGTGACCGTTCTTCTACCCGGCCGTGCCTATATATTGGAGGCTCGTGTGGACACAGAAAAACATACCTCATACGCTCTGAATCTTTACGTCCATTGTCGTTCTACTCCCAGTTGCTGCCGCCGGTGATCCCATCGCGTCTACAGCGTACACGGCCAACGGTATAGCAGGCCTCCGAAACCCCGTCTCTCTAGATCCTGTATGGGAGAGGGGAGATTAGGTTTTTGGGGAGCGTCTACTACGCGACTGCTCGGTGTTGTTCATCTATTTCGACTACTACCGCGTCGCCCTCGTCGTCAACATGTCCACTGAAGCCAAACGGGCTGCTGCTGAGACGAGTGCTGCCACCTAGGCCACCACTGCTGTTGTAGCCGCCACCGCTACTGCAACCGCCGACGCGGCTGCCGCCTCTGCTGCGGCTACTGCCAACTGGCCGACTGCAGGGTATAACACGTTTATCCCTCTCTTGATTATTTCCATGTGTGCAATACTAGTAGTTTGCTGTAACATCCCAATTTTGCTAACAAAAGGGTTGTGGTGTTGTGTTCATGGCATATCATGCATTTAAAATTTAAATCAAGTTTGAATTTGAATTTAATAAGAAGTTGACCAAAAAAAATCACTTAAAGTGATCACCCAAATTTTGTTCTAAAAATAATTTCAATTTTGGAAAGCAAATACATGGTGAGCTTGCAAATTTCATAAGGTTTTCAAAAAGTATTTTTGCCAAATTTTATCCTGTCAAAAAGGCCCGGAAAACATGGTTTTTATTGCAGTTTTAAAGGACAAAAGGGCTGTTTTGCAATTTTCAAAAACTACAGGGGGTTTCTGCAAGATGCTTCTTTGTCTTCTACCTCTGGACAGGGAGGCAGCTGCGTGTCCACCTCCGCCGATGCCACCTCCTGCCTGGGTGTGTGCCGCTGGGGATGTCCACCTCGACGCAGTGCTTCCCCACCCCTCTCCCCACTCGCTCTCCGTGCTCTCTCTCGCACTGTGAACGAAACCCTAATCGAAAACCCTAGCACGCCGGAGACTCGCCGCTCGCCGCCGGCGATACGGCCTCTCCCGCGCCCCACCGAGCGACTCATCGTCACCGCCGCATCCTCCTCGTCCGCCTCGAGCCCGTGCAGCAGCCGGAACGGCCGGGAGGGCCCCAATTCCTCGCCGGCCATCCGCCACGGCCGCCGCCGTTTCCTCCTCGCCGGCGTCAATTTCCGCCGTCCCTCGTATCGCCGTCGATGCCATCATGCTCACGGTGAGCTCCTGAGAACTCCCATGCCTTCCAATCGCCTCCTCCCCCTCCGGTTCGCCCTACCACCGTCGGCCGCCGACCGCCGCCGTGCCTTTGCTCGCCGGCGCGTCTCCGGCAACGATTTCCGGGCGCCGCCGCCACTCTAATGTTCACCGGAGCCCCCTCTAGCTAGTACTGCAATCCTTTTCACGAATTACGCGCGAAATCATCGGGATTGCGATCCATCTGTGAAGATCAAGGCAGGGTGACGTCACCCTTGCGTCACGCTGACCTCAGCGCGGGTTTTCTCTGTTTAAAAAAAATGATGAATATTGCATGACACGTGGGCCCTCTACTGTTTGGGTATTTCAGAAATTTAATAAAACTTGTATATTTAATAACTTCTGTTATATTACTCAGAAAAATGTAAATAATATATGGAGTTGATCAGAAAAATGAGCTCTACCCAAAAATGTCATTTTTCCCACATTTTTGAGAAAGTCCAAAAATGACCATTTATTTAATATTCTTTAATCATTTAAAATAGAAAAATAAGTTTTTGTTCACCAAAATTAGAAAATTAAAAGTTATATACCAAAATGCTCAAAATGATAAATGCAACTTGTTTATGATGTTTTCAACCTCATTTGAGCAACTAAAATGGTACTCACTTTCAGAATCACCCGAAAACCCCTCCGGGGTCTATTTCGGGACTTTTTCAGTAAAATTTCATAACTGGCATATGAACCCTAGCAACCCAACGATCATGCTTAGGGCTTTATTTCAGTGCATTAATCTGCTCATGCATACATATTGTGCATTGCATCGAAGCCATGTGTTGATTGTTATTTCTCTTTCGGTGTTGTTTCCCCCTCGGTAGAACGTGACTCCGAAGAGAAGGCCAGCAATCCAACGACGAATACTTGATCTTAATCGACAAGTCAAGCACTTATTCCAGAAGATTCTCATCTGGTTTTCTTATAACCAAGGCAAGCATAACCTCTTATCTGCTCATATATGCTTTTGAACAACATTTGAATCTCGTATTTTGCATTCGATTCCAAACTATTTGATGCTAGTAGACATAGTTCACCTATATGCTGCATTGCCTCTATATCCTGATCCACTGCTCCTAGCCGCCATAGATTTGCTTGTGCGCATCGCCAGAGCCTCATATCTGCTTCGCTTAGTCATATATGTTTGTTACCTCTGCTCCATCCGGTTGATGAATCAGAGTTACGATAACCTGGTATGATATGATGACGTGGTGAGATGAGCATTGTGTGGTTAACATGACTAAGGCTTGGACGGGAGGCCACTTGGGAAGTGGTTCTTTGTCCTGTACTTGCCAACCCTAGGAGTAAGGTCTCGCCGCGGAAACCAAGACTGAGCGTGCAACCACACGCGCGAGCCAATGAACCTCGCTCGACTAACTAACTTGTTTGGCCACATCCATGAGTCACGTAGTTTGCTATTTCCATCTGCGTGTGAGTCAGAAAACGATTTGGAGAAAAACTAGGGCGTGACCGGGACAAGTGATGGACGTACACGGATCTTGATTCCGACTCACAGAACAGGTGCCGTCAGGAGGTGGCCAACTCCCTGTTGACGGGGTGGCCCTGTTTGAGTTGACTCATGGATAGGGTCGAGCAAGGTAAAGGTCGGAGCCAACCACACTCTGCCGGCACATCGTCGGAATTGTGCCAATAGCTTGGCATTAAGAGTCGGATGGTACGTGTGGGTAAAGTGTACCACCCTGCAGGGATAAATCTTTCGGAAAGCCGTGTCCACGGTTATGGACGACTTGGTGAAAGTCACGAGGTCATAGATAACTTGAAAGTGGCGTAAAAGATGTTGGCAATGAATGAAGGGTGCCTCCCCGGAGATGCCGGGAGGGGTGATCCTTATAGTTTGTGAGATGCTGGGAAATGATGTTGGTGGAATCAAAAGATGATGATTACAGAAGCAAGTTTCTCATCTGTTTTGAAAACCTTCTATGAGACGTGCTATTCTTCCTTGTTTTGGAAAACAAAGATTGCTTTACGCAAATCAGCCTTCATGAAACCCTTTTCGAAATAGCAGATATATAATAGGTTAATTAAGTCTTGTTGAGTACCTCCCGTACTCAGGTTTGCTTAATTTTGGTTCAGGAGAAGAACTCCATCGGTGGTGATTCAACGTGGACATCGACGAGTAGTTTGGGGTTCCCAGGTAGCAGCCTGGAATCTATGGGCTGGGACGTCGCCTTATGTTGCGGCCTCTTAGGCCTTTTCGGTTCTTGTTGATTAGCAACATATTTTGCTTTCCGTTGTCTGATGTAATGTTGGGTCGTGTGACCTCTGCTTGTAAGCTATACTCTAGTATCACCTGTTGAATACAACTTTCATGTTTAGAGTACTGCTTTGATCGGTTGTTGGTTTCGAGCTCATTGTTATACAGTTTTGGCTATGCCTGCATAGTTGTCGCAGTCGAGGGGTTGTGGAGCCGATGATCCATGTCCGAGCCCGCCTGTCGATGTGATCGGCCTGGGGCGAGGTAACCCCAGTAACCCTCGATTGTTGTTGCACTTTCTGGACACATAGCATCTCTGTATAGCTTTGGTCCCGTTTCCTTCAGTTTCATTCGATTCGTGGACGCTTTGATATGCATAGTTGGTTATGACTAGCATGGATACAAGGAGTAGTAGACTGGGGATCCGGACTACGTGCCGATGAATCCAGTCTGCCTGCCGTTGTTTGTTGCGGCCGGGGCTGGTAACCCTGAAGCCCTTGTGAGTCCATGGCTAGGAGCACATAACAGTATGTATATCTCTGGGTCCGGGGTCGTGACATTTGCGTAGATGTATCTACCATCATTCTAGTATGCAAGAATATGGTCAATTATCGGTATGTTTACATTATTCTCATGATTTATATTTGGATTAATTTAATCTGTAAATTGCCTAAATACTCAAAAGATTTTGCAAACACATTTAAGACTATGTTCATAATACTGGGTTCAAATTTTTAAATATATATCATGCATATATAAATAACATAAACTCAAACTTAAACAAACATCCCTCACTTCATTTAGTGATCACCCGACCCCCATCCACCACACCTCCCCCATCTTCACTGCCATTGGTGTAGTTTCAGAGGTAGACAAAACATGTCAGTTGCATCGTCCATGCAACTCGTGCTCGACCTTTTGGTCTTGTGTGTTCCTAAGACATTTTTTATATGCTAGACTCGCCAACTTAACCTTACTGTATCTGGATGTACATACATGCCTTACACCCGACGTATGCGAACACAGAAGAAATCACCCAATCATCACGGCCCACTTTTCTAGTGCAGACTTTCTTGTCGGTGCTACACTAAGGGAGAACACTTACATTAGAATTAAAAGAGGTATCATCATATAGATACAGCCGAATATATCATAATATAATGTAAGCTATGTAGATGCATATAATATCCACACAATTACATAAAATCAAATAGTGTAGATTGATATGATATGATATGGTTGTTGCGCCTCGATCTCCATCGTGCACTCCAAAGCAACACCATGTCCTAGATGCCTCCACATGAAAAAGGTTAGTTTGAATGGTTCATAAACTAACCTTTACCATATCACATCCTTTGCCCCCCTTCAACATAAAGTTAGACTCTTCTACTTTATCTTTATGCAAGATTTACGTGGCTCATGGGGCTGTCGCAAGAAGAAACGTTTCTTACCTACGAACCTGCAACCACAACACCAATCAACTAGTTGTTTGTTACGCTTTCCAGTTAGTAAAACGAGAGCTATGTAGAAAGGAAGGTTCATAGCATGTGGTGAATTTTTATATGAGTAGTTCATAGCATGAGAGTCATTTTAAGCATGTGGTGAATTTTTATATGAGTAGTTCATAGCATGAGAGTCATTTGAAGAATTATCCTTAGACATGTCGGGGTTTGGTTTTGTTGATAGGATATGTTTCCCATTCTCACCTACCTTTTCGCATGATGAGATAGTAGGTGTAGATGAGAGACATGCCATTAGTCTAGCCTCCATTTTAATTGTGTTCTCCTCAAACATGGATTCCATGAATTTTTTCATATCATCCTGTCAGACCCCGGACCCAGCGATATACAAACTGTCATGTGTTCATAGCAATGGACTCACAAGGGCTTCAGGGTTACCAGCCACGGCCGCAACAAACAACCACAGGCAGACCGGATTCATCGGCACGTAGTCCGGATCCCCGGTCTACTACTCCTTGTGTCCATGCTAGTCATAACCAGATATGTATACCCAACCGTCCACGAGTCGAATGAAATTGAAGGAACGGGACCAAAGTTATACAGAGCTTCTATGTGTCCAGAAAGTGCAACAACAATCGAGGGTTACTAGGGTTACCTCGCCCCAGGCCGAATCACATCGGCAGGCGGGCTCGGACATGGATCATCGGCTCCACAACCCCTCGACTGCGACAACTATGCAGGCATAGCCAAAACTGTATAACAACGGGCTCGAAACCAACAATCGATCAAAGCAGCACTCTAGACATGAAAGTTGTATTAAACAAGTCATACTAGAGTAGTTTACACGCAGAGGTTACACGACCAACATAGGTCAAGCAACCCAATATTACAACAAGAAGAGAAAGCAAATATATTGCTATACAACAAGACAACAAAAGGACTAAGAGTCTGAAACATAAGAAACGTAGCCAAACCCATACTACAGATACCACGATGCCACCTGGGAACCCCTAACTACTCATCGACGTCGAGGTAGAACCCTTCTTCAGCTGCATCGCCGAAGTCTGAAACAAAACAACAACGAGGCAAGGTTGAGTACAAAAGGTACTCAGCAAGACTTTGCTTTTAAGGTCTTTTGCATAAAGCCATCTTTGTTTTCCGAAGTTGAGGAAAAAGAAGCACGTGTAATAGAGAATTTCTAAAACAAAGGAGGAATCTACTCAACTACTGTGATCATCATGTTCTTTAGTCCACCAAGTACTTTCTCATCTCCATACTACCTTATTCTACAAGAATCACCCCTCTCGGCGTAGTCGAGGAGGCATCCTTCATTCATTTTCAGCAAGTTTTAGTCATTCCGTTAGAGTTGTCTATGATCAAAGAATCCGTTGCCAAGTCATCCATAACCGTGGACACGGCTTCTCGAGGAGATTTACCCCTGCAGGGGGTACACTTTACCCACACGTGTCAACCGACTCTTAACGCCACGCGGTAACGCTCCTCTCTATGAGCGCGGCAGAGTGTGGTCGACCACGGCCTTTACCTTTCTTAACCCTATCCATGAGTCAACCCAAACAGGGCCACCACGTCAACAGGGAGTTGGCCACCTCCTGACGGCACCTGTTATGTGAGTCGAGACAAGATCCGTGTACGTCCATCACTGGTCCCGGTCACGCCCTAGTTTTCTCCAAAACATTTTATGACACACCCGCAAATGGAAACTTCAATCTATTTGTGACCCATGGAAGTGACTAGAAAAGTTAGTTAGCCGAGCGGGGTTCATTGGCCTGCGTGTGGCTGCATGTTCAGTTTTGGCTTCGAAGGCGAGAACTCGCACCTAGGGGCATGAACGAGACAAAAACCACAACCCACAGTGGCCTCAACATCCATGCCATGTTAATCAACCATATCAAAGCATAAACACCTTTCATACTAGGTTCACGCATTATCAGCATTCATCGACCGGATGAAGCAGATCATAAGACTAAGCATGTCTAAGCATTGAACACACAAGGCTCTAGGTTACTCAAACAACCCTAGTCATACTAGGAGGGTAAACAAGTATGAAGGTGACATATAAGGGGGTCATGCAGTGGATAGGTTAACTCTAACAGACTCAAAACTAAGTTTAATCATATGCATGAGTAAGAGGTTGAAAAGACTCAAAACATGAGTGGAGCCATGAGGTTGTGCTTGCCTTGCTCGTCGAAGGTGTAGCTGGGGTTGTCGTAGAAGGCCGGATCAACCTCCGAATCTCGGTCTACCGATAACGAGCAACACCGGAAAAAGTCAAACAATCAATACTTGTTGACCGTGCAATTCACAATATGTATGCATGATTAAACAATACAAATAATTAGAAGCTTGGAAGATAGAGCAAGAAGCTAGCGTGCTACGCCGAGATCGGCAAACACCGGAGGAGGAGAAAACCCTATTCTAGAGGTGTGACCAAGTTTAGTTGCTCAAATGACTTTGGGAACCTCATAGATAGGTTGTATTTGTTTCACTGATCATTTTGGTATATTACACTTAATTTTCTAATTTTATTGAATTAAAACTTTATTTTCAATATTTAAATGAATTAAATTCAAACTACAAAAGTGGCCTCATTTTGAACTTGGTTAAAAATGTATGAAAATGTTATAAACAATTAGCTCACATTTTTCTGAACATTTTGCATATTTTTCCATAATTTTTGGAGTTATAAAATAAAAGTTATTTAATTTCCAATTTTTACTTAATTTCTGTTTTTCGATTTTTCTGCTGGGCCCACATTTCAGTTTAAAAAACAGAATAGAAAAGCCACCAGGCGCGGCCACGTGGGCAGGTGACGTCGGGGTGACGTCACCATGACGCCACGGTGTGGCCGGCCGGTGGCAGTTGCGCCCGCCGGCGGCGATTCCGGCGATCCCAGCAAGCGTGGCTGGGTGCGTTGGGTGCGCCTCGTCGCGCTCTACCTAACCGTGGCGGCGCCGCCCGCGGAAGATCGACGACGGCGAGCCGCCGTGAAGGGGACAGCGGCGGTGTGCTCGGGCTAGGATGAATCTGGCGATTCCGACCACTGGGAAGAAAACGGGGAGGATGGGGAGGTGGCCCAGCTCACCAGCAACACGGCAGAGCAGACGGCGTGGCCGGAGAAGCACGGAGGCGACCGTGCGCTTCCTCGACGTCCGGCAGCCGGCGTGGAAGAAGATGGCGCGATTGGTCGCATGTAGGTCATCCCGGCAACCCTTCTTTCTCGAGGAGGAATAGGAGACCGGCGCGGTTCCGTGCAGATGCTCAGCGAGGCCGCGGAGGCGGCAGAACGACGGTGACGGCAGATCACCGGTGAGGTTAGGGTTTGGGTGCAGAGGGAGGGAGACAGAGGGAGAGAGGGTCGACCGGGGGGTTCTGAGGGGTGAGGTCGATGCAGACGGCACCCAGGGGGATCCTCACCCTCTCTCCACGTCGGAAGCAGGAGGTGGCGCGGCGGGGCATCGTCTTCCCGTCCTTCTGGCCGGAATCGAGGAAGAAAACGGAAAAGAAAACATTTCGCGGATAACCCCCGGGAAAAGCTGGGAATTTGCAAAGAGGTCCTTTTGGACTTTAAAAAAGAACCAAAAATAGATTTTGAGGGCCTTTTTCTGAAGCAAAAATTGCACAAAAATAATTGTTGGAAAGCTCTTCAAATTTGCCACCTTTCTATCACATGGTTGTTTCATTTTGAGAAACTTTGTAAAACAAATTTGTGTGAAGTCATATTAAGTGGTTTTTCTTGTAATTCACTGATTAAAATTTAAATGCAAAATTTTGGTCCATTTTTCATGCATGCATGCCATGTACTCAAGACCTCTCTTTATTACACAAAAGTAGGGATGTAACAAGTCTACCCCCCTTACAAGAATCTCGTCTCGACATTCCTAGGTTTTAGAAAATAAGTCGGGGTACTTAGATCGCAAACGATCTTCTCGTTCCCAGGTTGCTTCGTTCTCAGAATGATATGACCATTGAACTTTGAGGAACTTGATGGTCTGACTACGAGTTCTTCGTTCGGCCTCATCGAGAATACGGACAGGGACCTCTTTGTAAGAGAGATCATCCTTGAGCTTGATAGTTTCGTGATCCACACCACGAACAGGATCTTTGAAGCAACTTTTGAGTTGGGAGACATGGAATACATCATGGACATCCGGAAATCCTGGAGGCAACTGCAGTTGATATGAACCTTGACTTCATTTTCCAATGATAGGGAAAGGACCAATGTAACGAGGAGCCAGTTTGCCTTTGATTCCGAAACGTTTTCCACCTTTCAGAGGTGTGACTCGAAGATAAGCTTTCTCGCCAATTTCATAATGAACATCCTGGTGATGACGATCATAATAACTCTTCTGGCGAGACTGAGCTGTTTTCAGCCGTTCACGAATGATGTGAACGGTTTCTTCCGCTTCCTTGATTACATCCAGACTAAATAATGATCTTTCACCGGTTTTAGACCAATTCAGCGGAGTTTGGCATTTACGGCCATATAGAACTTCAAAAGGAGCCTTGCCCAAGCTAGATTGATAGCTGTTGTTAGAGGTGAGCTCGGCAAATGGAAGAAACTTTTCCCAATCCTTCCCGAACGATATAACACAAGCTTGGAGCATGTCCTCAAGAATCTGGTTAACTCTCTCAGTTTGGCCACCGGTTTGTGGATGGAAAGCAGTGCTGAAAGATAGTCGGGTTCCCATAGCATGCTGGAAACTTGCCCAGAATTTGGAGGTGAACAGACTTCCACGATCAGAGATGATCCTATTTCAAACACCACGAAGGCTGACTATTCTGGATACATACAGATCCGCCAGCTGGATAGCGGTGATATCTTCTCGGATAGGAAGGAAGTGAGCAACTTTGGATAGGCGGTCAACCACCACCCAGATAGCATTATGGCCTTTCTTTGTCTTGGGAAGACCGGTGATGAAATCCATACCCACTTCATCCCACTTCCATTAAGGAATAGGCAGGGGTTGAAGAACACCGGCTGGTCTTTGATGTTCTGCCTTCACACGATGACAGACGTCGCATTCATCAACATACTGAGTGATTTCTCGCTTCATTCGGAACCACCAGAACCTTTGGCGTAGATCTTGATACATTTTGGTGCTACCAGGATGAATAGAAAGAGGTGTGTCATGAGCCTCCTGAAGGATTAGCTTTCTCAAATTCCACATCTTCGACACAACCAGACGGTTGCCAAAATAAACGGTACCTTGATCATCAACGGAGAAACACTTAGCTGCTCCGCTAGCAATGTTCCTCTTAATGTTGGCAATTCCCAGATCTCACTTTTGAGCTTTCTTGATCTGGTCCTCAAGGGAAGGTTTTACCTCAAGGTTGGCCAAATAACCGGAAGGAATGATTTCAAGGTTGAGTTTGGAAAACTCCTCGTGAAGAGGAGGTTGGGCCCGTTGTATCATCAAATTGTTACAATAAGACTTCCGACTTAGCACGTCAGCGACGACATTTGCTTTGTCGGGTTGATAGTTGAGACCCAAGTCAAAGTACTTGATTACCTCCAACCATCTTCTCTGTCTGAGATTCATATTCGGTTGGGTGAACAGATATTTCAGACTCTGATGATCTGAGTATAACTCACATCGGTTGCCAAGAAGATAATGACGCCATTGCTTGAGAGCATGGACCACGGCTGTAGCTCAAGATCATGGGTTGGATAATTGCGCTCATGTGGTTTCAGTTGACGAGAACTATAAGCCACCATATGACCTTCTTGCATTAACACACAACCGAGTTCTTGTTGAGAGGCATCACAGAAGATGACAAAATCCTTGCTCGTATCAGGAAGAACAAGCACAGGAGCGGTAGTCGGTTTGGTTTTCAGAGTTTGGAAAATTTCCTCTACCTTTTCTGACCACTCGAACTTTTTGCCCTTCTTAAGAAGTTCAATCATAGGTTTGGCAATTTTGGAGAAGTTCTCAATGAAACGATGGTAGTAACCTGCCAGTCCGAGAAAACTCCGAACATCCTTGACTGACTTAGGTGTTTCCCAGCCCAGAATGGTTTGGACCTTGTCTGGAATGACGGCAACACCTTCAGCAGACACCACGTGTCCGAGATAGATGAACTCTTTTAACCAGAACTCGCATTTGGAAAACTTGACATACAGCTTGTGCTCACGGAGTTTGGATAACACCAAACGCAGGTGTTCAGAATGTTCATCTTCGGTTTTGGAATAGACCAAGATGTCATCGATGTAGACCACGACGAACTTATCAAGATACTCCATGAATACCGAGTTCATAAGTCTCATGAAGGTAGCTGGAGCGTTGGTAAGACCGAAAGGCATGACGGTGTACTCGTAAAGACCATAACGAGTAGTAAACGCCATTTTGGGAATGTCCTCCTTTCTGATCTTTATTTGATGGTATCCTGATCGCGGGTCCTTCTTGGAAAAGACAGTTGCACCAGCTAACTGATCGAAGAGGTCATTGATTCTTGGAAGAGGGTATTTGTTTTTGATGGTCACTGCATTCAGCGGCCGATAATCAACAACCAGACGTGGAACATTGGTATCCCGCTTCTTGACAAAGATAGTGGGACAACCCCAAGAAGATGTGCTAGGTTGGATGAAACCTTTTTCTTCTAACTCCTCTATTTGGCGTTTCAATTCAACCAACTCCACTGGGGCCATACGATAAGGTCTTTTAGAAATAGGAGCGGTACCAGGTACTAACTCAATGACAAACTCCACACTTCGGCCAGGTGGCATGCCAAGTAACTCGTCTGGAAACACATCAGGGGAATCACTGACTACAGGTAACTCATGAGATTCAGGAGGGTATTCACCTTGCATGAAGTATAGCTGCAGTTCAGGAGAGTGTTGTGTGCGTGCTGATGGCAGAATGGTGAACTCAGACCAATACTCGATAGAAACTCCGGAAGGATGTTTCAATGTGAGGGATTTTGTTGCACAATCCAGCTTAGCTCCATATTTCGAGAGCCAGTCCATGCCCAGTATGACATCAAGGTCAGTGGACTTTAGTGCAATGAAGGTTGTGGGGGATTTCCAGTATCCCACTTCAACCATGAGTTCTGGCATAACCATGGTGGTTTGCCAGTTGCAACTAGGGGAGTTTACCATCAACGGTTTTGACAACTTTTTAAAAGGTATCCCATGCATTTTTGCAAACCCTTCTGATACGAATGTATGCAATGCTCCAGAGTCAAATAAGGCTAAAGCTGGAATTGAGTTGATATAAATCGTACCCAGTAAGACGCTTGGATCTTCCTAAGCATCCTCAGCTGTCACGTAGTTAAGACGACCACGTACGGCACCAGCAGGCTTCGCCGTTTTCTTAGGAGGAGGAGCTACACGTCCAGCATGATTCTAAGGGCACTCCCTTGAGAAGTGACTAGGCTGGCCACAGCGATAGCAGACATTGCTGGGAGGAGCGGCAACTGGAGGACGAGAACCTTGTCCACCACCATAGGTTGATGTAGCAGGTGGTGCAGGTGGACGAGGAACATATCCAAATGGCCTTGGCTGAAACGGAGCCCTGGGGACAACGCTGTATGGAATGAACACACGGTGCTTCCTCTTCTGGCCAGAAGGGGATGCACGGGAATCTCCAGCACTCTTCTTCAAAGCAGTATCCATCTCCTTTTTGCCACGTTCAAGAGTGATGGCCTGATTGTAAAGTTCCTGGAAGCTCTGGAACTTAAAGGGAAGCAGCTCATAACGAACAGTTAGGTTCAGGCCCTTACGGAACAGATCCTGCTTGTCCTCGTCATTAGTGATATCACGAGGAGCATAGCGAGCCAGACGAGTGAAAACACGGCCATAGGCCTGAATGCCCATACTGCCCTGAGTAAGATCAAGGAACTCCTTTCTTTTACCATCCATCACTGCCTTCGGGATATAAGCCTCACGGAAAGCAGTGCGGAACTCTGCCCAGGTGACCTCATGATCTGGCGCCTGCAACGCCAGGAAGCCTTCCCACCAAGCACCAACAGCACCCTCAAGCTTGTAGGTGGCGAAGTTCACACGGTCACGGTCCTGGACACGGAGAGCAAGGAACTTGTGCTCCATTGTGCGAAGCCAGTCATCGGCATCGAGAGGCTCAGTGGATTCAACAAAGTATGGGGGCTGAGCCTTGAGGAAGTCCACAAGTGTAACGCTGGCAGCACGGTGTTCAGTGTTCTGGGCCACACGCTCCAGAAGATGTTTGTTCCTCAGACGGTTGGTCTCAATGCGCACCTGCGCCATTGTGGGTGGCGGCGGAGGTGTTGGCTCAGGAGGGGGATTGTTACGGCCACGGGTACCACCCGACATCCTGAGTAAAAGGAAGAAGAATCATGAATAACACATCCATGGAAAAAGATACAATGGATCGACATGTGATAGTTTCAACGGAAATCAAGATACATGACGAAATGTAGTAGAATAGAACGAATGAACATGATGTGTATCGTTTCATCAACATGGAGACAACATCTTACAACCATTTATTGAAACCAGTCGAATTACAAACCATACATAGTGGCGGTACAAGCTCACAAGCTTAAGTACATACAACACTGAAAGGAGTACGGTAGATACACATCACCGAAGTTCTGCTCCTATACATTATTTTTCTACAACTTCGGGTTTCGAGTACATGAAAGCAAACATTACTCTAGCTGGAACGGACAACAGTCTCAGTATCCTCCGAAGTCGAAAGGAAGTGGAACCGGAGCACCATAGTAGTGATGGACAGACTCATCTTGCGGTCCATGGAGAGACTGTGGTACACCACGCACCACCCTAGGCCTCCTCGTGCGTCCACGAGGGGGAACATCACCTCCAACATCTGGAGACGCAACCGAAGAAGGCACAAGTACAGACGGAAGCTCTATCTCAAAGGTCTGAATAAGACCACTCTCAACGAATGGCCTCACTCTGTCTGTCACAGTCCTGAGACTAGCTGCAAGGGTGTTGACTAGTGCACTAAGCTCACGCTCACGACGATCATAAGCAACAAGAAGATCAGCGGTGCACCTAAGTCTAAGATCTTCCTCCTGGGAGGAATCAACAAAGGTATGGGTGAGACACCCCTCAAGAGTAGGCTCAGAACCAGGACAATATCGGAAAGAGCTATGCTCGTGGTCTGGATAGTAGTAACGAAGCATATTAAGATAGTGTCGTGCAGCATCCTGCACAGCCATCTCAATAGTCAAACCAAGACCCTCAGCATAGTGCATGGCAGGAATGATGGTACCGTCTAACTGTAGAAGACGGACACCACATAGGTACCGGGACTGATTGAAGTCACGGTACTGCTCATACACAGTGTACACAGGGTACCAAGGGGCTCCTAGGTTTGCACAGGCTGAGGCTAAAAGATGGGGAAAACCTGGAACTCCAAGGCAAAGGGTGTTTCGAACAACCTGTCCAGAGGTCATCTGAAAGAAACACATTTGCAAGACGTCAAAAGACATGAAGAAATGATTTTGATTTGGAACTATAACAACCTGAGACAAAGTAATCGGAAGAAAACACCCAACGGTTTTACTCCTAACTTTTGAGATAACACCAAGGAAACAACACACATTAAAACCAATGAGGTACGGTGACTCAGAGTTAGAGCGATACCAGGTAAGGAGTAAAAAGAATCCTAAGAGGGTTTTCATAACTCCTTTTGTCTTTTCAAAATAGTTTTCACAAGTTCTAGACCCAACATCGACCAACGGCAAGGATTTCCTACAGGCAGTCCTGCTCTGATACCAAGACTTGTCAGACTCCGGACCCAGAGATATACAAACTGTCATGTGCTCCTAGCAATGGACTCACAAGGGCTTCAGGATTACCAGCCCCGGCCGCAACAAACAACGGCAGGCAGACCGGATTCATTGGCACGTAGTCCGGATCCCCGGTCTACTACTCCTTGTGTCCATGCTAGTCATAACCAGATATGTATACCCAAGCGTCCACGAGTCGAATGAAACTGAAGGAACGGGACCAAAGTTATACAGAGCTGCTATGTGTCCAGAAAGTGCAACAACAATCGAGGGTTACTGGGGTTACCTCGCCCTAGGCCGAATCACATCGGCAGGCGGGCTCGGACATGGATCATCGGCTCCACAACCCCTCGACTGCGACAACTATGCAGGCATAGCCAAAACTATATAACAACGGGCTCGAAACCAACAATCGATCAAAGCAGCACTCTAGACATGCAAGTTGTATTAAACAAGTCATACTAGAGTAGTTTACACGCAGAGGTTACACGACCAACATAGGTCAAGAAACCCAACATTACAACAAGCAGCGAAAGCAAATATGTTGCTATACAACAAGACAACAAAAGGACTAAGAGTACAAAACATAAGCAACGTAGCCAAACCCATACTACAGATACCAGGCTTCCACCTGGGAACCCCTAACTACTCATCGACGTCGAGGTAGAACCCTTCTTTAGCTGCATCGCCGAAGTCTGAAACAAAACAACAACGAGGCAAGGTTGATTACAAAAGGTACTCAGCAAGACTTGGCTTTTAAGGTCTTTTGCATAAATCCATCTTTGTTTTCCGAAGTTGAGGAAAACGAAGCACGTGTAATAGAGCATTTCTAAAACAGAGGAGGAATCTACTCAACTACTGAGATCATCGTGTTCTTTAGTCCACCAAGTACTTTCTCATCTCCAGACTACCTTATGCTACAAGAATCACCCCTCTCGACGTAGCCGAGGAGGCATCCTTCATTCATTGTCAGCAAGTTTTAGTCATTCCGTTAGAGTTGTCCAGGATCACAGAATCCGTTGCCAAGTCGTCCATAACCGTGCACACGACTTCTCGAGGAGATTTATCCGCGCAGGGGGTACACTTTACCCACACGTGTCAACCGACTCTTAACGCCACGCGGTAACGCTCCTCTCTAAGAGCGCGACAGAGTGTGGTCGACCACGGCCTTTACCTTGCTTAGCCCTATCCATGAGTCAACCCAAACAGGGCCACCCCGTCAACAGGGAGTTGGCCACCTCCTGACGGCACCTGTTCTGTGAGTCGGGACAAAATCCGTGTACGTCCATCACTGGTCCCGGTCACGCCCTAGTTTTCTCCAAAACATTTTATGACACACCCGCAAATCGAAACTTCAATCTACGTGACCCATGGAAGTGACTAGACAAGTTAGTTAGCCGAGGAGGGTTCATTGGCCCGCGTGTGGCTGCACGTTCAGTCTTGGCTTCGAAGGCGAGAACTCGCACCTAGAGGCATGAACGAGACAAAAACCACAACCCACAGTGGCCTCAACATCCATGCCATGTTAATCAACCATATCAAAGCATAAACACCTTTCATACTAGCTTCACGCATTATTAGCATTCATCAACCGGATGAAGTAGATCATAAGACTAAGCATGTCTAAGCATTGAACACACAAGGCTCTAGGTTACTCAAACAACCCTAGTCATACTAGGAGGGTAAACGGGTATGAATGTGACATATAAGGGGGTCATGCAGTGGATAGGTTAAATCTAACAGACTCAAAACTAAGTTGAATCGTATGCATTAGTAAGAGGTTTAAAAGACTCAAATCATGGGTGGATCCATGAGGTTGTGCTTGCCTTGCTCGTCGAAGGTGTAGCTAGGGTTGTCGTAGAAGGCCGGATCAACCTCCGGATCTCGGTCTACCGATAACGAGCAACACCGGGAAAAAGGCAAACAATCAATACTTGGTGACCGTGCAATGCCAATATGTATGCATGATTAAAACAATGCAAATGATTAGAAGCTTGGAAGATAGAGCAAGAAGCTAGGGTGCTACGCCAAGATCGACAAACACCGGAGGAGGAGAAAACCCTATTCTAGAGGTGTGACCAAGTTTATTTGCTCAAATGACTTTGGGAACCTCATAGGTAGTTTGCATTTGTTTCACTGATCATTTTGGTATATTACACTTAATTTTCTAATTTTATTGAATTAAAACTTTATTTTCAATATTTAAATGAATTAAATTCAAACTACAAATGTGGCCTCATTTTGAACTTGGTTAAACATGTATGAAAATGGTATAAAAAATTAGCTCACATTTTTCTGGACATTTTGCATATTTTCCATAATTTTTGGAGTTATAAAATATAAGTTATTTAATTTCCAATTTGTACTTAATTTCTTTTTTCTATTTTTCTGCTGGGCCCACATTTCAGTTTAAAAACAGAATAGAAAAGCCACCTGGCGCGGCCACGTGGGCAGGTGACATCGGGGTGACGTCACCGTGACACCACGGTGTGGCCGGCCGGTGGCAGTTGCGCCCACCGGCGGCGATTCCGGCGATCCCGGCAAGCGTGGCTGGGTGTGTTGCCTCGCCGCGCTCTACCTAACGAAGGCGGCGCCGCCCGCGGAAGATCGACGACGGCGAGCCGCCGTGAAGGGGACGGCGGCGGTGTGCTCGGGCTAGGATGAATCCGGCGATTCCGGCCGCGGGGAAGAAAACGGGGAGGATGGGGAGGTGGCCCAGCTCACCAGCAACACGACAGAGCAGATGGCGCGGCCGGAGAAGCACGGAGGCGACCATGCGCTTCCTCGACGTCCGGCGGCCGGCGCGGAAGAAGACGGCGCGATTGGTTGCGTCTAGGCCATCCCGGCAACCCTTCTTGCTCGAGGAGGAAGAGGAGACCGGCGCAGTTTCGTTGAGATGATCAGCGAGGCCGCGGAGGTGGCAGAACGACAGCGACGGCAGATTGCCGGTGAGGTTAGGGTTCGGGTGCAGAGGGAGGGAGACAGAGGGAGAGAGGGTCGACCGGGGGGGTTCTGAGGGGTGAGGTCGATGCAGACGGCACCCAGGGGGATCCTCACCCTCTCTCCACGTCGGAAGCAGGAGGTGGCGCGGCGGGGCATCGTCTTCCCGTCCTTCTGGCCGGAATCGAGGAAGAAAACGAAAAAGAAAACATTTCGCGGATAACCCCCGGGAAAAGCTGGGGATTTGCAAAGAGGTCCTTTTGGACTTTAAAACAGAACCAAAAATAGATTTTGAGGGCATTTTTGTGAAGCAAAAATTGCACAAAAATAATTGTTGGAAAGCTCTTCAAATTTGCCACCTTTCTATCACATGGTTGTTTCATTTTGAGAAACTTTGTAAAACAAATTTGTGTGAAGCCAGATTAAGTGGTTTTTCTTGTAATTCACTGATTAAATTTTAAATGCAAAATTTTGGTCCATTTTTCATGTATGCATGCCATGCACTCAACACCTCTCTTTATTACACAAAAGTAGGGATGTACACATCCAAAGTGAGAGAACTTGTGTCGACAATAGAGGACGCGGTGGTATCACCATCCTTTGATCTAGCCATCCTCCTCTTTAGGCGGTAAAGCCTTTAATAAAGAGAATAATCTCTCATACCAATTGAAAGGATCGAGAGGGCTGACTATAGGGGGATAGGAAACTACAAATTTTACTTCGTTTTCTTTCAGTTTAGGGATTGCTCTAATATAGGTTCTCTAGATTATGCAACTAGGTGAACAATCCTATATGATGAGAAAATTACTACTAGCAATATATATGAAAGTGAGTAAGCTAGGAGCAACTAGTAAATGTTACTTGAGAGATAACCAACAAAGTGACGCGTAGATTTATCCCGGAGTTCACTTTCCAATGGACGTTGCATCTCCGTTAGAGCGGTGCGGTATCACCAGGTGAGTATCGAAGAGTCGTCAAATGGCACACCGAATATCATATGTGTCCTTCGACCAATGTGGATAGGCACGAACAACTATGTTTCTGTTGAGGTTGACAACTTGAACCTTCACAAGGATGAGGCACACTAAACAACTTGTTTGACATCATGTAAAACTTCTTTGACATCATGCTATATGTATTTTCTATATCAGGGTAGTACATATTAAGACTAAGCGATGTGGAAAAGAGAAACATGATGAGACCCTCACCTGTTGTAAGACATCTCGTATTTTTTTGTATTTTTTTCTGTAGTACCATCCTAGTTGTTTCTAAACTTTATGGATGTTTATTTATTTTCTCAAAGTTGTTCTTAGGTGCGTTGATGTTGTGTGCCCAACATCAACCATAATATCAAGAAGTCGCAACTGGTATCTATTTCTAAAGTTACTTTGGATGCTAAGTTTGTTGATCACATATTGTTCAATTTGTGCATGGTAGAGTAAGTTCCACGGAGTTCGGTCGTCTTATTACACTAAATATGCAAGAATTTATTATCTACTCTTATTCTAAGACGCTTAAACTCTATCAAAATACTCCCTCCGTCCAGGTTTATGAGTCCCCTGCTAATTTGCATCGCGACCAAGGCGTGAGCTTACTGGCTATGTGAAATCTCTTGTTTGCACCAATCAAGCGACAGTTTACATATTTCTGAATAAAAGCACAATTATGAAGGCCATGCAAACCGTTGCATGGAAGGAGTTAACCAATCAGAAAAAGGAAAGAATAATGGAGGAGGAGAGGAAGGAGCGGCTGAGTGGGATTTCGCCATAATTACGCCACGGTAATTAAGAAAAGTTAATGCTTACGGGCCTTATGGGGGTTAGTTTATGGACAAATAGTTTTTCAGTAGAGGACTCATAAACCTGGACGGAGGGAGTAGTATTTATATCATGTGAGGTAAACATTCCCTTGTATTGTCCATCTACATTCCTTTCCGGTTCTTCTTATTCGGATGCCATGCCACACTAACTATAAGGATACATATCATAGTAGTTGTTCTATATCAAGATACCAAACTACCTATGGAAAGTGAAGGCTGTTTTGGTTTTACATACTAGTCAGTTACCGTACTTTGACTCTCTCCACTTGAATTAATTGTCGTGGATTTGTCAAAATATGGATGTATCTAGACATACTTTAGTGTAGTGATACATCCATGTTTTGACAAATTTAAGACGATTAATTTGAGATGAAGGGAGTGCATATTAGTGTTCACTTTTCTTATACTCAACTTTTATGTGTGCTATGTACACTGAACTTTCAGCTTCGTGTATCTTTATTTTTACTATATTGTACTAAATAAGAAAATATACCCACTCCCCTTAGCCCCCCCCCCCCCCCCTCAAGTACAAGAGAACCAAAATAAAACATGAGATGGTAAGGATAACATTATTAAGCATAGATAACTTAGTTCGCGTATCATATAGGGATATGGTTCCCTTTTCTTTACTCAGTGGATCTCTTTTATTGCGGAATTCTTATGCTTCCAAATTTTTCCATACTTACCATAACTTTCTTACACTAAAACTCTTACGCGAATATGGTGGAGTATTTGTTAAGACGAATCTGAAAATGCTAGTGGTACGATGAGCATGGACATTTTATATGCTCATTTCAAATATGTTAAGCCTTCCGATAGAAAAGGAAAATCTGAACAAATAACATGTTAGAACCTAGAAAATTTGAACTGTAATGGACCAGAAATAATATACTATGAAGAATAACTTAACTGAGAGTTTCGTGTGTGGATATTTCTTATAACTTCTTCCTCTGCTACACATGTCAAGTTCGTTTATGAGTGGGGTCAAGAACATGATTCTATGGTAGAGATTACTGGTGGTAAATGTGAATTATGTGATTTTAGCTATATCTGTAATTTTGTTCTTACAAATGTCTGACTACCTTTGGTGATCATCTTTGATCATGGGGTACAATGAATGCAAGTTTAGGCGAAACAACGTGATTATTTTCGTGATTACCATTGTGTTAGAATGATACTTTTTTTTTGCTTTGCTTTGTACACTGATTGCTTAGATTTTTTAATGTCATTTTTATTGGTACTTTACTATTTTAGTAAAATTAATAATAAAAAAGCGCTAGTGTTTACAGCTGATGGAGTATTTCGAGTTTGTCTTGCAGTAACATTCATAATTTTTGTAGATTATTTATGAACAAACCGAACCTGGTAACATTCATCGACACAGAGGCGAGCACATCCACCACATGTATCAACAACACGCTCCAAGAAACTCTAAAATCAAGATTTTAGGAACACATGTACTCAAGACCTACAACGAATGTCACTTTGCCAAATACATCATGCATCTTGAGTATATTACAAAAATATCGTGCTCACTATGTATTATAAGGAGAAAAATAAGCGCAAGCAACAAAAATGATGCGACAAAGCGCGCCAGGTCCTTGTAGCTCTAAATATATATGTATAAAATATATTGTTACTAAAAATATAAAGATACCCACTAAAACTATTTCTACTATGCTAGACGACTACTATTTCGATGAAAAATTACCGGAGAACCTGAGATCAAGGGATGGCCACTATTATACCTTCCATGAAAAAATAATTATGTGATAAATGCATTGTGTGATTTAGGTGCACAGGTAAGTGTGATGCCATTTTCTTTATGTATAAAGCTTAATCTGAAAAAACTAGTTCCACTGAGGTATCTCTTCAAATGGATGATAAATCAACTGCGAAATATATGGGCCTTTGTAAGGATGTTCCTGTCATGGTTGCCAATGTGCTGATTCCAACATACTTTGTTATATTTTTGCGAATCTATCTTACGGGATGCCCATTTCGAACACTGCAGTGATTGTTATTGATTGCAGCAAAAGTAAGGCCACCTTCAGCGTCAAGGTGGAAAACACACAATTCATTTCCCAAAAAAGAATTATCGTGGACTACTAATGCAAGATGTTAGTTTCATAAATGTTATGATCATCACTACCAAAATCATTGAAATACCAATTCCTCCTCCAAAACCTATATATTCAAACAATAATGATTGGGTCTAGGTAACTTGAGTTACTATTTTCTTATCCAATAAACGATGAATTTATCCTACATGAAGATATTAATGGGAGTTGATCAACCCCATTAAAAATTGTTATAGTGGGAGGATAGTGAAATTATTCTTGTTCTAATGTTTTAATATTTTATTGCATTTTTAGCTATTAACATTGCATTTAAAATTCCTCAAAGCAAGAAAAATGTTGCTTTTAAAACGTGTGGGTGATATCCAAATTCAACATGATCGAGGCGGATGTGTTTTAGGTTCAAGGTTCCGATTAATTGTTGCACTAGTATAAAAATTGTCCTTGATGGAACACCCGACAAAGAAGATAGGGATGATGCCATGCACAAAGCCATAGCCTTGGAAATGATCTTAGTAAAAAGGTGCACATGGCCGGTAGGATGAAAATTAAACTAATTTTAAAAATAGTGTAGGAAGCAATGATATACCTTTTCATTTCACCTTCTGTAAACGGAAAATGAAACCTGACGGAGTTTATGAGATCGCCTTTACAGCTCTTGTATAACCATGTTTGCGCTGTCACAAGGGGTCATGTAGGGCGTGAGCGGAGGGGTGGAACGGGTTGAGGAGTGGACTAGCGTGTGGGGTCCAGTGGGCCAGAGCGGAAAACACGCTAACATGAAAACGGACACCGAAGAAACGATGGGCGCGGACAGTTTTGGACAAAAAAAAGGTAGGAAATTAAGGGTGTCCTTTTTTGCCATAGTGCCCAAATGAACAAATTAGGGGAAATTGCAAAAAAAAAAAAAAACTTGGGGCGTCCTTACGCGTAAGCAGAGAGTACTGGAGTTGAGGGGGCAGACTTAATCACCAACAATAGTTTAGAGACTAGAGAGATACCTTTTCATTCATGTTCTGAAAATAAACTAACGAAACCTGACAGAGCTTATGTGATAGCCATGTTTGCGTTGGCACAGAATCGATAAGACAAAGGATCAATCACCTGGGACAGAAGATCTACAAGTTGGATGGTTGTACAGCTCGCCAAAATCGATTCCAACTTTGCTGGATAAGTTTAAGTATTGGAGAGTTGGGTTTAGGGAGCGATCACAACATTTGCCTTCTTCTCTTACAGATGACTCAAAAAAAATGCATTCCACTAGTAGTACCTGCAGGTACGTCATGGCAAAAGCCGACCGTTGTTAGTGTCGTAACGCCGCAAAAAAAAAGGCTGTGGTCTTTTGTGATCGCCGAAAGAGCACAAACCGAGCCATGTACTAAAACCAGGTGTAAAGGGGCAGTTTTCTCCCACTATCCAAAGACCTTAATTTTCACGGAGCCTTAATGCTGCAGCTAATTACTCCCACGCACAGGAACCCAATCATATGCTCCACTCCCGGGGCGGCGCTGCACCAATCAAATCAAATCAAATTTATTTACGGCTGCGCACTCTCTCGGCTAAAGTTTCAGGGAAAACCAAAGGGCCAACCGTCTCTTCTTTTCTCCTCCCTTTGTCATATGCTTCTTGCTTTTTTTTTTTTTTTTTTTTGATAACTCATATGCTTCTTGCTGGCACGCCCTTTTCTGTTTCTACTTCACGTACGTGGACCTGCCGCACACGTGATTCAGGAGAGATCCAACGGTCCGAGCGCGATCAGGGGCGAGAGTTACAGGCTTACAGCTTTTAATCCGTAAAATCCTCTCGGCAGCTTCAAAATTCAGCTGGAGGAGGCGAAGTGCAAGGGCTAGAAGATTGCAACAAAAAAAAACTCCAAGAGCCAGGCGCCTCTATATATACTGCTCGCCAACTGCTAGCGTCTACGCCCAATTTCTCCTCCTCCCCGCCCTCGGGAGCACTGAGCTGCTGCAACTCGGTAGGGAGCGGTAGAAGGAGCTAGACACGGTTATCATCGAGCTCTCATGGGAGACGTGAAGGTGGTCATCCGGAAGTATGACCCCTCCCGCGACCGCGCCGCCACAGAGGCCGTCGATGGCGAGTGCGAGGTCGGGTCGCCCGGCGGGATGTCGCTCCACGCCGATCTGCTCGGTGACCCCGTCGCCCGCATTCGCAACTCGCCGGCGCACCTCATGCTGGTGAGTGCATACTGTAATTCTGGGTACAGGGCAGGCATCAATGGCCGTGCCGCTCGCTGCTTCAGTGCTGCACAGTTAGACAGTTACACGTCGGGACGGAGAGCAAGCGCGCGGCGAGCTGATTTTGATCGTTCGATTCTTTTTTCTGGTAGTGGGTTGCTTTAATCACTGAACTGTGTTGATTTGGACATGGAAGGTAGCTGAAACGTCTGGCGCCGAGGGACGGCGGATCGTCGGCATCATCCGCGGCACAGTCAAGTCCGTCGCCACCGGAAAGAGCTGCCCGGGCGCCCCCGCCTTCGCCAGCGTCGGCTACATTCTCGGCCTCCGCGTCCTGCCTTCCCACAGGTAACGATTGAATCCGTCTTTCCATTGCCCGTGACATTCGCGCGCGCCCTCCTACGTGTGTGCACTGTGGCATTGATTCGGCGCGTGCGTGCGTGGCCAAGAGACTGATGCGGGCGCGTGATCGATCGGTGCATGCAGGAGGAAGGGCATAGCTCTGCTGCTGGTGCGGTGGCTCGAGCGGTGGTTCGCGATGAGGGGCGCCGAGTACGCCTACATGGCCACGGACAGGTCCAACGAGCCGTCGGTTCGTCTCTTCACCGCGCGCTGCGGCTACAGCAAGTTCCGCATGCCGTCGCTCCTCGTGCATCCCGTGCACGCGCACCGCCTGCGCGCCGCGCGCCGCGCCCAGGTTTTCCCTTTGGACGCGCGCGACGCCGAGGAGCTGTACCGCCGCCGGTTTGCGCACGTCGAGTTCTTCCCCGCGGACATCGGCGCCGTCCTCGACAACAAGCTCTCGCTCGGTACGTTCCTGGCCGTCGTGGACGTCGACGGGTACGAGTGGCACGGTGTCGAGCACTTCCTGGCGTCGCCGCCGGCGTCGTGGGCCGTAGCGAGCCTCTGGGACTGCGGTGGCGTGTTCCGGCTGGAGATGCGCGGGGCGTCGCGCTTCCGCCGCGCGGCCGCGGCCGCGAGCCGAGCGCTTGACCGCGCGGCCAAGTGGATGCGCGTGCCGTCAGTGCCCAACTTCTTCCGCCCGTTCGCGGGCTGGTTCGCGTACGGCCTCGGCGGCGACGGCGACGACGCCACGTTGGCCGCGGAAGCGCTGTTCGCGTCGTTCGTCAACATGGCGCGCGGCAGGGCGGCTGCCGTGGCCGTAGAGGTCGCGGCGCTGGACCCGCTCGGGCGACGGTTACCGCACTGGCGCAGGCTGTCGTGCACGGAGGACCTGTGGTGCATGAAGCGGCTGGGAGGCGGCGAGGCCGACGCGGACGGCTGGGATTGGGCCAAGTCGGCACCTGGCACCTCCATCTTCGTGGACCCCAGAGAGGTGTAATTGACTCGGCAGCGACCGCGCGCAGCTAGAGCAGCTAGGTGTTTTGGGAGTTTGTTCTTTTCTATGGTTAGTTTTGGTAGACGAGATTTTGTAGAAGCCGTTTTTTTGGAAGAGGAAACCGTGGGAGGCTGCGAACCGATGGATCGATCCGTGGAATCGACGAGACGGAGATGTGACGCCGACGGCGAGAGAAGATCGATGAGATATTGCCAAGCAGTTACTAGCAGATGCTACTCGCTCTGACAGTACATCTCTGCTTTTCTTCCCGTCCATCTCTGTAATTTGCAGCCATGGCAAGTGTGTGGTCGCCGGCCTGCCGTCCATGCCGGCGAGCCCGATCGACTAATCAGTGACCATGCTACAACTGAATGCACGGCGGTCTAGCTACTGTGGAGTATATACGCGGCTGATGGCCGTACCTTTCCCGAGTTCCAGCACCGTGGATGCCGAATTGATGGAGAGGGATGCAACGCCATATGGGGCGCCTGACACGATACTGTGCCAAAGCTTAGCTTGTTTCTGGTTTGACCAGACGAGCAGGAACTTGATCCTTCGAATATTGCACTGTACTTGCACGGCCTCGTCATGTGGATTCCATGTGTCACGTACTCATGCTTGTGTGTGTGCCACCTAACGTACGCGTGAATGTTGTCCAAAAGAGGCAACGAATTTTGCGGCGGCCACGGTGTGGCGTAACAGGAAAATGGCAATCATTCGGCCGTACGGCGACGTATCCATTCATTGCTGCCTTTGCCTTCGTGGTGTGCATGCAGGGCAGGGCACCAAAAATGATTGGATTTGTCGCAATTGTCCATTTTGTTGGGTTATGTTTATGTCTCATCACCATATGCGCGCTACGACGATCCATGCTTCGTGGTTACCTCTCGGGACATGTACCCTTTCTAAATCCGTTTTCATATTTTTAAAACGAATACGGATATCGTCAGGTAATGTGGAGCGGATGTTAATCGAATACGAATGTGGATTGGATGTTTTCTCAATTTGGAACGGATAAGAATTAACGAAGTACTCCCTCCGCTTGGAATTAGATGGCTTGTGTTTGTCTAAATATGGATGTATCTATGTACCAAAAGATGTCTAGAGGGAGTAATAGACTTATGTTTTACATCAAGTCAACTATTGAATGGTACAATCATAAGTATGGCTATATAATGCACGTTGGTTTAAAGTTCATATTATGATACACAGTTGGTTTGGTTTTCGGTGTACCTCTTGGGTCACCGGTGTGTGCGTTATATAGCCACAAGGGCAAGGCATAATGGAGTATCAAAGATTACAATACAACAACCTGGCCTTGGTCTCTGAGGTTTATATCTATCATACAACATGAGACACAAGAAAATGTTAAACGCACACGCCTATCTCTAAACCTATACAACTCGTTTAACAACCCCCCTCAGACACACCTCACCAAGTTCAGATGTTGTTTGAAACCTTCGAGTTGCTTGACCGGGAGAGGTTTAGTAAAATCGTCTGCCACTTGATCTCTGGAAGGAATGAACCTCACATCTAGCAACTTACTAGCAACACACTAACGAACAAAATAGAAGTATATCTCGATATGTTTGGTTCTTGCATGAAACTAGATGACCCGTTGCGCCAGAGGCGCAAAGAACAAAAGCAAGATTGTATTGTTGCTATAAGGCTCAATCTATATTGCTATCCACGGTGAATGAAATCCGCTGACACGGCAGCCACCGGTATATCAGAGTTATGTTTAGTTGGGTACTCTGTATATCACGATGGACATATGACGGAAATGATATATGGATCTATCATGTCTCTAAGCACAAATCCTTCTGAGTGTACTAAGCAGAAGGAAGCCTTTTGTTAGGGTTTAAGGGCTCATCCTCTTCTTTGTGCCGTTGGGAACTCATGTCCGCTCACCACTGTTTATAAATACGGGTCACATGAACCCCTGTCGTACATCTTACATCGAACAGAGGTAATATTAAATAGGCGTGTATTACAAAATTAGTTCAATTCCCACCCATCGACTAACTTAACAGTCATAGCATGCTTCCCAACGGATGCTCAAAAGTAGAAAATACAGTACTGAAAATGTTGAAGGAGTGCAAAACGAAATAAATAGTCAAAAGCATTGAGTACATGATTACATGGAGGGGAGGAGCCAAACAAACTAGCTACCAGACCCAAAAGAATGACCGTTTCAACACACAACATCAGTTGCCTCAAAGAACCATACATGAACCATCTCCTCATGAACATTGAAGGGTTCCACCAAAATAACTGGCAATCAACTTGATAACGTGAATGAGGACGCATCGCCAGCTCACAGATACTCCAGTCAGCAGCAATTCCACCCCGGGCACCTGAATGTGTTGCATAGCATGTTTATTAGCTATTATTATTTGTGGGACAAGGGGCCAGCTCTCGCCGTCAAGACCGGACTGCTAGCACACCAGCAGAACCACCGCACTGCGCAAGCTCGTTAAGGTGGAGGAAACTTCCCCCAACCCCGTTGTCACTATCCCTGCCAGGGCCATGCGCCTTCACTGTCTGCTGTAGGCGTTGCTCAGTCGCCCCATTGACCTGAAAAAATACAATCACATGGTAGAAGTTTGCTCAGCGTATTATCTTTCAGCTAACTGAATCCTGAAATGGTTCTAAATTGAGATAACCAATAATGCTCAGAATTGAGATGATAATCATCAGTAAGGATCCTAGAAGTACAAGTACATGCGACATGCTTGGTGCCTACGCTGGTGATGGTGTTATTGTCATTGCATCTGCTATGCTATTTGCAGATATAAATAAATATCACATTAATTCATCGATTTGGTTTTCAAACCAAACACATAAAGAGAATCGGGTTTTTTTTGGCAATGGTGATGAATTGTATATATAAAGGGCAAAGCCTGACAACTTGGACATGACTCAAAATAACACATATAAGCACTCTCCTTCTTTCCTTCCCCTAGCTAGCTTCTCCCAGATCCCATAGTAATAAAATTATCACCTACCTTCCCTTATCAAAATAACCATAAAATATTTCAGATCTTGCAGATAATACACACGTGCAGGCACATCGCCAACTAAAACGACCAAGCGCGAGGTAAATATGTAAAAGAAGGATGGCTGGCTAGGGGCGCAAACAAAGAAATCTCACTTTCCTCACTTGATTTTATGAGAAGATAAGAAGGGATCTAACATGTGACTGCTTCCCTCCTTGTTCATAAACAGAAAGTGCCCAGTTTAGTTGATGACTTCATGATCGGTCCCATACTTTTGAAAACTAAATGGATGCATTGATTAAAGAAACTGAGACTGTAAGATGAGCAAGGGAAAGCTTCCAAGTAGAATAAATCAATAATAGATAAGATTTGTATCATTAGCAAGAGATCCTAGGAAACTTCAATGCCAATCTCTATATGCATATAGATAAGAAAAAGGATAATCAATCTTTCAGAAATATTTAGCAACCAAATGAACAAATTGATCCCATATACTGCATTTATACCAATTGTTTTCTAGGAAAAACATAATACACGAATTTAACCTGCGGTCACTATAGTTCAGTTTCCAAGGCAATACAAAAGCATGAGTCAGGTACCGGTGTCAAAAGAAAGGTACCTGCAATGATGAACAACATCTCATCTTACCAATATGATGCTTCCACAACTGTCTTCCAACTGCCCGAACAAGGCGCGGAGAATTCTCCCTCCTCCAAACGGGAAATCACATAATGGTCTCTCTGTCATCTTTAATGCACCAGAATAGCTACAAAATAAAAAATAAACACATTCTTTAAATAGTTACTGCAAGCAAAAAAAACGAAATGATTGTGTATTAAAACAAGAGGAAGTTAGTACCTTTGCAATCAAGAATTCATCTAAGATTGCTTTTAGCAGACAATTTGTGAAAAGATTAATCATCTTTCCCAGTGGAGGAAAATATCTACATATCACCAATCTTGAATATACATCTGCAGAAAGTATAGAAACTGAAGCGAGGATACTATAACACAAATCCATTAGGCATGCCATGCACTAAAACAATATGCCTAAAATTAGCTTATCATCACTTACCAGCATGTAGGCTCAACTTAGACCTTACAACCACCACAAAGTATTCACAAGATGCTATGATGCAGTTACTTAACTCGGGAATGAAAATAGGAAAACACAATTTATCAAAAGCATTATATGTGCACGTTACATGATTCTCATGTTAGCATCCCAATGTCGTTGAAGGAGATCTTGAGAAGACCTTCTCGAGGTGGCACACCGTGCCGGTGCCAAGGACTCCACCGGCGTGATGTCGTCGTCCTCCGGGAGGCACTCCAGCAGCAATTCCTCCCGCCTGAAGGATCGAGAGGTTAACTAGAGGGGGGGTGAATAGGTTAACTACAAATTTTAACTTCTTTTTCAAGTTAACAAGGTAATGCTCAAATATAGATTATCTAGATTATGCAACTAGGTGAACAATCCTATATGTTGAGCAAGTACAACTAGCACAAGGTAAGTATATGACTAAGCTAGTAGTAACTAGTAAAGGTAAGTTGAGAAATAACCGAACATAATGACGTGGAGATTTATCCCGAAGTTCACTTCCCAATGGAAGCTAATCTCCGTTGGAGCGGTGCGGTGCCACCAAAGTGGAACACCGAGTAGGCCTCAAATGCCACACCGTATCTCCTTCGAGTCCTTCCACCGATGTGGATAGGCTCGAATCACTATGTTGCCGTTGAGGTTGACAACTAGAACCTTTACAAGGATGAGGCACACTCCACAAGATTGGAGGATCTCACCAAATCCCAAGAGCCTCCAAGACTCCGAGAAGCAAGATCCACGAGCATAAAAGCATCGGGGATATCAACAAGGCTCCGAGCTCCGATGAACTAAGAGCAACAAGATTCCTAGCTCCAATGAACTAAGAATGACAAGATCCCTAAGGGATGAGTGGGTGGATTTCTAATCGACTCGGTGGAGTTGTAGATCGGGGGTGTCTCCTTGAAATCCCAAAGTATCACGAGCTTTGGTTGGGGATTTGAAGAGATCTTGTTCTTGAGCTTGAGCTTGGTCAATTAATGGTGTTGGAAGAAAGTGTGAGTGGCATTGACAAAGCCAAAAGGTAGGTGGAGGCGTCCTTTTATACGAGGAAGAAATACGGCCGTTGGGGGGGCAGTTTTCACCTCACAGCACCCCCCCCCGGCCTGGGGGCCGGCCTGGCCGGCCTGGGGCAGCCAGGGTCGGTCGCAATCCCACCCCGGCCTGGTGCCCGGCCTGGGCCGGCGTGGAGAGAGAGGGAGGCCGGCGTGGGGGCAGCCACCCAGCCTGGCAGCCCGGCCTGGGGCCGGCCACCCACCCGAGCTGCTCGGCCTGGCAGCCGGCCTGGGGCCGGCGGGGGCAGCGAGGTGAGGCCGGACCCCCACCCGAACCGCCCGGCCTGGCACCCGGTGTGGGGCGTGGCGAGGCCGGCGTGGCAGCCACCAGCCCGGCCTAGAGGCCGGCCACCCCCCCTTTTTCCTTCTCTCTTTCTTGTTTCCTTCCCGTTTCTTCTTCTTTCTTCCATATCTTTTTCGTAGATTTTTCTACCTTATTGCAGCAACTTGTATTAGGTTTACGGGGAGATCTTTTCTGAGTACACTTAGCGAACACATTAGTCCATCTATATGTTGTAATTAAACACTCAAAATAGGATTTAGGAACTATGTTCTTTCAATCTCCCCTTTTTTGATGTTTGATGACAACATACGGATTTGCGTAAGAAATAATTTTGCATGGCTATTTGTGAGAGAATTAACATATATTCGTACTCCCCCTATTTGTGTGCCCAAAACAATAGACATATATATTTGATTATCATGTTGAGTGCACCGAACATAATTTCATCTTCACACTATATTTTATAAGATAATGGAGTATGTGATGTAACTATGATATACTTATGTGAAGTGCGAGAATTATCCAAACATGATTCTAACATTGGAGATACACATGTAGGAACACAAAGATATCTTCTAGATGAGTAATAGTATTTACCACTAGAATGATCTTACCATAGCATTCTTCTCATAGTTATCGATGGATATAAACTACCCTCATCATGGCTTCAACACATCAAACAGTGAGTACATGAAATAACATAATAGCCTTGCTATGATCTTCAACATATCAAATATCACACGCATAATATATAGATAGAAAGTACGATAGATAAAGACATAGTCTTACAATAATACCAAAGTTCAACAAACCACACAAATAGTATCAACTAAGAACGACGAAGGCAAATAGCGAATGATAAGACGCAAATGAATGCATGAAATGCAATGCAATGTGTGAGTGTTTCTCCCCCTTGGCATCATACACCAAAAAGGGAGAAAAATGCAAGTCCGATCACTCGTCGCCTATCTCATCATCTTCCTCAATGAAGTCCTCGGGAGGAGCCTGACTGGAGCTAGCAGTGGTAGTCCTCGGGAAAGAGCCGAGTGAGCTAGCGTCATCTCCAAGCCAATAGGTGTGCTGAGACTTCCACTTATCCTCTGAAACCTCTTCTGAGCTGGAAGGACTGAGAGGAATCTTAACAGCTGTCTGGATGGAACGCTGACGGCGACTAGAGGCCTTGCCCTTGCGATATGCCTCATAATCCTGATTCTGCTTATCAATGAAGAAACAGTTCATCTTCTGGAGGATCTTTTTAAGGTTGAAAGTTTCAGGAGGAGCAGGAGAAGGAGAGCGGCGCACCCCCTGAGATGTACTAGGAGCGGAGGACTGTGTGCAGGTGCGCTTAGGGCGTGGATCAGCAGCTATCTCAGTCTCAGCCTCGATCATAAGAATAGACTTCTTGGGAGTCACCTTGGCATAGTTGTTTATGAGACCAACTGGGATCTTGGTCTCAATAAGAAGCTGAATATAAGAGCCATAGATGGGAACCCTCTATTCACGAATCACAGTCTGCATCTCGTGCCACATGAAATCCAGAACATCCAATTGCTTCTTGGCCCTCATTTGAGACTTAATGTGATATAGAAGGTTGATCATCCACTTGCGTACCTCTCCCTTCTCACCAAATTTGGCATTGATGGAATTGCGAAGGATAGCATGCACAATATACCAAAATTCAGAAAAGAACTTGACTTTGGGAATGCCAAGAACTGCACCAAACTCATCCATGGTAGCAACACACTTGGAGCCACCGCTCATCCAAGTCAACGTACGCGGGAGCCACTGGGGGCCTCCATATGAGAAGTGAACAGTGGAATAAAACTCCTTGAGCAGCTCTGGGGAAAATGGATGGGCAAGATTGGGACCCATGAGAGGAGTGATGTTGTGGTAATCCATGAGTTCCATAACTTCAGGCCAATTGTTGCGAGCATATTCAACATCAAAGTAGTGTTGATCCACATATCCATGCTGAAGCTTGCCAAGAATGAAATCATGCATGACTTGATGCATCTTGCAATAGAACCGAGGATCAGGGCATGTACGTTGACCAAACTCATAGGGATTAAATTTCAGCCTAGCTTCCTCAAAGTCGGTGGTACTAAGACCACCCCAGTTCACAACCACGGGTTCGTTGGGATTGACCGGGAGAGACGAACCATGCCTCCGTGAGGGAGTAGAACCAGCAACATCCGCGGCACTCTTCTTGCAAATGCGGAGAGAGCGGGGAGCATCGGACTCACGTGGGGCATTGGAATCACCTGAAAAATATGATGCATGGATATGGAGAATGATAATGAGTGCACATGGTCGTGTGTTAAGGAAAAAAAATTAATCCATAAATATATGTGATAGCGCCATGGTGAAAAACAAAAACGAACACAATATTAATGAGGACAAAGCACATTATTATTGGTGTGAGCACATTATCATAGCATTTGTATAAGATTGTGTTGGTGTTCGTAGTGAAAATAGGCATTAAAGTATATAGTGGGCATGATACTATAAACACCATTATTTTGTAAAAATTAGGGCATAGTATACACATCATGACATTGTGAACATAATAATTTAGAAGCACGACACTAGGACAATCATATCAATAATGTGGAAATTTTTGAACCATGGCCAAACATGAGAGAATAATTTGCAAAGTGAAGGAAAGCATAGTATCATACGGCTAGAACATGAGGAGCATATGACATAAACATAGCATGGCATAGGAATTAATCTAGTGACATATGAGCGGTATGAACCCTAGCATGAATAGATGGGGGAAAAATCCTAGCACATGAACACTAGCACTAGCACACCAATAGATAGCACTCACATACACGCAATCCATAGAAAAGCCCAAAGAAAATTACCCGAGTTCGAAGCCATCTTCAAACAAAAAAGGCACTAAACAATGAGGTGGACCGATCTCCTCCAATAAGGGGCCAACGAGAAATCCGTGTGGAGGAGGTGGCGGACGAGGGCTTGCGGATCCGTGATTTTGAGCGGGAGGGATGGGCTAGGGAGGTGGGGGGAGGGGGGTTAGGGGAGAGCACCAAGGGGCTCTAATGGAGGAGGAGGGAGGAAGAAGATGGGATGGGGGTTTGGATTCGTGTGGGGGCGTGCGTGCGTGCGTGTAGGCAGCGTGAGGCAGCGCCCCACCCCGGCATGGGGCCGGGCATGTGGCCGGCCTGGGGCCGGCGTGCCCGTGCTTGTGTGCGAGTGAGCCTGGCCTGGGGGCCGGCCAGGCCGGCGTGAAGCGGCGGGCGAGGCCGGGCTAGTGGCCGAACGCCCCGGCCTGGGGCCGGCTCGGCTGTGGCTGAGGCCGGGGTGGGAGGGGCGAGCGCGCGCATTTTTTTTCCGGCTGTTTGGGTGTTGGGTTGTGTTTGTGTGTGTGTGTATTTGTTTTTTTTTAAAAAAAAATTCTCCCAAAGCAAAGTGAACCTACACAACTACCAAGCCAAAACAAACAAAAAAAAATCCCAATGCAAAGATTTTCACGACATACATTCTAACAAGCAAAACGACAAAATGAAACTAGTGTCTTAATAGCAAGTTTGCGTGAGTTTGTTTCTTAGAGCAATTTTATTTGACCATGTGCACGAATGAAATGAGTATGATGACATGCATATGATGTTTTCATTTGTATCCAATGGAGAGAAAAGATGAAAAACGAAATGAGCAACATTGGATACCAATGAAATATGAAAGCAAGTGGAAATGCAAATGAGTGAACACTCGAACCCAAATGTCTCATTGATATAAAAACCAACCAAATATTGGGCGGTGGCCGTAGCCACCATGTATGAGTATGTTCGATATGTCACCGCGAAGATGTATCTTGGGTGCATTGTCGAGACTCATCATTGAAGCACATGATGTCATTTGAAATGATCATTAGGCATGATTTGTTTATTTATGCATTATAGAGGTAGTGTTGGCTCATTGATTGAGTTACACTCCCCCTATGTCTATGCGTGCATCTAGAATCCAAATAAGAGTCTAGTAAGGGTGTGTATGCAAGATTTTCAATCAACTAAAATTGGTTGCACATACGATGTTGAGCTCACTCCTCAATTCCTTGAATCTCTTCACATCTAGAGGCTTGGTAAGGATGTCGGCAAGTTGATCTTTAGTGTTGACATAAGAAAGTGAGATATCACCATTTGCCACATGATCCCGAATAAAATGATACTGAATCTCAATATGCTTGGTCTTGCCATGAAGTACCGGATTGTGACCAATCTTTATAGCACTCTCATTGTCACATAAAAGAGGCATTGTCTTAATCTTAATTCCAAAATCCTTAAGACATTGCCTCATCCATAAAAGTTGAGAGCAACAACTTGCGGCGGAAATATACTCCGCTTCCGTGGAGGAGGTGGCAATGCAATTTTGCTTCTTGGAAGACCAACACACGTGAGACCTACCAAGGAATTGGCAAGCACCCGAAGTTTATTTTCTATCCACTTTGTCACCTCCCCAATCCGCATCCGAGTATCCCACAAGATCAAAAGTTGTGTTTGATGGATACCAAAGGCCATGATTGGGAGTGTCAACCAAGTACCTAAGAATCCTCTTGACCGCAATCATATGGCTTTCCTTGGGGTTAGATTGAAATCTTGCACACAAACCCACACTAAACATAATGTCTGGTCTAGATGCACAAAGGTAAAGAAAAGATCCAATGATAGATCGATAAAGTTTGGGGTCTACCGGTATACCTTCATGATCCATAGAAAGATTCGTGGTTGTTGGCATTGGATAAGGTAATGGTTTGGCATTGTTCATATCAAATTTCTTGAGCATGTCTTAAATATATTTGGCTTGACAAATAAAAGTCCCTTCATAATATTGCTTGATCTCAAAGCCTAGAAAGAAATCTAATTTTCCCATCATAGACATCTCAAATTCACTTGTCATTAGTTTTGCAAATTGATCTACAAAACTCACGTTAGTGGATCCAAATATAATATCATCAACATATACTTGGCATACAAAGAAATGTCCATCTACACTTTTGGTAAAGAGAGTGGGATCAATTACCCCAAGTATGAAACCACGATCCACTAAGAACTCCTTTAAATGATCATACCAAGCACGTGGGGCTTGTTTGAGGCCATACAAAGCCTTACGGAGGAAGTAGACGTGGTTAGGATACTTGGGATCCTCGAACCCCGGAGGTTGTTTAACATATACCATTTCATTTAGAGGTACATTTAGAAAAGCACTTTTAACATCCATTTGATGCAAGATGAAGTTATGACTAGTGGAAAATGCAAGTAATATACGAATGGATTCAAGCCTAGCTACGGGAGCGAAAGTTTCACCGTAGTCAAGTCCTTCAACTTGAGAGTAGCCTTGAGCAACCAATCGAGCCTTGTTGCGAATCACTTTCCCATGAGAATCTTGCTTGTTTTTTAACACCCATTTAGTTCCAATGATATTATGATCCTTGGGTCTTTCCACTAGTGACCATACTTTGTTTCTCTCAAAATTATGGAGCTCTTCATGCATAGCTTGAACCCAATCTTCATCTTCAAGAGCATCATAAACTTTGATGGGTTCAACATGAGAGACATATGAATGAAAACCACAAAACTTGAGTACTTGTCCACGAGTGGAGACACTTCTCCCCAAGCCACCAATGATGTTCTTTTGGTATAGTGACTTTTGTTGCAATCTTGATGCTTGACGAGTCATGATACGAACAAGTGCATCATCGGGATTTTCATTGGGGGGAATATCCTCATCATTTCCTTCATCAAGACCATTGTCCACTCGTATTGGAGTTCTTGGTGACGAAGCACCAAAATCATTTCCACCATTATCATTGGGTGGATCTTGATCACTTTCTTGATGAGAGGTATCCACATGAAGGTCTTCTTCTTGCTCTTGGTCTACCATTTGATTGGTGGTTTATGTAGAGGGCTCCACTTGCGTGGAGCTAGTTCCATCCTCATTTGCCACAAGGTGTCACTCAATGGGTATAAGTGGACCTACACCCATTCTTCCTATGGCTATGGAGGACGGTTCATCACCTACAACATCACAATCAATTTGCTCCACTTAGGAGCCATTATCCTCATGAAATTCCACATTCATAGATTCTTCAACACACCCGGTGGATATATTGTAGACTCTATAAGTGTGGGAGTTCGTGGCATAACAAACAAAAATGCCTTCAAAAGTTCTAGCATCAAACTTAGACAATCTAGTTCCCTTTATTTAGACTTGGCATTTGCACCCAAAAACTCAAAGATATTTGAGGTTGGGTTTGTTACCGGTTAGAAGCTCATATGGAGTCATACCAATCATCGGACGAAGGAAGAGTCGGTTAGATAGATGAGAAGCGGTGTTGATGGCTTCGGCCCAAAAGTTATATGGGGATTTGAATTCGGCCATCATAGTTCTTGCCATATCAATAAGTGTTCGATTCTTCCTCTCCGCTACACCATTTTGTTGAGGGGTGTACGCGGCGGAAAATTGATGTCTTATCGCCTCTTCACTCAAGAATTCATCCATGGTGTAGTTCTTGAACTCGGACCCATTGTCACTCCTAATGGACAAGATCTTGGTGTCATATTGGCGTTGCACTTCGGTGGCCCAAGTTATGAATCTTTCTTGAGTTTCACTCTTCTTCTTGATATAGAAAACCCAAGTGTATCTTGTGTAATCATCAACAATTACCAAACAATACTTTTTGCCACCAAGACTATCATATGTGGGAGGCCCAAATAAATCCAAGTGAATGCGCTCAAAGGGCCTTGTTGTATAGATGATTGATGTCTTGGGGTGATTCTTCTCATGCATCTTTCCGGCTATACAAGAGCTACAAGGACGATCTTTGGAAAAATTCACACTTGTTAATCCTACCACATGCTCGCCCTTCACAAGTGTTTGTAAATTTCTCATACCGACGTGGCCTAGGCGACGATGCCAAAGCCACCCCACGTCGGATTTAGCCATTAGACATGTGGCGATATGTGTAGTTTCTTTCGAGAAATCCGCTATGTACATACCGTTTCCACAAATCCAACAAAGGCTACTTTAAGAGAAATAGTGTGAAGGACAAGCATGTGGTGACGACCAAATACACATGTAAAATTGCACTCACAAAGTTGCAAGACAGAAAGAAGATTATAGCCAAGGGACTCAACAAGGAGGACTTTCTCAATGGATGAATCCGGAGAAATCACCACCTTGCCATGCCCCAATACCTTAAGTTGTGAGCGATCACCAATAGTTACATGAGCAAATTTGAGAAGTTGGAGCTTCAAGTCTTCTAATACTTATTTTCTTCCGGTCATGTGTGCGGAACAACCACTATCAATCATCCATGATGTTCCACCGGAAATACAACCCTACAATGAATCAACTTCTTGTCTTAGGTACCCATTTTTGGATGGGTCCTTTTTTGTTAGTCACAAGGGTCTTGGGAACCCAAATAGCATGATTGTAATCATCACCATATGAGGTTCCTACATACTTTGCATAAACATGACCATTAATAGATTTAAGAAGCACATAAGATGGGTTATACTTTCCCGCAAAGTTGTTGTGAGTAGTAGTGTTCCTAGGAACAATACTTTTAGCAATAATATCAAACTCATCTTCATCATTAGCCAACTCCCCCTCCTTCACAAAAACAATAGAGTTAGTGGAGGGAGTTGACTTCTTCTTGTAAGCCACCTTGGATGTGGAACCAAAACCAAGGCCTTCTTTGCCAATAACTCTCTTATGATTACTCAAAAGATCATTGAGGTTCTTTTGGCCTTGGATGCATGTGACAAGACCTTTGTTGAGTTGTGCCTTCAACCTATTGGTCTCCTCAATGAGAGTTGCCTTGACACACAAAGGGTTAGTAGCACAAGAGTTTTCATTCACAACTCTTACTCCTTTTAAGGTTTTGAGCTCATTTGAGATTGTACGATGATCAACTTTAATCTTATCAAAATCCTTAATGAGTTCATTATAACCTTGGTTAGTTGCATCATTTAAACTCATGAATTCCGTTATCTTAGCAAAAGCATGTTGACAATCAAGTTTTACTTTAGCTATGTCAATTTCAAAGGTTTCTTCTATGCTTTCTCTAAAGCAATGTGATTCATCTAGAGCTTTCTCAAGCTCCTCAATTTTACTAGCATCATCACGAGCAAACTTTTCAAGTAACATTATTCTCTCCTCATGTTCATCAATGAGGCCATGTGCCTCACTTAATTGATCCATGAGAGAGACAAAGATAGATTTAGTTTCTCCTTCTAGTTTTTCCACAAAGTTTGCTAAAGGGTCTTCCTAGACACAATTTAGTAGTGAAGGAATAGAGGAGTTAGAAAGTTTGAGTGTAGGAGTCACCTTTGGGGGTATACCCTTGGCCATGAAGCACTTGTGACTCGAAGGACCCTTGTGGTCATTTGGGTTGGAGAAGAGAGAGCTTAAGTTAGGGGGTACAACGCCCCTAGCCATGGCCGCCATACCTACTTGTTCGCCTTCACCATCACTCTCTTCACCACCGGATGTGTACTCAACTTCTTTTGCAATCAATGCCCTAGGAGGGCCTCTCTTGATGAAGTTCTTGGACTTGGGGATGAAAGTGGATTTCTTGATGAGTCTTCCTCCATTCTCAATTCTACTCTTGAAGGGGCACTCGGCAACGAAGTGCTCGGAATCTCCACAATTGAAGCAAGTTCTTGATTTCTTCGTGCTTGAGGATTCCTTCCCTTTATTCTTGGTGGCATTGGATCTATAGTCTCCTTTCTTCCACCACTTGTGTTGAGCAAGAGCCAAGCATTCTTCATGTGATGTCTTCATCTCTTTCTCGGAGACCTCATGAGTGGATCCACCATCATCACTTGAGTCATTTTCTTCATGGGGAATGACCTTGCCTTCAAGGCAAGAGATGCTTTCTTTGCTCCGTTTACACGGGCCATGACATCATCGGAAGTTTGCTTCATGACCTTTAGAGTGATAAAGAGACCCAAGACATCATTGGGGGATAGGTCCAAGTAGTCGGCCCTTGCTTGTACATTCATCACCATGTTTTCATTATATGGCATCAAGGTGAGTAGAAATTTCTCCTTGACCCAATTTTCCGTACAATCCGTGAATCCACTATCTCTCATGTCATTTACAAGAGCTTTGAGTCTTCTAAACATGTCTTCTATGTTCTCTCCATCACCCAAGTGAAAGTGTTCAACTTTTCTTTGAATGATTGACTTCTTGGATCTTTGGAGGTTGACATTGCCGTCAAACATATCGACAAGACCATCATAAGCTTTCTTTGCACTAGTGAAGGACCGGATGTGCTCAACTCCTTCCTTTTCCATTGCCCTCTCCAACATGTGCAAAGCATGAGCGTTGAGTTGCTCATCTATGATGTCACTTGAGCTTAGATTTGCGGGATCCTTTGGCTCATATCCTTTTTCAACAATTCTCCATATTTGCATTGAAGAGTTGCACATGTAAGACTTCATGGAAGCTTTCCAATTAGTAAAACTATGCCGATCCACCAAAGGAGGTGGACCAAGATGAGTAACATGTGGATGTTGAACATTAGGAGCATTGTTATAAGCAAAGCCAAAAGAATTTCCACCACTACCATTTAATGGTGAAGATGTTGTGGTTCCTTCTTTAGTTGGAATGGGGTTTCCTTGTTCATCTAAGATAATCTTTTCACTAGATTGTCTAGATGGAGATGTCAATTCTTTTATTAGTCCCTCCATCTTTTTCTCGGAACTATCAATCATAGCTTGGATTAGCTTTTGAATCCCATCCATGGTGACGGGACCATCGGCCATACTTACCTCCTATTTTAGGTGGTAAAGCCTATATAAAGAGACGAGGCTCTGATACCAATTGAAGGATCTAGAGGTTAACTAGAGGGGGGTGAATAGGTTAACTACAAATTTTAACTTCTTTTTCAAGTTAATAAGGTAATGCTCCAATATAGATTATGTAGATTATGCAACTAGGTGTACAATCCTATATCTTGAGCAAGTACAACTAGCACAAGGTAAGTATATGACTAAGCTAGTAGTAACTAGTAAAGCTAAGTTGAGGAATAACCGAACATAATGACGCGGAGATTTATCCCGAAGTTCACTTCCCAATGGAAGCTAATCTCCGTTGGAGCGGTGCGGTGCCACCAAAGTGGAACACCGAGTAGGCCTCAAATGCCACACCGTATCTCCTTCGAGTCCTTCCACCGATGTGGATAGGCTCGAATCACTATGTTGTCATTGAGGTTGACAACTAGAACCTTTACAAGGATGAGGCACACTCCACAAGATTGGAGGGTACTCACCAAATCCCAAGAGCCTCCAAGACTCCGAGAAGCAAGATCCACGAGCATAAAATCACCGGGGATATCAACGAGGCTCCGAGATCCGATGAACTAAGAGCAACAAGATTCCTAGCTCCAATGAACTAAGAATGACAAGATCCCTAAGGGATGAGTGGGTGGATTTCTAATCGACTCGGTGGAGTTGTAGATCGGGGGTGTCTCCTTCAAATCCCAAAGTATCACGAGCTTTGGTTGGGGATTTGAAGAGATCTTATTCTTGAGCTTGAGCTTGGTCAATTAATGTTGTTGGAAGAAAGTGTGAGTGGCATTGACAAAGCCAAAAGGTAGGTGGAGGCGTCCTTTTATACGAGGAAGAAATACGGCCGTTGGGGGGGGGCAGTTTTCACCTCACAGTACCCCCCCCTGGCCTGGGGGCCGGCCTGGGGCAGCCAGGGCCGGGCGCAATCCCACCCCGGCCTGGTGCCCGGCCTGGGCCGGCGTGGAGAGAGAGGGAGGCCGGCGTGGGGGCAGCCACCCAGCCTGGCAGCCCGGCCTGGGGCCGGTGTGGGGGCGAGGCGGGGCCGGCCACCCACCCGAGCTGCCCGGCCTGGCAGCCGGCCTGGGGCCGGCGGGGGCAGCGAGGTGAGGCTGGACCCCCACCCGAACCGCCCGGCCTGGCACCCGGCCTGGGGCCAGTGTGGGGCGTGGCGAGGCCGGCGTGGCATCCACCAGCCTGGCCTAGAGCCCGGCCAGGCCGGCCAAGCAGGCCGGCCACCCCCCTTTTTCCTTCTCTCTTTCTTGTTTCCTTCCTGTTTCTTCTTCTTTCTTCCATATCTTTTTCCGTAGATTTTTCTACCTTAATGCAGCAACTTGTATGAGGTTTACGGGGAGATCTTTTCTAAGTACACTTAGCGAACACATTAGTCTATCTATATGTTGTAATCAAACACTCAAAATAGCATTTAGGAACTATGTTCTTTCACCGCCAGCCACCATGCCCGTCCCATCCGGCTCCATCCACTCGTCCTCCCCATCGCTGCCCTCCACCAGGACGCGCTGATTTTAAAGCCGGAATCCTTTACAGGTTCAGTGCACATATATTAACATGAAAGCAAATTAATATGGAGGCATTTAAAGGAAATTTGGAGAACAGCAAAGGTTGCATTGTGCAGCTGAAGCAAGAAACAAACATGACACTTTGAAGGGATGTACCATCTAACATGTTGAATGCATTTGAATCTCTAGAGTAATCATGACAAACAACAAGCTATCAAACACTTCCACAAGAGATTGTAATCACACCTACAGTCATTCCACTGATTAGAGTTAAAAGCAGTAATTACCAACGCAATTATTCGCAATAGGAAGTCGAGGGTGTGGTCTGGAGTTCAGGAAGGAGGCCCAGTGGATGTGCAAGCATGGGAAAGAAAGATGAAGGACGAATACCTTTGGCAATGAGGCGCTGCAGCTGGAGCTGGAGGTTGATCCTACTGCCTATAGCGGACACCAGCGTGCGGCTAGATTAAAAAACGGAGAGCTCCTCCCGCAGCCAGCACGAGGGAGGAGGACACTGTGGCCATAATCACAATATTGAAAATTTAGGTACGCCAACAGACAAAGAACCGTATTATCATTGAGAATCAAACATATTTAGTTATGCCTAGTTTGATAGTTTTGAAAACATGTGTAATGATGGTGTGATAAAGGAAATATACATAAATATGTACATGCAAGTTTGAGAGCTCTCTGAAAACACAAATCCACTTATATCTTCCATTTTCTCTTCTTAATCTTGTCATGTAAAATAATATACAGCTAGGAAAATGAATCAGCCTTGATCTTGAGACTATAAGGAGGAAATTATTAACTACATGCACAGAGCTAGCTGGTTCGGAGGGATGGGAAGACCTGAGAATTTTGCACTCCAAACAGCTACAACCCTGTACTAAAATTCTCCACTCAAGATGCAAATAAACAAAAAGGTTAAGTAACAGCTTTGAACAGGCATCACGAAGGGTTTGGATAAAAAAAACTCTACTGTTACCTTGAAGACGTGCAATAATTCCAATAAATTTTGTAGAACCCCCTCATGAACTGAAAGAGGGCCCTGATGCAAGATTATGCAAGCATCTCTCAAACCACCGTCTTCTGACTGCATATATGGTGGCAGGGGAATGTAGACAATGGACGTCGAAGATAAACAACCAATAAAGCATGATTAAATCTGACCAAACTATGCAATAGGAAAGAGTGGGAAAATTGATTTGGAGAGAGGGGAAGGGGCACCTTGCTGCTGTAGCCTGTAGGTTCGAGGTAGAGATACCTAGGTCTGTAGCCTTACCGACGGCTGCAGCCTAGCATGGTAGGCGGACGGTCCAGGCTTGGAATCTGGCTGCCGCCAAGGATGACGGCGATGGATCCCGTCCATCATCGGCGATGCCTTCCCTGGCCCGTCCACCACAAGAGGCACCCTCCCTAGAAACCGACTGGAGCTGGCCTGTCCACCACAAGCGGCACCCTCCCTAGAAACCGACTGGAGCTGCACGAGGTTGGGCGGCGCCATCGTCCACCTGACCTGCTCGGCACGCTCCGCCCGATGTGAAGCACGAGGTGACGGCGCCCACGCTCCATCCCAGCCAAACTTTTCCAGCATGCAGAAGAGGAGCGGCCTCCCGCTGCGAGACACGAGGTGGCGTCGGCTGATACGTCGAAAACGTATCTCCTTTTCCGAACACTTTTCTTATTGTTTTCCTCTAAACTTGTGTGTTTTGGATACAACTAACATGGACTAACGTTGTTTTCAGCATAATTACTTTGTTGTCTCGTTTTTATGCACAAAAATCAACTTTCGGGAAAATGCCCATAAAAGAGCCCATTGATGTTTTCACCCCGGAAGACCCCGGGAGACAAAAGGGGGCCAGGAGAGGGGCCACAGAGTGGCCACACCCCCTGGCCGCGCCAGCATATGGTGTGAGCCCCCCAGGACCCCCCTCGGACTCCCCTTTCGACTAAAAGTAGCCTCCAACCCTAAAACCCGGGGGGTTCGTTATATTCCACAGAAACACAACAGAGCGCTGCCGCCGTCCCGAACCTCGATTCGGGGATCAGAAGTTCCTGTTCTGGCACCCTGCCGGGACGGGGAAGTGGAGGAGATCATCGCCAACGTCATCACCAACGCCTCTCCGTCGACCATCCATGTTTCCCCCATCCATGTGTGAGTAATTCCCCGTTGTAGGCTGAAGGGGATGGTAGGGATTGGATGAGATCATTCATGTAATAATGTCGTGATTGTTAGGGCATAGTGCCCGGTATCCTCTATTAGTGTTATTGGCATTGTTACAACTTGTTATGCTTAATGCTTGCCACTTTAGGCCCGAGTGCCATGATCTCAGATCTTAACATGTTATTGAATCACGATGATAATTATTGTTTCTTGATCATACCTGCAAGTTATTTACACATATTGTTGTCCGAAACCCGAGGCTCCGAAGTGACAGAAATTGGGACAACCGGAGGGGATGGCTGCGATGTGAGGATCACATGTGTTCATGGAGTGTTAATGCTTTGCTCCGGTGCTTTATTAAAAGGAGCACCTTAATTACCAGTAGTTCCCTTGAGTCCCCGCTGAAAACGGGCTGGTAGGACAAAAGATGTTGTGCAAGTTCTCATTGCGAGCACGTACGACTATTTACGGAACACATGCCTATGGTTACTTAATGCTTGGATGCTTTATCATATTTATCTGGAATGCCCCTGACATGATCATTCTTAGAAATTTATTATCCATGCAACGCACGTTCATCCATCCATATGCCTACAATATTTAATCCCGGCTGTTTACTTCAAACACTACTATTGCTGCTGTTTTCATTCCACTGTTGTTATTATTTCACTATTGTTGTTACTATAAAATTGTTACTACTTATAAACCCCTGCGAACAAAAGTACTTTCAGGTGCAGGTGAATTGACAACTCACTTGTTAAGGCTCACAAGTATTCTTTGGCTCCCCTTGTGTCGAATCAATAAATTTGGGTTTTACTTCCCTCGAAGACTGTTGCGATCCCCTATACTTGTGGGTCATCAAGACTATTTTCTGGCGTCGTTGCCGGGGAGCATAGCTTTATTTGCGATCTCACCGGAGAGTATTATTATCTACTGCCAATCATTCATCATGGGTAAGTCTTGTGATGGAAGAGTTCCTATATTACCATCCACTACAAGAAGAGGCACAACTCTGAACACCTCTGTTGCTCTTGATTCACCGTCTGTTATGAGTAAGCTGCTTACACCACCACATGCTACACATGCCACTTCTGATGAATTTGAAAATGCTTCTGATACTTTTGATGATGCTTCTACTGTGCTTGATGAGAGTGGTTCTCTCGGTCCTTTCTTAGATGCTACTATTGCTAAAGCTAAAAATATTGCAAACACTGAAACTCCTGATAAAAACCTTGTTACTCCTGCTTTTTCACCTGAGTTTAGAGAGAACCCTAGTGATGATTTAGATGATGCTTATATTGAACTGAGTGATGATATTATTGATGAAATACATGCTTTGAAGGATAAAGATGCTGCTATTCGTCTTATGGAAAATCGTGTTGTTAAATATAAATTATCTCCTGATGCTAAGTTTGCCACTTCTCCTATTTATATTAGGGACAAGGATTATGATTTCTCTCTTGATTTATCTTATATATCTATTGTTGAGAAAGAACCTTTTTGTGGAACTAAAAATGAAAGTGCTATGAAACATATGAATGAGCTCTCCTCTTTGAGTAGTTTATTCTCTGATGATCTTAAGAAACGTAGCTACTTTGTTGCTAAAATATTCCCATTATCATTAAAGGATGAAGCTAAAACTTGGTTTAACAATTTGTATCCTGGATCTATTGATAGTCGTATTGGTTTGGTTAATGCTTTCTTTCAGAAATATTTTCCTGCTAGTGCTCAACATGGTGCTTTACAAAATATATTTAATTACAAGCAATTGGAAGAAGAGAAATTGCATGTATCTTGGGCAAGGTTATGTTCTTTAGTTAGAGCTACACCTGGGCATAAGCTAGAAGATAATAAAATTCTTGATATATTCTATAATGGACTAACTGTTGAATCTAGGACATACATGGATAGTTGTGTTGGTTGTGTTTTCAGGCAAAGAACTCCAGAAGAAGGTGAGGAATTAATGGCTAAAATAAGCCGAAATCATGATGATTGGACTATGGTTGAGCCTGAGCTGACTCCTACTCCGGTACCTACACCAACACTGTCGCACCCTGATTTCTAGGGGATACTCACCGTACGAACTGGATAGCAGATGCTTGGATTATGGGGCATAACTGCTCCCACGTCCCAGCTTCCTGGTAGGCCTGCGCTTATGCGCGACAACACAAGCCCTGCTATTCCATCGTCGATGTAAACTATCCACTAGAGATCAAAGGCACTTCCGTCGACGTACTTCAAACCATACACACATGGTACGTCAACGGCGTTTAACAAGTGATATCACAACAGATCTCTACGACACAAAAGATTGAAATAACTTGCAAATAGCTCTCATTAGAGCAGAGGTAGCAAATACAATCATTCAGAGGGCACATGCCCCAACAATTCATCATTACATCACAGCGGAAGCATTCAACATGTCTGAGTACAGACAAGAACCAAATAGGCCTAAGAGGCCGGAAACGAAAAGACGGAGCCCATCCACGAAGTCTCGGATCCTGCCCGGGTCCGCTATCTACTCGTCAGCAGTCTCGTCATACTCCACGTAGTAGCCACCATGTAGATCCTCGGAAAACGTCGTCTGCGTAAACCACAGCCCCAAAGGGGTCAGTACACCAACGTACTGGCAAGCAAGACTCACAGTTCACCAAAGTGTAACCCGTCAACACCAAGCACAGATGCCTTGGGTTCAACGGAAGAGAGGGGATATAAAAGATGCTGCAGCTGTCTGCGCTAACCAACTACAGAGATTACACTACTTCCGGCTAACAGGAAGGAGATGAGATCGAGGATTGTAACCAACTGAAAGATAACTTCAAACAAACCCATCCTGGATCTCGCCCCTTATCCAAAGAAGCAATCCGAGGATAACTCACACAGTTGAAAAAATGATGGTTCAAATTATTGTGTCAATAAGCCTATTACTAGTCAAGTTATTAATCATGAGGTGTAACATGTTTGATCATTATGTTTAAGTTGTCCTGAGTACTTGTTAGCCAGTACTTTCACCAAGTAATCCATAACCGCGGAAAACACGGCTTCTCGAGAAGATTATCCCTGCAGGGTTGCACCAATTTGGCCGTACACTCATGAATAACCCGCCAGATGGAAAGGCCCTTCCACCAAGCGGGGTACTCAACACAACCAACCATTCCTCGCATCAAGCCCAAAGAACCTTGGGCGCACGGCTAATCAAGCCCAGAAGAAAATGGACCATCATAGCACTCTAAGACCGTGTCCCCCTATATGCCGACTACGAAAGTTCCACCCTGGCCTGGGCTCGCAAAAACATGATGCGGCAAATGGAAAACACGAACTAAATGAGGCGATTTGGACGAGATGCGAATCAGGTCAAGTTGAGGGGGGCGCCCATACTCGCTTCCCAAATGCGGGTAGTGCGCTCAACATGGATCAGTAGACAAGACCCTTTTCCTATTAGGGTCGACACTAGCAGGCTTCAAAACCTCTCATGGGCCTCCTGCCGGTGCCTTATCATCAAATTTATTATTAATAGTAACATTAGCATAATTGATTGATTAAACATCGAGCCCCCAGAACATAATGAAATAGTAACTGAAAGTAACGGGTAACAGACTCGAGCAAAGCAACCTAAGCATGCTAGATAAGACTAAGGCAACAAGCAAGGGGTTTTAGGTATGGAGGTGAGGCAATATCAAGGTTAAGGGATTCATGTGATGGGTTCGTAACAGAAACAACTACTACTAAGGCTTAGCAGAAAAGAACAACGGAAAGTATCGGTAACCAATGTTGAAAGGAACACAGTGGTTCATGTGAGTGATAACTTGCCTGCAAAACCCAGTAGCCTGGTACTGAGCTAAATCCTTAGAAGGGGTGTCGTAAGTATCGCCGGTCTCAACGTAGTCGTATATCCGGGAAGAAGCAAACAAACATTGCAGAAAGATAAACAATCAATATAATGGCATTGTGCACAATCAAATATGATGCATGTCAAGTTAAGGGTTGCATCAAAATAAACTAGTGGACAAGATAGAAACAGGATTAAATGGACCCATATGCAATTGGATTGCATATGGAAAGCCCATGAATTATGGTTGAATTAATTGTTTTACAACTACTCATCATATGAAAGTGGATTAGCATGATGCATGGATGAGGAAAGCAGAAAAATAACAACAATAGAACCAAATGGAAATAAGGTTTACCAAGTTTAGAAATTCAGTTATTAAGTTATGGAATTTTGGTTTCTTAAAGGTGTCACACAAGCATTTGTTGTTTTCACCACTTTAAATTGTTCAAAATAGCTCACCAAGTTTATATTTGAAAAGAAAACAAGATTTTAGTTGGATTACATGTTTCACTTGTTGCAAAAGGATTTCAAATGAATTATTTAGGAATTAAACAAGTTAAACAAGAATTAAATGAATTTAACTCAAACATGAACTTAAATGAATTTTTATTTGTTCAAAACATTAGGTGAGATTCATATTTGCAAAGTTTATACTTTTGTGGTTGGAAAACATATTTTATATGTCCCAAAAGAATTTGATTTGATCAAGTTATGAAATTAACAATTTTAAATGAATTAAACAAGGATTAAATTATTTAACCAATTTTAATTATTCAAAACATGAAACAAATTTTATATTTGGAAAGATGGTTTAATTTGGCATGGAAAACATATTTCATTTGTGGAAATTGGATTTAAAATGAGCAAGTTATTATTTTGGCAATTTTAAATGCAATAAACAAGAAACAGTTGTTTTCAGCAATTTAAATTATTCAAAACAGCAAACAAAATTTATATTTGGAAAGTACATGAAAAATTGATTGGAAAACATATTTGGTTTGTGAAATTTGGAATTTTTATGAGCAAGTTATGAATTTTGCAAATTTAAGTGAATTTGACAAGTTTTCAAATATTGCACCAATTTAAAATATTCAAAACAGTAAACAAATTTTATATTTGGATAGACAATTCAATTTGGGACAGAAAACATATTTAAAAAGTTAAAATTGGGGTTAAAATGAATTTGTTATGCATTTTAGAATTATAGGGTGCAATCTGCCATTTTAATTAATATCCAGGGATTTAGAAATTAATAGCAGGGACTTAGAGATAATTAGCAGGGGTCTAGAAAATAATAGCAAGGACCTGGGTGTGATTTGCAGTTTGTGCTGGATTGGAAAAATAGAAAGGAAAAAGTGGGATTAATCCCGTGGGGGGTGGGATTCGAACCCACCCCCTCTGGCTTTGCGCCTGAGACCCAAACCAGTGGGCTGGTGGCTTGTTTGTTGAAGGGAAGGGGTTCTCGAGGGGTAAGTGTTGTGGTTTCGGGATGTATCTGAAACTGAACCCGATCGGTTCCTGCTGCCAGCGTTCGATACAGAGAAAATAAGCAGCGACGCAGGTGCTCGCCGATGGAACTAGGGGGCGCCGGCTGGGGGCTGCGGCCAAGGAGAGGGAAAGGAGGCGAGAGAAGGGGATCGAGGAGGAACCCTCACCTAGTTGGCCTCGATCAGGAAGGGTTGGGGCGGACATGTCGCTGCAGGTCGAGCAGCAGGACGCTGCAGGGCGCCGGCGGCGGAAAGAGGCGATGGCGGCGGGGACTCGGGCCGTCCCCGCCCGTGCCGAGGGGGGGAGAAGCGAGCCCACTGCAAGACGTTTCCATTCCCGCCCGCGGGAGCTCCCGGGAACGCCTCCAGCGACCACGCCATCCTCCACAAGTTTCGGCCATGGTGGGGGTTCCAGGTTCAGTTAACTTACAGAGAGCAGAGGGTGGGAGAGAGGGAGATCGAGGGAGAGGCAGGGTGGCGGCGACTGGGGGGAGAAAGAAGGGAGCAGAGGGGCTAGGGCACGCCCTAGTGGCTAGAAATAGGGGGGAGGGAGCAGGTGCTGTCCGTTCATCACCTCCACTGTCGACGTGTTCCCCTCCGATGGGGAGCCGTACGAAGAAGAAGGGAGGCTGGGCCTTCGCTGGTTTGGTGGGCTGGGGTTTAGGTGGGCTTAGGTGGTTAGGTAGCTGCTGCCTCCTTTTGTTATATTTTTTTTTTGTTTCTTTTTTTTTGTAGCAAACAAAATTGAAAGAAAAGGAGGCCTTTAGGGTTAGGAAAAATTCCAGAAAATTAAGTTAGGCTTGTTAGACCCATAGCAACCAAATGCCACGGTTGGTTTTCAAAAGTTTGAGATTAAAAAATGTTGTTTGTCTCTGAAACCAAAATTTGGAAGAATTTTAATATTGTTTAATATTGAGAAAACAAAGCATTTTCACTAGGGTTACCCCTAGGGTTTTGAAGTGATTTAAAGGATACAAACATGTGGTGAATTTCATGGATTCAAAAGATGAAAGATTTTGAGGATTGGTTTGAATTTGGGGTAATTTGATAATTAAATAATTATTGATGAAAACCATGGGTTTATTAGGGTGACCCATATGCAATTTGATTAATTAGTTGATTAAATTCATAAGTTCAAATTGGTTCTGCTTGATGCATTTGATTTGAACTTGAAGGTGATTTGGAAATCATTTGTTTGAATAAAACCCACAATTTTAATGAGTGATCAACATGGAATAAAATGAAAGCAATTTGGTTGTTTTTATTTGAACTCTCACTTTGGAAATTGTAACATCACAAGGATGAAACAAAGGGTTTGAATTTTGAGTTGAAATTCAAATAGAAAACAAAGGAAAACAGTTGGAAAACAAATGGAAAACAAACAAAACAAATGCAATCAACATGATGCCATGATGCCAAACATAAAATAACAGAGAGCAAAACATTCTAAAGGCTGTTTTTCAGACTTGGGATGTTACAAAACGCCCCCCCTTGAAGGAATCGCGCCCCGAGATTCCTACTGAGAAAAGAAAAGGTCCGGAAACTTCTTGGGAAGATCCTCTTGAGCTGTGACACGTGAAACACATCGTGCACATTGGATAGACGTCAGGGAATTTGCAAACCACCGGAACATTTTTAAGTAAAGGGAGAGGTTTTGTATTGAGGGTGTATAGCTGGATAGAATTTGATTCATTTGGAGAATAGACTATCTGTAATAAAGGTGGAACAGAGTTATTGACATCAATGCAACACCAGGAATAATCATCAATGTCAGAATCATCAACATGAGAGTAACGAGGAATATGTGGCCTCCCATTAGAATTGGATTGTTCTTACTTATCTTGGAAGTCAACATTTGAGATTCTGGAGAGTGAACGGAGATTTGATTGCTTAGTGGAACCAGAATTAGGTTGTATGTTGTGGAAAAGATTGTTGACACGAAGGAATGTGATTCTCCGGTATGAAATAACACTTTAGTTGGACAAGAGTTTACGAGGAAGTTTTGATTAGACGCCGGTAGAAGATTTGAAGTGGAAAACAACAACAAGGTTTGAACGGACGAAAAGGATGTTGAGAAGATCAGAATAATGAAGCAACTCCGGGGAAAGCGAGAACAAAACTCCTGAGGTACTATGGAAAACCCATCCGGGCTTCTAAAGGATCAATATCTACTGCTTAAGGATTAGAGGATCTGCTTCCGGGGCTTACACGCCTCCGTTCTCAATCATGAGTAGGCAACATGATAAATCATGTCACAACCACCTCCATTCCTATGGTCTAGTAGATATAACCATCCTAGAGAAACCAGAATTCGTGAAATCCTAACTTGAAAGTTTAGATGAGAAGGGAAAAATCAACGTTGCACTTCCTTACCAGAAAAGGGAGGGAGGGTGGGGAAAGAAGAAAAAGAACAGAATTCCTACTCTCACGTTTCATTTTTCCTATATAGCTACAAAATAGTTTCTAGACTCAACTGCGACCAGTAAAAAGGGATCCTACAGGCAGACAGGCTCTGATACCATTTGTCGCACCCTGATTTCTAGGGGATACTCACCGTACGAACTGGATAGCAGATGCTTGGATTATGGGGCATAACTGCTCCCACGTCCCAGCTTCCTGGTAGGCCTGCGCTTATGCGCGACAACACAAGCCCTGCTATTCCATCGTCGATGTAAACTATCCACTAGAGATCAAAGGCACTTCCGTCGACGTACTTCAAACCATACACACATGGTACGTCAACGGCGTTTAACAAGTGATATCACAACAGATCTCTACGACACAAAAGATTGAAATAACTTGCAAATAGCTCTCATTAGAGCAGAGGTAGCAAATACAATCATTCAGAGGGCACATGCCCCAACAATTCATCATTACATCACAGCGGAAGCATTCAACATGTCTGAGTACAGACAAGAACCAAATAGGCCTAAGAGGCCGGAAACGAAAAGACGGAGCCCATCCACGAAGTCTCGGATCCTGCCCGGGTCCGCTATCTACTCGTCAGCAGTCTCGTCATACTCCACGTAGTAGCCACCATGTAGATCCTCGGAAAACGTCGTCTGCGTAAACCACAGCCCCAAAGGGGTCAGTACACCAACGTACTGGCAAGCAAGACTCACAGTTCACCAAAGTGTAACCCGTCAACACCAAGCACAGATGCCTTGGGTTCAACGGAAGAGAGGGGATATAAAAGATGCTGCAGCTGTCTGCGCTAACCAACTACAGAGATTACACTACTTCCGGCTAACAGGAAGGAGATGAGATCGAGGATTGTAACCAACTGAAAGATAACTTCAAACAAACCCATCCTGGATCTCGCCCCTTATCCAAAGAAGCAATCCGAGGATAACTCACACAGTTGAAAAAATGATGGTTCAAATTATTGTGTCAATAAGCCTATTACTAGTCAAGTTATTAATCATGAGGTGTAACATGTTTGATCATTATGTTTAAGTTGTCCTGAGTACTTGTTAGCCAGTACTTTCACCAAGTAATCCATAACCGCGGAAAACACGGCTTCTCGAGAAGATTATCCCTGCAGGGTTGCACCAATTTGGCCGTACACTCATGAATAACCCGCCAGATGGAAAGGCCCTTCCACCAAGCGGGGTACTCAACACAACCAACCATTCCTCGCATCAAGCCCAAAGAACCTTGGGCGCACGGCTAATCAAGCCCAGAAGAAAATGGACCATCATAGCACTCTAAGACCGTGTCCCCCTATATGCCGACTACGAAAGTTCCACCCTGGCCTGGGCTCGCAAAAACATGATGCGGCAAATGGAAAACACGAACTAAATGAGGCGATTTGGACGAGATGCGAATCAGGTCAAGTTGAGGGGGGCGCCCATACTCGCTTCCCAAATGCGGGTAGTGCGCTCAACATGGATCAGTAGACAAGACCCTTTTCCTATTAGGGTCGACACTAGCAGGCTTCAAAACCTCTCATGGGCCTCCTGCCGGTGCCTTATCATCAAATTTATTATTAATAGTAACATTAGCATAATTGATTGATTAAACATCGAGCCCCCAGAACATAATGAAATAGTAACTGAAAGTAACGGGTAACAGACTCGAGCAAAGCAACCTAAGCATGCTAGATAAGACTAAGGCAACAAGCAAGGGGTTTTAGGTATGGAGGTGAGGCAATATCAAGGTTAAGGGATTCATGTGATGGGTTCGTAACAGAAACAACTACTACTAAGGCTTAGCAGAAAAGAACAACGGAAAGTATCGGTAACCAATGTTGAAAGGAACACAGTGGTTCATGTGAGTGATAACTTGCCTGAAAAACCCAGTAGCCTGGTACTGAGCTAAATCCTTAGAAGGGGTGTCGTAAGTATCGCCGGTCTCAACGTAGTCGTATATCCGGGAAGAATCAAACAAACATTGCAGAAAGATAAACAATCAATATAATGGCATTGTGCACAATCAAATATGATGCATGTCAAGTTAAGGGTTGCATCAAAATAAACTAGTGGACAAGATAGAAACAGGATTAAATGGACCCATATGCAATTGGATTGCATATGGAAAGCCCATGAATTATGGTTGAATTAATTGTTTTACAACTACTCATCATATGAAAGTGGATTAGCATGATGCATGGATGAGGAAAGCAGAAAAATAACAACAATAGAACCAAATGGAAATAAGGTTTACCAAGTTTAGAAATTCAGTTATTAAGTTATGGAATTTTGGTTTCTTAAAGGTGTCACACAAGCATTTGTTGTTTTCACCACTTTAAATTGTTCAAAATAGCTCACCAAGTTTATATTTGAAAAGAAAACAAGATTTTAGTTGGATTACATGTTTCACTTGTTGCAAAAGGATTTCAAATGAATTATTTAGGAATTAAACAAGTTAAACAAGAATTAAATGAATTTAACTCAAACATGAACTTAAATGAATTTTTATTTGTTCAAAACATTAGGTGAGATTCATATTTGCAAAGTTTATACTTTTGTGGTTGGAAAACATATTTTATATGTCCCAAAAGAATTTGATTTGATCAAGTTATGAAATTAACAATTTTAAATGAATTAAACAAGGATTAAATTATTTAACCAATTTTAATTATTCAAAACATGAAACAAATTTTATATTTGGAAAGATGGTTTAATTTGGCATGGAAAACATATTTCATTTGTGGAAATTGGATTTAAAATGAGCAAGTTATTATTTTGGCAATTTTAAATGCAATAAACAAGAAACAGTTGTTTTCAGCAATTTAAATTATTCAAAACAGCAAACAAAATTTATATTTGGAAATTACATGAAAAATTGATTGGAAAACATATTTGGTTTGTGAAATTTGGAATTTTTATGAGCAAGTTATGAATTTTGCAAATTTAAGTGAATTTGACAAGTTTTCAAATATTGCACCAATTTAAAATATTCAAAACAGTAAACAAATTTTATATTTGGATAGACAATTCAATTTGGGACAGAAAACATATTTAAAAAGTTAAAATTGGGGTTAAAATGAATTTGTTATGCATTTTAGAATTATAGGGTGCAATCTGCCATTTTAATTAATATCCAGGGATTTAGAAATTAATAGCAGGGACTTAGAGATAATTAGCAGGGGTCTAGAAAATAATAGCAAGGACCTGGGTGTGATTTGCAGTTTGTGCTGGATTGGAAAAATAGAAAGGAAAAAGTGGGATTAATCCCGTGGGGGGTGGGATTCGAACCCACCCCCTCTGGCTTTGCGCCTGAGACCCAAACCAGTGGGCTGGTGGCTTGTTTGTTGAAGGGAAGGGGTTCTCGAGGGGTAAGTGTTGTGGTTTCGGGATGTATCTGAAACTGAACCCGATCGGTTCCTGCTGCCAGCGTTCGATACAGAGAAAATAAGCAGCGACGCAGGTGCTCGCCGATGGAACTAGGGGGCGCCGGCTGGGGGCTGCGGCCAAGGAGAGGGAAAGGAGGCGAGAGAAGGGGATCGAGGAGGAACCCTCACCTAGTTGGCCTCGATCAGGAAGGGTTGGGGCGGACATGTCGCTGCAGGTCGAGCAGCAGGACGCTGCAGGGCGCCGGCGGCGGAAAGAGGCGATGGCGGCGGGGACTCGGGCCGTCCCCGCCCGTGCCGAGGGGGGGAGAAGCGAGCCCACTGCAAGACGTTTCCATTCCCGCCCGCGGGAGCTCCCGGGAACGCCTCCAGCGACCACGCCATCCTCCACAAGTTTCGGCCATGGTGGGGGTTCCAGGTTCAGTTAACTTACAGAGAGCAGAGGGTGGGAGAGAGGGAGATCGAGGGAGAGGCAGGGTGGCGGCGACTGGGGGGAGAAAGAAGGGAGCAGAGGGGCTAGGGCACGCCCTAGTGGCTAGAAATAGGGGGGAGGGAGCAGGTGCTGTCCGTTCATCACCTCCACTGTCGACGTGTTCCCCTCCGATGGGGAGCCGTACGAAGAAGAAGGGAGGCTGGGCCTTCGCTGGTTTGGTGGGCTGGGGTTTAGGTGGGCTTAGGTGGTTAGGTAGCTGCTGCCTCCTTTTGTTATATTTTTTTTTTGTTTCTTTTTTTTTGTAGCAAACAAAATTGAAAGAAAAGGAGGCCTTTAGGGTTAGGAAAAATTCCAGAAAATTAAGTTAGGCTTGTTAGACCCATAGCAACCAAATGCCACGGTTGGTTTTCAAAAGTTTGAGATTAAAAAATGTTGTTTGTCTCTGAAACCAAAATTTGGAAGAATTTTAATATTGTTTAATATTGAGAAAACAAAGCATTTTCACTAGGGTTACCCCTAGGGTTTTGAAGTGATTTAAAGGATACAAACATGTGGTGAATTTCATGGATTCAAAAGATGAAAGATTTTGAGGATTGGTTTGAATTTGGGGTAATTTGATAATTAAATAATTATTGATGAAAACCATGGGTTTATTAGGGTGACCCATATGCAATTTGATTAATTAGTTGATTAAATTCATAAGTTCAAATTGGTTCTGCTTGATGCATTTGATTTGAACTTGAAGGTGATTTGGAAATCATTTGTTTGAATAAAACCCACAATTTTAATGAGTGATCAACATGGAATAAAATGAAAGCAATTTGGTTGTTTTTATTTGAACTCTCACTTTGGAAATTGTAACATCACAAGGATGAAACAAAGGGTTTGAATTTTGAGTTGAAATTCAAATAGAAAACAAAGGAAAACAGTTGGAAAACAAATGGAAAACAAACAAAACAAATGCAATCAACATGATGCCATGATGCCAAACATAAAATAACAGAGAGCAAAACATTCTAAAGGCTGTTTTTCAGACTTGGGATGTTACAAACACCAACACCCAAGAAGAGGGGAATGATTGAATTAAATGATGAAGTGATGAGAGAAGCCAAGAAATCTCCTAAAGAGAGGGGTATTAAATCTGAAGATGTGAAGAATCTTCCACCTATAGTAGAATTATGTAAGCCAATCTCTCACTCACCATCCATTGAGCTATACTCTCTCCAATATTTTGATAGTAGAGATATTCCCTATAGAAAACCTCCTGATCAATGCTTAGATGAATTTGATAATTATGTCATTAAGCAAGATAATTTTAATATGAGAGTGCAAAACCACCTTATGGAAAACTCTAAAGCTATTAATGATTTGCATGGTATTATAGAAAGAAACTCTAATGATGTTAAAATTCTTGTTAAACATTTTCAAATGGTTCAAACTCAAATTTATCAACTTGCTAAAGTGTAAAAAGATTTGCTAGTTAATGCTTCTAAAGAAAAACATGATTATGAAATAAGAACTAGAAGTGGTATTGCTACACAAGATCCTTTATATCCCGAGGGACATCCTAAAAGAATTGAACAAGATTCTCAGCAAACTAATGATAATGTTATTCATACTAAGAAGAAAAAGAAGAAGAAGAAACATAAAACTGCTATAGAACCCTCTGAACCTGCTAAAGATCCTAATAGTGTATCTATCTCTGATGCTGAAACTGAAAGTGGTAATGAAAATAATGATGCTTCTAATAAAGAAGAACCTGTAGCTGAACCTGAAAAGCAAACTAAAACTACAAAGTACACTAAGGAAGATTTCATTGCTAATAAACATGGTAATGAGATAGAACCTTGGGTACAAAAACCAATGCCTTTCCCTGGTAAGAAACACAAATCTAAGGAAGAAGAACACTATAACAAGTTCTGTGAATGGATGAAACCTTTGTTCTTGCAAATTCCTTTAACTGATGCTATTAAATTGCCTCCTTATGCAAAATATATGAAACATATTGTCTCTCACAAAAGGAAGATTCCTAATGAGGAAATTTGCACTATGCTTGCTAATTACTCTTTTAATGGCAAGGTTCCTGAGTAGCTTGGAGATCCTGGTATACCTACTATTCCCTGTTCTGTTAAAAATAATTATGTTAGAACTGCTTTGTGTGATCTGGGAGCTGGAGTTAGTGTCATGCCTTTTACTCTCTATAAAAGACTCCTCCTAGAAAAATTGATACCAACTGATATATCTTTGCAAATGGCTGATAAGTCTACTGCTATTCCTGTGGGTATATGTGAGAATGTTCCTGTTCAAGTTGTTAATAATTGTCTGATATTAACTGACTTTGTTGTGTTGGAAATGCCTGAAGATGATAATATGTCTATTATTCTTGAAAGACCTTTTCTTAATACTGCAGGGGCTGTTATTTATTGCAATCAAGGAAAAGTTACTTTTAATGTTAATGATAAAGAGCTCACTGTTTATTTTCCCAAGAAGATTGATAGAAAATATGGTCTAAATTCCATTGAAAATGTTGAGACCATCAAGATTGGAGAATTTTATTGTCCTATTCCAAAGCCGCCAAAAGAATATGAAATTATTATGATTGGGACTATGCCTATCAAAGTTTAGGTAACATGATTATTTAGTGATAAACAAAGTTTTGTTTCATATAAAATTATTTTGGTACGAAGACTTGATCACCCTTGTTAACAAAATGATTTTAAATGAAATGGGCAATGTTTTCACTATGTTTTCACCTTCCCCATATTGTTTCCACCATTTTTAATTCTGTTATCACATTATTACTTGAGTACAATCATATTTTCCACCATCCTTATGCATGTTTTCCTGATGTTTTCACCCTGTTTACTGAATTTCACCACCCATACTTTTGTTTTCACCACTACCACCTTTGTTTTCTTTGGTTATTCTTTCATTGGAGTGTCATAGAACATCTATAGTTCTGGTTTTGGTTTTGTTTTCCACGTTTTCACTTTCGTTTTCCCATTTTTTATTAATTATTAAAAATTTGGAAATACCTCAAAAATAAAGTTTCTCGAAAAATTCCAGAAAAATTATAATAAACTTTTACGTCAAAAATGAGGCAGGAAGCAACCTAGGAGACCCCAGGGGGACTCACCAGGCAGGCACACACCAGGGTGGCGTGGCCTGCCCCCTGGTGGCGCCAGCACATGGTGTGAGGCCCCTGGCTCTCCACTTACTCTCTCCACTGCCAAAGTCTTCTCTCTCACCCCCAAAGCTGAAAACATTTCCTGGATCCCGTGTTCTTGGTGTTCTTCCTCTGGATTTTCGATCTCCTTCTTCAGCCCATCATTTGTGCTGATTTTTGGTGTGTTTGATCTCCGGTATGTGACTCCTCCGATGATTCAAGTAGAATTTTGTTTAGTGAAGAATTTCTTGAGTATTTTGGTACTGTAGGTGACAGCTTGTGTGAGTTTGCATGCTTGATTTGAGTAGAAATAACATAGTTTTGATGTATGTTTAGCTCTCATATAAGTCCCTATGGTAGTTTCCACCTTATAGTTGCTTCAAATTAATTATTGTGATGATTGTTGAAAAATTTCAGAGATGGATAGTTACAACTTTGGTGAGATATTTAGGAGTGATGCTCCTAGAAGGACAAGGCCATCACGCTCGCCTACTTCAGCAAGGCCCTCATATAATGAAGACGTTATGGCGTCAACTATTAATGATGCAGAAAATAACGGTATCATTTACCCATCTAGCTTTCCTTGTCATACATTTTTAAGAAATGCATGTCTTTTAAATGATTTTCTTATGCTTGTTGAGAGAGTTGGTCTCACCAACTTTATGGAGGATGAAAGACCTCAGTATGCCACGCTTACAAAAGCTTTTGTTAAGAGCTTTAAATTTTAGAACACTCAATATGGTCCAGCTGTTGCATTCAAATTATATAGTATTTCTGTGTCTTTGTCCTTGGTGTAATTTTGTGCTATTATAGGTATCAACGCCACCGGGACGGCAAGCAGGATTCAAGATAGACCAGCAGACCTCCAGGGGATCTACCGAGAGATCACCAACGATGATGGGCGCTCATCCCAGCGTGGGAAGATAAGGAACATTCAACTTCCTGCTCTTTGATACTTTACTTACTATATTGGTACTAGTATTCTTGGTAGGGAGAACACTAGTAATGTTTCTAGTTATCACCTTGCTTTTATTGATGCTGCAGTGAACCGTGGCACAAAGTATAACCTTGGTGCACTTGTTGCACGCCGCCTTGCCGCTGCTGGGCCTATTTTTGGTGGCATTATTGCTACACGTGTCACAACCGCTTTGCATGTTTTCATTGATCCTAATGATGAAATTATTGCTCCACATAGGATTCACCTTGCTGCTATGAAGTCCCATCAGTTTGTCACTTCTAACTCTACTAATGAACGTTTAATATATAGAGTTTTGTATATGGATGAAGAAGAGCGGAAAGTTACTTTGCCGCAGGCTGTGTTATTTAAGATTGACAGGTCACCATGGTCGCTTTCCAAGGAGCAAATAGACGAGCATCTGAGCACCATGGAGTTTTACCGGCAGCAAGAGAGGTGAGACGCGCCTCCCGAGGACCACAACATGTAGTACACCGGCGCATCCTCGAGCACATATCAGGGGGAGGCTTCTTCCTCGGCATATTACGGGGGCGGCGCCTCTTGGGCCCCTTGGTGGTTGATCTCCACTTAGGCCAAAAGCCTAAGCTTGGGAGGAGGTATACCAACATCACACTCATTTATATATCATGTTCAGTCGGTTCTTTGTATATCCATGTTTATCATTTCTTTCGTTTCTTTCGCTTTTTTTTGTTTCTTTCGCTTGTTTTCGTTTCTTTCGTTTCTTTTGTTTTTTTTTGTTTTTTTCGCTTTCCAAAACACAAAAGGACCAAAAATATTTCTGTTGTTTCCATTTGTTTGCCTCTTTAGTTTCTTTATTTGGTTTACTTTATCTTTTAGTTGCGTTCTAATATTCAAAAATCCAAAAATATTTTCTTTGTTTATTGTTTACTCTCTTTTGTTCTTGTTTTATTTTGAAAGCCCAAAAAGATTTTTTGCTTTGTTTGCTTGCTCTCTTTTTGTTTGTGCTTTAATTGAAAAACCCAAAACTATTTGTTCTTCTTTGGTTTTGTAACGTTGTTGCAGAGTTCAACAGTCGTCCGTGATTCCAATGGAGCTTGGTTTTTATTATATATTATTCGAGCCACAAGTGAAGAGCAATAATGACGATATACGACAATTCAAGTTGTGGCGAGAGGCTGGTATGAATTCTATTTTATTTCATTTTTGTACATATATCCATCTATATGAGCATGCTTAGTTTGTTCGTATAAGATATATGTAACTTAATGCCTGCTTAATAGTTCATGCTCTCTCATGTTTTGTACCAATTTATTAATGGTAAATGACTTTTCATATAAATATTTGTTCGCATTGTTTTATTCATAGAAGGGTATGATATTGTGGTAGCCTCCTCTGACTGTTTCATTTGAATCGACTTGGCACATGCTCACGCATGCTAAGACTGAAAACAAAAAGTCAATAAGCCTCGATGATTTATTTTGCCTCGGAGTTCTAGTATCAATTTTATGCCTCAGTTAATTTTATTTTGTCGCAAACACGATTCTGATAGTTGTTGCTCTCTTGATTGTCGCTCCCTGTCTATTGCTAACCTTCACCTGTACTGAGTATAAGCTCTACTCGTGCATCCAAATCCCTGAAAACCAAAGTTTGCCAAATGTGTCCACCATACTTACCTATATGTGGTATTGAACCGCCACTCCAACTAAATTGCTCATGTGCTACCTTTAAAACCTGCTAAAAATTATTCATGTTTTGTGCCCCTGTTTTAGCTCATGAGGACGTAAATAGAGAATATTTATCTCACTTGTTGATTGGATTTCACACCCTAGACTAGTGACTTCATCCGCTTATCCAAATGATAGAAGAGTTGGCAGTGGGGTGGCCAGCCCCAAATTAATACACACAAATTCTTTTCACTCTTGTTGCCCCTGATTTATGAGTCAAAGCATAATTGTGTAAACAAAAGAGAAAGAGGGATGACCTGCTACACCAGTTGCGTCCTTCACCATGGGAGCCGCTCTTGTGAATCTAGTTGACTTGTGACGTACTGTATTTTATGTTTACCATTCGTTGACATAAGCATACACCTCTCTCAAAATGTTTTCAATACTTCTGTTTAATAAAATAAAAAGATCTAGCACATGAGTGATCCATGCTTCCCTCTGCGAAGGGTCTTTCTTTTACTTTTATGTTGAGTCTCCGCCATATTCTTTGAGCACTTTCTTGAGAGCATAGTTATCATTCTTAGTGTAATGTGTTTGTCCCAAAGTACGGTTAATTGTGATATAACTTTGATACTTGTATCTTTGATATCTTTACTTCTAGTCTTCCCTTGAACTTCAGAGGTGCCCTGACATTTATGTTTTGCCCCACATTTAAGGGCAAGCGAGATACCACTTTATCAGATCCTATTATGAATACTTCAATCTTCCAAATAGTTATGCTTCATGTTGTTTATTATTAATATGTTGTTATCTTCTCATGGTTTGCATAGCTATTCAGTGTCAGTATCTTGCATGTATCTTATCATGAGCATAATTAAGTATTTGATCATATAGTGGGTATATTTACATCATATGAAAAAAATGTGTTTGTAAAAGTCTTTTATCACACTCAGTTGTCACTGAATTGCTTGAGGACAAGCAATAAGCTAAGCTTGGGGGAGTTGATACGTCGAAAACTTATCTCCTTTTTCGAACAATTTTCTTATTGTTTTCCTCTAAACTTGTATGTTTTGGATACAACTAACACGGACTAACGCTGTTTTCAGCAGAATTACTTTGGTGTCTCGTCTTTATGGAGAAAAATCAACCTTTGGGAAAATGTCCAGAAAAGAGCCCATTGATGTTTTCACCCCGGAAGACCCCGGGAGCCGGAAGAGGGGCCACAGGGTGGCCACACCCTCCTGGCACGGGTCCCCCTGGCCGCGCCAGCATAGGGTGTGGGCCTTAGGGGTGGACAGGAAGCTCGAGGCTTGGCTTCGGCTCGACAGGGCTCGGCTCGGGCTCGGTTTGGTTCGAAGGTTGGACAAGCCAAGCCTAAACCTGCCCGACAAGGCTCGAGGCTCGACAAGCCTGCTCGATCAAGCTCGCAAGCCGGCTCGACGGCTCGATGAAATGGAAAATTTGACATGACCTTTCCTATAAATGTAACAATTCACAAATATAGTCAACAATAGAGCATAAATATATCCATGACATAGTCTAACAAGTAGCACAGAGTATCAACTTAACACAATAGTGGCATACATAATAAGTCCACCACACAAAATACAAGCACTTGGTCCAATAGTCTCTTACTGTCATACATCACAAACACGTGCACTTAGACTTAGTTCAACAAACAGAACATGACATGAGCCATAGCTCGATAGAAAGACAAGTCTTAACAATTTAACATAAATTTCAACCACAAAAGCACCATTGCACCATCATTTCATCTCCTTCTTGTCCCTTGTCACTTGTAAGATGCCATGTCAAATCTGAAAGTACACAAGCAAAATTTCAGCAATCGAACATACCAAATAATCACCATTTAGTCTATTTTGCTTCAGTTTTTTGATGTATAGAAAGTTCCAGCAAGCAATATATGAAATAAGCAGCATGTACACTATTTTAGATCAGGTTTTTTTGCTGTACAAAAAGTTCCAGCAAGCAAATACATCAAACAGGGACAATTGAGTGTGTTTTGCTTCAGTTTTTGGATGTACAAAAAATTCCAGCAAGCAAATGCATCAAACAAGGACAATTGATAGTGTTTTGACTTAGTTTTTTTACTGTCTAAAAAATTCTAGCAAGCAAATGCATCAAACAGGGACAATTGACAGTGTTTTGCCTTAGTTTTTTGGCTGTCTAAAAAATTCCAGCAAGCAAATGCATCAAATAAGCACAATTGACAGTGTTTTGCCTTAGTTTTTTGACTGTCTAAAAAATTCCAGCAACAAATACATCAAATAGAACTTACTAGTTGCTCCCCCACAACGCTTTTTGGAAACGAAATGGTCTCATCATCATCATCATCATCATCTGGTTCGTAAAATGGAAAATAGGCAAGTTACATACACATAAGAAATATGATGAAGAATTCCTATAGTCATCAACAACAATGCATCATCAAATAATAAAGAGAGGAACATACCGCTCCCATTGAAACTTTGTTATCATCGTGTGCACCTTTAATCCAGCTAGAAGCACACACCAATGCCTCAACCATGGCTGTCTTGAGAGAACTCTATAGTCATCAAGAACTCGTCCCCCGGTGCTAAAAGTTGATTCCGAAGACACAAAAGTGGCTGGTATAGTCAAGAAATTCTTTGCCATCTTTGGTATCACTGGGTACCTATGTGCATTCAGCTTCGACCACAATAACACATCAAAGTTTTTGTTTAGCAAGCTCTCATTCTCCTCATCGAGATACTTGCCAAGCTCATTTTTTGATGACTTCAAAGAAGTTCACTCAAGTAGGAGGTAAACTCGCTAGCACTTGAGGGTAGAGAGCAGCCTGTATCCACACTTGTAGAGGATGATGCACTTGATCTATAAGAATCAGCCTTCTCATGTCAGTGATGCATATCATAAGTCTCATACAACCTTGCTAACTCGGCATCTATCAAATTATATTCAGCAACAGCTTTCTCATGATCATATATCCTTTCGAAACACCAAGCAATGTATTTCAGCTTGTACCTTGGGTCAAGAATGGTAGCAATCACCATGCCATTATTGGGTTCATCCCAATACTTGTTGAATTTGTCCATCATTGCCTCCCCCATAACTTTCAAATGTGGATCGGTGGAACTACAAGCATATCTAAGTGCAATCTTGACATTGACAATGTGAGGATAAAATATATTGGAAGTAGGATATGTAGAGCCAGAGAATGCGGCAGAAACCTCAGCCAAACTAGCAAGTATAGGTGTAATGGTATTGAACAATTCCCATTCAGCATTTGAGGGCTTCCACTTGTAGTTTGCATCGCTGTCCGCGTAAGAATCTAATGCACCCCTATAAGCAATGGCTGTTCTTAGCATGTTGAATGTTAAATTCCATCTTGTGGTCACATCAAGTTTCATCCCCTCACCAATTGTCATTGCAAGAGAATGACAAATTTCCACAAACTTGTGCAATCGAGAATTTGATTTCTTTATGTACTTCACAATTTCCCGCACATTGGTTGTCAAATGGGAGATGGTTGCAGTCCCATCAGTCACCACCAAATTAATAATATGAGCACAACAACGAACATGGAAATATTTGGCAACAAAGCAATTGGAGCCTCTAGCGGCAAACTTAGTCTTCAAATTCCGGATTGCTACATCATTGTTGGCTGCATTATCTAGAGTGATTGAGATGATTTTATCTTCTATCTTCCATGCAGCCACACATTCAAACACTGCTTGAGCAATGACATTTCCACTATGTGGAGGGTCTAACTCCACAAAATTTAGCACACGACATTGCATATTCCAATTTTTATCAATGTAGTGGGCAACTAAACACATATAGGAAAGTGTTTGGTTGGATGTCCACAAATCAATAGTTAAAGCAATGTTGTACACACCTTTAAGAATTTTCATGAGGCTTTCTCTCTCAGATTCAAACACCTTCAAGCATTCTTTCCTAATGGTTTTTCTACCAATAAATTCATAACAAGGATTCATATATTTCATCACTATGTTGAACCATGTGTGCTCTACCATCTTAAATGGATAATCATGAGATATAAGCATCTTAGCAATTAACTTCTTAGCCTCTTCTTGACTATACTCCCTAGAAGATTGCAGAACAGGAATACCGGCATCACATGCATTAGATGGCTGATAGTTGAGAAGGGTTTGACTAGCCACCTGTGCCATTACGAGCTTGTACGCCGAACATGATTTCGCATTGTGCCTCAAGAGATGTGAAGTGACTCCCCACTATCTTTATTGTAGGAGAAAACTTCTTGCAATAATTGCATTGTGCCATGATCACTGTGACACCCTCCTCCGTGGTGGATGGCCTAGGAACCTTCACAAAGTGATGCCATACCTTTTAACTAGCGTTGGTGCTCGACTGAATGGTAACCTTCGGACCAACCTTCATTCCCTTTTTTCGCTTCTTCCCTCTCACAAAATTCCCACCATCATTATCCAAGGAGTTTGCATCATCGGACATCTCAATATGACCATCAACAAATACATCTTCCTCAGACATATCATCATTCTTGTCAAAAGAATTTTCTTCTTCATCAGACTCATTTCTCGGCTGCACATAGAGTAATCACAATGAATCAATCACACTAAACAAACATCAAACAATACATGTAGTGGTGTTATTGCATCGGTTTTAAAAGGGTAAACGAAATTACCGTTTGTGTCGGAGAAGATCCTGCTTGCAGCTGCGATGAAGTTGTCGTTGCTAATGTTTGCGCCACCGACGGTCTAGTCGAAGGGATGCCAAGTAAAGAAGATGTTTTGGACTTCATTGCGTTGTCGTACACAACCCTCTTTCTCTGCCCTTGCCGTTTCTTAGAATGTGCACGCGAACCGGCACTCTGCTCCTGTCCAGAATGCATTGTGTAGCACGGGCGCACGGCGCCGTGCGCATCTACAGACTAGAGCATTGGAGAAGCTACGGGAGGAGCAGGGAGGCATGAGCTAGAGGGAGGAGGGGATCCATGGGTGAGTAGAAGAGGGGGGGCTGGCGCGCGACGGCCGGTCGGCCGTGTCGGCGCTGTCAGGCGGCGACCGGTGGCGGTGCCTACTGCCTAGGGAGCAGCTATGGGAGGAGCAGGGAGGAGGGGATTAGGGGATCCATGGGGTCAAGGTGGGGATGAGTGCCAGCGGGCGGCGGCCGCGTCAGTGGAGGGCGGCTGGCGCGCGACGGCCGGTTGGCCGCGTCGGTGCTGTCAGGCGGCGGCCGGTGGCGGGCTAACCCTAGGTGGTCGGGAGTCCTTGTGTGGCGAGAAACAAAACTGTAGGGAGGGTAGGGGTCGAGGAAGGAATCGATCAATCGATCTGATCGATCAGGTTTGACCCTGCGCGCCTGTAGCACTCGGCTCGCAAGCCGTCCGAGCTGAGCCTAGAGCTCGCCAAGCCGAGCCTCAAGCCCAGCTTGTGGGACTTTTTTAGAGGCAAGCCGAGCCTAGTTCGGCTCGATATTTTGCAAGCCTGGTCGAGCCGAGCCACAAGCCGGCTCGGCTCGGCTCGATTCCAGCCCTAGTGGGCCCCCCAGGACCCTCTCGGACTCCCCTTTCGACTACAACTAGCCTCCAACCCTAAAACCGGGGGGGTTCATATTCCACAGAAACACAACACAGCGCCACCGCCATCCGAACCTCGGTTTGGGGATCAGAAGTTCCTATTCTGGCACCCTGCCGCGACGGGGAAGTGGAGGAGATCATCGCCATCGTCATCACCAACGCCTCTCCATCGACCATCCATGTTTCCCCCATCCATGTTTGAGTAATTCCCCGTTGTAGGCTGAAGGGGATGGTAGGGATTGGATGAGATCATTCATGTAATAATGTCGTGATTGTTAGGGCATAGTGCCTAGTGTCCTCTATTAGTGCTATTGACATTGTTGCAACTTGTTATGCTTAATGCTTGCCACTTTGGGCCCGAGTGCCATGATCTCAGATCTGAACATGTTATTGAATCACGATGATAATTATTGTTTCTTGATCATACCTGCAAGTTGTTTAAACATATTGTTGTCCGAAACCCGAGGCTCCGAAGTGACAGAAATTGGGACAACCGGAGGGGATGGCTGCGATGTGAGGATCACATGTGTTCACGGATTCTTAATGCTTTACTCGTGTGCTTTATTAAAAGGAGCACCTTAATTACCAGTAGTTCCCTTGAGGCCCCGCTGAAAACGGGCTGGTAGGACAAAAGATGTTGTGCAAGTTCTCATTGCGAGCACGTACGACTATTTACGGAACACATGCCTATGGTTACTTAGTGCTTGGATGCATTATCATATTTATCTGCAATGCCCCTGACATGAGCATTATAATAACTTTCTTATCCATGCAACGCCCGTTCATCCATCCCTATGCCTACAGTATTTAATCCCGCTGTTTACTTCAAACACTACTGCTGCTGTTGTTTTCATTCCACTGCTGTTATTATTTCACTACTGCTGTTACTATAAAACTGTTACTATTGATAAACCACTGCGAACAAAAGTACTTTCAGGAACAGGTGAATTGACAACTCACTTGTTAAGGCTCACAAATATTCTTGGGATCCCCTTGTGTCGAATCAATAAATTTTGGTTTTACTTCCCTCGAAGACTGTTGCGACCCCCTATACTTGGGGATCATCATCGTCCGACCTCCCTCCCGGCCCTACGTCTCCAGCATGCCCAAGAGGGGCGGTGAGGTCTAGGCGAGGGGCCGGAGGAGCGGCGGCGGCCTGTGGGAGGAGGCGGCGCGGAAGATTTTTTTTCTCATGTGAGATCTCGATCTGGACTGGGGGAGGAGAGATGAGCAAAGATTGAGCTAGGGTTTCACCTCGGGGGCTCGTTTTGTCTCGCAGCGTGCGCGGTCACGCGCGGCCGCGCGGGGGCACGCAGACGATCAAAGGCTACCTCGACGAGGAGTTCTGGCTGGCTGATCACTCGACCCCACACGCACGAAGCCGCACCCGTAATGTACCCATTTAATGAACGAGGAAGTGAAAAACAAAATCATCCCTTATCGAACGTCCCTTAGTGAAAGCGGTAGAGAGAAAATTGTGAATCGTGTGGACGAGGTGAAGTGCCCCTGAGGATGCCCTGGCTGGCCGAGTAGCACTCTGACATTTAAGAGATAAATACTTGATTAGCAGACAAGCAGGTTGCTCCGAGATTGTCACACCAAAGACATGCTACCTTGGGCTGTGGTACATCAATCTCACCAAGGATGGATTGTACCCAAATGATCTCTGTCGTGGCATTGGCCAATGATTTGTATTCAGCTTCTGACGAGAAACTGTCGCCTGTTTCCTAGCACTCCATGATATTAAGTTGGAACCAAAGAATACAACAAACCCTCCTATAGAGCGACGATCATCTAGAGACCCTGCCCAATCCGCATCTGAAAATGCACTAACAAGAAATGAGGGTGACCTCTGAATACTCATGCCAAGTTTTACACCATGCTTCAAGTATCTCATGATCCGCTTGACTGCCATCCAATGCACACTAATTGGTGCATGTAAATACTGACACACCTTATTTACCAAATAGGAAATATCTGGCTGTGTCATGGTGAGATATTGTAGATCACCTACAACACTTCTATACCTCGTGATATCATCATCTTGCAAGGGCACACCATCATGCGATGAAAGCTTCTATGAAGACAACATTGGTGATGTGATAGGCTTGCAATTACTCATGCCATCTCTCTTGAGAAAATCCAATGTGTACCCCCTTTGAGAAAGAGTGGTACCCTCATGAGTTTTCTTCACCTCAATGCCCAAGAAATAGTGCAAATCTCCCAAATCTTTCAATGCAAAATCATCTCGAAGTTGATGAACAAGCTTGTCCACGGCCAAAGGAGTAGAGCTTGCCACCATGATGTCATTAACATAAACAAGAATAAACATAGTGACACTCGGTTTAGCCAAGAAAAATAGTGAAGTGTCATATCTAAAAGAGATGAACCCGAGATGCCGAAGTTTAGTGCTCAATCTAGAGTACCATGCTCGTGGTGCTTGCTTCAAACCATACAATGATTTATCAAGTTTGCAAACCAATCCATGTTCTTGCTCAAAACCAGGTGGTTGTCTGATATACACCTCTTCCTCTAGAACGTCGAGTTGTCGAAGTATCCATCCTCGAGACACTGCAATTGGCAAGACAAGTATGATAGTTGTAATTTTGACAACATGACTAAATGTGTCCTCGTAGTTAATTCCATAACGCTGCTTAAACCCCTCTGCTACCAAGCGGGATTTATACCGATCAATGGTGCCATCAGACTTACGCTTAGTCATGTACACCCATTTACAATCAATGATATTCTTGCCTTCCTTCGCCGGTACAAGATGCCATGAATCATTCCTCATAAGTGCTAAATACTCCTCATCCATCACATTCTTGCACTCTTGATGCCCAAATGCTTCTGCAATATTCTCAAGTTCACCAGTTCCACAAAAAATTGCATATCGAATCATCCCGTCAAATAATTTACCGGCTTCAGAATCTTGTTCTGCAATCTGGTCATAGCACAAGCAAGCACAGAAGATCCGGACGGCACAACCAGAGAAGATTCTCCTGACGCAGCAACAGAGTCAGCTGCCACGCCGTCGGATCCCATGTGTGGCGATGCACCATGTGGCCCAGTTGTGGCCGTAGAAGACGCCGCAGAAGATCCGACTGCAGCTGCCGAGGCGGACGCGATCGTGCGCCCTGCGCTGGTCACGGGGGACCCGTCTATCGCGTCACCCGATAGGCCGCCGTGGACCAATGGTGAGGCAGGGTCCGTGGACGATCCCGGCGCGGATACTGTCGGGGATCCGATGGGTGATCCCGATGCACATTCTGTAGGCGAATCGGCCTCTCTTCCCGTGTGCGAGGCGCCTGCTCCGTGTAACCCAGCCTGTGTGCCAGAAAAATCTCCAGAAGCACAATTAGCAACCAAAAAATCATCTATTAATTTACCTCCTTGATTAAAACATGAAGAGGGAAGGAGGTCAGATGGCAAGAGCATGATTTCGGCATGGAGCCATACTCCCTGCATTAGAGTGAAGTTCAGAAAAAAGGAAACACATGCTCGTCAAAAGCCACATCACGAGAGATGTAAACCCTACCATGGGAAATATCTAGACATTTGTACCCTTTATGCAAATTGCTATAGCCAAGGGGTGCACAACGTTTAGAACGAAACGCAAGTTTCCTAGTATTATATGGACATAAATTGGGCAAACATGCACACCCGAAGATGCGTAGAAAGGAGTACTCCGGTTTCCGTTTGAACGAACGTTCCAATGGAGTGGTGAGATTTATGACCTTATTAGGGACACGATTTATAAGAAAAATGGCTCTTAAAACGGCCTTGTCCAAAAATTTAAGTGGAATGTTTGCATGAGCTAGAAGAGACAAACCTACTTCTACAATATGTCGATGCTTCCTCTCAGCAGATCCATTTTGTTGATGTGCATGAGGACAAGAAACGTGATGCTCAATTCCTACATGTTGGAAAAACGAATTAAGCTTCTGATACTCTCCTCCCGAATCAGATTGTAGGGCAAGATCTTTTGATCAAAAACTCGTTCAACGTGATGCTGAAAATCATGGAAACGGGCAAACACAACTGATTAATTTTTTCGGAGATAAATCAATGTAAACTTCCTAAGTCATGAACGAAGCTTACATAATATTTATTGTTTCTAACCGAGCTACAAGCCGGCCCCCACGCATATGAAAATACGAGATCTAAAGGAGCACTAGAGACATAATTTACTTTGGATAGGGAGTTGATAACTCTTGGTCTTTTAACAAGCATCGCAAACATAATTTAATGAATCATCCTTTGAAGAAGGAAGTTTATTTTTGCTAATAATTTTCTCAAGCACACTAAACGAAGGATGTCCTAAGCGCCTATGCCACCGAGAGGTTGATGGCTTATTGACTCCAAGAGATTGTTTCAATGGACTTGACGACATGGGGTAGAGTCCTCCGCGACATCTACCACGAAGAAGAGTTCTCCTCGTGCCATGTTCCTTGACAAAGAAATCATTGGGATGAATCTCGAGAAAGGCATCATTGTCACAAGTTAACTTATGAACAGAAAAAATACTCTTTTTTCGCTTCAGGAACATGTAAGACATTGTTTAGTTGAAGTTGTTTATCACAAGGGGTATGAATAATAGAGTGACCAATGTGGTTGATATCCATACATTTTCCACTTGTCGTGTGGATTTAATCATGTCCATGGTACCTGTCACGGACAGTGAGCTTGTCTAGCTCACCCGTGACATGGTCGGTGGCTCCTGTGTCGAGTTGCCAATTGGTATCGACGTCGTAGGAGTGCGTGGCCGAGGCGACCACCTTTTCCTCGTCGTGATAGTCCTTCTGTAAGCGTTTCCAGCACTTGAGTGTGACCTGGCCGTACTACCCGCGGACCTGGCACTGCGGGGAAGGGTTTCCGTTCGCGTCGGACGGATCTTGAGCACCTGGGCGCGAGTTGTTGTTATAGCCGCTCGCGCCGTCACCGCGTCCGCTATCGCTACGCCCTCTGTGGCCTCCTCGTCCGCCACGGGCACCACCGCGTCAACCGCCGTGAGATGCGACGTTCATCGAAGAGATGGAGCCGACTCCGCCACCCCCTCCCGGAGGACCTCCGCCATAGCCAAAGGAGCCTACCCCGGCTCCAGGATTCCCGCTATTCTGGAAGTCCAGGCGAATCTCGAAGTTTAGCAGATGAGCATATAGCTCGGACAGAGAGACGATGCCCCTATTGGTCGTCATGGAGGTGACCAGAGGGTTCCACTCCGAGTCTAGTCCGGCGAGGAAGTATGCCGCCGGATCATCTTCCTCCATCTTCTTCCCAGCAGCCGCCATGGCGTCGCCAAGGCTCCTCATGCATGCAAAGTACTCTGGGATGCGCATGTCCCTCTTCTAGGTGCTGGCGAGTTGCATCCGGGTCTGCATCACTTGCGCCCTTGAATGCGATGAGTACATTTCCGTCAGTGCCGCCCATACGTCGGTCGTGTGCTCCAGGGTGGACACCTGGATGAACACCCCCCCCCTTGACAGGGAGGACAGCAAAAGGCTTAGGAGATGTTGGTTCTGGGCCACCCATGCCGTGTATGCTGGGTTGGGGATGACCTGCATCTCCTTCTCGCCCTTCTTGTTCGTGACCTCGACATCGCGAGTTTAAGATAGCATCTTCACCCTGCCATCAAGGAAGCCGACCAGATGTCGCTCCTGCAACTGTGGCATCACCTGTGCCTTCGAGAGCATGAATTTGTCCGCCATGAGCTTCTCCGTCACCACATCAGATTGGGGTGCGGAACTTGGGCCAGGGGCAGAGGTGGACATGCTCGACATGGTGGTGAGAGGAAGGAGCTCTGATACCATATTATGATACAGAGATGGCTTCGTTTTCGGTATACCTCTCGGGTCACTGGCGTGTGCATTATATAGCCACAAGCAGGGGCGGCGCCAACAGGGGGGCGAGCAGGGGCAGCCGCCCCGGCTCCCGAGCGTGGATTTTTTTAGCTATAGGTTGTCTCACAGGCTAAACTGGTCGGTAGGATTAGTATTAGGAAGGAAAAAAAAACTCACGGAAAGTGGACCGATCAGTCGCACGATTCACGCCCAACCTGGTCGCACGAGTCACGCCCAGCCCCTGGTGGCACGTGCTCGCACCCGTCCTACCTCGCACCATCGCCTCCCAAGAGGCCGAGAGCCCGAGACCCACGCGATTCCCCATCTGCTCGCCCCGCCGCAAGCCTTCTCCTCGCTTCCAGGCTGCTTGATCCGCCGCCGCGGCGTTCGCCCCCGTCCTGCCGTCCACACCCTGTTCACCCTGCAGCCAATCCATGCCGCGCCACCGTCTGCAGCAGATCTACGCCGCGCTGCCGTCTGCATCGACCGGACCTTTCCGTTCTGCCTGCTCTCTTGGTCGCCCCCTCCCCTAGTGGCGCCCGGGCTCCCTGACTCCAAGCGCCAGCTGCGTCTCTGCGCTACCATCCGGCGCCTACGAATTAACGATGGAAGGAGAGGAGGCGCCGGATTGGGAAGAGATTGCACAACAATGTGAGGATCTGGAATTGGAGGAAGCAGAGGAAAAAGCTGCGCACGAAGCAGCAATTGCGGCCGCCGCAGCATCTACAAGAAATTGTAGACGGAGACGCGATGACAGTACCGACCAGCAGCGCCAGGGAGGGGAACAACAGGTTATTTCTATAATTCAGATTACCTTTTGTTTCAATAGTTAAAGCCCAATAGTCAGTTTTTGATCTCTACTTATACTGCAGGCTATTGTTTGTGAAGTTTTTGATCTAGCAAACGTTGTCGCTGATCCGGGAATTCGGAGGCCAATTGAGCAGTATGGTACCCAACAAATTAGAGATAAAATGAGAAGGGCGTATTTGTCGAGAGGACCGAGTCGTTTAATTGGCCATGTTTTCCCCAAGACAAAAACACGGTCATTTCTACAAGCATGGTATAATGAATTTGACTGGTTAGAATATAGTGTGGAAAAAGATGCCGCTTATTGTTTCTATTGTTTTCTTTTCAAGCCTACAACCATTAGCTCACACTTTGGACATGATGCTTTCACTAAAGGGGGTTATAAAAATTGGAAGAAAGGGCCGGAAAATTTCAGGGTTCATATAGGTGGAACAAACAGCACTCACAACAAGGCAAGAAAACATTGTGAAGATTCTAGAAACCAAAAGCAAAGTGTGGAATATGTTATCACTAGTCATGATGAGAAATCACATATTGACTATGAAGTACGTTTAAGGGCTGTCCTTGGTATTGTGAGGTTTCTTCTTGAGCAAGGTCTAGCTTTTCGTGGGCACGATGAGTCCATCAATTCTCTCAATAGAGGAAATTTTCTTGAAATGTTGGATTGGTATGCCGCAAGATGTGAGGAAGTAGCTAATGTGGTCAATGAAAATGCTCCTGGCAATCTGCAGTTGACATCTCATGAGATTCAACATCAAATAGCACAAGCATGTGCAGAAGAGACCACGCAAGTAATAATGAGTGAGCTTGGGGATGCTAGTTTCTCTCTACTTGTTGATGAGTCTCGTGATGTATCAGTTAGAGAGCAAATGGCCGTGATATTGAGTTTTTTTTTCCTAAAATCATTTGTTGAAATCTCACAACCCACATGACTATTCTAATCTTCTATTTGTTGCTTGTAGGTTTGTGAATAAAAAAGGAGAGGTTTTGGAAAGATTGCTTGGTGTTGAGCATGTTGTTGATACTAGATCGGCTTCTTTAAAAACATCTTTGGATGCAATGTTTAAAAAACATAATTTGTCCATGTCTAGATTGAGAGGACAAGGATATGATGGTGCCTCAAATATGCGTGGGGAATTGCATGCTTTAAAAACATTGGTGTTGGCCGACAACCCACACGCTTTTTATGTGCATTGTTTTGCTCACCAACTTCAGTTGGTGGTTGTTGCTGTTGTGAAAGGAGTCCTAGCTGTTGGTAATTTCTTTGCTCACATAAATAAGATTGTCAACATGGTTAGTTCTCTTTGTAGATAATTGCAAATATATGTAATCAACTATCTACATACAATTCTAAGTGCAATTTTTCTTTGTAGGCGAGTGCTTCTTGTAGGAGGAAAGATGCATTGTTGCAAAAACATCATGACTATATGGTAGCACAATTAGAGAGTGGAGAGATCTCATCAGGAAGAGGCCAAAATCAAGAGACAAGTTTAGCAAGACCAGGTGATACACGTTGGGGGTCACACCATAGAACTCTAATCCGGATGTTTCAAATGTGGGATTCGGTGATTGGAGTGCTACATGGTATTTCTCTTGACGGAGGAGATGCTGAGGAGAAAGGTTTGGCTTCCGGTTATATGTTCTACATGGAAAGCTTTGAATTTGTTATAATCTTGCATTTGATGCTTAGAGTGCTTGGTTTAATGAGGTAGAAATTTAAGCTATGTGACGCCCCGGGATCGGGCACTATGCAGATTTCAGCATTTCCGCCAAAATCCACATAATAACCGATTCCAGGTTGCCACTTGTGATAACATTACAACAGTTCACGAATAATCCACAACAACAACAGAGGAGGTATATACAAGACGACTCAGACGAGTCAAAGATACAACTGATACAATACAAAGATCCAAATAACAGCGGAAGAAACAACATAGCGTCCGGCTACGGACAAGATACAAATTGGACTAAGAGTCCTGAAGATAACCGATGGCGTCCAATCCCTGCCCAGGCCAAGCCGGAGGGATTCCCAAGCTAACGTCGTCGGACTTCAAACCTGTTGACTGCAATGTGGAATATGCAGCCACGAAAAGGATTCGTGGGTCAGTACTATTAAGTACTGGCAAGTGGATAAACCATACTCACAAGGTACCAGCGTAACCAATCATCACCAGATACAAATACTTTGGGTACAACGGAAGGAAGGGATTATTGCAACGAAGCGGCAGCGGGCTGCACTAACTAACTACAGAGACGCGCTACAACATCCGGCTAAAAGAAAGGGATAAGATAGCGCGACAAAACCAACTATAACTACTCACCAAACAATACCCATCCAGTGTTACCCCCTACTAAGGAAGCAACCCAAGGAAACTCACACTGTTGATTAAGGTGATATTCATTTTTATGGTGAAGGTAATACTATATTACTAGTCAAGTTATTATCATTAGATGTAAGTTGTCTGAGTACTTGTTAGCCAGCACTTTCACCAAGTCATCCATAACCGCGGACAACACGGCTTCTCGAGAAGATTAACCCTGCAGGGATGCACCAATTTGGCCGTACACGTAAGAATGACCCGCCAGATGGAAATGCACTTCCACCAAGCGAGGCACTCAACACAACCCAACTCTTCTTCGCATCAAGCCCAAAGAACCCCGTGCAATTGAGCGCACGGCTAATCAAGCCACACGAAGAAAAGGGGACCCTCATAGCACTCTAAGAACGTGTCTCCCTAAATGCCGACTACAAAAGTTACCACCCTGGCGCCAAGGGTTCGCACCTGCATATGCATGCGGCAAATGGAAAACCCGAACTAAATGAGGCGATTTGGACGAGATGCGAATCGAATCAAAGTTGCGGGGGGCGCCCATACTCGCTTCCCACATGCGGTTAGCGCGCTCATCATGGATCGGAGGACAAGACCCTTTTCCTAATTAAGTTCGACACTAGCAGGCCTCAAAACCACGCCGGGCCTCCTGCCGGTGCCTTATCATCAAATTATTATTACCCCAAACATTAACATGTTGTTGATTAAATTGAAACCCAACTATCAAACTAAACAGGTGATATTAAAAAAAGGACAACAAGACTCGAGCGCAAACAACACTAAGCATGCAACTACGACACGAGGGCCAACAAGGTAAACAAGCAACAGTTGATAGGAAGTGGAGGGAAGGCTATATCATGGCTGCAAGATAAACATATGATAGGATCGAGACACAAGCATCGAAAATACTAGGCTAGCATAAGGACAACGGAAAGAATCGGTAACAAGTGATGAAAGGCAGCCATAGGTAGCAAGTGAGTATACTTGCCTGGAATCCAGCAAGTAGAGGTACATCCGAAGAACTTGTCGTTGCTCACATCATCTCAACGTCCTATCCGTGAAGAAGCAACGAACTAGAACAAACAACGGATGCAACAATTACTTCTACGGCAAGAGATCCAGCATGATCCTATTTTATATGCATGACAATTAATTGATGCATCAAAGTAAACTAGTTGACATGGTAAACATATTTAAATGGGCCCATATGCAATTTGGATTGCATATGGAAAAGCCCATGAATTAATGTTGAATTAAATGATCTACAAATAACCATCATGTGAAAGTTGATTAGAATGATGCATGGATGATGAAAACAATAAGAAAACAACAATAGCTTCAGTTTGATATGTTGTTTACCAAGTTTGGAATTTTTATTTATTAAGTTATGAACTTTGGCATTTTAAATGATTTAAACAAACATTTTTCTTTTTCACCAATTTTAAATGTTCAAAACAGATAACAAAATTTATATTTGGAAAGAACACAAAATTTTAGATGGAATACATATTTTATTTGTTGAATTTGGATTTTAGATGAGCAAGTTATTAAATTGACAATTTTAAATGCATTAAATAAATAATTAGTTGTTTTCAGCAATTTAACTTATTTAAAACAGAAAACAAAGTTGATATTTGCAAAGTTCATGAAAAATGGGATGGAAAACATATTTTATATGTGCCATTTGAATTAAATTTGAAATAGTTATGAATTTAATCAAATTCAAAATACTTATTTGAATTTGAATTTTTTGAATTGATTTGGAATGTTCAAAACAGTGCACAAATGGTTTAAACAGGTAGAGCATTTAATTCTGCATCGAAAACATATTGAAATTATTGAATTTGGATTTAATATGCCCAAGTTATGAATTTTGCAATTTAAGTGAAGTATTTAAAGTATTGAAATATTGCAACATTTTTAGTTATTCAAAATAGGGAACAAAGTTCATAAATGGAAAGAACATAATTTTCTAGTTGGAATACATATTTGGTTTGTCCAAAACTGGGTTAACATGGTCAAGATATTGTATTTGCAAAATTTGGGGTTTAAATGCCATTTTCTGGAAAAAGAAAATAAAGAAAACAGGGCAGGAACTTTTCGCACCGTGGGGAAAATTCCCCACGCTGGCTGACAGATGGGCCAGTGCCACGGGGGCGCTGACTGGCGCGGGGGGAAAGCTGAAGGGGCTTTGGGGTGTATGACAGGTGGGCCCTGGCTCGCGCGGATGAAAAAGAGAGAAAAGAGGGGCTTAATCCGCGGTGCGGGGGGGTCGAACCCGGGATCTGTCGCTGCGGATGCGGAGAGCACAACCACTGCGATGTTGTGCGTTCGTGATACGATACAACTCTGGCGGAATAAGAGGTAAACTGTACAACGTGTTACTGATGAAACTGAAGTTTCCTTCAGTCGTGCACGGAGACAGATCGGGGAAAGGGCTCGCCGGAGTTCGTCGACGGGGCAGCGCGAAGGCTGGCTCACAGAGCAGAGGGGAAGAGGAGGAAGCCCTAAGGCAAGGCGCTCACCGTGGGGTGTCGCCGCGGAGGCGCCGTGTCTCGACGGAGGCTCGGGGACGCAGTTGTGTGCTGCAGGTGCCGAACGGAGGAGGATGAGGGAGCTCGCCGGCGTCGACCTGAGGCACCTCAGCCCCGGGTTCCTTCGGCAAACATGGAGGCGGAACCCTCCTGGTTCCGTTCCCGTGCTCACCTCGGGGCGACGACCAGGGAGACGGAGCGGCGGCCACCAAAGTGCGGCCATGGCGGGCACCTGTTTTTCTTCAGAAAATTCAGAGACAGGGGGAAAAAACAGAGAAAGAAGGGAGGGTGCTAGGCGGCGGCCGAGAGGGGAGAAGATGGAGGCTAGGGTTAGTGTTTGGATGGGAGAGGGGGCTTGCTTTAGAGGGAGAGAGGGAGCAGGTGAGGGGTGGGGTCTCGGTGGAGAAGGAGCAGGTGAGCACGCTCCCCTCGTGCTCCCTGTACGGAGAAGACGACAGGGAAAGGGCGAGCAGGCCAGGAGATGGGGTGGGCTGCTGTGTTGGGCTGGGGTGGTAGGTGGGCCGAAAGGCCTGCCTCCCCCAGATCTTTTTATTCTTTTTTTTTTGAGATAGAAAAGGTAAGAAAAGAAAGGGATTTTGATGGGTTAAAAACATGAACTCAATTTTAATGGATTAACCACTTCAAATGCCCAAGTGCATGCTATTTAGTTTTTGAAAATTTCAAATTGTGACATTGATTTGAATTTGAACTTGAATTTACCATTAGGGTGTTAATAAAAGTGGATTTTATTAACAAGAAATTTAATTGATTCAAATTCAAAACTATTGAAACCAAATTGAGTTGTTTAGTTTGCAATTTTTAATTGGAAACTTTGGACATGTTTGAAAGTTTAAATTGGTTTGAACTTTTTAAGTTGTTTTGAAAACAAGGTGCAATGCATAGGATGCATGATGCAATGCAATGCAAAAAGAAAAAAAAAACCAAAATCTAATTGGGGGAAAATCCCCCGGGTGTTACAAGCTAGGGGTTATCCAAGGATGTCACGCAAAATGGTTACTTGCCTACATTATTACAAGGTAGAAATCTTTAATGAGGTGCTTGATAGGAACATAGTTGAGATGAATCATAGATTTTGTGAGACTTCTACACGCCTATTGAAGTGCACTGCATGCCTTGATCCTAGAGACTCATTTGCCAGCTTTGATCATGCCAAGATAGTTGAACTTGCAAGTATTTACTCCGTGGATTTCTCTTCACATGATTGCCATGTCTTGATTGATCAACTCCACATATATATTGATGTGATGAAAAGAAGTCCTGCATTCTTAGCTTGTGATAGTCTGAGTGGTCTGGCCCTCAAGTTGGTTCAAAGTAGACAACATTTGATATTTCCATTGGTCTACCGCCTCATTACACTTGCTTTGACATTTCCGGTGGCAACGGCATCAGTTGAGAGAGTTTTCTCAGCCATGAATATTGTTAAGAGAGATCTTCGAAACAAGATAGGTGATGAATGGCTCAATCATTTGATGATTTGCTATGTCGAGAAACAAATCTTTGCAAAAATTGATGACAAGAAGATTATGCTACGTTTTCATGCCTTGGGGAATCACCGGGGTCATCTACCTCGGCAATTTCATCTTGCTAGCACAACTACGACCTGATGGTATGACACTACTGTATGAAAAACTAAAAGTATAATTATACTTGTGTTGATATTTAGACTAACAAATCTGTTACATGTTGTAGGCATCTCTTGTATACCGGGGTCATATGATGGATGCAGAAGTGCAATTTGTGCAACCCAAGTGATAGGAGTCTGTTAGTAGTTTTTAAATGTCTTTTACGTTATTTTCATGATTTTAGTAGTTATACTTTGACTTATGAAAATTGGATATCCGTCGACTTTTTATTTTGTCCAGTAAACTTGTTTTTGTGCCTAATTTTTTTTGGACCTTATGTGTTCGCCCCCCCTCCCCCCCCTTGTCTCAATTCCTGCCTCCGCCACTGGCCACAAGGGCAATCCATAACGGCGTATCACATATTACAACAACCCGGTCTCAATGTCTAACTATTTGAGATTTATCTTATGATACAACTTGAGACACAAGAAAAGGTTAAACGCACACGCCTATCTTTAAACCTATACAACTCGTTTAACAGTTCAATCACAGAAAAAACACATTTGCCCACTTTTCCTACTCTTTCAGATTGGTTAGTTATAATATCGTACTAGGAATACCAAAATTGGCTAACATAATTTTATTCGGATACGGATACATCCATTTCCATATCCATATTTCATTCAAAATTCAATACTACATTTGTTATATATTTGTAAAAACGAATACGGATATTTACCATTTCCATTTTTATGTTGTTCGGATTCGGATATTTACCACTTCCATTTTTTATTTCTTGAATACGAATGTCGGATATTTTGGATTATCCGTTACCAGTTTCCACTCCTAATTATAGGAAGTATCACGCCATTTCCAACCAAGCATAGCTATTTTGGTCTTCTATATGTCCGCTGATGGTGCCGGCTCGCCCCTCATATATTTCTATCCGCAGCCATTCCTCTCATAACGCACCCCCAAACCGATAAAAACGCCTGCAACTTAGATCATACCCTAGTTCTTGTATAAGTTCACCAAAAGGAACAGCCTGTTTATCGGACAACAAATTCATCAAAAGGAAGAACAAGTTCATCTATTACTACATATAGTGATATAGACATGAATCGGACAGGAGAGGGTCACCGTGGCACTTTCCAATTTCCCTTGTCATCTTCGGGGCGGTAGTGCCTATAGAATGCGGCGTATGGGGGTCGGAGGAGAAGCTACTGACGAAGAAGGTCGGGAGCTCGATGAAGCGTCTGGTGGTGCAGGACTGCTCCGCGACGACCACACACTTGCACTCCCATATTTGTGTAAGAGCGTCGCTATACATACGACAATTTATTGCCAGATTCATGTATGATGCAACCTGTGGGCCTTTGATGGGCTGAGGTAATTCGTATCCGACGGATCAAGTGGCGTACGTGTGTCGTACGTGAAGCCTTTTCGTTTGTGTATTTATTTTGGCAAAATTAGATTTGTACTCAAAAGAGAATTTAAGTATACTTGTTGAGAAACATTGTACGTAAAACAAAAAAAATTGCGTACACAAACACCCGATATCTACTATGGAGCAAGGTAAAAATATCATACCCTCGTCGACCCCGCCGATGTAGTGGAAGTAGACAGTCTATGCAGACTCATGCAGTTAGGTTATACCTCCTAGCTGTGAGAATTTAATCCTCGTGATCTAGTGTCGAAGTAGACTAAACCTTCTAGGTATCCGCACAAACCGATGTAGCGTCAACGCATCATCGTGTGATCCAGCACCACAATGAAGTGGTGAAACAACTTGATGAAAACCCAAGCCTCTAGTGTTTGTTGTCTAGATTGGATCTAGAAGGGGTAGAGAACCCACCAGTGTTTCGCAAGCGTGAGAGGAGTTGCACGACCCGTAGGGCAGGGTATGTGGCAGGGTTGTAGCGTCGGACAAGCGGGGATATCTTTGGTGTGACTTGGAATGCTCTCCTTGGGCGCCTTTGCTACCTATTCATAGGTGGAGGGGGGGCCTAGGTCGGCCAGTCAAGAGGTGAATCTTCCCCCAATTTGGCAAAAAGGGAGAGGAGGACTCCTCACGTGACTCCAATTCATGCTCTCTCTTTCCAGATCGGCCAAGGAAACGTGGGGCCTCCGTCGAGAGGACCTTCCCTACTCTTCCAGAACATTCCGAACCTTCTGGATGTTCTGATTTTTTTTGCAACATTATAGAACCTTATGATACCTTTGAATACCTTATCAGAAACTGCCAGAAACATCTGGAGTCTCCCAGAAAACTCCTACCCATGTTCACCCATAATTTTTTTATGATGAAGTTGACATGATGATATTCTTCCGTCATTTCCTTGTCCGGCTTCTCATAGATGTCCATAACCGGGGACACGGCTAAGATCTTAGTTTGTTAACCCTGTAGAGTGTGTGCACTTTCACCTTTAGACTCAATCATCCCAAACATCCTATACACTTAGAATGTGTTATGGAAAGAAGAAGATTGAGATGAGATCTTTTAGAAGCATGAATTCAACCCATAGGCAAGACCCGTTCCAAACCTACAATCCTCCTACATCTTCTTGTCAAGCCCGGGTTGAACCCTCGCAACTTAATCAATCAAGACAGAACCCATAAGTCAAAAGGTTGCACGGGAAGAAATCCAAACTTCTAGTGACTTGAAATCTCTTTATTCATGGGTGGCAATCCACAAGTGTACTATCTTAGGTGAAAACCACCACATACCATGGCCCTGGGTGTATCCTAGGTGAAAACCACCATGAACATGGCCCTAAGAAGTCACTCAACATAAACCAAGCAATTTATCCATCCACCCATATGATTCATTAACTTAGTATTTTTAGCCTCAACATCCAAGTAAAATATTTGATGAGTATATCTAAGCATTTCTACTAAGTTCAATGTCTTCTACACTAATAGGATATACAAAAGGATGGCTACAGCCTACTTAGGATATTAGCATAGCATATAACTTAGTAAAATTTCCTATCATGCATACTACTCAAAAGCATAGAAAATAATGGGTAGTTGATGGTGTGTCACTTGCCTTGTTGAAGTTGGTGTAGAGGTACACTCCCTTCACAATTAGAATGTTTCTCTTCGTACAATCTAAGAAAATCAAACAAATAACAATAAACAAACTTCCACAAGCAAACAAAAAAGCAAAGTATAACAATCAACAAACATAGTCAAAAGGTTTTCCAAGCTATTTGGGTTAAGGGAAGGTCAATAATTTACTTTACCAAAGGAATTATATTGATTGTATTAGGCTTCCATGTTGGTTAAGGTTGGTCTAGGCTCACGACGCAATTCTAAGGAAATCATTGTGACAAGGTTTTGTATTTGCCATTTCGTGCGGGTCACTGCTGCTCGGCTGCGTTTTGACGTTGAAGTAGTACTTGAAGAGAGCCTAGTGTGGTGCCACCCCAATGTAGCACTCGCACAACACGATGAAGCACGCAATGTACTGCACCGCGTTCGGTGGGACGTCGTGCAGTTGCACGTCGTACACCACCATGAGCGCCAGGAAGAAGGGGTGGAGAGGAAAGGACACACCCCTAATGATGTGGTCCACGAAATCCACGCGCTCGTTGGCCTCCGGAGTCGGGCGTACCTCAGAACCTGGGCGCCTCCAGGAGACGGCTTGGAGTAACTCCTCATGCTCTGCGCTGGTGAGGAGCTTGGCGGTGCCAACGGATTTGGTCCTTTTTCGCCCTTCAGCTGCCGGCTTTCCGTGCCACCAGCCGCTGAAGAACCTCTATTCTTTCAGGTGTTCACCATGGCATGAGATTTTACGAGCTCAAGGGAGTGCGGCAATGACTTTGGAGCAAGGAACAGGAAGCAAATGCGGGCGCGAGGAAGAAGAAGGGAAAGTTTACCCTTTTCCCCGTGTGGTATTTATATCTGGGTAAACCATATCTGTTGTTGGTTTTTTCTCGGGCTATCTGAGCCCTACACGTGGCGCTAGAGCCTAACCGCTTCGCCACCACGCCACCCACTATACGCGGGAACCGAGGTATTTACTGACAATCCCTAGATTACCGCGCGCTAAATAGCCAAAACAGGGTCAAACTACACTTGTGCAAGCTACCGCTTGACAAGATAAGCTCACATCACGAAAATGTCTAGTCCATCGTCAGAAAAATAGGGCATTACGTCACTGGTGACGAACAGTACTCGAATGAGTACAGTATCCGAGTGATCAGAAAATTCATTCGAATCTTGTATGTTCCTTATAGAAAGAAAGTTTCACGTGAAGAAAGTGCGTAAAGTCGAGGATACTCCTTTGCCACTCGAGCAAACTGACTCAAATGAATTGTACCTGAAGCACTCTGTTTTCCATATCGCATTGCTGTATCTAAAAAACTCAGGATGTCGTACCCATGGTACAAAGGTAAGACCCGCAGATCAGTTCCAACAGCCTGGGAGTTGCACCATTGCTGTGCTACCTAATACTCTTCCATGCCACAAGGCATGATGAAAACCCCGATAGACGCGTTGGGTAAAAATATTGACAACTGGAGTTCGACTCGATAAGGCCTCAGCGGTGCGAGTCGAACTAGAACTACCCTAGGTTTCTCCACGATCGAGGCTGAGGAATCAAACCCTGAGTAAGCTGACAGTGTGTCCTTGACCTTGGTCAGTCAAGTACATCGAACCTGTCCAGCCATATCCTCCCAGGAAAAAACTGTTTCAGGAAGAAAACTTGAGATAAATTGTTTTATAGGCTTGAGTCCCTAGATCGAGTCTTTGACTCCATCAGGCACTTAGGGGCTACTGATGTGGGGGTACTTGAAAGACCCCTCACCATCGTCCTACCCTATAAAGCCCACGGGGGAGTACCTCCATAAGGCCCACGAGTCGACGCATGAATGCCCACAGCAGAAGCCCATGCGGGTGCAGAACAAGGAAATACTTGGACGACAAGGTTAGGAAATAGTAGCAAACAACTCAGAGACGAGTCCTATTCATGTACGGCCCCTGGGACCCGACTATCTATATAAAGCACGGGAGGGGGTCACGAACAAAGCAGACACCCCTAGATTCAGAGCTACGCTAGATTCAGTCTGCAAATTGCACCCTGTAATCGACACCTTTGTCACCCCATCGAAATAAAAACCGAGGGGCAGTAACCCGTCAAGTCGAGTAGTCCACTAGCGCATTTTCCTTCTTACGAACCCCAGGTCCCTCACCATGGGGATTGTTGTGGTCACCCCCTCAACACTCATCGTTGTCTAACAACAATATCTCATCCGAAAACCACTATGGTTCGGTGCAAGTCTCGTTTCTTTTGCCGATAATACGAACCTAAATATCAATAAAGGAACACAAAATCTAATTAAAAAATCCAAATAGTAACACAAGATAACCTCGCCTACCATGAAAAACAACAACATGTATTACCCAATCCACTTCCACATGCAACAGCTTAAAAAGCTAGAGTAGTACATAATCTATTGGGTAAATCCAAAACCCCACTTGAAAAACACAAAAATTATCCCGACTAATACGCCAAATAAAACACCTAGACAGTTCCGAAATACCCGCTACTTTCAAACTGACCACGGAACGGAAATCTCCACCCCCTCACGCCCCACGTTTGATACCGCACAACATGTGTGAGCTTGGCTCTACATAATTCATTGATTATGACGTTACCAAATTCACATGCCATCAACTCATATGAGCACAGCACAAATATAGTAGGTTAGACAAGCATTCAACCTCTCGAAAATGATGTCAAGCCCCGATCGATATTGTGCTAGTTACCGAACATTAATAGGTGTCAATAGGTGTGATACATTTGCGTGTGCATGTGGATGGTATGCATGTTGGTAGAGCATAGAGAAAACACCCATTTGAGACGGTTGAGAGATTTGGGGAAAGCACATACCAAAAACTGGATGTTAAGACTAAAGGAAAAAATTTCATGCAAGTGAGTTCTGGATTCATGAATTGGTACCTATGACGAGGAGCACCGGTGACACACTCAACCATGGGCGGGAGCTACATAGGACATGGAGGTACAAATGTACACTCATTGATTTTCAAGAGATTGAGTACATATGTATAACTCACACAGAGAGACAATATATATGTTTACTGATGCGCCACTGATACCTGCAGGGGCGGAGCCAGAATTTAGGTATAGGGGGGCGAGGCGCGCGATGACCAAAAAATTGTTCCGTGTTCGAGCAATGTACTCGACATTTTTCCCTGATATAACCTCTAGTACCCGTCTAATTATTAATAGTGCAAAAAATCGCAAAATCAAATCTTAACAAGCATAACTAGGAATCATAAATATAAATTTATGATCAACTTCTACATACTGAGTATAGGTGAAACTGATGTATTTTCTGCTAGTAATTGCGACCTACCTTAAATTAAAATTATTACCGATCTTGACTAGAAATTCTACAAGGAGTGGCAGTATTACATACACGTGTTCAAGAGCAAATGATCAATTAAGTGTATAGAATGACCAGCGTACCTCTAGATTTACAGAACAAGTGGCATAACTAAGAGATTGACGTCCTGAATGATGGTGAGGCGAAAAAACAGTCAACCTGATCAATACTTCAACACATAGGTTGACACAACGGTATCGCAGGAGAGTTTCCTAGCGGCTGACTCTTGGCATAGTTTTCGAGCAGCCAAGGGCGCCATGGAGGCATGTCAAATCAATCTGATCTTGGGGCAAGAGTACGGCCGCCGAAAAGAAAAAGAAGGTACGCTAAGAAGAAATGTGCCTAAACTAGGGTTGGGCCTCACTGTGTGCATAGTCATGGGCTTTAAGTACTAATTAGCACAGTATATGAGATAATTATCAAGTATATGTATTACCCACCTTAGTAATATGTACCCCAAATCATTAGGGGGGCGACCTTGGCAGGGGTCTAGCCCCTGCTAGCCCCCTTGTCTCCGCCCCTGGATACCTGGCATATGCATTTGTATCAGTAGCGCACTGCTTAGTGGTGCGCCACTGATATAAATGGACATACATGTGGTGCCAGTATCAGTGGTGCATTGGTGCGCCACTAATACCTGGAAACACATTTGTATCAGTGGGGCACCACAATGTGTGCCACTAACTTGAGGGGATTAGTGGCGCACCGAGGAGTAGTGCGTCATTGATACTAGGCAGATCAGTGGCGCATAAGTGGACATATTTCCTCCAGCCTATCCCAACCATATTAGTGGCGCCTCGAAATGATGGTGCGCCACTGATGCTAATCCACCTACAGACATTTCTCTAGTAGTGATACTTAAACCATAATTTATAAGAAACTTTGTACGCCCAACTATTTGAATGTCCCTCTGCAACTGCACTATCTAGTCTCGCGGGGAGCTCCTAGGACAAGCACGATCAACATTCAACCGAGTTGCACTTTGGGATGGGTGACTTGCGGAGACCCAGCATACCACTTCATGTTGTAGTACGCAAGTCTTTGATATAACACTGCGGGACTTGATTGCGGGACTTGATTGTCATACAACATATATTACAAAACATATTGTGCTGACAAGAGAATAAGCTCATGATGAGGTCATCTCATTATTGAAGCTAGAACAACAACCGAAATGTAAAGCAGGTGCATACACGGGAACTCAACATCCAAATATATAGTCCAAGGCTTCTCGATTCGACCGTGTTAAGTATTAATTTCAGACTAGGCTAAACCTAGTCAGACTCAGCCCCCTCTCGGTCAGCTCCGTACTGGATGGTGTAATCCACCCTTCCACTCCTCCGGAGAGATCCGGCTCCTCGTAGTAAATGTCGTCTTGCCCTCCGAGAATGTTGAATGATGCCTCCTCTAAGTTCTCATAGCCTAAGCAGAGGGTCAAACAGGATTGAATGAGTAACGAGCGTTACTCAACAAGTTCACTAAGCACGGAAGTAATTGATGCACTAACTACGGTCCTCGACTCTAAAGAGTATAGACTGATGCAAGGTTTTGTCAATCTTTCTTCAAGAGGTTGTTTTTTATACTGAAAACTATGCCCGCCAGCCTTCACAAGACTAGAACTTCATGGAGTTACATTTCCTGCAGCGTTCGCAGTTCCTTCCCGGAACAGAGCGTAACATGCCACATCCTTTTACACTCTGCAAAGGTGCGCTACTTTACCATGGGCGACCAAGACCATGATGCATAACCAGGCGCGCGATCTTGTCCACTCCCACTCAGGTGTGGGGCCCGGTTGTTGGTCGAAGCCAAACCATGCTTATCCGCACAACGCATGCCCACCCATTTCCACCAGCAGGTTGAACCCCTGATTCCACCCCTCACGATGGATATCTAGGCGCCCCTGCCATACAATCATAGACCCTAGAGTCCGTGGGAATTAAGGGATCCCACCCATGTGCATGTAGTATCGCAAGACCTACGGCGAACGTCTCTGTCAGTCCGTTGACATGCGAACGAGAGAAGATCACGGCTGACTTACTCGCCCCATACAAGACCCATGGTTAACACGAATTTACGGCGCAAGAATCCTGACGACAGTTGCGATTAATCCTAGGTAGTACTTTCCCATGCAGATGGAATCTTCCTTTGACCTATTCATCTTACCATGGTTCCATCCACCCACCAAACAGAACACTACCACTATTCAAATAGTCATCTTATTATAAAAATAGGATCATGCATTCTTTTGAGGATAAGTGGTATTACGATAGGGTTTTGAAAATAGTTGATATGAAATAATTCAGAGGTCATGAGCAAGTGACGAACATTCCTTGATACTGACAGGTAGTGAAGTCTGATGCTTGGAGCAGATCCTGACTTCCTTGTTCTACAAAACACCATTATTGTCTGGTAAAAACAATGTTTAAAGAAGCAATTGATGCTACTATGCATAATAATTATATGTATGCATTTTTTATTAAAGTGATTATTTGGTGTGCTAAGTAATTGCGATAGTTGGTTATTTTTTGAATTTTCATAATTTATTATTTTCTGTTATAAATATTAATATCTATTTTATTTCTATAATAATTCTTGATTAATCAGAGAATATGGATATAGAATAGTTTGAAATGTTTAATATATTTGGATAAGGGTGAAAATAACTTTACTTTTGATTATAAATAAACTTGAATTCTACTTAAATTTAATTATCAAAGTTTTATTAAAATTATTATTTTAAAACCATAAATTTAAGACTATAAGTATTGTTTGGTTAATTTCTTTTATTACAGTACTCAAATCCTTGATGGAAATTTAATTAATTTGAGTTACAATTTTTAGTAATTTATAGGATTTTATTTAGCCGTTTTTATTATTCTTTTTATTAAAGAAATGGTCAATTTACACTGATGCCCCTTGGACTGACAGGTGGGTGAACCACACCGGGTTGAACCCAACCCAGTCGGCTGAGCCGACGCAGACAGCACACACGCACAACTCGTGCGCCCCTTCTCCTCTCACCCCCATCCCCGACTCCCTGGCGACGAAATCGCCTCCGCCTCCGGCGATTTCTCCAGGCTAGCTCCGGTCACCTCCGCTGTCGTGGATGGGTGCAAAAGATGCACCACCGCACCCTGTACAACTTCCTCCGCCTCGATCTGCTCTCCGCTCGCCGTGCTTCTCGTGCGCTTCCAAACCCTAACCCTAGGGTTTCGGGAGCCCGAGGTGCTCCACCCCTCTCCGGTGTGATTCAGGGCGCCCCTCGTGCTGCCCTCATGCTGTTGCTGCTCTCACCGGTCGTCAATGGCTGCGGTGGCAAGGCGCTACCGGGACGGCCTCCATGAGTGCAACCGCGGTGCCACGCCGCCCGCTCTGCGCTTCACCAACTGGATGTGGTCACCACGATGGTGACCACCCGTGAGTCCCCTCTCCTTTACCTCCCCTACTATCTCTGTCTCCTCCACCCCTTTGCTCTGGAACCTGGCCTTCGTGCCAGTGTTCATGCCATGATTCTGATGGGTTCTGTGATAACCCATATCATCTGTGGTGCCTCTGTGAGAGCTGCTGGTTGCTGTGAAGGAATTTTTCCATCACTATGATGGATTGGAAACACAGATACTTTTGGTGGATTAATTTGCACTTAGGAATTATTTTTCTGATGCTACTCTGCTGTGGAAAATATATAGGGTATTTTTTCTTGTGCTTACGATGAGGAAATTTATCTGGGATTTACTCCTTGTGCCTTTGCTGTGGAAGAATCCCCTAGGGATTTCTCCCTGTGATTTAACCCTGTGGCTTACCCTCTGTTGGACAGAGCACACCATGATGTGTTGCTCCAATAATTTCTATGGGTGTAATTGTTCTTGATAGGTGTTACTCTAAACCTTAGGTTCATAGAATATTCCATCTTCACAAGATTTTATTCCTATTGTGTAAATCCCTCTATGAGGTTGTGTTGAGGTACCAGATCCTTGGATGTGGTGCCCAGCAATTGTTTTGAGGTCCTATTGGCTGTGTTATACTTCAGTAACTGCTTTGCTCAAATATTGGCTTACAGATCTTATTCACTAATAAGAACTTAATCCCTCTTGATCTACTATCCCTATACATCAGTTGATAAGATCAGATTACAACACCTCATGCCTTTTTCTCAATAGGATTTAACGGTTAAGAACAGATTACTTTCACTTGCTTCTTTTAGCCCCTAAGCCTATGATGCAAAGTCCGAGGCCTCTTTTTAATAAGAACAGATGACTATCTTGATGCTTACAACCCCAGTGATGAGTATAGCATAGCACTTCTATGCTACTCTGAGGGTAATAAACCTCCAACCCATCTTTGTGTATAACTAGCCATTAAATGACTTTGATGGTGCACAAAGATTCACCTTGTGTGACGAGCAATAGGTTGGTGGATTTTGGTGCTTGTGGCTTGCTTGTTTTACTCCTGCTGCTTCCCTGTGCCTTGGCCTTGTGATCTTGATTGCTGGATCTGCAATCTGATGCTCCAGTACTTGTGGATGATTATGGGTGGATGATCTCGTGGTGTTGTTTCTTCCTGTTCTTGGTTGCTTTCACAACCCGAGCAGGAACAGGGGAAAATGTGGGGTTGATCCCCTCCCCTTGCGGCTGAGGTGTTATTTATACAGTAACAGAGGTCTTGACAGCACCAAAGTGTGCTGGTGAGTGTGATGTTTGCCTGTGTGCTAGTTGAGAAGATCTTTTCACCTAGCAATGTGGCTGGTCTTATCCTGGCCTTCTCTTTTCCTTGTGCTGCCAGTTGTATTTCTTGGCTTTGCCCGTGATGCTGGTCTGAGGCCTAATTCAGTAGAACAGATACTACATGATCTCATTTTAACCCAATGATGTGCTAATCAGTGCAACACACTGACAGACTGAGGATTCTAATCCCCCCTAACCTCTCTGTTTTTGGTTTGTGTTTAATTTTGCAGATGAAGATGATGACAGATACTAAGGATTAGATAGGACTTAGTCTAGGAATAAATTCCTGTAATGATACACTTGTAACATTGTTGTAATTTTCTATTTTTGAAACCAATTGTAAAGACTTTGTATCTTGTGATGCTATTAATAAAATTAATTGTTTTTCTTTATCTATTGAATTCCAATTTCAAATTCAAACTCAAATTTAAACTCCAATATTCCTAAGTTTAAATAATTTAAATTTGAGCTCCTAAATTCAAATATAACCTAAAGGTCATGTCGAAATTCCATCATTTTCCAGTGTCTACCTCTCTTTAAGAATCAGAATATCGATGGAACCTCGACCACTCCAAGTGTTTTGGTTTTGCGAAAATTTTATTCAGGTTTTGCAAACACATGCATGCAGATGCACAATTAAAATTCTACCCCCCGTGAGTTCCTAAACGCTGGGACATTACATGACTTCCCAGAGCATCGTGCCTCTGTCTAATTATAAAATAATACCCAACTAAAATCTTTTATAATCCATCAGTTCATTCTTATAAAATGCTTTATTTTTTGATATCTAAATGTGTTTCAGTGTGTAGGTACATTCATTTTGGTCCGCATAAGGTCCATATTGAAATATCTAGAGCATGTTATAGTAGTGAATAGAGAGAGTAATAGATAACTAAAGGAAAAATTGGTTTTACTATTTTTGAGAGATGGAGATGGAGTGTAAATATACTGAAGCAAAGCTCATGAAACAGTTGGTGTACATCCACGTGGGGCGGTTATTATTTAGACCGTAATGTCAGTTGTGAGTTGTGTGCTGTGAAAAATCTGCCGTGTCTTATCTTTCCTAAGAAAGCTACGAGTCTACGGCCCTACATCTGTTCAAATGACAAATAAACTCTAGAGCTTTGGTAAAGTTGGGCTATGATTTGATATCATCGGTTTCTAGGAAGCGACTCTAGCATGGCCGGCTATGACCGATTTGATTTATCGGTTTCTTGCGAGTGACCAACATCTTGGGTTAACAAAATAATGGTGGCTATACCTACAATGTATTGCTCTCACACGGGTCTGTCAAGTCGAGAGTCATATCATCGCTCAAATCGATCGTTGTGGATAGTGTGATATAGTACATGTGATCAGCATTAGTACTACTGTCTTTTGTGGATAGGAAGATTCGTACGCAAGAAAAAGAAAGGACCGGCCAGGGTAGGGAAGTAATTTGGGACTGCTAACCTGGTCCGCGCGCTATGTCAAATGCATTTGGGCATTTGGCTTCTGACATGTATTTCAGCACGACCAGTCCGGTTAAATCATGTACAGAATGCACTTGCCATCATCAGTCTATCAATGACGGTGGACGTAGGAAATTGATTTTGACAATTTAGGAGTGTAGTCATGGTTCAGGTTTTTACGATTTATTTAGTTTCTTTTCTCATACGATCAAACGTGCCGCGTTCTACTACATCCTCGCTAAGTGCACGGACAGCGATCCAACATCCAGGTGCAATCCATAAAGGGTAGTGCTAGGCGTAGGTGGGGCTAGATTGCCCAAATCTAGGTCCCCTCCATCACCGTTGGATCGCGATCGTACAGTCAAAAAACAGCACAACGTACTTTTACATTTTGCCCCCTGACTTTTTGGATATAGAATCCGCACTCTACAACAGCCCCACTTAAACAAAGAGGTATATTGTGTTGCCTTTGGTCAACCCGATAATTACGGCAAAACTGTCATTGCAACAAATTCACTGGTATCGCAACAAAAATTATCACACCGTGTACAAAAAAAAAGTATTGCAACAAAAAAATTCAAAAACAAATCGGAAAAAAGTAATGTTACAAAGAATAGTTAAACAATGTGTTTATTGCGTTGCAACAAAAAAGTTCAAACAATTCAACAAAATCACAACCTATTGCAACTAAAAAAAATCATTTGCATCGATTAAAAAGTTGGTAAGCAACAAAATAATTTGTCACTCTTTCAGTTACAACAAAAATCATCACCTATTTCAACAAAAAGGTAAATCGATGTTTACAACATGTAAAGGAGCCCATAAACATGTCATTCCAAATGAATTATAATAAACATATAAACATTTTCTAGAAAATCATCCAGAAAACATTGCAACATCTCATTTATGGTTTCTCAACAAAATACGTGCCAAATTGTTACAAATTTTTAATACGTACGCAACGTTGGTCGAACATAGTGAAAACACTTAGTGTATATGTGGCTGCTTCTAGTTACTATGGTGGGCTGTTTGCACACAAAACTGAGACTAAAATCGAAACTGGACCTAATTGGGCCGGCCACACACGCACAAAAGAGGCCCAACCGCTGCCTCGTGCGGAGAGACCTACGTTAAGGATGGCAATTTCAACCGTGGGTACGGGTATTCGCGGGTATTCGACCCGTATGGGCAGGGTATGGGTACACTTTTATACCCATGGGTAGTACCCGTACCCTACCCGTCAAGTCATGGGTAGGTCATGAGTATCGTGTTGTACCCGTGGGTATACCCTTATCCTACCGATTTATACTGACATGTGTGCCACTTTGGCCATATGTAGCCTAGAAGGAAGCAACCCCCAAGGTCATGACTCTAGAGTCAAGGCGATGAGGCGAAGGGTCGATCAAAGCGTCCTCGTAATCCCCTCGTCTCTCAAATCTCCCCTAACTGCAATCACTCCTTAATCCTCTCATCTTTCAAATACTTAAATTATGAAAATAAATTCCCAAGGATGAGGCATACAATTGATCGAACTGATAATTTTATCAAATATGCTATCGATAAATATAATAAGTTGTGTACCCGTTGGGTATCCAATGGGTACGGGTATCCGCTGGGTACAGGTATGGGTAGAGTTTCATACCCATGGGTACGGGTATGGGTAGTGTTCTCTACACGTTGACTATACGGGGATGGATATGGTATTGATCTACCCGCCCATACCCTACCCATTGTCATCCTTAACCTACGTTAGCCAATCTTAGGTCCCCAAAGATAAGTGTTTTTCATACATAAAAGGAAAAGTCTCCATGTACTGCTAGAGAGAACCAACAAGTTTTAGGAAAGTGAAGCAATCTAGGGACATTCGTTCATGATTGACAAAAGGAGGTAATTGCACTATATCGAACGAAACGTTTTCCTAGGGTTACGTACTAGAGGCGATCTAGCGGTCCAACTCCTACCCTCGGCTGCCAGCAGTCCCCTTGCCATCCGGCAGCCGCTACGGCGGCTGGAGGGTGGGGAAACCTTGGATCGAATGACCGGTCCCCATAGGGTTTTCGAGTTCTTCGCTTCCAGTGTAGGGGCATCGGCCGCAATGAGAATAAAGCTCCTTCATCCCGTCCTGTGTCGGTGTTTTTTCGCGGAGGAGCATCGACGGGCTGGAATTTGGAGTCGATCCTCCAACATTAGGCCTGGCATGGTAAGTGTATGTCTATGGTGGTGGGGTTCAGCGGCGGGGTTGATGTCGCATCGTATTGGTGTCCACAAGTTCCTCCTCCGCCCGATGAAGCTCAGCCAGGTACGGCTTTGTTGGGGTACTTGTGAGTTTGGTGTCCCCCATCTCCGCTTGGCGGGAGCGAGATGGGATTATCTCCCGGCCCTTGTCGGTACTATATTCTCCGGGATGTCGATCCCTCGAGATCAAGGTCGCCAGCATCTTCCGGTCTATGTCGACGACTTCCTGGCCGCGGCTTTTACAAGCGCCTAGGTTTTTTCAACTTTTCTCCAATATGGGCTTTTCTACGCCGGAGGACTAGAGGCGGCATCGAGCTTTGCTCACGGCACGTCGTTGAAGGATGTAGCATAAACGGTAAAGAAACTGACCGGGGCTGATCGTGTAGGAGTATTAGGAACTTCAGAACTAGGGTTAGCAAAACATGAATTAGGAACTGATGTCATTAATTCCGTTCATTCCTGAACCACGATCGAGGGACCCCTGGCTAGGACAGATCATGTACTGCAGCTAGTACTATCTGGCACGTTGAACGAATCCTGAAAGCCCGATTTGTTCGGACCAGACTGGCGCCAGGGATAGAAGCGTGGCCAGTACCTGAACTCTCACGAGCCGCAAGTAGGTACGTCCATCGCAGACAGATCGAGGCTCAGGTAGTACGTTCAGCAAGCAGAACAACCGTTCCACGGATCGCATCGCAGGCACGAGCTTGAGATTCAGTCATGCAGTCAACAAAGCTCCCGTGATCAACTAACGACCTCCATTAGCCATGCCGGCCGGACAACGTAGCGTACTGGATGGCCGTGACCACTTTTATCCTTAACCTGTCCGCCGGTGAAATAGCAGTTGACGAAAAAGGAGACGAAATTGGCGCCAAGTTGTTGTTCGATCACGAGAGCCGGACGCGCTGACCGGTACGCCTAACTCTTCTTTTGCAGGACTGACCAGACCGCGGGTTTACACGTCACGTGTTCAGACACTCTGACCGGTCACCACATACTCGTCCAGTTTCCGGTGAAGATGGAGTGCAGAGCTGATCAGTGACCGGCGCATTAGCTTAACGAGTGAAGTTCTGTTAGAAAGGCATAGACGGTGTAGAGTAGCCTCTTGTATGAATGTAGACTAAGGAGTTTCGAGGCTTTTTTACGGAGACTTATGCACGGTTGGAACAGGTGGCAAGGGGTATTTTTATCTCGCATGTATGGGCATGTGCCGTTTGATCTACGGATAACCGCTCCATAGCGTCAACCGTCTATGTCTACATGATTTGTTTAGTCTTGTCGTCTTTTTATTTTCTCAGTTTCTTGATTTCGGCTGTGTGCATTTTCAGAATGCAGAGGCCGGGTGCAATGATTAAATCTTTTAAGTAATAAAAATCCTTTTATCTAAGAAAATGAAATGTAGACTATGGAGCATAACAGTCGAGTGTCGACCTCGCACATTATTGGCAGTGCATCCGTACGTTGCAGACCAGACGCACCACAATCTTGTGCTGGTGTACAAGTGACTAAAAAAGCGCGCATGATCGCGAACGGGCATATATACCGGCGCGCGCGTTGACTCGACAAACAAGAAAAGCGGCGAGCTGCGGTCTGGAGAAGGATGCGACAAATGGAACAACCCTTCACTTTCCTGTCCCCGAGTTCCACCATAGCCGGTCTGCTCGTCCCGTATGGCGCTGGACTCTGCCTACACATCCTCATCGATGTGGCCCAAGCTCAACCGACCCAAGGAGCTCCTGGTCGGTCGTCTACTCGTCCCAGCCTCAGCTCAAACCTTCACCGGCTTCGGCTTCTGCACCCGTGCCGGCGCCGACAGGTAGCACCGCATATATGCACGCAGTCAAAACTGACGTCCGGGCAACTAACTGCAAGCAGTTGGCGATGTACGGCTTGCATCGCTTTGCGTTGACGGATGGTGCAAAACAAACTGGCGCGCGCGCTCTGCTTTTCTGATCCTTATCCACTCGCTTCTGTCACGCGCAACTCCCTGTCTTCTTTACCCCCTTTTCAGTCACAAGATTTGCTAGGTATATATGCATGCATAGCGTGGATAACTATCAGGTTATCAGTGCTGCCGAAGGTTAGCATCAGTAAACAGGCTGTAGTCCAAGAATCCGATTCACCGTCTTGATCGATTCGCACCGCTTCACGATCACGGGCCGTGTTGTCTTCCAGGCTCCAGGTTCTAATTGCCTCAACTGTCACGGCACATCACAGGGACCTGCAAAAAGGTTGCCCACACCCACCATGTTGATCTCGGAATGGGCGGCTCTCGAACTGCCCTGAATCATACGGATCATCGACCTGCTGAGTGGGCCGGGCGCCAGCCGTTCGTTTCCCAGATGCCCAGAATGCCGTTTCTGGCCAGAAGCTTCCACCACAAATTCCGGGATTGTTCTCCTGCGACGGGGCGACAACTCTGGACGCTGCCATGGTGTCGCGCGGTGAACTGAAGCCTCTCCGACGATCGGAGCTCCACCAACACTAGCAGTCTAGCTAGCAGGGGATATAATGCTTCGTTAACTCGGCTGTTCCGACAGGCTCGGCCCAAAAAGGCACAAACTATAGACACACGGCCTGCTGCGGCTCTACCCACGAGGACCATATGGTCGCCAGATCCTATAAGCCTCTGTCGCCGCAATGGGCCGGCCTAATTTGTTTTTGAGTTTTTCCTTTTTCCTTTTATTTCGTTTTTCGTTTTTTTTTTCATTTCGTTTTTCTTCCTCGTTTTCTTTTTTCGGTCTTTTTTATTTTCAGTTTTTTATTTCTACTTTCATTTTTGGGGTATTAAAAATACATTTGAATTTTTTAAATCTGAAAATAGTTTATATTTTGAAAATTTGTCAAAATCTCGACTCAAAAGCATGTTGAACTCAGTGTATCTTCTATACCTAAATAGGAATGACCCACTACATGAATTTCTATGTCTCTCATGCGTCCACGTAGCCTTTTGTTGCCCCGCATGTTCTTTCGCTGCTTCGATGCACAATTTTTTGGTTCGCCCAGTAACGTTTGCGTTCGTAGACTGCCACGATACTGATGCCTCGCTTGCCCTTGCTTCTGGGCTGCGCGACAAGCCCATCGTCGCATCACTCGCCCTTGCTTCTGGGTTGCACGAGAAGCCCAGGTTGGGACGTACGCTCGCTGGTTTGTTCGTCTCCCCTTGGTTCTACTCTGTTTGTCTTCTGTCGTGCCATTGTCCGCCGTTGCCGCCATGCGACCGCAGCCCTTCTCTCTACAAATGAAATCGCCCCATCATGCCAATCATTTATCTTCTATGATTCCCTCTACGCAATTACAGAAGAAACCGCTAATCTGAACAAATCCGGCATCACCTCAACCTTTAAATAACTCCCTCTCTTCCAATGGAGTTCCGTCGCCGCCGCTACCTGGCGCCCATCTCTGCAACTGTCCACCAGGTACCTGTGTGCTCCAGGTCCCTCCCCCTCCCCTTTGTTTCTATCCCTGTCACTTATATGAAATCTCAGGTTTTGTAAGCTCGAGACGTGCTCGACGTTTTGCCTCCTCCGATTTGTTGGATTTTCATTGAGTTAGTCTGCTACTCCCATCTTGGATTCTCATTGAATTGATACGAACACAATTGGATTCTCACTGCCGGTTGCTCAAGCAAGGAGGATAGGAGGAAGAACAAAGTGGACTCTTCAGCTCGTTGCAGCCGGTTACCGTTCGTCACCGCCTCTCTTTATTTGTGGACGACGTGGCCCTGCTGATTCAGCCTGTAGAGGGTGAGATCCGCCTTGCCCTATGTCTTTTTGATCTTTTTGGAGACGCCTCTGGGATGCGTGTGAACTTTGCAAAGAGCTCGGCCACGCTTATCCGATGTGCTGGGCCGACTGTGGAGGAGATCCAACCGCTCCTGCCTTGTGCTATAGTGAACTTCCCTTGCACATACCTGGGTCTCCCTCTCGCCCCCACCCGCATTCTTAAGCATGACCTTCAGCCTTATGTAGACAAACTCATTCGTTGCCTTCCTTCGTGGATGGGATCACTCCTAGCCGCCCCTGGGAGATCGGTTCTTATAACAGCGGTGCTCACCGCAATGTCCATATATTTGTTGATGGCCTTAGATCTTCCTGTGGGGGTGATCGAGGCGTTTGAGAGAGTTTGTAGAGGCTTTCTATGGTGTGGCAAGGACTCGGCTAAAGGGGGATCTTGCCCAATAGCCTGGCAAAATGTGTGCCTTCCTCCCCGGCTTGGAGGGCTTGGCATTCGGAACCTCCACATTCTTAATGACGCCTTGCGGATGCGTTGGCTTTGGTTGTGGAGAACGGATCAGGATCGGCCTTGGACAGGGATCACCATATCGGCCTCTGACCGATGCAGGTCCATGTTTGATGCCTCGGTCAAAATTGTGCTCAGTAATGGGGCTAGCTGCCTGTTCTGGAGTGACAAGTGGATTGGAGGTAGGTCGGTGAGTATGGTGGCGCCATCCATTCTCAACTTTGTGGAGCCGAGAGCACGTATCTCCCGACGGTCGCCTAGGGACTTCCTGAGAACGCTTGGGTCCAGGACATCTCTGGCGGCCTCTCGGTGGGTGCCTTGGGACAGTTCCTAGCCCTGTGGAATTTGCTTCAAACTGTTTCCCTTCGAGACTCTGTGGATAGTTTCGAGTGGAGTTGGACGGCGGATAAAAAATCTCAACTCGCTCCGCCTATATGGCCTTCTTTGAGGGAAGGACCTTGTGGCCCCTCTACTCCACAATTTGGAAATGCAAAGCCCCCTTGAAGTACAAGTTCTTTGCCTGGAAGGTTGCATGGGATCGATGTTGGACGGGTGAAATATGTCTGAGGCATGGGCTTGCTGACGACGACACTTGCTCCTTGTGCCTGCAGGAATCGGAGTCCATCCAACACCTCCTCCTCGACTGCCCCTACGCCGAGGTCATTTGGTTTGAGACCTTCTCAGGGCTTGGGAGGCCGGACCTCGCTCCTTCGGCTGGTCAGGGCCTTGAAGGATGGTGGATGAATGTTGCCTCGCACTGGACCGCCAAGGATGTGCCCAAGATCAGGTCTCTGGTACTCATGGTCTTGGGCTTCATCTGGGTGGAGCGAAACAACCGGGCCTTCAATCGGGCTTCCAGGACGGAGGGGGCTCTTTTAGACGCGATCATGGCGGAGGCGTCTAGGTGGAATGTTGTAGGTTTTCTGTGAGTAGTACATCTTAGGCTTGTTGTGTTGGTGTTGTTTCTGTTGTCTTGGCTATTGTGGAGTTCTGTAAAATCTTCTTCTTGGGGCTTTGCCCCTTCTATATATAAAAAGGAGTGCACTCTCGCGTGTTCCTGAAAAAAGGGATAGGAGGAATAGGGCACGCTACATAACGTGGTTCCTTTCGTGCAGAAGGTGCACAAACTCCAATCTCTTGCAATATTTTTTTTTTGTTTATCATAAATAAGCTAGATGTTCTATACCTGAATCTGATGACATGTACTTTATCTTCTAATTTCTAGCATAAAGAATTATCCAGTCCACTTCCTCCGCAATTGATTAATTTGTGCTTTAAAAGTCGCCTTACAATCTTCTCGATGCCGTCTTCTCCCCTCCCTTCCCAGGCTCCCAGCTCTTCATATAGACAGCACATATCTCAAAATGATCATTGATTCCATGCGGTCGAGCTCACGGAGAAACACCACACATGCGTCTCAAATACGCGCGTGTCGACCGTGTTGTTGTTTTGGGAAAACAGCAGCAGCCCACCGTACGTATGGCTGGGCGCCACGGCCGCCGCCGGCCCGCGTAATCTAGCAAGAGCATGGACAAGTCCGCCTCCCTGTGCGTATATTTCCTGGCGTCCGCGTCCCTGTCTGTTTGCTCTAATCTTGATTTGTTATCTGCATATTAGTTTTTTCCTTTCGTTCATGCATATATATAGCAGGTAGAGTAGTTCGCATGAGGGAGTTCTGATGCCGAGGCCCGAGGCCCCTATAAGTTGCAGTGCATGCCTACATGGCGCGATGCCGACAACAGTGAGAGGCTGCTGTGCATGTCTTGAGTTTGTTAGCTCAAGGCCGGGACATGAGGCTGTTGAGGGACTGGTGCATGCGCTGGACTTCGGCGTGCATGCAGCGGGTTAGTGCGGTTAGTGCCTTAGGCTGGTCACAATGGGGAGTAACTAAGAGTGGTAACATCGTGATGTTACTAGTCCAAGTTACTACCTCCATAGTGGGTAGTAACATAGTTGTGATGTCATGCATGACTTCATTTATTATGGTTATAGACACATTTTGCCTTGATATGTGTGATGTTACTAGTAACATAGCTAGTTACCACAAACACTTCTCTCTTCATTAAATATGTGTCACGTAAGCAAAATTGCATTGAAATATGTGATGTTACTACCTTAGTTACTCCCACTGTGGCCGGCCTTAGTGGTGTGAGTGGCCTCTCGCCGTGTGTGCATGTATGGATTATTTAACCTGCTGTAATCATGTTTGCTTGGAACAGAATATAGAGAAAGAAAAGCTCGTGGCTGTGAGAGGCAGTGGAAGGCAAAAATCTCTTCAGAGATAGAAGAAGGGAAACTCCTACATACTGTCTACTTGGTGGCTGGTCGCCTGGCGCATTCGGCCGCGACGTTGCATGGAGAAGATCCTCGTCATTGTTGCGGGGCGGCGATGCAGGTAGGAACTTGCTGTCGTCGTCCGCCCACCACATCGCGAATTTTTCTCTTGCGCAACATATCTCATTTGCTCTCCTGATGTGTCGACGGCAGCCTGCAGGAGTACAGATGAGTACATATTTTACCAGTTTTGGTTGTCATTAAATCGATTCATGGGGTTTTATGTTTTGGTTGTCCTCCAATATATACTGTAAATGTTCTCCCGCAGCTAAATAAGAACAATGATTTTGCATACAAAAAAATATCAGCAACACACATTCATTGGTATACACAATAAGTGTCCTCCTGTTGCTTCCAACTGGTTGTATCAAATACTCCCTCGGATTTGATAGAAATGTCGCCAGAATACAACTTTTATGGACCGGAGGGAGTAGTTATATCAATTTTTTTTCCTCTAAACCAATAAAGGTTGTACTGATTTTGTCCAAGTATTAAGTGAAATATTTCTATTACCTTCCAGGTTATGCTACCATTTTATTGTGTGATACAGTTCCGGTGTCCAACAGTTTATTTCTAAATGTCCCGCCGCAACGCGCGGGGTACCATATAGTTGGATAGAAACTTCGGAACTAACTTTTGGAGAGGTATCGAGGAAAATAAACCTAGCTTAATTAGCTTTCCCCTCCAATGTTAAAGCAAATCTTATTATCTATCACGTGAGTTGTCAACTGCGCAGCCTGACCAACTCTAACAGTTACTCCCTCCGTTCCATAATGTAAGTCTTTTTAGCAATCTAGTTTAGCTTGCTAGCAAAGCTTACATTGTAGAATGGAGGTAGTATATTCCACTAGCTCTCTTAATGATTAATACTCCCTCTGTATCGAAATGTAAAATATTTTAGTGTTTTCTAGGCAAAACGTATCTAGACATGTTTTATTGCAAGATACACATGAATCTACACACTAAAACATGTTTAGATACATGTTGTTAAAAACGATAAAACGTCTTATATTTTGATATCGATGAAGTAATTGGCTAGATGAAAAAATAAGCATCATGTGATCGTGTTTTTGACAGGAAAAGAGAAGGAAAATAGGGTTGTTACCAACACGCACGGACAACACGGGAAGTAGACACGCTTCGATGCACGGGATCACACACAAAGCTACACAAAGCAGGACTCACACTAGCAGCACGTCAGATAGACGCACATATACAAGCCAAGCACGCCGAGCGGCCGCGCAAGTTTGCAAACTATGGAGGAGCTGAGGGGAGGTAGCAGAGGCCACCGGTGAACGTGGCGTCGAGGCGGCACTCGAACCGTGGTCTGTGCGATCCAAGAAGGAGGCTTCGTGGTGTGGCGTGCGCAATCCTAGGGTGCCGTTGACAGTTTAGCTTGGTCACGATGGAGAGTAACTTCAACTAATAACATGCATATGTTACTAGTCTATGTTACTACGTCTATAGTTGTAAGTGTCATAGAGGTGCTAACATAGACACACTCATTTATTACTCTATAGACTCATTTTGCATTGAAAAGTGTGATGTGGTGGTGACTGGCTAAGTTAGGCCTATGCCAATGGAGGTTTCTTAGCGTTGTATCCTAACAAAATTGGTTATATGTCATAGGTATTAATGATGAGAGAGAGGGAGGTTGTATTTTAGCTAAGATACAATTTTTACACGCGGCCATAGGAAAAAATACATCCTAGCCCAATCAATATGCATGCATGTAACCAAAATCATTAATTTAGATACTACTCATAAGATACAATGCATTGGCATAGCTGTCTTTTAAATATTTATTATGCCTATGATAACATGCTTACAAACCGTGCATTGGAATAGACCTTACTCCATTTGCTTTTCTCTTCATTAATTACATGACAAATCATCTTTTTTGCCTACATGACATCTATGTTACTACCTTATCTCGTGTGAAATTCGAGAAATTCTATTCCAATTATACTAGAAGTGTCGATCCCGAAGTTTAGAATAAAAGGGGGTTTGAGGGCAGCCAGTTCCCATGGCCACAAAAAGCTAGTTCGACTCTTGCTTGAGTTTGATAGGTGAGATATTTATTTAAAGAGAGTGACCGTTAGGGTGACCACTTGTACTTCTAGGCCTTGGAGACCTATATGTTACGCAACACAACTTCACTCGATTCAGTAAATCAATAGTTCACTTTGTATAGGTTCATAGATTATTTTTTGTTTGAGCAGGTGAGTCTTTGACTGTTTTAACATAATTTTATAGAAATTCCATGAGATATTGTGGCTTGTAAATTTTTTACAAAGTTGATTGGCTAGTTACTCCCACTTTGGCTAGCCTTAGATCCTACTCCCTCTGTTTCATAAAGTAAGACTTTCTAGACTTTTTGTCCTTATCCCCATTCACATATATGTAGACATGTTTTAATATGTTGATTCACTCATTTAGTAAGGAATAGGGACAAAAACAAAAAGACTAGAAAGTCTTACTTTGTGGAACAGAGGGAGTACTAGGGACGAGAAGGCCATGGGAGAAGTATCGTGCCGCCGCAAGAGTCACTAGATGGGATTGAAAGACAAGACCGGTTCGAGTAACTGTTCGGGATTGACGTAGCAAAGCGATGGCCAAATGACCATAATGCCCCTCAGTGATTAAACTTCATATTTCTGCCTAACTGTTTAAATCAACGGCTGTAAACCAGGGTGAGAGATACCTGAAATTACCAGAGGTACCTGGACAATCACCGTAGAAGATCTCCAAGACCGAACGTGTCAACTTACATAAACAGAAAATATAAACCGGTGGTATGCCATCTTCCTGCCTCGTGACTGTTATAACGATAGCGAAAAAATGATGAACAAAGAGAGATCAAGCACGATAGGAGACACGGGATTTTAACGTGAAAAATCATTCCAACGAGTAAGAGGGAAAAAACACGCACTAGCCCGCGAAATTTCACTATATCGTGTGTGGTTACAAACGCCAAGGATTTAGAACTTGCGACTTTTCCCAAACCGGAGGCTTACAAGGGTATATGTAAGAGGGATTTACAGATTCAGACTCTGCGTCATTACGATCCACTCGTCAGAAGTGTGGACTATGCCTTTATACATATTAATACAGCTTCTCGGGCCTTCTGGTCCATTCCCCGTTAAAAAAATGACTCAAGGGAGAGTAAAATTACGATATTTATATAAGCCATCTCTTTTCTCAGATTTTAGGGATATCAACTTTATCAAAATGCCACTTTAACTAAAATTTGAACTATTTAGATAAATGATCATTCACTTAATGTTTTGTCATAAATCATCCAAAACTCGATAGGGATCTTAAATGCACCTTCACATAACGGTGGACCAGTCCACCGCGATTGGATTGTGGTAGATGGAGAAGGTAGTTGTCACTGTTATTTTGGTATGATCCAAATTCGGCAGGTAACATTAAGGAGAGGCCCCTAAAAAGTAAAGGAAATACAAATTGTCCATCAGCTTTTACAAGAAAGGCCTTAGAAGGGGAACCTAAAAAATCAATCAGGTCTTTCTGCTCTACCGTAGCTCTCGCGAGACCCCGAAACGCGATGGTCGGCGTCGATGCTAGGGTCCAAACCACTTAAGATCGCCGTGCGCCTGGAATATCGCATTGAGATCTGATGGTGCAGGAGTGCACTTGTTGGGAAACCCCAAAAGGAAGGTATGAAGAGCACATCAGCAAGTTTTCCCTCAGAAAGAAACCAGTAGGAGAAAAAAATCAGTTATGAAGGTTGAAGACAGCTGATGTTGGCAGGGCGCACTACCGGTTCAGCAGCAACGTGGAATCTACACAACACAATCAAAGTACTTGCCCCAACGAAACAGTGAGATTGTCAATCTCACCAGTTTTGCTAACACAAAGGATTAGACGTATAGTGTGGAAAATAGTACTTGTTTGCAGTAATGAAAAGAGAACAGTGATGGCAGTGAATGAGAGGAAAACAATAATTGCAGAAGGAAAACAGTGGTTGAAGTGGTTGTATTATCAGTGTAAAGAAATGGACGGGGGTCCTGATACGTCATAAACGTATCCTTAATGTCTGATGTTTCGTGTTGTTTTCCTGCCATATGCTACATGTTTTCTTACACGTTATGTCATTTTTGTCGATTTTCCGGGACTAACCTATTGACAAGATGCCACAGAGCTGGTTCCTGTTTTCAGCTGTTTGTAGTTTCTGAAAATTTGTTCTGAAAATATTCTCGGAATTGGAAAATTTGAAGCCCGGAAGTCTTAGAATTCCCGAAGGTTCCACGGAGTCCCGAAGAGGCCCAGAAGGGGGCCACATCATAGGGCGGCGCGCCCCCTGGTCGCACCATGGGGTGGTGTGGGCCCTTTGGGCACCCAGCGGCATCGCCCTTTTACCTATTTATTCCCCCTAATGCGTGAACCCTAAAATTATACCACTTTTCCACGAAAAACAGCCGAGGTCACCGTCATCGTCAACCCGAGATCGGGAGGGTTCTGGAGTTCTCCTCGGCACCCTGCCGGGAGGGGAAATCATCACCGGAGGGCTCTACACCACATGCCCACCTCCGGAGTGATGCGTGAGTACTTCATCCTTGGACTACGGGTCCATAGCAGTAGCTAGATGGTTGTTATCTCCTCTTTATGCCTCATGTTTATATCTCGTGAGGTACCCTACATGATCGAGATCATCTTATTGTAATGCTACATGTTGTGTTTGCTGGGATCCGATGATTATCGAATGTTATGTCTCTTGATTATCAATCTATCATGTTGTCTTCATGTGTATGTTATTTATGATCTTCCATGCTCTCTATTGTTAGTAGATGCTCTGGCCAAGTAGATACTAGTAACTCCAAGAGGGAGTATTTATGCTCGATAATGGGTTCATGCCTCCTTTGCATCTGTGCTCGAGTGACAGAAACATGACGGATGGAGGATGTGTTGTTCCCATTAGGGAGAAAACAACGATGTTTACATTACACACTTTTCTTACTGTGATTATCTGCTGCTTGCAACTTAATACCCAACGTTTGTTTGGATGATTTTCGTAGGGTGGATTACTAGTCATAGATGCAGTTGGATGACGGTCTATGAGTCTTATTGTAATGCCCGCATGAGTCACATGGTAATCATCATGTCATGCATGTTTCATTATCTATCAATTGCCCAGCTGTAATTTGTTCACCACACATGTTAGCTATCTTTTATGGAGAGACACCTCTAGTGAATTGTGGACCCGGTCCATTTTCTCATACTGATAATACAACCACTGTAATTATTGTTTTCACACTGCTTCCACTGTTTTCACACTGCTACTGTTCTTTTCACATTGTTCTCATACTGTTTTCCAAACCATACATTTAACCTCTTTGTTATCAGCAAAACCAATGAAATTGACAACTTCACTCCTTCGTTGGGTCAAAGTGAATTGATTGTGTTGTGTAGGTTCCACGTTGCTGCTGAACTGGTAGTGTGCCCTATCACATCAACTGCATCAACCTTCATAAGTTGCTTGTCATTCTACTGGTCGATTCAACCTTGGTTTCTTTTCTGAGGGAAAACTTGCCGCTGCACTCATCACAGCCTTTCTATTGGGGTTTACCAACGTCAAGGCACCATCACGAGTTTCCTGGCGCCGTTGCCGGGGAGGAAGAGAATCTCTGTGAGGGGAGTCTCTCACTTACAATATCTTTACTTTGTTTTAGTTTTTGTTAGTTTATTTTATTTTGTCTTGTTTGCTTCTCTTATTCAAAAACACAAAAATATACTTCTTATTCTAGTTGTTGTTTTTATCCTGTTTTTAATATTGCTAAAATGAGTACCCCTGAGAACACTAAGTTGTGTGACTTTACTCGAACCAACATCAATGATTTCATTAGCACATCTATTGCTCCACCTTCTCCTACTGTTGATTTTTATGAGATAAAGCATGCCCTATTAAACCTTGTTACGAGAGAGCAACTTTATGGTGTTAGTACTTATGATGTTGTTGCCCACCTTAATAATTTTGTTGAACTATGTGAGATGCAAAAATATAAAAATGTAGATGGAGATATTATTAAACTGAATTGTTTTTTATTTCTCTTTGAGAGGAAGAGCTAAACAATGGTTGCTATCTTTTCCTAGAAATAGTATTGATTCTTGGACTAAGTGTAAAGATACTTTCATTGGAAAATATTATCCTCCTGCTAAGATTATATCTTTAAGAAGTAGCATTATGAATTTTAAGCAAGTTGATAATGAGAATTTTGCTAAAGCTTGGGAAAGAATGAAATCTTTAGTAAAGAATTGTCCCACTCATGGACTGACTACTTGGATGATCATCCAAACCTTGTATGCAGGACTAAATTTTTCTTCAAGAAACCTTCTGGATTCAGCTGCTGGAGGAACCTTTATGTCCATAACTTTGGCGGCAGTAACAAATCTTCTTTATGATATGATGGTAAATTATTCTGAATTGCACACTGAGAGAGCTACAACAGGTAAGAAGGTAAATTTTGTTGAAAAAACCTCCTCCTTGAGTGATAAGATCGATGCTATCATGTCTATGCTTGTGAATGGCCAGGCTCCTATTGATCAAAACAATGTTCCTTTAGCCTCTTTGGTTGCTCAAGAAGAGCATGTTGATGTGAACTTCATTAAAAATTATAATTTCAACACCAATGCTTATAGGAATAATTTTGGTATCAACAATTATAGTCCATATCCTCTTAATAGTGGTAATAATGATAGAACTGGAATGTCTAATGAAAGAATTTCAGAATTTGAAAGAGCCACTAAAGACTTTATGCAAAAGCAATATGAGCAAAATAAATTATTTACTAAGACCATGGAGGAAAAATCTGTTATGCTAAAAAATATTAGTTATCAACTTGAGATCCTAAATAGAGAAATATCTGCTTTGCAAGTTAAAATTGCTCGTGCTGAAACTTCTATTTCATCCATGTCTGAAGCTTAATCTTCTTTGATCAATAGAATGACTGCTAAAATTGAAACTATAGATTAGAACCCTTTTGCTGCTATAAATGCCATCCATTATCGAATTGATGACAATGTTAGGATGTTAGCTGAATTGCATGCTAGATGGGAAAGAGAAGATGAAATAGCTAGAAAGAATAATATAGCTAATGTTTGCACCATTACCACCACTAGTAAAACAAAAGTTTTTCATGCTAGTAAACCTTCTACTATCAATGGTAAAATAATTGGTGTTTGCAATACTCCCACTTCTGTTGTTAAAACTTCAAAACTGCCTGAAACTGCTAAAAATGTTCCTCATAAAAGTGCTGAAATTTTTAGGAACATGGGAGATAATGGTCCCATTACCTTTGATAAAAATGATCTTGACTTTGATGATTTCCACACAACTGAAGTGATAAAGTTCTTACAAAATCTTGCTAGTTGTCCTAATGCTAGTACTATGAGTATGGCTTTCACAAAACATATTACAAATGCTCTCATGCAAATTAGAGAGGATGAATTAAGGTGTGAAGCCTCTATCCCTAGGAAGCTAGATGATGGTTGGGAACCCATCATTAAAATGAAATTGAATGGTTTTTATTGTAATTCTCTATGTGATCTTGGTGCTAGTATCTCTGTTATGCCTAAAAATCTTTATGATATGCTTGATTTGCCACCTTTGGAGCACTGTTATTTGGATATTTGTCTTATTGATAATGTTAGAAAGAAACCTTTGGGGAGAGTTGGTGATGTTCTTATTATGGTTAATAATAACCTTATCCCCGTTGATTTTTTTGGTATGAATATTGAATGTAATGCTTCTTGTCCAATTGTTTTGGGAAGACCTTTTCTTAGAACTGTTGGTGTTGTTCTTATTATGGTTAATAATAACCTTATCCCCGTTGATTTTGTTGGTATGAATATTAAATATCAATTCCCACTCAAGAAAGGTATTGAACACTTTCCTAGAAAGAGAATGAAGTTTCCTTTTGATTCTATTATTCGAACAAATTACAATTTGGATGCTTCTTCACTCGAAAACACTTTATTCTATTTTTCTGGGCCTAGCTAAAAGGCGTTAAAGAAAAACACTTCTTGGGAGATAACCAATGGTTTTATTTTTTGCTTTGTTTTTATCTGTTTTGTTTGAGTTAAGAGGTTGTATACTTCTGTAGCAACTCATTGCTATCTTTATTTTCATGTATTAGTTGTGCCAAGTAAAGTTTCTAGTGAAAGTTGGAGTTGGTTTTGGATTTCTGCGCATGAAACAGAATTCCGCTCTCCACCGTAAAAAGTCGTATAAATTCCAGAAAGATCAAAATGACCTGAAACGCTTTGTGCTTATTCCTCAGCTAATTCCAAAACTTTTTTGTTCTTTATATTTTCCATCTGAGCAACTTAAGTACCCCCAAAAATTCGTCTTTACAGACTGTTCTGGTTTTGGCAAATTCTGCCATTTTTCTTGCATTTGCTCTTTTACTATGTCAAGTGGATTTCTTTGCTTCACGAAACATCAATGGCTGTAGCTAATGTTTAAAAGTATCAATAGCACTTGTTCCCATGCAGAACACATGGTTTTTTTTTTATTGTTGCACTATATCTCTAATATGAATTACTTTGAGTGTGGTTTGAAGGAAGTTTTTAAGGGTCTAGAGAAGAGGGTGGATATAATGTGATCAAGAATAGTGCAAGGTCAAAGCTTGGGGATGCCCCCGTGGTTCATCCCAGAAAATTCTAAGAAGACTCAAGCGTCTAAGCTTGGGGATGTCCAAGGGATCCCCTTCTTCATCAATAATTTATCAGGTCACTTCTAGTGAAACTATATTTTTATTCGGTCACATCATATGAAATTTCCTTGGAGCGTCTGTTTTTTCTCTCTTGTTTTATTTTGTTTTCCTTGCTGCAATAATGTTGTTGGAACCTAGCATTCTTTGTGTGGCACAGAGACACGCTCCGCTTTTTCATTAGAATACTCGTCATGCTCGTATTCTTAGTTTTTCTTCTAATTGCTGCAAATTTCCCTTTTAGCTTCTGTTTTTCTTGCATCTCTTATTCAGAGCTGTTAGTTTTATTAGAGTTATGTTAATACTCTCTTGTTTCATTGTTGTATCTCTTGGAGAGTTTTTGTTTAGTATAAAATGCTTGTTGTTGGAAACCAGTAGTACAGTTTTCGTGCTTATAACGGTGTAAATAGAAGCTTGTATAGACCGTGGCTAAAATTTTTCATAGCATGCTAGATGTTATTTTAACTATTAAGCCTAGTGGTTATTTTTGTAGCAGGATTTTTCTCAAATAGATGAGAGTGTTTAATATGCCTGAAAGAATCATGAGTTGTTCTTGTCATATTGAAGCATAAATTTGAGGTCTTCTCCTTTAAATGTTTTATTTGGTTGACTTGGCGCATGCTTATACCATGTTTATGACTACAAACAAGTCACTTCTAGCCTCTATGATTATTTAATTTCTGAACTTGTATTACCACTCATGCTTTGATTAATGATGTTTTGTAGCTATGCATGATTATGGCCATTATTGCTCTCTTGATTTGTCACTCCCAGTCTTTTGCTAGCCTCCAGCTGTACTGAGTATGAGCTTTACTCATGCATCCAACTCCCAAAAACCAAAGTTTGCCAAATGTGTCCATCATACCTACCTACATGTGGTATTTAATCTCCACTTCAAAGTAAATTTCTCATGTGTTACATTTAAAACTTTCAAAATTACTCATGTCTTGTGCTCCTGCTTTAGCTCATGAGAACGTAAATTCAGGCATAATTCGGGCATGAGGAAGTAAACTCGCGAGCGGACAATTCAGGCAAGCGAGCCGGCGACAGGCTTCGACAGCAATGCAGCCTGCGCATAAGCTTAATCTAGGGCGCCCTGGATTTAGGTTAGCCATTGTTGAATACCAAATGGTGAGAGCCGCATGCTAATTTCCGCCAACAAGGTTGCTAATTTATTTATCCTCCCGCCATCGATGTATGTCGTGCTTCTTCCCATTTTAGTTATGTTCGCGCCATGTCCAAAACTACAAGGCCCGGATGTATCTCACACGGTCACACCTACTGATATATGGCAACATGAAGTAAAATAATGCTAGAAAGTAATGAGCATACAAGGTTGCTGGAGATCAGCTTATATACATTGTTATGTCTGCACTTGCGACTTCTTAATCCTCCGTGCGAACGTAGCAAGAATTTTTTTAATGTGTTTTACCAAAAATAAAAGTGCTATTTTAGAAACTATGTGGATGTTTAAAGTTCAAACCGACCTATATTATTGAGTACTAAAATCGCCACCATCTTTAAGCCACGGAAGAAGGAATTCTTGGGAAAAAAATGTTACGAAGGCGCATTATTTTTATGTGAGATGAAATTGTTAGAGACCATGATTAATTTATGCCATTTTTTCATGTTTTTGGAAGTTCTAACCTGTTATGAAACTTCTACATAATATTTCCTTATCTTTTTATCATGAAAAAATTGGAACATGCTTACACAGTATCAAGTCATATATTTAAGATTGGTCATGTCATTAAAAAAATGTTCAGGTCAACAATTTGAAGCCATATTTTTTAAGATAATGCTAGATTAATTTAAATTAGTGTAAGGTTGATTTATGTAGTCGTAATTATTAAAATTTATATACCTGGATATATTTTCGAAATGTAAATATACACTTGGTTAGTTATCTCATCGTTCAATGGTTGTTCCTTTTCCTATCTATCTACGTCATAAAATCCTGCCACTAATATAGACCCAGGGGCAATGTTGTCTTAAGAGACTAAACTCGCGGAAAACCCAATGTTTTTATGCAACCAAATTTTGTGAACATATTGTAAGCGCATCAAGGGTGGATCTTATTTTTTTTTAGAGATAGGGCGATCTTAGTTAATGAGAGATGAGAACGTGGGACATTGTTTTCTATGCATGAAGTCTAATAATATATTTTTATAAAAATTACAGTTTAGGAATGAAGAGTCCCAATGTTATTGTCTTATTAGTGTGCATAATTTATATACACATGAATTTCCAAAAACATCAAATTTACATGCGAGTCCACGAAAAAATGGATCATGGCGACGCACGGGCATTCAACTACTTATTTTTAATTGCGGACCATGAATCTCTTGCATGATACCAACATGTTTTTACAATCTCTCAAGTTGGTGACCTATGTGCTGCTTGCCTTTCCCGTTGTTTTGTGGCAACAAACATGCTTTGCACTGCAATCATTATAGGAAAAACTTACTTATGAAATATGCTACTACAAGTTCCATAAATACCATATTTCCATATTTTACGCCAGTAGAAAGTCAATATGAGCTAGTATTACCAACATATTCTTGTCTTGAGAAAATGATTCAACTTTAATTACTCATGATATTTGTAAAGTCTTCTCTTGTAGAATCCTCCTCTACGATATTTAAGCATATTCAAATGAGCCTAAACATATAAAACAAAATATAATACGTCCCAGTAGGAAAAACATATTTAGAGAACATAAACTTATTTTATTTAATGTTTTAGTTTAAATTATTGTAGCTTAATTTAAGGGTATTTATGCTCATAAGAAACAGATAAAAACAATCTGAAAGAAAAATACAATTCCTATTTTGCTCCGATATATCAGCAATAGTATATATTAAAATATATAACAAAGCATTGTAAACTAAATATCACAACATGGTTAGATGGCTATTATAATTATAATCTTCTTTAAAAATAAGTGACACATTAAATAATAGTGATCAAATTTTGTAAAGTAAAAAATATTAGTATGATAGTTTCCTCAGTCGGATAAATGATGGTGCATAATAGTTCTGGACCCTCCTATTACTTTTCTCGTCGGTTTTCTTCTCCCTAGTGCTAGTCGTTTTCCCGTCTTTGCTGTGAAATCGAATACTTTCAAAATTCCCATTTCGGGAGAGTGGAATTTGAGGGAGAACACAAATGGGTGGGGCATAGGTCATAAAAAACTTCCAAGCTTTGAATAATTTAACTATCACTTTCAATAGGAGTATATTCCCACTCAGATGAAAAAATATCCAGAGTTAAAAATAGTAAGGAATTATAAGTTAAAATCCAATTCATGTACAGGAACATATGAAAAATAGATGTAATTTAATGATCTTACTGATCATTGACGATAATATAGAAATATACAAAGGAATATAAATTTGAAGAAGTTTAATTAAAATACTTTATAAAAAGTATTATCAAACATTTATAAATTCACCAATACTTTACATGTAGCGTGAACTTTCAAAAACAATATATAATTACCCAATTTAAAAAAATCACAATTTTCAAACTAAACACTATTACCATAGTAAAAAATGTAGCAAAACAAAAGACAATATTTGTGTATCTCGATATTCTGTGTCATGCAATTACATGTCATTTGATATTGCCTAAGGCTTCTGTCTCGAGCTCCTTTCATTTCTCTGTATAGCATCCAGGCAAAAAAAAATCGGAATAAAACATATACCACAAAATGGTAATAAAATGTGTTATAAAAATGGAAGGTGAAAAAAACTTCATTTTAACCAAGAACCATGGGTGAAACTTATATTCATGCATGTAAGAAAATAGAAACTTACCAACAGTACAATGAACAAGTTCTATATCGATTATGCTAAAAGTTACCATTTATGGAACAGGAAAGTAGCAATCATTTTTCATCCGCAAGTTGTCATGTTATCACAATAAGAGAAGTTAATTAATTAATTTTCTTGTACTATCCTAAAAATTATAGTTATTAATCCGCTAAAATCAGCAGTATTGTGATGTTGAAATTATGGTTATTTTTTCATCCCCGTATTTCATTAGTTGTACTCGGTTTTACCCCACTAGTTTACATTTTCTCACTTTTCACCTCCTCTCTCTAGCTAACCTCGCAATTTCCTTAATGAGTCATTTCCATATAGTCAACCTCATTTACAGATGGAAAGGGTACCCATTACCCTCATACCCACTGGGTATTTACCCATTAGGGTAAGGGTATGGTATTGAAACTTTACCCATGGCTAAGCAAATGGTTAAATGTGTGTACTGAGTGGGTATTGCTGGTGCGGTATGGTAACACATATCCATACCCGCGTACCCACTTAACCAACTTTTCTAGTAACTATCGTACGTACCAAAGCCGCCAACAAGTTGAAAAAGCACCACCCACTATCACAACAAAAAAGAAAACCGACGGGGTCTTACGCCCCGAGGGTCGCCGATGCTGACGGTCCTAGGGCGACGCCCCACTCTCGGCCGCGGGTTCCACTGACCCTCTTGGGGCATGGCATAGACTCCGGCTTCTACTACATCGACATGGGAGGCATTAAGCTCTCGGCCCCGGAGTTTCTGGCGGTGGTAACGGTGCTCCCGGATCCGTCGCGATCCCCGTCCATGGTGATCTCGGCGGAGACGATCCGGGCGGAGTTTCTGCTTCTGGAGCCGGAGGCCCCGTGGGTGGTCACGGAGCTCTCGCCGTCAGAGTTCGCGGTTGAGTTCCCCTCCCGCGGACTGCTCAAGGCCCTATCCTGGGGGGAGTCGATCACTTTGTCGGGATGCAACATCAAGGTCTCCATCGAGCAATCCTCCATCGACCCCTCTGCGATGTCTGCTTTGGTTCCAGTATGGATTAAGATCCATGGGATCCCGATGGAGGCGAAGACTTTCCACATCATCGACCAGATCGCTCAGGCAGTGGGTCGGCTTGTGGAGGTGGATGAGACCTCTCTGCCAGGTCGTGGCCCGGCTCGTCTTCGCATGATGGTCCCGGACGTCTCCAAGCTGGAGGGCACTCTTCCGCCCTTCTACTTTGATGGGGTGGAAAAGCCCATGTCAGTGGAGGTGGAGCAGGAGGATGTCATTCCGAGGGTTGTCTCCCCGCCTCCGCGACGCTCGCCGGCCTCCCACCACGACAGTTCCTCGGAGGATGAGGAGTCCTCGGGAGACGATTCAGACTCGGGACCGAGAGACTCTGCACGAGCTCTGGTGACACCGGCGCCTGCGACTGTGGTGGCGGCTCCGGCTGGGGGCAGCGCTCAGCTTGCTTCTGTGGTCCAGGAGTCTTCGCCGATCCCACCCCTGCCGGCTGCGCCCGTTTCACCTAGGAGCGCGCCGGCTAAGCTGGCACTACTGGACGTGTCACGACAGGTGTCACAGCGGTCCCTGGGTCCTGGGCTGTCTCAGTATGGTTCCAACTTGTGTGAGGGTCCGGGCTCCCTGGATCTGGTGGGCCTTGTGGCTGAGGCCCTTCACGGCGCTGCTTCTCCCTTGGCGGGCCTGGAGGCTGAGGACTCTGGAGGGGCGAGCATGGAGGTTGCTGCGCCGGACTCTCCCCACTCTCCAGGCGTGGTCTGCTACTCCCGCTCGCCTGGGACCCCTCCTACCCCGCCTCAGGGGTCCCCGGCGCGGCTTCCGGCGACTCCCGTCCCTGACCCCCGTGCCCTGGGGATGGTCGTCGCCACCACTCCCGTCCCTGGGGTCACGACGCGCCGCAGTGCGCGTCTGGCTGGAGCTAGGTCTGGGTCGGAGACGATCGTGCCGACGGTGACGGAGGTGGCGTCCCGCCGTCAGGCTGCTCGCTGCCTTGAGTCTGGTACGCCTCGGCCTCACCTATCCCGCCCCCATACTGATTCTCCGCCGTCTGGGTCTAGGTTTTCGGTTCTCGACTCGGTTGAGGCTGCACATCTCGAGCAGGTTGCTTCTGATTGTGGGGTTGTTTTTCGGGGCGAGCGAGGCACACGTCTAGAGCAAATTGAAGCTATTAGAGCCAAGGAGATCTATGAGGGGGCCCTTGCGGCGGCTCGGGCGCAAGCCGAGGCTGCCCAGCCAGGGCCCCAGGACCCCGCCGGTCCGGGGCATGATGCTTCTGGGTCTGGTGGCGGTGCCACTCCTGTGCTCCCCTCTATGGGGGACGCTGTGGCTTCCTCCCAGCTAGGGAGGAAGCGCGGGCGGCCCCCTTTGGACAAGTCCAGGCCCTCGACTTCGGGTAGGGCCCGACAGGTCCCTCGTAAGGGGACACAGCCCACTTGTTCCCAATGAGTGTCTCCCTTTTGGACTGGAACATGCGGGGATTCGGGCAGGACGGTAGGCGCCGTCAGCTGGTGGAGTATATGAGGGACGAGAACCCGGACATTGTGGGCATTCAAGAGACGATCCGTCAGGACTTCTCGATTGCTGAACTTGAGAGTTTGAGTCGCCATAAGTTTGCCTGGCAGTGGCTTCCGGCTTCGGGGAGATCGGGTGGCATTCTGCTTGGGGCCAAGGAGGACACGTTTGAGGTAGAGGATATGGACCGCGGGGAGTTCTTTTTGAGCATGTCACTCACCCATAGACGGTCGTCCCTTCGGTGAGAGGTTATTGTCGTCTATGGCCCCGCGGACCATCGGCGGTCCTCTGAGTTCTTAGACGAACTTAGGGCGAAGGTGGATCGAGGCCCCTCGCCGCTTTTGGTGGTGGGGGACTTTAATTTGATTCGGTCCCCCCCTAGAGAAGAGCTCAACTCTCATCGACTTCCCGAGGATGCGCTTGTTCAATGATTTCATCACTGACATGGCGCTCATCGAGATTGAGCGAGTGGGGGCTAGGTTCACGTGGACTAATAACCAGTCGGACCCGATCCGCTCGGTGCTGGATCGGGTCCTGGTCTCGGCGGATTGGGAAGCGGAATATCCGCTTTGCTCCCTTCGCGCTGTGACCAGGGTGGGCTCGGACCACTGCCCGCTGATTTTGTCTACCGGGGGGGGGGGGGGGACTCTGCCCAGGCCAAACCGGTTCCACTTTGAGGAATACTGGTTGGGACAACCGGGCTTTGTGGAGCTGGTTCGGAGTAAGTGGATCGCTGCGGCGGCTTCCCCACCGCGCGTTTATAATGCTATGGATGTCTGGCACTTCTGTGCTAAGAGTTCACGACAATTTATGCGGGGGTGGGTAGCTAACCGAGGAGCGGAGCTTCGGCAGCGTAAGGCTGACTTGCTTGGGCAGCTCCAGCACCTGGACATGGCGGCGGATGCGGGCGGGCTGGGCCCAGTTGGTTGGACTCAGCGGTACACCCTGGAGGCCTCCCTTATGGAGGTCTACAAAGGGGAGGAGGTGTTCTGGCGTCAGCGTAGTAGGCTGAATTGGATCCTACGAGGGGACTCCAACACGGCTTATTTTCACGCTATTGCCAATGGTCGTAGGAGGAGTTGCTCTATCCCGCTTCTGTGGGCGGGGGACGTTTTGTTGGAGGCGGCTGAGGACATCTCGGGCCATATCTACTCCTTCTTTAAGGAGTTGTTCACCGCTACCCCCAGGTCGGGGGTGGCGTTGTCTCCTCACCTTTGGTCCCACGGGGCGCTTGTGTCCGAGGCCGAGAATGAGAGCCTGTTGTTGCCCTTCCTCCCCGAGGAGGTGAGGGAGGAGGTTATGGAGATGCAGTCAGGGTCGGCGCCGGGGCCGGATGGTCTCCCAGTATCCTTCTTTCAGAAGTTCTGGGGGACTTTGCAGGCGGTTGTTATGCCAATGTTTCAGGAATTTTACATAGGGACCCTAGTTATGTCACGCCTCAGTTTTGGCGTGATAACTCTGATCCCTAAGATTCCTGGGGCAACGAACATTCGACAGTTTAGACCTATCACTGTGATAAATGTAATCCCGAGGATTTTCTCGAAGGTGTGTGCACGGCGCCTTGCCCCCGTGGCGGAGCTCCTGACTCATCCCTTCCAGTTCGCTTTCCTCAAGGGTCGATTTATCCACGATGGGATTCTAGCCTTACACGAGATAGTGCACGAGGTGAAAGTGCGTCAGCATAGAGGAGTTTTCCTCAAACTAGACTTCCAGAAGGCCTATGACCGGCTGGACTGGTCGTTTCTCCGGCAGGTGATGCAACGGAGAGGCTTTGATGACCGGTTCATATCGTGGGTAATGCAACTTGTTATGAGTGGCAATACCGCGATTAACATTAACGGTGATATTGGGCCTTACTTTAGGCCGTCGTGCGGGGTGAGACAGGGGGATCCGATATCCCCCATACTGTTTGACCTGGCGGTGGACGCCCTGGCTACCATCCTGGATAAGGCTAAAGCAGCTGGCCACATCTCCGGGGTGGTGGGCCACCTTATTCCGGGAGGGGGTGTTTCGCATTTACAGTACGCTGATGATACGATGATCATGGTGGAGGGCTCGGGGTTGGATATTGTCAACCTTAAGTTTCTCCTACTATGTTTTGAGGCTATGTCAGGGCTCAAGATTAATTTCGACAAGAGCGAGGTTATTGTCCTCGGGTATCCCCCGGAGGAGCAACAGAGGATTGCGGATAACCTTAACTGCAAGCTGTCTGCTTTCCCGGTGACCTACCTGGGGGTACCGTTGAGTGACTCTAGGATCCTTATTAGGGACCTGGAACCCTTGACGGGGAAGGTTAGGAGGAAGGCGGGACCCTGGTGCGGACGCTTCACCTCTAAGGGAAGTAAGTCAGTGCTAATAGGGTCTTGCCTGGCTAGTATCCCATCTTATATGATGGGATTATATTCGCTACCGGAAGGGGTTCATGCGGCCTTTGATAAGGAGTTGTCCCGATTCTTTTGGCAGGATGGTAACGGTAGACAGAAATACCACATGGTTAAGTGGGCGGACATGTGTGCCCCCAAGGATGTGGGGGCATAGGTATTGTAGCGTCGCGGAAGATGAATGTGGCGCTGCTCCTGAGATGGGTTTGGCGTATCCTGAGGGATGAGGGGGGGCTGTGGCTCCAACTTATTAAAGCTAAATATCTTCAGGGGCGGCCCCTCCTTGCCTGCGAGCGACAGGACGGTTCCCTCTTCTGGAGGTCGATCCAATCGTTGAAGCAGGACATCAGGAAAGGGATCCGCTTCTCACTAGGAGATGGTCGGGGCATTCTGTTCTGGCTCGACCCATGGCTTCGTGCGGCTCCGCTCCGGTTGGAGTTCCCGAGACTCTTTGCGATCTGCTCGGACCCATCTCTAGGGGTGGCTTCGGCCTTTAGACAGGGGTCGTGGGCTATCGAGTTTAGGCGCACCTTTGGGCCGGCGGAGGCAGAGGAGTGGGCGGAGTTGCTAGACGAGCTTCCTGTGGAGGTGCCGGGGGGCCAGGACCAGGTGGCCTGGACGTTGGCGCCCTCTGGGACTTTCACGGTGAAGTCTGCCTACCGGTCCTTGTTTGGATCGCCGTCTTGTCGGTGGGCCTCCCCCCTTTGGAAGGCTCCACTGCCCCTCAAGATTAAGATTTTCGTTTGGCAGCTCTTGAGGGATAGGCTACCCTCGGGGGTTGAGGTGGCCAAACGTCGAGGTCCGGGGGATGGTCTTTGCCCGCTATGCCGGGTCCCCGAAACGAGTACTCATATTTTCTTTGTGTGTCCCGCGGCCCGGTTTCTGTGGAACTTTGTACGAGAAGCCTTGGGGCCGGCCTGGCTGGCCCTGGATCTCGGGGAGTTTCTCGAAGCCAGGGCGTACCATGCCGGGGGGCCGCCGGCTCTTCTGGCTGGTGTTTGCGGCGATGGCGTGGTCGCTGTGGACCACCCGTAATAAGATGGTGATTGAGAAGGTTTTTCTGAGGCGGGCGTCTGACGCAATGTTCAAATTCTTGGCTTTTCTGCAGCAGTGGCTTCCGCTGTGTAGGCAGCGGGACCGGGTGCGGCTGGACGACTACATCGACAGACTTCTCGTGGCCGCGCGTCGCCTCTCCGCTTCGGGACCGCCTTGACTGCCCTTCCCGGGTCGAGGCGTCATTTCTACCCACACCACCCCCCCCCCCCCCTTCGCTGTTTTTCCTAGTGTGTGTGTTGTGAGTGGCTTTTTCTTTCTGTTGGGCTGTATTGTGCTGTGGCCCCAGCTTTGTGGGTGTGTTGTATCTGAGATCTTGTAAAACTCTTGTGGTCGATTGCTTTATTTATAAAGCGGGGCGAAAGCCTGTTTCTGTGTGCTAATCTTAGCTCAGGATCATGTCCAGAACTAAAGGTGGCAATCTAAAATCACACCATCAATGATAACTGCAGTTATGGTTCTAACACAGTAGGCCTATAATAACTACTACTCGGAGTGAATGGCATAAAACCTCAAAGTAGCACCAAAGGTCTCACAGGTTTCATGGCAAGCCCACGTGCTAATAAGATCCTCCTAAAAGCAGACCTGACATTATAACATCCCTACAGACTGCTTAGTTCTTGCATCTATGCAACATTCATAAGGAAGAAGAGACAGCATCAGCTAAAACCTAGCACCACTCTTTGGTGAAATGCAGGAACTATGCGGCAGCCGTCTTCATGCTCCTGGAGGGAGTCCTCTTTGGATGATCCTGGCTCCGCAAGATGGCGCTGTCAGACGAATCCGAGCTGCTCCGCTCCCCGGTCAGCCCTTTGCTCGACAGCATCTTCCCGAGAACCTTCTTCGGTGTCGCGCCGCCTTTTGCCTTGCCATTGGTAGTGCTCTTGCTGCTACCGTGGCTCTTTACAGCGCTGTCACATTTCTCCAGCTTCGTGGTCTTCGAGAGACTGAGTTCTTCCACCGCTATGACTCCATCCCACTCATCTTCAGTGTTTGTTGTGGCACCTGACCTTGAGCTTTCGTAGGAGCCGATGCAGATGCTATCAGCTCGGACGGTTGCTGCTGCGGAAGCCCTTGTCTGCTCATGGTATAACACCTGAACCACAGTTCTCAGAGGGAGGCGCTCGTTCTGGACAGCGTGAGCGCATGCATCAGGCGACAACTTCTTGCAGTCCATGAGGAAGCAAAGCTTCTTTTTGTCGCTCTTGCTTAAGCTCGGGTGCTCCTGCTCAAAATTTGGAAGGGAAAATGTTATTTATCAAACCAACATATTAGGACTGTGAGAAGTAAGAAACTATATGGCATCTATATATTATAGTTGCTATGGCAGAAACGAACGCACAAGATTGTCATAAACCAGAACAAAAACAGTATTAGCAGTTCAAATGCATTAGAAATATATGATGTAGGAAGCAGAAGAAAGTACTTCAGTATGCAATGTACATTCATGTGATGAGTTGTGTGAACATTTGGGTGACAGTTGTAAGAGTACCTTCAGATACATGTCAATGGCGCGATATAGCCCATCATGAAATGGCCTTGCATTGCCTGAAACTGCTTCAGCAAGATTAATGAACTTCAAAACAGGTGAATTTGGGTCCTTTGCAACCTCTGTGAGATATCCATCAACAATTTTTGCTACTGTAATCATAGATGCACTAGGTGCTTGGACATGGCCGTTCACTTCAGCATTATGTTTCTGAGCATTTTTGCTGTCTTGCCTGACGTACTCTTCAACAATACTAAGGATCATGTCGATGTCATAGACAGTTACCTCCCCGTCCACTGTGGGAATGAGAAGATCTGACACGGATGCTTCATCCAGTTGCCGTCCAATGCGCTTCACAAGCTCTTTCCTGCACATCTCTCCACATTTAAGCAAATTGGTTGCCCTCAGTAGCTTTAGCAGGAAGCTGCATGAGACTGAGCCTTTCTCTGATGGCAGCAAGAGGGTGATGGTAACAAGCATCGCTCGGACCTTTGCATCACCATGTATCATTGAAACCTTACTTAAGGACGGGAGCTTCTTGTATGTGTAGGACTTGATTGCCTCACCAATAGCCTCCTTCGGCACCATACCCATTGTTTTGATTTCTGATATGACTTGCTTGTAGGAATCGATGTCGAGATCTGTGAGATCCTCGACCCACCAATCCTTTGGCACAGACTGCTGCTTCTTGACTCCATTCCATTGCGAATCGAGGTCATTCTCAGTTGGGAGCTTCTTGCGATTGTAGGTGTATGACCATTCAACCTTGGAAGTGTCAGCGGAGGCTTTTGAGGCAATGGACTCGATGCAGTGGCTAACCAGCTTAAGATCCTCTGACCATGGTAAATGAGCCTTTGTTGTCCCAAGCACAATAATAGAGTCTTTCCAACTCCTGAATATGCTTGAGCTTAGGAAGACGTCAATCTTGTAGATGAGATTACCCTTGTCGACAGTTTCATTCATCTCCAAGTACTCCGCAGCACAGCGAGCAGCAACGACATTGTAGGCATTGAGTGTGACAACCATGCCATAGCAAAACTTAGCACATAACTCGAAAGCTTTCGGGCCACCAGGAATATCATGGATCTGAATATCGATGTTTTCATCACCGGTGGTTGGGATCAACTTCTGAAAGCGAGCACACTTGGATAGAAGTGGAAACTGCATGGATATATGATTTAAATCAGAGAAAGAAAACATATCTGTACAATCTATGAGAAAAGACAGAACAATTGCACAAGGCATTGGTCAATCTAAAAAATTGAACAGTGCATTCTGAAAACTCCATACCATAAACGGAAAGGTTATTTAGGAGCTGCAAAAGAAAATAGACCTCAACAGGTGATTTGATAAAAAAATACTAGCTCCATTACAAAATACAAGATGTTCTGGTAGACCATTTTATCCTACCAAAACGTCTTATATTTTGAAACAGAGGTAATAGTGTCATATGGGTTTTCAGCATGGAAACATGTGAATAAGTTGGTAACCAAACGGGACAAAAAAAAACAGACGAGGCCATGACTTTCTGAAGCACAACTAATTTGTAATAACATAAATCTGATGAAAGCAGTCTACAGGGAAAAGAAGTAAATGAACAGAAATGACTTGCTTACCTTGTGAAGGTAAAATTTTGTGTTCCCTAGTCGAACAGTGATATCGCTCACCAGTTCAGTTTCCAGAATACTGCAAGAACAAATAACTGTCGTAAGAGAATAAAACAAGAGAGGCAACTAAAATCATTTGATATCTTTGAAGGACACATTATGGCATTTGATTCAGATTTCTACGCAAACTGATAACAGACTTCTTTAAATCTAAAATCATGAATACTAGTGGATGAAAACTAGCCATCCACACATATTTTTGGAAGGGATGTACTCAACATGCATGGTACCGAGAAAACACTGTCACTGTGCACACTTTTTATAATATAAAAAATATAAAGAAAGATTAGCTCAAAAAGCAGAAACTCTTAAGTGAAGCACCATTTTGGTATCGCTTTCGAGTTCACAACTCCCTGTTTCCTTTTGGGATTTGGATGCCCAGGTGTATGGATCTATTTAGGCAGCCTTTTCAAATCATGTGGACATGTCTTTACACGGACTCAACAAATCAGGAGCATACCACTCTAACCAATGCTGACGTAGACGACATTAAACCTGGAGCAATCTAAAGACATACCAAATGTACTTTCCCACAAACAAACTATGCACATATCACGGATAAGATGGGGTATATTAACCATAATAAGACGATAAAAAAGAAAGTAGTAGTAGTGGTTTGCACAGTTTGAAGCAGCAACGGCGATGAGCTCGGAAGTTTCGGAGATGGAGAAATGGAGAAAACTGACGGAAAGCCGGTTACTGCTGTGGATCATGCATGCCCTAACTTAAAAATACTGCTCCAGCAGTAAGCAGGAAGATGGTGGTACGCGGATCATAAAGGGAAGCAAAACAGAGACAATGCACAATATAGCATGGTAAGGGAACATGCAAGAGGGATGAATCACCGTACCTGACTTCGCTCCCATCGTCCTGAAAGGTGTCCGGGTTGGATCCAAGCTTCATGAACTTCATCTCGAGACAAGGATTCAGAGGACGGCCACCTTGTTACAGCTTCTCAGTCCCCAAGACCAGCCAGCGGTACAAGTAGAAGAAGACTCGCACTTGTCCACCGGCAACGGCTCCAGAGGCGGGCGAACAGCAAGTACAAGGAACAGAAGCAAGTTGACAGACAAGGCCGGTGGCGGTGGTGGCTGGTGCTACCAGACGGCGGAAGCAAGGAAGATGGAATATTGCAACGTGCCCTGCCCGGCCCGGGGGAGAGAGAGAGAGATCGTCCGTTCGTACAACGGAAACAAAGCGCAAACAAATAGAGGGCAGGGCTGGGCGGTCGTCCTTGAGGCACACTCCGACCTACTTATGCGGGGTGGTGTTGCCGCTGGCGTGGGCAGCGACGAGGCGCGAGGCCGGTGAGGAGGAGCACAGGCGCCTCAGGGGGAGTAAACAATGGGAGGGACACCCACAAAGCACAAAGCTGACACAGCCACCTCCTCCTGCCGCGACTTTGTTAATCGCCCTGTCCTTCTTGATCTGATGGAGATTTGTTTATGCATATAAGGTGGATTTTCCTTCACGCCGGCCGGTGAGTAAAACCCGAGAAAATCACGCGGGCAGGATCTTGTGTCCGACGCGGCATCATAAACAAGCAGTCCACATTCCGCCGTTCGCCGGAACCGAAGCGTATCTTAATCTTATCTCCCTCCCTGGAAATCTCTGCAGAAACAACGGGAGAAACAGGGTGGGGTTAGTAGTAGTTTTTGTAAGCACCGGAGCAGGAGTCGACACTGGGGGTGGAGTATTTCTCTAATGCAAATGGGGAGGCAGTGGAGAGACCGGCAACCACTTGCTCACTCCGGTCTGTGCTACTGGCCTGTGTAGTTGTGTGAGTGTCTGTGGGGCGAGAATCTTGCCAGGATGCCAAGATCTCGCGGTTGTGTGCTTGAGGGAAGAGAGATACCAGTGATATGCAGGAGGCGGGAGGAATTGATTAAAAAGCCGTCAGGCCATGAGGGGGCATGTGGAGGCGTCGAGATTTATAGCGAGCGGAGGGAAGGCGACGAAGCAGGGCTGCTACCCAACAAAGCGCGCAAGAAGAAACAAACGGCAAGGCAATCAAAATTAGGGCGGGCACGGCACGCACAGCACATCGGCCCGAGAAAGAGGAACAGTGCGGGACGGACAGACAGACCCACCCCGAGAAAACCAAAACCGGGGAACGGAGCCACCACCGCCGCTCCCTCCCAAGAACTGCTCCTCGGCTCGGGAAGAAGAGTGAGTGAGCGCAGCAGGAGTGTGTGCGCGCATGTGGCCGTGTCCCTCTGTCGAGTGTCTATCTCTGCCCTGCCGCGGTGGTGCGGTGCGTGCGCGCGTGATGGTGTTGGGAGTGGGAAAAGGAGACGGACGCGGTGACGGTGTGGCCGGCGAGAGATGCAGGAGTGACCTTTGCTTGCTTGCAGGTGTCCTTCTCACTGCCTCCCTCCAATGGTGGCAGCACCGGGAGCGAGGCGGGCCGGCGTGCCTCCTCAAGTACCCGCACCACCACCACCCTCCTTTTTTCTCACAATGCAGTGCAGTACTAGTACTACTGTGAACCGAAGTGATGCAACAGCGAAAGCGAAGAGGAGGAAGAGGCTCACCGCAAGTGTCCAAGAGAGAAGCGAGCGAGCGCGGCAAGGGAGCAGCGGGTACTCGGACGGGATGCTTTCCTGCCTCGCCTTTGAGGGAGCCGGAGCCGAGCTGCCTGCCTGCTGGACCGATCGCTTTTGGGTTTTCTCTGTTGGTTGCGCCCACACCACACCACACCACTCTAGCTACCAACTGTGCTGCTGCCGCCCTGCTTTCAACAGGAGGGAGGGGGAATAGAAAGCTCTCTTCTTGCCCGCGCGGTCCTCCGCCTGCTGCAGGGTGGTGGCGCTGCTGCCTCCTCTGCCTCGCCGCCTTTTTCGCAACGCTGCTTTTTTTGGCAATACAGTACATACGTATTTATGGGTACAGTATGGGTCCTCGTCTTTACAGCGTAGCCTGCTCGCCATAGCCCATGCAGAAATTTTGTAGACGCTGCCGAGTTGGTAATATGAGCAATTAATTTCTATCTAGGATGCATAGTATTACCGAGGACTGTACTATGGAACCAAAATTTTGGTCACAAGCTACTTGGATCCATACATTTCAAGAAAAATCGGAATTCCGGAAAATTCTGAATCTTCTACGTACACATATATGAAGATGTGTTCTATGTATCTCTGCTTTTTTTATTTGTTCATAAATTGGAAGGTGTAGTATTGATACAGTTCTATACTTATATACTTTGCATCTTTAAGTACATGTCGATTTTTTCAAAAAATTCTGAGATGTCAAAATATTGTTTTAATTTTTTTTTTCAACTTGGCTCCATGGCCGGGCATAATCTGTATTCTCGCCCTATACTGCCTTTTCCGGGGTAACTTTTGGGATAACATACGGGGATTCTAGAGAGTTGTGCAGCCTTCTAGATCTCCTATAGTTTGGCTCAGATGTTCCGGACCCCCCCGAATACTTCAGGGTATGGACCCTGAAGGTTTCAGACACTCTTGGGTGCCAAAATATGGTAAATTTTTTGTTGAGATCGTATATTAGGGGCGGGGGTGCTAGATATATGTCCTAGAGACAATATTATTCAATTATTATTCTATCTCCAAGTTCATAACTAAGTTTATGTCATCATACTACAGCCGCTATAGCACTTGAAAATTAATCTTTCAAAGGAGAATCTTTGTGCGAGTGTGAAGACATGAACAAACAAGAGTTACTAATCTTATATCTAATATTAGCTTATGGTTTGTAAGATGATCATATTTTCCTGATCATGGACTTGATTAAAATTCTAGCAAAACATAAGATTCTATTGTTAGGAGAACAATAGTACTAAACCAATGCAAGGATATGATCTTGCTAAAAGAGACTAAACAATTGTAATGTATTTTAGCAAAGTACATATGAAGTTGTCATTGAATATAATTCCTGTACTATGAGAATATCTGTTGACTGCACGATCAAAAGTTATACTTTGGATGTCATCAACCGTCTTGTCGTAACTCGGAATCATAATGGTGATGTCTAGGTATAATTTACAAAGTGTAATGGAACTGGGATCGTTCAATGCTAGTGCTTAACTCTTCTAAATGATAGAAAGATATATACTCTCGACCCTCTCAGTATCACCTATGCCAAATAATCATTTGGACAAACACAGTGTGATTTGTTTCATCGATATCGGGGATATGGATGAGAAAAAAGGACGATATCGGTAACGAGTTTCATGTGTTATGATCAGATCGGATCACATAGTCTCACCTCGTGATATCGTTACCATCGTTAAGTGAAGGGAATAAGTTCATTGTGTAACTTATAAGGTTCCATTGTTCTTTGTGAACACATAGGAGCCATCATGGACGTCCAAGGTCCCGTTGTTGGTTATTGTTCGGTAAGTTCCCGAACATGTATCTGTGTTATCGAGCCTTTATGGGTCACACGCTTAAGCCGTGTCAACCTTTAATTGAGATAATTAATATGTTGTTATTGGTTTTATGAATTTTCGATGTCGATACGATGTCACATAAATAAGTCTCAACTATACCATGAGACCGGTAAAATAGAAAACCTATCAAGACCATACCTTTGCCTCGAGAATTACACTTGAGCTAGATAATGACGATCTTGCTCACCTCAAGTTGGACCATCTTGCTTGATTGCGTTATGCTGAGTGAAAACTATCCACGTACGCCACTATGGAAGAGGCTATCTTAAATATATCTTCACTTGACCATTATCTCCAAATGGGTAGCAAGCTAAAAGCATATTATATCATCGATATGCTCCTCTTGAACTTGTATTTCACAACCTTGATGACAATCACCCCTTGACGTCATCTATCATGGGCTATATAAAATCTTCCTTTTGATGCATGTCCATAGAAAGATACATAAACCCATATAGATATAACACACACATATCATGGGTTAGTTCATAAATACATATGGACAATTTCTTACCATACCACGAGATCACTTGATCCCACTTGGTACATCCTGTAGCTATGTGTGTTGATCCACTATTTGTATTTTGTATTGATCAACCTTGTATATTGTCTTCTCTCTTAATTATAATGATGTATTGAAGGTAAACATGAATGTTCACACAATATTATTATTCAAGGCATACTTGTAATATGATCAACTCTCTCATAACAAATCTTCGGATATCACCTTGGTCAACACTTTATCATCTTAAATCCAACACATGGACATCCAACATTGCCTATGGACAAACTCTACAAGTATAACTCAATGCAATCATTAGTCCATAGTGATTGTCATCAATTACCAAAACCATGTGACATTAGTACATAGTGATTGTCATTAATTAACAAAACCACACATGGGGGCACCATGCTATTTCAACCTCCCTCAATTTGGGCATCCAATGATGAATAACGGGGGAGGGGGGAGTGTCCCGACCCCGGACCCCAGGATATAAATACTGTTATGTGCTCCTAGTCATGGACCCACAAGGGCTTCAGGATTACCAGCCCCAGCCGCAACAAACAATGGCAGGCAGACTGGATTCATCGGCACGTAGTCCGGATCCCCAGTCTACTACTCCTTGTGTCCATGCTAGTCATAACCAACTATGCATATCAAAGCGTCCACGAATCGTATGAAACTGAAGGAAACGGGACCAAAGCTATACAGAGATGCTATGTGCCCACAAAGTGCAACAACAATCGAGGGTTACTGGGGTTACCTCGCCCCAGGCCGATCACATCGGCAGGAGGGCTCGAACATGGATCATCGGCTCCACAACCCCTCGACTGCGACAACTATGCAGGCATAGCCAAAACTGTATAACAATGAGCTCGAAACCAACAACCGATCAAAGCAGTACTCTAAACATGAAGCTTTATTAAACAGGTGTTACTAGAGTATAGCTTGCAAACAGAGGTCACACGACCCAACATTACATCAGACAACGGAAGGCAAATTATGTTGCTAATCAACAAGAACCAAAAGGCCTAAGATGCCGCAACATAAGGCGACGTCCCAGCCCATAGATTCCAGGCTGCTACCTGGGAACCCCAAACTACTCGTCGATGTCCACGTTGAATCATCACCGAAGTGAGGAACTCCACCTGAACCAAAATTAAGCAAACCTGAGTACGGGAGGTACTCAATAAGACTTAGTTAACCTATTATATATCTGCTATCTTTAGAAAGGGTTTTATGAAGGCTGATTTGCGTAAAGCAATCTTTGTTTTGCAAGTTAAGGAAGGAATAGCACGTCTCATAGAAGGTTTTCAAAACAGATGAGGAACTCAACTACTGTAAACATCATCTTCTTGTATTTCCACCAAGTCATTCTCATTCCCACACAATCTCATGCTACAAGGATCACCCCTCTCGGCATCTCCGAGGAGGCACCCTTCAATCATGGTTAACAAGTTTTAGTCATTCCGTTGAAGTTATCTATGATCACAGAATCCGTTGCCAAGTCGTCCGTAACCGTGGACACGGCTTCTCGAGGAGATTTATCCCTCCAGGGGGTACACTTTACCCACACGTACCATCCGAATCTTAATGCCACATGTACGCTCGTCCATGGAGCGCGGCAGAGGGTGGCTGGCCACGACCTTTACCTTGCTCGGCCATATCCATGAGTCATCCCAAACAGGGCCACCCCGTCAACAGGGAGTTGGCCACCTCCTGACGGCACCTGTTCTGTGAGTCGGGATCAAGATCCATGTACGTCCATCACTTGTCCCGGTCACGCCCTAGTTTTTCTTCAAATAGTTTTCTCACTCACACGCAGATGGAAATAGCAAACTACGTGACTCATGGATGTGGCCAAACAAGTTAATTAGTCGAGCGAGGTTCATTGGCTCGCGCGTGTGGTTGCACGCTCAGTTTTGATTTCCGCGGCGAGACCTTAATCCTAGGGTTGGCAAGTACAGGACAAAGAACCACTACCTAAGTGGCCTCCCGTCCTCGCCTTAGTCAGGTTAACCACACAATACTCATCTCACCACGTCATCATATCATACTAGGTTATCGCAGCTCTGATTTATCAACCGGATGGAGCAGAGGTAAACAACATGTAAAGCTAAGCGAAGCAGATATAAGGCTCTGACGATGCGCACAAGAAAATCTATGGCGGCTAGGAGCAGTGGATCAGGATATTGAGGCAATGTAGTATATAGGTGAACTATGTCTACTAGCATCATATACTTTGGAATCGAATGCAAAGTACGAGATCAAATGTTGTTGGAAAACGTATATGAGCAGATAAGAGGTTATGCTTGCCTTTGTTATAAGAAAACCAATATAAATGTATTCTCGGATAAGTGCTTGACTTGTCGGTTAGGATCAAGTATTCGTCATGGAGTTGCTGGCCTTCACTTCGGAGTCGCATTCTACCGAGGGGGAAACAACACCGAAAAGAAGAAAAACAATCAAACATGGCATCGATGCAATGCACAACTTGTATGCATGATCAAGTTAATGCACTTAAATAAAAGCCCTAGACATGATCGTTGGGTTGCTAGGGTTCATATGTCAGTTATGCAGTTTTACTGAAATTAGCCCGAAATAGACCCCGGAGGGGCAATTCGGACGATTCTGAAAGTTAGTACAATTTAAAGTGCTCAAATGAGTTTGAAAACATCATAACTAGATTGCATTTGTCATTTTGAGCAATTTGATATATAACTTTTAATTTTCTAATTTTAGTGAATAAAAACTTATTTTTCTATTTTAAATGATTTAAACCACATTAAATAAAGGCCATTTTTGGACTTCCTCAAACATGTGTGAAAATGACATATTTGTATAGAGAATATTTTTCTGAACATTTCCATACTTTCATTTTATTTTTCTGAGATATATTTTGGAAGAAATTAATTAATCAATTTTATTCATTTTCTCGAATTTGAAAGAATTACTAAGAAGAGGGAGTTATGACATCACAAAGATGTCATTGTGACATCATGCGGACGCAAAATTCTCTGTTGATCAAGCAATCGATCAATCCTTAGCAAATTGGTTGAAACAAATTACACCACGACGGAGAGGAGCTCGAGGGAAGTTGAGGGGTACCGGCGATGGACCATTTGGTCGCCGGAATACTCGCCGGCGACGAGGTCCGACGGCGGCCGGCGGTGGCCCTCGAGGACAGCAAGCTAGAGGAAGAGAGGGAGCACGGGGAGGGCACCGGGATGTGCAGCATCTCACCGTGAAGAGTAAGGTGGGGTCGGGGAGGCCTTGGGTGGTCGGACGGCGACGAATCGATGGCCGCATCTCTCGCCGGCCGTGGGGAAGATGAGGATGGCGCGGCCGACTCCGGCCGGTTCCGCTCGATTAACTCCACGGGAAGGACAAGGAGGCGACGACGGTGAGGATAGGCTGCTCTTCGGAGCACGGGAGCGGCTAGAACAGCGGCGCTCGCCGGCGTGTGTCAAGGTGAGGGATAGGGTTTGTGTTCGGCCGGTTACAGAGAGCGAGAGGGAGGGCAGTGCAGCGAGCAGGAGGAGGGAAAGGAGGGCACGGAGCTCTCCTGGTGGAGTCACCCGCGCAGTGGGGAGGTGGTAGCAGCACGTGGCGCCGACGGCCACGGAGCTGCTCCTACTGGCAGGAGGTAGAAGACAAGGGGAATCTTGCGAAAAACCCCTGCAGTTTCTGGAATTAGCAACGAGGTCCTTTTCTATTTGAAAACAGAACAGAAACATAAGTTTTGGGGACCTTTTTGCAAACAGAAAATTTGGCAAAAATAATATTTGGAAAGCTTGTAAAATTTCCAACCTTGCCATGTTTTTCTTTGGTGAAATTGAATTATTTTCCTATACAAGATTTTGGAAACCCAAAATAAGTACTATTTGTGGGATTTTTGTCAAACCATTTAAATTCACAACTTAAATTGTTTTCAATTGGTGTCAATTTTTGTTTCCATGCATGTATGGAATGAACACACACCACACACCCTAGTTTAGCAAAATTGGGATGTTACAAATCTACCCCCCTTACAAGAATCTCGTCCCGAGATTCCTGAAGGAGAAAGAAAGAAGGAACACCGGTTTTGAACGATCTTCTCGAACCTTACGGTTCTCTTCTCGAAGAGGTTGATCCGTACCATCTTGAAGTATTGAACGGATACACCTTAGGTAAGAGGGAAACTCTTAGGAACTGATCTTCACGAAGATCGAATATCTCATGGCTAACTTAGGACAAGAATGTTCGTAAAGAACTTTTGAGTTAACAGGCATGAAACACATCAAGATAAGGGAGGAAATAAGAGAAGATTTCAAGTTTATGGACAATGGTTCTTGAAAGGATTTAGAATATGAGCTTTGCACAAGACTTTAAATCCTTTTCGAAAAGAAAGGCTGGACAACTTATGACATCGTGGTTTTCTTCAAACAGAATACCAAGAATGGAAAGATTGTATTGGATACCACAACGTAATATCCGCAGCAATACGTTTACCACATGGTTAAGATCCCATGGCTGAAGTAACTGAAAAATTCACACAATGTGTGAGATGAACAGAACTTCAAGTACAAACAACTTGAAAAGGGAACTGATAAATGGTGGTTACGAAACACCACGAGATGTTTTCATGATGAACTTGTTTCCACCAAAACAAAGGTTTTGGAGGTTCAACGGAGAGATATTGGAAATATCAACTTCCAAGTTCTCCTGGATGTTCTAGATACCAATATCGGGCTTATGAGAAGCCTTCTATAGGTCATCAAGTCAAAGTAAACTCCGGTTTGGAAGAACGGAAGGGAAAACTTGTTAGAATGAACCACACCAGAATTCTCACGGAGAGTGGTTGTTCTTACGGATTCAAAGAGATATGACATTAGGCCTTACGGCTAATTGTGTCAACCACAACATCAACTATGCCGTATTTTCAAAAGACCTAATTCAGTACCCTTGAGGAAACACCAACCATCATTGATGCTTGAGATTCAGCTCTAGTTAGCGGGTTGATAACTTAGATTCGGTATGTTTGATCTAAAAGATTGCACCGGTTACAACTGAGGTACATTTACTAGATTCTCAAGATATGGACTATGATGTCAAGCTCAAGAAGATGAGCGAGATTGCAGAACTCATGTATTAGCAACTTGCGAAAGACGGTTGCACCTACATGGTTTAGTTGCAACAAAACACATCGGAGTCCTTGTTAGAAGGAGGTTACAGAGATAACGAAGTTTTTGGACTTCTTCCCTTTCACGAACAATCAGTCAGTGGTTGGGTGTGGATGCAAACCTCTTCAAATAAATGGAGGTAAAAACCTACCATTTCAAGAGTAGACCACACATGCATGACTGACTTGGGATTATTCCCGAAGGAACAAGAAAATTCTTCTTGAATCCATGGCGAAAACTTTCACCAAAGGCACATGAACCCGAGAAAGTCACTTCGAACATCGAGAGCACAACTTCGTGATGACACAAAGATGGTTCTCAAAAAATTTCCAACATTAGTGCCAATTGTTCAACATGAACCTCTTGCCACTTGGAGAAATAGGAATGTCATCCATGGGCTTGACAACACGCTTATCAAGACAATCCAAGAAGAGAGAATCATATGATATATGAACAAGGCAGAATATTGGCCAGACCAAGGAACATGAAGGTATACTCGGGGAAAACACCATGAGTGAAAACACCATCAAGATAACCCTTGGATCTTTTCTCGATTTGACGGTAGCCCAGATCAATCAAGGTTAGAGTGATAGCATTTCCGCAAAGGAGATACTATCCTGCTTCAACACAAAGGAAACTAGACATCCCTTAACAGAGGATCAAGTTAGGTAGAGAGTTTGCCTTTCAACTCTCCAAGTTATTGTTTAAGCTCAACCTACTAGTCCAGGGTGTCCAGCGGAGTTTCTTGGAGAAAAGAGTAGTTCAAACTACCCCTCGTTTAGACATCATGGTCAGGTAGCAACCTGGTGATACTTCTAGAAAGACAACCAGAATATCACAACCTACCTGTATGTCTCGAAGTTTGGAAGGAAACTTGCTTTTCAAAGCATCCGATAAGATCTTGAGAGCTTTGGTATGAACCTAACTATCTGATGAAGAATGTGCACCGGAATGAACGGATTTGGTAACACAGCCAACTTTAGTAGAGACCGGGTGCCTAATAGCGCTAAGAAGGATACAAATGTTTCTTAGATTTTTCAAAGCAATAGGAATTGCTAAGAATAACTGATTCACATGTCCATGCATAGACCCATCATACTCAAGCATTCAAGCTTGGAGGAAGGGGAAGTGAAGATGTGTGAGAGCATCACTTCGTCATTAAGGCCATAAAACACAACACAACCTATTGATATATAAGAGTGTGATACCCTGAGATAGAACAGAATAGAAGCTAACGAAACTTCTTTATTCTGTGAATTACAAAACTTTGACCTGGTCCTAAATATGAACGCGGTACTGGAGTTTGTTTCTCCTGACATTCCAAGGTGGAACGTTCTGACGGAAAACAAGAGAAAATGCATTGGAGGAATCCAACACACATATGCAACTTGTATTCCAAACAGAAGATGAGGTTTGGAAGCAAGCTAAGAATGAGAACGTGCTCTTGGAAAATCCTGAGATGTACAAGGTCATACTCATTTGTAAAACCCATGCTAAGACGAGAGGTATAGCATAGTCAAGAACAAGGATATGGGAATCATAAAGAACACTCTTGCCATGGTCCTTTTGATTCCTAGAGGAAACCTGTGGCTAGGATAATTGAAATTTCCTAACCACCTTAAGGTGGAACAGATTCCTCAGGATCCAAGAAACAGAACTTGGGTTAAAGGTCAGCATCCTGTACTGATGGCATGAGCATCACATGGTTATGAAACCACATGACTCAACTCACCGCAATTCAGCACATTCCGGGACCTTCGGTTCAAGTCCAAGGTTAAAAACCAAAAGAAAGGAGTAACTACTATCTGAGTGCCTTGAAGGACACTACGAATAGCAATCATGGAATGTCTTTCAAAAGACACACATAACTCCGGAAGAACTTTAAACAGAGGATAACGGACACATTCGAGATGAAAAGGAAATCTCGAGGTTCAGGATTTTGAGACTTTAGAACAGGAGTATGTGGAACCCACAAAACTCTGAGAGATTATGATGGAAAGGAGATCTCCCAGTTAAGAGATAATGAAACATGGAACACACACGACTCTAGAAACTAAACACTAGGTCAACTTGGGTAAAAGACGTCCTTGCCAAAGAAGGCACCTGAGTTTTGAATGACTAGAAGAGATAGCAAAACCTTTTCAAATCAAAACAGGTAAGGTGACCCAGAGTTGGAGCGATACCAAATAAGGAGTAAAAAGAATCCTAAGAAGGTTTTTCACAATCATTTGGAGTTTTCAAATAGTTATCTCAAACACTAGACTCAACATCGACCAAGCAATAAGGTTTTCCTGCAGGCAGTCCTGCTCTGATACCATGACCTGTCACGACCCCGGACCCCAAGATATACATACTGTTATGTGCTCCTAGTCATGGACCCACAAGGGTTTCAGGGTTACCAGCCCCGGCCGCAACAAACAACGGCAGGCATACTGGATTCATCGGCACGTAGTCCGGATCCCCAGTCTACTACTCCTTGTGTCCATGCTAGTCATAACCAACCATGCATATCAAAGCGTCCACGAATCGTATGAAACTGAAGGAAACGGGACCAAAGCTATACAGAGATGATATGTGTCCATAAAGTGCAACAACAATCGAGAGTTACTGGGGTTACCCCAGGCCGATCACATCGGCAGGCGGGCTCGGACATGGATCATCGGCTCCACAACCCCTCGACTGCGACAACTATGCAGGCATAGCCAAAATTGTATAAAAATGAGCTCGAAACCAACAACCGATCAAAGCAGTACTCTAAACATGAAGCTTTATTAAAACAGGTGTTACTAGAGTATAGCTTACAAACAGAGGTCACACGACCCAACATTACATCAGACAACAGAAGGCAAATTATGTTGCTAATCAACAAGAACCAAAAGGCCTAAGAGGCCGCAACATAAGGCGACATCCCAGCCCATAGATTCTAGGCTGCTACCTGGGAACCCCAAACTACTCGTCGATGTCCACGTTGAATCATCACCGAAGTGAGGAACTCCACCTGAACCAAAATTAAGCAAACCTGAGTACGGGAGGTACTCAATAATACTTAGTTAACCTATTATATATCTGCTATCTTTAGAAAGGGTTTTATGAAGGCTGATTTGCGTCAAGCAATCTTTGTTTTGCAAGTTGAGGAAGGAATAGCACGTCTCATAGAAGGTTTTCAAAACAGATGAGGAACTCAACTACTGTAAACATCATCTTCTTGTATTTCCACCAAGTCATTTTCATTCCCACACTATCTCATGCTACAAGGATCACCCCTCTCGGCATCTCCGATGAGGCACCCTTCAATCATGGTTAACAAGTTTTAGTCATTCCGTTGAAGTTATCTATGATCACAGAATCCGTTGCCAAGTCGTCCGTAACCGTGGACACGGCTTCTCGAGGAGATTTATCCCTGCAGGGGGTACACTTTACCTGCACGTACCATCCGACTTTTAACGCCACATGTACGCTCGTCCATGGAGCGCGGTAGAGGGTGGCTGGCCACGACCTTTACCTTGCTCGACCATATCCATGAGTCAACCCAAACAGGGCCACCCCGTCAACAGGGAGTTGGCCACCTCCTGACGGCACCTGTTCTGTGAGTCGGGATCAAGATCCGTGTACGTCCATCACTTGTCCCGGTCACGCCCTAGTTTTTCTCCAAATCGTTTTCTGACTCACACGCAGATGGAAATAGTAAACTACGTGACTCATGGATGTGGCCAAACAAGTTAGTTAGTCGAGCGAGGTTCATTGGCTCGCGCGTGTGGTTGCACGCTCAGTCTTGGTTTCCGCGGCGAGACCTTAATCCTAGGGTTGGCAAGTACAGGACAAAGTGAAAGTGCACTATGGTCAACTAGAGGGGGGGTGAATAGTTTGACTGCTAATTTTTCTTTTCTTTTCCTTTTAGTGGGGCTAAGCAAGATAAGATAATGTTCTCTAGATGTGCATCTAGGTGAGCAACCTATGTGAACAAGATAATATGCGCAACGGAAGTAAAGCGTAAGGTAGTAAGGCAAACAACAAGTGTAAACAAGGAGACATGGATATGATTCCCGTAGTTCCTTCTCAAAGAGAAGTACGTGTACGTTGGAGAGGTGGGGAGCCACCTAGGCGGTCCTCAATAGCACGGTTGTGCATACCTTGTTCTTCTTGAGCTTCTCCGGTGAGGGAGATTCTTGTTTCCACTATGAGGTCGACTTGAAGGCGTTGACCAAACCTTTACAAGGGCTCGAGGTCACTCCATAAGATGGATGGAGTCTCTCAAGCAATCCGTAGATTCTTGCAACAAGGTGGAAGCTACAAGCACAAGATCTACTATGGTTTCTAGGCCTCAAGTAGGATTCTAGATCTACTAGGTTGTGGTGGATGGATTTGAGATTCCTTTGGTGGAAGTGTGGATCTAGGCCTCGTCTAGCTCTCCACCAAGTATGGGAGTGATTGGGTGGACGGAGTGGGAGATCTAGGCGGATGAAGCTTTCATTAATGGCTTGGAGAGGGAATGGGGGAAAGCTTGGCATTTAAGAGGTAGGGGAAGGGGTATTTATACCCCTTTCATTTAATGGCCGTTGCAGTCCAGGAGCACCGGAGGCTCCGGTGGGCTTCAATCCTTTGCGCAGTGGCGCAACCCACTAGCTCACTTTTGCTGAGCCACGGGGCGGAGGCTCCGGTGGGTGCAGCGGAGGTTCCGCCCACCGGAGGCTCCGGTGGAACCTCCGCACCTGCGCAACAGAAACAGGTTCTGGCGGAGCCCCCACCGGAGGTGCACCGGAGCCCATTTACACAGGGGCCAGGCAAGGCCACCGGAGGTCCACCGGAGGATCCGGTGGAGCCTCCGCTCTTTCCCAACAGAACAATGTTTGGGCGGAGCCTCCACCGGAGGCGCACCGTACCCCCTCGTGTGTATAGGCCAAGTTTTGGAGGCGGCGGAGCCTCCGGTGGGAATAGCGGAAGTTCCGCCCCACCGGAGCTCCACCGGACGTTCCGCTCGTGCCTCCGCTTGTGCGCTCCAGAAAGAGATTTGGGCGGAGCCCACACCGGACCCCCACCGGAGCCTGGGCAGAGCCTCCGATGGATTCACCGGAGCCTCCGCTCCTGTGCAAAATAACTCCCTGGATTTCTTTCTCCTTGATCTTTTCATATAAAACGAACGCTTGCCCCAAATAGTTAGTGAACCTGAATTAACCTGGACATTTTCATTTATCGAACAAACATTAGATCAAATAGATATGTTGTCATATAATTACCAAAACGGACGATGATCTTTCATTCTCCCCCTTTTTGGTAATTGATGACAACATCTCTATTTGCATGATTAAAAACACAATATGAACGGAGCTCCCCCTAAAGGTATGCTCCTTTCATATTGAGAGCATCTAGGCATGATATATAAGAGTAATATGACAACGATATCACATAACACACATAACACATAAATAATATAACGAGGTTCACACAAGCATAATATAACGAGGTTCACGACAGATAGGAATAATGTAAACAAACCGAAGTTCCAAATGACCAAATAAGAAGCCAAACTACCTCAAGCAAATAAAAGATGCAAATCGAAGAAGCTTGAGGGAGACCCATGCAAATGCCCGTTCCTAATATATATCTCTCCCCCTTTGGCATCAAGATACCAAAAGAGGGAGATCAAGATGCTAACGTCCCGAAGATCACTCGGAGGAGGCTTCCGGGTCCGGAGAGGGGGCACAGCGGTGAGAGCTAGTAGCTTCGTCTCCTTCTTCCTCGGACCACTCAATCAACTTACCCTTGGAGTCCTTTGCTTGCCACTTGTCCCAATCCGTGATGCTAGGAAGAACCGGGGAGTCAATGGAGGGACCTTCCTCACGAAGACGTTGACGAGAGGCTTGAGCTTTGTTGCGGTTCTTGAGCTCCGTATCATAATGAGCTTCCCATTGATGTTGCTCGATCTTCTTGTTCAAACGAAACACCTTCTTGAGAGCCCTTGCCATCCATTTGAAAGCATTGCTAGAAGGAGGAGGTTGAGATGGACCAGCCTCTTCTTCTTCCTCATCAACAATGATGCGAGGCTTGGCCTTGTGCTTGCGAATGGCGGGAGTGGGATGCTCAATTGGTTCCGTGTGGTCCTTGATGAGGAGTCTCTTTTCCGTGTGAGGGATCCAACTCTCATCGTCAAATGGTTCATCCGGAAACTTGTCATTCCACACGTGTAAGATGATCTTCATGATGAACGGCCCAAAGCAAGCATTCTTGCGGTTGATCACGGCGTGCCACAGCTCATTCCAAATATATTCAAGCACATCAAGCTTGCGAGGAGTGTCGGCCATCCGCTGTTGATGAGTTAGAAGCATGAGGTTCTTCAAGAAACCCTAGATCTCGTCCACATTCCCCGCCTTTGGGTTGATAGTCTCTCTATAGATGCGCAACATGATATCATATGTGGGGTAGAGACCCTTGACGAACCCAACATCGAACTTCTTCCAATGATAGAGAGGAGTGAGTTGATCCTTGGAAAGTGACACAGTGTTGATGACGTGAACCCGGAACCATCCATTAGCAAACTCTTCACCCTCAGCAAAAGGACCAAAATCCGGGTAGCCACCAAGAATAGTGCCAACATATTTCCACTTGATGTCAAGTTGTCTCCCCTGAGTCATCCAAATAAGATTGCGTTCGGTCTCATTGGAGAGATGAACGGTGGCTAGAAACTGACAGACTAGGTCTTCATCGTAGTCTTGTTTGAGACTGATAATAGGAGCAAGACCAAACTTGTCAATGAGCTCAAGAGCCTCCCCAAAACACTGATGATTCCTTTCCATGTGCCCAAAGTTGATGGCGTGTTGAGGAACAACGTTGTCCTTTGGTTTCCTCATCAAGATCTCATGATAGATTTTCCCTTGGAAAAACAGTGTGAAACCGTTGATCCTTACCCCGGAATTGTGGCATCAAGCGCTCACGTGCAATCACATAGGGGTTTTCACGCCTTTCCTTCAAAAATACCGCCTCGGACATCTTGGAGGCTGTCTTTGCGGTGTTCCTCTTGGACAGTTTCTTCTCGGTGGCCGGGAACCGCTTGCGCTTGGCTTGAGAGCTGTCAAGTTCCTCTTCAATCTCATCCACTTGAGGGGTCTTGCGGCGACCGGTCCTCTTGTAACGGACCCCCTTGGAACCGGAAGCATCTAATAGGAAAAAGCAATGAGATCATGAAGAAAGAGTAATGCTCGAGTTGATAAAGCACGCACAAATCCAAGAAACCAAGATACACATGGTGTTAGGGTTGAATAACTAGGGTTAGGGCAAACAAATCTTCCCTACAACCGCAACGATTCAAGCCTAACACGCATTATCTAGGTTTCTAGGGTTTGTACTCGAGAACTTCCACTCCTAAAACTCCAAATCCACAAATCTAGAGAGAAAGAACATGAACTCCTATGCATCCCATCCATCAACTAGATGAGAGAGAGAGAGAGAGAGAGAGAGAGAGAGAGAGCACATACCCGCGTCGTCCATGGTGAAAAAGGAAGGAGAGGAAGGTTCCCGGGGCGGCCCAAGGCAAGGAGGAGGTCTCCCCGTGGTGGAGCTCCCTAATCCGACGACGAATGGCTTGGGGGCGGCGGCGGTTCGTGAGGAGGAAGAAGTAGTGCGGGTGGGGGAAAATGAGATTGGATCTCACTTACCCCCGCACGCCCTAGCCCTTATCCGCAAAAACTGCCCCCGGCGGAGCCTCCGGTGGTTTCACCGGAGCCTCCGCTCCCCCCAGCGGAGCCTCCAGTGGTTCGCACCGGAGCCTCCGCCCCTTGTCCACAAAACAACTAATTTTAGGCCCGCTGAACAAATGTGAGCCAGCGGAGCCTCCGGTGGTGTTCCCGTGGACAGAGGCAGCGGAGCCTCCGGTGGTTTCACCGGAGCCTCCGCCCAGCCAAGTTTTCACGCGCCAAGATTGTAAAAAAAGAGCATGACGATAGAAATATTGTTTTGGGCAAAGGAGGCTTGGGTTGTAAAATCGTCACTGATATACGTGAGACATTACTCGGAGGGGTTCGCAAGAAGCATAAAAAGGAGAAAACCGAACCCGTACGAGTTGTCAAGACGAAGATATGATACGCGTGAAAGATCCAAAACATACCAAAGGTCGGTGGCCGAAGCTACCATGTTTGAGTGTGTAACTTGGCACCGCGAAGATATATCTTGGGTCCAAAATTACTACTCACAATTAAGCACAATAAGTCACAATTGACTAGATATGCAATGATGAATTGTTTTTCGCATAATAGGAGGAGTGCATATTCATGAGTTGAGTAGCGCTCCCCCTATGTCCATGCCTACATCTAAACCTAATAGCATGCATAATGAGGGTAGATATGCAAGGTTTCAAGTGAAGTTGGAAGAATCTATGACATTTAGCTCATTCCTCAATGCTCGAAATCTTGGTTCATCCAGGGCCTTCGTGAAGATATCGGCAAGTTGATCCATTGTGGAGACATATGAGAGATCAATATCACCTTTCTCAACATGATCCCGAATGAAATGATGACGGATCTCAATGTGCTTCGTCTTGGAGTGAAGAACCGGGTTGTAGGCGATCTTGATAGCACTCTCATTGTCACAAAGAAGAGTGACCTTGTCAAAATGAATACCATAATCCTTCAAGGTTTGCCTCATCCATAGCAATTGGGCACAACAACTTGCCGCAGAGATATACTCGGCCTCGGTGGTGGAGAGAGCAATGCAATTTTGCTTCTTAGAAGACCAACATACCAAGGAGCGGCCAAGAAATTGACAACCCCCGGATGTGGACTTCCTATCCGTCTTCTCTCCCGCATAATCCGCATCCGAGTATCCAATGAGCTGAAAGCTTGAACCCTTGGGGTACCAAAGACCGAAGTTTGGGATATGAACTAGATATCGAAAGATTCGTTTCACGGCTTCCAAATGACTTTGCCTTGGAGAGTCTTGAAACCTTGCACATTTACCTGCGCTATACATGATATCGGGTCTAGATGCACAAAGGTAGAGCAAAGAGCCAATCATGGAGCGGTATACCTTTTGATCTACCTCTTTACCGTTGGGGTCGGGTTTCAAGTCGGTGGTCGTGGACATAGGAGTCTTCATAGGTTTGGCATCATTCATATTAAATCTCTTGAGCATGTCTTGAGTGTATTTGGCTTGTTTGATGAAAGTCCCTTCATAATATTGATTCACTTCAAAGCCAAGGAAGAACTCCAACTCTCCCATCATAGACATTTCAAACCTATCGGTCATAAGCTTGCAAAACTCCTCATTGAACAAAGTGTTAGTAGACCCAAAAATGATGTCATCCACATAGAGTTGGCATATGAACAAGTCACCTCCAACCGTCTTGGTAAAGAGGGTGGGATCGATTAAACCAACATTAAACCCGCGATCTACTAGAAACTCTTTAAGGTGCTCATACCACGCACGTGGAGCTTGTTTAAGTCCATAGAGCGCCTTATCAAGTTTATAGACATGATCGGGGTGGTTGGGATCCTCGAAACCCGGAGGTTTCTTGACATATACTAACTCATTAATGGGACCATTAAGGAAAGCACTCTTAACATCCATTTTTTGTAACTTGAAGTTATGATGAGATGCATAGGCAAGTAAGATGCGAATGGATTCAAGGCGATCTACGGGAGTAAAGGTTTCACCAAAATCGATACCTTCGACTTGAGAAAAACCTTGGGATACCAATCTTGCCTTGTTGCGAATGACAATGCCATCTTTGTCTTGTTTGTTCTTGAACACCCATTTGGTGCCAATGACATTTTTGCAATCCTTGGGTCTTGGCACTAATTTCCACACTTTGCTGCGCTCGAAGTTATTGAGTTCATCATGCATGTCTTCAAGCCAATCTTGATCTTCGAGAGCTTCATATACCTTCTTGGGTTCAATGAAAGAGACAAAAGCACGAGCCTTGCTAAAATCCGCCAATTGCCTTCTAGTGACCACTCTTCCACGAACTTGTTCAAGAATCTTGTCCTCCGTATGACCCGCTCGTTCAAGATTCTCTAGCCTTCTCTTTGCTCTTCGTGCTAGTATTTCCTCCAAAGATTCCTTGGATATGGATTGAGAATCACCTTCTTCATCGGAGACATGTCCATCTTCATTTTTTCCTTGATCAATAATGGGTGATGAATCACCACTAGATTGAGAATTCTCAACAATGATGGAATCTTGATCATGATTTAGATGAGTTGCTTGGCCTTGTTCATTAGCTTGGCCTTGATTGTTAGCTTGAGGGCTTGGTGCATCTTGTTGGATAGCTTGATCATCAATGGGTGCAGTCAATGGCTCCACTTGAGTGGGGCATAGTACTTCTCCCTCCGTCATCCGGTAATCCTCAATGGGGATTATTTCACCAATCCCCATTCTTCTTATGACGATGGGAGGAATTGCATCTCCTACAACACCATGATCTATACGCCCCCCTTGGGAGCCGTTATCCTCATCAAACACTACGTCTATAGCTTCTTCAACTTGTCCGGTGGACTTGTTGTAGACTCTATAGGCGTGAGCATTTGTGGCATAGTCAACAAAGATACCCTCATAAGATCAAGTCTCAAATTTTGACAACCGTTTACCTTTCTTGCGAATGAAGCACTTGCAACCGAAGACCTTGAAATAACATACATCCGGTTTCTTGCCCGTGAGAATCTCATAGGGAGTCTTGTTCAAGATCTTGCGAAGATATAGCCGGTTTGTAGCATGACAAGCGGTGGAGACGGCTTCGGCCCAAAAGTTATAGGGAGAAGAGAACTCCGCAATCATAGTTCTAGCCGCATCCATCAAAGTCCGGTTCTTTCTCTCCGCAACACCATTTTGTTGAGGGGTATAGGGAGTGGAATATTGATGATCAATGCCTTCTTCACTAAGAAAACCCTCAACGGTGTAGTTCTTGAACTCCGAGCCATTATCACTCCTTGTGTTGGCGCTCCACTAGAGTGATGAACTCGATGAGTCTCTTTTGAGTTTCACTTTTCCTCTTGAAGAAATACACCCAACAATATCTTGAATAGTCATCCACAATCACCAAGCAATACTTCTTTCCTCCGAGGCTATCATAGGATAGTGGACCAAAGAGATCGAAGTGAATGAGCTCGAGAATTCTTGTGGTGGAGATAGTTGTCTTGGTTGGGTGTTGTTCTCCATGTTGCTTCCCAAAGGTACAAGAGCTACACACACGATCTTTAGCAAACTTAGCTTTGGTTAGTCCTAGAACGTGATTACCACTTTGGAGGTCATGTAACATTCTCATATTGGTGTGGGCTAGTCGGCGATGCCAAAGCCACCCCACATCAACTTTAGCCATTAGGCATGTCGCGGCACACGTGTCTTCTTTAGAGAAGTCCACTACATACATGCCGTTCTCGACAAACCCAACAAAGGCTACTTTAAGAGAGGTCTCTCAAGTGACAATCACACTCTCTTTATTAAAGAACGAGGTAAAGCCACAATTTGCAAGTTGAAGAACGGACATCAAGTTATAGCCAAGGGACTCAACAAGGAGAACATTCTCAATTGATAAATCATTTGAGATAGCTACCTTGCCTCGTCCCAATACCTTAAGTTCGGACTTGTCACCAATAGTAACGCAATTGAGATGTGGTAAAGGAGGTTCAATATTACTTATTGCATCATGGCTTCCGGTCATATGTTGGGATGCACCACTATCCACTGTCCATCTATTTGATCCGGAAGAATTTCCCTACAAGAGATCAATTTCTTGATTTAGGTACCCATCCTTCAATGGGTCCTCTTATGTTAGTAACAAGGGTCTTGGGAACCCAAATAGTCCAGTGATAATCATCACCATAAGAAGTACCAACATATTTAGCATAAACATGTCCATCTCTGGATTTCATAAGAACATAAGATGGGTTATATTTTCCGGCAAAGTCATTGTGAGTGATGCTCCCCCTAGAGGTATCACCACCCACAATGGAGTTGGTATCCTTCGTTTTGGTCACTTCTCCCTCTTTCACAAAGACAACATTTTGAGAGGGAGATGTGACACTCTTAGATTTCTTCTTTGACTTGGAGACGAAACCAAGTCCTTCTTTTCCTTTCTTGACTCCTTGAGAGCTTATGGCATCATTGATAATTTTCTCTTTCCCTACAATGTTAGTCGTAGTGCAAGAGGTAGGAAAGATAGCACTGCTATTAGAGGAAGCTATCACTTGCTTATTAGATTGTTGAGCTAGGCGGTTGTTCCGAGACTTGGTGAGTTTGTCATGAAAATATTTAAGAGACATGAACTCCTTTTTTAGTTTTTCATGATTCTCAACAAGTACTTCATGAGCTATTCCTAGCTTCAACTCCTCTTCTTCAAAAACTTTAAGTAAAGCAAGAGATTTTTCGTTATCTTTTCTAAGCTTGGCAAGAGATTTTTTATTATCTTTCCTAAGCTTGGAAACACTAATAGCATAGGTATCTTGTAGACTAGATAGTCTCTCTTCGAGAGATGCTCTCATGGATCTTTCTTTTTCGAGAGCCTTAACTAGTTCATTGTCATGGTTCTCATGGCTACCACCATGGCTCTACAAGGTCATGATGATCTCCTCCTTCTCGTCAATGAGAGAGTTGGCATCATCAAGTTGCCTTAAGAGAGTCTTTACCTTTTCCTTAGTTTCACCTTCAAGACTACATAACCAAGAGCCTAGATTCTTAGCATCCTCATCATCAACAATGTTTTCAACGCAATCCAATAACGAAGGAGAGCTAGTGATGATAGACTTGGAGGTGGAAGATATTACCGCGGTGGCTTTTTCCATGAGACATGTAGGTCGGATTGATGCCTTCTCATTGGGGGATTCAAATAGAGAGACCGATGAATAGGAAGTCGTAGCTATGGCGACGTGGGCAACACCTACGACTTCATCTTCTCCTTCATCTCCGGAGTAGTATGTTTCCAATGTGGGGCCTTCTTGAACATATAGAGCCCTTGGGACTCTTCTAGCGAGGTTCTTGTTGAGCGGAGCTTTGTTCTTGTCCTTGCGAACAAGCTTCCCTTCATTCTCTTCTCTTGGCTCAAAGGGACACTCTTTGACAAAGTGACTTGCACTCCCACAATTGTAACATGTCCTTGGCCGCTCCCCTTTCTTCCTAAAGATCTTGTTCCTTGGAGGTCTAGGAGCACCGGCCTTGTGAGCCTCCCACCTCTTCCAATACCCTTGCATGGCAAGAGCGATACACTTATGAGCACCCTTGTATGTGTCTTCATAGTCCTCATCGTCATCGTCATCATCATCATCATTATCCACTTCTTCTATTTTGGCCATTGCCTTAGACTTGAAGGCAAGGTTAGGAGACTTCCCATGTCCTCTTGAGCGAGCAAGAGCATCATCCGCGCTCTTGTGAGATAAGGATATGGCTATGAACTCACTAAGGACACCAATGGAGTTGAGGGAGTTGTAGTCGTATCTTGTTCGAATGCTACTGGAGAGATTCTTCTCAAAAGGGGTTATGGCCTTGACAAATTTCCTCTTGATCCACTCATCGGAGATTTCCTCTTTTCCAAAGTCCCTTAGTTGATTGCCAAGGGTGACCACTCTTCTATATAGCTCCTCGGGACTTTCATCTACAAGCATGACAAAGTTCTTGGACTTGTCAAGAGCAACATCATATTTGGATGATTGGATTCTTGCATTGCCTTGGAACAAGGAGTCAAGCTTATCCCAAGCTTCCTTGGCGGTCTTGATACCGCGGATGTGTTCAAGATGTTCTCTTGGGAGAGCCTTTTGGATAGTCACAAGAGCGGTCTTGTTGAGTTGAAATTCCACATCCTCTCTTGGAGTCAAGTTGTTCGGATCGTGAGGCTGGAATCCATGGAGAATGCTTCTCCACAAAGCGGTGCAAGATCCTGAAATGTGAGACTCCATATCGAACTTCCAAGAAGAGAACTCGTTAGTGTTAAGCATGGGAGGAACTCCAACATTAACCATGTGTGTCATAGTGGCAATAGGGTGGATAGAATCATAATTGGGAGGTGGTGGAACTTTAGAGTGAGACCCCGAACCGTTAGCCGATTGAGACTTGGAGCCCTCGGAGCTCCTACCACTCTTAGCCTTTTTATCGGCTTTTGCTTTGGCTTTCGCCTTAGCTAAAGCGATGTTAGCTTCCATCTCGTCGATATCCGGAATGGATTCTTCATCCGAGCTAACATCGTTGGTGGTGGGGGGTGGTTCCGTGGACTCCTTGTTTTTCCCCATCAGTGCCTCCATCATTTTCTTTATGCTAGAAACCTCCGAACCAACACTAGAGCTAACCTTAGATAATTCGGTTTGGAGAATTCCAACTGTATCTTGTAGGTTAGATATAGTGTCGGCCATTTTGGAGATTTCCGCACTAGAACTTCCGGGGGCATTTTCATCGACCATTGTACTCTTGGGCGGTTAAGCCCTTAGTAAGAGCCGAGGCTCTGATACCAATTGAAAGTGCACTATGGTCAACTAGAAGGGGGGTGAATAGGTTGACTACCAATTTTTCTTTTCTTTTCCTTTTAGTGGGGCTAAGCAAGATAAGATAATGTTCTCTAGATGTGCATCTAGGTGAGCAACCTATGTGAACAACATAATATGCGCAACGGAAGTAAAGCGTAAGGTAGTAAGGCAAACAACAAGTGTAAACAAGGAGACAAGGATATGATTCCCGTAGTTCCTTCTCAAAGAGAAGTACGTCTATGTTGGAGAGGTGGGGAGCCACCTAGGCGCTCCTCAATAGCACGGTTGTGCACACCTTGTTCTCCTTGAGATTCTCCGGTGAGGGAGATTCTCGTTTCCACTATGAGGTCGACTTGAAGACGTTGACCAAACCTTTACAAGGGCTCGAGGTCACTCCACAAGATGGATGGAGGCTCTCAAGCAATCCGTAGCTTCTTGCAACAAGGTGGAAGCGACAAGCACAAGATCTACTAAGGTTTCTAGGCCTCAAGTAGGATTCTAGATCTACTAGGTTGTGGTGGATGGATTTGAGATTCCTTTGCTGGAAGTGTGGATCTAGGCCTCCTCTAGCTCTCCACCAAGTATGAGAGTGATTGGGTGGACGGAGTGGGAGATCTAGGCGGATGAAGCTTTCATTAATGGCTTGGAGAGAGAATGGGGAAAAGCTTGGCATTTAAGAGATAGGGGAAGGGGTATTTATACCCCTTTCATTTAATGGCCGCTGCAGTCCAGGAGCACCGGAGGCTCCGGTGGGCTTCAATCCTTTGCGCAGTGGCGCAGCCCACTAGCTCACTTTTGCTGAGCCACGGGGCGGAGGCTCCGGTGGGTGCAGCGGAGGTTCCGCCCACCGGAGGCTCCGGTGGAACCTCCGCACCTGCGCAACAGAAACAGGTTCTTGCGGAGCCCCCACCGGAGGTGCACCGGAGCCCATTTACACAGGGGCCGGGCGAGGCCACCGGAGGCTCCGGTGGAGCCTCCGCTCTTGCCCAACAGAACGATGTTTGGGCGGAGCCTCCACCGGAGGCGCACCGGACCCCCTCATGTGTATAGGCCAAATTTTGGAGGCGGCGGAGCCTCCGGTGGGAATAGCGGAGGTTCCGCCCCACCGGAGCTCCACCGGACGTTCCGCTCGTGCCTCCGCTTGTGCGCTCCAGAAAGAGATTTGGGCGGAGCCCAAACCGGACCCCCATCGGAGCCTGGGCGGAGCCTCCGGTGGATTCACCGGAGCCTCCGCTCCTGTGCAAAATAACTCCCTGGATTTCTTTCTCCTTGCTCTTTTCATATAAAACGAACGCTTGCCCCAAATAGTTAGTGAACCTGAATTAACCTGGGCATTTTCATTTATCGAACAAACATTAGATCAAATAGATATGTTGTCATATAATTACCAAAACAGACGATGATCTTTCACAAAGAACCACTACCTAAGTGGCCTCCCGTCCTCACCTTAGTCAGGTTAACCACACAATACTCATCTCACCACGTCATCATATCATACTAGGTTATCGCAGCTCTGATTCATCAACCGGGTGGAGCAGAGGTAAACAACATGTAAAGCTAAGCGAAGCAGATATAAGGCTCTGGCGATGCGCACAAGCAAATCTATGGCGGCTAGGAGCAGTGGATCGGGATATTGAGGCAATGCAGTATATAGGTGAACTATGTCTACTAGCATCAAATACTTTGGAATCGAATGCAAAGTACGAGATCAAATGTTGTTGGAAAACGTATATGAGAAGATAAGAGGTTATGCTTGCCTTGGTTATAAGAAAACCAATAGAAATGTCTTCTCGGATAAGTGCTTGACTTGTCGGTTAGGATCAAGTATTCGTCATGGAGTTGCTGACCTTCACTTCGGAGTCGCATTCTACCGAGGGGGAAACAACACCGAAAAAAAGAACAACAATCAAACATGGCATCGATGCAATGCACAACATGTATGCATGATCAAGTTAATGCACTTAAATAAAAGCCCTAGACATGATCGTTGGGTTGCTAGGGTTCATATGTCAGTTATGCAGTTTTACTGAAATTAGCCCGAAATAGACCCCGGAGGGGCAATTCACACGATTATGAAAGTTAGTACAATTTAAAGTGCTCAAATGAGTTTGAAAACATCATAACTAGATTGCATTTGTCATTTTGAGCAATTTGATATATAACTTTTAATTTTCTAATTTTAGTGAATAAAAACTTATTTTTCTATTTTAAATGATTTAAACCACATTAAATAAAGGCCATTTTTGGACTTTCTCAAACATGTGTGAAAATGACATATTTGTATAGAGAATATTTTTCTGAACATTTCCATACTTTCATTTTATTTTTCTGAGATATATTTTGGAAGAAATTAATTAATCAATTTTATTCATTTTCTGGAATTTGAAAGAATTACTAAGAACAGGGAGTTATGACATCACAAAGATGTCACTGTGACATCATGCGGAGGCAAAATTCTCTGTTGATCAAGCAATCGATCAATCCTTAGCAAATTGGTTGAAACAAATTACACCACGACGGAGAGGAGCTCGAGGGGAGTTGAGGGGTACCGGCGATGGACCATTTGGTCGCCGGAATACTCGCCGGCGACGATGTCCGACGGCGGCCGGCGGTGGCCCTCGAGGACAGCAAGCTATAGGAAGAGAGGGAGCACGGGGAGGGCACCGGGATGTGCAGCATCTCACCATGAAGAGTATGGTGGGGTCGGGGAGGCCTTGGGTGGTCGGACGACGACGAATCGATGGCCGCATCTCCCGCCGGCCGTGGGAAGATGAGGATGGCGCGGCCGACTCCGGCCAGTTCCGCTCGATTAACTCCACGGGGAGGACAAGGAGGCGACGACGGTGAGGATAGGCTGCTCTTCGGAGCACGGAAGCGGCTAGAACGGCGGCGCTCGCCGGCGTGTGTCAAGGTGAGGGCTAGGGTTTGTGTTCGGCCGGTTACAGAGAGCGAGAGGGAGGGCAGTGAGCGAGCAGGAGGAGGGAAAGGAGGGCACGGAGCTCTCCTGGTGGAGTCACCCGCGCAGGGGGGAGGTGGTAGCAGCACGTGGCGCCGACGGCCACGGAGCTGCTCCTACTGGCAGGAGGTAGAAGACAAGGGGAATCTTGCGAAAACCCCCTGCAGTTTCTGGAATTAGCAACGAGGTCCTTTTCTATTTAAAAACAGAACAGAAACAGATGTTTTGGGGAACTTTTTGCAAACAGAAAATTTGGCAAAAATAATATTTGGAAAGCTTGTAAAATTTCCAACCTTGCCATGTTTTTCTTTGGTGAAATTGCATTATTTTCCAATACAAGATTTTTGAAACCCAAAATAAGTACTATTTGTGGGATTTTTGTCAAACCATTTAAATTCACAACTTAAATTGTTTTCAATTGGTGTCAATTTTTGTTTCCATGCATGTATGGAATGAACACACACCACACACGCTAGTTTAGCAAAATTGGGATGTTACAGGGAGGGAGTCAAAATATATCGAGGATCCAAATATTTCAAATAAGAAGATATGAAAATCCTTCTGAACTTCTCTGGAGAGGAGGCAAGCAATCGAAAAGATCCGACAAAGCGCTTTTACCAAAAGATATTATGATATGAGCAAATGAGTGTTCTAAAGAAAACAGATAAGCTCTCCAATATATGTGCATGATTTAGAATTGTCTAATTTGGAATTCAAAGTGCACAAAAATGTAGTCCTAAATCCTCCGATGTCGTTCAAAACACAAAGCAAGTGCAAGTGGGTGAAAAAAAAACGAGGCATAGCAGATGGAACAATATTTGAGCAACAAGATATGATACCAATAGAACTATGTGATAGAAGACAAGGCTCAAATGAACATATAGGTGAGAAGGACAAGATAGGGCATGATATAAGACTAGTAAAGGATGATTATCAAACATCAACATAGTCTTTCGTAAATGGTAAGCATAGAGCATATAATGCCCTCCCAACACACAATATATAAAGAAGATTTCAAACAAAATAGCAAAAAGATTCACAAGCTCAATAAAAAGAAAATAATAAAATCCAGTGATTATTTTATCAATGTAGATGACATACAACACCGAGTGCATGTGGGGTGGTGATGTTCATGTGTATTGTGTTTCATGGTGGAGCTATCACAACTTCAAAGGCTCGACACATGGCCGGAGCTCCTTGGGGCCTTGTTGTCCTATCTCCGCGGGGCATCACAGGACCTCACTGGGGCGCCGCAACGAGGCCTTGACACATGCCTAGGGAGGAGGAACCGTAAAATCGTCTCTAAATTGTTGTAAATAAATGTATCAGATACCCTTAAAGTTTTTCTACATAATGTTTTGACACTATCAAAATGTCGAACATTCAACTCCACCCCCCCCCCCCCGCCTCCCGCGGGAGGCACTTGCGGGTGACTTCTCCTCCTTGGAGGCATTGCTATTGTCAGGGGAGGATCTACACCCCGGACAACCAGGGCCATGGCCCATGGCCCGAGGTGTAGAATTTTCTTTCGCCTACACATTAGCAAAAGCTGCTGATTTTTTCTAAGGTTTACACTAATCATAACACTAAATATAAAGTTGGCCCGAGGTTTGCTATGATTCTTGATCCGCCCCTGGCTATGGTGTTGCCGTTGCCTCCTCATGGCAACTCCGGGTGAAACTCTAGGTTTGGTAATGCCCTGAGTTGAACGATGGCGACACCAAGTGCCTTCTTGGAGGCATTGTTTGGAGCAGACTCACTAGAGGGAATAGTGGGGTAGCCGGTGTGGCGGCAAGCATGGCAAGAACGACAATGATGAATAATGGTTTGGCCACGACAAGACTTTGTTAGCTGGCCTTTCGACATGTTCGGCTGGTCTTCATGTTAGGCTTCCTTCCGCTGCGAAGTTGGAGTTGGCATGCCAATATGCCATCGTTCGAGATGGAGGTATTGATGTGAAGGTCTTCTTCGACGCTGAGTCTTGCAATATCTCCTCTTGAGAGCTTGTCAATATGGATGGCTTTGTTGGTGATTTCAAAAGTTGCAGACGTTGCCTCATGGAGGAGCGATAACGATGACAAGTGTGGACAACCTCCACAGTGATTTTTATTTTTGTTGTTGTTGTAGTTTGTATTGGTACTTGGTACCTAGGTCGGCCTTGAGTTCGTTGTGTTGTGTTCCACGATGACCAAAAAGGGGAAGCTGCTCTAGCATCTGCCTCGGTTAATGTATGTAGCCATTCTAATAATTATTTCAGTGTGTTTCTAAAATAAAATAAATACATATCACATAAGCTTAACAATTATGAAAATACTAAGTAACATGAAACGTCTTTGCAACCATATGTAATCCTATCATTTGCCTTTTGTTGAAACGAGACAGTATTGATCGTTTGGCTAAACAAAAAAATGCTCGCTAGCTTTGACGGGATGATGACATGGTACGTGGCAGATTCACCCACGGCATGTGGTCATCCATGCCATTGCCATGCATGCGCTCCCACCTAGGATTCGCATGGCATGCACACAGCACAGACATGAAACAGGGAGAAAAGGCAAGGTTGTCACTAAAAAATGCAACCCAAAGCTGAGGCTTTGTCGCGGCTAATAAATCTGGTCCCGGATCGCACAAAACCAGGGGACGTGACTAATCATCCATCCTTCCATCCCCGTGTGTGCGCGCCGTGCGCATCCGATCGATAAAGCTCGCTCGCCTTTCCGATCTCGCATGTCGCTCGCTTGCGTGCCCACCGGCACCCCCTGGCCAGGCAACCCCTGCCTCGCTTCTGTTTTTTATTTATCCAGCAAAAGCGTAGCGGACCCCGGCGAGGGAGGTCTCGTGCGTGACTGCGTGGGCGTCGTCGTTGGGCGCACGCACGCCCGTGCCTCTCCCCCGCGCGCGGTCGCTTTGGTTTGGACGGCCGCTTTGCTTTGGAACGGCCCGATGCCGTGCACGCCGGTGGCGCAAAGTTCGCCACGCGCCGCGCCGTGGCCGTGCATGCGCTGCTTTGTTGGCGTTTTTTCAGCGCGCGGCGTGCCGTCATGGTTTGTAGACGGAGATGTTCACAAGTCCTCGCTTAATTAGTGCTGCTGCTCTGGCATCATGACTTTAAAGATGCTAGGGTTAGAGCGGGTCACAGTGGGCTTGAGCACGAGTAAACGACCATCATTAGAGCATCGCAGCTTTGGGCCTAACTCGGCTCGCGCGCTGTCACACACACCGAACGATCACCGGCCCGTCTCCATCTACTCCTCGGTGCACGGCCGGTTTCCCTCTCGTCTACTATCTCCTCTGCACACACACAAAAGTGCAGCACGTATACTCGCTAGCGCGTCCTACTCCTGTAGCATTAGCCATTAATTAGAACAGAGTAGCGTACCAAGCGTGAAGCGTGTACTATGATTTAGGTCAAGCACTAGAGTCGTCTACTGTAGGAGGGTTAATAAAAGAAAAGGATGTGCCGGAGCCGGGATGGCATTTACTGCGTCCGGTCTAGGGTGATGATAGTCTGTGGCGCGGTTCTTTTGAGGCGTGCCGTGCTCGCTCTGACCGCGACAATCCATCATCATGTTGCGCTTCACCAAGCACACACACTCTCTCTCCCACCGTTCCACACGTACCACGTCTATCTCTTTTCTTGGCAGCAGCGGGCTCACACGCATACAACATCCGCTGCCTTTCCCCGTACTGTACGTAGGTAAACTCGAGCGCAGCACGGCAGCAGGCCGGCGAGCAGCTACGCCACACACGCTAGCTCGTAGCATACCCATCCTGTACTTTCGTGGGCTTTCTTTCTCTCTCACGCACACGTCCAGAGAGAAAGGACCCATGGCCAAACACCATTTCGTGCTCTACTCCACTGGCAGCTCCTTCGTGCTCCCTCCGTTCCACAATATAAGATGTTTTAGCCATTTTCCACATTTCGCATATATAACTTCTGGGATTGTTTTTTCAGCGAAAAAATCGGTATTTAATGTCATGGTTTCGTGGTACGGGTTTGCGGGGTCGTGGTCGATCGATGGGGGCATGCATGTAGCCGCCATCATTGGCTCGTACTAGTACGCAGTGGTGGATGCCGGAGACATCAATCATGCGCCGGCCCCAACGTTCTAATCCGACGGCACGATCGGGATCCGACTTGTCAACACCACGCGTGGCGTCTAGGGTTTTCATAGCCTGCTAGAAAATGGTACTACTCCAAGCTAGAAAATGGTAGTACAAACCCCCTATTCGGTTCAAAGGATACAAGAATGCTGTACCACTTCAATTCCTAGTAATTTGTTTTTTCTATAGAGTATGTTTAAGGGAATGAGGGCCTGTTTGGAATGCAGGAACGTAAAAACACAGGAATAGGAAATGTACTGAAATAGGAAAGGAATACAAATGCAAAACAGAGGAAAGAAAAACACATGAAATTTTTGAGCTAGATCGTTTGGAACAGAGGAAGAGGTAGGACATAGGAATTGATCTTAGTTGTCTCACCGGTGGAAAAAAATTGAGAGCCTTGAGAGCCAATGCTCATTTACCTCGATCGACGCAAAGGAAAGAAAAAAATGAGCTCCAACCCAATGTTTTAATTCCTGTGGTTTTCCCTTGAAAACATGAACATAGGAAACTTTCCTTTGCTTTTCCCACGCCTGGTTCCTGTGCTCCAAACGCTACTATAGGAAATTTTCCTAGAGGATTCCTTTCATGTGAAATTCCTCCAAAAATCCTTTGATCCAAACGGGTCCTGAATCTTCTAAAATTTTAAAGGTTTTTTTTCTTCTAATCCTAAAAAAATTGTAGCAAGATAACTACTATGATATGTATCGGTATCTATACATTAAAAAAACAGATTTCTCCAATTTTGCCGTGGCGCAACCAAATTTCTATTCCTCACTATTCCATTACCGTGTTTTCCTATCCATGTGTTTTCGTAAACGAAAGAGGTCCTAAGTCTATTACTCCCTCCGTCTTAAATTAAGTGTCACAAAGTTTGACAAAAGTGGATGTATCTAGACATAATTTAGTGTTAGATACATCCATTTTTGTCAAACTTTATGACAATTAATTTGGGACGAAGAGAGTAGTTTTTTAAGTCCACGGTACCTTTTATTTTGATAAAGAATTCCACGATATTAATATTGTTTTTTCATCCTACTAGAGTTGAGTAGTTGCAAAGGTTTAATACTATTTGAAAGTAGTTTTTAACACACTCAGTCCCGGTGTATGTGGCGCTCTTACTTTTTGAATTTTACTCTGATCGCTAATTTGACCAATAATACATGTCTCACTTGTTATAGAAATTATATCGTTACAAAATTTATTCAAATGCAAGTTCAATGACATAACTTTTCTGACATATAATTCATATTTCAATTCATATTTCATTGATCAAATTAATAGTCAAATCTAGACCTTAAAAGCTTGTGTGCCAACTTAATGGAAACCACGGGAGTAAAAAAAGATGCTACTTCCTACCTCGCGATAGTTAACACTCCCTCGCGAGAACCCACTTCTCCCTCTGTTCGAGTTTATATGTCCTATGCGTCTCTAGAAGGTCAACTTGACCACCAACGTAATATGAATTCTATAACACAAAACTTATACCATGAAAAAGTATAATTTCCGAGTGAGGCATTTTGACTCCCAAACTCATATGCTCCCGATCAATTAAAAAACATTAAAAAAAATCCGGAAAAGACATCCCAAGCAACATATACAAGTTTACAACACTAGTGCCATTTTTTGTGATTAAATGATATTTGCAGTGCCCTATGAAAAAAATTCAAAATCATTGTTCTGAAAACTATACTTTCAAACCTCATTATTATCAGTAATTTGTCTTTTTTGCATAGGGTGTCCGAAATATCATTTCATTACGATAATTGGCACGCATCTTATATTAATTGTCTTAAAGTTGGACAAAAATAGATGTACCATCTAACACTAAAATATGTCTAGATACATCTAATTTTATTCAACTTTGAGACAATTAATATGGGACGGAGTGAGTATATGTTTGTTGGGATTTTTTTTCCAGAATTGTTTATATGTTTTACTAATTTTTCATGTTTTCAATCTAGAAGCAAACAATGCGGAACCGTTCCAGGCGTTATGTGCAGTCTGATCAACTTAAAAATGAGCACCCCTTTCCAGGCGTGAAATAGCAAAAACTCGTCTTTTTTTTGTTGCAAAAACCATGCGGAACCGTTCCGAAGCTCGAGCATCGTCCTTCCGGTAGCAAGGAGGACATAGTACCACAGAAGAGGGAGTAGCGCCACTGCTTCTCTTGGACGGAGGAGAGGATCCAAATCCCATCATCGCCGCTGCCCGAATCAGATGGGCGGGCATTGAAGGCTTTGGCAAGAACCCTGGGCATATCCGCATATGTTTCCTTCCTTGCACGGGAGGATCATGCACGCAGCGCTGCAGTGGACACTGCAGCCAGCCAGCGCCCGGTGTCAGTCGCACCGCACGGACCACCATCTTTTTTCTTCAGAGCCACAACAAGGAGTGTGAAGATTGCACTGAAGTTGTACTAGTATAAAATATTCGGGATTCACACGGCATTATAACACATTCACAAATCCGAATGTTTATCTCATTTTTAACTTACAAATACGAGTCCGTCCGTCCCCCGGGCGGCCGGGCCACAGCCGAAGAGTCGTCAAATCACGCACCTCTGGAGGACGCATCCATCATGGCTTTGCAAAGGAGCGCAACACAGCCTCCGTGTGGCGTGACCAGGAGAGGGGACGGCAAAACGGTGGGAGGAAGAAATGAGTGTAGCTCCCCATGATGCCATGGGGAATGCAAGGTGTGTCCCCATGGTGTGACGCATCATGCTCGAAGAAAGGCGATGCGTGCAGCGCAGGTGCAGTGAGAGTGATGCATGCAGGTGCCACACATCCCTCTGCATAATTCGGTCCCGCGAGACAGACACCCAGCCGGAGCCGGGGCAGCGGGGTGCTCCGTGGGGCCTGCCGCCGGACCGGAAGTCATGGGATGACGACAGCCTGTGGTAATGGCCGGCCGGCCGGGGTGCGCACTGTGCACTGCAGGTGGACAATTTTTTTTTGTTTAGTAGTATAAATTGGCTGCCCGCTTCCAAGGAAAAAAATTTATACCGGCAAACGAGGATATCAAAAAGATCATGGCAGCAAGGGCACAGTGCAGAGTCTACAAACTGCAGGGATGGTATGACTAGCATTTGACACTATGAGCCTGAAATTTTCAAAGTCATTAACACGCACATGTTGCCGTGGAAGGTTAACAGAAACACACCGAATATCGTGAATACAGCGAACAACGTCGACAAATTTGTACCCAAGGCCCTGTGGTAGCTGGTATCGTCACGAAAACATCATGGACATCCCCTGCTGCACACCTAGCTCGAAATGATTTGACCGCAGGGCAGTGGCCTTCGAATCGATTGCATATCTTCACTTCAGAAGCAAGACGATTGCACTCGAATATCCACAAGGGATCGATGATCCTTCCACTACTCCCAGAAGAGAGATCATGACGTACGGCCGGTGTTCTTGGACATGATTACTGCGACGTTACCAGTCTCGCGATGAGTAAAAGCCGTCGCATGAATGAATAAAGAGAGGCGTACATTCTACTACTCCTTCACTTTGCAGGATGCGGACAGATAATCACAGCCTTGGTACGCCACTAGCCCCGGCCTGCCCAGCTCCGCTTCCAGGAAACAGGCGCACCGCTGGCTCACCTGCCCGCTCAGAGCGATGTCGCCCGGCCGCCTCACTAACCGCGGGTAGCCTGCGTCGCACCAAACCTACACACACATACACAGGCAGCAGGTTTCGTTAAATCCCGTAGGTTCCATGTATCAAATTTATGGATGTACGTAGAGTAGCTAGCAACCACCCAGCAGAGGCACATACGGCTCGTAGGTTCTACTAGTACATCTACAGAGGAGCAACCCTTGTTGCCGGAACCCTAGCTAGGTTCATCAAATGTGCCTGGAATACCGCTGCCGACCACGCATCAAAGACGTGGCCGCTACAGTAGGGCTAAGGCTCCATCTAAGTGCATGGAAGAGATCAGTAGACAGTAGCCCAGATGCACTGGGTTTCTAAGCAATATCAACAAGCAGGCTACAGCAAGTTATTGCTCACTTTCATCAATACATTTAACTTTTTATGCTGCTCATGGCTCATGAGGGTGAGAAGTAACTTGTCATGCAGCTCTAGCTCATGTTGGAGCCAGCTTGTTGAAACTAGTCATTGCCGGACAGAGCAATGACTGTCAAACTCTGGGGTCAGCACAAAACCGGGAAATGGGTGCCTCACTGCCAGGGAAGGTTACCCACAAGGCTCACATTAAGCCTTAAATCACTACTACTCCACCAAGGCATACTACCAGTTATTAGCACGATCACAATAGTATGCGTTTCATGAATTTTGGTCAAAACCAAATTTTGTTCAGTAACTTGTTTTCGAACTGATTAAGATGAAGACTTTTAGCTCAGTCAGTATATTATTCGCTGGCCATCTAAGAACAGCGGGTAAATGGAGAACAGCAGCGGAAGAAACCAATTAAATGGTGGGGTACTTACTTCTCCACCCTCTGCCTGGCTCCATTTTGAGTTACAGTTGGGAATTTTATCTTCCTCAATCTTTTGCTTCTCAAGAAGCTGTGCACCTCTTTTTGCCTTCGTCTCTACGCCCTTCAGATATTTTGTGGGGTTGCCCTGGCTGTCGTAGTAGCGTCCAACAATTTTACCAGAAAATCTGCAACATGCATTCATAGTATATTACTAACGGGATACAACACTTATATCGAGAAAAGCTTTTATAAAATGATCTGATACTTCCACAATAACATAACGTTTTTCACATGGCATATGCATATAGGTACTAACATAAGCAATACAACATGACAGGTTTGAGAAAAACAAAAGGCCTTCGAACATTGAACATAATAGAGAGATATCTAATGTTTTATGGTTTACTGCAACAGAAGGTAAATAACAGCACGTCACTTGCATCATGATGCCGCCTTAAATGAAATATTCATGTTCACAAAGTGGTAATACAGAATAGAAATACTTTGATCAGCCAACAAAGAAAAAAGCTCACGTGTATCTGTCAAAATAAAATTTCCTGATAGAGAGATATCTGATGCTTTATGGTTTACTACAACAGAAGGTAAATAACAATTCATCACTTGCATCATGATGCCGCCTTAAATGAAATCTTCATGTTCAGAAAGTGGTACTCCCTCCGTTCAATTTTGTAAGACATTTTAATTTTGGCCACATACATTTCAAAATGAATGAATCTAAACTCACTTTATACATAGATTCATTCATTTTAATATGTATTTGATCAAAATTGAAATAATGAGTAGTGTGCCTTATAAAAGTGGACGGAGGGAGTATAATACAAAATAGAAATACTTTGATCAGCCAACAAAGAGAAAAGCTCACGTGTATCTGTCAAAGTAAAATTTCCTCCAGTCAACGATGCTATTTACCTGAAAGAAAATAACAAACCTATAACATTAAGCAATACAGAAACAAGGGGAGGAGTGTTACAAAATTTGCATGTGCTTTCAAGCTAGAAAAGTATACATGTAAGGAACACCTCTAAATAAAATTACTAGATGAGTGTTAGGTTCAGTACTTCAGTGTTAGCGACCTTTTCATTTCTTCCCAGTCTTAGAGATTTGTCGTGTTAACATAAATATTTTCTACACACATTGGCAACATTGGGCTAGTCCATGCAACTAGAAGCGCGTTATTACGTACTCGTAAGAAGAAATACTTAGTACTGTATGCTAAACTGTAGACGCACATTATTAACTACTGTGAAGCACATTATTACTTAACTGTAGCATTTCTCTAACAATATCTCTTTGACCATCTAGCTCTATAGAGAAATTAATTGTTTATGAATATAAATACAAAATTAGTGTATGCTAAACTTATAATAGTTCCCTGACAATATCTTTCTGACCATCTAGCTTAGTAGCACTAATGAGAATTTGTAAGCTATACAAAATTTCGGAATACAAATAAATCATTGGTACAGTCTGTGTGTACCTCCATGCTAGATAAGCCCTGCAACGAATCTGTCAGCCCGTCACCTGTTGAATCAGAAAAGTGGTTACTCTATTGCATTCTTGCTATGATGTTTGCGCTCTAATTTGTTGAATGTACACAGCGATTGTCCATATTAACACATTTGAAGTCAAAGTATATTAAAAAGGAACACCCACAGTAACATTTCAAATCGAACATATCAAAATAAGAACAGTGTGAACGTCTATTCTATTCGGCCATTCCCTATGGGAAGCTAAATTGACCTAACTGCCAAGAATCTCAACAAGGAAACAAGTTGATTATAAGTTATCGACGAATACTGATAATCTGATATACAGTTAAACCAAGCATTGATCTGAAGAAGACAACACATCGGTTAGGTCCTTGATCAACGATGGGTCTAGCGCAGAGACCTAAATATAATGCCTATTGATTATATCTGAAAACATGATTTCACTCAGATAGGCTAGAAATTCTCATGTTAACTGGAGAAAATAATTATCTAAATGCTTATCTTCGTGGGTCTAGACTATAATGCTGCAGCTAATTCAAATATGTACTAAAATGATGCAGCTAATTCAAATATGTACTAAATATGCTACAGTTGTCCGAGAGTGGCCATATATAAAAGCACATACAATAGAGTTGTATTAACAAGTGAAAAACTACTTTTAAATCAAGCTACACATACTGTAACATCTGACTGCACAGCTGCTCGAGAAACACTGCTAGTTTGGTCCTATTATGAAAGTACTTTCACTGAAATATTGTTCCATCATCATCACCCGTAAGTCTATAAGATAACCCTTTCCCTTATGTAGTTGGATGAACAATTGATGTTTAGCTAGCACTAAAAAAAACATCCAACATATTTTATTTACGATGTTTACAATTAAGATTTGTTTGTACTATAAATTTTATGAAGTTCAAGGCGCCTAAAGTTTATTTCAACACAGCCAACATATCATGATCACATAACAGATTTACTGAATTCAATTGACTAGGAACAAGATGAACAATCTTACCTGTAAAGTTTCCAGAAACAAAGGCTCGTGATGCATCCCTGTTAAGAAAATTGTGTTCCAATATCAGCACGTGAAAAACAGCAAGGAGATATGAGATAAGCTCTTTCAAATTTGTCAAAACTTAAATCATCATAGACTGGGCCATGATTGCCTATATATCTGTCTAGCCCTTTTATATACACTAAAATTTTAAACTACCATAACTGGGCTAAGGCTGGTCATGAAGCTAATGAAAACTGTCTGACTCCAAAAATCCTAATAGTATTTTCAGGCTTCACTACAATATCTTAGAATCTAATGGTGTCACAGAAGTAGAACCTCTCAAAGGTTGGAGCAAGAAATTCTGAAATTGTAAATACATGATTGCAACGAGGTAGCAAAAGATAGCATGGGTCAAGCTGTAAAAATATTAGAGACAACACAATCCATAACACAATAGAAGTATAGATGGTGTGACCTGCCAGAAAAGTGATGATAACCTCCTCCAGGACCATAATGTGACCTCCCTTTTGTAACATCAAACACCGAGCTGAATTATCAAAGAGAAGGGCAAAATAAGATCATGCATAGTCCAGGAAGTAAGTGTGTATACGAATTCGCATTTACACGCGAATATACTGAACCTCTTTTCTACTAAAGCAAACTCAGGTTTCGCCGTATATGAGCGATAGGCAGACTGAAAGGACCCAGCAGCTGCTACAATAGTAACGAATGCAGGAGAAATAGAAGGAGAGAAAGATGTAGAATTACCCTAAAATCCCAAGTAGTATGGGCAACCCCTCATCCGTTCCATTGTACACCGACAGTTCCTCCAGAGTCCACAACCTCTGCACATTGCAGCAGATATGAGAAGAGAAAAATGCGTTACTAGAACCTCAGGAAGTACATAGGTTTGCAGTTGCAATATAATGTAACACGGAGGACTAGCTTCTAGATCAAGCCCTTGGCCCATGGACACGTCTAATCGTCAGCAAACAAGGAGTTCGTCTGTAATTTTGTGTCTGATGAAGTACTGTAGTTGGAAGCGTCAAGGCACGCAGCTCCCGTCGGACAGGCGAGCTGTACCTGAGGCGGAAGTGGGAAATTTCGAGGAGAGAACGCACCGGCTTTCTGAGGCGGTAGAGCTGGAGGAGGACCCCGATTAGGGCCGCGAGCAGCGCGAGACCCAGCAGGAGGCGGGCGCCCAGCGCCATGCCTGTTGCTCCGAGAGATCCACCAACGCAAAGCACCGCCGCGAACCTTCCGCGCGAACTGGAACTGGCTTCGGGACGCGACGACGAAGCTTGTTGGGTTTGAGAGCGGACGGGAGATCGTCCGAGTCGCCGGAGTGGACAACGGAGCAGCGGTTTGGCGGAGGCGGAGGCGGAGGCGGAGGCGGAGACGGCGGGCGGACGCGGGGGAATTGTGCTCGTCACTTGGTTGGGTCAGGCACCACTCGACCAGTTCGCCGTGTCTGAAGAGAAAAGACAGAAACTAGGCCCAGACAGACCGATGCCGCAGCGCAGAAAGCCAGAAACAACGACGAAGGAAAGTACATCTTGGAGAAATGTTTGCATTGCATATCAGCTGCATAATCATGGTTGGTTTCAAGTATAGAAATCTGGACAAACTTGTATTTTTGTCCTTTGTAGATAAGAACTTTGATCCTTCGCCAAGTTTGAGTCACTGGGATGAAAATATATAACCGACCAGTCATGGTTTTAGTTTGCAGACGCAAGCACCGATTTGGCTGGGCCTTGCAGTTTACTGGCAGTGGGAACACAGCAAGTTGGATCTGAATGTTTAACATTATACATGGATGCCTGGCTACGATAGCAAAAAGTTCGCACTGAAAATTTCCTCGACAGCATTTTATATACTATACAAGCTCTCAGCTACATAGCAGTAGAAACCAAACTAATCTACGAGCTTTCCAAGCAAACTGTCAAAACATGAGCTACACTAACTTGGACGGAATAGGTCATGACAGGAGGCACTGACACACTGCAAATATGTCCGTCATTTTCTACTACGCTGGTAGGCGTTGGCAGGTCGGCGCTACGTCCTCTTCGATGAAGATGCACCTCGGGCCTTCTTGCTTGCATTCTCTGTAGGCCCTCCAGTCGTCGTTGGCAAGCCTGTACCCTTACCACCGTCTGAAACCCCGCCCATATCCTCACAGGCGTCACTTGTTTCATCCACCGGCTCCTCACCAGATCGACCAACTGCTGTATCTTGTTCACCATCCTCTCCATGCAAAATCCACCTCCAGTGAAAAGGTATTCTTTTGGAGCAGACTCTGTCTGGTCCTCGTGTAACTCAAAGCCCAAGGGGTCTTCATCCATATCTTCAGCAATGCCTGGATCCTCTGTATCTGATCGCTGTTCAGTTCACTTGTATCCTGATGGAGCAGATTGAATGGTGTGTCTTGTCCAGCCATGTCGCTGTCTGTGGCAGTTTGGCTCGGGTCATTATAATAGACCTGATGCAAGGGAACATCGTTGTCATCGGCTTCATGGACATCTTCCATGTATATTACTTGTTTCCTCTTCCTATTTGACTGCACAAACAACAGCAGCATGCAAATATAGTAAGGTCACTTCCAGTGCAAAAACGAGAAAGGCATCCACAGGTTCACACATCGATTCGCGCATATTTGTTGCAGGCAGGGCTAAAAAGGTATATGAGATATTGCAGAAGTTTTCTGTCAACAGGGCAGTACTTTGCTTAGAGAAGCCAGATAAGCGACACACAAAAGAGAAGGCTAGAAAAGGATAGGAACTTACCCTACGAACTGTGGTTACTTCTGATTTATATGAATCCAAGTCTGAGGACAAAGTAGACCCTTTAACTTCTGAATCTTCCTGGTTCCTGGTGTTCTCTTGTCCACCATTCAACCTTTTTCGACCTCTTCCTCTAGAACGGCCAGAGGGGATTGCGGGCTTTTTCTTACTTGCGCTTTTATGTTCATTCGGGAGTTCATCTGCATCTGCAAAGCTATTAGGATCACTAATTTTGCCATCTTCTTGACTTCCCATGTGTCTAGGTCCAGCACTAGTGTTCCGTTTCCCTCTACGTTTAGAGGGGCCTGCCTCTTTCTTCTTGGATGCACTACTAGTACTGGGACTATTATCCTCATTGAGTTCATCCGTTTCTGAAAAAGCTTTCCCAGTAATACCCTTGATAGCCTTCTGAACCCTTTTGCTACGTATTTTGGCAAATCTCTCATTGAATGAATAAAATGCCTCCATGCGCAGCTGAGTCTGCATGTAAGTGAAAGTACTCCACGTTAACTCAAATAACCAATACCTTCTGTTGGATCACCATAATTTCCAGTTATATTATCGTCCTTAAAGCTAAATGATATCCAGGCACTGAAGACCGCAAGTATTGGAGTAAATAGCAGACACTGTCATAAATGATACTCCATATAAGACAAATGGCACTAAAGTTCCACACATCTCCATTCTAAAACTAACAGATATTTAAGCGATAGTGTCCCACAATATGGTCAAACCAGCAGCAGCAGATCCAGAAGTCACGGCGAAGGGGTGACATTTTGACATATTTATATTACATGTTTCAAACTTTTGGTATTATCTTTCCAAAACGACCAAACCAGAGAGTAAAAAGTTCTGAAAATCAACATTAGGAATAAAACTCCCATAATCAATATCGAAGTATCCTAGAATACAGCACATATTGTTAATGATATTCCTGAGATCATCGACAAACCTCATGTTTATTATACTCTTTCAAAACAGGAAGCAGTAGTTCATCAGCTTTCTCCTTGTTCCAGCCAAACCTTTCCCAGCATAACCTAAAGAAAGTTGACATTGCAGTTTATGTTACTGCACCAAAATATATTGAAAAACAGGAGAAATATGCATTTGTATTACCAATGTAATCTTTTCAATGACATTGTTCTTCCTTAAAAAGAACTTTTGAGGACAAACTTCCGTATTTTTGAAAAATAACTCATACAGAGACCATGTGCAATTTTGAAAAATGAAACCTAATCCCACAAAGGCACAACCATGTGTCCTACCATTGAGCTACCCCGTGACTCCCACTCGACTAAAATACAGCCAATATTTGTCAGCGATCTCTTGGACTAGTACAAGCAAGCAAGCCCTCTGCCCTTATAAATATATGATCGAAAATTGAGGGAAGGGGGTGTGATTCACAGAAGGAAATGAGATATTTGGACGCTTGAGACTGAGTGTATTCATAGGAAAATTTTGTTCTCTCAAAGACAACTTACTTGCGTAGCAAGCTTAAGTCTGGTCTTCCCCAGGAAAAACGTTCTGTTGAATCATCCACTTGTGGAGAAATGTATGCACTGATGACGGTCTCACTAGGAAATGTGGAAGGAATATGCCAGTTCTTGCTTACATTCCTCTGATAAATCCAGAAATAATAACCAGTGTAAAAGAAATATTAGAGCAGCATGTCTTGGATATAACCAAGCAAATAAAACAGTTCAGAAGTTATTCCCTATGTAAAACACACTTACATGCTTACTCATAAATACTTCCTTGACATGTTGCTTCTCATCAGAGGATTGGTTATCATCAGGTCCTTCAACACATTCAGGTTGCAGGCTATTTCCCTTTTCACACGATTCATTTCCACCAGGTTTCCTTCTCTTTGAACTGCCACTGGTCTCCGTATCAAATTTCCCCAATATTGCTGGATCAGGTGATTCAATCCATTCTCTGAACTTCTGGAGGCCATCTTCCTCAGGAAATGCATTTACAACTTCAATAGCATTCACGATGCCAATGCCACTGCACATCCAGTATATAAAAGCATAAGCAGAACCAAACAGAAAATTTCAAATAACGGCAAAATAATTGCTACAGGATTTCTTGCTCATCATAAGGTAAATAACCAAAACAGCAATATCTTCATGCAAAGCCTTATAAAAGTGTATTGATACATCCATATTTTGACAAATCCAAGACAATTATTTTGGGACGGAGGGAGTATGTGTGTTCCATTAGACAGGCCTTCCAAATGGAACAAATATTAGGACAGCTCTTTCCTACAAAATAGAACTTGCACTCGATTTCTGGAAAAACAAATTTGATCTGATCTTCCTATGAAAGAGCAGTGCAAGTGCGCAACAAGCCAACAACTCAGTGAGAAAATTAAGTTTGCATATACTTTGTTATAAATAAAATAGCTCATAATTGTTAGCATACAATATCCCCACTGCGTAATATATGGTTGCAATTATTTTCTGTGATCTAATAAAACGTGAAAGATATTCTTGCCAGTTATTACCTAATTCCTTCAGTGTAGTCACTCCCAAGAAGCAAAGCCATACGTATTAACTGTTCCCTTGTTAGACCAAGATCAGATTCGATGTCCTGAAATAGAATTATACTAGTAACTTAAAAAGCATGATCCAGCTCAGATAAGATGACTTCCATCATTGCTTTAGATGGAAAAGCAATGAAAGTAATAGAAAGCAGAAAGAGGATAAACCGTTATACCTTCATAAGGTATGTCTCCACATACTTCCTATCATCAAATATATTTTTATAAACATTCCTTGCCCCAAACAGGAAGACATCTGAATCATCAGTAACAACTCCATCAACAAGATTGTTAATTTCCATGTATGCACACTGAGCTTCAGCTTCCATGGGTGCAATTATATATGGCAAGCCAAACATTTGGAGCAATTCCTGTATCAGGCAAAGGTATATCCAGTTTAATACTACAATTAATTATACATATTCCTCCTTTCACTAGACCCCAGTTCAGAGATAATAACCCTCAGCCCAAACATTCTTAGCTAATTAAAAGAGGTCAGGTGGATTTCAACAAACCTGGCATTCAGCAAACATCTCACTGCTGACAGACTCTGCATGGCTTTCAAGCTTCCGCCTTTCATTTCCAAGGTCTACCTGTTCTTTTCTAAGAAAGGATATTTCTTTCTCTAGATTATTTTCTGATATAATATGGCTATCATAATTCTCAGTAAATTTTGTACAGTTCATCTCAGAAGTGGTAATGTTTGTATCTTCCTGGATAGCATTTTCCTTTTGTACAGCAGTGTTGGCTACCAATCATCCAGCAAAAGTTCCTTCTGGGATCCCTTAGAGGTTTCTCCGATATAAGGATCATTTGTGTTGGATTCTGATTTATGAGAATTCGAAGTGTTTAGCTTGATAACTTCATCGCTATCATCCTTAGGCCATTCGTGAGTTCTTGGTGCAGATATGATTGTATCATTGTCCTTTGAGCTGGGAGATGGTCTAGCAGCAGGAGTACTAGTGGATACATCATACGGAGGAAGAGACCCCAGTGAATAAGCACTGTTTGTACCAGTTTGCCCATCATTACTCTCCTGTTGAGCTTGGTTTTTGTTTTCGTGTCCATCAGATTCAAGCACTTCAGGATCATGCATAATACCATCCTCACCAGAATTGCTTGCTACTCTCATTTCTTTGATTGTTTCTCTAAACAAAGAAGCTTCGGGGTGGGAGTAACTTATACCAGGAGCTTCAGACGGTTTGGGAACATCATCATAAGACTCCAAAGATTTATCTTCAACAGATGTTTGTAAATCTTTAGGGACCCCATTCTCACTTTCCTGCTTCTCAGAATCCTCTAAACTTCTCTTTATTGCTTCCTGTATGAGAGCCTCTTCTTCTATATCTCCTTTCGGTAATTTAGACTGATTGTATTCACTACTGGAAGGAACTTCAGGAACATCGCAGCCACCTTCCTCCCATTCCACATCATCATCAACAGAACAGTTATCAGGCGGTGACGATTGATGGTCCTTCTCATCAACCTTCATTGGAAGTGTTTCTTCTTCTATGGCACCTTCTTCCCAGATGCCTTCAGAGTTGTCAAGTTCTTCTGTATTCTTAGCCAAACGATCATCATCAGCAAATAAGTTGGATGAAGTTCCAGAAACTAAATGCAAAAACAGCTCATCATCGTTGTCCTTCGCTTCAATTTGGTCATCTACAAAAGATATCTCTATTGTTTCTTTGCTTCCATGATAGGAACCCTCAGAAATGTCATCAGATCCTCCTACAGGTGACGATGTGTGATCGTTGACACCAATTGTTTCAGTAAAATCTTCACTGAGACCAACAGAACTCTGCAGCATATCATTTTCAAAAAGATGTTCCGGAAAATCTGGAGGTTCTTCATTGCTAGCTGATCCTTTGCCTACATTGGTATGTCCCATGACTTTTCCCTGCTCATGCTCTTTGATAAAATCTAAATTCCTTTGAATATCACGAGTCATACGATTCCCATTGCTCTGACCCTACTTACTCTCATCCTTCCTCTCTCATCACAATACGTCTCAACATCAGGCCCAAAATCAGTCAGAGGCTCACTGTTATGAAGATTAATCGATCTAGAACTACTTGAGGGACTGGATTTGAAGACAGCAGAACCAATCTCCCTTTTTGATCTAACGCTATCAACAATATGCTCCCCTACACCTCTTTGTGCTAACGTCCTGATCCAGAGAAGAATAGTATGATAGATGATATGGCACCCGAATCTCACAGAGAAATATCCATAAAGATAAGAAAGATTAAGGACAGTCCCTAGATGCACACACATTCAAACATAAACACATCACTTACTGTTTATCCCCAGTGAATGATGAGGAGAAAATAAACTCTCTGTTAGCTTCTGATGCTATTTTTGATGTCTGGATGCCCCCAACATCTTTACCTGCAGCACCCCTCTGAACCTCTTCTATCTCTCGACGGAAAGCAACAGTTTTTAGGTAGGACTGTATTTGAAGCTCTGAAAATTTTGCTGGCTCCTGCAAGGAGGCAAGGCATTATAAGACCATGTGTGCGAGCCCCGACCCTTTCATTAATCATTAGTTGATTACTGAAACTGGTGTAAGTTTTGAAAAAATCATACTAATAAAAGTGCAAGGACTGATTGACGCTTAATGCTTAAAAATAATTAATTTACAAAGGAGACCAAAATCCCTAGAATTATTGAACCACATTTGAAATGTATCAACAGCGCAACACTAGTGATATATTAGCCATGCATATATGATCCAAAATACATACAGTATAAATGTATAATACCTTTTTTATTTTCTGATACTTCTGCCTGTTTTCAGCCATCACCCTCTCCCTCATCTAAAGCAAACACAAATAATGAAATAGGATATATTCTAGTTAGCCTGTGATCATATACATATACAGTTGTCATAGGCTGTATACAGTTGAAGGTAGTACAAAGGACAGACAGGCGACGCAACACTAGTTTGGCTCCATTACCTGAACAAGTAGATCTAACTGCATTGATGGAGGGAGAGAAGCTAATACCGCAGGATCAAGGTCACCAGTTGTCATAGGCTGCAATTGCATTACAAAATCCACTATCTTTCAGACAGACTTAACAAATTAAACAATCAATCATTATCCCATAAGAAGATAAAAAAACTCTTTTGTGAACAAGATAGGCAATTAAAGAGGACTTTTCATTGACTTGGCTGTGACTTACGAATATCATCTCTTCGTCATCGTCGTTCTCATCGTCATCGATGCCAGTTCCTTCTTGCAATGTAACACTTGCAGAACTGTGTTCTCCTTTGCCTGTCAAATCTGCCTCATCCTCTGCAGCAAGTGACGCGGCCAGCCTTAACACATGCAAGAAAGTATCAACTTACTGACCTTAACCAGCAAGAAAACATGTGAAAATTACAGAAAGACACACACAGTTCATCCAGTTTTTCCTGGTTGATTGGTGCAACTGTTCCCCTGCTGTTCTTGCCATCGTCATTTTGAACTCCATTTGTTTTCTCAGTTTCTTCTCCTCTACTGCTCTCAACTTGCTTGCCCTTAGCATCATGCTTAGCCCTGTCACTTTTGATTTGTGCTGCCAGTTCTTCAAGCCTACTTGCCTTGAGCTGGTAACCACAGTTTAAAAAACATCAATAACTTGGTAATGGCTTTACTTAACCAGTTTACAAGACAGGTGCACCTAAAAAATGCATACCAATTCTAAACGGTCATTGGAAAGCATGCATTTTAGGAGGAAAATGTGCATTTACAATGGATGGATGATCTAGGAAGACAAACTAGAAGGATTTAAATAGATTCTTCCTCCAAGTGCAATTTATGCCTACCAATAAACTTTACGGCCCAAAGCCCCAAACAACTCCCATTATGCCTAGTTGCCCACTACACCTTGAAGATAAGTGTCTAACATATATTCTTATTCTTATAATGTAAATTGTCCTGGAAGTGATATAGGAAAAAAGTTATGAAATAAGTTGCCCCTTACCTCCTGGCAAATGCTGAATTTTTTTTTTTCATTTCTAACAGGATAAACCTGAATTCCATTATCTGATAACCGAAGTGAAATAGCTTAGTTAAACCATGTCTATGGAAAAATTTGATTGCTACATTTTATCCTAGAAATGCAACCGCAACATCTCCAGGGAGACGAGTACACGAATTCCAGTAGAACAGTAGAACTAGAACATCTTCAAGTTCACTGATCAAAGCCTACTGAATTATATTTATTAAGATCGAAACAGGGTCCATTATGCAAATATTGTGTACATATATTGCGGGGCTAGGAATATCGCATATTTCCCCTACGAATGCAGCAGCACTAGCAGCATCATACAGAGGGAGAGGATACCCAAATTACGCACGCGCTGACGCAGAGGGAAGGGGGGAGGTGACTCACATGGGAGATTAGGAGCTTCTCTGCGGTCTTGCGGACCTTGGCCTGCGCGGCGTCGCGGTGGCGGCGGCGGGCGGCGAGGGTGCGCCGCTTGAGGGCTGGTGTGGCGCCGTCGAAGACAAAGACAGGGCGGGCCCGGAGGAAGAGGAGTTTGCAGATGCGGCGGAGGAAGCCGAGGATGTGGGCGTCACGGATCATGTCGCCCTTGTCATCCCGCATCGCCCGCATGAACTGCACCATCCAGATGCTGGCGTCCACCGCCAGGCGCTTCCCCGCCAGGGTCTCCACCGACACGCGCCGCCCCACCGGGGCCAGCAGCCCCCACAGCCCGTGCACGCCCATCTCCCGGTCCCCCCGCGACGGCGGAAGAAGCAGGCGAAGGCTAGGCCGCGGCGGTCGGCGGACGCCGAGGAGACCGAAGGGGCTTAGGCCGAGGAGACGGAAGTTACGAGTTATGAGCACCCCTCGCCATGAGAGATGTCGCGAGCTGGGAACTGGGAGGCCGTCGAGTTGCAGGAAAGGTCAAAGGCGGTTTAGTTATTCGTTTTGGGCCTCCAGTGGACCTGCCTCCGGTGCTGGGCCGCACCGGACCGGACCTTGATTTTGTTACCATTTGGGTAAGGGTCCGACCCACGTAAAAGTAGGGTAACATGCACCTTACCAGTTCAAACCTAGAGCCTATCCGCACCTCTGGGCAGACAAGCTGGAGGGCGCCGCCGCTCCGCGCTGGGCAAGGTGGTGCTCAGGTCGCAGCTAGCACACATGCGATTAGGAGGTTCTTGGCGTGGTAGTCCTATTGCCCGCTAGCAGGTTCTTGCCGGAGGTGGTGAGCACGCCTATCGCGTGGGTGTTCATCGGCGGACCGGCCAAACCGGCCTCGCGGACATGTCGGGGGAGTACAGTTGCGTCATCTCTCGCTGCCCCCAACCCGAGAACCAGACAAATCTTCGACAACTGCAGCAGTTCGCGGACGAGTCATGTTGCTCCGGCGTCCGGTCAGAGCTCACGGAGCACTCCGGCTTGGCCAATATGTATGGGTTCGAGAGGTGCTGCTAGCACGCCAGTGTTATGTGTGTGTGTCGGTCCGTGCAAACCAGTTTCGGTCCACGGCGACGGGCACAAGCAGCATGGTCGATGCTATGCGTTGTTGGGAACCCCAAGAGGAGGGTGTGATGAGCACAACGGTAGGAGTTTTCCCCTTAGTTAAGAACCAGCGTTATCAATCCAGTAGGAGAAAGAGAATCTTAGAAAGGTTGATGCCACTGACGGTGGTACTGGCGCTTCACCGGTGTCAGCAACAACGTGGAACCAGCACACAACACAACCAAAATACTTTGCCCCAACGGTACAGTGAGGTTGTCGATCTCACCGGTCTTGCTGAAAACAAAGATTAGACGTATAGTGTGGAAAACAGTGTATGCTTGCAGTAAGTAAAGAAAGCAGAAAATTATTGTGGTTTGTTTAACAGTGTGGAAAATGGACCGGGGTTCATAGTTTCACTAGTGATGTCTCTCCATAAAAGATAGCATGCTGAGTGAACAAATTACAGCTGGGCAATTGACAATTAGAGGTTGCACCGTAGTGCATAATATAACATGATGATTACTATGATATTTAGTGCGGGCATTACAACAAGATACATAGACCGACATCCATCTGCATCTATGACTAATAATCCACCCTCAAGTTATCATTCGAACCCCCTTAGGTATTAAGTTGCAAGCAACAGATAATTGTATTAAACAAAATGTGTAATGTAAGCAATGATTATGCACGTGGGCACTCTCACTGTTGTTTTCTCCCTAATGGGAACAACACATCCTCCCTCTTCACGTTTCTGTCACTCGAGCAAGGCAACAAGGAGGCATGGACCCACTATCAAGCATAAATACTCCCTCTTGGAGTCACTATTAACTACTTGGCCAGAGCAACCACTTGCAACGGAAAGCATGCAAGATCACAAATAACATATGCAAGAAAGAATATAATCAACTTGGCATAAAGTCAATATTCATCGGATCCCAGCAAACACAGCATATAGAATTACATAAGATCAATCTCGATCATGATAGGAAGATCACGAGATCTAAACATGGAGACATACGAGGAGGAGACAACCATCTAGCTACTGCTATGAACCCGTAGTTCAAGGATGAACTACTCACGCATCACTTCGGAGGCAGGCATGGTGATGTAGAAGTCTCCGGTGATGATTTCCTCTCCGGCAGGGTGCCGAAAATAGCTTTAGAACCCCCTGATCTAGGGTTGACGGTGACGGCGTCTGCGAAACTTTTTCGGGGATTTTTATCAGGTGCTTAGGGTTTTCCATCCGGGGGATTAAATAGGCGAAAGGGCAAAGGTGGTGGAGGTCCAGAGGCCCCACACCACCCCCTGGCGCGGCAAAGGGGGGCCGTGCCACCCCATGGTGTGGGCCCCCTGATGCCCCTCTTCGTCTCCTCTTCGGTCTTCTGGATGCTTCCGGAAAAAATAGGACTTTCGGGCTTCGAACTTTTCAATTCCGAGAATATTTCCAGAACAACTTTTCTGAAACTAAAAACAACAGAACACAGGGAACTGACTCTGTGGCATCTTGTCAATAGGTTAGTCCGGAAAATCGATAAAAATGACGTAAAGAAGGGAAAAACATATAGCAATTGGCATAATATCATCATGGAACATCAGAAATTATGTAAACATTTATGACGTATCATTCGACGCTGCGGCTCCTGGACGGCGGAGACGAGGAGGACAACGAGCTCGTGCGCGCCATGTCGTAGTGACAGGAACAACCGGAAGTGCCGGTGGCGGTCGTACTACGAGGAGCAGGAGTGTGGCCGCCGGGAGGATCAATAAGGACGCGGCGTACGAGTTCGGCGACGATGCCCAGAGCGTCGTCCTCCCGCGCGCGGCTGGACGTCCGGAGGAGCCGCGGTCGTCCGGAGCGGCTTCGTGCCGGTTTTCGGCGGCGACATCCGACGGAGGTTCGGTGCCTCTGTCGTCTCCATGGAATTTGCAGAAGCATTTGTGCGCGGAGGCGAACCTGCACCATCACTACAAAGGTATAGTCGGTGACGTGCATGCATGGAGGCTAGCTAGCTGAGCAAACGCCAGGTCGGCCGGTGCATGCTATGGCAGCACCGTGCGGTTCTTACTGTTGTTGTACTTTGTAGAAGTGAATAGGGCCGGACCTAGGATAACCCATTAACCTCCAACGAGTGGTGTGGGACAAACCTAAACCTGCCATTTTCATCATAGGTTCATTGGTCCGATACCAGGTCCGAACCGGACCGGACCTATCACATCCTGAGCCTCCGGATGCATAGTATCTTACCATGTTTTCATACCCGTAATAAAAACGTCCAATGCACCCTCTGTTATCTTCTATATCTAAATAGCTAAAGCTCACTACAAAGGTTTCTCTCAACATGCAGCCTATCCAAGTCAGCAACCTGCCACATCAGCAACCTATCCACCTCAGCGATCTGTCACCTAAGTGATTATTGTTCTGATTTCCTTTGCGGTTCCTCCGTTTGGTTTCCGTTCTTTATTTCTGAAGTAGAGCGAACCAGCCATTATGTCCATCCAAATAAAGTGCAAACATTAATCCCCATAAGTACAACTTCCTTGATGCTCGCTTGATGGCAGGAACTAACGATGGGGCAGGCACTAACGATCCCTCTTCCCACTCAATCACCACCAAAGCGACCCCGCTTCCTCTACCCACGATATCTGTGTGAAACGGCTATTCAGTTTTTCCCCTTTCAACTCCGTTCTCCGGCTCTATATATTTTTCTCTGCATCCTCCTCTATCTGCACGTCTACGACAGTGCTTCTACAGGCGTCGCTGGTGACCAAACTCTCTCCTTTCTTCTCCACGTCCCCTACCACATGTTGCTACTTACATTACAGATTTCGATTTCTTCACGTTGTGGACAACTTGGATCCCTTAAGTCGGTCCGTCCTTGCTGCATACACTGAGATTTCGGTTTTTATTTGCTTGGCCTTTATCTGAACTATTACATCACAACAACGAGTTTCTAAGGTTTTGGTTTTGAACGACGTGGATGCAGAAGCAGTGCCTAAGTTGGTGTTTCCTAAATGCAACGTATCATCCACTCCTAAGCAACCTACCACATCAGCAACCTATCCACCTCAGCAATCTGTCACCTGAGTGATTATTGTTCTGATTTCCTTTGCGGTTCCTCCATTTGGTTTCCGCTCTTTATTTCTGAAGTAGAGCGAACCAGCCATTATGTCCATCAAAATAAAGTGCAAACATTAATCCCCATAAGTACAACTTCCTTGATGCTCGCTTGATGGCAGGAACTAACGATGAGGAAGGCACTAACGATCCCTCTTCCCACTCAATCACCACCAAAGAGACCCCGCTTCCTCTACCCACAATATCTGTGTGAAACGGCTATTTAGTTTTTCCCCTTCCAACTCCGTTCTCCGGCTCTATATATTTTTCTCTGCATCCTCCTCTATCGGCACGTCTACGATAGTGCTTCTACAGGCGTCGCTGGTGAGCAAACTCTCTCCTTTCTTCTCCACGTCCCCTACCACATGTTGCTACTTACATTACATATTTCGATTTCTTCACGTTGTGGACAACTTGGATCCCTTAAGTCGGTTCGTCCTTGCTGCATACACCGAGATTTCGGTTTTTATTTGCTTGGCCTTTATGTGAACTATTACATCACAACAACGAGTTTCTAAGGTTTTGGTTTTGAACGACGTGGATGCAGAAGCAGTGCCTAAGTTGGTGTTTCCTAAATGCAACATATCATCCACTCCTAATGCTGATATTGGATTTATGTTTGCTTGGTCGAGATCTGGACGTACTTTTGCTTGATTGAACAACTGCAGATACTAAGCGCATCCTCTGTGCAATTTATCCCCTGCATGTTAGACAGGTAACTGCAGATACTAAGATTTTATAACTGAAGATAACTTGTGAGTGGCAACACTCATTCATTTCGATAAACAACGCCCAGTCCCCTCGCAAACCCTCATGGTTTAGCTCTCAAAGCGCTGATAAAAAAGCAATGGCATGTCCAGCCATAGCCTCCCTGTAGTCCGAATGTCTGACCACTCTTGCCTACTTAATGGATTGACCATGGAGATTTGCTTGGATGTGGTTGCAGTTCATAGCAAACAAGACGCAATGCATTTTGGTTGGACCCCATCGGTACTCGGCATGTCCCGACCCACCGACATACCAAAGCACCATGATTGTTAATTATGGTTGCCTTTTCTCCTTCATGTCAAGCCATGCATGCGAGGAACATATATTGCATTTTATTTTTTCAGACCTTCCATTAGTCTATGCACTTAACCACTACTCTTAACAAACTTTAATTTGGTTCAAATTACTGCTGCAGTGAACATGTACCATTCCGATGTATGCATCATTTGTACTTATTTTATACGTTTTATAGGATTTATGTACGTCGTTCTTTAGGATCATCCCTTCGTAGGATTTCCTCCATTGTTATTCATGTGTCATCTTACATTTACAATTTAAGGTATCACTAGAATATACATATTTGTGAAGGGTGATCCATATAATGCAGTTTCCCACGTGCCAACTACACAATTAGAATAACAACTGTTTTTAATACAACTTCCCGCAGCAACGCGCGGGGTATTTATCTAGTAAGTTACTAGAAGGATACCCCACTGGCCTACTCGTAAAATGATTGAAATTTGAAGTTGTCTCTAGAAAGATTTAGTTGATCGGCTAATTTTAATAGAATGAAATGTATGTGTATTTTACAATTTAGAGATCAGTATGATTCAATCGTGTACCTGACTGATATAAATAACTTAAAATCAACAGGTTGAATAAACATATGATATGGATAGCTTGTAGTAAGATGTGATGCATGTTACCGCATAATATAGAAGGCTACGTGATTTCGAATAACAGTCAGACAATTTCATCGTTGAAAATAATTAGAAAATTTTCACTTGGTTCGTAACATAATTCTCATGTTTTCACTTGCAATTGATTTAACTATGTAAGAGCATCTCTAGCAGAGCTCCTATCCCGCCGAAATGTAAACGCGGATCGGTATGTAAGAGCATCTCTACAGCTTTTCATTTTTAGGACATATACATTAGTTCAAATGACAGCACAAATATAAAATATGACATGGTTCAAATAATGTTTCCGATTATTACATCACATAATGTTTCAAATTACACATGAATAAATTCAAATGATTTAAATATTACAACAAATATGAGATCAAATAAGTGTTTCAAATCACACAAGAATGAGATCAAATGAATCAAAAATGAAAAATTACCCCCCATGTAAACTCCAGATGTGATCAGTGAGATCTCTCCGAAGCTGGTGTGTGTGTTGGCATTCTCAATCTCCCGGTATGTCTGAAGGAATGCTTGGAATCGATCTGGATCTCTAGCAGGCTTCACTCGACTTCCAACATTATCATAGGAAAACTCCAAGTTCAAGTCCCTCTCATCTTCGATGATCATGTTATATAGAATGACACAACATGTCATAATGTTTCTGAGTTTTTTTTTCCAGAAACGAGCTAGATCTCGAAAAATGGCAAATCAAGATTGGAAAACACCAAACGTTCTCTCAATGTCCTTTTTGCAAGCCTCTTGTTGCTTTGCATACTCAGATTCTTTCCTATTGCTGGAGTTTAATATGGTCTTCACAAAAATAGACCAAGCCGGGTAAATACCATCTGCAAGATAGTACTCTTTCGTGTAGTGATGCCCATTGATTGTGTACTAGCAAGCAGGGGCATCACCACTAAAAAGCCTCTGGAAAAGATGAGAGCGGTCCAATACATTCATATCATTCAGAGTACCGGGCAAACTAAAGAAGAAATGCCATATCCACAAATCCTGTGAAGTAACTGCCTCCATCACAATTATAGCATCGCCACCTTTGCCACAATACTGTCCATGCCATGCCTTGGGACAATTCTTCCAAGTCCAGTGCATACAGTCAACACTGCCCAGCATGCCCGGAAATCCTCGATTTTTCATTCGTTGCCATCAATCGAACTGGCCCTTCCTCATTGGGGGCTCTCAGGTATGTAGGGCCGAAGTCACGAATGATCACTTTGGAAAACAGGCGGACATAGTCGATGGTTGTAACTTCCTTAATGCGAGATACTCGTCGGCATAGTCTGCCGGGATACCATAGGCAATCACTCTCATCGCCGCCGAGATTTTTTGGTGCGGGCTGAACCCCAACAAACCGGCAGCATTCCTTCGTCGGGTAAAATAGCGACAATTCGCCTGTCAAGCTTCTACTATCTTCACAAAGAGAGAACATCGCATTATGTACCTTCGGCGAAAGATGTGCAGCGGATAGGTTGGGACTTTGGTGAAGTAGTCCCGCATCAGCAGTTCGTTGCCATACACTCGATTCCGGTGGATGCAGAGGCGGCCAAGGGTGGATCCCATGTGCCTCTTTCTCCTAGACTCCTCGAACTCCTTCACGGCAAGGACAACCACTAGCATCTGTTGCCGTCGTGTCGCCATCATCGTCTCCACATCAGAGTCATCGGAGGAGGAAGAATCCTCCAACAAAAACTGATTGCACGGGCTCAACCCCATCTACGAAAATGAAATCCAGCTCCTAGTGAACTACGTATCGATGGAAAGGAAAGGCGGCAACGCCGGAAAGGAAAGGCGGTGGCGGAAAGCTTTGACAGAAAGCAAAGGCGCGGAAACGGACTCACCGATGGATTCCGGGGTGGCGGCTCTAGGCAAGGGTCTAGGGCTCCGACGGATCTGGGCGCAGGGGTGTATTCCCAACGGCGCAGGAGTAGCTAGAGTCTCGAAGGGAGCTTGGCGGCGCGGAGGAGGGACAGGGTAGGGCAAAGCGGAAATCGGGGAAAATGGGGGAGGGACCGCAACGGAGCTGAAATGTCCCTCTCGCCAACCGCTCTTCCCAATCGGGGGCACCCTCGGGTCATCGCCGAAACCTGTGCATTCACGAGTTGGAGGGCGGGATTCTCGGTCGCCCGAGAAATCGTTTACGGGCCGTCGCCATTTACGGGCTCTGGTCTAGCCGCTTTTTTCACTCAAAACTGTATGCGGCAATCATTTTCCAGTTTCGGGCCTTTTAGGGGCTCTGCTAGAGATGCTCTAATTACATAACAACATGGTGTGATATTTTCAATGGAACGATAAAAAAGGATGACGTGGATAATACGATGGCTAAAATAAAAAAAAATAACATATGCTTTCGCGTGGAGATACATAATAATTAATAAATTTTAGTTGGAATTTGCTGGGATGTACCACCGGGGCATCCCCAAGCTTAGGTTTTTCACTCTTCTTCATCACATCATATCATCCTCTTCTCTTGACCCTTGAAAACTTCCTTCACACCAAAATTCTCACAATCTTCATTAGCAACGTTAGTGCAATCGAAATAATAAACTCACATGGTTTAGTTTCAACACAAGACTAGAACTGAAAAACACATTAGTTACTGTCACAACTTCTTTTAAAACTCTTTTTCTCAAAAGAACACAAAAACAAAGAGATTAAGATGCAAGTGCAATTATTGGCAGAAATCTGTCAAAACAGAACAGCAGGAAGAGATCAAATTTTAAAAAAATCTTATGTTACTCAAATAAAAAAGTTGTAAACTAATAAAAGTTGCATATATAGCGCAGGATTAAGCACAAAAAAGCTCAGGTCATTTTGAATATTCTATGATTTTATACGTAATTAACAGTGGACAGCAGAAATCTGTTTCCTGCGCAGAAATCCGAAATATAGTGTCAACTTTCCACTAGATGCTTTACTTGGCTCAACGAAAACACAAAAGAAAAGATACAGCGGGGTTTATAAGGAAATATACAACACCCAGGTGCAAAGTACACCAAAGAAAACAAAGGAAAACAGAATGAAAACAGATAAATAATACGGGATGTCTCCCGGTAGCGCTTTTCTTTAACGCCTTTCAGCTAGGCCTAAAAGATCAACTCAAGTATTTTCAAGTGAAGAAGCATCAAAATTAAGCTCAGAAATATCCTAAAAAATGAATGGTATTTCATCTATATAAGTTTTAGATGCCCCTTTATCAGCACTTTTAGGCACACTACTTTCATCAAATGGGTTAGCAGGAACAATCCAATCAAAATTCTTTTCTAGAGTTTCATGAATTCCCACCAATTTAAAGGGTATTGGTATGTTAATTTATTTATAGTTGGCTTTACCCGGTGTGCTATTAACATCTACACATGAGCCTGATATCTCAAATCGATTAAAAACTTTTCTAGCCTCAATAGCAACATCACCAAATACTTTAAACAAAGTTTCTAGGATAAATTGTCTTTTTTCGCTATCCTTGATGCTATCAAGGTTGAGGAACATTTGTTGTATTATGGGATTAAGGTTAACAAACCTAGCTTCTAGCATACAAACTAGAGATGCTGCAGCGGTTTCATAATCCGGAGCAAGTTCAGCTAAGGATCTATCCTCAAATTCTTCATGCATACTAACATAATTAAAGAATTCTCCAATATTATCTTTCCCAATTATATCACCGCTACCTACTGGTACGTCTTGCAAGGTAAACTTGGGTAGAATCATGATTAGAGATTAAACTAAGAGCAACAAAAGCAAAAAATAACAACAAGCAAATAAATAACAGTTATAAAGTAAACTAATTTTTTTGTGCTTTTAATATTGGAAAGCAAAACAAGAAAAAAATAAAAACAAGAAAATAAACAAAATAAAGAGGTTGAGAGTGAGAGACTCCCCTTGCCAGAAGACTTCCTTCTCCCCGGCAAAGGCACCAGAAAGAGTCCTTGATGGTGCAGATCGTGCACTCGTTGGGAGACCCCAAGAGGAGGGTGTGATAAGAACAGTGGTAGGAGTTTTCCCCTTAGTTAAGACCCAAGGTTATCAATCCAGTAGGAGAAATAGGACCTTCGGAAGGTTGATGCCACTGACGGTGGTGCTGGCGCTTCACCGGTGTCAGCAACAACGTGGAACCTGCACACAACACAACCAAAATACTTTGCCCCAACGGTACAGTGAGGTTGTCTAACTCACCGGTCTTGCTGAAAACAAAGATTAGACGTATAGTGTGGAAAACAGTGTATGCTTGCAGTAAGTAAAGAGAGCATGAAATTTTTGTGGTTTGCTTAACAGTGTGGAAAATGGACCGGGGTTCAAAGGTTCACTAGTGGTGTCTCTCCATAAAAATAACATGCTGGGTGAACAAATTACAGCTGGGCAATTGACAAATAAAGGTTGCACCGTAGTGCACATTATAACATGATGACTACTATGATATTTAGTGCAGACATTACAACAAAATACATAGACCGAAATCCATCTGCATCTATGACTAATAATCCACCCTCACGTTATCATCCGACCCCCCTGAGGTATTAAGTTGCAAGCAACAGATAATCGCATTAAGCAATATGTGTAATGTAAGAAATGATTATACACGCGGGTACTCTCACCGTTGTTTTCTCCCTAATGGCAACAACACAACCTCCCCCTTCATGTTTTAGTCACTCGAGCAAAGCAATGAGGAGGCATGAACCCACTATCAAGCATAAATACTCCCTCTTGAAGTCACTAGCAACTACTTGGCCAGAGCAACTACTTTGCTAGAGCAACCACTAGCAACGGAAAGCATGCAAGATCACAAATAACATATGCAATAAAGACTACAATCAACTTGGCATAAGGTCAATATTCATAGGATCCCAGCAAACACATCATATAGAATTACATAAGATCAATCTCGATCATGATAGACAGCTCACGAGATCTAAACATGGATGCATATGAGGAGGAGACAACCATCTAGCTACTGGTATGGACCCGTAGTCTAGGGATGAACTACTCACGCATCACTCCGGAGGCAGACATGGTGATGTAGAAGCCTTCGGTGATGATTTCCTCTCCGGCAGGGTGCCGGAAAACAGCTCCAGAACCCTCCTGGTCTAGGGTTGACGACGACGACGGCTGCGGAACTTTTTCGGGATTTTTGATCAGGTGCCTAGGGTTTTCCATCCGCGGGGAATAAATAGGCGAAAGTGCAGAGGCGGTGGAGGCCATGGGTCCCCACACCCATAGCTGGCGCGGCCAGGGGACTCGCGCCAGCCTATGGTGTGGCCCCTGTTGCCCGTCTTCGACTCCTCTTCGGTGTTCTGGATGCTTCCGAGGAAAATAGGCACTTTGGGCTTTGTGGGGTCCAATACCGAGAATGTTTCCAGAACAACTTTTGTGAAACCAAAAACAGCAGAAAACAGGGAAATGGCGCTTGGCATCTTGTTAATAGGTTAGTCCCGGAAAACGTATGAAAATGCTATAAATAAGGGAGAAAACTTGTATCAATTGGCATAATATGATCATGGAGCAATAGGAATTCGGGATACGTTTATGATGTATCACATATGCACCTCATGAGGGGAGGTGGATTCCAACATGAACTCCCTCCTTCCCTACGCACCTCATGGGGGAGTCGGAGTCCATGTAGGACTCCCTTCCCCAGTTCGGATCGGAGGGGGAGTCCGAAACCAACTATGTATCCCCCTTTTCTCTCCTTAGAGAATTAGGCAACACCTAGTGGGCCCATGTGCACAGTGGCACATGTAGTCCCAATAGGGTTTACACCATTTCTTTTCCGAAGTCCAATTTCAAAACCATTCCATAATATTCCAGAGCCTTCCTAAACCAATTTTCCACTTTCCATGAAATCTCTAGAACCATTCAGTCCACTCTCGGTGATATTCCAGACGCCTCATCAATATCCCGAGACACTCCAAACATTCCTTCGGTGTTACTTCATTCAAATCTTCTATCGAACACACGTTACACTCCTGAAATCTTAAGTGTGTGACCCTATGGTTCAAATAGATGTGGACATGTACGAAACTAATTCCGCTACAATGATCATCAGTGGTACCTTGATGCACATAATGATCCCCACACGTATCATGAATATCTTTATCGTGGGAACCATCTGTATTGCTACCGTTCACTCGTCGCATTGCTTCTTGATACTTATATGATGCCCGAGGTGAAACAGTAATGTTATCCTCGTTACCGGTATTTACTCTTTTACTCATTTTGTATTCCCGGATATTCTTTATGATCATCTCGATAATCAAGTATCTGGTCAAACTGTAACAAACACCGTAATACCTAAGAGGACCTAGAGTGTATCTCTCCATCGCCAGGAGTATCAATTCCCACAACTATGTCATATAGACTACTGTCATATATCTAGGAAGAACGAAATGCCAATTTTATAATCACTCAGTTATGGTGTAACGTTTGGAGGTCCCGTCATGTCCATATCTATATATGTTTCATGGTCAGCGATAGTAACGGTAATACTTAAACTGAGAAACTACCGCTAACAATATCGACGATGTGTTTCAACGGTATATCAATTTGGATCTCTCCATCATTGTTGTTCTCCAACAACTCTGATCCCTATATTACTAGCAACCTCACAACACTTTGTTCTTTGCCATATAATCAGGAAAATACGACTATCAATAATATATGAACCAATCACAGAGGCATAATTGGGGAAATATAAATGGTGTTTACAGTTCCACACATGTATTAGGGTTTTCCTCCAAATACTCACTATTCGGAACTAATACAATTATAACACAGAATACTAAACTAAATCATGAACTAGGAAATATAGAATAATATAAATTATTATTATCTCTAGGGCATATTTCCATCATGCACACCATGAGTGCTAGTTGAACAAGTTTAAGATTTTTCTACAACATAAGAGAGCTTGTTTAGCATGCTTAGATACCGGTAAAGAAACATATGTCAGAAATTAGTGAATTTTTAAGAGAACAAAATCATTGAAGTAACAAGCATTAGAAAAATTTAAGTAGAGGTAGACTCTCAAACCACAAAATTGTGATTTATTCATACTTTAGTTTGGATTTAAACTCTTTATTTGATAACTTTTAGGTCTCTCCATAATATTATGCATTCCTTGTTCTTTGACACACCGGTTAAAAAAAATTGTGAAACTTGTGTCAAGAATAACTAAGCATGCAAATGATCATGAAGAGAAATGAAAGTGGCTATTCAAAATACTTGAAATCAAAGAAGATGTGCAAAGTTCTAAAAACATTTGAGACTTCCTCACAACTTGTTCGGTCAAACTCAATGGGGTACCCTATATTGTAGAGATACTCTTGAATAAAAAATTATCAGTAAACAAGTGTGGAAGCCTTCTAATCCATTTGATCAAAGTACGAGTATAGTAATAATCATGAACATTCCAAATATATATTATCGTTATAAATTCACTAAATGAAGTCATTTATTGACTTGTGATTCATGAACATGATGTTCATGTTCTCTTTGCAACAACCTTACTCGGGGATGAGCAGGAGTCTAAGCGTGGGGATGTTGAAGCGTCCATCATATATAATTTTTTTACTTTGAATTCATACATAGAGATAGGGATTTCAATATTTTACTATGTCAGCGCGCACCATTTATGTATGTATACTCATGAATTATAAAACCAAAGGAGAAATCTCATATAAGACAAGAAGGCAAAGTATGGGATGAAATATGCTGGTTAAAGGCATTAAAAGTCATTCTTAGAAAGACACAATTCACTGGAATAAAGGAGAAGGAGAAAATTAACGTCCAAGAGGCTGTTACCAACTTCACGACCACACGTATGGTCACGTGACCGTACCATCCCTCAAGCTTGGTATGTCCATGGAAGAATTATTCACGTTAACTAAGGAGGTCGAAACCCATGTAACGATCCTGGGTATGGTGCCAAGTGAACATACCAGCCACCATACCATGGTGCGTTGGAATCGACTTTTCAACTATTTTTACCCCATGGCCTAGAATTTCAAAGACGAGAGACAAAACAACCGCCACTGATGAACCCTTACCAAACCCTGTAGAGGGATTCGCATAAGGGCATCCATGACCATCATCACTATCAACGTGAATGCCACCACATCGATCTCCATCACCATCATCACCGTCTCCATCTAGTTGACATAATTCCACACTCATCTTGTTGTAATTCTTGAGCTCGTGGTTGTGGATTTACACGTGTACTCACTCATTTATCCAATTACGATTTGCAGTACAATCGTGATGATGTTATGTGCCTTCATGTGTGAGTAGTTTCATTATTTCTTGGGGAGATGGGGAAATTATAGCACTACTATAAATGTGATCAATATACATTGTTTTCTATTGATTGTTTTGTGGTAACAATCCTCATGGTATTGTGTGAAGTCGACCACAACAATATGTTTCATGCGGGAATGAACGGTTTTTAGTGTTGGTGCAGTGCGGAGGAGCTAAATTGGGCACTCAAGTGATAGAAGTTTCCTCTTCTTTTAGCTGACCATCACTATGGAAAAAAAAGTATCTCAACCGTATCCACGGGGAGACCATTAGTTACTAGTGCCAATAGGCGTATTGCTAGTCATTTGGTCTAATAGTGGTTGTGTGGTGTATTGCCTCGAGAAACCCAAGGAACACCTTCGTAAAGGACTCGGTCCTCACAAAACATATATGTGATAAAAAATGTACGCCTAATTAATACAGAAATATGCTAGTGGGAAACCATACTTCCTAAAAATGCTTCACCCTATTACAGATTCAATCACCTGACAATCCATTTTTTGTTCTTATTTTAATTTTCTATTATTTAATATTCCATTTTTTCTTAATCAATACAATCAACATTTTAAACACTTTATTACTTGCTTAGATACAATATAACTTGCAAAAAGTAGGTAAACACTTGAACGATAAATACGAGACCATTTCCTCAGCTCCATGTGGTTCAAAATTCAACCATGTGCACTTGCAGGCATCAACCTCCCAATTATAATTGTGTACACCTGTCTAAGTGCGAAAGGCGCCATTCATTGGTGTAGCAGGTATCATGCACTATTATGAATGCACATGGAGCTGAGGACCTACCACGATTTTTTTAATCTCAAAAAATGTTTCGTTTGAGAGGGACTATAATAGAACCTACCGCGACTTTATTTAGTACTTCCCTCGTTTCTAAAAAGAAAGCATATACATTTTTCCAGAGTGAAACATTACAAATTTTGACTAATTTATAAAAAGGTATTAAGCGAAAATATATTTTGTGATGTATGAATGATACTATTTGGTATTGTAAAATTTAAGTTCACCTTATGAACTTGATCAAATGCTACATCGTTTGTCCTTAGAAAAATATTATAGAGATCTCCCTTTTAGGAACGGTGGTGATATACCACAATAAAATAATCATAATTTTTTCACGAGAAAACAATATGGGATGCACTTTTCCTCCTGTCCCTCAACAAAAAAGAAAACTAGCTGCCTATTTAGACACCTTTTGTACGTTGGGACTGCTTCAGATGGACGGCTGGACGCCAACAGTTTTAGCAACTGCCCCCTGATACGTCAAAAACGTATCTCCTTTTCTGAACACTTATCCTATTGTTTTCCTCTAAACTTGTGTGTTTTGAATGCAACTAACATGGACTAACGCTGTTTTCAGTAGAATTACCTTGGTGTCTCATTTTTATGTAGAAAAATCAACTTTTGGGAAATTGCCCAGAAAAGACCCCTTTGCTCCTAAAACACCAGAAGACCCCGGGAGCCAGAAGGAGGCTAGGAGAAGAGCCACAGGAGGGGCTACACCACCCCCTGGTGCCCCCCTTGGCCGCGCCAGCACATGGTGTGGGCCACCGAGAGCCCCCTCGGTCTCCCCTTTAGACTACAAATAGTCTTCAACCCTAAAACACGAGGGGGTCGATAGTTTTCCAGAAAGAAGTCTGTAGCTCCGCCGCCATCACGAATCCTTTTCAGTTCTGACACCCTGCCGGGACGGGGAATTGGAGGAGATCATCGCCACTGTCATCACCAACGCCTCTCCATCGACCATCCATGTTTACCCCATCCATGTGTGAGTAATTCCCCCGCTGTAGGCTGAAGGGGATGGTAGGGATTGGATGAGTTCGTTCATGTAATAATGTCGTGATTGTTAGGGCATAGTTCCTAGTATCCTCTATTAGTGCTATTGACATTGTTGCAACTTGTTATGCTTAATGCTTGCCACTTTGGGCCCGAGTGCCATGATCTCAGATCTGAACATATTATTGAATCACGATGATAATTATTGTTTCTTGATCATACCTGCAAGTTGTTTACACATATCGTTGTCCGGAACCCGAGGCCCCGAAGTGACAGAAATTGGGACAACCGGAGGGGATGGCTGTGATGTGAGGATCACATGTGTTCACGGAGTGTTAATGCTTTGCTCCGGTGTTCTATTAAAAGGAACACCTTAATTACGAGTAGTTCCCTTGAGGCCCCGCTGAAAATGGGCTGGTAGGACAATAGATGTTGTGCAAGTTCTCATTGCAAGCACGTACGACTATTTACGGAACACATGCCTATGGTTACTTAGTGCTTGGATGCTTTATCTTATTTATCTGCAATGCCCATGACTTGATCATTATATGAAATATCTTATCCATGTAATGCACGTTTATCCATACCTATGCCTATAGTATTTAATCCCGATGTTTACTTCAATCACCACTTCTGCTGTTTTCATACTACTGCTGTTATTATTTCACTACTGCTGCTACTATAGAACTGTTACTACTGATAAACCACTGCAAATAAGGCCACTTTCAGGTGCAGGTGAATTGACAATTCACTTGTGAAGGCTCGCAAATATTCTTTGGCTCCCCTTGTGTCGAATCAATAAATTTGGGTTTTACTTCCCTCGAAGACTGTTGCGGTCCCCTATACTTGTGGGTCATCACCCCCTTACTTCTTTACAATTTTATAGAGCCCGTCTTTCTTCCCCAAATTCGATTTCCACACTATTTTCTGGCACCGTTGCCGGGGAGCATAGCTTTATTTGCGATCTCACCGGAGAGTACTATTATCTACTGCCAATCATTCATCATGGGTAAGTCTCGTGATGGAAGAGTTCCTATATTACCATCCACTACAAGAAGAGGTACAACTCTGAACACCTCTGTTGCTCTTGATTCACCGTCCGTTATGAGTAAGCTGCTTACACCACGCTGCACATGCTACTTCTGCTGAATCTGAAAATACTTCTGATACTTTTGATGATGCTTCTACTGTGCTTGATGAGAGTGGTTCTCTCGGTCCTTTCTTAGATGCTACTATTGCCAAAGCTAAAAATATTGCAAACACTGAAACTCCTGATAAAAATCCTGTTACTCCTGCTTTTCACCTGAGTTTAGAGAAAATCCTAATGATGATTTTGATGATTCCTATATTGAACTTAGTGATGATCTTATTGAGAAAATACAATCTATGGAGGATAATGATGTTGTTATACGTCTTATGGAAAGTCGTGTTGTTAAATATAAATTATCTCCTGATGCTAAGTTTTCCACTTCTCCTATTAATATTAGGGATAATGATTATGATTTCTCTCTTGATTTATCTTATATATCTATTGTTGAGAAAGAACCGTTTTTTGGTACTGAAAATAAAAGTGCTATGAAACATATGAATGCCTCCTCTTTGAGTAGTTTATTCTCTGATGATCTTAAAGGATGAAGCTAAAACTTGGTTTAATAATTTTTCTCCTGGATCTATTGATAGTCCTATTGGTTTGGTTAATGCTTTCTTTCAGAAATATTTTCCTGCTAGTGCTCAACATGCTGCTTTACAAAATATATTTAATTTCAAGCAATTGGAAGAAGAGAAATTGCATGTATCTTGGGCAAGGTTCTGTTCTTTAGTTAGGGATACACCTAGGCATAAGTTAGAAGATAATAAACTTCTTGATATATTCTATAATGGACTAACTGTTGAATATAGGACATACCTGGATAGTTGTGCTGGTTGTGTTTTCAGGCAAAGAACTCTAGAAGAAGCTGAGGAATTAATGGCTAAAATAAGCAAAAATCATGATGATTGGACTATGGTTGAGCCTGAGCCGACCCCTACTCCAGTATCAACACCAACACCAACACCCAAGAAGAGGGGAATGATTGAATTAAATGATGAAGTGACGAGAGGGGTATGAAATCTGAAGATGTGAAGAATCTTCCACCTATAGAAGAATTATGTAAGCCAATCCCTCACTCATCATCCATTGAGGTACACTCTCTCCAATATTTTGATATTAGAGATATTCCCTATGGGAAACCTCCTGATCAATGATTAGATGTATTTGATAATTATGTTATTAAGAAAGATAATTTTAATATGAGAGTGCAAAATCACCTTATGGAAAACTCTAAAGCTATTAATGATTTGCATGGTATTATAGAAAGAACCTCTAATGATGTTAAAATGCTTGTTAAACATTTTCAAATGGTTCAAACTCAAATTGATCAACTTGCTAAAGTGCAAAAAGATTTGCTAGTTAATGCTTCTAAAGAAAAACATGCTTATGAAATAAGAACTAGAAGTGGTATTGCTACACAAGATCCTTTATATCCTGAGGGACATCCTAAAATAATTGAACAAGATTCTCAGCAAATTAATAATGATGTTATTCATACTATGAAGAAAAAGAAGAAGAAACATAAAACTGCTGTAGAATCCTCTGAACTTGCTAAAGATCCTAATAGTATATCTATCTCTGATGCTGAAACTAAAAGTGGTAATGAAAAGAATGATGCTTCTAATAAAGAAGAAAGTGAATAGGAACCTGAAAAGCAAACTAAAAATACAAAGTACACTAAGGAAGATTTTATTGCTAATAAACATGGTAATGAGAGAGAACCTTGGGTACAAAAACCAATGCCTTATCCTAATAAGAAACACAAATCAAAAGAAGAAGAACACTATAACAAGTTTTGTGAATGGATGAAACCTTTGTTCTTGCAAATTCCTTTAACTGATGCTATTAAATTGCCTCCTTATGCAAAATATATGAAAATATTGTCTCTAACAAAAGGAAGATTTCTAATGAGGAAATTTCCACTATGCTTGCTAATTATTCTTTTAATGGCAAGGTTCCTAAGAAACTTGGAGATACTGGTATACCAACTATTCCCTGTTCTATTAAAAATAACTATGTTAGAACTGCTTTGTGATCTGGGAGCTGGAGTTAGTGTCATGCCTTTTACTCTCTATAAAAGACTCCTCCTAGAAAAATTAATACCAACTGATATATCTTTGCAAATGGCTGATAAATCTACCGCTATTCCTGTGGGTATATGTGAGGATGTTCATGTTCAAGTTGCTAATAATTGTCTGATATTAATTGACTTTGTTGTATTGAAAATGCCTGAAGATGATAATATATCTATTATTCTTGGAAGACCTTTTCTTAATACTGCGGGGGCTGTTATTGATTGCAATCAAGGAAAAAGTTACTTTTAATGTTAATGATAAAGAGCACACTGTTTATTTTCCCAAGAAGATTGGTAAGAAATATGGTCTAAATTCAATTGAAAATATTGAGACCATCAAGATTGGAGAATTTATTGTCCTATTCCAGTACCACCAAAGGAATATGGAATTATTATGATTGGGACTATGCCTATCAAGGGTGAGGTGGCATAATTATTTAGTGATTAGCAAAGTTTTTCTTCATATAAAAATTATTCTGGTAACAAGACTTGATCACCCTTGTTAAAAAAATGATTTTGAATGAAGAGGACATTGTTTTCACTATGTTTTCACCTTGTTTACTTCTGTTATAACATTGCTACTTGAGTACAATCATGTTTTCCACCATCCTGATGCATGTTTTCCTGATATTTTCACTCTGATTTCTGAGGATATGCATGTTTTCACCATCCATACTTTTGTTTTCACCACTACCACCTTTGTTTTCTTTGGATATTTTTCCATTAGAGTGTCATAGAACCTCTGTAGTGTTGGTTTTGGTTTTGTTTTACACCTTTTCACTTTTGTTTTGCAGAAATATTATTAATTATTAAAATTCTGAAAAGGTCCAAAAAATAAAGTTTCTTGAAAAATTCCAGAAAAATTATAATAATTTTTTACGTTAAAAATGAGGCAGAAAACCACATGGGAGGCCCCAGGGGACCCACCAGTCAGGCACACCATAGGGTGGCGTGGCCAGCCCCTGGTGGCGCCAGCACATGGTGTGGGCTCCCTGGCCCTCCACTAACTCTCTCCCCTGCCAAAGTCTTCTCTCTCACATCACAAACTGAAAACATTTCCTGGAACCCGTGTTCTTGTTGTTCTTCGTCTGGATTTTTTATCTCCTTCTTCAGCCCATCATTTGTGCTGATATTTGGTGTGTTTGATCTACGGTATGTAACTCCTCGGATGATCCAAGTAGAATTTTGTTTAGTGCAGTATTTCTTGAGTATTTTGGTATCGTAGGTGACAGCTTAGGTGAGTTTGCATGCTTTATTTGAGTAGAAATAATGTATTTGTGATGTATGTTTAGCTCTCATATAAGTCCCTATGGTAGTCTCCACCTTATAGTTGCTTGAAATTAATTTTTGTGATGATTGTTGAAAAATTTCAGAGATGGAGCACAATGCTTATCAACTAAACCAACATGAGTTGGAGGTGCATGAGGTCATGCTCGTGCACCGCGAAGGGAGAGTGTTCCCATCAATTTATTCGTGTCAGGAACTTATGCGGATTACAAGAATTTCGCAGGACTTCAACACTCTTGTGCGGAATGCGGTCTTGGACCATTTCATTGAGGATGAACCTATCCAATATGTGAAACTAACTATGTCTGTGGTGCAGGATTTTCGTTTCAAGTGGTCCTCAACTAACCCAATGGTCCACTATAAAATTTACAATAAAGCTGTGAGTCTGCCTTTCCGTGTTTTCTGTGCAGCTATTAAGGTACCAGAGTGGGGTTCTTGTGGGAAGATAAGTGGGCAGCCCAAAGCACTGCTGGATTTATATGAAGAGATTTGCCAAGGCAGAAGCTTCACAGGGGAGTGTGGTAAAATTCGAGAAATCCAACTCCCTAACATTCGATATTTTGCCTATTTTATTTCTAAATGTGTGTTAGCTAGAAAAACTGCCAGTAAGCTATATGTTTATGATTTGGCGTTTATTGCAGCTGCCTTAAAATGTGATAGGTATTATAACATTGGCGCTTTGATTGCTTAACGTCTCTCACATAACCGTGAGAAGGGCGGAGTTTGTGGAGTCTTTATTGCCTCGCGCCTGCTAGCTTTGCATGGTTTGGAGCCACACCATATAGATGTGCAATTTCCTATAGAGAGGCTTAACCTTATTTCCATGGTTCAACATAAGTTTTTTTCTACCCATGCTCATTTGCACAACTTGTCCTTTGAAATAACTTTCTCCAAACAATCTAGGTGGAGGGTTATTAAAACTGTTAGGGAAGTACTTTTGCCTGCACACCCTTTGTTTGATCTTAATGGCAGGAAAGGATGGGAGCTTTTTGAGAGTGAGCTGGACACATACCTTGAGAATCTCCCTTAGAAAGGGGAGGACGCCGGAGAGGGAGACGATGGTGATTTCATCCAGGCCTACGACACCACGAGAATTCCATATCAGCACCATGGCTATGATTACGCACCCGCTGCATCATCTTCCTCTTATGCGCCCGAGTACGACCACGCGAGAGATGACCCACCACAGTGGGGATACTTCACACGCCATGATTTATCTCCACTTAGGCCAAAAGCCTAAGCTTGGGGGAGGTATACCTACATCACACTCATTTATATATCATGTTCTGTCGGTTCTTTGTATATCCATGTTTTCTCTTCTTTCGCTTCCTTTTGTTTCTCTCGCTTCTTTTTGTTTCTTTCGCTTGTTTTTGTTTCTTTCATTTCTTTTGTTTTGTTTTCGCTTTCCAAAACACAAAAAGACCAAAAATATTTCTGTTGTTTCTCTCTATTTGTTTCTTTAGTTGGTTTGCTTTGTTTCTTTAGTTGCATTTTAATATTCAAAAACCGAAAAATATTTTGTTTTTTTTGTTTGCTTGCTTACTTTTATTCTTGTTTCATTTCAAAAAAACCAAAAAGATTTTGCTTTTTTTGTTTTTTCTCGTTTTCTTGTGCTCTAATTGAAAATCCCAAAAATATTTTGTTGTTCTTCTCTATTTTCGTAAAGTTTGGTGCAGAGTTCAACAGTCGTCCGTGATTCCTTTGAAGCTTGGTTTTAATTATATATTTTATTCAAACCACAAGTGAAGAGCAATAATGACGATCTACGATAATTCAAGAGTGGTGAGAGGTTGGTATGAATTCTATTTGCTTTCATTTTTGTACATATATCCATCTATGTGAGCATGCTTAGTTTGTTCGTAAAAATATGTGACTTAATGGCTGCTTAATAGTACGTGCTCTCTCATGTTTTGTTCCAATTTATTATTGGTAAATGACCTGTCATATAAATATTTGTTCGCATTGTTCTATTCATAGAAGGGTACGTAATTGTGGTAGTCTCCTCTGACTGTTTCATTTGAATCGACTTGGCACATGCTCACGCATGCTAAGACTGAAAATAAAAAGTCAATAAGCCTCGATGATTTATTTTTCCTTAGAGTTCTAGTACCAATTTTATGCCTCAATTAATTTTTTTTATCGCAAACATGATTATGATAGTTGTTGCTCTCTTGATTGTCGCTCCCTGTCTATTGCTAGCCTTCACCTGTACTGAGTATGGAATTCTACTCGTGCATCCAACTCCTAAAAACCAAAGTTTCCAATTGTGTACACCATACCTACCTACATGTGGTATTTAACTGCCATTCCAAGTAAATTGCTCATGTGCTACCTTTAAAACCTTCTAAAAATTATTCCTGTTTTGTGCCCCCGTTTTAGCTCATGAGGACGTAAATAGAGAATCTTTATCTCACTTGTTGATTGGATTTCACACCCTGTACTAGTGGCTTCATCCGCTTATCCAAATGATAGAAGAGCTGGCAGCGGTGTGCCTAGCCCCAAATTAAGACAAACAAATTTTCTTCACTATTTTTGCCCCTGATTTACCAGTCAAAGCATAATTGTGTAAACAAAAGAGAAAGAGGGATGACCTTCTACACCAGTTGCGTCCTTCACCATGGGAGCCGCTCTTGTGAATCCAGTTGGCTTGTGACATACTGTATTGTCTGTTTACCATTCGTTGACATAAGCATACACATCTCTTAAAAATGTTTTCAATGCCTCTGTTTAATAAAATAAAAGCTCTAGCACATGAGTAATCTCTGCTTCCCTCCGCGAAGGGCCTTTCTTTTACTTTTATGTTGAGTCTCCGCCATATTCTTTGAGAACTTTCTTGAGAGCATAATTATCATTCTTAGTGTAATGTGTTTGTCCCAAAGCACGGTTGATTGTGGTATAATATTAATACTTGCATCTTTGATATCTTTACTTCTAGTCTTCCCTTGAACTTCAGAGGTGCCCTGGCATTTATGTTTTGCCCCACACTTAAGGGCAAGCGAGATACCACTTTAGCAGATCCTATTATGAATACTTCAATCTTGTAAATAGTTATGCTTCATGTTGTTTATTATTAATATGTTGTTATCTCTTCATGGTTTGCATAGCTATTAAGTGACAATATCTTGCATGTATCTTATCATGAGCATAACTAAGTATTTGATCATATAGTGAGTATATTTACATCATATGAAACAAATGTGTTCGTAAAAGTCTTTTATCGCACTCAGTTGTCACTGAATTGCTTGAGGACAAGCAATAAGCAAAGCTTGGGGGGAGTTGATACGTCGAAAACGTATCTCCTTTTCCGAACACTTTTCCTATTGTTTTCCTCTAAACTTGTGTGTTTTGAATGCAACTAACACGGACTAACGTCGTTTTCAGCAGAAATACCTTGGTGTCTCGTTTTGTGCAGAAAAATCAACTTTCGGAAAATTGCCCAGAAAAGACCCATTTGCTCTTAAAACACCAGAAGACCCCCGGAGCCAGAAGGAGGCCAAGAGAAGAGCCACAGGGGGGCCACACCACCCACTGGCGCCCCCCTTGGCCGCGCCAACACATGGCGTGGGCCACCCAGAGCCCCCCTCGGTCTCCCCTTTTGACTACAAATATTCTTCAACCCTAAAACACAGCGGGGTGGTGGTGGGGGGGGGGGGTTCGATAGTTTTCCAGAAAGAAGTCCGTAGCTCCGCAGCCATCGCGAATCCTTTTTCGAGGTTCAGAAACTCCATTCTGGCACCCTGCCGGGATGGGGGATTGGAGGAGATCATCGCCACCGTCATCAACAGCGCCTCTCCATCGACCATCCATATTTCCCCCATCCATGTGTGAGTAATTCCCCCGCTGTAGGCTGAAGGGGAAGGTAGGGATTGGATGAGTTCGTTCATGTAATAATGCCTTGATTGTTAGGGCATAGTGCCTAGTATCCTCTATTAGTGCTATTGACATTATTGCAACTTGTTATGCTTAATGCTTGCCACTTTGGGCCCGAGTGCCATGATCTCAGATCTGAACATGTTATTGAATCGCGATGATAATTATTGTTTCTTGATCATACCTGCAAGTTGTTTACACATATCGTTGTCTGGAACCCGAGGCCCCGAAGTGACAGAAATTGGGACAACCGGAGGGGATGGCTGTGATGTGAGGATCACATGTGTTCACGGAGTGTTAATGCTTTGCTCCGGTGTTCTATTAAAAGGAACACCTTAATTACCAGTAGTTCCCTTTATGCCCGCTGAAAACGGGCTGGTAGGACAATAGATGTTGTGCAAGTTCTCATTGCGAGCACGTACGACTATTTACGAAACACATGCCTATGGTTACTTAGTGCTTGGATGTTTATCTTATTTATCTGCAATGTCCATGACTTGATCATTATATGAACTATCTTATCCATGCAACGCCTGTTCATCCATCCCTATGTCTATAGTATTTAATCCCGCTGTTTACTTCAATCACCACAGCTGCTGTTTTCATAGTACAATTGTTATTATTTCACTACTGTTGCTACTATAAAACTGTTACTACTGATAAACCACTGCGAACAAGTCCACTTTCAGGTGCAGGTGAATTGACAACTCACTTGTTAAGACTCACAAATATTCTTTGGCTCCCCTTGTGTCGAATCAATAAATTTGGGTTTTACTTCCTCGAAGACTGTTGCGATCCCCTATACTTGTGGGTCATCACCCCCTTACTTCTTTACAATTTTATAGAGCCCGTCTTTCTTCCCCAAATTCGATTTCCACACATTTCTTCCGTCTGTCTCTCCCAAACAAGTCCATGTGCGCCTCGGTGGAGCCTCCATCTCCCAAACCCCCTTGCCCCCCGCCCCGCCCCCGCCCGACCACGCCGCCTCCGTGGTGGAACCATCGTCCACCGCCGATGACAACCCACTCGACATCATCACGAGGACAACAAAGGTTTCTCGCGTTCTTAGGATTGGCGGCTACAAAGCGCTCAAGGGGTTCCAGACGGGAGTCAGCTGTCGGACTCCAGCGTTCACCGTCGGTAACCAATACTGGAATCTAGTCTACTTCCCCAATGAGGACACCGTGGAGAATGCCGACTACATCTCTGTCTTCCTCTTTCGGGCGAGCGGCCTTGCCATGCCGGTGATGGCGTCCTTCGGTTTGAGTCTCCTTTACCACGACGACGAGCCAATGCGAGGCTACACCCAGACAATCTACCTTCCATTCGTGCAAGGCACACGCCATGGATTCCCCAAGTTCAGGGCCGGTCCATATGGGAAATTTAAGCTAATTTATTTATATCAAACTCTTATACTTTAATATAACTTAGATTTATTATATTACATTCTTATAAGTGTATCTTATCGATATAAAGTTAACGCATTTAACTCAATATAAATTTTGCTAATATTGCACCTATCCTTTTTGTACAGAAAAACATTCAAAATACATCTAACTTTTGTTGAATCTAAATATTTTGTAAAGAAAACTATGTTAGTTTTTGTTGTTGTTTGCACATAGACTAAAGTCGTAAAACAAATTCTGCACCTCTTCATTTTTTGAAGTTGAATTATAGTTAACTGTCTATAACATTTTGGGAGACATGTCTACTGAGTCTATTCTAACAACTATCTTAATAGAAGTTTCAAATGTATCAGTAGATTAAAAAATTTATAAGAAATTCTAGAGGATAAATTGAAGGGTGTCTTACAAGCAATAGAAGCTTAATAGAATATATTCTAACAAATATCTTAGTAGAAGCTTCTCATGTTATTTCGTTCAAGTGTGTTTTACCAGTAACATTGTTTTCATTAATAATCCCACGACATGTGATTATATGTACTTAATGTTGAAATATAAGCATTTAAACTAACCACCAACAGTCATACAAAGTATTGATGATTCTATAAATTTCACATTCATATGGTTCGATCTATTATGGTCGTTGAAATTTGTTTGATATTATATAGTGTACACAATTTATCATGTAATTTTCTTAGATATAAATTCGTACATGATATTAAAACTAGATACATAGTTACCATACCTTTCATTAACTCTAATTAAACTTTGTGAGTGCTGACCGGTTTGTGTTTTTTATGAGTAAACCATGTTGGTTTTTTCGTACCATATACACGATCTATGGTGAAGACTACCTGCTAACTAACAAGTAAACTTATCTTACGAGACTGGTAATTTTATTGGCCCGTGGAGCATGCCATGTTAGATCATACTTTAGGTCTGCTCTAGTCCCTTGAGGTGGCCTTGTCGGTGCCACAACCAGTTTGCAACGAGTGTCAACCACCACTGTAGCCATAGGTGCCAATCATTATGTTGCCGAACGGGCGCTGCATCAGTTTTTTCTACATTGTCCATTGGCTAGTCATCACCATCGGTTGTATTGTCATGCTCATCCTCTTCATGGTGTACTACCCGAGGACATATTGATGGTGCGCATTGTTCTGAGAGCGTTGATCTTGCTCCGGTTAGAGCGTGTACAACATGAGATTCTGTCTAAGAAAATTCTAGACTTGGGTCTAGCGCACCAAAAACTGCTCCAGCGCTTAGACATAGCTAGTGGACCCCATCTAAGAGAAAGAAAATAATTTATCTGTTATATCCTCTACACCATGCAGACACAACATATCTGACAGGTGGACCACTTGTGGTTTTTTATTCTCTTAGTCACCATGACTAATACTAGTCCTATGTCCATAAAGTTTTTAGCTAGACACACTCTCTGCACTGTTTAGACCTAGGACTAGTAAAAAAAATGCTCTTAGTCACACCCTTAGACACAACGCTGCACACGCCCTTATGAGCTTTGAATTGTCTCACCTTTGTCTTTCCTTTGTTTTTTCTGGGAGCTTCTAAATGCCACCCACAGGCGGCACTTCGCTTCCACCGCCCGCGGGGCGGCACTGATGGGCCGGCCCACTTAACCATTCTCCCCCCTTTTTAGTAAAAAAAGGAACAAAAATAAATTTAACAAAAATAAATTTAAACAAAAAATATGAAAAAAACGAAAAGGGACTAACAGACAAAAGACACACACAAAATTAAACAAAAAATTGCTTTTTTATTTTAAAAAACAACAAAAATGGATTGGACGCCGGAAACGGGCCGGTCTAACAATCGCGTCTTCCAGGCAACGCGCAAAAAAATGGCCGCCTGAGAAATCACTAGAAAAAAGGAAACCATCCAAAAGGTCACACTCACACGTTGTGCTTGCAACAAGTGTCGCATTTTTCCTTCTCGTGCACTCCTCTCGCGACAAGTGTCGCCTTCTCTTTCCTCGGGCCCCACCATAGGTGCTTGCATGTGTGATAAGTGTCAACACGAGAGAATTTTGGTGTGTTATCTCCAGATTCGTTTTTTGGAATTACGAACCGTTTTCATATTTAAAATTCTTCCGTCAATATTTTCAAAACTAGATCCCGCGTTTATATGTTTCAGAAACATTTTTACGGAATTTTTTACTCACTGTTCTATATAGTTTATACTTCCAGTAGCAACGTGGGTGTGGATGTACACCATGTACATCCAGTAGCAGCGTGCTTGTACACCATGTACTTTTAGTAGCAACGTTGGTGTACATTCAGAAGCAGCACATGGGTGTATGTACACTACTAGCGTCGGTGTACATCTAGTGCGTGTACTTTCATGTATATCGTGTGTATACTTTCAACATCAATTTTTGTATACTTTCAGATAATGTGTGTACTTTTTAGGTGAAATGCCGTAGGCGCTTTGTTCGAGACGAAATCGAGCGGTAGCACGCACTACGACCAATGCACGCTTCGACCAATGTGCACAACGACCTATGTACCCCGTTCAAGTTCTTTATAAATGGTTATCGAGGCGAAGCCGAACCGTAAAAAAATATCGAGGCAACGCAGAGCCATAGTATTGTACACATTATGTACTTCGCGTGCTCCTCGAAACACATGTTCAGTTGCTGGAACTGCGTGATCAGACGCTTTCGCAAACGTACTGCTTAAGGTTAATCGGATCTGCGAGCAGACAAGAGTTGAGTAGACTGGAGATCGATCGAGCTCACTCGGGGAGGTAACAAAAGTTCAAACGTGTTAAAGTGTCCGAAAAGCAAAGGTAACAAGTTCTTTTTTGGACCCAACTTGGCAGCAAACCACTACAAGAAAGATGACATTTAGTCACCAAGCAATTGCCACCAAGCAGTTTGGTGGCTATATGTGTACTATTTGTCACCAATAACCTAATAATTTGGTTACTATTGCTTCACTGAACCTTTAGTCACCAAGGATGGTAACTAAAGATTGTTATTTAGTAACCAACAAATGCAATGTTGGTTTCTAAATACATTCAGCAACCAGGTTTTAGCAACTACAAAGAAATCGAGAATATTGGTGACAGTAAATAATTAGCAACCAATAGTTGATCTCTAGTAACCAAGTATTGGTGACTAAAGGTCTATTCTCTAGTAGTGAACAAAGCCACGGTCTCCAGTGCCATTTGAGAAAGATAAAAGGAAAACCGATCGGATCGATCCCTGAGCAACTGCCCGATCAACCCACCCGTGGCCCCTCCATCCCCTTTCGATTTTTCGTACTACCGATAGAAGAATTATCATGTCACCAACACCGTGATGCCGTGGTCCCGTACGGAGGAAAAGAAAGTCGTGTACGTAAGTCTCGCCACGCGTCCATTGCTCGGGCAAGCCTCTCTCACGCTAGCCAGAAGGAAGCCTTTTCCTAGTAGCATGATGCCGTCTTTGTCCACAGATAAGGACATCTCCTACGAGGCTGCTCAAATCCGGACCCAATTGATCCGGATTTTATTTATTTGAGCAGCCGTCCGGGCCACTGTCCGCGCGGATTTGGTCTCTGCACTCTACGGGGCTGCTCATTTAGTGGCCCGGGCCCTATTTTTTTCTAAGTTTTTGTTCCAATGGATACTTTGAGATTAAAAACAAACACAATACTTTAAATAAAATACGAGTTATTTATTACAAATTTGACCGTTCAATAAAGACACAAATAAGTCTTAATAAAAATTATGAAGTTCAAATAAACACAACCGAATAAAAAGTCTACTGGTTCCCTACGAAGTTCCAGATGTGTTGCACCAAATCATCCCGAAGTGTGCGGTGGGTGTCCTGATCACGCAACTCGTACTGGAAGTCAATGAAATCCTCAAATGTTGCCACTCCTCGCTGGGGCTCCACGTTCTCACCCTGAAACAACCAGTTCTCGTCGTAGACGCTGTCATCGCGCTCATCCTCTATGATCATGTTGTGCATGATCACACAAGCAGTCATCACCGACCACATAACCTCCGGGCTCCATGTTCTAGCAGGGTGCCGAACAATAGTCCATCGAGATTGAAGCGCACCAAAAGCACGCTCCACATCCTTTCGGGCACTCTCCTGCTTTTGGGCAAATCGTTTCCTCATCTCACCTTGAGGATTGGAGATGGTCTTCACAAAGGTAGCCCACTGGGGATAGATACCATCAGCCAGGTAGTATCCCTTTGTGTAGTGGTGGCCATTGATATCATAGCTCACCTCGGGGGAGTTGCCTACGGCAAGTCTGCCAAACACCGGCGAGCGCTGGAGCACGTTGATATCATTGTGTGAATCTGCCATGCCAAAGAACGAGGGCCAAATCCACAGATCATGCGAAGCAACTGCCTCGAAAATAACCGTGCACTCACCAACATGGCCCTTGTACTGCCCCTGCCAACGAAATGGGCAGTTCTTCCACTCCCAGTGCATGCAATCGATGCTTTCAAGCATCCCAGGCCACCCTCTGCTCTCGTTGATCGACAACAGCCGCTGAGTATCGGCAACAGTTGGTTCCCTCAAGTACTCCGGGCCAAAGACCTGAACCACAGTTTCACAAAACTTGTACACAGATTTGAGGCATATGGATTCACTCATACGCAAGTATTCATCAACCAGATCACCAGCTACTCCATATGCGAGCATCCGAACTGCCGCGGGTGCATTTTTGATAAGAAGAGAAGCCAAGCTTACCGGTGGCATCTGGCTTGCACTTGAACCAATCATCATAATCGAGCACCCCGAGTCGAATGCGGTTGAACGGGTCCCTTTTCATCCGAAAACGGCGCCGGAATAGCTTCGTCGTGTACACCGGATTGGTTGGGTGGAAGTAGTCCTTGTATAGCTGGGCATGGCCGGCTGCTCTGTCCCTGTCCAAGGCCGCCGCATGGCCGGGAATGGACCCTCTGAACACCGGCCGCATCCTTGAGATGTGGTCATTGACCACGAGAGTGGCAATGAGGATGTCGCTCTCGTCCTTGGAATCGGACTCCGACGAGGACGAGTACATGATCACGTTGTTGAAGAAGAACTCGTCGCCGCTGTCCGTCATTTTTTGGGCCGAGGTCGGGCAGGCACACGGACGAACACCTTGTGTGCGTCCCGTGGGGGTGAGGAGGTGGACCGGGCGGTAGACAGGCCGGCGAAACGCCTTCGGGCCCGGCGGCGGCGTGGGTGAGAGGTGGGGGTGGAGGGGGTGGTCGCCGTGGCCGGTGGGGGTCGAACGGCGGCGGGGTCGCCAAATCGGAGAGCCAGCAGCGGTGAGGTGGGTCGGGGGCGGCGCGAGGTGGGATGAGGAGTCGTTGGGCGCGGGCCAGGGAGGGAGTCCACTGGACACTTTGTTGTCTGCGGGACTGCTTAAATCTGGACCAAATTTGGTCTGGATTTAAGCATCCGGGGACAAAAAAACGGACCGTGGTCCGTATAAGCAGCGCCGCAGGGGTTTGGTTTTGGCCCAGTCTGCTCAAAACGGACCGGTTTCAAGGGAGAACGAAAACGGGCTCGCCCCTGTCGTCCCCCGCGGGCGACCGGGCGGGCGGATCCCCGTCGCTCCTCTCCTCCCCCCCACTCTCTCGTTCCCCTCCGCCGCCGTCGGCGTGGGCCGCCGGGCAAAGCCCGGGCGGTGCCGGCGGGGGCGGCCTTTCTCCACCCGCGTGACCGGGGATCTGCGCGGGGGCAGGTTCGGCCGGCGGCGGTGCTCACAGGGTGGCGGATCTCGACGGAGCGGGGAGGCACGACGCGGTGGAGGCGGTCACGCGCCCGGCGTGGTGCTTGGCCGCGACAGGCAGCAGCGAGCGCGGCCGGACGCTGGCGGATGGGCGGCGCTGGCCTGCTCGGGCCCGATCTGGGCCAGTGAGGGCCCGATCTGGGCCTGGCGGGCGGCGGCTACCCCGACCACGTTGACGGCTGGCTGCTCTCTCCCGATGTGCTCGGGCGCCAGGTTCGGGCCAGAGGGGGCCCTTACCTGCTGGCTACTTGCAGACCCTCCTATGGCGGTGGTGGGTGGCGCGGGTACACCGTGGTAGGGAGGATGGCGGCCACAACCCTCGTGCTGCAGCGTGGCGGAAGGATCTTTACGGGCCTATATCGGGCCCGGCCGGGCCAGGTGGGCCTGGTGTGCTCCTGCTGCCATGTCCGGTCGGCAGCCGCATCTCGCGGTGGAGGACGGTCTCCTCCATGGGGCGGTGGTGCAGCCGGTGGCCGGATCCTGGCCAGAGGGGCCTAGACCTCGCCGTCGGCTTGCGGGATGTAATGCATCTCTGCTGCCCTCTTGCTACATCGCTCTGAGCCAGGCGGGCTTGGAACTAGCGCTCCTCCACCTCCATCGCCTCTTGGGCCATCGCGGTGTGTTTTCCCTTGCCTCAGGTCTAGATCCGCGGATGCCGGGGCGGCGGCTCTGGTGGTGGGAGTCATGGCGCTCGTGGGCGGAGCTCATGGCTCGGGTGCATCCTAGTTGCCATGGTCGTGCGGGCGACGTGGTGGCTAGTGCTCGACGAGTGATGGGATTGGTGTGGCCGTGGCTACATCGTCGTCTAGAAGTGGAGGGTTTGCCGGGTGAAGACCCTGCCTTGCTTTGGCTAGGCCGACGACGATGGCGTCCGTGGGCGTCGTTCTCCTTCATGAAGGCGTCGTTGGGGCTATCCTCCGTTCTTCGAGTTACTCCGGGTGAAAACCCTGATCCGTTTAGGATCCGGCGGTGGCGGCATTCCGGTGTCGTGCCCTTCCTGAAGGCACTGTCGTGGAGTGCATCGTTCGTCGGACGCGGCTTCGTCTACTTACTGGGTAGCGTAGTTGGTCTTTGCACCTTTGTATCTTGCCTTGGGTGTGTTTCGTGTGGTGTTGGGTGTGGTGTCGAGTTGTATGTTGCCTTGTATGTTGTTGCTTTATTTATAAAGCGGGGCGAAAGCCTGTTTCGTGTGCTCAAAACGGACCGGTCCGGGGACAAATGAGCAGAGATATCCTAAGATTTGCCTTCTTTTTCCTCGGACTAATGTGATAGATGTATTAATTTGGTTATAGGCCCTACAACTCAGGGGCCAGGGCGGTCGCCCCTCTGCCCCGCCCTCTGGGCCGGCAAGTTCGTCTGCAGGGGCCAGGGGCTACCTCGAGCGCTCCAAGCACCTCAGTGAAGACGAGTTCCACCTTAGTTTCGAGGTCAGCGTCCTTCTTCAGGTCCACGGCGAGGAATCGACCGCACCTAGGCTACCACTACCACCACCTGTAGCCGCGCGTCACCTTGGAGATCTCCTCGAGAGCGGGGAGGGCACTGATGTCACCTTCCTCGTGGACGGGGAACGATTCAGTGCGTACCAATGCATCCTCGCGGCCTGGTCACCTGTCTTCAAAGCTTGCCTATGGGGATCAACCAGGGATGGCGATCCAAGAAACGCCATAGTCCATAGACATCCAACACATGCGCCCAGACATGTTCAAGTCTTCAAGATGATGCTACACTTCATCTACACCAAGTGGCTTCCAGATTTCAGATAGATATGCCATTGGACAACTGAAGAAAGTCTGTGAGATTGGTCTGTCTCGGAGTATGAGTGTTGAGATGGCTGCATCAACCATGGTTCTGGCCGAGCAGCATGGCTCTGTGTTGCTCAAGGAGAGGTTGCCCATGTTGCAGAGGTTCCTTGTTGCTTCTGATAGATATGCAGTACTCCGTATTCGTTTTCTGATGTATCTTAGTCCTAGTGCTCCGGTAGCACGGGCTCTACAGAGACGGCCCTTAACGGGCGACCCTTCATCGTCCCGTATCATCTCGGGCAGTATACGCACTCCAAAGAGATGTAGAAAAATTAGACAACCTCCTCAACTATATATGGGAAGATACGCACTCGACTGGTCCTCGATCATATATATGCAAGAAGTCTCAAATTGTTAATGATGTAGTATCTTTTGGTTGCTAGAAATTAATTTCACGGGATATTTTTGCACTGAAGTTGTTTATAAATACTCACCAGCTCCAGCTAATACCCTACAACACTACAACTAGACCATGTGCAATCTTTTATTTTACTTTACACCAAAGTCGGGATTTTTTTTCCTGCATTTTGGGTTCATGCAAACTATCAAAATGTGTTTTAAAGGGTAACCATATGAAACTCCCATTGGATACAACACGTCTGATACCAAGTTTCGAACTATCATTTTATTTGCGAGAATAACAGTATTCTGGGAACTATTTAACCATCATACCTAGCAAATTTATCCATGTATCCGGATACCGGTGGATACCGTGCCTGCTAGACCGAATTATGGAGGAATTTCTTCTATGCAAACTAGTGGGTTGGAATGATGCACCATGGATACCCATTAGATGCGTCGGTCCTAAACCACATACATAGCCCTGAAATCCTAACCTCAAGTCACCAAATCCCAAAGGCCAAGGCCCATGACCTAACCTAAGTATTGTGTTGTGTGAGTGTGAGACAATAAGTATTGTGTTGTAAGCAACAATAAATACTTTTATTATATCGATATTGTTTGACATTTACTACTGATTGAGGCTTCTATTTTCTCGTGCCAGTGATATCTTCATTTGTCATATTTTTTTTATTATTACCAACTTGAATCTCTGAGTGAACCATCGCCATATACATAGAATCTACCGAAAACTCCCCGTCTCCTGCTAAATTCCAACGAAATTCATCTGGACCTGTGATAATTGGACTAAACCCAATCTATCTAACAAGGCATCCAAGACTGAAGTCTTGGTCCAGTGATATCTCGTCCGAACGTCAAATTAGGAGTATATTTGTGCATAACAGTAGCCAGCGTGTCTCCTTTATTACGAACAATATTGTATAAGGCCGGATACTGTTATCGGAGTGTGGTGTCACCTAACCACCTATCCTCTGAGAACCTTATCTCCAATTCATTCTTAATACTAAATACCCCCAAAGCGAAAGAAATGTATCTTAGTCGCCATCAGGTCATTCCAAATGTGTGAATAACTAGGTTACCATATTAACTGTGACAAAGCTTTAGTGCTAATGTACTTTCACTTAGGAAGTGTTTGCCATACACCATCCTTAGTAAGCAGCTTAAAAGCCATTTACGAAGGTAGACGCAGCTGAATAAACCAGAGCTCGGACCCGGGTTTCACGGAGCGCGCCGGATGGGCGATTCCTCGCCGCCGCCTGGCTCCTCCGCGGATCCATGGTCTGCCGGAGGGCTTGGAGCCGTGCCTAGCCCGCTCCTCTTGCTCCCCGCGGAGATCCAGCTCCCTCTTCTTTTCCCACCGCCCACCACCCGCCCACCCCCCGCCGCTACAACTCCCCCGTCGCCTACCCACAGCGCCACCTCCCTGCACCTATCTTCTCCGTCTGATGATGCTCGTGGACTCAAAGCTCCTGAGATTTCCCACGCTGGTGATGCCCGCGGGGCAACCCCGCCACCTGTTGCCGCCGACCTCGCTACGACTGCTTCCTCATCCCTCGTCACCAGCTACAGCTCCGCTGCCTCGCATCCTCGCCGGCGGACTCGTCCCGCCGGTGCGCTGCAATCCAACCCAGGTACGGCGTTCTCCCATCTAGTCTTTCACCAATTCCCCACCACCGTGGCTTTCTCCCCCAAATACAAAAAGATTTTTGCCCCCGGGCGGTTCTGGATTACTCCATAGAAACTTGGAAAAAATTGCAACAGGTTTATTCTGAAAAATGCTTTCTGCTTTACAGTCACCCCGACTCCTTTTTTGTCTACCAAATTCACCCGTTCGTGTTCACGAGAGTCGCCGCTTCCATTGCTGTCGCCAAGCTGATTATTAGCTCGGGCTCCTTCGGTATAGGAGAATCCAGCTTCAAACTCCACTCGTCCCGTGCGGACGCCATGAACGCCCTAGCTTTGCTCGCTGCCTCTCCTTCCCCCCGGTGCCTCCGATGTGCTCCTGCTCCCCCGAACGCGGGCTGACCAGAGTTGACTTGCTGACTGTTGCACCTTGCCCTCCTAGCAGTGGGTCCGCCCTCGCCTCTAGCCCGCATGGTGAAACAATTGATCCCCCCAGATGCGACCAGACGTGTGGGCCCGCCTCGTGTTTGGTGGGAGGAGAAAACGCCTTTTCATCCCCGCACCGGTCGCCCCCTGGCCCCATACCGTCTATTTCCCCTCAAGTTTTCCCCTCTCTCGACTCTCACCACTTCGTCCTGTCCCCTCTGCCACCGCCGCGCACCGATCCCATCTCCACCTCTGTCAGCGCCGCGCGGGTTCAGTCCGCGATGCCCGGCGCGGAGCTAAGCCCTACCCCCTCCCCGCGCCGCCCGGGACCTTACGCCGCCCATCCATCCGCCCCCTACTTAGAGGCCCTGCTCTCCCCGGCTCCTCCACCCACTCCTCGCCGTTTCTCGTTCGTCTTTCGCCCTTCCCGCTGCAAGAAACACTGCTTCCCGTGTCTTAGCTCTGACCACCCTGTGCGAGACTGCCGTGACCCGGTCCGCTGCTTTTGCGGCCGTTTCGGCCACCGGAGTCGGACATGTAAGCATCCTCCTCTTTCCTAACTTCCTTCCATCCCCTGCTCGACTTTGACTGCGATTAACCCGGATCTCCCCGCCTCACACGAGCTCTGCCCCCTCTTCCCCCAGGATGTCCTCCGTTGTCGCCACCAACCGGTCCCGGTCGCCCTCTCCGCCCGAGAGGGCCCAGGTCCCTGCGCTCCCGCCGGATCGGCGGGCCCCCGCTGTTCTTTAGGCCACCGACTCCGTATCCGCGCGGCTACGTCTCCCCGTGGTCCTCTTCGCCTTCTCCCGTGCTGCCTGTGGCCCCGCGCAGCGGAACGGGCGTACAGGTGGTCCCTGCGGCCTCGGATCCCCTGCCTCGCTCCCCCGCGGTTTGCTTCATGCCCATGGTCGGGGACCTTGCTCGGAGCCGACGCTACGCTTTCGCCCTCCTCGACCCTCCCGCGGCGAGCCCGGGCTTCGTGCTTCGTCGCGCTCTGGAAGAACGCGGCGGCAACCCCATGGTTGGACTCACCGCTTCTCATTACGGGGCCTTGATGGTGGCCTTCACCTCTCAGGTGGAGAGGGAGGCTATCGTGGCACTCTTCCCGGCCTCCTTCCTTGGGCACTCAATCTCCCTCGAGAGGCCTGAGGACGCGGACAACATGTCCTCTTGGAGGTTCTCCCAGTTTGCCCAGATTTCGGCCACCGGGTTCCCTCTGGAACACTGGAACGAGGGTGGGATTCAGACTGATTTTTGTCCAATTGGAAGTGTTTGTTGTATTGATCCTCTATGCTTGAACGATCTCGATTTTTCTGCTGTCCTTCTTGTGCTGCACCTGGAGAACAAGGGGCATGTCCCTCCCTCCTTGGTCCTCCACGACTTCGAAGGAGAGACCACGACGGAGGTCAGCCTGCACGTGGTTCGCTCCTGGTCCAACGTCGGCCCCTTCTCCCACGCCGGGCACTACGATGGGGGCGGCGGAGACACTCCTCGACACGGGCAGCGGTCCTACTCTGGCCCGGGCCCTTTCTTCCCGCAGGGGGCTCCCCGCGCCGCGGCGGCCTGGACGACATCGACAATGCCTCCCTGGCACACCTCTCCCTCGACGACGCTGCCCCCTTGGCGGGCTCGGCTGGACCGCGGGCTGCTCCTGTCGCAGAGGCTTCCGACCCTGTGGCTCTTTGGAGCAGGGTGGTGGGCCGCCGGGGCGCCGCCATGTCTACTTCACCCACTCCACCCTGCCCTGCCTCCGGGCTGCTCTCCGGTGCCACGGCTTCGATCCTCTGGGACGGAATCCTTGCGCGTCGTCTCGCGGAAGAATTCCCCGAAACTGGCTTGGATGCTAATCAGGTAGACCCCCGTCGCGAACCTCTGTCGCCTTCCCCTTCGGTTCCGCATCGTCTCCTTTCTGACACGGTTTCTCTTGACCCAACTGTTTCTGCTCCCCTCCTTCTTCAGTGGTACGACTCGATTGCGCCCCCCTCTCTCCTTCCCCTGCGTCTACGGTGGTTGCTTCAGATGTGCCTCCTCTTCATCCCGGCGATGAGGCTCCCGTCCTTTCGACCTTCTCGGCCATGGCGGACGAGCACAAGGACGCCGCTAGGAAGCACCGTGTGCACCGCAAGCGCGCGGCGGATTCCGCGTTCAAGGAGCGGCGCAGCGCTCGCCTGGCTTCCAAGGAGCCTGCCATCTTCTCCGACATTCTCTCTCGGGCTAAAGAGATGAAGGCGCTTCGCCTCAACAGTTCCAAAGGATCGCCCCGCCTACGGGCTGTCCTCGCCAAGGTCTGCGCCGATGGTGTTGTGCCCGACCCCATCCCGTTGCAGGTTCTGCAGGACCTGGGCGCCCCCTGCGGCGTGGACCTAGCTGACGTCGCTGGGGTCCGTGCGGTGCCTGCGAGGGGTCCATGATCACCTCTGTTCTCTGGGGAGGCCACTGCGTTTGGTCCTGCCGCGGTTACGGCAGCTGCGTCGGCTTAGTGCGTGTTTGTAGCTCGCTGGTTCCCGTCCATGCGCCGCTCTCTGCCTCTGTGGCTGTCGGAACTAGCTTGTGCCGCTGCGCCGGCCCTCACCTTGCCCCCTGCCTTGTTCTCGCAGTGGAGGATCGTTGCCCCTTTTTCGGTAGTCTGTACCTTGGTGCTCTCACCTTTGATTATGCAAACAAGGTCCATTTTGATTGAATCCTGGAACATTAGAGGCCTTGGGGATCCTGACAAGTGCGACATGGTCCTGGCCGATCTTACTCTCCTTAAACCGCATATCGTGGCCTTTCAGGAAAGCAAGCTTGCTAATCTTCAACCTTGCAAAGCCGCGACTTTCCTCCCTTCGTTCTTTCAGATGTGTTGACGCCGCTGGCTCGGCCCGGGGCATCGTCACGGCGTGGGACTGCTCCCTGTTCTCTCTTTCATCCTCATTCTCCAGCCCTCACGCACTTACGGTTGATCTTCGTTTTTGCGCCGACAACTCCCACCTCCGAGTTACTAACGTTTACGCTCCCTGCTCTCGCGCTGAAAAAATTTCTTTTCTCCGAGACATTATTTCTCGCGAGCCTTCTGATTCTGTCCCTTGGATGCTTTGCGGAGATTTAAACCTCTGTAGGGATGCCGACGATCGCAACAACGATAACTTTAACCTCTCTGAAGCTACCCTCTTCAACAACTGTATTCACTCGCCCTCATTGACCTCCCTCTCAGGGAGCGTCGCTACACCTGGACTAACAACCGTGCTACGCCTACGCTAGACCGTCTTGACCGCATCCTTATTAACAACGCGTGGAACTCCTTATTTCCCTCCTCCTTTCTCTCTTCTCTGACCAAGGATATCTCCGACCACGTCCCTCTGCTCGCTACTGTCTCCTCCTGCATCCTCCGATCGCCCATCTCCCGGTATAACCGATCATGGGGGCTCCACCAAGGGTTTAGGGCTTCTATTGCGTCAGCTTGGCTTTCCACTTATCGTCCGGACGCAACGGATCGCCTCGTTGCCCGTCTTCGTCGCTGCCACGGGTGTTGCAAGTCCTGGACCAAACGGATGGCCCCTTTTAACCAGCGTGAAATTGATGCCCGCATTGTCATTGACCTTCTTGACCTTATTGAGGAACATAGGCCTCTTTCCACCCTCGAAGGTAGGCTACGCTCTCTTACCATCGAGGCCCCTCACCTATCGATCAAGGAGAGATGGGTCTACTGGCGTTCTCGGGCTAAAGTCCGCTTTGCTTTGGAAGGTGACGAAAACACTCGCTTTTTCCATGGGCTCGCATCGTGCCACAAACGCCGGAACACTATTCCGGCTGTTGACTTCGGAGGTACTAGTTTCTCGGACCACGAGGGTAAAGCTAATGCTCTGGACTCGTTCTTCCGGGACCTCCTTGGGTCCGCTTCAAACTGCTCCTGGAACTTTGCCCTGTCTTCTCTCTATCCTTCCCCGAACCCCCTACAGGCCTCCCTCACGTCTCCCTTTACCTCGGAGGAAATTCTCGCCGCCCTCTCAAAAATGAATATTGACTCTAGTCTGGGCTCCGATGGTTTCGGGCCTAGTTTCTTCTCCACTTTCGGGGCTTCGGTGAGCCCAGACGTCTTAGGGGTTTTCTCAAATTTTTTTTATCAGACTATTGATCTCTCTAGGATTAATAGGGCTTCCCTCGTCCTCCTCCCTAAGCACGAGGAAACACGCACTCCTGCTGACTTTCGCCCCATCTCCCTCCAGAACTACATCGCCAAAATGATCACAAAGGTGCTTACCTCCCGCCTTCAGACCTCCATTCACTCTTTAATCGACCCCGACCAAACCGGATTCCTCTCTGGCCACCGCATCTCCGAAAATATCATCTACGCCGCCGAACTTGTCCGCTCCTGCCATCTCCGCAAAGCTCCAACCATCGTGTTCAAAATCGATTTCCGCAAGGCCTTTGACTCATTAAACTGGGTAAGTCTTATCTCAATTCTTCGCGCGCGTGGGTTCGACGAGCGTTGGTGCGGATGGATTATGGACCTCCTCTCTTCGGGCCTCACGTCCATTATTCTCAACGGCGTTCCCGGCCCCTGGATCCGGTGCAAAAAAGGGTTGCGGCAAGGTGACTCCCTCTCCCCCTACCTCTTCATCATCGTCGCCGATGTCCTTCAGCGGCTGGTCCGACACGCTCACCTCTTGGGCAACCTCCACCATCCAATCGACCACTCCCTTCCCCCGGCCGTCCTCTAGTACGCTGACGACACCCTAATTATCTGTCACGGCGACTTGGCCTCGGCTACTTGCCTCAAAACAATCCTTGATAGCTTTGCCGCTGCCACGGGCTTGGCCATCAACTTTCACAAATCCTGCTTCGTCCTGATGAGTCTGGATGCAACTCTTCAATCTAGTATCGCCGTCTCTCTTGGCTGCCCCATTTCTAGCTTCCCTCAGCCCTACCTTGGGCTCCCACTCTCTCCGATTAAACTCCCTGCTTCTGCCTACACCTCTCTCATTTCGTCCTTTGATCGCAGGCTCTGTGGCTGGAGCGCAATGCTTTTGTCTTCTGGGGGGGGGGGCGTCTAGTTCTTTGTAATGCTGTTTTAAATAACCTTGCAACTTATTTTATGTGTTCTTTTCTTTTTCCACGTGGTGTTGTTGAAGCGATTGACAGGAAACGCCGTGCCTTTTTTTGGACGGGCAAGGACTCGTGCTCTAGTGCATGTTGCTTCATTTCTTGGGATAAGGTTTGTTTGCAGAAGCAGGTCCGTGGCTTCGGGATGCGGGACCTCCAACGAAAAAACCTCGTGCTTCTCATGACTTTTGTCCACAAGCTTCATCAGCGGTCGGAGCTCCCATGGAAAACATGGTTCTGGCGCTCATACAACCGCGACTTGGGCGACACTTCCCCCTCTCCATCCTTCCTGGAGTCCATTGTTCACGCATGCCTCCCCACCTATAGGTCCATCACTCGGTGCATCGTTCACGACGGTCGGCATGTTGCCTTCTGGTTAGATCATTGGCTCCCCGATGGCACGCTTGCCACCATGTTTCCTGCTCTCTTCTCCCACTGCCTACGTCTGAACATCACCATCGCCGCTGCCCGTTCCTCGGGGCTTGCACTTCGCCCGCGTCTCTCCTCCGTTGCCGCCTGCGAACTTTCTGACGTCCAACACATTGTAGCGTCTGTGGCCCTAGATGAGTCGGAGGACCACCGCATACTTGCCTGGGGGCCGTGCTCCGCCTTCAGCACACGCGCCGTCTATGCTATGACCTCCCCTGGGTGTGTCCTCGATTCCTCTTCGATCACTTGCTGGCGCTCCCGACTCCCCTCTAAGATCAAAATATTTTGTCTTCTTGCCGACTCGGACCGCCTTAGCACTAGGGCAAACCTCCACCATAAAAACTGTGCTCCTTCCCCTTCATGCGCCTCCTGCGGAGCCACCGAGACCACACGCCACATCCTCTTCGACTCCGCCGTTGCTGCAGATGTCTGGGATAGACTTGGCTGCACCATCCCCTCTCCGTGTTCCATCTGGGACATCGCTGCGCCCACTACTTCCACCCGCGTCGCCTGGGAAATCTGCCTGGGAGCACTCCTTTGGCAGCTTTGAAAAGGTAGAAATGATGTTGTCTTCAACCAGGTCGCTTGCACTGCTGCTGATGTCCTTCGGCGTGCCGCGCTGGACGTTACATGCTGGAGCCACCGTTTGAAGACGGAGGATCGCCCCTCTGCTGAGGCCCTTCGTGGTCTATTGTCTCATGCATCTTGTTTGTAATCTCTTCCTTGAACCCCCCTGTATTGCTCCCATATTGTAACATGTTTGTCCAATTTTGAGGGACAGTTTTCGGGTAATATATACAAGCGGTGGGGATCCTCTCCCCCCCGTTATTCTCGAAAAAAAGCCATTTACCCAGTAGAGCCGAATTCTTAACATGAAGGTCTTGAATCCCCAACCCTCTCTGATATTTTGGACGGCAAACAACATCTCATTTAGCCAGTCATCGCAGTCGAAGAAGACAGGCTCGGCTCGGTCCATCGCAGTATCGGGCCGATTCAAGGCCCCAACGAGCTAGGCAAAACTCGGTGTGAGCCTAAAAGCTCGGTTCTAAGAATGGTAAGAGCATCTCCACTCGTTCGCCCCCCTAAGGCCGTTTTTCGAACCAAAAATTTGCCTCGCTGGGGCGTTGTCGGTGATTGTTTTGGCCTAGGGAGGCGCCGGTTCCCACTCGTTACATCCTCAGCATGCCGAAGGAAAATCCTGGTTTGGCCCCGATTTTGAAAGATTCGGCATTAACTCGGCAGTTTGGGCATGATTCAACATAGTTTGGGCTTGATTCGGAACAAAAAGGCACAATTCGGCACAAAATTTAACACCACACATATTCTCGCACACGGTTCATCACATAAATCAATACGAATCAAATAGTTCAAAAGCAAATTCATAATTCAACAAGTTTTGAATACAAACGGAAACACATAAAACTAAGCGTCGCCTTTGCGCCTCAATAGATACTCCACTAAAGCATCTTGTAGGCGTTGATACGTCGTCAAGTCACATATCTGCGAACGCATACTGAGGAAGACAACTCATGCTGCAGGCACCTGGTGATCAACAGCTGCAAAAGTACCCTGTCTGAAATATGGTCCAGTGTCAACCACTGAATACTTCTTCTCACTCTCAATGATCGTGTTATGTAAGATCATGCAAGCATTCATCACTGATCACATCTGATCTTTCGACCAGGTCAGAGCCATTCCGTGGCTTTATCCATAAAAGGAATACTAAATCTTCTCTATTTTTTGTTCCTGAAGTAAAGATTTATTTTAGAAAAGGGTGAAGATTTTTGAGAGAATTTCTTAATGGTTTATGTATAACAGGCGCAACAAAGCGCGTCTTTCCCTTCTAGTTCTATACTGTGATGCATACGTAATGTCCGTCAAGGCGTCTAGCAGTACATGATCTACACGCGTATGTAACACATGTGTGCGTGCACTCGGTGAAGAGTGCGCGGACGATGTTGTCGATCAGCGTGTCTTTGCTCGACATACGAACCAAGATTTTAGAATATTATTCATCATATGCATATCTTAACATGAATAGCTCTTTCTCTCTCAAAAAAAAAAAAAAAACCACGAACAGCTCTATAGCCTAGTGGCTTTGTGTTTCAACCGAGGCTGGCATTGGCTCGGTCCGAGCGGCTCGTGGCACGTGCTGGGCTGGCACGAGGCTTGCCAGAAAAGCTCGAGCTTTCTTCAGGCTTGGCTTGAGCCGGCTCGCGTTTAGGAAGATTTACCATGCATGTCACCATCGCGGCGCGTCTAACGGTCCGACTGTACTCACTGGGCCTGACCTGGGACCCTTCTCGTTGCCCTCATCCTCCTCCGTCTTAGCTGGGCGTTCTGTTCACGTTAAGTATTCATTTTCAGATGTCTCCTACTCCTATTGATACGGTAGCATGATTCCTTCTTTCATTCTTTTGGGCTTAACTACAGTGACGGCCCTTAACAAGCGACGCTTCATCACCCCGTATCATCTCGTGCGTGATCGCGTTCGCAAGCGCGCTACCACGCAGGAGGACCGGACGATGTAATAATGACATAGTCGGGCAGTGTAAGCACTCCAAAGAGATGTAGAAAATTTGGTAACCCTTCTCAACTATATATGGGCAGATACGTACTCGACTGGTCCTCGGTCGAATATATATGCAAGAAGTCTCAAATTGTTAATGATGTAGTATCTTTTGGTCGCTAGAAATTAATTTCTTGAGATATTTTTGCACTAAAGTTATTTATAAGTACTGACCAGCTCCAGCTAATACCGTACAACACTACAACTATACCACGTGCCATCTTTTATTTTACTATACATCAAAGTCCGGATTTTTTTTTGCTGCATTTTTGGTGCATACGAACTATCAAAATGTGTTTTAAAGAGTGACCATCTGAACCCCCATTGGATACAACACGCCTGATACCAAGTTTCGAACTATCATTTTATTTGCAAGAATAACAATATTACAAGAACTCTCTAACAATCATACCTGGCAATTTTATCTATGGATCCGGATACCCGTGGATACCGTGCCCACTAGACTGAATTATGGAGAAATTTCTTCCATGCAAACTAGTGGGTTGGAATGATGCACAATGGATACCCATTAGATGTGTCGGTCCTAAACCATATACATAATCCTCAAATCCTAACCCCAAGTCACCAAATCCCAAAGGCCAAGGCCCATGACCTAACATAAGTAGTGTGTTGTGTGAGCGTGAGACAATCAAGTATTGTGTTGTGAGCAACCGTAAATATTTGTACTATATCGATATTGTTTGACATTTACTACCGATTAAGGCTTCTATTTTCTCATGCCATCTGACATTTACTACCGATTAAGGCTTCTATTTTCTCATGCCATCACTGTAGAAAGAGTTGGTGGCATTATTTCTATTTTCGCCTTGATAGCTAGACATCGGACATGTGTGAGCATGTAAGAAAATGTGTCCATGATGTCTTTGTCGATATCCATGGTCCATGGACCACATTTACAGAGTCTCGGTACAAGTAAAAGTGGTCAGGGCGATGGAGGGTTTTCAAGTTTGTGAAACGCTACTCGTCCACATGGACATAACTATTATGCAAATTTGTGAGTCTGCCAACGTGAAGTAATCAAATGGTGAATGATAAACACGGGGTGTTCTACAAAATTTAATAGCAAATTCTCTTAGATAAATTGATGGACCTATTGTTTTCATAACAACGTAATGGAAATCTAATATTTTCTCCGTTCACTTTTAATCTACATTCTAGCCTAGAAATTTGTTCCGTTTAGTCTACATCTTAGGCTCTGCACATTAATTCTCTCCTCGGTAATCAACACCAACACAGAAAATGAAGCAGTCTTGATTTTTCTATTGCTGTCATTACTTTTATGTGGCTTGGATTGGCTGTTCACATATCTAGGTACTCCCACCATCACAGTTTATAGGGCACACACGCAGTTTGAGAACACACTTTGACCTAATTTAGTCAACATAAATTAAATTTTATATCACAAAAATAATATCATTAAAAACTTCTTTTCAATACAAATTTAATGATATAATTTTTGTCATAAATAACTTATATTTTTTTACCAAATTTAATGGTTAAACTTTTTCTTAAACTACGTGCGCGTCTTGTAAACTGTGATGGATGGAGTAGTAATTTAAATACTTGCTAATTTGTCTTACAACTTGTACAATGTAGATTAAAATAGGACGGAGGGAGTATATCACAACCGCAACTATTACTGTAATGTCCATGTATGCTGATTGTATGAATAGTCACAATATTTTTACGTAAATATTTGTGGATACTTAACATACCATTAAAAATAAAGATTTTCTTACGATTTCTTAGGATTGGATGCAAAAATTGTGTTTTTTTTTATTCAGATGAGATTGTTGGACATCTGTTTCTTTCTTGTCCATTTTTCCGTTATATATTGAGATTGATTCATTTTACGTTTAATATCTCTCCTCCTATAAGCATTGCTAATATGTTCGGTAGTTCGGTTAATGGAAACGACAAAAGAATGAAAGTATGATTTGACGTGTCTAATGTACTATTGAAATTTTGAAATTACCGTAGCGATATTGTCTTTAACAAAGTGAGAGTTCCTTATTTTTTGCGGGTTACCAACAAGGTGCTTTACTGGATCAACATGTGATCCATCCTACTACATGCGGACCAGCGGGGTTTCATGGACTCTTATTCGGGCTATCTTTAGTCGAGGTGGATGCTGGCACAATAAAAGAATAGATGCTTAATGTCCTGTTTTTAACTGTTTGATTTTTATTGCCGCTTGTGTGATCTATGAGATGTAACTCTGAATACTATATACTTTTTAAACTATGCAATAAATTAAAGTTGTGTGCATCGACCGAACTATTGGGGTTACGATTTTACAAAACTACAGCTAAAGTCAATTTTATCACAAAACCACGACTTTTGGTTATGTAGTCATAATCCAGATCCCACGGTTTAGGTCGTTTGACAGCGCATCTGACTGACACACGGAGCCCACTAGGCACACAACATGTGGCATGGTGGACGGGTTGCCTCGTCAGATTTTCATGGACAAAGTTTAGACCGCTTTTCTACATGACCGTAATTTTGTGGTTAACAAATCACTGAAAAATAGAAAAATCCTCGTAAATCAATCTACCTTACCTTCCTGTAGCGCATATTCCGCCTTTTCGAGGGCTTGTTCTTCCTTGGAGGGCGTTTGCTCATCCTCTTTTGGGATTTCTTCCTCCGTTGGCTTAGCCTGCGCTGCCAAATAGACGTTGTTTGAGTGTCCAGTTTCTATCCGGACTTTCTCAGCAAAGCCCGTTCTATCATCATCCGAATCTGCTCTGGCTTCCGTGTCATCCTTTCTGTTTATTGCGGCCAGTATGGATTCATGTTTAGAGCCTTCCTTAGAGGGCTCTTCTTTCATCATGGCAACAAAGTGTGATATGTTTGCCGGAACTTCCGAGGAGTGCGGCTGCCAATCTGTTTGGGCTACATGTGTTTTCCTTACCCACGTTGACGGCATGGTGGGCGGGCGGAAAAAACTTGCTTCCTCCAAGAAACTCCATTGCTTCTGCCGTTAGCCCGACAAAGATGTTGAGGGAGCCGATGGGGAGAACGTATGAGCAAACGAGGTGGTTGCGTGCCGTAATGACCGTATTTTGACTGAAGATGCAGCCATTGTACTGATCCGGGACCGGGGTGCAGACGGTGATCGTGTCACCGATGGCGCCCATAAGTCCTGCTCGGAAGATCAGCCCACGCCACCGACCCCACGGTGGCCGCCAACTGTCAAGTTCTAGGGAATAGATTTGTGGCAGAGGATGACATATCCCGATGGTAGAGAGTGTGGGGGCGAACATATGGGATTTGCTAAGGACGAAGATACTGAGCTTTTTACCCATGTTCAGGTTAGCCAGACTGCCTCCCTACTTCCTGCAATATCAACTATGGTGGCGGTAGCCGAACACAGGTTACAGATACCTAGTCTAGAGTCTTGCCTTAGGGTTTGTCTCGTCCGACTTTATATAGGAAGACGGACCGAAGCTTAAAGGATAGATCCACCATCCAAACAACTAAACCTAATTTCTACGCCCTCCAAGAGTTAACCTAATTCGTATGGGCTTGTAGGGCCTCCGTCTGGAATGTCTTCTTGCACTCCATTCTACGGGCTGCCCAATACGGGTCCCACCGTATTACTTGGGCTGTTCCACAGTCCGGCCTTTCTAATGCAGGCGGATACCTCATTCCGGATATCCTCGACAAGACCTTTCTGTAGCTGCCTCATGAAGCCTAGGCCAAATAGATGGCCCTTGGCATAGAAGACTGTCAACTCAGATACAAATTCTGAAAAGTAGTTGGACACAGCCTGCACCAACAACGATCTTCACGACCAGACTGGCCCATGAAGGTCATCGTTTCTGCTCGTGACATCAGCTCAACAGGAAGACAAGTCGTACACACCATAAAAAGAAGTTGACTGACAAAGTCTTGCCTTAACCAAATCATCACTCACCATTGCCGCCATTATCGAGCTAGCCAGCACGCGAAACCCTACACTTAATTCATCCACTAGTTTCTCTGGACGATGCACAACTCAAAATATAATGCCACCAAGAATAGGATGATGAGGGATTGCCGTCATCATCTGATTCATATATATATTCCCGCGGAGGTAACGGGAGGAGGTAGGAGCTTCACCACCATGATGACTTCACGAAGGAGACGACACCAAGGCGTCGCCATCGCTGGCTCCGTCCACAACCAAGAGAAGATTTTCACCAGGATATGCTCCATGAGTCCTCCATCTAGCTTCCTGCACATGGAACGGCGACCTTCAGAGCTCTTATCGCCGGCCAAGCTCAATCCAGGCCCATCAGCAGGACGAACCCACAAGAATACATGGCTATTTATCAAACACTGTTGGAGTATAATAAAAGAGGATTTTATCAAACTATGCAATGAATTTCACAGTGCTAAGATCTCTTTGGAGAGTATTAATGGATCTTCCATTACTCTTATTCCAAAGATTAATTCTCCTGAGACAGTGAATGACTTCAGAACTATTTCTCGGACCAACACTTCCTTGAAATTTATCACTAAAATTCTGGCTAATCGTTTCCAGGATAAAATCTTTGGATGCATCCATGCTAATCAATATGGTTTCATCAAATCCAGAACTATTCAAGATTGTTTGGCCTAGTGTTTTGAATACATTTACCAGTGTAAACAGTCTAAGCAGAAAGTGGTGATTTTCAAGATTGATTTTGAGAAAGCTTTTGATACCATTGAGCACTCTGCTATTCTGCAAATTTTGAGATTTAAGGGATTCCCTCCCTTAGTGATAAAATGGGTCAAGGAAATTCTAGCCTCTGGATCATCGTCGGTTCTGTTAAATGGTGTTCCTGGCAAGCCTTTTGTATGCAAAAGAGGTGTCAGGCAGGGTGATCCATTGTCACCAATTCTATATGTGTTGGGTGGGGATCTGCTGCAAAGTATTGTTAATTTGGCCCTAAGAGAGGGAAGACTCCGGTTGCCAATTCCAATAGGTGGAGATTTTCCTATTGTTCAATATGGTGATGACACTTTAGTCATATTACCTGCTGAATCGGCACAATTGTTGGTATTTAAAGATTTGCTTAACCTTTATGCTAATATCTCTGGGTTAAAAGTGAATTATAACAAGTCTTCTATGATACCGATCAACCTTTCACAGCAGGAAACTGTTGATCTGGCTTCTGTCCTGGATTGTACTGTGGCCTCTATGCCCTTTACATACTTAGGCTTGCCTATGGGAACCACAAAACCAACTATCAAGGATTTTGCACCACTAATTGACAGAATTGAAAGGAGACTTTCTGCTACAGTCTCATTTCTTTCTTATGGGGATAGTTTGGTTCTTGTGAATTCGGTTATATCCTCCTTGCCCTCTTATTACATGTGCACACTTGTAATACCTAAAGGTGTCATTGACATAATTGATAAAGCAAGGAGGAGATGCTTATGGAGGAAAGACAAAAATAAGCAAAGAGTGAAATCTTTAGCTGCTTGGGATATGGTATGCAGGCCCAAAAACAAAGGAGGTTTAGGGATCATCAATCTTCAGATTCAAAATAGAGCTTTACTACTGAAATTCTTGGCAAAATTCTATAACTCTATGGATATCCCTTGGGTCCATTTAGTCAAGAATGCCTATTATTTTCAGTCAGTACCACATGCTGTGACTTCCTGTGGTTCTTTCTGGTGGAGAGGTGTTATGAAACTAGCTGATACTTGGTGCTCTTTATCTTCTTGCATTATGGGAAATGGATTTACTGGGCTTTTCTGGAAAGATTCTTGGATAGGACAACCTTTGGCACTAAAATTCCCGAGATTATTCTCCTTTGCCAAAGATCCTTTGTCCTCAATAAGAGATTTATTAATGATGACAGATCTCTCGGATGCTTTTCATTTGCCGTTTTAAAATGAGGCTTTCCAGGAGTATACTGATCTGCTAGTCATTGTGGCTAATGTTCAGTTGACTGACAGTGAGGACAGTTGGAGATGCAATTTCAATAAAGGGGTTTATACCCCAAGTAAATTCTACCAACTACAATTTGCTCATTTGCCTCCTGATGGGCCTGCAAAATGGATCTGGAAATCCAAATGCATGCCAAATCATAAATTCTTTGCTTGGTTGATTCTCAAGGATAGGATTAATACAAAGGATATGATCAAACGAAGGAACTGGAAGATTGAAGGCACTGATCACTGTGTTCTTTGTTGCACACATTGCCATGAGGATTGGATCCATCTGTTCTTTCAATGTGTTTTTAGCTCTCGGATTTGGAACTATTTGCAAATCAGCTGGAGTGATAACACACTTGTGCAAAATCTTACGCTTGCAAAAAAGTCTTTCAAAGGACCTTGTTTCACTGAGATAGTGATTCTTGCATGCTGGAATATTTGGAAGCAGAGGAATGGAGTCATTTTTAAATCGGAAAGACATTCCTTTATGGGATGGAAAGTGGGCTTCTTGTTAGATCTCCTTATGCTTAAGCATAGGTTGAGTGCTTCTGTGGCTGCTGACTTAGCTTTATGGATTAAGTCCTTAAATTAGATAGACTGGGATAGACTGCCTTAGTCTATTCCATGTATATTTGTACATATCTGTAACTGTAACACTCTTGGTTGGCAATAAAGGGCTATGGGGGACTCCCCTGCAGTAGAAAATGTTTCAAAAAAAAGAACCAGATCTGGAGGCAATCACCTCGAATCAGATTTATAGGAACCAACCGCATGATGTCACGATGTCCACGACCAACCAAAGCCACACTTGTAGGAGGGAAAGACGCATGGGAACCTAGACGTATGAGTCTAGATCCAGCCCGACGAAGGGAGTCACACTAGTAGCCGCATTGTCGACATGGCCAGATGGAAGCATGCCACGAGAGTCGCCGGAGCACACCACGTTGCGGACCGTCGCAAGCTGCATGCATAAGAGCTCCACCTCCACGCTACATGGAACCGACCCCGTGACGTCACTCTACGTGAACCCGTTGATGGTTGCTAATCCTGGTTCTAATACTGCATCAATTCAGTATTATTGCAGTACTTGCAGCGGAAAATATTTTATCCCATTTTTATATCGTATCGCACAGAGAGCATTAGGTTGGCTTCTGTCAATGCCCACAACTGGTAACCCACAAGTGTATGGGATCGCAACAGTCTTCGAGGGTAAGTGTAACCTAATTTATTGATTCAACACAATGGGAGTCAAAGAATACCTATAAGCCTTGGCAACTGAGTTGCCAATTCAGGCACACGTGAGAAGCACTTAACAAAATATATTAGTGACAAAAGGTGAAAAAATAGTTGTTGGCGTGGTGATGGGATGATTCTCTTGCGTCCTCAACACACCTAATACAATGGTGATTGTATGGATGCATGGGTTCAGCGAAGATATGAGAAAATAGGGTAATATGGAGGGTAAAGCAAGATATTGTATATCTGTAGTAAAAATGACATAAAGGTCACAAGTAAAAAAACTGAGAGAAACGGTATCGCAATGGTTGAAAGTAAGGACTAGGGATCATACTTTCACTAGTGGTAACTCTCAACAATATTAACATAATTAAACGTGTGATATTTCCTCTAACACTATGCATGATGGACGTTACTCGAAAATCATTCCTAATGAATCAAATAGGATGAGAATAGCGTAGAGCTACACAAGCACACCTTACAGTTCATGTTCCACATCTAGGGACACCCCAACCCTGTCACTTTGAGTATCCAAAGATAGTACTAACAAACACCACAATCTATCTCTTGAATAGTCTCTTTCTAATACATCCACACCACCCGCACTCTCACCTTGGCTCTATAAATATTATACTAAACACAAGTATCAAGAATCCTCATGATTCCATAGTTCAATCCAACAAAATAACAACAAGTGCATGATAAGTACCCCTCTAATCCATGATCCATGGAGGCACACACGACACCCGTACTGTCACTGTGGCACCGTGGGACAAAGGTGACTCTGAAACATTATAGTAGATAAAATCACTTGAGCAACATCATAATCCATTACATAACAAAGGCGAAATATTATAGAATTCAACTATAATAACATATCTCACGATCACAAGAAGATCACATCATGAGAGAGAGATAACCACATAGTTACAAGCACGAGTTCTCATCCCCGCTGAGGGACTACTCCCGCATCATAGTGGGAGGTGGAAACACCGATGAATATGGCTCCCAGGGAACTTCCCCGTCCTGGCAGATTGCCAGAACAGAGACTTTTGTTCCCCAAATTATGGTTTTGCATGGAAACGGAGCTCAGGCGCGTTTCTAGAAAAAAAATCCTTTGTTGGTCTTATGTTTTAGCTCAAGGGGGAATTTATGGGAGAAGAGGCGACATGAGGCGGTGCCCGAGGACACGGGATGACCCCATGCGCGGCCAAGGGGGTTTGCTATTAGGTCATCTGGTGTCCCACCTCTAGGTGCTCTTCTGATTCCCGGAGTCTTCCGGTGAATAAAAATTCCTTGTAAATTTCCAACTTATTCCGAGCACTTTCATTTTTGGACCTTTTCTGCAATACACAGACAAAATAAACAAAAACTGGCACTAGGCACTGGATTAATAGTTTAGTCCAATAAATGATAGAAAACATAGAAAAACATGTAGAAAACATATCATGGAGCATAAAAAATTATAGATATGTTTGAGACGTATCAACATCCCAAAGCTTAACTCATGCTCGTCCTCGAGTAGGTAAGAGATAACAAACTTTTTTTTAAGTGACATGCTACCAACATAATCTTAATCGAATAATATTGTAAAGCATGCAAATTAGGATCAAATGAATAAGAACTGTGGTTTACAATCAACATCAAATGAGTAATGTATAAACCATTTGGAAAAATAAAGTAAAAAACTTGCAATGAATCAATACTAAAACACAATCAACCACGCAAAATATATTAAAGATGATTTAATCATCAAGAAAAATAATATAATCATCCAATGCATCATATACTCACAATAATTTTTGTTAGGGTCAATTTAAGTGATAACAATATGCACGTAGAAAATCATCCCGCTGTTTGTGCACTAGAATGAGTAAGCGTATAGCATTGGTTCCTAGCACAAGGATGTTATGGATAAGATAATATTATGGGGGTTTGGATGGTCAATGGAAGAAAGTCTCACATAGCTGAAAGTGATCATTAGACAAGAGGAAGTCTTATAATTGAAGTTATGAAAGGAGTAGTGATTGCCACACAACGTATGCACATAGAGCTATAAGTGTATGAAAGCTCCCCAATGGAACTAGCGGGGGTGCATCCAACTTGCTTGCTCACGAAGACCTAGAGCACTTTTGAGGAGGCTCGTCATTGGAATATTCAAGCCAAGTTCTATAATGTAAGGATCCCGACATAGTTACACAAGTAATAATATGGACACTCTCTCCAAATTGAAGTATAGATGCCAAACAAAAACACAAGTGTGGAATAAAGGATAGTAATGCTGCCCCCTCTCTCTTTTTTATATTTTTTCTCATTTTTCCTCTTTGGGATCTTTTTTTGAGGCCACTTTGGAGTCTTTAAATGCTCCCTGATAGGGGCAACACTCTATATTACATTGAATCATCACACTTTTAGTACTCATAACTCATAATAAATTTTCCATGATATATTAAACTAAATGCCTCTGCCAGTGTAGCAGTATGCAATATAAAAATGAAGCACATCATCAAGTAACATAATGTTGATGGATGTTTTATGGCAATATATCTCGAAACGGCCATGGAAATGATGTGTTAGGTAGGTATGGTGGCTATTTTGAGGCAGCTAATTGGGCTTATGTGTAGGAGAACAAGATGAAGTCCTGCCGGGGGGCTTGGATGTACTGGTGAAATATGCACCTACTCTTGATGTGATAAAGGGAAATGCACAAAACTATAGAGGCTAGCAAATATGGTAAGTGGAAGTGCTAGAATATCGCAACTTAACTTGAATGAAAAAGAACTCACAAGTTTAAAAGATTCCAACTAGTAGTATGATCTTACAAGACATGATGAATATCACTCCTAGGGTGTCTGCGGCAGCGACAAGTCACTGTTTGCTACCCCGAACATAGCATGTAACAAAAACTATCATGGATTCTATCCATATTGGAAGTCTAATACGATCGTACTTTCAATTGATTATTTAAGTGTGGAACGGTTTTCACGATCTTAGACCAACCCTAATTATTTTTAATTTGCTAGTCCAGCAAGTTTACACATTAAGCACGTTAATATCTCAAAACCACAACAATGATTCATGTGAGACAATTTAATGATTTACAAGATTATGCAGTTTTTCTCACACCACTACCACATGCATGACATTTTCTCGTTCCAACTAACACCAATCAACTTCTTTGAAAAACTGTCTAAAAAAATACTCATTAAAAAATAGAGAGATAATCATATCTAAATATAGATAACTAACAAGATCTGAACAAGATATACAAGAAAATCAAGAGCTAACGAACGAGCAATAGAAAAATGAATACTCAAAATAAAATAAGAGTGAAAACTAGAGTATTCTAATGAAAATGCGGAGCGTCTCTCTCTCCCAAACAAGAATAATAGGATCAATCATATCTATGACCAGGAAACAAAACAACATAAAACTGGAAGCAAAACAAAATGAGCTCCCAGAATCAATAAAAATATAGTGTCTTCAAAGGTGACCTGCTAATATTGTTGATGAAGAAAGGGATGCCTTGGGCATCCCAAGCTTTGATGCTTGTACTTCTTGGATATTTCTTGCGGGTGACATGGGAATCCCCAAGATTGAGCTTTTGTCCATCTTTATCTTCTTGTATCATCCTCCTCTCCTTACACTTGAAAACTTCCTTCACACAAACTTTGCACAATCTTCATCGGGGTTAGTGCATCAAATAAATAAATCCACTTGGTTCAGTTGTGACACAATGCGAGCACTCAATTTAAACAGTGGCTATGGTCACTACTTTATTTTAAGGCTCTACACCCTAGAGAACACAAAAAGAATAAGATTAAGAGGCAAATGCAAACAAAGACAGAAATCTGTCAAAACAGAACTGACTGTAAATATGAATTTTTTCAAGGTACTTCTGTGGATCAAATCAGAAAATATTAAATTAATTAAAGTTGGATAACAACCTGGGGCACGCACCCATTTTTTCATAATTTTCTCGCACTCTGGCTGAGAGATACGTAATTTTTGGTGAAGCAGAGAATTCTGGACAAAAAACAACTTGCACTTTCTTTGAAAAGAGGCAATTATCGACATACAAACAAACCAAAAGGGATAAGGAGCGGTTGCTACAGAGGTAACAATTTTCAATACTCAAAGAAAAATCAAACATGAAGAAAACAAAATAAAACAAAGTGGGTTTCCTCCCACAAGCGCTTTTCTTTAACGCCTTTTAGCTAGGCAAAGTTATTTTTAAAAGATGCTCACATAAGAATAAGAATTGAAGAACAATAATATAGCATCAAGAAGCAAATAAAAATCACATTTAAGTATAACCCACTTCCTATGCATAGGAATCTTGTAATAAAACAAATCAATGAAGCCGAAAACAACTAGCATAGGAAAAGAAAACAAATGTAACTTCAGAAATTTCAACATAAAGAGGCAAAACATAATATTATTGAGATAAATATAACCATGTTTTCCTCTTTCATAATAACTTTCAGTAGCATCATGAATAAAATCAACAATATAAATATCACCTAAAGAATCCTTATCATGATCCACGTGCATAAAAGAATTATTACTCTCCACATAAGCATAGTCATTATCATTAAGAATAGTGGGAGAAAACTCAACAAAATAGCTATCATTCTAATCATCATAAATAGGAGGCATATGATAATCACAATAAATTTTCTCATCAATTGTAGGTGGACTAAAAATATCATATTCATCATTGTAATCATCATATATGGGAGACATAGTATCATAAAAGTAAATTTTCTCCCCCAAACTCGTGGGACTAAGAATATCATGCTCATCAAAACAGACTTCCCTAAGCTTAAAGTTTTCCATAGCACTAACAATAATGATGTTCAAAGAATTCATAGTAATAACATTTCTACCATCATGATGTTGGAGGTTTTCCCTAGAGAGAATAATATTCAGTTATCATTCTATCTCCAAGTTCAGAATTAAGTTTATGTCATCATGCTACAACCATTATAGCACTTGAAAAGTTTTCAAAGGAAAATCTTTGTGCGGGTGTGAAGACATAAACAAACAAGAGTTCATAATCTTGTCTCTAATTTTATCTTATGGTTTGTGACATTAATACATTTTCTTGATCATGGACATGGTTAAAAGTCTAGCAAGACATAAGAGTTTATTGTTAGGGTAACAATAGTACTGAACCGTCCCAAGTGTGTGTTGTAGCTAAAAGAGACTAATTGTAATGTATTTTAGCAAAATAGATATGAAGTTCTCATTGAGTATAATTCCTATACTATGATAATATCTGTTAACCGCATGATTGTAAACCATACTTTGGATATCATCAAACATCTTGCCATAACTAGGGATCATAACGTTGATATCTGGGTATGATCTAGAAAGTGTAATGTAAATGAGATCGTTCAAGATTATTACTTAAATCCTCTTGACAATAGAGAGATACACACTCTAGGGGATATCATATCATCTGGCTAGACACAGTGTGATTTATCACAAGGATATAGGGGATATGGATGAGAAAATATGATAATATCGATAACGAGTTTTATGTGTTATGATCAAAGAGTTGATTAGAACAAATCACATAGTCTCAACTCGTGATATTGTTGGTACCATGAAGTTTTGAGAATAAATGCAATTAGTAACTTATAAGGTCCAACTCGTGAACAAATCACACAGGAGCCATCATGAGCGTCCACAGTCCCGCTGTTGGTTATTGTTCAGTAAGTTCCCGAACATGCCTGAGTGTTATCGAGCCTTTACGGGTCACACTCTTTAGTTTTGCCAACCTTTAATTGAGAGAATTAATATCTTGTTATTTGTTTTATGAATGTTCGATGTCGTTACGATGTCACAGAAACAAGTCTGATGTCAATCGGAGTGGTTTCGTGGAAGTTGCTATTAGAGAGAAATTATGCCGGTGTTAGGTAGAAGTTATATGAGAGGTACTGGAGGACATGAAATGTCCCGGGATGTTAGAAATATGTTTCTAAAATTAGTAGATAATATCTATGATTTTATCTATTGGTGTTATATGGTTCTGGAGGAGTTTCGGGGACTTTCCATAAGAGGGAGTGCCGGAGGTGGGGGGTGGGGGCAGAAATGCCCCTCATGCCGCACCCTATTTGAGGGGGCTGTCAGTTGGGCCACTATGGTTTCACAAGTTGGTACTCATTGTCCCGATATTTTTTTCTGAATTTATTGTAGAGAAAAAGGAGAAAAGAAAAAGGGAAGGAGGGAGGTGGAATTGGACTCCACCTCACCCAATCTGAGTTGGGCTAAGAAGAAGTGGTGCGGCCACCATCATGGTGCGGCCTCCTCCTCCTAGTTCAACTAGGACTCCTCCCCTCTCCCTTTTGGAAAGTCTCCCCTCCCTCCCACTATATAAAGGACCCCAAGGCTCAAAGCAAAACACATAATTGTCTCTCAAGCCTCTCTATCTCTCTCTCTAGTAAAATTAGAGGGTCTAATTAGAGCTTCTAATTAGAGCCCCTCTAATTGAATTAGAGCCTCTTCTAATTGGGTTTATAGTTCTAATTTCCTGATTAGACCTAGATCTAATTAGCTCTTCTCTATCATGTGTTGAGAACTTCTAGATTCATAATAGCTTTAATGGCAGTTGATTAGAGCTACCAATTAGAAACACCGAAAGGTTGTGTCTCTTCATCAGTGCTGAGTCCTGGACGGCGGAGCACTGGCGGGTTGACACGAGCGTACGCATGCGCACCATAAGAGGGATTACACATGTGATTCTTGACGAGGGAAGACTTAGCGTCATCATTGCAACTAGGCCTAGTTATGAGAATCTACCATTGTTCAGATCTTTTCTATGACTACATTGAAACAGTTGCCCGGTGAGCCGTGATTCTGATCCTTGCATGTATGGGCATGCCTCGTTATCTGCATAGTGATCTTAACGGAATACGTAGGGCAAATTTTTAAAATTCTGCAGCGTAGACCAGCAACTAGCACCTATTAAAAGCACATATTGCATAAGTCTTTTGAAGTCCGTAAATCTACCAATATTATAATAAGCTAGAGAATGGATGCGGGAGTGCTTACATTGATAAGTAAGGTGCGAAGTTTCTTCACATTCTTCACAATATGATTAAACCGCAACATGAAGATGTATGGAGATTCTTTCTGCATGCATGGTCTAGTAGGTTTTTTACTACCTCTTGTTTGGCAGCCAAGTTCCATGTACTCCTATATCTATTTTCCTCCGTTTCAAGAATAAAAGCAAATGAGGTTTTCTCCGAGGACATGATTAGTAGTTTTTTATACTTTCCAGTTTTATAAATTTTTTGTATAAAGGAAAAAAGTAAGATAAATAAAAAAAAACAGAATAAACTATTTGTAAGGGGGAAAGTATTGACCAAGCACTCTTACTCCCCGGAAACGGCGCCAGTCTGATGCATGCTAATCATGATTATAATCCCGCATCAATTTAGGTTTATTGCAGTACTTGCAGCAAAAAATATTTTAACGGTTTATATCGTATCCCTCAGAGAGCGTTAGGTTGGCTTCTACCGACCCCCACAACCATGTTGTCACGTGTATTTGTACAAATACACCCGTATATATGGTTCACACCCAAAAAAATGTTTGGAAATAGCTTACTCAATAAGTTACTATGGAAACAATAATAAAGGTGTAATTTATAGTAACCAATAACAAGAACGAAAGTAAACTAAATAAGGTAGAACAAAACTGAAACTAAAATAGCGAGAACTTAACAAGGGACACTACAGGGGAGTCTGAAATCATCACTAGTACTCATGTTAAAGATTAGAAAAAATTATTTATCTTTAGTATATATTGTGTACGGGCTGCGCTCCATAAATTAGTGTGTCCTGAGTGCCTATAGGAAACACACTACGCACAACCACTACTATCCCAGATGACTAGCGATGCGTCTACTGGAACTAGTAATTAAGGATCTCCCCATGGATGCAATATTGGTTCTTTTAGTCTTTGTTACTCTCACATTGGAGACTAACAAAATGGAGGAGAGAATTCCTGTCCTATCTATTCACTCTACACTCTTCATCAAACTAATACTAACAACCTTTCAAGACCTGTAAGCATATATTATGAGGTGCACATCTCACGATAGCAGAAACGATCGTTACTACACAACATAAAGTTCAAGGCAAACAAATAATCCACTCATATAATAGAGAAAATATGGTTCATTAATATCCCCAAATAAACTACTTAAGTGATGAGGTACAAGACATCATGTGGTGCAACATATGAATAATGGATGAATATTTAGACAGGTACATGAATTAATCTACAACAAGGTATGAGATTACAATGAGATGGATGGATGAATCGATGGCGGTGGCGTAGATGTGATGTAGATGTCTTGTTCTCCTTCTCCCAACGCCTTGATCTCCAATGGATGATGAGATGGTGTTTATGTGGTCGATGGCAGTGTGGCGGCGGAAGCCCTCCGGGGCAGCAGCGCATGAGGTCCTCCTCTCTCTCTGGATGTCCCCCTCCTTATATGGTCTTCTAGGTCGATTCGGTGTTTCATGGACCGATCGTACTGAATTAGGGGATTGACCCTTCACGAAAGACGCTTGGTTTGACGTCATGATCTTCAAAATGCTTGGTACGGTGGCTGGTATGGTTATTGCCACCATACCCGTTTCTCATTAATGTTTCCGAGAACTTGTACTAAACGTTATTTCTTCATATGAACTCTGTTTTGGGTTTTTTTGGACTCGTTGAGCTCATACAGACGAGGAGCACAATATCATGCCGTTAGATCTTCATTTTGGCCTTGGGGAAAAATAATCTTCACAAAATACTTCACATGGCTTGCATCCGATGTATTGCCTTTTGTCACTTCATCTCCTTTTATCATAATTGATTTCCACCTACACATACATAGACAAAAAGGTAAGGAAAAAACAAGTAAAATTCTAATAAAAACATATAGTTGTGAAAAGCTCATTGTAAATATGAGTTGGTGTTGAAACCAACATAAAAAGGTAGCATTCAATATAGAACAATGCCAAAATTTCAAAGTAAACATATGAAAAAACATAGAAAAAATAGTGTATGAAGTGGACACATCACCCATCTCGCGCCACTAGGACGTCAATTCGTTGCAAGGAAAAAATACCCGCAACCACCACATTGCACGGGCTTTGCCCGACGGCATCTGCCGATGGCGGCAAGGGGAGGAAGGTCGTGGAGAAGGGGCTGACAGGGGAGGGGTTAGGGTCTTACGCACCGGTGCCGCTCAGGACGTCACGTGACCTGGAGAAAAAGCTCCTAGCTAATGACCGATGTGTTGTTGGTTTTTTCCTGGCTCCCATGCCACTCGTCCGCGGCTCTGTGAAGAAGAAAGTCAATATGTTGTCATATGTTGATGGTTTTACATGTTAGGAATTTAGGCAATTTACAGATTAAATTAATCCAAGTATAAATCATGAACATGACGTAAACATACTGATACTTAACCATGTTCCTACATACTAGATTTATAGTAGATAAATCTACATAAACTATTAGTATTGCACACATGGAAATAATAAGGACATGGATAAACGTGTTATACCCTGTAGTTGGCCAATTGGCAGTAGCCGTAGCAGAGGCGGCAGCCGCGGCAGCGGTGGCGGCAGCAGCAACAGAGGCGGCCTCGGTGGCAGCAGTGGCGGCCTTGGCGGCAGCAGCAGCGCGTTCAGCTTCGGTGGACATGTTGACGAAGAGGGCGACGCGGTAGTAGCCGAATTAGATGTACAACAGCGAGCAGTCGCGTAAGAGACGCTCCCCAAAAACCTAATCGCCCCTCTCCCGTACAGGATCTGGAGAGGCGGGGTTTTGGAGGCCTGCTCTCCCGTCGGCCGTGTACGCGGTAGACGGGATGGGCTCACCGGCGGCAGCAACATGAGGTAGAACGATAGTGGGCGCAAAGAGGCAACGTGTATGAGTTGTATTTTCTGTGTCCGCCTGAGCCTCCAATTTATAGGGACGTCCGAGTAGGAGAACAGGCAATTCAATTGGCGTTTACTACAGCCGTTACCACGTGATAAAGGCGGCGTTTTACTGCGCGCGGTTATCACATGCGATCAATACAGCTGTTACAAAAATAAATGTGACGCAATTAGACAACAATCAATATGACATCTCATATTATTGCCGTGTCTGTTGACTCCCCGTTTCTGACTGCCAAAATGATGTGTCGTGACGAGGCGAGGCGAGGCGTGGCGAGGCGGGCGACGGAGGAGGAGGAGCGCGCGTGTGGAACACCTCCACAACTCCTCTCTCTTCATACCAACTCACACTAGTGGGAGAGAGCTCACCATATAAACCGGTGCAAAACTCTCATACTAGCAATATGGGACTAAACTCCCACCACTTGCTATGGCTGCATGGGCCTTAGGGATTTAAATAGAAATTGCCTAATGGGCTAAAAGCCCATCCCAAATTTCAGCAATCCCCCACCAGATCCCGAAGACCCATGGTGTTGTCCTCTGTTCCATTCGCTGTTTTTATATACTAGCATTTTCAGTGGAGACCCGTTAAGGTTGAACATCCACCTAGAACAAGCAGCTACACTACATCACAACTGAACAATGGACTATGCCTTGAATTGTCACTTTGGCGTAAAATAGTTTCACTAAATGTCTTGCCAGTACTAGGCTGCCGAAGGCTGACCCCTCGGGTGGAGCATATTAGTCATACTCTTGGACTATTCATGAACTTATTAGAGATCACCCAATCTCATAGACTGTGACCAGCAGTCAGCCTCATATAGGTGTGTTCCTCCAAAGATCGCTCTGTAGGATAGCATTTTCCTTATACAAGCCTTGGAACACATTAAGACAAAAGTCAACCTGCCATACAGTTTTTGAGAGTACTGCATCTCCAGTGGAATGGGTTAGTAAAAATTACTCTCCTCAGTTAAGCACTAGCTTGTTTTCACAGGTCCAACTTCACGGGATCTCCGATCACATAGGTTGGGTTACTGCCATGGCAACTCATGTGGGTCTCATACCCATCTCCATCGATGCACTTTCTATGCAACACGTGATAGCCCTTTAGTAAAGAGATCTGCCAGATTCTTAGCCGACTGGATATAATCCACCGCAATCACTCCGGAGTTTCTTAAATGTCTGACAACTTTTAATCTCATTTTTATGTGCTTTGTGGACTGTGCATTGTCCTTTGAACTCTTCACCTTGACAATTACTGTTTGATTGTCACAGTTCATAAGGATAGCCGGTACTGGCTTTTCAACCACATGCAAGTCCATCAAAAGATCTCGAAGCCATCCTGCTTCGACACTAGACGTGTCTAATGCTGTTAATTCTGCTTCCATTGTCGATCTTGTTAAGATCGTTTGCTCGCAAGACTTCCAGGAAACAACACCACCTCCAAGGGTAAACACATACCCCGTTGTGGCTTTCATCTCATCAGCATCACATATCCAATTCGCATCACAATACCCTTCAAGTACCGAAGGATATCCACTATAGTGAAGTCCATGGTTCACGGTACCTTTCAGATAGCGCATAATTCTTTCTACAGCCTACCAATGCACATCACCCGGATTGGAAACAAACCGGCTTAGTTTGCACACAGCAAACATGATGTCAGGCCTCGTAGCGCTCGCTAGGTACATGAGTGAACCAATTACTTGAGAATACCTCAGCTGATCCTTAGCTGTGCCTTCGAACTTTCGAATCCGCACACTAGGATCATATGGTGTTGGAGAAATTTTGCAGTCCGAATATCCAAACCGACTCAAAACCTTCTCAACATAATGGGATTGCATAAGTGTAATCCCACCCTCATTGTCTCTCAATAGCTTGATGTTCAAAATAACATCGGCCACACCAAGATCTTTCATCTCAAAGTTCTGGGATAGAAATGGCTTAACCTCATTGATTACTTTGAGGTTGGTCCCAAATATCAGTATGTCATCAACATACAAACACAATATAACTCCTTCGCCCCCACCATGGTGATAGTATACACATTTGTCAGCTTCATTAACAACAAAGCCAACAGATGTTAAAGTTGTATTGAACTTCTCATGCCATTGCTTAGGTGCTTGTTTCAGCCCATATAAAGATTTTAGTAACTTGCACGCCTTTCCTTCTTGATCATCTATCACAAAGCCATCTAGCTGTTGCATATAGATTTCCTCGCCTAACTCTCCATTTAGGAAAGCCGTATTAACATCCATATGATGGACGAGAAGACCATGTGAGGCCGCCAACGAGAGTAATACTCGAATGGTGGTCAGTCTGGCCATAGGTGAGTAAGTATCGAAGAAATCTTCATCTTCTTTCTGGGAGTAACCCTTGGCCACAAGTCTAGCCTTGTAATTTTCAATCGTACCATCAGGCCTAAGCTTCTTTTTGAACACCCACTTACATCCTAATGGTTTACATCCATAAGGACGTTCAGTGATCTCCCACGTTCCATTAGCCATGATAGAATCCATCTCGCTACGGACCGCTTCTCTCCAGTAGTCAGCATCTGGAGATGCATCAGCTTCTGAAATAGAAGAGGGAGTATCATCCACAAGGTACACAAGGAAATCATCGCCAAAGGACTTTGCAGTCCTCTGTCTCTTGCCCCTACCAAGGGTTTCCTCGCCATCCTTCTCAGGATTCTCATCATGTGTTTGTTCATAATATTCCATAGGAATGGCAGGCTCATGAGTCTCCTCCGATTCCTGTCTAGAAGTGCTTTGCATATCTCTCATAGGAAAAATATCCTCAAAGAATGTAGCATCTTTAGACTCCGAAATCATACCGACATTCACATCAGGTACCTCAGATTTCACTACTAGAAATGTATAGCCAACGCTATTCTTAGCGTATCCCAAATTAACGCAATCCACGGTCTTTGGTCCAAGTTTACGCTTTTTGGGGATCGCCACATTGACTTTCGCCAAACAACCCCAAGTATGTAAGTACGAGAGTGTTGTTTTTCTCTTCTCCCTTTTCTCATAGGGAGTGACCTCATTATCTTTTGTTGGAACTTTATTCAGGACATGAAATGATGTCAATATAGCCTCCCCCCACCATGCCTTGGATAAACCCGATGTATCTAACATGGTGTTAACTAAATCTGTTAGAGTACGGTTTTTCCGTTCGGCAACCCCATTTGACTGAGGTGAATAGGGAGGCGTCCTCTCATGAATAATGCCATGTTCCGCATAGAAAGAGTCAAACTCATTAGAGAAATACTCTCCACCACGATCTGACCGGATTCGTTTAATTTTGTTTTCAAGTTGATTCTCAACTTCTGCCTTATAGATTTTAAAGTAGTGTAGAGCCTCATCTTTAGTGTTTAACAGATATTAAGAAACAGTAAAATGCATCGAGCTATGAGCAATCACAGCGATTTGGCGCTTATTGGGCCAGCCCACCATGTGACTGGGCTGCTGCTCTGCAAACCTATTTAGGTGATATGTGGTTCACAGACGTCTTGATACGTCAGATCGCAAACGTACGGTCAAGATAGGTGGTGATACAATGGGCCACACGTTTCTGAAGACAACAACCAACCACGGTTCAATTCATCACCGCACACCCGCGCTTCCTCGACATAGGTGCGCCGCCGGCATCGCCAAGAGAGACCTCTCCCATGCCTCACCCTCTCCTGATCGTGGCAGCGCCGCCGCCTTCGCAAGGACAGACATCTCCAATTCCTCTCCCTCTCATGATCGTGGAAGCGCCGCCGCCGTTGCTAGAGAGACCTCACAAGCGACATGGATACAACGAGTGCCTGTTGAAACGGAGTGCCGGCGGGCGAGTAACGGAAGCTGGAAGAGCGAGCCATGGCGAGGCGAAATAGTGTGCTTAATGTGGAGTGGCGATCTGGCAAAGTGGTAGATCCTGGACGGTGTACAAGCGACTGTACGCGAAGAGCAGGTAAGAGGTAACTCATAACCCTGGCCTTCTTCCTTCTTTTATCTTTAATAAGTACTGCAGCTGATGATCTATGCAATTCACATCACTCTGACTCGTCCTGTTGGATGGCTGTGCAGTAGCAGGACCATGCGGGGTCGTGGTTAATGGCCAGCAGCATGGGCGCTCTACTCTTTCCCATGCGAGTTCATGCATGTCATGTGTTCCAAGGGAACGTGACTGAAACAAGTCCAAGGAATGGCGGAGGAGGAATGCATCAAGAACATAAAGCGTCTAGGTGAATGGCTTAGTTTTTTAAGTAGATGTGTTTGCTTGTACCTGTACCTATAAGATTAGTTATCAGTCACCGCAAAAGTAACTAAAAGCTCGATATTAATAACTAAATGAGAGGACCAAGGTGTCTACTACCACAAAAAACAAACCATATATTATATAGTTGCCTTTTTGATTGCATGTTCCAGGAGTTCGTGTACACTTTGCTCACCACTCACCAGTTAATGAGTTGAAATGCTGCTTAGCACTCCTGTAGTGTAACTCGTTTGTTTTTATTCATGCTGTGTCCATCACACGCTATTATAATTCCTTGTTCTATTTTGCAAGATTAGCGCTGTTTGTACGGTGTTAACTTAGGAGGAAACAACATCCATTTATGCCATATACTTCTCATTTATTCTTGTACTTTGGGTTTGGTGATAATTACAAATATTCTTTTCTTTTTAATTTTTTTCCAACTGTTATATGGTTTAATTAATTTTCCATTATGGACACTGAAGAATGATCTCCGTCTTGAGTATTTCCTGAGTGGCAACTGCCAGGAAGATATGTCAATAGAAGCTAGACAAGCAATACGAGAAAGCGGATGGAAATAAAATGAACAAAATATTGCATTTATTCCACCATGATTCTTCTTTGTTATAGTATTAGTTAGTTAACACTTGGTATTTTATTTCAGAAGAATTCTATACTTCCAAGTGATCCTACTAGGCTTACTTGGTATTTTATTCTATTACAATATTGATATAGCTTGTATGGAAATTGTTTTATAGGTGTGCCACTGTTCTCTTATATACTTAAGTAACCTTTTTCTTGTCCGTCCATGCTACCTTTAGAGTATCAACTCTTGCTATTCCATTTGTTTTGGAAGCATGCCCTTATTCAGTCAAGGAGCTCCGCTCGCAGACCAGTGGTGTACATACAACTTCAATTCATCGAGAAGCTTGCTTCTATACAGTTCGACCATCATGGTAAAGTCTTTTGCACACAAATTGTTCATATCAGATATGTACATTGTCACAGAAAGTCGTGAGTTTTTCTCAGCTTTTTTATAGGATTCATGCTAAATTGACAGTGATGAACAAAATTTCCTTTGCTCCAAGGATTCATTGGCTCAGATCAACTTCAAGGTGAGAAGCATTTTCAGACCCCCAATTATGATTGCGGAGTTTTTCTTATAGCATATCCGTTTCCATGTGCTACTTCCACGACAATAATTATGAGTAATATCCATGTTTAATAATTATGACAAAAAAATGACTCAATCCCAGTTGTCGACTACCATGTGTTACAGTTACCTTGTGCTGGATGAAGAGGAAATGATGGATGACCATAAACATCCAACTGCAATACAAGTCACATAATGGCAGCTTGTATGTGTTCACCGGGAATTTTGACTTTGGTATTATATCATCTTAGCATCTACTACCTTAATTTGACCTTATTGTAAAGTTTTGGCATAACTTTGGTGCTATAAATAATTGGTCAAGTAAAGATGTTTGATTATAATTACTATGAAAAAAATCTTAGATATGTGGACAGGGTGCATTTGCTTTTTTGTGTGCTATGATCACCTACATACTGCATCAAAAAACGATGGACCAAGCTACTAGCATAAGTTCCTGAAACATTTCAACCTATTTTCTGTTGGAATGGATAGGTGCTTGCAAAGCTGTTAAAAATCACTTACACCTTTGCTTATGTAAATATAATTTTTGTGTTTCATGCATATATATTATCTGGAATTCATATCAATTATTATTATGTTGTACTAATTGATGGGTGCGGCAACGCGCGCTATCATGGTCTAGTACATAGCAAAACCTAGCGTAATCGTCTATTAACGTCATGAAGTATCTCTTTCCACCTTTAGTCAACACACCATTCATCTCACAGAGATCAGAATGTACGAGTTCTAATGGCGCCAAGTGTCTCTCCTCCGCAGCCTTGTGGGGCTTACGAGGTTGCTTTGTTTGCACATACAAATGGCACTTAGAACCTTTGGCTAAAGTGAAACTTGTAATTAAATTTAATTTTGCTAACCGCCTCATGCAACTGAAACCAACGTGACAAAGACGTGAATGCCAAACTTCTGTTTCATCAACACTCGAATGAATATTGTTCACGACTTTATTACAGAAATCAGCGAGAGAAAAGCGGAACAGACCTCCGCACTCATACCCTTTTCCAACAAACAGTCCATATTTCGTTACAACTACTTTATTGGACTCAAAGACCAACTTAAACCCTTCTCTACATAGAAGAGAGGCACTAACGAGATTCTTCTTGATGACGGGGACATGCTGCACGTTCTTGAGTTGCACGATCCTTCCCGAAGTAAACTTCAGATCGACCGTGCCAACACCAAGTACAGAAGCACTTGCACCGTTCCCCATCAATACGGACCCGTTCCTTGTGACATGATAAGAAGAAAACAATGAGATGTCAGCACACACATGAATATTTGCACCTGTGTCAATCCACCAATCAGTAGACTGACAAACTGAAAATATAGTAAACAAATTACCATACCCAGATGCCCCATTCTCATTGTTGCTCACAATCATGTTGACAGCCTTGGAATCCTGTCCTGGCTTCATGTACTTCTTTGGGCACTTCACAGCCCAGTGTTCCAGTGAACCACAAGTGAAGCAACCATCTTTCTTCTTATCCTTCTTGAAGGTCTTCTTAGCCTTCTTCTTGAAGTCGGTATTCCGCTGGACACCAGTCCCCGCCTTGTACTTGTGGGAGTTGTAGTTCTTCTGCACCATATTGGCCGCAGAAGTCCCTTCATTCCCTTTTTCATGCGAGTCCTTTGCCCTCGAATTCTGCTCAACACTCAGATGGCCGATGACATCCTCTACTGAGAATTCACGCCTCTGATGTTTCAGAGTAGTGGCAAAGTTCCTCCAGGAATTAGGCAGCTTGGCGATTATGCATCCTGCGCCATACTTGCCCGGTAGCACGCACTTGAGAATTTCAAGCTCCTTAGCGATGCACTGTATCTCATGAGTCTGCTCCAATACAGAACGGTTTTCAACCATTCTGTAGTCATGGAACTACTCTATACTGTACATCTCGATGTCAGCATCGGTTGCACCGAATTTGGATTCGAGCGCCTCCCACGTCCTTGGCAACCCGCATATGTAAATATGCGTCAACAAACTTATCTCTGATCACGATTAGAACGCATCCAACAAAGACGATGGTGGCATCCCTAAATGCCTTCTCCTGTTCAGGAGTAATCGTTCCCGTGGGAGTGACACCGGCGACCCAGAACACGTTCATAGCCGTGAGCCATAAGACTGTTTTGGTCTGCAACACTTAAAGTACGTCCCCGTAAACGGGTCCGGTTTCAGTGAAGTAGCAAAACCATGAATCGAAAATTGCCTGCACATAATAGGTTTTTGGATTGGTAGGAATTTAGGCAATTTACAGATTAAATTAATCCAAGTATAAATCATGAACATGACGTAAACATACTGATATTTAACCATGTTCCTGCATACTAGATTTATAGTAGATAAATCTACGTAAACTACTAGTGTTGCACACATGGAAATAATAAGGACAATGATAAACATGTTATACCCTACATTTGGCCAATTGGCAGTAGCCGTAGCAGAGGCGGCAGCCGCGGCGGCGGTTGTAGCAGCGGTGGCGGTAGCAGCAGCAGAGGCGGCCTCGGTGGCAGCAATGGCGGCCTCGGTGGCAGCAGCAGCGCGTCCAGCTTCGGTGTACATGTTGACGAAGAGGGCGACGCGGTAGTAGCCGAAGTAGATGTACAGCAGCGAGCAGTCGCGTAGGAGACGCTCCCCAAAAAGCTAATCGCCCCTCTCCTGTACAGAATCTAGAGAGGCGGGGTTTCGGAGGCCTGCTCTCCCGTCGGCCGTGTACGCGGTAGACGGGATGGGATCACCGTCGGCAGCATCAGGAGGTGGAACGACAGTGGGCGCAAAGAGGCAACATGTATGAGTTGTATTTTCTGTGTCCGCCTAAGCCTCCAATTTATAGGGGCGACCGAGTAGGAGAACGACCAATTCAATTGGCATTTACTACAGCCGTTACCACGTGATTATGCGGCGTTTTACAGCGCGCGGTTATCACACGACAATAAAGTTATTGATGTTTATGGGACAAATGCACATAGAACTCATAATGGAAAAAATGCTCTCTCAACTGTGCATAAAGTTAGAAGATGGAGACTCAACATAAAAGTAAAAGAACGGCCCTTCGCGGAGGGAAGCAGGGATCAACTCATGTGCTAGAGCTTTTTATTTTATTAAACAGATGTATTAAAATGTTGAAACCGTGGAGGAGTGTCTATTTTTTTAGGAGAGGTGTATGCTTATGTCAACGAATGGTAAACATACAATACAATACATCACAAGCCAACTGGATTCACAAGAGCAGCTCCCATGGTGAAGGACGCAACTGGTGTAGAAGGTCATCCCTCTTTCTCTTTTGTTTACACAATTATGCTTTGACAGATAAATCATGGGCAAAAATAGTGAAGAGAATTTGTTTGTATTAATTTGGGGCTGGGCACCCCGCTGCCAGCTCTTATATCATTTGGATAAGCGGATGAAGCCACTAGCCCAGGGTGTGAAATCCAATCAACAAGTGAGATAAAGATTCTCTATTGACATACTCATGAGAAAAAACAAGAACACAAAACAAGAGTAATTTTGAAGGTTTTAAAGGTAACACATGACAAATTTACTTGGAGTGGCAGTTAAATACCACATGTACGTAGGTATGGTGTACACAGTGGGAAAACTTTGGTTTAAGGAGTTTGTATGCACGAGTAGAATTCCATACTCAGTACAGGTGGAGGCTTAGCAAAAGACTGGGAGCGAAAAATCAAGAGAGCATTAGAGCCATAATCATGCACAACGACATAAGCATCATTAATTAATGCATATGAGGTATCATAAGTTCAAAAACTAAGTGGTCATGGAGGCTATTCGTGACTGGTTTGTAGTCATAAACATGGTCTGAGCATGCACCAAGTCAACCAAATAAAATATTCGAAAGAGAATACCATATATTGATACTTTACTATGACAAGAACAACTCATGAATCTTTCAAGACATATTAAACGCTCTCATATATTTAAGGATATTCATTCTACTCAATAACCACAAGGATTTAAAACTAAAATAACATTTAACATGGCATGAAAAAGTTCTAGCCACAGTCTATACAAGCTTCTTGTAGTACAGTTATAAATTCTACATCAAGCAGCAGTTTTCTTTTCCCAACAAGCACCATATAAGATATGTTTAAAAAAATACTCTTTATGATAAAACAAGCAAACATGAGAGTACTCATATAATACTACTAAAACTAACAGCTCTGATAAGAGATGCATGCAAAACAGGAGCTAAATAAATGAGCAGCCAAACAGAGATTAAGAATACAACGTATTCTCATGAAAAAGCGGAGTGTGTCACTCAAATAAAATAATGATGGGTTCCAACCAAGCTTATTGTAAAAAATAAAAACAAACTGAAAACAAAAATAAAAGACGCTCCAAATAAAGCACATAAGGTGTGACCGAATAAAAATATAGTTTCACTAGAAGTGACCTGATAATTTGTTGATGAAGAAAGGGATGCCTTGGGAATCCCCAAGCTTAGACTCTTGAGTCTTCTTGGAATTTGATGGGATGTACCACCGGGGAATCCCCAAGGTTAGGCTTTTCACTCTTCTTGATCACATCATATCATCCTCTTCTCTTTACCCTTGAAAACTTCCTTCACATCAAAATTGTCACAATCTTCATTAGCAACGTTAGTGCAACCGAAATAATAAATTCACATGGTTCAGTTTCAACACAAGACTAGCACCAAAAAATACATTATCTACTGTGAAAACTTCTTTTAAAACTTATTTTCTCAAAAGAACACCAAAAGAAAGAGATTAAGATGTAAATGCAATAGTTGGCAGAAATCTATCAAAACAGAACAGCAGGCAGAGATCGATTATTTTGTAAATTTTCTGTTGCTCAAATAAAAAAGTGGTCAACTAAGAAAAGTTGCGTATATATCCCAGGATTAAGCACAAAAAAGCTCAGGTCATTTTGAATTTTCTGTGATTGTATACGTAATTAACAGTGGACAGCAGAAATATGTTTCCAGCGCAGAAATCCGAAATATAGTCTCAACTTTCCACTAGAGGCTTTACTTGGATCAACAAAATCACAAAAGAAAATATACAGAGGGGTTTCTAAGGAAATATAAAACACGCAGGTGCAAAGCACACAAAATAAAACAAAGGAAAACTGAATGAAAACAGAGAAATAAAATGGGTTGTCTCCCGGTAGCGCTTTTCTTTAACGCCTTTCAGCTAGGCATAAAGATCAACTCGAGTATTTTCAAATGAAGAAGCATCAACATTATAACTTGCTGTAATAATAGAGTCAAAAGGTAGCTTCATACTTTTTCTAGGAAAGTGTTCCATACCTTTTTTGAGGGGGAATTGATATTTAATACTCCTCTCTTTCATATCAATAGCAACACCAACAGTTCTAAGAAAAGGTCTTCCCAAAACAATAGGACAAGAAGCATTGCATTCAATGTTCATAACAACAAAATCAACAGGGACAAGGTTATTGTTAACCATAATAAGAACGTCATCAATTCTACCAAGAGGTTTCTTCTTAGCATTATCAGCAAGATGAACATCCAAATAATAGTGTTCCAACGGTGGTAGATCAAGAATTTCATAAAGCTTTTGAGGCATAACAGAGATACTAGCACCAAGATCACACAAAGCATCGCAATAAAAATCATTCACTTTTATATTAATGATAGGATCCCAACCATCATCTATTTTCCTAGGGATAGATGTTTCAAGTTTCAACTTTTCTTCCCTAACTTTCATGAGAGCATTGGTAATATGTTTAGTAAAGACCATATTCATCGCACTAGCATTGGGAATTCTAGCAAGCTTTTGTAAAAACATAATAACTTCAGAGATATTGCAATCATCAAAATCAAAATTATTATCATCAAAAGTAATGTGACCATTATCTCCTACATCTCTAAAAATTTTAGCACTTTTATTAGAAGCAGTTTTAGCAATTTGAGGTAATTTAGCACGTTTCACCGAAGGAGTAGGGACTTTATTAACACCAATTACTTTAACATTGATAGTAGGAGGTTTACTAGCACTTGGAGCTTCAGTTTTACTAGTGGTCGTGATAGTACAAACTCTACCAATATTAGTCTTTCTAGCCAATTCATCTTCTCTTTCCCACCTAGCACGTAATTCACCCATCAACCTAACATTATTATCAATTTGAACTTGGATGGCATTCAAAGTTTTACTTTGTTTAACATCTTGTGGCAAAACCTTCAGTTTTAGAAAATCAACATCAATAGCAAGGCTATCTACTTTAGAGGCAATAACATCTATCTTACCAAAATTTTCCTCAACAGATTTATTAAAAGCAGTTTGTGTGCTAATAATTTTTCTAAGCATGTTTTCACGATCAGAGGCAGAGCTTTTATTGCTATTGTAGGATTTGCCATAAGAATTACCATAACCATTATTAGGAGGATAGGGCTTATAATTTTTTCCACCAAAATTATTTCTATAAGCATTGTTGTTAAAATTATTATTTGTAATAAAGTTTACATCAACATGCTCTTCTTGAGAAACCAAAGAGGCTCAAGGAACATTGTTTGGATCAACTTGATCTTTACCATTAACAAGCATAGACATACTAGCATCAAGCCTTTCACTCAAAGAGGAGGTTTCCTCAACAGAATTTACCTTCTTACCTTGTGGGGCTCTCTCAGTGTGCCACTCTGAATAATTTATCATCATATCATCAAGAAGCTTTGTTGCATTGCCCAAAGTGATGGACATAAAGGTACCTCCAGCAGCTGAATCTAATAGGTTCCTTGACGAGAAATTCAGCCCTGCATAAAAAGTTTGTATAATCATCCAAGTAGTGAGTCCATGAGTGGGACAATTCTTCACCATAGTTTTCATTCTTTCCCAAGCTTTAGCAACATGTTCGTTATAAAATTGTTTAAAATTCATTATGTCACTTCTCAGGTATATAATCTTAGCAGGAGGATAATATTTTCCAATGAAAGCATCTTTACACCTAGTCCATGAATCAATACTATTTCTAGGGAAAGATAACAACCATTATTTTGCTCTTCCTCTCAAAGAGAAAGGAAATAATTTCAGTTTAATAATATCTCCATCCACATCTTTATATTTTTGCAACTCACATAGTTCAACAAAGTTATTAAGGTGGGCAGCAGCATCATCAGTACTAATACCAGAAAATTTCTCTTTCATCACAAGATTTAATAAAGCAGGTTTAATCTCATAGAAAGCAGCAGTAGGAGTAGGTGGAGCAATAGGTGTGCAAATAAAATTATTGTTGTTTGTGCTAGTGAAGTCACACAACTTAGTATTCTCAGAGGAACTCATTTTAGCAGAATAATATCAAGCAAATAAATAACAACTATAAAGTAAACTAATTTTGTTTTTGTGTTTTTAATATAGAGAAGAAAAACAAGACAAAAATAAAAACAAGACAATACAAAAAATAAAGAGGCCGCGAGTGAGAGACTCCCCTTGCCATAAGACTTCTTCCTCCCCGGGAACGACGCCAGAAATTCTTTTGCTACATTTTGTTGGAAACCCAAAGAGGAGGGTGTGATGAGTGCAGCGGTAAGAATTTCCCTCAGTTAAGAACCAAGGTTATCAATCCAGTAGGAGGAAGAGGATATCGGGAAGGTTGATGCACTGACGGTAGTGATGGCGCCTCACCGGTGTCAACAACAACGTGGAACCTACACACGACACAACCAAAATACTTTGTCCCAACGGTACAGTGAGGTTGTCGATCTCACCGGTCTTGCTAAAAACAAAGACTAGACGTATAGTATGGAAAATGGTGTATGCTTGCAGTAAGTAAGGAAATCAGGAAATTGTTGTGGTTTGTTTAAAAGTGTGGAAAACGGACCGGGGTTCATAGGTTCACTAGTGGTGTCTCTCCATAAAAATAACATGCTGGGTGAACAAATTACAGCTGGGCTATTGACAAATAGAGGTTGCACCATAGTGCACATTATAACATGATGACTACTATTATATTTAGTGCGGGCAGTACAACAAAATACATACACCAAAATCCATCTGCATCTATGACTAATAATCCACCCTCGGGTTATCATCCGAACCAACTTAGGTATTAAGTTGCAAGCAACAGATAACTGCATCAAACAATGTGTGTAATGTAAGCAATGCTTGTGCACGCTGGCACTCACACCGCGGTTTTCTACCTAGTGGCAACATCACATCCTCCCCCTTCACGTTTCTGTCACTCGAGCACAAATGCAAAGGAGGCATGAACCCACTATCTAGCATAAAATACTCCCTCTTGGAGTCACTAGCAACTACTTGGCCAGAGCAACCACTAGAAACGGAAAGCATGCAAGATCACAAATAACATATGCAATAAAGACTATAATCAACTTGGCATAAGTTCAATATTCATCAGATCCCAGCAAACACAACATATAGAATTACATAAGATCAATCTCGATCATGATAGGCAGTTCACGAGATCTAAACATGGAGGCATATGAGGAGGAGACAACCATCTAGCTACTGCTATGGACCCGTAGTCCAGGGATGAACTACTCACGCATCACTCTGGAGGCAGGCATGGTGATGTAGAAGCCTCCGATGACGATTTCCTCTCCGGCAGGGTGCCAGGAGACAGCTCCAGAACCCCCTGATCTAGGGTTGACGACGACGGCGGCTGCAGAACTTTTCGGGGATTTTTTTGATCAGGTCTCTAGGTTTTTCCATCCTGGGGGAATAAATAGGCGAAAGGGCAGAGGCGGTGGAGGCCAGGGGGACCCACAACCATAGCTGGCGCGGCCAGGGGGGAGACCGCGCCACCCTATGGTGTGGCTCCTGATGCCTGCTTCGACTCTTCTTCGGTGTTCTAGATGCTTCCGGGGAAAATAGGCACTTCGGGCTTTGTGGGGTCCAATTCCGAGAATGTTTCCAGAACAACTTTTCTGAAACAAAAAACAGCAGAAAACAGGGAACTGACACTTGGCATCTTGTTAATAGGTTAGTCCCAAAAAATGTATAAAAATGCTATCAATAAGGGAGAAAACAAGTAGCAATTGGTATAATATGATCATGGAGCATCAGAAATTATAGATACGTTGGAGACGTGTCACATAGCAATCACTTTGCATCATGAGAAGTAACTCAAATAAAAGATCATGAATAACAATGCATTGAAAGTTTTACGTTTGTTTCAAGTATAAAGAAAGCATGGCAAGGTGGTATTTCGCTAGTCCTTAAGAGTGGGACAAAACATAAATGCCAGGACACGTTGAAAGTTATTGAGGAAGACTAGAACAAATAGTTGGTGAACAAGCAATAACACTTCATGAATCAACTAATGATGTTTATGGGACAAATGCACATAAAACTCAGAATGGCAAAAATGCTATCTCAACTGTGCATAAAGTTAGAAGATGGAGACTCAACATAAAAGTAAAAGAAAGGCCCTTCGCGGAGGAAAGCAGGGATCAACTCATGTGCTAGATCTTTTATTTTATTAAATAGAGTTATTAAAAGTTTGACACTCCTCCCATTCATCTTACACAAACCATGGCTAACCGAATCCTCGGGCTCCTGCCAACAATCACATACCATGGAGGAGTGTCTATATTTTAGGAAAGGTGTATGCTAGTGTCAACGCATGGTGAACAGAAAATATAGTACGTCACAAGCCAACTAGATTTCACAAGAGCGGATCCCATGTGAAGGACGCATCTGAGTAGAAGGTCATCCCTCTTTCTCTTTTGTTTACACAATTATGCTTTGACTGATAATTAAGGGGCAAACATAGTGAAGAGAATTTGTTTGCATTAATTTGGGGCTGGGCACCTTGCTGCCAGCTCTTCTATCAATTGGATAAGTGCATGAAGCCACTAGTCGAGGGTGTGAAATCCAATCAACAAGTGAGATAAAGATTCTCTATTGACGTCCTGATGAGCAAAAGCAGGAACACAAAACATGAGTAATTTTGAAAGTTTTAAAGGCAGTACATGAGCAATTTACTTGGAGTGGCAGTGAAATTCCACATGTAGGTACGTATGGTGGACACAATGGGAAAACTTTGTTTTTAGGGAGTTGGTTGCACGAGTAGAGCTCATACTCAGTACAGGTGGAGGCTAGCAAAAGACTGGGAGCAACAAATCAAGAGAGCATAAGAGCCATAATCATGCATAGCGACATAAACATCATTAATCAAAGCATAAGTGGTATCACAAGTTCAAAAACTAAGTGTTCATGGAGGCTATTCATGACTGGTTTATAGTCATAAACATGGGGTGAGCATGCGCCAAGTCAACCAAATAAAATATTCAAAGGAGAATACCACAAGTTTATGCTTTAATATGACAAGAACAACTCATGATTCTTTCAATGGCATATTAAACACTCTCATATATTTGAGGCTATTCATGCTACTCAATAACCAAAAGGCTTTAAAACTAAAATAACATCTAGCATGGCATGAAAAAGTTCTAGCCACAGTCTATACAAGTTGTCTAGGACAAGTTCAATGTTTGAGTTTGAAAGATTCATTCCCTAATTGTTCAATACATGTTAAGGGGTTTCCAAGAGTTAACTAAGGATGTCTAGGTTGAGTTTGTAGTGATCAAACTTTATTGAAAACATATTTATCTAAGATGTTCCAAGAGTTCACCAAGGTGATCTCATTATTTTAACTAAAGTATCACAATACAAAGTGTAACACTTAGTTGCTTTCATAAAAACATTTGAGTACTCTAAGTTAGTCTTTCCATTTTGGTTTAGTGTAGGTCTAGGTTCAACTAACTTCATAACAATGGATATAACAAGTTAAAACCTTTGGGATTTTCCATTTGGGTCAATGGTTGGAAAAAACAACTTGTTATTCTTCAACCTATATGGATTTCTTCTAGTCCTCATGTGATTGCCTTCTTGAAGATCATCATCATGCCATCTAAGTTGTTTCCTTCCTTGGTGTTGTGCGTCTCTTGGTCTTGATAGTATTCATGGTTTTCTCACTAGTTGTTTGCCAAGTGGTGTGGTCACAACTAAGTGTTTTATTTAACAAATGTGAAAATATCACTAAGTCAAAATAGAGGAGAAATGAGACAAGAGGATAGAATGGGAGAGGTGAGTCTTCTTCTTCATTTCTTCATGTACTTGCACTTGATGGAGTATGCTTCAGATTGTTGTGGATCCTAAGTCATTTCTTCAATGATCTTCCTTGTTTCTCTTCATGTTGCCATCAAGTTGAAAAGAGAAGAATAGAAAAGGGAAGGAAAAAGACTTAGAGAGAAAGGGGGTTAGTCTTCTGGAAGTTTCTCTGGTTTTCTTCTAAGTGCTTCCACTTCTTGGAGATGCTTCTGAAGTTTGTTTTATCTGCTAAGTCCTTCATTGGTCTTCTATCTTCATGTTGAAAAATCTCTAGATGGTTAAGTCCTCCATTGCACTTCATGGTTCTCACAAATCCCAACTTGGTGAATTCTGAAGCAAGCATGGGGAGACAAGAAGTTGATGGAAACATTTGTACTAGTGTTTTTAGGTTCATTTGTTGGCTAAGTATAAGTTGAAACTTCACTAAGGACTTAGCCTTGGTTTCAAATAGCCATACACACATAGAACCACTTAAGCAAAAATATTTCCTAAGTCATTTTTAATATGGTGTGAAACATGTGTGTGATAACTTGGCCTAAAATACATGGGTATGGCTCATATGTGTCCAAAATTCTATGGCACTGGTTTCTATGGATTAAGGTTGCCATATGGAGCACCATTGCTTAAGAAAACATATTAAAATTATTTATAGAATTTAAACTAAGTCAAAATTGCTCAAATGGCCATATAATTCTAAATCCATTCTAAACTTGTTCAAATAATATTTTTGGCTTATGGATCTGTTAGTACACATTCTAATGAACCCAAAACAATTTAGTTTGCAAAAATTGGATTTACAGAATTTGAATTATGTCAAATTTCATCAAACAAGCATATTTGAAAATGATCATATTTTAAATTGTCAAATTTTCATTTGGTTAAAACCAAAAGATTCTACATGTTCTAGTGATTTCAAAAAGTTCATCAAATTTGGCCAAGTGGTTTAACAGTTATGAGGTTTTGCATTTGCACGGACTAATGTGTAAAACAACCATTTTAATTCGAGCAGGATAAAAATTGAAATTATAGCTGGGCCACATGGCTGATCATGATTGGGTGCTACTGCTGACTGTGCTGCCGCGTGGCTCGCTGACTAGGCATGTATGCGTGTTTAGGTGAGCAGATCTAGGCCGTCAGATCTAGATCTGAGGGTGGCTTACCTCTTCGGTGTGGATCTAATCGCAGCCGTTGATCAAATCCTACGGCAGAGAGTGAGGGAGGGAGCTCACCGGAGGGATCTCGCCGGAGATGGCTTCACGGTGGCGCAGATGCTCAGGATCTCGTCGAAGGCGATGTTCCAGTGGTCTCCTTGCTCGGTGAGGACAACGATGAGATGCATCACGGTGCGGGGACGTCGATGGAGGGGGCGGCGCTCTACAGACGACGATGCGTGGACGGAGACGACATGGGCTCCGACGTGCTTCAGATGAGCTCGGTCTCATCGATGGACTATGCAAAAAAATAAGAAGGAGGCATAAGAGGGTGCGCCGGGACACAGGGAGAAGAGGTGGTCCAAAGAGGGGTGGTGCGACCCTGTGATGTCGCCGGAATAGACGTAGACGACCGGCGGGCATGTGCGAACTCCGACGAAGAAATACCACGGATTGGGGGAACGAAACGAAGAGCAGGGAGAGGAGAAATGGAGCCCAGGGAGAGGGCTATAAATGGTTGAAACGGGAGGGATTATTGCTTCCTTAATCGCCCGAATTTACTCGTCGAAAATCAAGTCCGGAACGGACGGGAGTTTCCATTCCAGAGGAACAAGGCGATGATGTCACTGCATGCGTCACGCGTGGGACCCGCTTGACAGAGACAGAAAAAAAAGGAAGGCCAGTGGTGGGCTGGTTTAGTGGGCTGGCTGCTGGGTTCTGCTCGCGCTGCACACGTGCGATGGATAGGAGGGCATGCGATTTGGGCTGGGCCATGCTGGCTCCCTTCTCCTTTTGTTTTTTGCTGTTTTCTTTTTTGTTTCTTGTTTAATTCAAATGTTAATAACTTCTGTTTTAATTATTCAATTGATACCAAATAAATTTATAAAATCTTGAAATATTAATATCTTTCAACCCAAGTCATTTTTATAAACTTTTCAACATATTTATATTTTTGAAATTGGAATTTTGAATAATTCCTTAATAGTAACTTTATGTGATTTCAAATTTAGAAAAATTATAAAATATAAATGTTTGTCAAATTAAACTTCAGTGACATATTACAAGTTGTAAACTTATTTGTGAAAGTTATTACAACTTATTTTCCATAATTTTACATTTAAAAAATAGGGGTAACCCTAGTAGCAACTCATTCCATTTTTAAAATAGAAAACAATTAAAGTGAAAATTTTGATACTTAATTATTTAAAAACATGTGTCTTGTAAGTCCTTTTCTCAAAAGGAAAAATTGTGATCACCATTTTGGTACTAGATCATTAGTTGAGAAGTGATATACTTGATTTTTTTTGTCTCCAATTTTTATTAGGTAGAAGTTGAAAACAACCCTTTGGAAAACATGTGTGTAGTGAAACTATCTTATACTATTAGGGTTTGATAAGACATTAATGTGGTCTCAAAACTATTTTCAATTTTAATTAAATTATTAAAGATGGTGAAAATAATTCTTAGGGCTTTGAAAAGAGAGGAAAAAATTGGATTTATCATTGGAAAAAAATTAATATGACCTTTGTATTTTGAGTTTTATTTGTTTTTGGTGCCTTGCTTTAATAGAAAACAAAAAGTTTCAAATTTTTGTGATTTTTGCATTTTCCAAAAATCAGGGATGTTACAATTTATCAAAGCAATAAATAACATCATAAGTAGAGCACAAGTTTTTAGCATAGTCATGCAATTTATTAATTTTCTCCCATAAGTGTATCCCTTTTTGTGACAAGCGGTGTTCCTTATAATGTTTTTGTTGTTCATCTGTGAACCCACTTTGCCTATAAGATATAGTTTCAAAGACATCAAACATTGATAACAAACATAATAAAGCAATTAGAATAAGAACTATTTTTTTGTGTTTTTGGTAAAGAGAAGCAAGCCAAGACAAAAATAAAAACAAGACAATAAACAAAATAAAGAGGTTGAGAGTGATAGACTCCCCTTTCCAGAAGACTTCTTTCTCCCCGGCAACGGCACCCGAAATTCTTGCTGCTATGGATGGCGACCGTTGCGGGATGAAGTCTTCTTATGTATGTTTGTTTTGTTCCCCGGCAACAGCGCCAAAAATTCTTTGATGCTCGCGTTGATGGTGCCTTGATGTTGGCAATGCGTGTTGGGAACCCCAAGAGGAGGGTGTGATGAGCACAATGGTAAGAATTTCCCTCAGTTAAGAACCAAGGTTATCAATGAGGTAGGAGAAAGAGAATCTTCGGAAGGTTGATGTCACTGACGGTGGTGATGGCGCCTCACCGGTGTCAGCAACAACGCAGAACCTGCACACAACACAACCAAAATACTTTGTCCCAACGGTACAGTGAGGTTGTCAATCTCACCGGTCTTGCTGAAAACAAAGATTACACGTATAGTGTGGAAAATGGTGTATTCTTGCAGTAAGTAAAGAAAAGCAAGAAATTGTAGAGGTTTGTTTAACAGTGTAGGAAAATGGACCGGGGTTCATAGGTTCACTAGTGGTGTCTCTCCATAAAAGATAGCATGCTGGGTGAACAAATTACAGCTGGACAATTGACAAATAGAGGTTGCACCGTAGTGCACATTCATGACATGATGACTACTATGATGTTTAGTGCGGGCATTACAAAAATATACATAGACCGTAATCCAACTGCATCTTTGACTAATAATCCACCCTCAGGTTATCATCCGAACCCCCTTAGGTATTAAGTTGCAAGAACCAGATAATCGCATTAAGCAATGTGTGTAATGTAAGCAATGATTGTACACGCGGGCACTCACACCGATGTTTTCTCCCTAGTGGCAACAACACGTCCTCCCCCGTCACGTTTCTGTCACTCGAGCACAAGCGAAAAGGAGGCATGAACCCACTATCGAGCATAAATACTCCCTCTTGGAGTCACTAGCAACTACTTGGCCAGAGCAACCACTAGCAACGGAAAGCATGCAAGATCACAAATAACATATGCAATAAAGACTATAATCAACTTGGCATAAGTTCAATATTCATCGGATCCCAGCAGACACAACACATAGAATTACATAAGAACAATCTCGATCATGTTAGGCAGCTCACGAGATCTAAACATTGAGGCATAGGAGGAGAAGACAACCGTCTAGCTACTGCTATGGGCCCGTAGTCCAAGGATGAACTACTCACGCATCACTCTAGAGGCAGGCATGGTGATGAAGAGGCCTCCGGTGATGATCTCCTCTCTGGCAGGGTGCCGGGAGACAGCTTCAGAACCCCCATGATCTAGGGTTGACGACGACGGCGGCTGCGGAACTTTTTGGGGACATTTGATCTATGGCGAATGCGGCGACTATGGTAATTGTGCAGCGATTGCTGATTGACTGCGAATCTTGCGAGTGCGATGTCCCTGATCTCGCCGAGTGCATCCATGTCTTCTGAGAGTGCCTTGTTTGAGGTTTCTTTGATGTATGCAACGACTCGTGGGGCACTGAATTTGACGTCTTCGGGTAGCACAGTTTCAGCTCCGTATACCATGAAGAATAGCGTGTAGTTTGTCGACCGATTTGGTGTTGTTCGCAGGCTCCATAACAACGATGGTAGTTCTTCGGCCCAGTGCCCTGCTGCTGGGTGTAGCCGAGTGAGTAGCTGCTTCTTTACGCCAGCCGAAACTAATCCGTTGGATCGTTCGACTTGGCTATTGGTTTGCGGGTGAGCTACCGAGGCGAAGCTGAGGGTTATCCCTTTTTTCTCGCAGAAGTCCTGAGTTTCTTTGGCTATGAAGTTGCTCCCATTATCTGTGATGATGTTGTGCGGGATACTGAACCTGCACACGATGGAGTCGAGGAATCACACGGCGCACTCGGCGTGCTGCGAAGTGAGTGGCATACCCTGATACGGATCAACGTGATCCGAGAGGGTTTTGTCCCAATCTTTCACGGCGATCGAAGAACAACAACGTTGGACAGATAAAGAATCAATCCCACACACGAAATTGTAAACAGATCAACAAGATCAGCAAGCAAAACCAGTATAAACTCGCCAACGGCGACCCATCACGGGAGGAGCCTCTCGATAACTTTGCTCTCAAATTCTTGTCTACCCTAAAACCCTAGGCGCCACTCCGTTATATAGGAGGCCACAAAGGGCTCGGTTGGACAGGCCCAAACCGAACACACAACTGACTCGAACCTAACACACGCGATACAAACCGGCCTATTAGAAGGCTCGGCCAAATAATAAGGCACGCATGCCTCTAATAAAACGTGTACATACTTAGACGAATGTCATCTAATCGTTGGTCATCCTGTATGCAACATGCTGCACTACCCAACACTAACAATGTTTGGCCTCACGCCGTGGACCAAACTGCAACATCAACGGTGGTGTTCTGAAGTTGGGTTTCACCTCATCTAGCGGAGGGATTGCAAATCTGAAAGCTCCAACTGTCAACACAGATGGCGGTGGTGGCGCAATGATAGGAGTAGGTATCCTCCCCGCATCATCCCCCCCAACTTGAAGAGAAACCGTCCTCGGTTTCAGCTTGACACTTGGAACCTTCTTCTTCATAGCAACGACGTCCACCTTGATATCCTTGTCAACCATTGGCTGCAGAACATGACGTTTCCCTTTATGCCACAAGGAATATACATTAGAAGGCCCCTCATGTGTGGAACGCCGATCAAACTGCCACGGTCGGCCTAGTAGCACGTGACATGCATCCATAGGCAACACGTCACAGACCACCGTGTCCTCATACATACCTACAGAAAATTTAAGGCGCGCCTTATGTGTGACCTTAAGCTTGCCTGAATTATACAACCACTCAATGCAATGTGGCTGCGGGTGCTTCCATGTAGGCAATCAAAGAAAATCCACCAAGCTCTTGCTAATAATATTGGTGTAACTGCCACTATCAATAATCAGCTTGCAAGCGGAATCCTTAACTATGCATTGGGTCTGAAAAATATCCCAGCGCTGCCCTTGTCCTTCTATGCGATCTTCCGGTACACGTTGCACCATCAGATTTTTACACTTTGCAGCAAGTTCATACCCATCCACATTCACTTCGTCAGTTTCCTCAACCTCATCACTGGACGACCCTGCTGATTTTTCCTCGTCACTTGCAGAAACATAGCCATCTTGTGTGAGCATCACCCTTTTTGCATTAGGGCAATCACGCCTCATGTGTCCTCGACCGCCACAAGTAAAACACTCAATGTGTGCGGTGGACTGCGTACTAGCTGCAGCTTTGGACACTCCAGATTTTGGCGCCTCAAGAGAAATATTATTGGAGCGTGTAGAAGGTGTCGGCTTAGCGCTAGAACCAACAGCCTCATTATTGGAACGACGCCATGTGTGTTTAAGGGCTGTAGCTTGACGTCGTTTGAGTTGTTGCTCCGCACGCTCAGCTTGGTGCACAAGATCCTGAAGATTATAATAAATGACCATCTCCACACGATCTTGCACCTCAATATTTAGACCATTAAAGAACCTAGACATCGTGGCCTCCGGGTCTTCCGTTGTTCCTGTACGTATCATCAACAACTCCATCTCCTTATAATACTCATCCACAGATTTAATACCTTGAGTAAGCTGCTGCAATTTATTGTACATCTCGCGCTTATAATGCTCAGGAGCGAAACGACGCCGCATGAGTTCTTTCATACCTCTCCATGACATCGGCCGGTTGGGCATACGCAAAATTTGGCTCCACCAAATCAATACATAACCAGATAAATCAATAGCTGTAAGTTGAAGTTTCTTCTCCTCGGTGTAATGGTGAGCTGCAAAAATATGATTCACGTGCATCCCCCACTCCAAATAATCCTCGGGACTGCCCGCTCCGGAAAAAGGAGGTATGGAAATTTTAACACGTCCAATACCATCATCCAGGGGAACACGTGCAGTCTGACCAACACGAACAGCAGCCGCATGACGAGCATCAAAAGTACGTTGTTGGGGTGCATAACCAGCATCTTCCTCCAAATCAGCATCAACACCTCCATGTGCCCGTGCCATGGGACGGAGAAGACTACCATCAGCCTGACCATCTCGCCGTGGTAGCGCATCGGGCTGCGCTTGCGCTGACGCGTTGCGAAGGTTATCCGTCAGCGCATCAAGGCGAGTATTGAGGGCATCAAATTTGTTATTCAATCTCTCCTCCAAAGCATCCGTACAGTTCTTGATATATACGCAAGTTTTGTCAAATCCATCGCGGACATTGGGAGCAAGATCATCAGCATAAACAGGGAGAGGCACCTCTGGTGGTTTCGGCGCCGTAGCAGCTACGGCAGCAACGGAATTTTCAGCGATAACAGAGTTCACCATCTTGAGCAAAATCAACAGATCGCAGCTGCGAAGTCGGATCTCTAGTCGCCTGTACAGGAAGAACAAATCTCAAGAGGACGGACACTACGATCGTGTGACGAGCAGAGCACTCCCGATGGGTGCAGCTTTTCCAAACCGTGAGCAACAAAAACAACAGTGGTAATCTCCTCCGCTGACTCCAATACGTGCCTTTGATTATAATTAAATTTCCCAGCCAAAAGCCCAAAACGTATCCAATTAGTACTCTAGAAGATCCAACTAGTATGAGATGACCTTCACAATCGTAGCTGATGTGGACTCCTCAAACGTGAGAAATTGAACTTTGTATACTCGTACAAGATGTTCGTGGCTAGCGATCAGCTGCAAGGCAGAGACTCGGATCAAACCCGTGGGAATTCTCAAAACCACATAATAGAACCCGTGGTGGCACAGGTGCAAGGTCTCCACGATCCCACTCTCCGCAACAAAGCCACTGTTGTGTAGAAAAATCGTCTCCGCTAGCAGTTCTGCGGATCAACGGGACCGGTGTGATGGCTTAGCGCCTCCGGTAGCAGGAAGTCCAATAGTAGAACGCAAAGACTAGATCGCTTCCGGCAGCAGATAATTCTCAGTATGATACGCCGTGAGAAACCCGACGAATCTGATACCAAGATGATACGGATCAACGTGATCCGAGAGGGTTTTGGCCCAATCTTTCACGGTGATCGAAGAACAACAACGTTGGACAGATAAAGAATCAATCCCACAGACATAATTGTAGACAGATCAACAAGATCAGCAAGCAAAACCAGTATAAACTCGCCAACGGCGACCCATCACGGGAGGAGCCTTTCGATAACTTTACTCTCAAATTCTTGTCTACCCTAAAACCCTAGGCGCCACTCCGTTATATAGGAGGCCACAAAGGGCTCGGTTGGACAGGCCCAAACCGAACACAACTGACTCGAACCTAACACACACGATACAGACCGGCCTATTAGAAGACTCGGCCAAATAATAAGGCACGCATGCCTCTAATAAAACGTGTACATACTTAGACGAATGTCATCTAATCGTTGGTCATCCTATATGCAACACGCTGCACTACCCAACACTAACAATGTTTTGCCTCACGCCGTGGACCAAACTGCAACATCAACGGTGGTGTTCTGAAGTTGGGTTTCACCTCATCTAGCGGAGGGATTGCAAATCTGAAAGCTCCAACTGTCAACACAGATGGCGGTGGTGGCGCAATGATAGGAGTAGGTATCCTCCCTGCATCATACCCTCTATCCATTTCGTGAATTTGTCGACTGCTACCAGCAAGTGGGTGTATCCTCCGGGTATTGATTTTCGCAGCGGTCCTACCATGTCTAGCCCCCATTGAGCAAAGGGCCACTCGATAGTTATCATGTGGAGTTCTGTGGCTGGTGCGTGTGGCTTGGGCGCAAACTTTTGGCAGGCGTTGCATCTGTCGACGAGATTTTTGGCGTCTCTGGCTGTCGTGAGCCAGTAGAATCCTGCCCTGAAAGCTTTTCCCAAGATCGCTCTCCAGCTTGCGTGGTGCCCGCGGTCGCCTTGGTGTATGTCACGAAGCAGTTCCTTGCCGTCCTCGGGTGCAATGCACCGTTGGAGTACTCCTGTTATGCTTTGCTTGTATAGCTCTCCGTTGATCACACGAAAGGATTTGCTGCATCGTACTATCTGTCTGGCCTCGCAAATGTTTGTCGGGAGCTGTTTATTGGACAAGTAGTCGAGGTATTTCTGCGTCCAGGCTGGTTACTTGCCTTGAGATATTGTGGGTGAGCTCGATGAGGGCAATTTGTGGGCTGGTATGCGTTTCTGCTGCTGCGGGTGTTCCTGCTGGTTTTTGGACCTTGACTGATCGTTTGATTATTTTCTCGAAGTAGATTCCTGGTGGAATAGGGGCGTTGGTGGACCCTATGTTGGCCAGTCTATCTTCTTCTTCATTTTTTGATCGCACGATGTGCTTCAACTCACATCCTTTGAAACTTCCTTCGAGTAGGTTGTACATGTCGCGAAGGCGATCTTGTTATCCGCGACAACATCGCACTCTATCATCGTCTGCTGCATGATAAGATTTGAGTCGCCGTATATCATCAACCGAGTGGATCCACAAGCAGTTGCCATCTTCATGCCATGTATGAGCGCCTTGTATTCTGCGTCGTTGTTGGATGCGGGATCATCGGGAGGGAAGTCCAGCCTCAGAACGTACTAAAGCTTGTCTCCTCTCGACGATATGAGGATTACTCCGGCTCCAGTTCCTTCGTTTCTCTTTGAACCGTCGAAGTACATTATCCAGGAGCTTGTGTACTCGGTAGTCCTGGGGTTTGCAGCTCTATCGACTCGTAGAGGAAATCTGCCACTACCTTGGACTTTAGGGCGTTTCGTCCTGTGTATATGATGTCCCAGGCGCCCAGCTCGATGCTCCACTTCGCGATTCTTTCGGATGCCATGGGATTGTTCACGATTGTACCGAGTGATGCGTCGTTTAACACCGTGACAGTATGCTCCTGGAAGTAGTGCTTGAGCTTGCGGGTGTGATGCATGTAAAATCCATAGATGAATTTTGCATATTTTCACATGGTTTTCTATTACATATTGCATCATATAAGGGTATAATTCAATGTTTTATAGTATTTTGGGGTTAAATTACAAAGTCCCCATACTTTTATGGAATTAACCCTGCCTGTCAGAAACCCCGTTTTCTATATTTTTGACGTTTCAGGGGGCAAACTTCCGCGAAATCACCTGAAAATCTGCGGGGGTCATTTTCATGGAAGGAGAAGACTTGCGGGCGAAGGATCCACGAGAATTGGGCAAGGAGGCCCAAAAGAGGACCCTCCACGCGGCCAGATTCCTTGGCCGCGTGAGAGGCCCCCTTTTGGAACTTGTGGCCCCAATTCCTTCCATCTTCGACTTACCGACTCCGTCTTGACCTAAAACCGACTATAAAAAGGGTCCCCCGTACCCTTACGGAGGAGAGCGCCACCGAAACAACGAAACAGAGACCAAAAGTTCCAGATTGGAGGGGGAAAACTCCGGCGGGGCGCCGCCGGTGTGATCTCCTACCCCTCCAACGTCATCTCCATCGACATCTCCATGAAGAGGGAGTAGTCCACCCCAGGGCTATGGGTTTGTGGAAGTAGCACTTGTATCTCTCTCTCTATGTGCTTCACTAATTAGATCCGTATGAGCTGCCTCACATGATTACGGGCACCGTTGTAATTCCTATGTGGTGGATCTTTTCTACGAGTTATTGAATCTGAGATTGCAATTATTTCTCTTGAGTTATTTGAGTAGATGTATCTTATGTACCCCGTTCTTATTTGCTAGCTTTGATCAATCTAGTTCTTGAGAGCGTGTGTGGGGTGATGGGTGCATTTGTTGGAGTAACGGGGGGTGGCTAATGCTGTGAAAGTGACAGAAGTTTAGCGATCCACTTAGGTTTTGTTAAACCTTTCTTAGTTACCTCACTAGGGATAAAAAGGAGTACCTTGTTACCGGGGATTTGAAGTGACACTAATGAATCTCCATGACTAGATCTAGCAAGTTCTTACTTCAACTTCATGTCACATTGCTTAAAGCTATACTCTGGTTTTTCCTTAATTATCGAGGTGTTATGATTTATTTCGCATCTTGGTGGAGTATAAGAGGGATCAATATGACCGTAGAGATCTCTATGCTAGGACATGATGCCCATATGAAAGTACTCAATGTTAAACATGTTATTGTAATCTCACATGTAATTCTTTATGTCTATCGTCTACTACTTTATTTGAGAGAATGCAAGTGTGAAACCATGAACCCCGGTCCTATTTTAAATATAAGAAAACACTCTAGTTACTTTGCTGCAATTTACGTTACTTGCACTTTACTTTACTTGCATCTCCAATTCGAATTTACATTATCTCCATCACCACTTGCATCACAAAAATACAAAAACAATCCATTGCATATTTATTTTCTTATTTGCATTTAGTAGTAGATTTAATTATTGCACATTTACTTTCAGTTTTGCATTGCAATTTAGAAGTCTCACACCTTGTGCTTGCCAACCACTTGGTGAGGTTGAGGGCACAAAATTCTCTACTTGTTTGCAGGATCCTGGAGGAAGCTTGGAAGACAACTGCTGAAATACTGGCTCCCCAAGAGTTCGATATAAACCCTCGAGTCACTCTCGTGGGGAAGAAAGCTTGCCAGTAGCTACACACTCTGCACTTGGAGTCTCAACCTTGCCATCAAGCGTTTTTCTGGCGCCGTTGCCGGTGAGCCATAGGTGAAGGAGTTGTCCAAGGGAGCTCACAAGAAGTCTTCATCGCCAACAAGGTGTGCAAACACCTAAGCTTGAGGAGGTTGCACCTACGTGAGTACCGTCCTTTCTATCTCCACCTTCTTTCAAGTAGATTGTTTTGTTTCTTGTCTTGTTTTTGTTTTTGTTTTGTTTTTGTTCTTGTTTTTGTTTTGTCTTGCATATTTTATTTTAGTTTGCATTTTAGTTTTGCATTTAGTTATCTAGTTTATTTTAGTATTTCGAATTTTCCTAGTTACTTTACTTTTCCGTTTTGCATAAAAAATTAAAAACTACATAAAAACTTGGAAAATGGAGCAGAGAACTTATTGGCCATTCAGTGTTAGGAATTTCCCTCAAGAGCTAAATATTCCCGTTGAAAGATTAGAGGTAGATCCTAGTGTTATTAAAATGATTTATGAATCTCGTTTCTATGGAAAGCCTAAAGAAGACCCTTTGTTCCATCTTAAGAAATTTGATGAAAGATGTAAAACTTTGAACTTGAATCATGCAAACATCAACACTACTAAAGTTAAACTCTTTCCCTACTCACTAGGAGGCAAAGCATTAGATTGGATATTAAGATGGCCTCCTAGCAATTTTACTACTTGGTTCAACTTAAGGGCTGCATTTATTGAAAGGTTTTGTCATGCTGAAAATAATTACAATGTTAAACAATTGCTCATTACCTTTAAACAAGAAAAAGATGAATCAATGATACAAGCATGGGAGAGATTTAGAAGTGGAGCATATGGAATAGGGCATGGCTTTAGAGATTGGATACTTATGCATATGTTTTATAAGGGACTTTCTGAAACTTCTAGAGCCTTTTTAGATAATGAATGTGGGGGATCTTTTACTAGTACTAATGCTGCAAATACCCATGTTTTGCTTGAAAGTTTTCTCTTAGAGGTTAAAATTAAAGAGAGCTTAAAAAAGGCTGAAGTACCCGAGGATATTTTTGATGATCGCTATGAGATTTTTAATATGCATAATAGAAAAGGAAAAGTAGAGGAAATTATGATGCTTACTGAAATTAAGGATCCATTGCTTGATTTAGAAAAAAGTATCTTGCAAGAACTTATTGCTACTCTACAAAAATTTGCTAGTGATCCCACTATAAATGTTAATCAACCTGGCTTTGGATCTTATATTGCTAATCATGTCTCGCAAGAAAAAATTGCTAGGTACAAGAATGAGGCCATGATACCTCCTAAGCTTGGGGATGCATGGATCCCCAAGGTGCCAGTTTCAATTGGAAAAGAAATTCACCATGCTATGTTAGATCTAGGTTCTAGTGTATCGGTACTCTCTAAACAATTATATGAATTGCTAGAACTAGAAAATTTAGAAAAATGCTCAAGTGAATTTGTCCTTGCTGATAACTCTGCTAAACATGCTGTAGGACAAGTAAAAGATGTTATGATTGAATTGCACATGACTTTCGTACCCGTTGATTTCATTATTATGGATATGGGGGATAAATCCCCTAGTCCTATTATTTTGGGTAGACCTTTTCTTCGTACTACAGGTGCAATCATAGACTCCAAGGAAGGGAATGTCAAGTTTCAGTACCCTCACAAGAAAAGCATGGAGCACTTCCCAAGGAAGAGGGGCACGCTGAAGAACAAGCTCCCTCATGAGCTTTATCCCTCTTGATTATCAAGTAAGTAAAGCCTAGCTATATGGCTATAAAGAAAGCGCTTTACGGGAGGCAACCCAGTTGTTTTTGTTTGGATTTTCCTAGTGTCCTCTTGCTGTATCAAGAGATTAGTTTTTTTGTTTTAATTCTGGAGTTTTCAATAAAGAGTCAAGTCAAACCCATTTGGACTTATAAGTTGCTATCCTAGTGCATGAAATTTCTGTTTCAGCACGAGTCTGCTCACCGTATGATTTTACGTTTTTTATTGGTATGTCGGATTGAGCTAATTTTTTAGTATGTTCCGCAACTTTTCGTCCTCTGTAAGCACAAAAATTGGATTAATTTTTTGACGAGTCTAGCTTAGAGAAAAACGTTCGCTTTGCTGCTGATGCTTTTCTGGACAGATTCTGCCTTCTTTTGTTTTATGCACTTTTTGGGATTGGGAATCGAATTTCCATGATTCTTTCAAGCAAGAGAGTGAAAATACAACATAATGAACCTTATTGTCTATCTACTGGAGCATTTGATTTGGAATTTTGCACAGCAAGCATGTGATTTGTTTGTCCTTGCTAATCTCACCCCACAGAAAAAGAATGGGAGAAACATGTTTTGTGAAGTTTTTTTCACAGGGAATAGAGGAGCTACGCCTCAAGACATCCAAGAATGGTGAAAGCCATAAGCTTGGGGATGTGATGAACACCCCACTGGAACTACACTCTTTTGGTTAGCACACGTCTATTTTCTGTTTTTCTAAGCAAAGCATTTATCGTAGAGACTTGAAGCGTCTAGTTTTGTTTTTTATTTTTGTTTTGATAAGACCACCACCATCATTTTATATGATATTGAGCTACTGGAGTTTCGGGTTGGAATGTATTGGATGCTAGTATTATGACTTGGAATAGGGATGCCATGGTTGATTTGAAGAGCTACATATGTTTGCATGATTTATAGGCTTTTTATGTGTAGAAATTTTCAACAATGTTGTCTTGAGCTATCTCTTATTCATGTCCTTGATGTTAATTGCTGGTTTATTTAGTTTGTCATGAAATGACTAGTTCTATGGGCATATGCATGCATAGTAGCTGGTCAACTATCTCCCTCTTGCTAGCCCAAACATTTAAAAATTCCAACAAGTAAAAACTTGTTTCCAACACTCCTTAGCCAAGTATTTCCAGTGAGTCCACCATATCTTCCCATTAGCTTCATTGCTATTCCGAGTATGTTCACCATGTTATTGTGTTATTTATGTTCTAAATTAAGATATTCACTTTATTAATTGTCATGGGTTGAACTTGGGATAGGACTCTCACGAACTTTTGAAGGCACACTTTACTTTTTATGCATCTAATAAACATGACCCAATAATGGGAGCCACACGTTTTGCGTTTGACAAGTGTGTGGTTGGGAGCTAGCTATAAACGTGTATCACCGGAAATCTTTCAACATTGCACAAAAAATTTACATTTGGTTGATATCATGTACTTTTGTTTTTGGACTCCTGCCATGCCGAAATGAAATAGAGGAATAGTAAGTTTTGATGAGTAAGTATCTATATGACTAGAGAAACGCATTGGGCCGCTAACTCAAGCCATTCTTTATCATGGTGGAAATTTACTTACAGCTTGAGTGACTCTACAACACATCCTATAATAAAATAAGAAGCTATGCATAATAGTGAATGAAAATAAAAAGGATGATGAGTCTACTCCGTTTGTTCATCTTGTCATTGTAACATGGGCTTGTTTCCATGTCATGGGGCAAGAGGTACCTCTTTGCGGTTCTCTATGATGTCATTAATACTTATTATGATTGTACAAAGCTTATTAGGAATCTTAAGTTGAATAATCATGGAATAGGTTTTCACACTCACGGGGCATGAGGCTTTCAACCACCTTGTCATTCTCATTACTTCAATACTCACAATTTTAAGATGCTAGTGATAAAGGGGCAATGAGAGTCCTAGATCAATGGATACCACATTTCAATTAGTAATTTTAGTTGAATAATTTAGAGGCTAAATAAGACTTGATCATGTTTTACCTCTACTCAATTTTCTCCAAAGTGTCCACCATATTTTCTATTCTCCATTATGCTATTCTTTGACCAATATAGGATTTTATTTTTCATTTTGTGTATGCATTTGGTCCATAGTGCTTTTATTTCATTATACACTTTGTGAACTTTCATGAAGCATCTTTGCTTGCATATTTGATATTTCTTACAACATGAATTGTATATTGCTACTCATTTCTAGTATTAATCATTTGATTATATGTAGCATGAATAATCCTCCTTGATATCCCATGATTGTTTCAATATGCAAAACCCATCTTAGTTTTATCATCTTCATACTCAAGGACGAGCATGGGTTAAGCTTGGGGATGTCGATGCATGTAAAATGCATAGATGAATTTTGCATATTTTCACATGGTTTTCTATTACATATTACATCATATAAGGGTATAATTCAATGTTTTATAGTATTTTGGGGTTAAATTACAAAGTCCCCCAACTTTTATGGAATTAACCCTGCCTGTCAGAAACCCCGTTTTCTATATTTTGACGTTTCAGGGAGCAAACTTCCGCGAAATCACCTGAAAATCTGCGGGTGTCATTTTCTTGGAAGGAGAAGACTTGCGGGCGAAGGATCCACGAGAATTGGGCAAGGAGGCCCAAGAGAGGACCCTCCACGCGGCCAGATTCCTTGGCCGCGTGAGAGGCCCCCTTTTGGCCCATGTGGCCCCAATTCCTTCCATATTCGACTTACCGACTCCGTCTTGACCTAAAACCGACTATAAAAAGGGTCCCCCGTACCCTTACGGAGGAGAGAGCCGCCGAAACACCGAAACAGAGACCAGAAGTTCCAGATTCGAGGGGGAAAACTCCGTCGGGGCGCCGCCGGTGTGATCTCCTACCCCTCCAACGTCATCTCCATCGACATCTCCATGAAGAGGGAGTAGTCCACCCATGGCTATGGGTTTGTGGAAGTAGCACTTGTATCTCTCTCTCTCTATGTGCTTCACTAATTAGATCTGAATGAGCTGCCTCACATGATTACGGGCACCATTGTAATTCCTATGCGGTGGATCTTTTCTATGAGTTATTGAATCTGAGATTGCAATTGTTTCTCTTGAGTTATTTGAGTAGATGTATCTTATGTACCCCGTTCTTATTTGCTAGCTTTGATCAATCTAGTTCTTGAGAGCGTGTGTGGGGTGATGGGTGCATTAGTTGGAGTAACGGGGGGGGGGGGGGGTGGCTAGTGCTGTGAAAGTGACAGAAGTTCAGCGATCCACTTCGGTTTTGTTAAACCTTTATTAGTTACCTCACTTGGGATAAAAAGGAGTACCTTGTTATCGGGGATTTGAAGTGACACTAATCAATCTCCATGACTAGATCTAGCAAGTTCTTACTTCAACTTCATGTCACATTGCTTAAAGCTATACTCTGGTTTTTCCTTAATTATCGAGGTGTTATGATTTATTTCGCATCTTGGTGGAGTATAAGAGGGATCAATATGACCGTAGAGATCTCTATGCTAGGACGTGATGCCCATATGAAAGTACTCAATGTTAAACATGTTATTGTAATCTCACATGTAATTTTTTATGTCCACCATCAACCACTTTATTTGAGAGAATGCAAGTGTGAAACCATGAACCCCGATCCTATTTTAAATATAAGAAAACACTCTAGTTAATTTGCTGCAATTTACTTTACTTGCACTTTACTTACTTGCATCTCCAATTCGAATTTACATTATCTCCATCACCACTTGCATCACAAAAATACAAAAACAATCCATTGCATATTTATTTTCTCATTTGCATTTAGTAGTAGATTTAATTATTGCACATTTACTTTCAGTTTTGCATTGCAATTTAGAAGTCTCACACCTTGTGCTTGACAACCACTTGGTGAGGTTGAGGGCACAAAATTCTCTACTTGTTTGCAGGATCCTGGAGGAAGCTTGGAAGACAACTGCTGAAATACTGGCTCCCCAAGAGTTCGATATAAACCCTCGAGTCACCCTCGTGGGGAAGAAGCCTTGCCACTAGCTACACACTCTGCACTTGGAGTCTCAACCTAGCCATCAGGGTGTGAAGACCACCCTGTACGCAAGTTTCTGGTAGTGCGGGTATCGCTGCTTACACGGTGACAATACCTCACTGAGGTAGTAGATTGGCTGCTGTACACCGTATGCCTTGCCTTCCTCGGGTCGCTCGACCACGAGTATTGTGCTCACCACTTGATTTGTTGCGGCTAGGTATAGGTACAAGGGCTCCCTTTCTTGAGGCGTGGCTAGTACTTTCTTTCTCTGGAGTACCTTTTTAAAGTCAATGAACGTCTGCCTCGCTTCGGATGTCCACTCGAACTTGTCAGGTTTCTTCAGCGGTTTGTAAAAGGGGAGCGCCTGTTCGCCCAATATTGCGATGAATCTTCTGAGGGCTGCCAGTCGCCATGCGAGCTTCTGCACGCCGTGGAGGTTGGTCGGTTCTTTTATCGTCAGAATCGCCTGCATTTTCTATGGATTGGCTTCGATTCCTCGGGTGGGCACCAGGTATCCGAGAAGTTGTCCTGCAGGAACCCCGAAGATGCATTTTGTTGGGTTAAGCTTGATCTTGTACGCGTTGAGGGCGACGAATGTCTCCCTGATGTCCTCGAGGAGTGTGTCCTCCACTCGAGTTTTTATAACAATGTCGTCAATGTACACCTGTACGTTCGTGCCAATGAGCATGGCGAGGCATTTTTGCATGCAGCGCTGATATGTTGCGCTTGTGTTTTTTAGCCCGAAGGGCATTGTCGTGTAGCAGTATACACCATGTGGTGTGACGAATGCTGTCTTCTCCTCATCCTCCTGTTTCATCCTGATCTGATTATAGCCCGAGTAGGCGTCCAGGAAGGAGAGTCGTTGGCAGCCTACTGTGGAGTCCACGATCAGGTCGATTCGTGGTAACAGGAAGTTATCCGTGGGGAAGTGTTTGTTCAACGACGTGTAGTCGATGCACACACGAAGGATGTCAGTGTTTTTCTTCGGACCAACACTGGGTTTGCTAACCAGATGGATATTTTGATTTCCCTGATGAACTTGGCGGCTAGTAGTCTATTCACTTTTTCTCCGAGTGCTTTCTGCTTTGGCTCGAAAAATCGTCCGGTAGTTTGTTTGACTGGCTTGGCATCTTTGAATACTTCAAGTGAGTGCTCGGCGAACTCCCTGGGTATCCCTGGCATATCTGAAGGCTGCCAGGCGAAAATCTCCCAGTACTCACGGAGGAGTTCGACGAGTGCGCCTTCCTATACGGATGATAGGGTGGTGGACACTATCGCTGTCTTCGCGGATTCCGTCGGGTGCACTTGATGCTTTCGAGTGTCACTGCTTGGGTTAAACTCGAGCTCTGGGGCGTTCTTTTTGGTTAGCGGCATCAGGGAGTTATCCGTGGTTTTTGCCAGCTCTTCCAGTTCCTCTTGCATCCCGAAGGATTTCGCGATCTCATTGAACTCAATGTCGCATTTGTCCGACTTTTGGAAGTCGCCGTTGATGGTTATTGTTCCATATTTCCCTCGCAGTTTGAGCTTGAGGTAGGCGTAATGGGGTACTGCCATGAATCTCGCGAACGCTGTTCGGCCGAGTATGGCGTGGTACTGTGATGGCCAGTCGACTACCTCGAAGTCGAGGAATTCTCTCTTGTAGTTTCTCGGGCTTCCGAGCACCACCTCCAGGTTGATTGTCCCGAGTGGTCGGATTGCTTTCCCTGGTACTATCCCGTGGAAGGATGTTTTTGATTCTGCGAGTCCGTCCAGGTTCTTGCTCATCGTGCGGAGTGTGTCCGCGTATATGATGTTGCTTCCGCTGCCACCGTCCATGAACACCCAGGCTAGGTCGTAGTTGCCTTTTGCGCCTGGATGACGAGCGCTGCGTGTCCAGGTCGATACACCCGTGGAGGGTGGTCCTCTTTGGATAAGGTTATCAGCTTCTCTGACATCTTCATGTATTCAGTTGCGGATGGTGGGGCCTGTACTGCCATGTTAACTTGGCGCGTGTTGGTCTTTTGGACTCTCCGGGACGGACAAGTCTTCTGTATCATGCCTAGGAGCCCCTGTGGGTTCGGGTACCCATTGGCTCCCTGTTTTGCGGCGGGTGGCGCTGGTAGCACGGCTAGTGCCACGTTCTGATGTCCTGGTGGAGGTAGGGGCTGCGGCGGTTGGTATCCGCCTGGGAGTTGCGGGTATCCCTAGTTAACGGCGGCCCTGTTTTTCTTCATGTAAGCCTCGTGGATGTCCTGGAACTTTCGGTAGTCCTTGAGGAGATGACTTTCGGTAGCGCTGTTTTTCTTCATGTAAGCCTCGCAGGGATTCTTCGTTGTTCGCCCATCTATCGGCTATTGCCATTAATTCTCCGATAGTTTTGGGCGCAGCTCGCCCCAGCTCCTCCCGGAAGGCAGGACGTCGAGCTCCCTTGGTGAAAGCTTCGACTGCGACCTCCTCTGACATGTTTCCTGCCGTATTTTTGAGCGTGGTTCACCGCTGAATATACTCTCGGGTAGACTCGCCGCTCTTCTACTTGTAACCTCGCAGCTCCTCGATAGATGCGGGTCTCTTATATGTCTCCTAGAATTTCTTCCGGAAGTCGTAGGTTAGATCGTCCCATGATTCGTAGTGTGCTCGTGGTCTTCCTTTGAACCAGCTGCACGCAGCGCCTACAAGGTGTAGGTTTAGGTACTGCATGGCCGTTGTCTTGTTCCCACGATGGCATTTTACTGCCGTGAGGTAATCTGATAGCCAAGACTTGGGCTCTTGCGAACCGTCGTATTTCGGGACCTTCGTGGTAAGCTTGAATCTCTTGGGCATCGGTGCCTCGCGGATGTCGCGGGTGAAGCACAATGCGCCACATCCTTTCTCGTCGGAGGAGGTGGACAGTGACCGTGCGCGGTTCCTGATTGCTCGGGCCTTGTTGACCTTGCTTTGCGTGATGTATCCGCGCGCGTCATATTAAGGTTGGTCGCGGTTATCCTCCTTCCGCGGCTCTCTGCTGCGGTGTCGCGATCAGCTTCCGTGGTGCCGTGGGCTGCGTTCACGATCTCGCGGGCTATCGTCGTTGCTACACGGGCTATCGCCGCGGCGCTGATCTTCTTTCCCTCGGGCACGACGAGGTGACTCCCTGTCTCTCCTTCTAGGCGACGTGCTCCCGCGTCTACGAGGTGTTTCCTTGTCCACTCGAGGGATTTTTTAGCTTCCGGCGTTGTCGCGTGCATGCGGCTCTGAGTGGCGATTCTTGCGGCTGCCATACCTAGCCCCCTCTGGACTTCTCGATGCTGTTCCGCGCGGGGGTCGTTTTCAGGCGGCTGGTTCACCTGTAAATATGTGGCGGCTGACAGGAGTGCCACAGCGGGGGTCGTCGGGTGTACGTTGCCCTCGTCGACGACATGCATAAGGGATGTCTCGAGTGTTTTGCTAATTTCGCAGAGGGATTCTCGATCCATGCCAGCGGTCTTCGAGACGTATCTCTTTTTCGGGGGGGATTGTTTCCTACTGAGTGAGTCCTGGAGAGCGCCGCTCATCGCGCACTCGAGGCGTCCGCTGCTACCTTTCGTGCATCCAGATTCTTGCGGGCCTCATTGATCAGTCCACCTGCTCGCACTAGGTGGTAGTGGTATGCAGTTAGATCGTCTCGGGAGGCTCCGTCTTCAAACGGCTGGCCAGAGTGTACCGCGGCTTTTCCTTTGAGCCAAGCGGCTCCTGTTACTTTGATGCGCTCCTCGGGTGGTTCAGTTGATCCTGCCATGCAGACCTGAGCCAGATATGGCTCGTGAGTACTAGGCGTGGGTCGGCAACTTTCACCGAATCTGGAGGGTTCCTCCATCGCGATGGTGTGGAAGTCGCGGGTGTTGAGACGGATTGGGTGCTAGGTTGCGACCAAGGTCATCAGGTGGCGAGTCAAGGAACGCCGGGCTCGAGACAGACTCAGAGTCCGATTCGCCGAGATCGATCTGCTCGGGAAAGCGCAGGATTCCCGCCTTGTTGGCATGGAAGTGGAATCTCCCGAACGTCTAGCTGATGCTCTTTTCCAATCTGATGAACGCCGTGCGTGATTCCGGCGAGTGGGGCGCGTAGATGAGCGACCCGAAGTGGATCGGTTCTGCTGGAGTCGATGTTCCACGGCTCCAGCTGAAGGTTGGTGATGACGAGGCCGAAGATGCCGTAGATCCAGCGCCTGCCGTTCCCACAGACGGCGCCAATTTTCGATTAGTCATCTCAACAAGTCCCTGGGATGACCCGGTAGGGTTTCGATTAAAAGAACGTAGAGGCGCTGGTGACGATCGTCGGCTAATAGGGGGCACGATTTACCCAGGTTCGGGGCCCTCGTAGAGGTAAAACCCTTACTCCTACGCTTTCGATCCTTTTTATCAATAGATAGGTTACAAGGGGGTGCTCAAGTCGAGAGTATGATCTCAAGCTCAAGGTTGTGGTGGTCAAAGTAGATCCGATCCCCCCTTGGTGGTTCTCCTAGCCTTTTATAGGTGGCCAGGTCTCAAACCGTGTCTGGGGGGTTACAAAACCTAGTTTTAGGTCGGTATAAGTTTCCTTCTTGACCCGCAAGTCTTGCGGGTGGGATTTCGTTGGGCCTTCTAGTAACGCAGAATAGCATTTCTCTTTGGGCCTAGGTCTTGGGCCTTGGACCGGGTAGGCTCACCCGACAGGTCCAGGAATCATCCCCACGTCAATAGCACACAAACATACCAGTACAACTGAGTCCAACATGCAATTGCAGACCACACCTCTTTTCCTTGATTCGTTTTGCAACCTAAGAGCATATGCACCTCATGGGGGGAGGTGAAGTCCAACATGAACTCCCTCCTTCCCTATGCACCTCATGGGGGAGGTGGAGTCCATGTAGGCCTCCCTCCCCCCAGTTCGGATCAGAGGGGGAGTCCGAAACCAACTATGTATCCCCCTTTTCTTTCCTTAGAGCATTGGGCAACATCTAGTGGGCCCATGTGCACAGTGGCACATGTAGTCCCAATAGGGTTTACACCATTTTTTTTATTTTTTCCGCGGTCCCTAAAATTTCAGAACCATTCCATAATATTCCGGAGCCTTCCTAAACCAATTTTCCACTTTCCATAAAATGTCTAGAACCATTCAGTCCACTCCCGGTGATATTCTAGTCTCCTCATCAATATCCCGAGACACTCCGAACATTCCTTAGGTGTTACTTCATTCAAATCTTCTATCGAACACACGTTACACTGCTGAAATCTTAAGTGTGTGACCCTATGGTTTGAATAGATGTGGACATGTCCGGAACTAATTCCGCTACAATGATCATCAGCGGTACCTTGATGCACATAATGATCCTCACTCCTATCACAAAGATCTTTATCATGGGAACCATATGTATTGCTATCATTCACTCATCACATTGCTTCTCGATACTTATATGATGCCCGAGGTGAAACATTAATGTTATCCTCGTTACTGGTATTTACTCATTTCTTATTCCCCGATATTATTTATGATCATCTCCACAATCCAGTATCTGGTCAAACGATAACGAACATTGTAATACCTAAGAGGACCCATAGTGTATTTCTCCATCGTCAGGAGTACCATTTCCCAAAAGTATGTCATATAGACTACTGGCTTATATCTAGGAAGAACAAAATGCCAATTTTGTAACCACTCAGTTACAGTGTAACGTTTGGAGGTCCCGTCACGTCCATATCTATATATGTTTCATGGTCAACGATAGTAACGGTAATACTTAAACTGAGAAAGTACCGCTAACAATATTGACGATGTGTTTCAACGGTCTATCAATTTGGATCTATCCATCATCGTTGTCATCCAACAACTCTGATCCCTATATTACTAGCAACCTCACAACACTTTGTTCTTTGCCATATAGTCGGGAAAACATGACTGTCAATAATATATGAACAAATCATAGAGGCATAATTGGGGAAATATAAATGGTGTTTACAATTCCACACATGTATTAGGGTTTTCCTCCAAATACTCACTATTCAGAACTAATACAATTATAACACAGAATACTAAACTCGTGAACTAGGAAATATAGAATAATATAAATTATTATTGCCTCTAGGGCATATTTCCATCATGCACACCATGAGTGCTAGTTGAACAAGTTTAAGATTTTTCTACAACAGAAGAGAGCTTGTTTAGCATGCTTAGATATCGGTAAAGAAACATATTTTAGAAATTAGTGGATTTTTAAGAGAACAAAATCATTGAAATAACAAGCATTAGAACAAGTTAAGTAGAGGTAGACTCTCAAACCACAAAATTGTGATTTCTTCATACTCTAGTTTGGATTTAAACTCTTTATTTGATAACTTTTAGGTCTCTCCATAATATTATGTATGCCTTGTTCTTTGACACACCGGTTAAAAAAAGTGTGAAACTTGTGTCAAGAATAACTAAGCATGCAAATGATCATGAAGATAAATGGAAGAGGCTATTCAAAATACTTGAAATCAGAGAAGATATGCAAAGTTCTAAAAACATTTGAGACTTCCTCACAACTTGTTCGGTCAAACTAAATGTGGCACCCTATATTGTAGAGATACTCTTCAATAAAAAATTATCAGTAAACAAGTGTAGAAGCCTTCTAATCCATTTGATCAAAGTACGAGTATAGTAATACTCATGAACTTTCCAAATATCTATTATATCATTATAAATTCATTAAAATGAAGTCATATATTGGCTTGTTATTCATGAACATGTTGTTCATGTTCTCTTTGCAACAACCTTACTCGGGGATGATCAGGAGTCTAAGCGTGGGGATGTTGATGTGTCCATCATATATCATTTTTTACTTTGAATTCATACATAGAGATAGGGATTTCAGTATTTTACTGTGTCAGCGCGCACCATTTATGTATGTATAGGCCTGAATTATAAAACCAAAGGAGAAATCTCATAGAAGATAAGAAGGCAAAGTATGGGAAGAAATATGCTAGTTAAAGGCATTAAACGTCATTGTTCGAAAGACACGATTCACTGGAACAAAGGAGAAGGAGAAAATTAACGTCCAAGAGGCTGTTACCAACTTCATGACCACAGGTGTGGTCATGTGACCGTACCATTCCCCAAGCCTGGTATGTCCACGGAAGAATTATTCACGTCAACTAAGGAGGCCGAAACCCATGTAACGATCCTATGTATGGTGCCAAGTGAACATACCAGCCACCGTACCATAGTGCGTTGGAATTAACTTTTCAACTATTTTTACCCCATGGCCTAGAATTTCAAAGAGGAGAGACAGAACAACCACCACCGATGAACCCGTACCAAACCCTGTAGGGGTGATTCCCATAAGGGCATCCATGACCATCATCACTATCAACGTGAATGCCACCACATCGATCTCCATCACGATCATCACCGACTCCATCTATTCGACATAATTCCTCAGTCACCTTGCTGTAATTCTTGAGCTCGTGGTTGTGGATTTACGCGTGTACTCATTCATTTATCCATTTACCATTTGCAGTACAATCGTGATGATGTTATGTGCCTTCATGTGTGAGTAGTTCCATTATTTCTTGGAGAGATGGGGAAATTCTAGCACTACTATGAATGAGATAAATATAGATTGTTTTCTATTGATTGTTTTGTGGTAACAATCCTCATGGCAGTGTGTGAAGTCGACCACAACAACATGTTGCATACGGGACATGACCGGTTTTTAGTGTTGGTGCAGTGCGGAGGAGCTAAATTGGGCACTCAAGTGATAGAAGTTTCCTCTTCTTTTAGCTGACCATCGGTATGGGAAAAAAGTATCTCAACCGCATCCACGCGGAGACCATTAATTACTAGTGCCAATAGGCATATCGCTAGTCATTTGGTCTAATAGTGGTTGTGTGGTGTATTACCTCGAGAAACCCAAGGAACAACTTCGTAAAGGACTCGGTCCTCGCAAAACATATATGTGATCACAAATGTACGCCTAATTAATACAGAAATATGCTAGTGGGAAACCATACTTCCTAAAAATGCTTCACCCTCTTGCAGATTCAATCACCTCACAATCCATTTTTTTGTTCTTATTTTAATTTACTATTATTTAATATTCCATTTGTTCTTAATCAATGCAATCAACATTTTCAATACTCTATTACTTTCTTAGATATAATATAACCTGCAAAAAGTAGGTAAACAATTGAACGAGAAATACGAGACCATTTCCTCAGCTCCACGTGTTTCAAAATTCAACCATGTGCACTTGCAGGCATCAACCTCCCAATTATAAGAGCAATGCTACATCTAAGGATTAGCCGCACGGACTCATATTACGGGATTAGTTGAGTGGGTCAAGAGGTGGGCCCCAAGGGAAATTCAGGGGGGCCATTTTAGGGGAGTGACTAATTAGGAATGGACACGTTTGTCCGTAAGAGTCATCCGTAGATAATTTTCCCGTAGGTCTAGTATTTCCGCAATTATAATTGTGTACACGCGTCTAAGTGCCAAAGGCGCCATTCACCGGTGTAGCGGGTATCATGCACTATTATGAATGCACATGGAGTTGAGGACCTAGCACGATGTTTTTTTAATCTCAAACAATGTTTCGTTTGAGAGGGGTTATAACAGAACCTACCACGACTTTATTTAGTGCTTCCCTCGTTTCTAAAAAGAAAGCATATACATTTTTCCAGAGTGAAACAATACAAAATTTGACTAATTTATAAAAAGGTCTTAAGCGAAAATATATTTTGTGATGTATGAATGATACGATTTGGTATTATAAAATTTAAGTTCTCCTTATGAACTTGATCAAATGCTACATCGTTTGTCCTTAGAAAAATATTATAGAGATCTCCCTTTTAGGAACGGTGGTGATATACCACAATAAAATAATCAGATTTTTTTTTCACGAGAAAATAATCTGGGATACACTTTGCCTCCTCTCCCTCAACAAAAAAGAAATCAAAAAGAAAACTAGCTGCCTATTTCGACATCTTTTGTACGTTGGGCCTGCTTCAGATGGACGGCTGGACGCCATCAGTTTTGGCAACTGCCCCCCCTTGCTTCTTTACAATTTTATAGTGCCCGTCTTTCTTCCTCAAATTTGATTTGCACACATTTGTTTCGCCTGTCTCTCCCAAACAGGTCCACGTGCGCCTCGGTGGAGCCTCCATCTCCCAAATCCCCTACCTTTGCCCCCCACGCGACCATGCCGCCTCAATGGTGGAACCAGCGTCCACCGCCGATGACAACACACTCGGCATCGTCGCGAGGACACCAAAGGTTTCTCGCATTCTTAGGATTGACGGCTACAAAGCGCAAGGGGTTCTAGACGGGAGCCAGCTGTCGGACTCCGGCGTTCACCATCGGTAACCAATACTGGAATCTAGTCTACTTCCCCATTGGGGACACCGTGGAGAACGGTGACTACATCTCTGTCTTCCTCTTCCGGGCGAGCGGCCTTGCCGTGCCGGTGATGGCGTCCTTCGGTCTGAGTTTTCTTGACCACGACGGTTCGTGCAAGGCGCACGCCATGGATTCCCAAAGTTCAGGGCCGGTCCATACGGGCAATTTAAGCCAATATATTTATATCAAACTCTTATACTTTAATATAACTTAGATTTATTATATTACAATCTTATAAATGTATCTTCTCAATATAAAGTTAACACATTTAACTCAATATAAATTTTTGCTAACATTGCATCTATCCTTCTTGCACTGAAAAATGAACATTCAAAATACATCTAACTTTTGTTGAATCTAAATATTTTGTAAAGAAAATTATGTTAGTTTTTGTTGTTGTTTGCACATAGACTAAAGTCGTAAAACAAATTAAGCACCTCTTCATTTTTTTAAGTTGAATTATACTTAACTGTATATAATATTTTGGGAGACATGTCTATTGAGTCTATTCTAACAAGTATCTTAATAGAAGTTTCAAATGTATCATTAGATAAAAAAATTATAAGAACTTCTAGAGGATAAATTGAAGGGTGTGTTACAAGTAATAGAAGCTTAATAGAATCTATTCTAACAAATATCTTAATAGAAGCTTCTCATGTTATTTCGTTCAAGTGTGTTTTACAAGTAACATTGTTTCCATTAATAATCCCACGACATGTGATTATATGTACTTAATGTTGAAATATAAGCATTTAAACTAACCACCAACGGTCATACAAAGTATTGATGATTCTATAAATTTCACATTCATATGGTTCGATTATTATGGTCGTTGAAATTTGTTTCATATTATCTAGTGTACACAATTTCTCATGTAATTTTCTTAGATATAAATTGGTAGATGCTATTAAAACTAGATACATAGTTACCATACCTTTCATTAACTCTAATTAAACTTTGTGAGTGCCGACCAGTTTGTGTTTTTTATGAGTAAACCATGTTGGTCTTTTTTTCGTACCATATACATGATCTATTGTGAAGACTACCTCCTAACTGACAAGTAAACTTATCTTACGAGACCGTTAATTTGATTGGCCCGTGGAGCATGCCATGTTAGATCATACTTTAGGTCCGCTCTAGTACCTTGAGGTGGCCTTGTCGGTGCCACATCCGGTGCGTGTACTTTCACGTATAGCGTGTGTGTACTATCAACATCAATTTTTATATACTTTTAGATATATCATGTGTGTACTTTTTAGGTGAAACGTCGTAGGCGCTTTGTTCAAGATGAAACCGAGCGGTAGCACACACTACGACCAATGCACGCTTCAACCAATGCGCACAACAACCTATGTACCCCGTTCAAGATCTTTATAAATGGTTATCGAGGAGAAGGCGGGCCGTAAAAAATATCGAGGCAACTCCGAGCCGTAGTATTCTATACATTGTGTACTTTGTTTGCTCCTCGAAACACATGCTCAGTTGCTGGAACTGCATGATCAGACGCTTTTGCAAACGTACTGCTTACGGTCAATCGGATCTGTGAGCAGAGCAGAGTTGAGTAGACTAGAGATCAATCGAGCTCACTCGGGGAGGTAACAAAAGTTCAAACGTATTAAAGTGTCCGAAAAGCAAAGGTAACAAGTTCTTTTTTGGACCCAACTTGGCAGCAAACAAAGCCACGGTCTCTAGTGCCAGTTGAGAAAGATAAAAGGAAAACCGATCGGATCAATCCCTGAGCAACTACCCAATCAACCCACCCACGACCCCTCTATCCCCTTTCGATTTTTCGTACTACTGATAGAAGAATTATCATGTCATCAGCACCGTGATGCCGTGGTCCCGTATGGAGGAAAAGAAGCCGTGTACGTAAGTCGCGCCACACGTCCATTGCTCAGGCTAGCCTCTCGCACACTAGCGAGAAGGAAGTCTTTTCCTAGTCGCATCCCGCCGTCTTTGTCCACATATAAGGTTTGCCTTTTTTCCTCGAACTAATGTGATAGATGTATTAATTTGGTTATAGGCCCTACAACTCAGGGCCAGGGCGGTCGCCCCTCTGCCTCGCCCTCTGGGCCGACCAAGTTCGTCCGCAGGGTCTACCTCGAGGCTCGAGCGCTCCAAGCACCTCGGTGAAGACCAGTTCCACCTTAGTTTCGAGGTCAGCGTACTTCTTCAGGTCCGCGGCGAGGACTCGACCGCACCTAGGCTACCACTACCACCACCTGTAGCCCTATACATCGCTTATAGCGATTCCTAACACAAACTCGCCCACGAAGAGTACCAAGCGATTCCTAACACCAACTCGCCCACGAAGACTACCAAGCGGACCGGCCCGTTAATTGATATTAATACGAGAAAATGACACAAAATTATAAGCAAAGCCAGTACTCGAACCAGCGAGCTAGGCATCCGAAGCACACATATACACCAGCTAGGCTACCACACAACCAAGTACAACCTTGGTTATTAACTTTTTTTATCGTTTTTATTTTCTGCTTTTTCTTTTTTCCCATTTTTCTTTTTTGTTTCTGTTTTTCTTTTCCGTTTTATTCTTTATTTTCTGTTTCTTTTTCTATTTTATTACTATTTATTTTTAGTTGTATTTTCCTTTTTTCGAAAATATAAATTTTTGATATTTTAAAATTCTGGATCATTTTTTGTTTTTAAAGTTTTTTTTAGATGTGGAACTATTTTAAAAATTGAACCATTGTTAAAACTTCAAACATTTTCAGTTTGGAATCATTTTAAAAAACCAGAACCATTTTGGTTCAACGATTTTTTTAATATTTTTTTTTGGTTAATCGCATTTTTGGTCCACCAAATTTTTTGGTTCACTATCATTTTCCGTTCACTAATTTTTTTGGTTCACTATTAGTTTTTGTTCACCAAATTTTTTGGTTCACTATTATTTTGGCTAACCATTATTTTTGGTGCATCCACATTTTCTGTTCACCGAAAATTTTGGTTCACTGTTATTTTGGTTCATCGGTACCTTTGTGGCACTGATGGTTTCACTAAAAAAAATTTGGTTCACCGAAATTTTTGGTTCAAACTTAAAAATGTTCAGATTAAAATTTGTTCAAATTTGAGAATTGTTCATATGTAAAATTTGTTCATGTTTTGAAATCGTTTATATCTGAAAATGGTTCAAACTTAAGAATTGTTCAAAATTAAAAACCGCTCATATTTAAGATTAGTCTGATGCGACCTGCCCCGACACGGAGAACGTGATACAGATTTAAAATTCCGAATCGTCTTGTTTATGCAGCAGGCATGTCCTAAAGTGAGTTGGCACATGGATACATGGTTAGTTGCAGCCTGAGTGCAACTTTCTTTCTTCAGTTTCCAGTTAGGTGCAAACGCAAACGATACGAATTAAACCTTCTCATTATTTGCGTGTTCAATTGGTTATCTGTGCTTCTTTGACCAGCGAACACACTTTTCTTGGTTAGACTTCTCGCAGACTCACAGTTCGGGTTGACCACGCGACCTTTTTTCTTCTTTTCGAGCTGGAATTTACACCGGGCTCTGCATCGAGAACGTTACACGCAGCCTATTGACCTGAAAACATGCTGACAAATCGTTGGGAAAAGAATCAGTCGGGCCAGTGTAGAACGCATGGACAAGGTGAATGGTCGATTTATATAGCGGCTTTCTATGAAGAACAGAGTGCTCAACAGGGAGCACGTAAATGGGCTTGCCCATTGTGATACCCTAGATCTGCGATGGCGTAGCTGAGCTAGGGTTCATGGCAGAAGAGAGAAGCAGAAGGGGAAATCTGACGAGAGGAAAGGGACTAGAGAATAGAGCATCAGGAGAGTTCATTCAAATCATCGATGACTGGTTGCTTACACGGGTGGTCTAGATATAGGACCCCCGACACCACGGGCTCAGCCCATACTTACAGAGGCTCACGGCCCACAACTCAATATGTCTAACTGACGAAGAGGTAACCTGACCAAGGTGTTACATTGTCCCTCCCTTAAGATTCAGCTTGTCCCCAAGCTGTAGCCTCTGGATAGCGTGCCTTGATCACTTCATAATCCTCCCAGGTTGCAGAGGTTGCCGGTAAGCACGTCCACTTGATGAGCACCTGTAGCTTGGTGGTGTTTCCTTTCTTGCTCAAACGTCGATCCAGTATCTCTTCAGGCTGGAATTCCTCCACATCGAGCTCCAAAGGCACAGGAAGTTCTGATGAAACTGGAGTGTAATCTAGAGTAAACGGCTTCAGTTGCGAAACATGGAAAACCGGGTGAATGAGACTGGATGAGGGAAGATGCAGTTTGTAGGCAACCGAGCCAATGCGAGCTTCAACTGTAAATGGTCCATAGAACTTGTAGGCTAGCTTAGGGCACGGCCTGTTGACAACAGACGACTGAGCATACGGCTGGAGCTTGAGATACACCTTTTCGCCCTCCTGGAATGCCCTCTCTGTTCTGTTCTTGTCTGCATAGTGTTTCTGGCGCAATTGAGCTTTCTCCAAGTGATACTTGAGCAATTCAGAGCAAGATTGTCGTTCCTTCAAAAAATCTTTCACATCAGGATGGGCCACTGTGTTGATGTCAGGCAGCAGACCATAGTGTGGTTCATGATTGTACAAGGCTTGAAAAGGAGAACACCCTAGAGAAGCATGGTGAGAAGTATTATACCAAAACTCAGCCATGGATAACCAACAGTACCATTGTTTTGGGTTGTCATGGATGGCACATCTGAGGTACATTTCTAGAGACTGATTCATGTTGGAACGCGTAGAGATAAACAAAACATTTTCCTACGTGGTATTTCCAAGATCTAGCCGAGGTAGAAGGCCACGAGGATTACCCCTAGACGCGCGGTTGCGGATTATCGATGAAGCGCGTCGGGGCAGTGCAGTCCCACGATCCGATCCAGCCGATCCGATCCCTCGAACGTCGAAGTGCTGAACGTACAGCACCTCTGCCGGTATCCACACGTACGAGGAGGAGCTCCGACGGTGGACTGCTAGGTCCGGTGCGACGGCTGGACTGAGTGGGGCTAGGGTTCCCAACGCATGGGAGAGTGGACTAACTTGCCCGCTGGGCAACCTGTGCCCCTCTTTATATGGCGAATGGTAATGGGCTTCACAACACTTGTGGCCCATTCCCCCTGTGAGTCCGACTCACAAACTCAGTCCATTTCCGGTTCGGGTCCAACCCGACCAATACATTTACTCCCGCTCTTAAGTGTGCGACCCTGCAGGCTCATGGCGACTTGGACACGATTGGAGTCCAACTCCCAATCGATCAATCGGTAGCGGCTCCTAGCAGAACGTGCCGACTCCAAAGTCCCATTGAGTCATGACGACATACCTTTCAATGTGATATTCATCTTAGTCCCTTTTGCCTCACGATATACCTTGTCGAACTATAGGCGATTTATCGTCATCCGTTAAATAGTTCGACTCTCTTCTCGATCCGTGATATGTGATTCATCTGACTAACTCTTAGTCAATAGATATAGTTAACACTTAACTGAGTCGCGCATGGCCATGCTTCCTGAATCATATCACTCGAGAGGGCCCAGAGAATATCTCTCCATTCGGAGGGGCAAAATCTCATCTTGATTATCCACATCACGCAGCTTGCTTCTCATTCGACCCGAACTCTGCCTTTATAGCTGCCTTGTCACAAAGCAGCGTTTAACAGAACCTAAGTCGGTGATCCACAACTCGGATTGTGCGACAACCTCAGGTCTAAGGATTACATTGATTGAGACATGCAAATTACGACGTGCTCGTTGCATCTCAATATGGGTCAGTCCGACTTGCTAAACTCTTTAGCCAAGTCCGTGAACGTTGGAATGGCATCACCATGCCCATGACAAGTGGAACCGTGTCATCAGCCAACACTCATATTAGTCTAGGGTGTGTGTCCAGCACACCTTAACGACCAAGGACAATTAGTATGAACAACATGAATACATAGTTCCACAATCGAATCACATATTCAATGACATATATCAGATATTCAAACCAAAGGACAACTTAATAACTTTATGAATACATTGGGAATTACATACATGATTGCCTCTAGGGCATATTCCCAACAGTCTCCCACTTGCACTAGAGTCAATCATCTTGGCATCATATGCCTAGGCATTTAATGCCCATACCTCTCGTGTGCGCCTCATGCTTAGGCTGTGGTAGCGCCTTTGTCAATGGATCTGCAATGTTTGCATCCGTGTGTACTTTGCATAACTTGATATCACCTTGTTCGACAAACTGGCGAATGAGGTGGTACCGCATGAGTATATGTTTGTTCTTCTGGTGTTGTCTAGGTTCCTTGGCTTGTGCGATAGCACCATTGTTGTCACAATATACGTCCAAAGGATTGGACGCGCCCTGAACCACACCAAGATCCATCAGGACGTTCCTGATCCAAACAGCTTCCTTTGCCGCCTCTGAGGCAGCAATATACTCAGCCTCTGTTGTAGATGCAGACACCGTATCTTGCTTGGAACTCTTCCAGCTCACAGCCCCTCCGTTCATTACGAACACGTATCCAGAATGCGAACGAGAATCATCTGAGTCGGTGAGATAACTCGCATCCGTGTAACCCTTTACACCGAATTACTCATCACCTCCATAAACTAGGAACATTTCCTTAGTATTTCTCAAGTACTTAAGGATGTTTTTAACCGCTGCCCAGTGGGCTTCGCCAAGGTCAGCCTGGTATCTGCTCGTAACACTTAGAGCATAGGAAACATCTGGCCTAGTACAAATCATGGCATACATGATGGATCCGATTGCCGAAGCATACGGGATCACACTCATCCGACTTCGCTCATCAGTCGTCGAAGGACACCGAGTCTTGCTAAGTTTTATGCCATAGGACATTGGTAAGAATCCCTTCTTGGACTCTTCCATTTTGAATTTCTTCAAAACCTTGTCCAGATATGTACTCTGACTCAATCCAATGAGCCGCCTGAATCTATCTCTATAGATCCTGATTCCTAATATGTAAGTTTCCTCACCCAAATCCTTCATTGAGAAACTCCTTTCCAATGACTCTTTGGTTTCTTGCAACATCATGACATCATTTCCAATCAGCAATATGTCATCCACATATAATATTATAAAATTTACTTTGCTCCCACTAAACTTCTTGTATAAACAAGAATCATGATCGCTCTTGATGAAGCTAAACGATTTGACTACCTCATCAAAGCGAATGTTCCAACTCCGAGATGCTTGCTTCAACCCATAAATGGATTTCTGAAGCTTGCATACCTTGTCAGCATTAGCCGGATCGACAAAACCTTCGGGCTGTATCATATACACGTCCTCAGTTAAATTTCCATTAAGGAAAGCCGTCTTGACATCCATCTGCCATATCTCATAGTCGAAATAGTCTGCTATGGCTAACATGATCCGAATTGATTTAAGCATCACTACGGGCGAGAAGGTATCGTCGTAGTCAACTCCTTGAACTTGTCAGAACCCCTTCGCGACAAGTCGTGCTTTATATACGGAAATATTTCCATCCATATCAATTTTCTTCTTAAAGACCCATTTGCACTCGACGGGTCTTGCACCGTCAGGCAGATCAACCAAATTCCAAACTTGGTTTTCATCCATGGACTTTAACTCGGATCTCATGGCTCCAAGCCATGACTCGGAATCAGATCCCACCATCGCTTCCGAATAAGTTGCCGGCTCATTACTGTCTAACGGTAAAACATCTCGAGCACTCTGTAATCTGGCAGATCTCCGAGGTTCAGGTGTTGTAACCGGTGTAGGTACCACGACTGGCTCAGCCTCCAAGGCTATTGCCGACTCGCCCCTAGCTGGTTCCTCTCGAATTTCTTCGAGTTGCACCGTGCTCCCACTGACTTCCCGACTGAGAAACTCTTTCTCAAGGAAGACACCATTCCGAGCGACAAACACTTTACCCTCTTCCCGTTTGTAGAAGTAGTACCCCAAGGTTTCCCTCGGATACCCCACGAAAATACACTTATCCGACTTGGGCGTGAGCTTGTCCGACTGAAGTCGCTTGACAAATACCTCACAACCCCAAATCTTAAGAAAAGACAAACTTGGCTTTTTATCCACATCTCATGTGGTGTCTTCTCTACTGACTTTGATGGTACTCTGTTTAGTGTGAAACCTGCAGTTTCTAGACAATAACCCCAAAATGATAAAGGTAGATCTGTCCGACTCATCATTGATCGTACCATGTCCAACAAGGTCCGATTTCTCCGTTCCGATACACCGTTTCTCTGCGGTGTACCCGGCGGAGTGAGTTGAGGAACTATTCCACAACTCTTTAGATGGTCATCAAACTCATGACTCATGTACTCGCCTCCACGGTCCGACCGTAGAAACTTTATTTTCTTGCCGAGCTGATTCTGTACCTCACTCTGGAATTCCTTGAACTTTTCAAAGGCTTCCGACTTGTGTTTCATTAAATAGATATATCCATACCTACTCAAATCATCAGTGAAGGTAATGAAGTACTCATAACCACCTCTGGCTATCGTGCTCATTGGACCAGATACATCACTATGTATTAGTTCCAACAAATCGGACGCCCTTTCACAACTCCTTGCAAAAGGTGTCTTGGTCATTTTGCCTAGTAGGCATGATTCGCATGTCTCGAATGACTCTAAGTCAAATGAAGTTAGAAGTCCATCATCATGGAGCTTCTTCATGCGCTTCCAACTTATATGACCAAGCCGACAGTGCCAAAAGTAAGTCATATTGAGATCATTTGGTTTCAACATTTTAACATTTATGTTATAGACCGATTCACTATCAAGATTTAAAATAAATAACCCGTTCTGAACGGGTGCAAAGCCATGAAACATATCTCTCAAATATAAAGAACAACCATTATTCTTAATATTCGACTCATAACCTTGTCTCATCAAACATGAGGCGGAAATAATGTTTCGACTAAGCGCTGGAACATAATAACAATTATTTAGTTCCAAAATAAATCCTGAAGGTAAATGAAGTTACATCGTGCCGACTTCCAACGCAGCGACTCTCGCCTTGTTGCCGACTCGAATATCAACCTCTCCTCTTGCCACGCTCCTAGTTCTTACCAGTCCCTGCAACGAGTTGCATATGTGAATAACTGATCTGGTATCATATACCCAAGAACTATTAGGCGCATCAGCAAGATAAATGTCTATAACATTGCACACAAGTGTACCTGAGTCGGAAGTCATACCTCCACTCTTGGCTCTGTCAGCCAAATACTTGGTGCAGTTCCTCTTCCAGTGGCCATCCTGCTTGCAATAGAAGCAATTGGCTTCGGCTGTAGGAGAAGGCTTAGTCTTTGAGGAAGCACTCTGGACAGGGCCATGGGCGCTACCTCCTGACTTATCCTTCTTCTTCTTAGTCCAAGAACTCTTCTTGAACTTAGCCTTATTCTGCACCATCAACACTTCACTGGCACCTTTCTTGATATCAGCCTCTGCCGTTTTGAGAATCCCATGTAATTCAGTGATACTCTTATCCATACCACGCATATGGTAGTTCGAGATGAACGAACCATACGCACTAGGAAGAGAGTTCAGAATTATATCAGTAGCGAACTCTTCGTTAATTGGGACGCCCAGCCGATCCAGAGACTGAATGTAACCAATCATCTTGATTACATGCGGACTCAGTGGATCGCCATCTTTCAGCTTACAGCCCAGCAAAGCTTGAGAGACTTGATACCTCTCGGTCTTTGCATGAGCCTGGAACATACTTTTGAGGCTTTCGATCATATCGTAGGCCTCAACATTCTCGAACTGCTGCTGCAAGTCCGGTTCCATGTGTGCAAGCATAAGACAACTAATTTCCGTAGACTCATCTCTAGTCTTACGGTAGGCATTCATGACAGCGACAGTCGCATCATCATCAGGCTCATCTGGAAGTGGAGTTTCTAGAACATGTTCTTTCTTGTCATGCTTGAGGACTATCCTCAGATTACGATATCAGTTGGTGAAATTAGTTCCATTAAGCTTATCTTTCTCTAGGATTGACCTCAACGCAAACGCGGACAACTGAGGAAAGTTGCTAGGTGCCATTGATCTACAACAGAAAGTACGCAAAAACACTTAAGACATGTATTCATAAAAGAGCAGGCATATTAAACGCTTTAATACTTATGCTCCTACTAGAACCAACACCCCTCCGATGGTTGCTAAGTGATTCAAGATCCTAAATAAGTAAGCCGACTAGTGAGATTTAGCATCACTGCTAGCTGTCAAGTGATCTAGGTAGGCAACACCTTGCCAATCGTATCCAGTACGACTCCTGTTAGTTGGGTGACATCACATGCCCCGGCTCCCAACCTACCTCGCCCCGAGCCCCACAACCGTTGTGATGGACTCGTCTAGATTACCAAGTGCTTCTGCTTGTAAGAGTCCGACTCAAACCCACCTAACCGGAAAGAATTGGTAGCACCTCAATTTTATGAGCCCACTACCAAGAATGTCCGACTTGTGATGGTGCAGCACTGGCGGGGCGACCGACTAGACCTTCTTTGAGGGATTAAATAATCTACCAACTATCTAAATAGAGGTAAATAGAGACATAACAATAACACAAATAAAGCAATTATAATGTGAAATGGTATGGCTCTCTTCATGGTGATCTCCATCTCCACAAAGCTTGTAAGTCGACTCGTGCCAACTCTTGTCATGTGCCATCTTACTCCATGTAGCCGACTTGTACATCGACTTGCATGCCTTCCGGGTTCTCCAACAAGCTACACTAGCTAGTAAATGAAAATTTACATAGAGAATCCGACACGCAGGCCGGTATACAATAAAATGACATCACCTAGGCTCCAGCCGGCTGACATAAACATGATACGCAGATCATGTATGGATTACACACATCACATGCACATAAGCCATACCATTCACAACTTCCTGCAAAAAACAAGTTATGCATAGATACGATATCTACCGGCGTTGTGAAACTCGCAACGACATCTAAGGCGCTACGACAGGGCGAAGCCGGCGGTCCCGATCATGGATTTCTTCATCGGATAAAACGATTTTACCCAAATCTGATCCGTATTCCGATTCGATCAAACTCTTTGATCTTCGATCACCGCAACTGGATTTATGTGTCACGGTATACCCCAATGGCGGAAATCGACGGGTAGGGGTAAGTTGTTTCACGACCTTAGCAGTATGATCACGGAAACCAGATCATCCATTAACCCCGAGTACGATTGATCCAATCAACCTTGTACAAAACCGATCTATCTCATAGACCGACCACCAAAACAGCAATTAGATCACATCTAACGCTAACTACATATCACATATGTACGGATCTTGGGCCTAATACCAGAAGCTACCGCTCTGATACCACTGTTGGAACGACTAGAGATAAACAAAACTTTTTCCTACGCGGTATTTCCAAGATCTAGCCGAGGTAGAAGGCCACGAGGATTACCACTAGACGCTCGGTTGCGGATTATCGATGAAGCGCGTCGGGGCAGTGCAGTCCCACGATCCGATCCAGCCGATCCGATCCCTCGAACGTCGAAGTGCTGAACGTACAGCACCTCTACCGGTATCCACACGTACGAGGAGGAGCTCCGACGGTGGACTGCTAGGTCCGGTGCGACGGCTGGACTGAGTGGGGCTAGGGTTCCCAACGCATGGGAGAGTGGACTAACTTGCCCGCTGGGCAACCTGCGCCCCTCTTTATATAGCGAATGGTAATGGGCTTCACAACACTTGTGGCCCATTCCCGCTGTGAGTCCGACTCACAAACTCAGTCCATTTCCGGTTCGGGTCCAACCCGACCAATACATTTACTCGCTCTCTTAAGTGTGCGACCCTGCAGGCTCATGGCGACTTGGACACGATTGGAGTCCAACTCCCAATCAATCAATCGGTAGCGGCTCCTAGCAGAACGTGCCGACTCCCAAGTCCCATTGAGTCATGACGACATACCTTTCAATGTGATATTCATCTTAGTCCCTTTTGCCTCACGATATACCTTGTCGAACTATAGGTGATTTATCGTCATCCCTTAAATAGTTCGACTCTCTTCTCTATCCGTGATATGTGATTCATCTGACTAACTCTTAGTCAATAGATACAGTTAACACTTAACTGAGTCGCGCATGGCCATGCTTCCTGAATCATATCACTCGAGAGGGCCTAGAGAATATCTCTCCATTCGGAGGGGCAAAATCCCATCTTGATTATCCACATCACGCAGCTTGCTTCTCATTCGACCCGAACTCTGCCTTTATAGCTGCCTTGTCACAAAGCAGCGTTTAACAGAACCTAATCGGTGATCCACAACTCGGATTGTGCGACAACCTCAGGTCTAAGGATTACATTGATTGAGACATGCAAATGACGACGTGCTCGTTGCATCTCAATATGGGTCAGTCCGACTTGCTAAACTCTTTAGCCAAGTCCGTGAACGTTGGAATGGCATCACCATGCCCATGACAAGTGGAACCGTGTCATCAGCCAACACTCACATTAGTCTAGGGTGTGTGTCCAGCACAACCTTAACGACCAAGGACAATTAGTATGAACAACATGAATACATAGTTCCACAATCGAATCACATATTCAATGACATATATCAGATGTTCAAACCAAAGGACAACTTAATAACTTTATGAATACATTGGGAATTACATACATGATTGCCTCTAGGGCTTATTCCCAACAATTCACCCTCTCGGTCTGCCCATCACTCTCAGGATGGTAAGCACTGCTCATTTGTAGTTTGGTGTCATATAATTTGAACAGCTCTTTCCAAAAGTTACTGGTGAACACTTTGTCTCTGTCAGACACAATTGACAAGGGAAAGCTGTGCAATTTGATGACTGTGTTAAACACAGCTTTGGCCACAGTGGCAGCTGAATAGGGATGCTTTAATGGTATGAAATGTGCATATTTGGTGAATCTGTCCACCACAACCAGTATGACCTCATATCCAGCATATTTAGGTAGTCCGTCAATAAAATCCATAGATATATCCTGCCAAGCTCCAGCTGGGATTTTAAGGGGTTGCAACAAACCTGGTGTCTTGCAATGTTCATGTTTTGCTTGTTGACAAATGTTGCATTGTTTGACAAAATCCTCCACAACAGTTTTTAATCCCTTCCATGCAAAGACCTTCTTAATTCTTTTGTATGTCGCCTGCATTCCAGAATGTCCTCCCATTGCACTAGCATGAAAGGCTTGAATGATTTTAGTCTGCAGCCCAGTGTTTGCCCCAATCCATACTTTGTCATGGAATTTCAACAACCCTTGTTGCAACAGAAAACTTTCAGCATTAGACCCTGTGACAGCTAACTCAGTCATTAATTTTTGAGCCTTCGGGTCCACAGCATATGAATTTAATACCTCCTGTATCCACACTGGTTGTCCTGCAGAAATGGCATACATACTGAACTCATGTCTCACTCGAGACAAAGCATCTGCCGCTACATTTTCAATGCCTTTCTTGTATTGGAAGGAGAACGAGAGTCCTGCGAATTTTTCCATTGCCTTCTTCTGTAGATCAGTAGAGAGCACTTGGTCCTGTAGACTGCACATGCTCTTGTGGTCGGTTTTGATGACAAAGGATCCTCTAGCTAAATACGATCTCCACTGATCCACTGCCATGATAATCGCAAGAAATTCCTTCTCATATGTGGACAATTTCTGGTTATTCACACTCAGTGCTTTGCTACAAAAAGCCACAGGATGCCCTCCTTGCATAAGAACAACCCCTATACCCGTTGCACATGCATCCGTTTCCACCGTGAAAGGTTGAGAAAAATCTGGGATAGCCAACACAGGAGTAGAGCACATGGATTGTTTTAACTTGTCAAAAGCCAACTGTGCTTCTAAAGACCAAGAAAAACCAGTTTTCTTCAGTAACTGAGTCAATGGTTTAGCAATTACCCCATATCCTTGGACAAACTTTCTATAATATCCTGTAAGTCCTAGGAAGCCTCTGAGTTCAGTAACATTCGTTGGCACCGGCCAGGCCATCATTGCCTTGGTTTTTTCAGCATCTGGGGCCACTCCTTTGTCTGAGATAATGTGGCCAAGATATTCCAATTCATTCTGAGCAAACGAACATTTACTTTTCTTGACATATAGTTGATGGACTTTGAGAATTTTAAACACAACTACTAAGTGTTTCACATGTTGTTCAATATCCTTGCTATACACCAGAATGTCATCCATAAATACCAGTACAAATTTCCTGACAATATCCTTGAAAACTGAATTAATTACACACTGGAAGGTAGCTGGTGCATTAGTCAAACCAAAAGGCATCACTCTGAATTGATATTGTCCATGGTGTGTCTTAAAAGCAGTTTTAGCTTCATCCTCTCGAACCATCCTTATCTGATGATGCCCAACTCTCAATTCCAGTTTGGAAAAAATAGTAGCTCCAGTCAATTCATCCAGTAATTCATCCACCACAGGCATTGGAAATTTGCTCTTGATAGTGTTGTTATTCAGTTTTCTGTAGTCAATACAGAATCTCCAACTGCCATCCTTCTTTTTGACCAACAGTACTGGGCTGGCATATGGACTCATGCTTGGAATGATTGTGCCATTTTGTAACATTTCTTGTACTTGTCTCTCTATCTCATTTTTTTGCATAGGAGAATACCTATAAGGTCTAGCATTCACAGGAGTGGACCCTGGCACAAGATGAATAACATGGTCAAATTCCCTGTGAGGTGGCAATTTCTTGGGTTCTTGAAACAACTCATTGTATTCCTACAATAGTGCTTGCACTTTATCATTCTCAGGTACTCCTGCAATAATTTGAGCATTCTCCTGCTCCCAGCTTATTTCTGCCACTGCCCACACCTCATGAGCTGCCACTGCTCTAGTAAGTTGTTCAGAGGATATTGCTTGGATTTCTTTGGCTTCACCCGGTTTAAGACCCTGCAGAGTAATAGTGTTCCCTTTGTACCCAAATGAAATCCACTTCTGTTGCCACTCACACTGCATTAATCCCCATTTTTGCAGCCAGTCCATACCCAAAATTCCATCATAACCTCCCAGTGGAATGAATTTCATATCTTGAGAAAATGTATGTCCTTGGACCCACCAGGCAAAGCCTGGTACCATTTGATTACTCATCACAGTGTCACCATTTGCCACTCTTACTCTAGTATTTGCCATGTGTGTAGTGTGCAATTTCAGCTTCTGCACTACCATTTGATCCAGAAAACTGTGAGAACTGCCAGAATCAACCAAGAGTAACACTGTTTTGTCCCCTAACATTGTTCTCAGTTGTATAGTTCCATTGTCAGTAGCTCCTGATAGTGCATTTAGAGAGATGTAGCACTCTGATCCATCCGATGTGCCCTCTAAAGTATCTAGAATTTCATCTGACAATATTTCAGTGGCTTCTACAGCCTTGGCCTGCACATTTGTTGCCAAGTTGCACATATGTCCTGGAGCAAATTTATCCCCACATTTGTAACACAACCCATTGGCTCTTCTATATTCCTTGGGTTGTCTAGCCTTCCACAATTCCCCCTTTTCGAATTTGTTTTGTTGTGTATTTTGGGACACTCCAATCTCCTTGCCAGTCATACTGCTGCTCTTCCTATAACTCCCCTTTCCATTTCCTTTTGCCCTTTCAATGACTCCCTCTTGTACTACAGAAAATGCAGCTGCCTCGGCCACAGTATTGGGCATTTGCACTTCAACTGCTGCCCTTAACTCGTCCTTCAAACCGAGAATAAATTGCTGAACCAACATCATCCCACCCAGGTGAGGGTCATACAACCTTATCTGATACACCAGGACGTCAAATTGTTTCTTATACTCATCGATAGTTCCCAGCTGTTTCAGTGTCAGTAACTCTCTGGTTCTGTCTCGCAGTGCATTCCCTTCGAATTCAGTCACCACTGCTGTCGAAAATTCTGGCCAATTATGCCAAGGATTCACCAATTTGTAAGACTGATACCAATGAGCAGCATTATCACGCATGTACATTGTGGCAGCTGACACCTTGAACCCTTCAGAGATGTTGTACAACTGGAAGAAAGTATTGCATGTATCTATCCAAATACGAACATCAGTTCCATCAAATTTGGGAAAATCCATCTTAGGAAACCATCCCTTTTTGTGTTCCTCCCTTGTTTGTTCCGATCTACCAGCACTACTTTCAGCAGACGTTAATGTTGGAGTGGGAGGTGGCATAGTTACCTTGGGAATCCCTGCTGAAGGTGGTCTCTGTTGCTGTTGTGTCAACAGCGACATGCCTAACTGCTGCTGCTGTGCCATCGATTGAGGCAATCCCTGCGTCAATTGACGCGCTCCTGGTGGTACCCCCATGATACTGGCCGCATCCCTGACCGGAATCGTGATCGGTGGTGGTTCTGGACCCTTCAACGCCTTGGCGGCTTTGCTCTGCTCCAACTGCACCTTTCCCAACGATTCCATGGTGAGATTCACCTTAACCTGCATCTGCTCGAGTGCGTCGGCGTGCTTGCTCAACTTCCCATCGATCTCGGTCATATGTCCCTCTACTTTATCCAGCGTGCCAAATTTCTCCTCAATTTTGCTGAAACGATCCAGTAGCGCCTGTTTCAGATCCTCCAGCCCCTCCATCACGAATCACGTCTGCGCTGAGGGAGTGGAGGCCCGCGACGGCGCCGTTGTGGCTCACTCTGTACCACCCAAACGCCGATCTCGGATTTACAGCAGCTTCCCGAGGGACTCTGCAACCGATCGGTCGATGTTACTGGGACGGCGTCGAGATTGAAGAGCGCGGCGGCGAGCGCAAGGCTCTGATACCAAGTGTGATACCCTAGATCTGCGATGGCGTAGCTGAGCTAGGGTTCATGGCAGAAGAGAGAAGCAGAAGGGGAAATCAGACGAGAGGAAAGGGACGAGAGAATAGAGCATCAGGAGAGTTCATTCTAGTCATCGATGACTGGTTCCTTACACGGGTGGTCTAGATATAGGACCCCTGACACCACGGGCTCAGCCCACACTTACAGAGGCCCACGGCCCACAACTCAATATGTCTAACTGACGAAGAGGTAATTTGACCAAGGTGTTACACCCATCTCCCCGCGGGCGCCTCTCCCAGTGCGGGCGAGCGAGTCTCCGCAGCGCGCTGAATGCGATAGGTAGGGGATCCCATCTCCTCGAGAGCGGGGAGGGCGCTGATGTCACCTTCCTCGTGGACGGGGAACGATTCAGTGCGCACCAATGCATCCTCGCGGCCTGGTCACCTGTCTTCAAAGCTTGCCTATGGGGATCAACCAGGGATGGCGATTCAAGAAACGCCATAGTCCATAGACATCCAAGACATGCGCCCAGACATGTTCAAGATGATGCTACACTTCATCTACACCGAGCGGCTTCCAGATTTCGAGCCCGATGAGAGGGTCCCCATGCTGCAGCGCCTTCTTGTTGCTTCAGATAGATATGACATTGGGCAACTGAAGAAAGTCTGTGAGATTGGTCTGTCTCGGAGAATGGGTGTTGAGATGGCTGCATCCACCCTGGCTCTGGCCGAGCAGCACGACTCTCTGTTGCTCAAGGAGCGGTGCCTTAGATTCGTAGAAGCTCCAGGAGCCTACCAGACTGTCATCCAGACTCAAGATTTCAGGTATCTTAGCTCCAACTTCCCTTCACTAGTGGTTGAGCTTCTGTCCAGAGTTGGGCCTCGCCTTCATTAGGAGTGACAGAAATTCAAGAGAAGGGACATGAACATATAGTGTTTGGCTTCCTTACCAACTGTAAATCAAAGAGTAGGAAAAAGGGTAACCAGTTCCTCTGTTACCAGTGTCCAGTTAGGAGTGATAGAAATTCAAGAGAATTGATCTGAACAGATAGTGTTTGTCTTGCTTACCAACTGTAAATTCAAGAGTAGGAAAAATGATATTCAACCAGTTCCTCTGTTACCAAGAGAATTAACCTGAACAGTGTATTGATGTTCTGAGTTCCTCTTCTCGTTCTAAACAGGAGGATGTTCAGCCAGTGGTGCTATATAAGATCTTCAAAAGATTTACAGGCTCATCCATTGTATTTCTTGTTGGATTGGTCAGTATTCCATATAAATAGTATCCTGGGAGATCCTTCTGTGATCTGAATGAACAAATCCTTGTTACTGGGGGTGATTTTGAATCACGTGCGAATCAAAGCAGTCTTATATGCCCCTGATCTTTAGTGCTACTCGTACTGACTTAACAACGGTCTGTCGCCCGTGCCATGATTTTTTTTTTAATAAAGGGCTTTTATTACTTAAATAGTAAGTATTACACCCGGCATCTGCATCATCATAATGCACACAGCCGAAATCCAAAACAAATCACGTGGACGTAGACTGTCGATGCTATGGAGCTGCTATCCGTAGATCAAGCGGTCATTCATGTGGGATAAAAATATCCCTCGCCACCTACTCCAGCCATGCACACGCCTCCATAAAAAGGTCTCGAAACTGCCCCCGCTGTAATGTGGACCACGAACGGAGAATACCTGTGCATCTGAACAGAACATGCATACGAGAGAAATTTTTATCGTTGAAAATCTTGTCATTTCTACAAAGCCAGAGCGACCAAATAACGGCAAGCGCTCCTACCCTAATAATAGTCTTGAAACATTTATCTACATCATTCAACCAGTTACCGAATATATTCGCAACTGATGTGGGCTGATAAAGGTTCGAAACCATATAGATAGCGGACCATATAGAACGCGCAAAAGAACACTCAAAGAACAAGTGTTTAATCGTCTCATCATGAGAATAAGAAACACACTTAGAACTCCCATGCCAATTACGTTTGATAAGATTATCCTTAGTAAGTATGACCCCTTTCCGAAAGTACCACACAAAGATCTTAATCTTTAATGGTATCTTCAAACGCCATACATTTTTTAAAATATCAACTGGTATATCCGATTGAATCATAGCTTTATACATGGAATCCACCGAGAACATTCCATTCTTAGTGAGCTTCCAACAAAATTCATCGGTACCTGGTGTGAGGTTTACCATAGCTAACCTATTAACCAGGATTTGCCAAGTGGTAAGCCGTGGCCCGATTAAATCTCGTCTGAACGTAACATTAGGAGTTGACGTCTGCATGACTGTAGCCAGCGTATCATCCTTATGTCGCGCTATAGTGTATAATGCCGGATACTGTTCTCGAAGGGTGGTATTACCTAACCATTTGTCCTCCCAGAATCGTATCTGCGATCCATCCTTAATCTTAAATACCCCATAGCGAAAAAATAAGTTTTTATTCGCCATGAGTCCAGCCCAGAAGTGTGAATCACCTGGTTTCCATATAACCTGTGAGACTGCTTTTGAGCCTATGTATTTACGTTTAAGGAGGGTTTTCCAAACGCCATCGTCGGTTAATAGTTTGAACAACCATTTACCAAGTAAGGCGGAGTTCTTAACTTTTAGGTCATAAATTCCAAGCCCTCCTTGATCTTTTGGTCGACAAACTACATCTCATCTGGACAATCGATATTTCTTTTTCTCGCTGTCACCCTGCCAAAAAAAACCTTGATCGGAAATAATCCAGTTTTTTCAAGACTCCTTTAGGCAACTGGAAGAATCATATCATATACAGTATCATATTCGATAGTACTGAGTTAATGAGTACCAGTCTTCCACCGAGTGACAGCAATTTCCCTTTCCAACTAGCTAATCTCTTCTCCAAACGTTCTTCAACATGACTCCATTCTACATTAGTCAGTCTCCTGTAATGTATTGGTATACCCAAATACTGAATAGGAAATTGATCTTGCTCACAGCCGAAAAGTTCGGTGTATTGTGCAACAGCATCCTGGGCCTCGCCAAAGCAGAACAATTCACTTTTATGGAAGTTAATTTTTAATCCGGATAATTGCTCGAACACTGAAAGGATTGGTTTCAAGTTCTTGGATTTCTCCAAATCATGTTCCATAAATAGAATCGTATCGTCTGCATACTGAAGAATAGATAATCCCCCATCGACTAGATGTGGGATCACTCCCTCAATTTGACCACTTTCCTTAGCTCTATCAATCATGATCGCTAACATGTCTGCCACAATATTGAACAATATGGGCGATAGCGGATCACCTTGTCTTAAGCCTTTCTTGGTCTGGAAGTAGCGGCCAACATCGTCATTGACTTTGATAGCTATGCTACCTCCCTGAACGAAACTACGAACTAGAGAACACCACTCCTCAGAGAATCCTTTCATTCTCAGAGTTTGTTGGAGAAACTCCCAGTTCACATTATCGTAAGCCTTTTCAAAGTCTATTTTAAGAATTACACCATTTAGTTTTTTCGAATGCATCTCATGTACGGTTTCGTGTAGAATCACGACTCCGTCAAGGATATTCCTACCCTGCATAAATGCAGTCTGTGTAGGCTTTACCACATGATGTGCCACCGAATTCAACCTCATGGTTGCAACTTTTGTAGAGATTTTGAAACTAACGTTTAGAAGGCTGATCGGTCTATACTGTTTTATCCTTTCCGCCTCCAGAACTTTAGGTAACAAAACGATTTCCCCAAAATTAAGACGATAAAGCTCTAGGTGCCCACCCTGCAAGCAACCAAATATTTCGATGAGATCATCCTTAATGACCTCCCAGAAATGTTGATAAAACTCAGCGGGACAACCATCTGGGCCTGGTGCCTTATTATGTTCCATTTGAAAAATCGCCTTCGTAATCTCCTCTTCGGTGAAAGGAGCATTAAGAAAATTATTTTCCTCATTGGATACTTGGGGAATATCATCTGTTCGGGTCTCGTCCATAGTAATATTACTTATTTCAGGAGCCCCAAACAGACCTTTATAAAACTTTGTGATATAGGCTTTCAGACACTCTTGTCCCTCTATCAGTCCTTCATCCTGAGTTAGAGAGTGAATTCGCTTTTTCCTATGTCGACCATTGGCGACATTATGAAAATAACGAGTATTCGAGTCTCCTTCCAGGATGAATTGGGCCTTAGATCTCTCATACCATTTGAGTTCCTCTTCTCGCAACATTTTTGCTATTTTAGCGTTTGATTGACACTTAAGTTCAATCTCTTGCATAGATTGCAACCTCGTCTCAGCGATCAGATCCAACTCATCGATAATGGAACAAAGACACTCTTTCTCTTTCTTGAGCATCCCAGTCGTATGTCTAGCTCACCCGCGGAGATATTTACGCACATTGCGCATTTTATTATTCCATCTCCGAATTGGGTTAGCACCGACGACCGGTGTGCTCCACACCCTCTTAACAAGCTCATCAAAACCACCCTGTAATAACCAGCCCAGTTCAAACTTGAACTGTGGTTGAGGATTTGGTTTCAATGTTCCAGTAGAGAGGAGGGGGGGCATGCTCCGACAAATCCTCAATACGCTCAAGAGCACGCAGTGTTACCAATGGGAATTTATCTTCCCAATCGGTACTCATCAGAACGCGGTCAAGTTTTTCGTAAGTAGGCTCCGGAAGATTGTTTGCCCACGTGAACTGTCGACCCGTCATATGAACCTCTCTCAAATCCAAGCTACAATTACAGCATTGAACAAGAAAGGCCAGTGACCATCGAACCGTCCACGGCTCTTCTCGTGTGGGAATCTTAGCATATTAAAATCACCACCAATTAACATTGGATATGGATTAACATTAGCTAGGTTCACCAACTCGCGAAGAAAAGCCTCCTTAAACTCTTCCTGGGCAGCACCATACACAGCTACCAAACCCCAAACGAAATTGTCAACACGGTTGCGGAGATGTAATTTTATATGAAAATTACCATCCGACCTTGCTAACACATCTATGGAATCTGATTTCACGCCTAGTAAAATGCCCCCCGATCGTCCACGCAGAGGAATAGAATGCCAAGTGAAGTCTAGACCCCCCGAAAGGCGGTTTAGAACACTCACCGGAAAGTCCCTCCTCCCTGATTCGGAGATAGCCACGAACTCCAAATTATGATCCCTGGCGTATTGAGCTATATTCAAATGTTTAGCCAAGTCACCAAGACCTCTGCTATTAGTGAATAAGCCATTCATCGGGAAACATTTGGGTTCTTTGGCGGTCTCACTGAATTACGCGGCGAAGATTTCATCTTTTGCTTGGCGAGTTTAGATTTCCGGCCGGATGCAAACAGATCAATAAGAGATCTGAGCCCGTCCTCATCCATACCCACCTCGGTCACCTCCCCCACCAAATGTGATAAAAGATGTCCATCCGAAGAGGCATTGGCTAAATCATCATCCGTATGGGGTATGTCCACCTTACTCGAAACACATGGTTTAACCGTTAACCGGTCATATTCCATATGCTTCAACACATTGGCCGACAACGTGATCTCAGCATCATTTCTTCCTAACTTAACACCAACATTGTCCAATCTAGACGAAATACCGGTATCTGAAAACGAAAGAAAGGATTTATGCATCACGGTCGTACCTTTGGTTGGAGAGGAAAACAAAGCCGCCTTCCTGCGCATGGCCTTAGACATCATGTCCTCGTCCGTCGCAGAAGATCCGTCCTTCGCCACCGCATGACGCGCACTCCGCCGCAGCCCCTTCGTAGCCGTCGACGCCACCACAGATACGAAAGCAGCGGCGGAGGGAGACAATGCCGAAGTGGATGTCTCCCCGGCCACCGAAGCCATCGGACCGGGCACTAAGCTCTCCAAGCGTTGAGACGCTAGTGCTGCCGGTCCACCGTGTCCGGTAGTAGCGCCGTCGAAGTTGCCCTCGAGCGCTCGTGCAACCACCGTCGTCGGTGAAGAGGCGGGCTCATGGGCCGACCCCGCAGACCCACCAGACGCCGGAGACGTCGCCGCTGGCTTCCCCTGGGCAGCGGATAGCTGTGCCACGCCCAGGGCCGGCCCAGCTACGCCCCGTCCCGTGGTCGCCGCGTCATCTCCGTCCGCAGGCTCGCAGGCCGGCCCAGCTCGCCCACAGCCCGTCGCCTCCAAAGCCGCACATGCGTCGGAAAGCTGCTCGCTGCGCGGCCCGCTAAGGCCAGATGCCACCTGCACCTGCCGCTGCGCGCTGCTCGGGCCGCTGTGGGCAGCAGCCTCTTGCGCGTCGCCTAGGGGCTGCTGGTCGCCCATCAGCAGCCCGTCATGCAGCCCATCACGCCCCCGCAGCACCGGATGAAGCACTGCCTGTGTGACCGGCGTCGACGAGACCCGGCCACCCTCAAGTCGTGGCGCTCCACTGGGAATTCCTGACGAAGAAGTACCGGTAGAGAACAAGTCGATTGCCTCACCGGAAGAAACCACTCGTGAAGCAATCTCCTTTCCATGTGGTGTCAACACGTTGATGGGAGTTAGAGCGTAGTCACGAAGAATCTCCACAGCCATAGCACGGACATGACTCCCATCAGATGTGGACTGATCAACGACCATACTAGTAGGACCATCAGTCTCCTCAATGACCCCAGCACCAGTAACATGCGCCTCCCCTCCAGTGGCCCCTCCAGATGTGGACTCCGCATGCAGTTTATGATCCCAAATGAAAGGAACAAAGTCTGGCTCAGGAACGAAGTCCTATGGTTCCGGCCTAAAGGTAAAGGCATAACCTTTTAGCCTCAAAACCCCATCAGTGCTCGTGAACGGTCCAACCTCATCCCTCCTATGAAACACCTCATCATCGGACAGAGCGATCCGGATCCTTATGATACCCCTGCGACGTAGAGCCAAAAGATCCACATCTAATGTCAAGCCAATCAGAGATTCAACCATCCAAATGCCTAGAAAGTGTCGCAAAGAATGTGGCACACCCTCCACATGAACCCATGTATGATACAGCTCAAGAACTGGCTCAATCTCCTCCTGCTTCCACTTGTTAAAAAGCAATCTCGTGGACTGTGACGGAATACCGAAATCCATGTCATCGAACCGATCCAACTCAGCCATGGAAGGGAACGCCAGTTTAAACACATTGTCGCCACTAGGTATAGCCTCCCACTTTCTTAGCTGTAGCAGCAGTACCCAGAACTGTAACCAACGCAACAGGCCCCTCAGACGCCTCCCCCATCGCCTTGTATAAATTGTCAGGGAACAGCGAGAACATAGTGTGTTTGCTACCAATCCCTGCAATAGACACCTCTGGTTTCGGGAGCTTCAGCGTTGGGCACTTCTTAATCGGATGCTTGTTGTTGTCACAGATATAGCAATAGTGCTCAATCGGGCAGTCTCTAGTTGCATGGGAGTCGACATCACACTTCCAACATCGAGTTTTCTTGACTGCCTGGACCATAGCAGCCCCAGTACTCACGGGTTCACCGGTGTTATGCACCCGCTGCTCAACCGTAGGCACCGGCAATGCCACACCCCCGGCTGTCAGTGAACTCTCCGCAGCAACCGTCCCCACCTTGTTCTTCTTCTTCCTCTTATTAGCTCCGGCACCCGCACTCGGACCAACCGCGAACCACCGCACCGGCCGTAGTAGGTATCGGCGCCACGGCCACGGGCGGAACAGGGAGCGTCGCCGCTATGGTGGCCACCGCGGACGCAGTCACCACACCAATCGGCGCAACAGTGGCACCAGTCGGCGCAGCAACCACGCCACTCGGCGCAGCCCCCAACTGCCGTATAGCCGCGATGTGATGTCCTGTAGGGGTCGTGCGCGGCGGGTTCACGACGGCCGGCACGTGCGGCAGCAGCGCAGGGGCGAATGAAGGTGGCCCCACCGACGGTCTCCCGCCTGGCCCCCCTCGTCCAGGACCTCTACCGCGCCCAGCCGGCGCAATCGCTGCCCACGCGCTCCCAGCGCAGCACCGCCACGCTGCGGATCTGCCATGCGCGGTGCGGAGAGTACCTCGGCGTATGATCGTCCACTCGTCGAGCTGCAGAGGACGCGGGAGCAGGAGAAGAGAGCGGCTGCTCCGATAGACGAACCTTCAACGTAGCCCTAGCCGCTGTCGACTTCAACCTGGACTCGAACCCAGACCAGAGTTTCTCGAAGCCATCCGCAAGTAGGCCCAAGGCTTTTTGGGCCTCGTGCCATGCAGGTGGGACCCACCCGCCAGTGGCTCATCGGTTTGAATCGACGTCGAATCCGGTCTTGACCCCCCAATCGCTTGATCTGGTTCTGCATGATCTCCGCTTGCCGACGCCACCGTCGTAGTCGCCATCTCCGGCATGAAGTCACCTAGGCATGGCGGTGGCGTGACCCGGGGTCGAGGGAGAAGTCCACGCCACCCCATTACCACCGGTGCCTTCTTCAGCGTCCTCCCACGACCAGCCGCACCACCCGACGCCGTCGACTGTGTTGGAGAGTCGATGGCCTCCGGCGATCGCCCCGCGTCCGACGACCGCGACCTGCACGAGGAAGAGCAAGCCATACCTTTGCTAGACGAGGGAGTCTTCTCCCAAAACGTAGACACCGCTGTAGGAAACCCGGCCGCCGCCCAGAACTCATAGGAAAGCACCTCATCGGACTTGGGTGGCCGGTCTACGAATTCCACCGAGATCTCTCGATCCCCGGCCAGCACTGCGTCCGCGCACCCAATCGCCAGTGCTTTCGCCCCAAGAACATCTTCATCGCCGACCGTAGTTCCTCCTTCGCGCGCCTCGTCGCCGAGAAGCGCCACGAACCTCCCGCCCGTAGACGTGGACAGCCCACCAGGCGCTAGAGTCAGCCGGCGTTGATTCTCCGGCATCACCCGTCCGGTGGCCTGGATCCCGCCGTCAGCTCGTATTGCCAGCATAGTGCAGAAGTTCTCTTCGGTAGACACGTGAATGAGAAAATCCGCCCGTTCCATGACTAAGGGAACATGTTTTCCGAAATGTATTCTCTAGTGCTGCTGATATGTTTTCAGGTTCTTTCATGGCGGAACATGATGCAGGTGGTGTTCAACATTTAAGCTTTTGGAACGATGTTTGGTATGAGGAGTTGGAATATTAGCTTGACGAGCGCATTGCACGCGCAGCCCCAATCCCGTCCGTAGATTCTTTTGGGATGGGGTACCGTGGGACCTAGTACCTGCCCCACTCATATACTAGATTCTCTATCTCAAATACATTACAAACTAAAAACATAGCTTAGCTTCTAGGTAGAACATGTGAACTTAATTCCATTTTCATATTTGACATCTTCACAACGTACTCTTCGAAACAAGCCTAATATTCAATATATTTAAGAGTATTTTTAAAAGATGGGTACAAAGTTCTCAAGTGTTTTTAGATGAGATCTACAAAGTGCGGCTAAGTTGCATGAAAAGTTCTTCAGTTTCTCCAGATGAGATCTAAAAAGTGCAACCGAGTTGTATGAAAAGTTCTTCAATTTTTTCACATGGGATCTATTAAGTTCTTTAGTCTATAGCATAGTACAGATGCAGATTCTCTTTCCAAGTGGGACAAAAAAAAAAGAATCCGCTAGCTCAAATCCCAACATAAATGAACGGTGGGAGATAGAGGTTGTTCGCGCAGTGCGCTCGTAAAAATCCGGATCCTGAGGAGTTATCCTTTAGAACTGTTTTCTGGGATCTTTTTGTGATCTGTAACTAACAGGAGGCTAGTGTTTCCCAAATCTGGACGGTACTAATTTGAAATTCATTTTTCGTAGATGTGTTGATCCTCAGACTATGAGGATATAGGATGATTTTCTTTCTATCATGCAGACTGTGGCGTTATCCAATGAGTTGGATTCTCCTATTTGGAGATATGGAAAATCTAGGATCTACTCTCCTAGATCCTTGTACCAAATTATTAATTTTGGGTGTGTGGTTTACTCCCTTGGTGATTCCTTATGGACAATTAAAGTCCATGTCAAAATTTATACTTTTCGGTGGCTTTTGCATTTTAGTAAGATTTTAACCTATGAGAATTTGAGTTAAAAGAAGAGTGGTTCATGATAAGTCTTGGCCAATTTTGCTGTGAGGATGAAACTGTAGTACACCTTTTATTTGATTGTGTGGTGGCTAATTTGGATGATCTATATCATGGTAGTTGCTGCGAGACCGTTGTGCTGTTTTAAACATGTTCTCTTTTTTTGAGCAAAAGGGCCCCTCGAGGAAAGCCCCAGTTCCATTTCATCAATGAAACTTAGGGGGATACAAAGCATCTGTTTTTCTTAACTTCCACCTAAAGACTGGAAAACTAAAACGATCGCACCCACAAGTGTAGAGCTACATCTAGAACAAAGCTAAAACTGAGAGTCTCACGGAGCCACGACAAGAAACAGGAAAGCAGAATTACAGCAGTGCAACAACAGCTGCAACTCAAGCTCAGGCAGAGGTCAGCTTGCAGTTACTCCTCGCACCGATGATTTCTGCAAGCTTGTCCTTCGTCGCCTGTGGGTGCAGGATGTCAGCAGGCAGCAGCGGCTTCCCCTAGCGGAGTGGCGCAGCGTGGACTCCATTTGGCCTTGCACAGAAGCCCGGTGGAGTTGCTGGAGCTGCGGCGAGTTCGTTGCACAGGAGCGTCAGCGAGGAAAGGACATTGGTCACACCCATTGTAGACCAGGTTTTTCCTTTAGCAGTTCCAGGATCCGAGCCGAGAAGCTGTCCAAAGTCTCCAGAATGGCAGGTTTGCACAACAGCCGTCATTTCTTGAGTGATCTGAGAACCAACCACCACACCTGTTTCATAGATAGACAAGAAACGTTGTCAAAGATCAAAGCATTCCTATGTTTCCAAATACCCCACAATACCGCAGCACAGACAGTATTCAACACAGAATGACTTTTGTTTGAGACCCAAAACTTGGCTATCGAGAAGAAATCAGGTCCTAATATAGTACCAAAGAAAGCAGAAACCACTTCCCAAATTTTGGTAGGAACAATACAGACAAAAAACAAATGTTTGATTGTTTCGAGCTCACAACAGAAAATGCAGTCCAAAGGTTTATGCAAATTCCGCTTCTATAGGTTATCCCTAGTCATCAGCTTGTTGTTTGACAGAAGCCAGAGAAAAAATTGTATTCTTGGAGGAACAATCAGGGACCAGACAGCAGGAATATAAACGGGTGTGATACCCCTAAAGCTAATTATATTGTAAAACGAACTAGAGGACCACACACCATTGGTAGTGTACTTCCAGATGAGAGAATCGCAATCCGCAGATAGCTCAACACTACTCGCAATCTGTGCTAGTTCGTACCATTTTTGCATCAGAGAGGAATTAAAATTCCTCCTAAAGGTTAACTTAGTTGTACCCTCCCCTAGGACCTGATGAATTGTGGCAAGGCTCTCGTTACAGATTGAGTACAACTTTGGGTATTGGACAGAGAGAGGTGAGGACCCAAACCAGGTATCCTCCCAGAACTTGATTTTTAAACCGTTGTCTATGTTCCACCTGTAACCCATCCTAACAGCTTTCACGGCCCACATGAACCCTTTCCAAAATCTGGATGAGTTCAGAGTTGAGCTGCAGAACATATTAGGGTTACTGGTTTTATACTTGGCATCCATCACCGTTTTCCAAAGCTTGCACTCACCTTCCTGGTATCTCTTAATCCAGGATCCTAACAGGCAAACGTTCACATCTCTAAGAAAGGGGATACCAAGCCCTCCATGGTTTTTTGGCATATAGACTAGGTTCCAATTTGCTAGATGTAATCTCCTATGGTCTTTCGAGTCATCCCAGAGACAATGGCACATCTGGGTATTAATCAAATCCAGTGCCCATTTAGGGAATTTAAAGAAAGATAAGAAGTTGACAGGGATACTAGCGAGGCATGACCTAATCAGGGTGATCCTAGCCGCATACGAGAGCAGTTTCCCTCGCCAGCCAGCGATCCTCTTCAAGATTTTATCAATGATAGGCTGCAGGTCCTCCCTCCTAAGTTTGTCATGGTGCAAAGGGATGCCAAGGTACTTTATAGGGAAAGTACCTACGGTAAAGCTAATTTTTTTTTGCAAGGATTCAGTATCCCAGATACTAAGATTAATGGGGATCAGCTCACTTTTATCGTAATTGATCCTCATACCCGAGACCTGCTCAAAGCAAGTGAGGATTTTCTGTAAGTTCAGCAGCTGTCTGATCCTTTTTCAGGAAGAGGATCGTGTCGTCTGCATACTGCAGGCTGACCACCCCACCGGATAAAGATTTGGACAGAGCCCCTTGATAAGATTCTTCGAGGAGGCTCTGATGAGCATTTTGGTAAAAACATCAACCACAAGATTGAAAAGGATGGGAGAACTAGGATCTTCCTGCCCTGGGCCCTCTAGATGTGGTGAAGAAATTGCCAATATTATTATTAATCCTAACTGCTACAGACCCTCCTCTAGTGGCTAGGTTGACCCACTTCCTCAGATTTGGGCCAAAACCTCTCTTAGCCAACAGATCATCTAGAAAATCTAAGTCTACATGTTCTCTGCTGCTACCTTGTGGTGCATTTGGTTGTTCCGAGATGTGCTTCCAGGGTCGCATTTGGGGAGGTGTAAAAGACATTCTAGGAAGTTTGAGATCTCATCTACACCGGTGGAAGATTATGTGCACGGGTCTCAATCGGAGCTGCTGCTGGGACCACGGGGGGACTCCTGAGAATTGCTTCGACGTAATGCTTGCGCGGGCGACACATGACATGATCTTCAGACAGGTCATGATGGCGCAGGCTCGCCCTGATGTAGTAGGATAGCATTGGCCTTTGGCTGCCTGTTCTCTCGTTTCTGTTTGTCAGTTTACTATTCTGAACAGCAACTTGTGGTCTGTTCCGAGAGCTGTGACCTAGATGCTTTGGTTTCATTTGAATAAAACCCCCCTTTTCTCTAGAAAAAAAGGATAAAGAAATTCCTGGGAACAAGCACAAGAACAAGAACAAGAAAGCCCATAAGAAGAACCTTTTATAGATTTAGATGTGTCTTGGGAATATCATCGCTTCATCATCGCGGTTCTCATCCTGAATTCCTGATCAGTGTCAGTTCCCCTCTTGGAGCCTGTCGCCATGCCATGAGCGATATGTCGAGCTGGCAACCGGAAGGCCGTCGAGGTATTTTTGCGTTATTTCGCTTCGGGCCGGCATTGCGGAGGCTTGGTCAGCACGATTTGACGCGACCAGTTTCCATACACGGCGGCCCAAATTTGCATGTGTTATCTTTTTGTTGTCGTTGACTCGTTGTTGACAATGCATGTGTTGAGTCGTATCCGGATGGGATTTGCTAGTACGAATACAACTCTCTAACACAATCTAGCAAAAACTTTTATTATAAATAGATAGAGCGTCCCCGTGCTGGCGTGCGTGAGAAGTCGATCATGTACTCCGTAGGCTGTAGCTACCAACAAGAAAAGGAACCCTCGCCGGCCGTCCCTGGCATCGGACAGCCCTGCTATCCAGACATGGCACGTTTCACGACGTCGATCACCTGCCGGCACATCACGGCGAACATCATAGAGTGCGTTGTAGAGGACGAGTACGTGGTTGTGCCGCCGCCTAACTGGCCGGAACACTTCCGCGACCTGCTGCTGAGCGAGCTGGGTGCGGACGTGACGTTCCAGGTGGGCGGCGAGACGTTCCGCGCGCACAAGTGCGTGCTCGCGGCCCGGTCGCCGGTCTTCAAGGCGCAGCTCTTTTGCGGCGGCGACAACAGCCCATCATCTTGCGTGCAGCACATCGATGGTATGAGAGCTGACGTGTTCCGCCACTTGCTGCATTTTGTGTACACAGACTCGTTGCCACCGTCGACGACAACCGAGGGGCAAGACGACGCCGCCATGGCTCGTCATCTGCTGGAAGCTGCCGATAGGTACCAGCTCGAGAGGCTCCGGCTTATGTGCGAGAAGAGGCTGTGCGGCTATATCGATGCGAGTACCGTGGTGGCTACTCTGACGTGGGCGGATCGGCACCGTTGCCATGGCCTGAAGAAGGCGTGCTTTGCGTTTATAGAGTTTCAGGTGCCACTAGAAGCGGTCGGCGCGATACAGGGTTTTGAAGATTTTGTCAAAGGCTGCCCGTCCCTGCTGCTCGAGCTAATGCTCATGCTTAAAGGGCCGGCGGCGGAGGAGGAAGCAATCGAATAGGTGATCAGTGTTCTACAAATTGTAATCGCATATGACGCACAAAGACAATTCTATGCCTCCTCATTTCGATTTTTATAGTACTATTTATGTATATTTTTTTTTATAACGGGGAATATGTTGCTCAATCCTTATCAAAATATAAGATGTTTACGTATTTGCTAGACAACACGTATCTAGACATGTTTTTTAGTGTGTAGATTTGTATGTAGTTACACTAAAACGCATCATGATACGTGTAGTCTAAAAAGTATCAAAATATCTTATATTTTGATAAGGAGGGAGTGACATCTAATCCCTCCGTTCCTAAATATAAGATGTTCTAGCTATTTCTTATGGTGACTAGATACACGCTAATATGAGGAACATGTATACTAAAATTTATCTAGATACATGTAGACATATATGAATGTGAAAAATGGCTAAAACATCTTATATTTAGGAACGGGGGAGTAGAAGATAGAAATTACAATTAGCCTCTGCACCAACATTATCAATAACATGTCAAGACACCAAGTATGCACGCAACCAAAAAAGAGAAAGAAAAAGGCGAATGCTAGGTGCAGGTCCCCCTAGCTTTGCCAAATCTAGGTTCTCACGTGAGCCGTTCATCATCATCTAACGCACAGAAATTAGCGCATCGCACTTTTGCACTTTAGCCCTTCTGTTTTTCGGATTTAGAACCCGCACTCCACAGCAGCCCCACTTAAGCGAAGGGGTATATTGTGTTGCCCCCGGTCATCTTGGTAATTACAGCAAAACTGCCATTGCAACAAATTTGCTGTATCGCAACAAAAATTATCGTCCCGTGTAAAAAAAAGTATTGCAACAAATTATTCCAAAACAAAATAAAAAATATAAGTAATGTTACAAAGGAATAGTTAAATAATGTGTTTATTTCGTTGAAACAAAAAAGTTCACGCAATTCAACAAAAATCACAACCTATTGTAAAAAAAAATTATTTCCATCAATTAAATAGTTGGTAAGCAACAAAATAATTTGTCACCGTTCCAGTTGCAAGAAAAATTATCCCTTATTTTAACAAAAAAAATCAAAATGATAGCAACAATAAAATCACATGTTTACAACATGTGAAGGAGCGCATAAAAACATATCATTCCAAATGAATTCTGAACACATATACGCATTTCTTACAAAATCATCCAGAAAAACATGGCAACATATCGTTTATGATTTCTTAACAAAATGTGTGCAAATTTGTTACAAAATTTAAAGACGTACGAACATCCATAAAAATTGACGAAGACACTTAGCGTATGTAACTACGTGTAGTGGGCTGTTGAAAATATATTTTGAGGCGAAAATTTGGCTAAACATCAAATTGCTGCTAATGGGGTCTAGTCAGGCCGGCCCAAGTGGGTTGTCCAGACACAAAAACAACCAGCGAACCAGGGGACCTACGTTTGGCCACGTTAGGTCCCCCTAGAATAAGCATTTTCCAAAGAAAAAGAAGAAAAAACATCTCGCCACAATGATCAACAACTCAAGGCAGCACCCAAACCACCGCCAATGACAACACTCGGACCCCATAAGAAGTCTCCATAGGCAACTACAACTATGGGGGCGGTATCTAATGGTTCTCAGGGTCTGTTTGTTTGGGTTGCTGCTGTTGAGAATCAGCTGTAGCTGGTGTAGCTGGTGGGCTGTTAGAAAGCAGTTGTTGGAATCATAGATTTGATGTTTGGCAGGAGTGTTGTCGATGGTTGCTGTGGCTGGTTTGAAGGATGAAATGTCTGAAAATCCCCTCAATGCCTAAAGATTGTATAAATACTGATTTGAAATGAATTAACTAATTCTGACCCCTTTTTAACATTGTCGCCATGCTTAAGAGCTGAATTGTCTCAATTTTGCTTTTTGTTGATAAAATAATTGTTAACACGATAACTCCTTTTTTTTCTTTTGGCTTATTGCTTATGGCTTTTAGCTTATGGCTTTTGGCTTATGACTTTTTGCATGTAAGTCGAGATTATTGAGCAAGTTATATTACAAGACTTCTCCATATTATGTGAAACAAAAAATTAACAATACGAAAGTTCTGTAAAATGATGAGATCCATCTATTAAATAAAGAAAATTTCAAATGGACGACCGAGTACAATGAATTTGACAAAAAAAAATTCTAAAAACGGTGCGAAGTTCGGTCCAAAATTAAGAAGATACAATCCACGAAACTCGAAACTAACCACGGGAATGGAATCTACTCGTCGACGCGCACATATTTTATATACAATTTATTTTGAATTAAAATATATTTATGTGAGGTGGAGTATGTCTTTTGATGAAATACACACCATGCACATGGGAAGCCTAACTCCATCTCATGCGAATGGTCCAGCTCAAGTGCGCATGCAAGCGAAAGTACCATGGCACAGCTTAGGCATGCGAATGGAAAATATACCGTTCCACCTCATAGTGGCAGTGTACTCGTAATTTGAAGCAACCCAATGGGTACCGGCAAAAAACGGTTCGGTACTTGAGTTGAAAAGGTGCGGCCCCTCTTCCGCTGGTTCGCTCTGTTCGAGTGCATTTTTGGACAACGCTTGTGGACAGCGTTTTTCAATTTGGTGCTGTTTGTTTGGGCTTCCGCTTTTATAGGCTAAAAGCAGAAGCATAAGCCCAAACAAACAGGACCTCATAACCACAACTATCGAGGCGGGTTCTAATGTTTTACAAAACCAGAACTTCTGGGTAGCTGATTTGACATAATCTGAATCTCTAGGATTAAGTCGTTGACAACATTTCTGACACGCTGGGCCCTCTAGGTAGACAACATGTGCCATAGTGACGCCTTTGCCCATTTTTGTTTTCTTAGGGTCCAAATCTGTACCCATTTTTTACCTTCTGTACACCACGAACTCTGTTGTGATCCCTTGTATAATGGACAGTTTGCTCCACTTGTTCATTTTTCAATGGTTGGTCGCCAAATGGGACGAAATCACTCATATCATCAATGATGTTTCAGTAATTCTCAAAAAAAAATCAATGATGTTTCAGTTGTTAAGCACTTGCTCCACTTGTTTCTCAACATTTGTATAAACAATGGAGAGAAAGATACTACGTTTGGCATGACTAAATTTAGACAGATAGAATGTGTGACTCCCCTCACATAATTTTGTCCGGTCTTCTCCATTGCCTTGGCTTCTCAAGTTATCGAGGGTGCAATAACATCTATGCATTTATGTCCCGTGTATGCACTTTGCTTGCTTTGTAATATGCTGCTCCTCAGCCTTCTTGACAACGCGCCATAGCAATCGCTGGACGGTCTGTAGCTTCCCCCACATGATCGCCACCTCCTAGTTTGAGTATTTCTTGACCAAGAAAGAAATGATTGATTTGCTGCTTCACCCATAACTGCAGCGAGAAGCACCCGCATTGTTGGGAAAACTCTCTTTGCAAGACATCAGTATCTATCTAGTGTGTGGAAGACTGATTTCTGAACGGCAAAATTGGTATACAGACGCTCAACCTACAATGCTACATAGAGATTGACTAGGTATTTCCGTTGAGAAATTAGTGGAAAGGGGTTAGCATGGTTAGAAAATTCATAGTGAACGACTAGATGGAGAATTTTGGCTGTAGTAAATTTGGGTTTCGTGAAACGAACACATAGAATTTAATGACGCTTTAATACAGTTTTCTAACTATGAAGAACATTTCCTCGTTAATGATGTTACACGCATTCAAGCAGATGCAGTTAAATTTTAATCTAGGATAACATATTAGATATATCACTCTAGATATGTTATGTCTAGGCACCTTTGAGAAACAATGTCTAGGACAATATTTACATGAGCTCGATTTCAACGGCTAGACGTCACGTGGGTTGTGGACCAGGCACCAGCTGTGTCCATAGCAGTGTGACGGAGGCCAAGGAGGAGTAGAGGAGGCCTTTCCAGTGTCTGTCCAAATGCTGACGTACTTGGTTAAAGGGCTCATTGCCGCACGGGATGGTGAAGGTGTCGGTCATGTAGTTGAACCTGCCACCGGAATACCGGCATCCCAAGGCACGGTGTCGGCAGCTCGAATTGTTGCCTCTCCAACAGTGCCATTTTTCTCGTTGTCTCATTCCTGGGACCCTTCTCAATGCCCCCGTCCCCCTCTGTCTTAGCAGGGCATTCTCTTGGTGCTAAGTATTCGTTTTCAGATGTCTCTTACTCCTATTGCAACGGTAGCACGATTTCTTCTTATGGGCTTGACTACAGTGACGACCCTTAATGAGCGACCCTCATCATCTCGTATCATCTCATGCGTGATCGCGTTCACAAGCGTGCTACTACGCAAGAGGACCGGGCGATGTAACTACATAGTTACGCAGTGTACAGTGGTTGCGCTCCAAAGAGATGTAGAAAAAATTGGCGAACCTCCTCAACTATGGTCAGATACGCACTATATGCAAGAAGTCTCAAATTGTTAATGATGTAGTGGTATCTTTTGGTTGCTAGAAATTAATTTCATGACATATTTTTGCACCGAAGATGTTTATAAATACTGACCAGCTCCAGCTGATACCGTACAACACTACAACTAGACCATGTGCAATCTTTTATTTTACTTTACACCAAAGTCGGGTTTTTTTCCTGCATTTTTGGTGCATACAAACTATCAAAATGTGTTTTAAAGAGTAACCATTTGAAACTTCCATTGGATACAACATGTCTGATACCAAGTTTCAAACTATCATATTATTTGCAAGAACAACAATATTCTAGAAACTCTCTAACCATCATACCTGGAAATTTTATCCATGTATCCGGATACCCGTGGATACCATGGATTCCTCTTGTGAGTGTTCATGGTTGTGGACATGTCAAACTAGGGTTCTCTTCCCCACATGTACTGGACCAACAATTGGTACGATATCTACTTTATGTGTACCTGCAGGATTTATTTGCATCAAGAAATTCATGATCCTTTGAATCTCCATTTGGCAACCAAACATGCAAACTATCAAGAGAGAATTCCTTATTTGACACTCACTTAAAATTATGTCCCTTATTTGACACCGGAGAAATTGTTCTTCCCTAGATGATCTTTAGTCTTAATTTTTTTCTCTATATGACACTCTGGTGCATTCTGCACACGTAAAAAGACATTTTTACCCATACGCAATTATGTGGCCACAAATATGTACATAAAATCTCTGGTCACAGTCCACGCGTCGTGCGCGCATGACTTAGCGACTTGGCCTATCTTGACGGCGAGGCGGGACGCGCTGGCGCACGTCCTCATTGTTTCGAGCCTATCTTCGGCCGGACGGCCGTCCACGAGTTTGCTCCAACGGCACGTAAATATATCTCAGTCTGCTCACCCGCATCAACGTGGAATGCGATGCATGCAGTGCCAAAAGTGATTCGGTGGAGATTTATTTTGTCACAAGCAGGAAGCAGTTGACACTTACCAGCCATGTACCAGCAAAATCGAATGTTTACCACAATCCCACATCAGTTAGCACTTTGAAGCTATAGGCAGGATCAAATGTTAATTACAATCCCACAAGCATGTGGATACATATAATATTGTACTCCACTTCATCAATCCAAACAAGTTCGGTGCATACACATACTTTACATTGTTCATGAATGCAAATGACACGTTCAAACTGACTGAAATAAACCGAGTATATATGCGCTAATCATGCATGTGTGCGAACGACTTTTTTTTCAAGATATAAGAGAAGAAAAAAAAAGGGGGGGGGGGGGGGGGGGGGGAAGTCAGACGTACCTAGCGAGCCCTCAACTAGATTGGACATTTTGTCCATTTCTTTGTGTTGCTAATTAGCTCGATCCGCATGCAAGGTACTACGGTACTAGCTAAAGCACATGCATAAAAGCCAAGTTAGCTTTGAACTTAGATTAATTGTCTAATTGCATTGCGTGAAAGAGTTATCATCCAACTTGAAAATCCGATATATGCAATGATTAAAAATATTAGAAGCTAAATAATATTTTACCTAAAATAATTAATAAGCCGAAAATCTGGGTTTTCACAAATTTCTTGGGCGCAACTATTATCTTGTACATATTTGTGGGCACATAATGCGCATGGGTAAAAATGTCTTTTTACGTGTGCAGAATGCACTAGAGTGTCATATAGGGGAAAAAATTAAGACTAGAGGTCATGTAGGGAACAAAAATTTCTCCGGTGTCAAATAAGGAACATGATTTTAGAGGAGTGTCAAATAAGGAATTCTCTCAACTATCAATGAGCAAGTGCATGCTGTAAGGTTGCCGGTATAATGGAGGCTAGTTGTTCAGAAATGGGACGAAGTCACTCAAATCATCAATGATGTTCATGTTGTTAAGCACTTGCTCCACTTGTTTCTCAAAATTTGTATAAACAATGGAGAGAAAGATACGTTTGGCAGGACTGAATTAAGACAGGGAGAATGTGTGACTCGCCCTCAGATAATTTTGTCATGTCTTCTCCATTGCCTTGGCTTCTCAAGTTATCGAGGGTACAATAACCTCTGTGCATTTCTGTCCTTGGTATGCACTTTTCTTGCTTTGCAATATGCTGCTCCTCTTCCTTCTTGACAACGCGCCGCAACAACTAGTGGACGGTCTATAGCTTCTCATGCATGACCGACACCTCCTAGTTTGAGTATTTCTTGACCAAGAAAGAAATTGCCGATTTGCTGCTTCACCCATAACTGTAGCGAGAAGTACATGCATTGTTTGGAAAACTCTCTTTGCAAGACATCAGTATCTCTCTAGTGTGTGGAAGACTGATTTATGAACGACAAAATTGGAACACTAACGTTCAAGCTACAATGCTACATAGAGATTGACTAGGTATTTCCGTTTAGAAATTAGTGGAAAAGGGTTATCTCGGTTAGAAAATTCATAGTGAACGACTAAATGGGGAATTTTGGCTTAGTAAATTTGGGTTTCGTGAAACGAACACATCGAATTTAACGACACTTTAATACAATTTGCTAACTATGAAGAATGTTTCTTCGTTAATGATGTTACACGCATTCAAGCAGATGCAGTTAACTTTTAATCCATGATAACATATTAGATATATCACTCTAGATACGTTATGTCTAGGCACCTTTGAAAAACAATGTCTAGGACAAAATTTACATGAGCTCGATTTCAAGGGCTAGACGTCAGGTGGGTTGTCCACCAGGCACCAGTTGTGTCCATAGCAGGGCGACGGTGGCCAAGGAGGACTAGAGGAGGCCTTTCTGGTGTCTGTCCAACAACTGACTGATGGAGTGTAGACACACGCTCGTTGAAAAACCCTGATGGCTAGGTTGAGACTCCAAGTGCAGAGTGTGTAGCTAGTGGCAAGTCTTCTTCCCCACGAGGGTGACTCGAGGGTTTATATCGAACTCTTGGGGAGCCAGTATTTCAGCAGTTGTCTTCCAAGCTTCCTCCAGGATCCTGCAAACAAGTAGAGAATTTTGTGCCCTCAACCTCACCAAGTGGTTGTCAAGCACAAGGTGTGAGACTTCTAAATTGCAATGCAAAACTGAAAGTAAATGTGCAATAATTAAATCTACTATTAAATGCAAATGAGAAAATAAATATGCAATGGATTGTTTTTGTATTTTTGTGATGCAAGTGGTGATGGAGATAATGTAAATTCGAATTGGAGATGCAAGTAAAGTAAAGTGCAAGTAAAGTAAATTGCAGCAAAGTAACTAGAGTGTTTTCTTATATTTAAAATAGGACCGGGGTTCATGGTTTCACACTTGCATTCTCTCAAATAAAGTGGTAGACGGTGGACATAAAGAATTACATGTGAGATTACAATAACATGTTTAACATTGAGTACTTTCATATGGGAATCACGTCCTAGCATAGAGATCTCTACGGTCATATTGATCCCTCTTATACTCCACCAAGCTGCGAAATAAATCATAACACCTCGATAATTAAGGAAAAACCAGAGTATAGCTTTAAGCAATGTGACATGAAGTTGAAGTAAGAACTTGCTAGATCTAGTCATGGAGAATGATTAGTGTCACTTCAAATCCCCGGTAACAAGGTACTACTTTTTATCCCTAGTGAGGTAACTAAGAAAGGTTTAACAAAACCTAAGTGGATCGCTGAACTTCTGTCACTTTCACAGCACTAGCCACCCCCCGTTACTCCAACTAATGCACCCATCACCCCACACACGCTCTCAAGAACTAGATTGATCAAAGCTAGCAAATAAGAACGGGGTACATAAGATACATCTACTCAAATAACTCAAGAGAAACAATTGCAATCTCAGATTCAATAACTCATAGAAAAGATCCACCACATAGGAATTACAACGGTGCCCGTAATCATGTGAGGCAGCTCATACGGATCTAATTAGTGAAGCACATAGAGAGAGAGAGATACAAGTGCTACTTCCACAAACCCATATCCCTGGGGTGGACTACTCCCTCTTCATGGAGATGTCGATGGAGATGACATTGGAGGGGTAGGAGATCACACCGGCGGCGCCCCGCCGGAGTTTCCCCCTCCAATCTGGAACTTCTGGTCTATGTTTCGGTGTTTCGGCGGCGCTCTTCTCCGTAAGGGTACGGGGGACCCTTTTTATAGTCGGTTTTAGGTCAATACGGAGTCGGTAAGTCGAAGATGGAAGGAATTGGGGCCACAGGGGCCAAAAGGGGGCCTCTCATGCGGCCAAGGAATCTGGCCGCGTGGAGGGTCCTCTTTTGGGCCTCCTTGCCCAATTCTCGTGGATCCTTCGCCCGGAAGTCTTCTCCTTCCAAGAAAATGAACCCCGCAGATTTTCATGTGATTTCGCGGAAGTTTGCCCCCTGAAACGTCAAAAATATAGAAAACGGGGTTTCTGACAGGCAGGGTTAATTCCATAAAAGTTGGGGGACTTTGTAATTTAACCCCCAAATACTATAAAACGTTGAATTATACCCTTATATGATGCAATATGTAATAGAAAACCATGTGAAAATATGCAAAATTCATCTATGGATTTTACATGCATCGACATCCCCAAGCTTAACCCATGCTCGTCCTCGAGTATGAAGGTGATAAAACTAAGATGGGTTTTGCATATTGAAACAATCATGGGATATCAAGGAAGATTATTCATGCTACATATAATCAAATGATTAATACTAGAAATGAGTAGCAATATACAATTCATGTTGTAAGAAATATCAAATATGCAAGCAAAGATGCTTCATGAAAGTTCACAAAGTGTATAATGAAATAAAAGCACTATGGACCAAATGCATACACAAAATGAAAAATAAAATCCTATATTGGTCAAATAATAGCATAATAGAGAATAGAAAATATGGTGGACACTTTGGAGAAAATTGAGTAGAGGTAAAACATGATCAAGTCTTATTTAGCCTCTAAATTATTCAACTAAAATTACTAATTGAAATGTGGTATCCATTGATATAGGACTCTCATTGCCCCTTTATCACTAGCATCTTAAAATTGTGAGTATTTAAGTAATGAGAATGACAAGGTGGTTGAAAGCCACATTCCCCGTGAGTGTGAAAACCTACTCCATGATTACTCAACTTAAGATTCCTAATAAGCTTTGTACAATCATAATAAGTATTAATGACATCATAGAGAACCGCAAAGAGGTACCTCTTGCCCCATGACATGGAAACAAGCCCATGTTACAATGACAAGATGAAAAAACGGAGTAGACTCATCATCCTTTTTATTTTCATTCACTATTATGCATAGATTCTTATTTTATTATAGGATGTGTTGTAGAGTCACTCAAGCTGTAAGTAAATTTCCACCATGATAAAGCATGGCTTGGGTTAGCGGCCCAATGCGTTTCTCTAGTCATATAGATACTTATTCATCAAAACTTACTATTCCTCTATTTCATTTCGGCATGGCAGGAGTCCAAAAACAAAAGTACATGATATCAACCAAATGTAAATTTTTTGTGCAATGTTGAAAGCTTTCCGGTGATACACGTTTATAGCTAGCTCCCAACCACACACTTGACAAACGCAAAACTTGTGGCTCCCATTATTGGGTCATGTTTATTAGATGCATAAAAAGTAAAGTGTGCCTTCAAAAGTTCGTGAGAGTCCTATCCCAAGTTCAACCCATGACAATTAATAAAGTGAATATCTTAATTTAGAACATAAATAACACAATAACATGGTGAACATACTCGTAATAGCAATGAAGCTAATGGGAAGATATGGTGGACTCACTGGAAATACTTGGCTAAGGAGTGTTGGAAACAAGTTTTTACTTGTTGGAATTTTTAAATTTTTGGGCTAGCAAGAGGGAGATAGTTGACCAGCTACTATGCATGCATATGTCCATAGAACTACTCATTTCATGAAAAACTAAATAAACCAGCAATTAACATCAAGGACATGAATAAGAGATAGCTCAAGACAACATTGTTGCAAATTTCTACACATAAAAAGCCTATAAATCATGCAAACATATGTAGCTCTTAAAATCAACCATGACATCCTTATTCCAAGTCATAATACTAGCATCCAATACATTCCAACACCAAACTCCAGTAGCTCAATCTCATATAAAATGATGGTGGTTGTTGTCGTGGGATAATCACGGCAGACGTTACCGGGGGTAACTGATCTTGGGGCAAGACGACACATGCGTTTGGGAGAGGGTTTAGCTCAGAGGAAAACATGGTGCAATTCGATCTGGTAGCCGGCAATCAAAGTCGCCGAGTCTCCGATCTTGATATAACAACTCAACTCTGGGACTACACTAGATGCTCGATATCAAGCGATATTGCTAGGGTTCTTAGATCTCTTTGTCTTGTACACAAGGATTATCCTGGTTCGACCTCTCCATGGGAGATAATAGCTTACTTCCAGCTGGGATCTTATTAGCAATCAATATAGAGGCTCGGACTGCAATGTCGCCGAGACCTGGAATTTAGCTCGGGCTGACTCTCGCCGAGACCTGGAATTTGGCCGACTCTCGCCGAGACCTGGAATTTGGCTCGTGCTGACTCTCGCCGAGACCTGGAATTTGGCTCGTGCTGACTCTCGCCGAGACCTGGAATTTGGCCGACTCTCGCCGAGACCTGGAATTTGGCTCGTGCTGACTCTCGCCGAGACATGGAATTTGGCTCGTGCTGACTCTCGCCGAGACCTGGAATTTGGCCGACTCTCGCCGAGACCTGGAATTTGGCTCGTGCTGACTCTCGCCGAGACCTGGGATTTGGCTCGTGCTGACTCTCGCCGAGACCTGGAATTTGGCCGACTCTCGCCGAGACCTGGAATTTGGCCGACTCTCGCCGAGACCTAGAATTTGGCTCGTGCTGACTCTCGCCGAGACCTGGAATTTGGCCGACTCTCGCCGAGACCTGGAATTTGGCTCGTGCTGACTCTCGCCGAGACCTGGAATCTAGGGTTTCTAACCGAAATCTCTCTCTCTCTATGACCTAGGAGCCTGCTTATATGGGCGGCTGGTCTCCTGGTCGTACAAGGTAAAAACTGGGTCATACCATATTAAGAGTCCTAATATAGGTCCCCTGCGTGACCTCCAAGTCTTGAGTCTCCAACTTGTACAAGGTTTCCGGGTTTTCCAGAATCTTCCTTCTATAGCATCTTCCAAAGCTGAGTTACCCCCAGACCAGGCTTTGCCTCCTGGCCGGGTCTCGCTTCTGGCTGGTCATATTTTCTTCGTCCTTAGGGGTACCAGGTTATCTTTCCCCCAACAGTTGTCTTATCAAAACAAAAATAAAAACAAAAACTAGACGCTTCAAGTCTCTACGATAAATGCTTTGCTTAGAAAAACAGAAAGTAGACGTGTGCTGATCAAAATAGTGTAGCTCCAGTGGGGTTTTCATCACATCCCCAAGCTTATGGATTTCACCATTCTTGGATGTCTTGAGGCGCAGCTCCTCTATTCCCTGTGAAAAAAACTTCACAAAACATGTTTCTCCCATTCTTTTTCTGTGGGGTGAGATTAGTAAGGACAAACAAATCATATGCTTGCTGTGCAAAATTCCAAATAAAATGCTCCAGTAGATAGACAATAAGCTTCATTATGTTGTATGTTCACTCTCTTGCTTGAAAGAATTATGGAAATTCGATTCCCAAGCCCAAAGAGTGCATAAAACAAAAGAAGGCAGAATCTGTCCAGAAAAGCAGCAGCAGCAAAACGAACGTTTTTCCCTAAGCTAGACTCGTCAAACAATTAAGACAATTTTTGTGCTTACAGAGGACAAAAAGTTGCAGAACATACTAAAAAATTAGCTCAATCCGACATACCAATAAAAAACGTAAAATCATACGATGAGCAGACTCGTGCTGAAACAGAAATTTCATGCACTAGGATAGCAACTTATAAGTCCAAATGGGTTTGACTTGACTCTTTATTGAAAACTACAGAATTAAAACAAAAAAACTAATCTCTTGAGACAGAAAGAGGACACTAGGAAAATCCAAACAAAAACAACCGGGTTGCCTCCCGTAAAGCGTTTTCTTTATAGCCATATAGCTAGGCTTTACTTACTTGATAATCAAGAGGGATAAAGCTCATGAGGGAGCTTGTTCTTCAGCGTGCCCCTCTTCCTTGGGAAGTGCTCCATTCTTTTCTTGTGAGGGAACTGAAACTTGGCATTCTCTTCCTTGGAGTCTATGATTGCACCTGTAGTACGAAAAAAAGGTCTACCTAAAGTAATAGGACTAGGGGATTTATCCCCCATATCCATAATAATGAAATCAACGGGTACGAAAGTAATGTGCAATTCAATCATAACATCTTTTACTTGTCCTACAGCATGTTTAGTAGAGTTATGAGTAAGGACAAATTCACTTGATCACTTTTCTAAATTTTCTAGTTCTAGCAATTCATATAATTCTTTAGCGAGTACTGATACACTAGAACCTAGATCTAACATAGCATGGTGAATTTCTTTTCCAATTGAAACTAGCATCTTGGGGATCCATGCATCCCCAAGCTTAGGAGGTATCATGGCATCATTCTTGTACCTAGTAATTTTTTCTTGCAAGACATGATTAGCAATATAAGATCCAAAGCCAGGTTGATTAACATTTATAGTGGGATCACTAGCAAATTTTTGTAGAGTAGCAATAAGTTCTTGCAAGCTACTTTTTTCTAAATCAAGCAATGGATCCTTAATTTCAGTAAGCATCATAATTTCCTCTACTTTTCCTTTTCTATTATGCATATTAAAAATCTCATAGCGATCATCAAAAATATCCTCGGGTACTTCAGCCTTTTTAAGCACTCTTTAATTTTAACCTCTAAGAGCAAACTTTCAAGCAAAACATGGGTATTTGCAGCATTAGTACCAGTAAAAGATCCCCCACATTCATTATCTAAAAAGGCTCTAGAAATTTCAGAAAGTCCCTTATAAAACATATGCATAAGTATCCAATCTAATGTTTTGCCTCCTAGTGAGTAGGGAAAGAGTTTAACTTTAGTAGTGTTGATGTTTGCATGATTCAAGTTCAAAGTATTACATCTTTCATCAAATTTCTTAAGATGGAACAAAGGGTATTCTTTAGGCTTTCCATAGAAACGAGATTCATAAATCATTTTAATAACACTAGGATCTACCTCTAATTTTTCAACGGGAATATTTAGCTCTTGAGGGAAATTCCTAACACTGAATGGACAATAAGTTCTCTGCTCCATTTTCCAAGTTTTTATGTAGTTTTTAATTTTTTATGCAAAACTGAAAAAGTAAAGTAACTAGGCAAATTTGAAATACTAAAATAAACTAGATAACTAAATGCAAAGCTAAAATGCAAACTAAAATAAAATATGCAAGACAAAACAAAAACAAGAACAAAAACAAAACAAAAACAAGAAAAGAAACAAAACAATCTACTTGAAAGAAGGTGGAGATAGAAAGGACGGTACTCACATAGGTGCAACCTCCCCAAGCTTAGGTGTTTGCACACCTTGCTGGTGATGAAGACTTCTTGTGAGCTCCCTTGGACAACTCCTTCACCTATGGCTCCCCGGCAACGGCGCGAGAAAAACGCTTGATGGCTAGGTTGAGACTCCAAGTGCAGAGTGTGTAGCTAGTGGCAAGCCTTCTTCCCCATGAGGGTGACTCGAGGGTTTATATCGAACTCTTGGGGAGCCAGTATTTCAGCAGTTGTCTTCCAAGATTCCTCCAGGATCCTGCAAACAAGTAGAGAATTTTGTGCCCTCAACCTCACCAAGTGGTTGTCAAGCACAAGGTGTGAGACTTCTAAATTGCAATGCAAAACTGAAAGTAAATGTGCAATAATTAAATCTACTACTAAATGCAAATGAGAAAATAAATATGCAATGGATTGTTTTTGTATTTTTGTGATGCAAGTGGTGATGGAGATAATGTAAATTCGAATTGGAGATGCAAGTAAAGTAAAGTGCAAGTAAAGTAAATTGCAGCAAAGTAACTAGAGTGTTTTCTTATATTTAAAATAGGACCGGGGTTCATGGTTTCACACTTGCATTCTCTCAAATAAAGTGGTAGACGGTGGACATAAAGAATTACATGTGAGATTACAATAACATGTTTAACATTGAGTACTTTCATACGGGCATCACGTCCTAGCATAGAGATCTCTACGGTCATATTGATCCCTCTTCTACTCCACCAAGATGCGAAATAAATCATAACACCTCGATAATTAAGGAAAAACCAGAGTATAGCTTTAAGCAATGTGACATGAAGTTGAAGTAAGAACTTTCTAGATCTAGTCATGGAGATTGATTAGTGTCACTTGAAATCCCCGGTAACAAGGTATTCCTTTTTATCCCTAGTGAGGTAACTAAGAAAGGTTTAACAAAACCTAAGTGGATCGCTGAACTTCTGTCACTTTCACAGCACTAGCCACCCCCCGTTACTCCAACTAATGCACCCATCACCCCACACACGCTCTCAAGAACTAGATTGATCAAAGCTAGCAAATAAGAACGGGGTACATAAGATACATCTACTCAAATAACTCAAGAGAAACAATTGCAATCTCAGATTCAATAACTCATAGAAAAGATCCACCACATAGGAATTACAACGGTGCCCGTAATCATGTGAGGCAGCTCATACGGATCTAATTAGTGAAGCACATAGAGAGAGAGAGATACAAGTGCTACTTCCACAAACCCATAGCCCTGGGGTGGACTACTCCCTCTTCATGGAGATGTCGATGGAGATGACGTTGGAGGGGTAGGAGATCACACCGGCGGCGCCCCGCCGGAGTTTTCCCCCTCCAATCTGGAACTTTTGGTCTCTGTTTCGGTGTTTTGGTGTTTCGGCGGTGCTCTTCTCCGTAAGGGTACGGGAGACCCTTTTTATAGTCGGTTTTAGGTCAAGACGGAGTCGGTAAGTCGAAGATGGAAGGAATTGGGGCCACAGGGGCCAAAAGGGGGCCTCTCACGCGGCCAAGGAATCTGGCCGCGTGGAGGGTCCTCTTTTGGGCCTCCTTGCTGTGACGCCCCGAGATCGGGCACTATGCAGATTTCAGCATTCCCGCCAAATCCACATAATAACCAATTCCAGGTTGCCACTTGTGGTAACATTACAATAGTTCACGAATAATCCACAATTACAACAGAAACAGATAGATACAAGATGACTCAAACGAGCCAGGGTTACAACTGATACATTACAAAGATCCAAATAACAGCGGAAGAAACAAAACATCGTCCGTCTACGGACAAGATCCAAATTGGACTAAGAGTCCTGAAGATAACCGAGAGCGTCCAATCCCTGCCCAGGCCAAGCCGGAGGGATTCCCAAGCTAACGTCGTCAGACTTCAAACCTGTTGACTGCAAGTTGGAATTTGCAGCCACGAAAGAGATTCGTGGGTCAGTACGGTTAAGTACTGGCAAGTGGATAAAAACCCATACTCACAACATACCGGCGTAGCCAGTCATCACAAGATACAAATACTTTAGGATCAACGGAAAGGAAGGGGGTTATTGCAAATAAGCGACAGCAGGCTGCACTAACCAACTACAGAGATTCTATTACTTCCAACTATCAGAAAGGAGATAAGATCGAGGATAGTAACCAACTGAAAGTAAATCCAAACAAACCCATCCTGGACCTCGCCCCTTTAGCCAAAGAAGCAATCCGAGGATAACTCACACAGTTGTATTAAGATGAACAAGTTATTGTGTGGATAAACCTATTACTAGTCAAGTTGTTATTCATTGGGTGTAACATGGTTAATCATTATGTTGAAGTTGTCCTGAGTACTTGTTAGCCAGTACTTTCACCAAGTAATCCATAACCGCGGAAAACACGGCTTCTCGAGAAGATTATCCCTGCAGGGTTGCACCAATTTAGCCGTACACTCATGAATATCCCGCCAGATGGAGCGGCCACTCCACCAAGCGGGGCACTCAACACAATCCAACCCTTCTTCGCATCAAGCCCAAAGCACCTTGGGCGCACGGCTAATCGAGCCCAGAAGAAAATGGACCCTCATAGCACTCTAAGAACGTGTCCCCCTATATGCCGACTACGAAAGTTCCACCCGGGTACCAAGGGCTCGCAAGATCATGCATGCAGCAAATGGAAAACCCGAACTAAATGAGGCGATTTGGACGAGATGCGAATCGGGTCAAACTGAGGGGGAGCCCATACTCCCCAAATGCGGGTAGTGCGCTCATCATGGATCAGTAGACAAGACCCTTTTCCTATTAGGGTCGACACTAGCAGGCCTCAAAACCACAAAGGGCCTCCTGCCGGTGCCTTATCATCAAATTATTATTGACAGTAGCATTGACAGGATTGATTGATTAATATTCGAGCCCCCGGAACGGTAACAACAATAATAGCACGATAGTAAAAGAAGTATCCGACAACAGGCTCGAGCAAAAGCAACCCTAAGCATGCTAGATAGGAACAGGCACAAACAAAGGCTGTAGGTATGGAGGTGAGGCAATATCAAGGTTAAGGGATTCATGTGATGGGTTCGTAACAGAAACAACTACCACTAAGGCTAGCAGAAAAGAATCAACGGAAAGAATCGGTAACAAGTGATGAAAGGCAGCCATATGGCAGCAAGTGAGTATACTTGCCTGAGATCCCGCAAGGTAGCAGAACTTGTCGTTGCTCACATCATCTCAACGTCCTATCCGGGAAGAAGCAACGAACCTCGAACAAACACCGGATGCAACAATTACTACTACGACAAAAGATCCAGCATGATCCTATATGCATGACATGGCAAGATGCAACAGGGGAAAACAACTTAAGCAATTTAATCGGAACCGGAGTCCGGAGAAATAGGAATTGGTTCAAGTTGTTTATCTAACCATCAAATTAAATGTTGTTTAGCATGGAAAACAATAAAGTAGATGAGTTAGGCAATTTAAATGGAAGGGGGCAACAGCTGGAATTAATTAGCCCACACATCCCATATGTTGTCATATAGGTGAACATGCATAACAAGATCTAAAATACACAAGATAAGATGCAAACAGAGATATGGATGGCATGAACATGTTAAAGACATGAAACTGATTGGAAAACATATTTTATTTGTTTGATTTGGAATTAAAATGGATTAGTTATGAATTTTGGCAATTTAAATTGCATTAGATAAGAGGTGAAACAATTATTCATTTTAAATGTGGCAAACCAGAAAACAAAGTGGATATTCAAGTGTGGCATTTAATTTTGGATGAAAAACATGTTTGGAGTATTTAATTTGGAGCAACCATTTGAAAGTTATTAATTATGCCAATTAATTAACCAATTTAAGGATTATTAAATAACATTAATTTTAATTGCCCAAATTGCAAAACAAAGTTGATAAACAGAAAGTGCATTGAATTTGGACTGAAAAACATATTTGAGTTGTGTGATTTGAATTAGGTATGAATTAATTATGGAATTAACCAAATTGGAAAAGAATTGTTTGAATTTGAAATTTGAAACAATTTGAATTGTTCAAAACAGGAAACAAATTGCATATTTGAGGAGTTCATGAAATTTTGATGGGGGTGCATATAAAGTTTGTATTATTTGGGTTTATGGTTTGAAAGTTATGAGCTTTTGAAGTTTTAGGCTTAGTTGCAAAAGACCAGGGACCTATTTGTGAGGGAAAGTGCTGCCAGGGGCTGGTGTGCGAAAACAGAGGACAGAAAAAAAAAGTGCACCTCGCAGATCTACCCAGGCCCTATGACGCGTGGGCCAGGGCCAGGCTGGCAGCCACACGGGCGCGGTGAGCTCCACGCGGCAACCACGGTCTATGACCAGTGGGCCCGTGCGTGCTGGTAAAGAAAGAAAAAGGATGCGCCCCTGGGATTCGATCCCAGGACCTCGCCCATGCGCGGATGGAACAGAACCGGTTGGGCTCGCTTGCGTTTCGTGACAGGGTACAGGTTCGTTGGAATAAGAGGCAGCCCAGCGAAGTTAACTGAATTTTGTTCCTGCACTTAACTGAACCTCGACAGCTAGCTACCTGACGGACAAAACAGACAGCCCGAGCGGCTCGCCGTCAGCGATCGGCGACGAACTATGCCGGGGATTGCTGCTCGATTTTCGCGCCGTGGATGCGTGCGGTGAGCGGCTGCCTTTGAGCGCTGGTGTAGAGAGGAGGAGAAGGCAGGGACGGTGGGCTCACCGTGGTTCTGGTCGGGGAAGCAGACGCTGTCGAAGCTGGTGGCAGACCGCGGCGAGGCGGGACATCCGGCGACGGCGCGGGATCCTCGTCGGGTTCCAGCAGACGGCGTGGGGACGGGAGGCGCAGGGGAACGTTCCCGGTTCCATTCCCGCCCTTGTTGCTCCTCGAGGTGGACGGGGGTGAACGGAGCTAGGGGAGGAAGGTGGCGGCCATGGTGGTTTTTCGGTGTAGATGTTCAGACATGTTCAGAGGAACAGAAAGTTTCAGAGAGAGGGAGGGGGTGGAAGATGGCGGCGATGGGAAGGAGTTAGGGTTGCTGCGAGGCTAGGGCAGAGGGTTGGTGGTTAGGGTACTTAAGAAGGAGGGAAGCCAGTACGGCAGTGATCTGGAGGGGGGATGGAGTTGATCGATGGCTCTCCTGCTGTCGTACGAGGGTGACGTAGGGGAAAGGAGGAAGACGACAACTGAGAGGGGGTATGGGCCAGAAATAAGTGGGCTTGGGGGGGAGGAAAAGAAAAGGGAGTTTGGGCTTTAGAGAGAAAGAGGAGAAGAGGTGGGCTGCCCTCTCCTTTTGTTATTTTTTTTCTTTTTCCATTTTTTTTGCAAGAGATCCAAGAGAGAGAAAGGATAGAATTTTGGGGGTTTTCCTTTTAGGAATTATTGGTGACAATTTCCCAAAACAACAACAACAAGGTGGTATAAAATATTTTTAACAAGTTGAAACTATTAATTGGATATTAATTTGTTATGTGATTTTGTTGTAAATGGGGTTTGGTTTTGGAGGTTTGGAAAATAAACAAATTTTATTTATTAATCTCAAGCAATTTTGCAATCATCAGTGAATTTAATAGTTGGCAAGAATTTGCTTTTTAAACCACCATTTGATCATGCCCCTTTATGATTGAAATGAGTTGAAATTTAAGTTGAATTGGAAATTTACCATTAGGGTTTTGAACAACTTAAATTGTTTTGAAGTTTTGATTGGTTTGGAAAACATGATGCAATGCTTATGGGATGCAGATGATGCAAGCAAAAAGAAAACAAACAGGTAACACCCCAGGTGTTACAGACGACACCACTAACAAGGGATTGCGCCCTCGCAATCCACCTGCTAACCCGGGAGGGGAAAGAAGTTCGACTATCGATTCTTCGTGCTTCCGGTTGATCTCCTCGACACCACTAACAAGGGCTTCTTGCTCGGAGTGACGACGATGTTTTTCCACCAGGAACCTTCCGACGATCGAACCTATTGGGTTAAGGGCTCAGAAAACGTCCACCCACGTAGGATCCTAACACTTTGAAAGATAGGCAAGGGGGGTAGACTCCAAAACAAATAAGATGGGAGGGGAAATAGAATAGGGATAAGGAGAAAAACAAGAATCCTATTGAGAGGTTTTCCAAAATAGTTTAGCAGAAATATTTTTTGACACTCTAGAAACAACGACCGTTAGCGAGGTTAACCTACAGGCTTTGCGGACCCGTTGCTTCGATAACCATTCGTATCGAAACAATCTCGGGAATCGGAACCAAGGCTCTGATACCATTTGTGACGCCCCGAGATCGGGCACTATGCAGATTTCAGCATTCCCGCCAAATCCACATAATAACCAATTCCAGGTTGCCACTTGTGGTAACATTACAATAGTTCACGAATAATCCACAATTACAACATAAACAGATAGATACAAGATGACTCAAACGAGCCAGGGTTACAACTGATACATTACAAAGATCCAAATAACAGCGGAAGAAACAAAACATCGTCCGTCTACGGACAAGATCCAAATTGGACTAAGAGTCCTGAAGATAACCGAGAGCGTCCAATCCCTGCCCAGGCCAAGCCGGAGGGATTCCCAAGCTAACGTCGTCAGACTTCAAACCTGTTGACTGCAAGTTGGAATTTGCAGCCACGAAAGAGATTCGTGGGTCAGTACGGTTAAGTACTGGCAAGTGGATAAAAACCCATACTCACAACATACCGGCGTAGCCAGTCATCACAAGATACAAATACTTTAGGATCAACGGAAAGGAAGGGGGTTATTGCAAATAAGCGACAGCAGGCTGCACTAACCAACTACAGAGATTCTATTACTTCCAACTATCAGAAAGGAGATAAGATCGAGGATAGTAACCAACTGAAAGTAAATCCAAACAAACCCATCCTGGACCTCGCCCCTTTAGCCAAAGAAGCAATCCGAGGATAACTCACACAGTTGTATTAAGATGAACAAGTTATTGTGTGGATAAACCTATTACTAGTCAAGTTGTTATTCATTGGGTGTAACATGGTTAATCATTATGTTGAAGTTGTCCTGAGTACTTGTTAGCCAGTACTTTCACCAAGTAATCCATAACCGCGGAAAACACGGCTTCTCGAGAAGATTATCCCTGCAGGGTTGCACCAATTTAGCCGTACACTCATGAATATCCCGCCAGATGGAGCGGCCACTCCACCAAGCGGGGCACTCAACACAATCCAACCCTTCTTCGCATCAAGCCCAAAGCACCTTGGGCGCACGGCTAATCGAGCCCAGAAGAAAATGGACCCTCATAGCACTCTAAGAACGTGTCCCCCTATATGCCGACTACGAAAGTTCCACCCGGGTACCAAGGGCTCGCAAGATCATGCATGCAGCAAATGGAAAACCCGAACTAAATGAGGCGATTTGGACGAGATGCGAATCGGGTCAAACTGAGGGGGAGCCCATACTCCCCAAATGCGGGTAGTGCGCTCATCATGGATCAGTAGACAAGACCCTTTTCCTATTAGGGTCGACACTAGCAGGCCTCAAAACCACAAAGGGCCTCCTGCCGGTGCCTTATCATCAAATTATTATTGACAGTAGCATTGACAGGATTGATTGATTAATATTCGAGCCCCCGGAACGGTAACAACAATAATAGCACGATAGTAAAAGAAGTATCCGACAACAGGCTCGAGCAAAAGCAACCCTAAGCATGCTAGATAGGAACAGGCACAAACAAAGGCTGTAGGTATGGAGGTGAGGCAATATCAAGGTTAAGGGATTCATGTGATGGGTTCGTAACAGAAACAACTACCACTAAGGCTAGCAGAAAAGAATCAACGGAAAGAATCGGTAACAAGTGATGAAAGGCAGCCATATGGCAGCAAGTGAGTATACTTGCCTGAGATCCCGCAAGGTAGCAGAACTTGTCGTTGCTCACATCATCTCAACGTCCTATCCGGGAAGAAGCAACGAACCTCGAACAAACACCGGATGCAACAATTACTACTACGACAAAAGATCCAGCATGATCCTATATGCATGACATGGCAAGATGCAACAGGGGAAAACAACTTAAGCAATTTAATCGGAACCGGAGTCCGGAGAAATAGGAATTGGTTCAAGTTGTTTATCTAACCATCAAATTAAATGTTGTTTAGCATGGAAAACAATAAAGTAGATGAGTTAGGCAATTTAAATGGAAGGGGGCAACAGCTGGAATTAATTAGCCCACACATCCCATATGTTGTCATATAGGTGAACATGCATAACAAGATCTAAAATACACAAGATAAGATGCAAACAGAGATATGGATGGCATGAACATGTTAAAGACATGAAACTGATTGGAAAACATATTTTATTTGTTTGATTTGGAATTAAAATGGATTAGTTATGAATTTTGGCAATTTAAATTGCATTAGATAAGAGGTGAAACAATTATTCATTTTAAATGTGGCAAACCAGAAAACAAAGTGGATATTCAAGTGTGGCATTTAATTTTGGATGAAAAACATGTTTGGAGTATTTAATTTGGAGCAACCATTTGAAAGTTATTAATTATGCCAATTAATTAACCAATTTAAGGATTATTAAATAACATTAATTTTAATTGCCCAAATTGCAAAACAAAGTTGATAAACAGAAAGTGCATTGAATTTGGACTGAAAAACATATTTGAGTTGTGTGATTTGAATTAGGTATGAATTAATTATGGAATTAACCAAATTGGAAAAGAATTGTTTGAATTTGAAATTTGAAACAATTTGAATTGTTCAAAACAGGAAACAAATTGCATATTTGAGGAGTTCATGAAATTTTGATGGGGGTGCATATAAAGTTTGTATTATTTGGGTTTATGGTTTGAAAGTTATGAGCTTTTGAAGTTTTAGGCTTAGTTGCAAAAGACCAGGGACCTATTTGTGAGGGAAAGTGCTGCCAGGGGCTGGTGTGCGAAAACAGAGGACAGAAAAAAAAGTGCACCTCGCAGATCTACCCAGGCCCTATGACGCGTGGGCCAGGGCCAGGCTGGCAGCCACACGGGCGCGGTGAGCTCCACGCGGCAACCACGGTCTATGACCAGTGGGCCCGTGCGTGCTGGTAAAGAAAGAAAAAGGATGCGCCCCTGGGATTCGATCCCAGGACCTCGCCCATGCGCGGATGGAACAGAACCGGTTGGGCTCGCTTGCGTTTCGTGACAGGGTACAGGTTCGTTGGAATAAGAGGCAGCCCAGCGAAGTTAACTGAATTTTGTTCCTGCACTTAACTGAACCTCGACAGCTAGCTACCTGACGGACAAAACAGACAGCCCGAGCGGCTCGCCGTCAGCGATCGGCGACGAACTATGCCGGGGATTGCTGCTCGATTTTCGCGCCGTGGATGCGTGCGGTGAGCGGCTGCCTTTGAGCGCTGGTGTAGAGAGGAGGAGAAGGCAGGGACGGTGGGCTCACCGTGGTTCTGGTCGGGGAAGCAGACGCTGTCGAAGCTGGTGGCAGACCGCGGCGAGGCGGGACATCCGGCGACGGCGCGGGATCCTCGTCGGGTTCCAGCAGACGGCGTGGGGACGGGAGGCGCAGGGGAACGTTCCCGGTTCCATTCCCGCCCTTGTTGCTCCTCGAGGTGGACGGGGGTGAACGGAGCTAGGGGAGGAAGGTGGCGGCCATGGTGGTTTTTCGGTGTAGATGTTCAGACATGTTCAGAGGAACAGAAAGTTTCAGAGAGAGGGAGGGGGTGGAAGATGGCGGCGATGGGAAGGAGTTAGGGTTGCTGCGAGGCTAGGGCAGAGGGTTGGTGGTTAGGGTACTTAAGAAGGAGGGAAGCCAGTACGGCAGTGATCTGGAGGGGGGATGGAGTTGATCGATGGCTCTCCTGCTGTCGTACGAGGGTGACGTAGGGGAAAGGAGGAAGACGACAACTGAGAGGGGGTATGGGCCAGAAATAAGTGGGCTTGGGGGGGAGGAAAAGAAAAGGGAGTTTGGGCTTTAGAGAGAAAGAGGAGAAGAGGTGGGCTGCCCTCTCCTTTTGTTATTTTTTTTCTTTTTCCATTTTTTTTTTTTGCAAGAGATCCAAGAGAGAGAAAGGATAGAATTTTGGGGGTTTTCCTTTTAGGAATTATTGGTGACAATTTCCCAAAACAACAACAACAAGGTGGTATAAAATATTTTTAACAAGTTGAAACTATTAATTGGATATTAATTTGTTATGTGATTTTGTTGTAAATGGGGTTTGGTTTTGGAGGTTTGGAAAATAAACAAATTTTATTTATTAATCTCAAGCAATTTTGCAATCATCAGTGAATTTAATAGTTGGCAAGAATTTGCTTTTTAAACCACCATTTGATCATGCCCCTTTATGATTGAAATGAGTTGAAATTTAAGTTGAATTGGAAATTTACCATTAGGGTTTTGAACAACTTAAATTGTTTTGAAGTTTTCATTGGTTTGGAAAACATGATGCAATGCTTATGGGATGCAGATGATGCAAGCAAAAAGAAAACAAACAGGTAACACCCCAGGTGTTACACTTGCCCAATTCTCGTGGATCCTTCGCCCGCAAGTCTTCTCCTTCCAAGAAAATGACCCCCGCAGATTTTCAGGTGATTTCGCGGAAGTTTGCCCCCTGAAACGTCAAAAATATAGAAAATGGGGTTTCTGACAGGCAGGGTTAATTCCATAAAAGTTGGGGGACTTTGTAATTTAACCCCAAAATACTATAAAACATTGAATTATACCCTTATATGATGCAATATGTTCTATAAAACCATGTGAAAATATGAAAAATTCATCTATGCATTTTACATGCATCAAACCCCAAGCGCAAGGTGTGAAGAGTGCAGCAGCAAGTTTTCCCTCAGAAAAGAAACCAAGGTTGAAATGATCAGTAGGAGGAAGAAGCACTTCTGAAGGTTGATGCAGCGGAGATGGCAGGGCGCACTACCGGTTCAGCAGCAACGTGGAACCTACACAACACAATCAAATCACTTTGTCCCAACAAAACAGTGAGGTTGTCAGTCTCACCGGTTTTGCTGAACACAAAGAGGTTAAGCGTATGGTGTGGAAAACAGTAGGAAAACAATAGGAACAATATGAAAGCAGTATGAAAGCAGTATGTGTTTTATCAGTATGAGGAAAATGGACCGGGGTCCACAGTTCACTAGTGGTGTCTCTTCGTGAAAGATAAATAACATGTGTAGTGAACAAATTACAGCTGGGCAATTGACAGAAATGAAGGCTGCACCATAGTGCATATGCAAGACATAAAGATTACTATGTGATTCATGCCGGCATTACAACAAAATACATAGACCGTCATCCAACTGCATCTATGTCTAATTATCCACCCTCCGAATATCATCCGAACAAACGTTGGGTATTAAGTTGCAAGCAACAGATTATCGCCGTTAGCAAAGTGTGTAATGTAAACAATGTAAACTAGGTAAACACCGTTGTTTTCTCCCAAATGGCAATAGCACATCCTCCATCCGTCACGTTTTTGTCACTCGAGCATAGATGAAATGGAGGCATGAACCCACTATCGAGCATAAATACTCCCTCTTGGAGTTACTAGCATCTACTTGGCCAGAGCATCTACTAATAACGGAGAGCATGCAAAATAATAAATAACATAAGCATGAAGATAACATGATAGGTTGATAATCATCAGATCCCAGCAAACACAACATGTAGCATTACATAAAGATGATCGTATCATGATAGGCAACTCACAAGACCTAAACATGAGGTACAAAGTGGAGAGAACGACCATCTAGCTACTTATATGGACCCGTAGTCCAGGGATGAACTACTCACGCATCACTTCGTAGGAGGGTATGGTGGTGTAGACCCCTCCGGTGATGATTTCCCCCTCCGGCAGGGTGCCGGGGAGAGCTCCAGAACCCTCCCGGTCTCGGGATGACGGTGACGGCGGCCTCGGGTGTTTCTCGGGAAAAAGTGGGATCTTCGGGAATTCTAAGACTTCCGAGCTTCGAATTTTTGAATTCCGAGAATATTTCCAGAACAACTTTTCTAAAACTAAAAAAGAGCACAAAAACATGGAACTGGCTCTATGGCATCTTGTCAATAGGTTAGTCCGGAAAATCGATAAAAATGGCATAAAGTGTATAGCAAACATGTGGGAAACAATAACAAAACAACATGGAACATCAGAAATTAAGAATACGTTTACGACGTATCAACATCCCCAAGCTTAGTTCGTACTCGTCCTCGAGTAGGTAAATGATAAAAACACAATAATTTCCGAGATCACATGCTACCAACATAAATTTGATCATCAATAATGTAAAAGCATAAGTAACCTGAGATCATAGAAATTTAACACAATCATGATAAATAGAACTTTAATAATAAAGCATAGCAATCACCTTGCATCATGAGAAGCAACTCAAATAAAATATCATGAATAACAATGCAACGAAAGATATACGTTTGTTTCAAGTATAGAGAGAACATGTCAAAGTGATATTTCGCTAGTCCTTAAGAGTGGGACAAAACATAGATGCCAGGACACCTTCAAAGTTCATGAGGAAGGCTAGAACAAATAATTAGAGAACAAGCAATAACACATCATGAATCAATTAATTATGTTTCTGGGACAAATGCACATAAAACTCAGATTGGCAAAAATGCTCTCTCAACCGTGCATAAATTTAGAAGATGGAGACTCAACATAAAAGTAAAAGAAAGGCCCTTCGCAGAAGGAAGCATGGATCACTCATGTGCTAGAGCTTTTATTTTATTAAACAGAGGTATTGAAAATATTTTTAAGAGAGGTGTATGCTTATGTCAACGAATGGTAAACAGAAAATACAGTACGTCACAAGCCAACTAGACTTCATAAGAGCGGCTCCCATAGAAGGACGCATCTCGGTAAAAGGCCATCCCTCTTTCTCTTTTGTTTACACAAATATGCTTTGACTGATTAATCAGGGGCAAAAATAGTGAAGAGAATATGTTGTTATTAATTTGGGGTTGGGAACCCCGCTGCCAGCTCTTCTATAATTGGATAAGCGGATGAAGCCACTAGTTCAGGGTATGAAAGTCCAATCAACAAGTGAGATAAAGATTCTCTATTTACATCTTCATGAGCTAAAACAGGAGCACAAAACATGAGTGATTTTGAAAGTTTTAAAGGTAACACATGAGCAATTTACTTTGGAGTGCGGTTAATTACCACATGTAGGTAGGTATGGTGGACACAAAGGGAAAACTTTGGTTTTTGGGAGTTGGATGCACGAGTAGAGCTCATACTTAGTATAGGTGGAGGCTAGCAAAAGACTGGGAGTGACAAATCAAGAGAGCATAAGAGCCATAATCATGCATAGCGACATAAACATCATTAATCAAAGCATAAGTGGTACCACAAGTTCAAAAACTAAATGATCATGGAGGCTATTCGTGACTGGTTCATAGTCATAAACATGGTGTGAGCATGCGCCAAGTCAACCAAATAAAACATTCAAAGGAGAACACAACAAATTTATGCTTCAATATGACAAGAACAACTCATGATTCTTTCAATGGCACATTAAACACTCTCAGCTATTTGAGGATAATCATGCTACTCAATAACCACAAGGCTTTAAAACTAAAATAACATCTAGCATGATATGAAAAATTCTAGCCACAATCTATACAAGCTTCTACTTGCACCGTTAAAAATTCTACCTCAAGCAGCAGTTTCTTTTCTCAACAAACACCACACAAACCATGCTTTAACAAAAACTCTCTAAATGCTACAGCAAGAAAACATGAGAGGAATCACAAAACACTACTAAAACTAATATCTCTTAATAAGAGATGCAATAAAAAAAGAGCTAAACAGGAAATTTTTGCAGCAACTAGAAGAAAAACTAAGAATACTAGCATGGCAAGTATTCAAACGAAAAAGCAGAGCGTGTCTCTCTCCCAAACAAACAATTCTAGGATCCAAATATATTATTGCAGCAAGGAAAAGAAAATAAAACAAAGGAAAACAAAAGAAAACAAAAGAAAAACAAACATACGCTCAAAGTAAATTTCATAAGATATGACCGAATAAAAATATAGTTTCACGAGAAGTGACCTGATAGATAGTTGATGAAGAAGGGGATGCCTTGGGCATACCCAAGCTTAGATGCTTGAGTCTTCTAAAAAATATTCTTGGATGAACCACGGGGGCAGCCCCAAGCTTTGACCTTGCAATCTTCTTGATCACATATATCAACTCTTCTCTTGACACTTGAAAACTTCCTTCACACCACACTCAAACAGTGATTCGCATTAGAGGTTTAGTGCAACAATTAAAAATCCATTGGTTATGTATGGAACAAGTGATATTGATACTTTTAAACATTATATACAGCCACTGATGTTTCGTGAAGCAAACAAATCCACTTGACCTCGCAAAAGAGTAAATGCAAGAAAAATGAAAGAATCTGTCAAAACCAGAACAGTCTGTAGAGACGAATTTTTTTGAGGCAATTACGTTGCTCAGATCGAAAAACTTAAAGAACAAAAAAGTTTCGGAATTAGCTGAGAATAGGCACAAAAAATTTCAGATCATTCTGATCTTCCTGGATTTTATAGGATTTTTTACGGTGGACAGCAGAAATCTGTTTCCTGCGCAGAAATCCGAAAACCAACTCCAACTATCGCCAGAAACCTTACTTGGCACTACTAAAACATGAAAAGAAATATACAAAGGAGTTGCTACAGAAGTATACAACCCCTTGACTCAAAGAAAACAGAGAAAAACAAAGCAAAAATAAAACTATGGGTTATCTCCCAAGAAGTGTTTTTCTTTAACGCCTTTTAGCTAGGCCCAGAAAAGTCGAATCAAGTATTTTTCAAGTGAAGAAGCATCCAAATCAATAATTTCCTCCAAAACCCCAATTTTAGCAATGGGTACCTTAGACACCCCTGAAGATGATTCAACATGCAAATCACTTTTAGTTTCACTAAAAGTTTTATTAATTTTAAGCACATTAGGGGATTTTGGTTTAGGTGCCTTGGGGACATAAATAATTTTTTTCTCTTTTCCCACAGAAGGTTTATCTCTTTTAAACTTAAGAGAAGAAAAGGTTGAGCTTAAAGTTTCCATATCCTCCTCTAATTTACCAATCCTCATACTTTGACTATCATGGATACTAGAAAGATACCCCGCGCGTTACAGCGGGACTTTGGAGAAATAAAATTGTTGTTTATATATTATTAAGTTGACATGGGAATAGAGGAGATAATTATAATATGTTGAAAAATAGAATATAAGTTGTACATCGATGAGACCCATGGGTACCACATGATTACAAAGAACATAATCGACTGAAGTACTATTTTTGAGTAGGGATATGATTTTACAAAAATAATTATCTCAACAATCATATAAGGATGTTATGTACTCAAGTACTAATTGGTTTTTACAACTCCACCGAGCCTCGGAAGGACCAGCTTGTGCAATTGTTGGGATCATGTACTTATCAGCAGCAAAACAAAACAAAAACTACTGAGGAATAAGATTCCGAAGGGCATCCACCAACCAATACCAAACCGGATGTCTCGGAAAATAATCAATAGTGCAGGCTTATTCAGATATTTAGCGAATATAGTTGTCCAAACAATTAATAAATTTGTATGTCCATCATTACCTGGTAGCTGAGCGTTCAACCTTTTTGACTAAAAATTAACATTTATGATGCGCCACTCCGGGGAACTCCTACTTGCTGAATTCACGAAAGCATAGGAACATGAAACGCAGATCCAGACTACGGAGAAGTCGATGTAGCTGCAGACCGTGCAAGAAGTGGTCAAATGGTGTATCATCTCGTGCGAATAGGTGGTCACACCAATGGTGATTGGTGACGTGGTGATGCTGATCCTGTTACAAAGCGGACCGGTAAGAGGGAGTCGCAAGGAACGGGGCCAGATGACCTGCAGATTAAGAGAGAAATGAAGAGGAGAAATCAAGGTCACACAACTCAGGCAGAAGCTTACCCAATCGACCAAACTAACAGATAACATGCATGACGGCATGAGCTACAATGTCCGCCCCAGGCAGGAGCAGTGAAGGTGCCAAACAGTGTTCACAGGGAACGTTGATGCAGATTTCTTTCGGTACTGGTCATGGAGCATAGACGTCGATTTTAAAGGGGACGTAAAGAGAGACCCGTGATGTGCAAGGGAGCATGTGGTCAGAGGAAATATAATGTGTGCATATACAACGGAGCTTGTTGGTGGAGGAGATTAAAGAGCTTGGTGCGGCCGGTTATTGGATTTGAATCGCTGAGAGAAGAGTAACCGTAGAGTCATGTTGAATGAGGGGAAGAGAAGAGGCACCTTTAAATGCGCAGCCGTCCCCTTTAAAATAATCATACTGCTGGAGGTCTCTTTTCAGGAAGATTAAAAAATGTAATTGAGGAACGGGTCATGGACACACATGTGGTTCGAGATTTATTTTTTCGGGATAACTTCATGTGTTTGTACGGGACAGCTTTGTATGGATTGGCTTGGCTGAGTATTTTGGGGGAATAGAAATGAACGGTTGGTTATCAGAATCGTACAGACGCGATTATTTGATGATGTGGCTATGTTGCATGTGGAGATAGAAAAATCATAAATGATTGCTAGTGGTGTTTTGCTTTATAAGAGATATAGATTGCTAGCTTCTAAAACAGTGATTTTCTTGTTGATACCCATTATTGATTCATTAACTTTGCTAGTATTATCAAGGAACTTTAGCAAATTTTTCTCCATAGAATTTAGCTTTTTTAATAACATCATCTAAAGTGATCTCATATTTAACAACCTTAGTATGTGGTGTTCCAACTAAAATTTCAATTAAATTACGGGCTTCCAAAGCCGGCGTTCCCAGAAAATTACCGCCTGTAAGAGTGTCTAGAACATACCTATACCAGCTAGTAATACCAATGTAAAAATTCCTAAGAAGGATTAAAGTGGAATATTTCTTAGTGCATCTATGATGAGCATCACTTATCCTATACCAAGCATCTTTCAAACTTTCTCCACCTTGTTTCTTAAAGGAACGAACTTCAACTTCAAGAACACTCATTTTCTAAATAAAACTACAGCTATAATAAAAACTAATTTTTTTGTGTTTTTGATAAAGAGAAGCAAACAAGACGAAATAAAATAAACTAAACAAAAACAAAGTAAAGAGATTGGAAGTGAGAGACCCCCTTGCAGAAATTCTCTTCCTCCCCGGCAACGGCGCCAGAAAAGTTTGATGGAGTGTAGACACACGCTCGTTGGGAAACCCCAAGCGCAAGGTGTGAAGAGTGCAGCAGCAAGTTTTTCCCCAGAAAAGAAACCAATGTTGAATTGACCAGTAGGAGGAAGAAGCACCTCTGAAGGTTGATGCGGCGAAGATGGCAGGACGCACTACCGGTTCAGCAACAACGTGGAACCTACACAACATAATCAAATCACTTTGATCCAACGAAGCAATGAGGTTGACAATCTCACCGGTTTTGCTGAACACAAATAGGTTAAAATATGGTGTGAAAAACAGTAGGAAAACAGTAGGAATAGTATGAGAGCAGTATGAAAGCAGTAGGTGTTTTATCAGAATGAGGAAAATGTACATGGGTCCACAGTTCACTAGTGGAGTATCTCCGTGAAAGATAAATAACATGTGTAGTGAACAAATTACAGCTGTGCAATTGACAGAAATGAAGGCTACATCGTAGTTCATATTCAAGACATAAACATTACTGATTCATGCGGGCATTACAACAAAATACATAGACCGTCATCCAACTGCATTTATGTCTAATAATCCACCCTCCGAATATCATCCGAACAAATGTTGGGTATTAAGTTGCAAGCAACAGATTATCGCCGTAAGCAAAGTGTATAATGTAAACAATGTAAACTAGGTAAAAACCGTTGTTTTCTCCCTAATGGCAACAACACATCCTCCATCCGTCACGTTTCTGTCACTCGAGCACAGATGAAAAGGAGGCATGAACCCACTATCGAGCATAAATACTCCCTCTTGGAGTTACTAGCATCTACTTGGCCAGAGCATCTACTAATAATAGAGAGCATGCAAGATCATAAATAACATAAGCATGGAGATAACATGATAGATTGATAATCAGAAGACATAGCATTCAACATTCATCAGATCCTAGCAATTACAACATGTAGCATTACATAAAGATGATCTTGATCATGATAGGCATCTCACAAGATCTAAACATGAGGTACAAAGTGGAGAGAACGACCATCTAGCTACTGCTATGGACCCGTAGTCCAGGGATGAACTACTCACGCATCACTTCGGAGGAGGGCATGGTGGTGTAGACCCCTCCGGCAGGGTACTGGGGAGAGCTCCAGAACCCTCCCGATCTCGGGATGACGGTGATGGCGGCCTCGGGTGTTTCTCGGGAAAAAGTGGGATCTTCGGGAATTCGAAGACTTCCGGGCTTTGAATTTTCCAATTCTGAGAATATTTCCAGAACAACTTTTTTGAAACTAAAAACAGCAGAAAACAGTGAACTGGCTCTGTGGCATTTGGTCAATAGGTTAGTCCAAAAAATCGATAAAAAAAGAATAAAGTGTATAGCAAACATGTGGGAAACAACAAGAAAACAACATGGAACACCAGAAATTAAGGATACGTTTACGACCTATCATTGGCATACTTGGTTGAAAGGCTCATTGTTGCATGGGACGGTGAAGGTGTCGCTCATGTAGTTGCCTCCCCAACAGTGCGATTTTTCTCGAATACCGCCAGAATACCGGCATCCCAAGGCACGGTGTCGGCAGCTCGAATTGTTGCCTCCCCAACGGTGCGATTTTTCTCGTTGTCTCAGACCTGGGACCCTTCTCTTTGCCCTTGTCCTCCTCTGTCTCAGCAGGGCATTCTCTTGGTACTAAGTATTCGTATTCAGATGTCTCTTACTCCTATTGCTACGGTAGCACAATTCCTTCTTTCAAGAGGATCATCTCGTGCGTGATCGTGTTCGCAAGCGCGCTACCACGCAAGAGGACCGGGCGATGTACCTACATAGTCACACAGTGTACAGTGATTGTGCTCCAAAGACATGCAGAAAAAACTGGCGAACCTCCTCAACGATTGTCGGATACACACTCGACTGATCCTTGGTTGAATATATATATGTGCAAGAAGTCTCAAATTGTTAATGATGTAGTGCTATCTTTTGGTTTCTATAAATTAATTCCATGAGATTTTTTTTGCACTGAAGTTGTTTATAAATACTGACCAGCTCCAGCTAATACTGTACAACACTACAACTAGACCATGTGCAGATATTTTATTTTACTTTACACCAAAGTCAGGATTTTTTTGCTGCATTTTTGGTGCATACGAACTATCAAAATGTGTTTTAAAGAGTAACCATTTGAAACTTCCATTGGATACAACATGTCTGATACCAAGTTTCAAACTATCATCTTATTTGAGAGAACAACAATATTCTAGGAACTCTCTAACCATCATACCTGGCAATTTTATCCATGTATCCGGATACCCGTGGATACCATGGATTCCTCTTGTGAGTGTTCATGGTTGCAGACATGTCAAACTAGGGTGCTCTTCCCCACATGTACTAGACCAACAATTGGTACGATATCTACTTTATGTGTACCTGCAGGTTTTATTTGCATCGGGAAATTCATGATCCTTTGAATCTCCATTTGGCGACCAAACATGCAAACTATCAATGATCAAGTTGATGCCTTCAGGTTGCCGGCATAATGGAGCCTAGTTCTTCAGAAATGGGACGAAGTCACTCAAATCATCAATGATGTTCATGTTGTTAAGCACTTGCTCCACTTGTTTCTCATCATTTGTATAAACAATAGAGAGAAAGATACGTTTGGCAGGACTAAATTTAGACAGGGAGAATGCGTGACTCGCCCTCAGATAATTTTGTCATGTCTTCTCCATTGCCTTGGCTTCTCAAGTTGTGAAGGGTACAATAACCTCCGTGCATTTCTGTCCTGGGTATGCATTTTGCTTGCTTTGCAATATGATGCTCCTCTACCTTCTTGACAACGTGCCGCAACAGCCGGTGGACGGTCTATAGCTTCCCCCGCCTGACCGGGACCTCCTGGTTTTGAGTATTTCTTGACCAAGAAAGAAATGGCCGATGTGCTGCTTCACCCATAACTGCAACGAGAAGTACCTGCATTGTTGGGAAAACTCTCTTTGCAAGACATTAGTATCTCTCTAGTGTGTGGAAAACTGATTTCTGAACGGCAAAATTGGTATAAAGACGCTCAAGATACAATGCTACATAAAGATTGGCTAGGTATTTCCATTGAGAAATTAGTGAAAAAGGGTTATCTCGGTTAGAAAATTCATAGTGAACGACTAGATGGGGAATTTTGGCTTAGTAAATTTGGGTTTCGTGAAACGAACACATATAATTTGACGACACTTTAATACAATTTTCTAACTATGAAGAACATTTCCTCGTTAATGATGTTACACGCATTCAAGCAGATGCAGTTAAATTTTAATCTAGGATAACATATTAGATATATCACTCTAGATATATTATGTCTAGGCACCTTTGAAAAACAATGTCTAGGACAAAATTTACATGAGCTCGATTTCAAGGGCTGGACGTCAGGTGGGTTGTGCACCAGGCACCAGCTGTGTCCACAGCAGGGCGACGGTGGTCGAGGGGGACTAGAGGAGGCCTTTCCGGTGTCTGTCCAACTGTTGACGTACTTGGTTGAAGGGCTCATTTTCGCACGGGGTGGTGAAGGTGTCGCTCATGTAGATGAACCTGCCGCCGGAATACCGGCATCCCAAGGCACAGTGTTGGCAGCTCGAATTGTTGCCTCCTCAACAATGTGATTTTTCTCGTTGTCTCAGACCTGGGACCCTTCTCATTGTCCTTGTCCTCCTCTGTCTTAGCAGTGCATTCTCTTGATACTAAGTATTCGTTTTCAGATGTCTCTTACTCCTATTTCTACGGTAGCACGATTCCTTCTTTCGTTCTTATGGGCTTGACTACAGTGACGGACCTTAATGAGCGACCCTCATCATCATGTATCATCTCGTGCTGATCCCGTTCACAAGCGCGCTACCACTCAAGAGGACCGGGCGATGTAACTACTTGTTCAGATACGCACTCGACTGGCCCTTGATTGAATATATATATATGCAAGAAGTCTCAAATTGTTAATTTTGGTTTCTATAAATTAATTTCATGAGATATTTTTGCACTGAAGTTGTTTATAAATACTGACCAGCTTCAGCTAATACCGTACAACATTTCAACTAGACCATGTGCAATCTTTTATTTTACTTTACACCAAAGTCGGGAATTTCTTTTTGCTGCAGATTTGGTGCATACGAACTATCAAAATGTGTTTTAAAGAGTAACCATTTGAAACTTCCATTGGATACAACATGCCTGATACCAAGTTTCAAACTATCATTTTATTTGCAAGAACAACAATATTCTAGGAACTCTCTAACCCTCATACCTGGCAAATTTATACATGTATCTAGATACCCGTGGATAACATGGATTCCTCTTGTGAGTGTTCATGGTTGCAGACATGTGAAACTAGGGTGCTCTTCCCCACATGTACTGGACCAACAATTGGTACGATATCTACTTTATGTGTACCTGCAGGTTATATTTGCATAAGGAAATTCATGATCCTTTGAATCTCCATTTGGCAACCAAACATGCAAACTATCAATGATCAAGTGCATGCTGTAAGGTTGCCGGTATAATGGAGGCTAGTTCTTCAGAAATGGGACGAAGTCACTCAAATCATCAATGATGTTCATGTTGTTAAGCACTTGCTCCACTTGTTTCTCAACATTTGTATAAACAATAGAGAGAAAGATACGTTTGGCAGGACTGAATTTAGACAGGGAGAATGTGTGACTCGCCCTCATATAATTTTGTCCTATCTTCTCCATTGCCTTGGCTTCTCAAGTTATCGAGGGTACAATAATCTCTGTGCATTTCTGTCCTAGGTATGCACCTTGCTTGCTTTGCAATTTGCTGCTCCTCTGCCTTCTTGACAACGCGACGCAGCAGCTGGTGGATAGTTTGTAGCTTCCCCCGCATGACCGGCACCTCATGTTTTGAGTATTTCTTGACCAAGAAAGAAATTGCCGATTTGCTGCTTCACCCATATTGCAGCGAGAAGTACCTGCATTGTTAGGAAAACTCTCTTTGCAAGATATCAGTATCTCTCTAGTGTGTGGAAGACTGATTTCTGAACGACAAAATTTGTATACATATGCTCAACCTACAATGCTACATAGAGATTGTCTAGGTATTTCCGTTGAGAAATTGGTGGAAAAGGGTTAGCTCGGTTAGAAAATTCATAGCGAACGACTATATGGAGAGTTTTGGCTGGAGTAAATTTGGGTTTCGTGAAAGAAACTTATAGAATTTAACGGCATTTTAATACAATTTCCTACTTTAATACAATTTCCTAAATATGAAGAACATTTCCTCGTTAATGATGTCACAAGCATTCAAGCAGATACAGTTAAATTTTAATCTAGGACAACATATTAGATAAGTATATCACTCTAGATATGTTATGTCTAGGCACCCTTGAAAAATAATGTCTAGGACAAAATTTACATGAGCTCGATTTCAAGGGCTTGACGTCAGGTGGGTTGTGCACCAGGCACCAGCTGTGTCCATAGCAGGGCGACGGTGGCCGAGGAGGACTAGAGGAGGCCTTTCAGGTGTTTGTCCAAATGCTGATGTACTTGGTTGAAGGGCTCATTGTCGCACGGGATGGTGAACGTGTCACTCATGTAGTTGAACCTGCCGCCGGAATACTGGCATCCAAGGCACGGTGTCGGCAGCTCGAATTGTTGCCTCTCCGCAAGCACGTTTACCGTGCATGTTACCATCACGGCGTGTCCAACGGTGCGATATTTCTCGCTGTCTCAGACCTGGGACCTTTTTCATTGCCTTCGTCCTCCCCTGCCTTAGCATGGCATTCTCTTGGCACTAAGTATTCGTTTTCAGATGTCTCTTACTCCTATTGTTACGGTAGCACGATTCCTTCTTTCATTCTTATGGGCTTGACTACATTGACGGCCCTTAACAAGCGATCCTTCATCATCCTGCATCATCTCGTGCATGATCGCGTTAGCAAGCGCGCTACCACGCAAGAGGACCGGGCGATTCAATGACACAGCCGGGCAGTGTACAAGTGATTGGGCTCCAAAAAGAAGTAGTAAAACTGAAAAAGTACTTAGAAAAAGTTGTCGACCCTCCTCAACTATATATGGGCAGATACGCACTCGACTGGATCGATCAAATATAATGATGTAGTAGTATCTTTTGGTTGCTAGAAATTAATTTCATGAGATATTTTTGCACTGAAGCTGTTTATAAGTACTGACCAGCTCCAGCTAATACCGTACAACACTACAACTAGACCATGTGCCATCTTTTATTTTACTATACATCAAAGTCGGGATTTTTTTGCTGCATTTTTGGTGCATACGGACTATCAAAATGTGTTTTAAAGAGTGACCATCTGAACCCCCATTGGATACAACACGCCTGATACCCAGTTTCGAACTATCATTTTATTTGCAAGAATACCAATATTCCAAGAACTCTCTAACAATCATACCTCGCAATTTTATCCATGGATCTGGATACCCATGGATACCGTTCCCGCTAGACCGAATTATGGAGAAATTTCTTCCATGCAAACTAGTGGTTTGGAATGATGCACCATGGATACCCATTAGATGTGTCGGTCCTAAACCATATACATAATCCTCAAATCCTAACCCCAAGTCACCAAAACCCAAAAGGCCAAGGCCCATGATCTAACCTAACTATTGTGTTGTGTGAGTGTGAGGCAATCAAGTATTGTGTTGTGAGCAACAGTAAATATTTGTACTATATCGATATCTTTTGACATTTACTACTGATTGAGGCTTCTATTTTCTCATGCTATCGTTGTAGAAAGAGTTGGTGCCATTTTTCTATTTTTGCCTTGTTAGCTTGACATCGGACATGTGTGAGCATGTGTAAGAAAATGTGTCCATGATGTCTTTGTCGATATCCATGGTCCATGGACCACATTTATAGAGTCTCGGTACAAATAAAAGTGGTCAGGGCGATGGAGGGTTTTCTAGTTTGTGAAATGCTACTTGTCCCCATGGACATAGCTATTATGCAAATTTGTAAGTCTGCCAGCGGTGAAGTAATCAAATGTTGAATGATAAACACGGGGTGTTCTACAAAATTTAATAACAAATTCTCTTAGATAAATTGATGACCCCTATTGTCTTCATAACAACGTAATGGAAATCTAATATTCCCTCCGTCCACTTTTAATCTACATTCTAGCATAGAAATTTGTTCCGTTTAATCTACATCTTAGGCTTTGCACATTAATTCTCTCCTCGGTTGAATTGGGATGTAGTGGAAGAATCCTCATCAAACTCTTCTTCCTGTAGTTCCACTACATCCCAATTCAGTGGTGCTTTCCCGTGATTAGACATAGGATCTTGAGATCGAGAGAGGATCGGTGGGGAGAACTACAGGAAGAGAAGCTCTGGAGGAAGGAAATGGTGAATGAGGATAAACTACACATGGAGGGGATTATTTATAGGGTGGTGGAGGGCGGCTTAAAATCAGAATTCGGCTCAATCCCGCCATTGCCTTGCCGCCCATTGATACGAACGCAGCCAAGCAATTGCCCCTCAAAATTTTCGCTGGTTTCTGTACCATGTGATAGAGTGATACGTCATAAACGTATCTGTCGTGGTATTGTCACGGCAAATGTCCTCATACGAGAACTAGATTGCGAGGCCATTGCTACTAAGAGAAACTTTGAAAGGGTTAAGGTGGAAACGAGAGACGCGAGTTTACTCAGGTTCGGCCCCTCGATTGAGGGTAAAACTTACTCCTGCTTTCTTACTATCAGGGAAACAAGCCTCGATTACAAAGGGCGATTCCGGCTCTCGATGTCTCGAGTTATTTTACTATCGATCTAGCACCTGTCTTTCTACGTCCCAGGGTCTCGCCTTATATAGTGGACGAGACATCCGGGTTACAAAGCAATCCGGGTCTCACCCGCACTCGGAGTCCTGTCTCCCTCCGGTTCTCGATCATCTTGATCCGGCTCTTCCTAAGCGGGTCTTGGGCTGCACTTCAGGCTCCCGGGTTCCGCTGTTACCCGTCCTGGGCCCTGGGCCGGTTCTTAGTGAGCCAGGTCGCGGTCACGACCTTCCGGTTCTCCCTGTCCTTACCTGGCCTTGCGCAGTGAGACCTGGGTCACTCATCATGAACCGGATGAGGCATCTTCCGGTTTATATGTGGGACTGGTAAGGCTCCCCCTTACCTATTCCCCCAACATTAGCCCCCAGGTTAACATGAACGTTTTAAGCCTCAAACTTAAGAACTTCACGTTAAACTTTACTCAAAAACTTTGAACGTTAATCTTCTAACCCAAGGAAAATAACCTCCCAGGATATCTGTTCCGGATCTCATGGGTCAAGCTCTTTATCTCCAGGATCATATCTTTCCGTTTCTTGTAAAGATAATTGATATAGGCTTGGCCTCTAGGGTGGCCCGATCTTCACGGATTGACGCACGAGAGGTGGGGAGATTGGGAAGAACGCGAAGAACGCACGAAGAACACGATGAACTCACGCACACAAAAGGGGAGATAACTCGTGAAGCCTATGAGGGATCGCAAACCCAAGTCAACAACACGCTAATTGGAACCGATTCCTCTCACCGGCCGGTCCACCGATCCAACAGAAGCCACAAGGGGAAGGTTGGCAAGAACTACTAGAGTCACAAGGTGAAAGAGTAGCTACTTGGAGAGATCTTGATACATTCCAATAGATGAATCTATGGAGTAGCCATGGATCCCATGGGGGAGGTTCTCCACATGGGAGGGGGAGCACAAAGCCCAATCCTATCTCAAGTCAACTCTATCCCTAGAACTAGCCACCTTGGTCCCTTATATAGCCTAGGGGGTAGGTCGGGTGAAAAAGGGCGTTTTCCTCTTAATTCTCGCACTTCGGAGGGGGGCCGGCCTGGGAGGCCGGGGTGGGGCTGGGCGCCCAGCCTAGGGGCCAGCCGGCCTGGGAGGCCGGCCTGGGGCCGGGGTGGGGGCCGGAGCCTTCGGGCACCTGGCCGGCCTGAGGAGGAGCTGGGCCGGCCCGAGGCCGGGGTGGGCGAGGGGGAGGCCTTCCTGCTCGGGTGGGTGGCCGGCCTGAGGGGGAGGGAGGCCAGCCTAGCCGGGGGGGTGAGGCCGGGAGACCCCGTTTCCCTCCGTTCTTCCTCCTCGGAGCTTCGATCTTGACGCTGTCTTCTCCTGCTTCCTTCCTAGCTTCCCGGGCACCGTCTTGGGCATGTTCTTGAGCATCGAGGACACCGTCTTGGGATCCATTGTGGGATCCACCCTAGGCATGAAGAGGGGCATTTTATGAGGTAGCGCACTGTTCACCAAGTCACCGGAAACATACGGAGATAGGAGTGAGTTCACCTTGTCGTGTATCAATGTTGTGCTTGGTGAAATACGGTGGGCTGCATCATCTCCCCCCCTTGAAGAAGAGTCGTCCTCGACTCTCGTTCCGTCCATTCATGAGCGGGGTAAGGAATGTTGACGACGAAGATGTCGTTGAAGTTGAGCCGCTTGTCGAAGATCGTGTGACGGTAGGCTCGTAGTGGGGGTGGTCCAAAAGCGATGACGATGTTGAAGTGGTCATCCTTGGTTTGGTGAAAAAGATCTTGAAAGGCGGTGTAGTCATTGAAGTTGAGCCTCTTATCGAAGATCATGCCAAGGTATGCTCGTGGAGGGTGTAGTCCAAAGGCGATGACGATCTTGACATGGTCCTCATTGGATGGATGAGGATGAGCTTGAAAGGCGATGTAGCCGTCAGCGAAGAGCGCGAGAGGTGTTTGGTCATTGTCGTTGACGCGCTTGTCGAACTCCAAGTGCATCTTGACGATTGGTATGTAGTCGTGGTAGTCATTATCGTTGATGCGCTTGTCGAACTCTAAGTGCATCTTGACGTGTGTGGTGTAGACGGAGAAGTCGTTGTCATGGATGCGCATGTGGAACTCCAAGTACATCTTGACATGAGGTAGGTAGGCGTAGAAGTCGTTGTCGTGGATGCGCTTGTCGAACTCCATGCACCTCTTGACATGTGGTATGTAGGCGTGGAAGGCGTTGTTGTCGAAGTGCTTGTGAAACACCGTGTAGATCTTGACTTGAGGAGTGTGGATGGAGAATGCATTGTCGTAGAAGCTGTTGTCAATCTCCATGTGGATCATGACGAGCGGAATGTGCTCCTTCCAAATCTTCAAGTCGGTGTCGATGTTCATGCGGTGTGGAGAGCCTTGTATGTGGAGAAGTCCATGAGGTCGAGGATGCTTGATAGGGTCACCAAATCTCTGCAAAATAGACAACAAAGATGGAGAGAAAGTTGGTAAGCCGTTAGTGTCGATAAGCACATATGGGGTTTTGCTCTCAACTCTCATCTCACTATTGGTGGCTATCATGGCGATGCCTCTAAGAACACTCATGCTTTTCCCACTCATTATGGGCTTGTGGCTCTCACTCACGTGATGGTGGATCTCTCTCTCACCACTCGTCTCACTAGAAGCTTGAGAGGGGACAATAGAAGGCTCCAAAGTCTTGGCACTTGAGGTGTGCGGGTTTGTCGAGGTAGTTGCATTGCTTGGAGTCGGTAGTTTCATAGCATGTGGAGAGGAGGACTCGAGCATCTTGTCTCTTGGTTTGATCTCCAAGTGTGGAATGTTGGGCTTGCTTGGCGGAGGAGGTAGGGTCATGGCTTGTGTCGAAGAAGGCTCGCTCATCTCCGTGATGTGGTAGTGTAAGCCATGCCTTGTAGCATCCTCAAGTGGTTGATGGTGATGATGACACTCATGTGCTTGATCATGGAGTCCATAGTCCTTCCTCAAATTATGGCGCACATGGGTGTTGTGGATGGGTGTCAATGATGAAGTGTCTCTTGCCTCTTGCCTTGATGAAGTAGTGGTATCATAGTGTCCATGGCGAGGATGATCTTGATCCTTGTCGAAGGCGGGGTGCGAATAGGAGGCACACTCTTGGTGATGATGAGGTGGAGGATCCCATTCCTCATGTTGGTGATGACACTCATGGTCCTTGAACCTTGTAACATTGAGGCAAAGGGCGCTCAAGTTTTTGTCTTCATGGCCTTGATGATGCGATGGAAATTCGTGGTCAAGGTGATGTGGTGCTTCATCCAATATGGTAGGAGAAGAATCATGGATGGCATCTCCTTTTTTGACGCACCATCTTGGTCGCCGCCTTGGCAATCCCACATTATGTGACCATGGCCCTTGCAAATGGGGCATAAGAGGTCTTCATCTTGAAGGAGAGGGGAAAATAGGCTCATAGCATCATCATCATATATGGGAGGGCCTTCACTTCCTCCATCTTGTTGTAGGTCTTCATCAAAGATGAGTAGTGAAGTAGCAAGTTGATCAATCCCACTTGGTTGATGTCGAGGTGGACTCTCATTGGGGTCTTCCTCAAGGATGGGGAAAGACAAGCCATACGGAGCATTCTCACTTGGTTGGCGTTGAGGAAGTATCTCATGTGGGTCTTCATCAAAGATGGGTAGCGGAAGCTCATGTTGGTCATCCTCATTGGTTTGGCGATGGCGGTCATGATGGAGAGGATGGCGCCGGTGGTCATTGTGGTGGAGTTTTGGGATGCATTCAATCGAAGCCATGTCGAGGGCACCTTCTTGATAAGGGACTTGGTCTTGGTGGTCATTGTGGTGGTGACACACATTTTGCCTTGGAAGCCTTGAATGTGGGCGAGCACCATCCATGAAGCCATGTAGACCATAGTCATGAGTCGAGCTTGGAGAAGGTGGGTGATGAAGAATATCCGGTCGTAGAGGGTGATCTTGAAGAGGGTCACCACGGCCTTGTCGGTGTCGAGGTCGAGGTAGTGGTGATGGCGAGCAATGCTCAAACCAATGTCGTCGCGGTGCTTGTGGTGGAGGATGCGGTGAGGTGGGTGTACCACTCTCTCCCATATGGCGGTGATGATCATGGCGACGGTCTTGGTGATGAGCGTGGTGATTATCATGTCGACGGTGTTGGTGATGAAGCTTGCGGCGTTCCCGCACTTCATGTGTGGGATGACTCCGAAAGTCATTTGGATTCCTTGGATTCTTGGCCTTCTCGCTTGATGGTGCCTCGATGATGTCCTTCTTGTGGCGCCGTCTTGATGTTGAAGGAGACAATCTTGACGTTGCCAACTTGTCGGATTTCTTGTCGTTGCACCATCTTGAGGTTGAAGGGAGTTGTCTTGTGTTGGCCTTGGCATTCTCCTTGAAGTTCCTTGGTCTCGAGCATGAACCATGGGACATATGATGTCTTGGCAATCGAAGCTTGGAGAGGAAGTTCTTGTAGTTGAGCTCGTCCATGTCGGAGTCGAAGGAGTTGTAGAGCTCCATCTTGTCTCTCATGCTTGTGGAGTCATTGTCGGTGTAGTACTCCTCCATCTCGTCATCCAAGCTTGCGGTGTCATAGTTGTAGTAGTGGTTCATGTCGTTGGAGCTCATGGAGTCGAAGTTGTCGTGGTTGGTGTGGTGCTCCTCCATGTCATGCTCGTAGTAGTGGTCAACCACAATGTCGTGCTCGTAGGAGTGGTGGTCCATGTCTAGCTCGTTGTAGTCGTTGTCGTTGTTGTAGTCGTAGTGGTCCATCATGTGCTCGTCATGGTCATCATGGCCTCCATATGCTCCTCTCTTGCTACACATGGTTACTCACAAGCACAAGTGTATATATAGAGTGTGAAGACCTAAGAGCTCAAACCTCACCTTTTAGCAAATATTGGAACTAGTGGACCATGCCAAGAGAAACCGATAACAAAAAGAATGAAGTGACTTGAGTTCGAAAGATCCAAAAACACGCTCCAAAACACACACGGCTTATGGGTGGATAGGTATGGAAAGTGGAAAGCAAATGGAACAACCGAAAACCAAGATATTGCAATGGCAAGTAGAGAACCACAATGATCACAAAGCAACAACAAGTCGATCTCCAAAAGGTATGGGAACGCACGCACGGAGATAAATGGGACTAGTGCAACCAAAATGTGAGATAAGGAACCAAATGATCCTAGTGAATACTATAAAGCTCGTGTTGCACAAGTACAAGGAGAGCCGCTAGTTCGATTGCAAATTATTGGTGGGCTACAAGATTTGCACACAATGCACCACCTACGAGATGTTCATCGAGCTTGCGCGGTTCCTACAATTGTTATGGCAAGTGGTGTCTTCCTTTCCTCTCTCTTATTCTTTCTCTTCTCTTCTCTCTCTTTTCTCTTCTCTTTTTTCCTTTTTCACTTCTTGCTCACTCACTTCGTGCCAACATATGAAACTATATGAATTAGCGCATACAACGGTCGCTCGGAAACTACACGGTACAAGTGTGCAAAGCCCAAGCAATCAAAGATGAACCTCAATAGGTAAGTTAATCACAAGGTAAGTTGTCTCACAAAGGAATGGCAAGAGGGAGAAGATTCGGGATGATTATACCTCTCTCGGACGATCTTCACCCTATAGGCTGAAACGTTTCGTGCTTTCTCACGAAATTAGGCTTCAATGGATCATGGATCTCCTGCAATGGTGATTTATATGATGTAATTTCCTACAAAACAAGCTAAAGATCACTCAAAACGGAGTCCCGAGTCAAAAGTTATGGCCAAAACGGTGAAGGAACACGACAGTTTTCTAGGAGGCCAGCCTGGCCGGGCTTTGAGGCCGGGGTGGAGGCTGGGACGCTCTATTGGGGGTCCGGCCTGGGGGCCTTTGAGGCCGGGCTTCCAGGGGACGCGAATTTGACCTGATTTTGACCTTTTTGGGCGGAAAATGGCTCCGAAAATCACCAAATCGAAGGGGAAAACGATGGAATTAAGCCATGGGAACGCAAAGGAAGGTAGATCAACAAGTTTAGCAATAGATCCACGGATCAAAAACTACCAAAACACAATGAAATCACAGATCGGTCCAAACGAAAATTAGGGCTATTTTTGGTGGAAATTTTCGAATTTAGGCAAAAATAAGAAAAAATTTGGGGGAAAGAGGGTCTCAAATCCGTGGCAACCTTGCTCTTGATACCAGATGATATAGGCTTGGCCTCTACGCTGGCCCGATCTTCACGGATTGACGCACGAGAGGTGGGGAGATTGGGAAGAACGCGAAGAACGCACGAAGAACAGGATGAACTCACGCACACAAAAGGGGATATAACTCGTGAAGCCTACGAGGGATCGCAAACCCAAGTCAACAACACACTAATTGGAATCGATTCCTCTCACCGGCCGGTCCACCGATCCAACAGAAGCCACAAGGGGAAGGTTGGCAAGAACTACTAGAGTCACAAGGTGAAAGAGTAGCTACTTGGAGAGATCTTGATACATTCCAATAGATGAATCTATGGAGTAGCCATGGATCCCATGGGGGAGGTTCTCCACATGGGAGGGGGAGCACAAAGCCCAATCCTATCTCAAGTCAACTCTATCCCTAGAACTAGCCACCTTGGTCCCTTATATAGCCTAGGGGGTAGGTGGGGTGAAAAAGGGCGTTTTCCTCTTGATTCTCGCACTTCGGAGGGGGCCGGCCTGGCCGGGCAGTGAGGCTGGGGTGGGGCTGGGCGCCCAGCCTAGGGGCCAGCCGGCCTGGGGCCGGGGTGGGGGCCGGAGCCTTCGGGCACCTGGCCGGCCTGAGGAGGAGCTGGGCCGGCCCGAGGCCGGGGTGGGCGAGGGGGAGGCCGGCCTGCTCGGGTGGGTGGCTGGCCTGAGGGGGAGGGAGGCCGGCCTGGCCGGGGGGTGAGGCCGGGAGACCCCGTTTCCCTCCGTTCTTCCTCCTCGGAGCTCCGATCTTGATGCCGTCTTCTCCCGCTTCCTTCCTAGATTCTCGGGCACCGTCTTGGGCATGTTCTTGAGCATCGAGGACACTGTCTTGGGCTCCATTGTGGGATCCACCCTAGGCATGAAGAGGGGAATTTCATGAGGTAGCGCACCGTTCACCAAGTCACCCGAAACATACGGAGATAGGAGTGAGTTCACCTTGTCGTGTATCGATGTTGTGCTTGGTGAAATACGGTGGGCTGCATCAATAATTCTCATATTTCTATCTCCCAAATCTCCGGAACCTAAAGGATCTTAACCTAGCCCGGATTTTTCTCCATGCAACCGTTCCATTTCCTTGGAAAAAATCTTTTCCTGCGATCCGATCTGGCTGTATCCTTTTATTAATAACGTAATCATTAGGGGTTTTTATGCAAAAGTTACCTCTTAACCCTAGGGTTTAGCCACCGCCTATAAATAGTAGGCTTACGGCCCCCAGGGCTCATTCGCACCCTGCTCTCCCCACTTCGTCTTCCTTCTCCGATCCGAGCTCCAGAGCTCAACTTTTCCTCCAGCGCCGCCGCAGCCGGAGCTTCACCGGCGTTCATCACAAGATGGGAAAAGAGAAATATTTAGCGTCCAAGGCCGGCGGAGCGGGAAAAAAAGAAGAAAACTGGAATTGCCTCCGGTTGTGGCGCTGCTGGCTCTAGAAGGAACAAGATGCAAGTAAACTGGTGCAAATCTGAGATGACTCAAGGCCGGCTCACGGAAATGGAGACTTCCGGGATTCTGCCTGCCGGTCTATCTTGGCGAGCTCCGGGAAACGAGACCCGGCCCGAACCTGGGCCGGGTGAGGTAATAACTTTCAAAGCCCATATTCTTTGTGGGTTTCGTCCGCCCGGTTCACTCTTTTTCCGCTGGCTCTTGGCTTACTATGGCCTCTATCCTTAGGACCTCCCACCAAATTCTATCTTAAACGTTAGCAACTTTGTAGTCCTTTGTGAGGATTACCTCTAAATAGAGCCAAACTTAGATATTTTCCTCGAGTACTTTTACTGTAATAAGCATCCCGAGGTAGCTTGCGGTGAACTTATACACTGTGGGGGAGTCTCATTCCAGAGGCGTAAGGACATTGCTTACCCAGGCATTCCACTCGCAAGCCATCCCAAGTTGTGGCAGAAATCCTATTTTTACATCAAGTGTACCACTCCTGAGGGTGAACCGACTCTTCTGGGCTTCCGTCCTGAACGCTTGGTTTACACTAGCATGATGAACTCTTATGTCAAACCCGCCGATCGAATCAATATCCGACCTCTCCTAAAACGTGTAACCTCGCTGATAGTTCACGAGCTTACCGGTTTAGATTTGACAAAGACCTGGGTAGACTGGCGTGTTCAGCCACTTAGCATCAGGAACCGGTTGTTCCATGAATATTCCGGTTCAGTAGATTCTATGCGATATTCTGAGTCCATAGTTTCTAAGTCTGAAATGATAACCTCCCTGAAGCTCCTGGTTGGAGTGAAACAAGACCAGTTCTTTCAAGTTGGTCTGGAGCCCTTTAGCTCTTCTAACCCGGCTCCTCCTGTAAGTTTTCATATCTTTGTGTCTTTTCTTCCTTCATTATTCTTTTTAACTACACAGGTTGTAACCTTGCCGTTGTTCCGATTCTCAAGCTAATGACCCTTTCTGGGTTACTACCGAAGACCCGGCTTCACCAGCTGAAGACAAAGAATCAGAAGAAACAAGCGACGACGAGGAAGAGGTTTCTGAATTTGACTCCCTCGGCCAGTTGCACAACCAATTTGCTGACGCTAATTACTCGCAGGATGAGCAAGAGGAACAGGTTGTCGGGTTAGGCGGTGGCCAAGCTGTTGAAGAAGAACCGGCTCGTGAAGTTCCGGATCAAGTCATGCCGGATCTCGAGCCCTCTACTCCCATTACTGGTTCCAACCTGGTGGCCGAAAAAGAGTCCACCGCGGGCCAGAAGAGGACCCGGCAGGCTGTCGCAAAGGTGCATATCTCTAGACTGTCAAAAAATCCTTTGAAAACATCCTCACACACACAGAAAACGCAGGAGGATGAGGAGGGCAGCAAGAGAAGAAGGACCCAGAGCTCTGGCTCCAGCGAGTTAGAAACATGTTTGCCTGAGAAAACTCCCACTCGTCGGGTCTTCAAAATCCGGGTTTTGCCCAGTGCTTCACACCCCTTAGCCTGACAAATGAGGCCAGAACTGAGTCGTCCTTTTCATTCAGATTCCCCGAACTCAGACTCGTCCCATTTCTGCGGGGCTAGCTCATTCTCCATTAACTCTAGGTAGGCTAACTTTCCTTTCCAGATTTGCTAATACCTTAATATTGCAATGTAACTCAAAGCTTTTTCCTTTTGCAACAGAACTCAAGCTGTACTAAAAGTGAACCATGTTTCGTCTGCTGCTCCCTCCGTAAACATCAAGGAGAAAACTGTTGAGGAAGAAAATGATGAACCGGCCGCTCCCTCGCCGGGTCATTTGGATATTATGGCTGAAGAACGTGAAGAGGTGAACACGGTTGATGATATCCCGGGTAATGATCCTCCGGTTGAGGAGGTAAATGTTCAGGACCCAGATGTGGTCATAACCGGGTCTCAGGCTGTTGAGGTTACGAGACCATCCACTGTTCTCTATAAGGTCATTGAAGACCCAAAAGTAAAGCCGGAAGACAAAAGATCTGTTCCTAGCCTGAACATTGAAGGCCAGGACTTTGACACACTTGTTCAAGAGCTCTCTGAGAACCGGCGCCGTACTGATGGTATCATAGAATTTCTGAAACAGAAATATGAGGTAACCTCGATATTCATAACCTGTAGCCCTCAATCTTCTAGCTTATATTAGTAATATATGCTTGGATATTTGGTACTGAATAGTCGTAAACTGAATAGTTTGTAATCTGAATAACTGTAACCTGAATAGTTGTAACCTAGATAGATGTAACCTGGATAGCTGTAGCCCCCAAGGGCTGGCTTATAACGCCATTATAAGACGGGACTTGATATGCTTTTGTTTTGAATTGTTTTTAAGTAAAATTGAAACACTATAGCCCCCAAGTGTCGGGTTGCGAGCTAGCAGCAAGCCGAGACTTAATCATAGGTTATAGCCCAACTCTTGAATTTGAAATACTGTAGCCCCCAAGTGCCGGGTTGCAAACCTGTAGCTACCTGGGACTTAACTTTTCCTTAGAAACTATAATAAGTTTACCATATCCGGGTTGTAGTTGCATAATCCGGATAATTGTCAATTTACAACTTAACCTTTGAATAACTTGAAATCTTTTTGCAGAGTCTCGAATCCTCGTCTCAAAAAGTGGTTTCTAATTTGAAGAACCTACTTGCACAAGAGGCCAAGAAGACTGAGGAGGCCAGGACCCGGCAGAAAGAACTGGAAGAACAAATCCCTGAGGCAGCCAAGACTTGGTCTGATCTGCAGCGGGATTTTGAAACCCGGGAGAAAAATCTCATAACCAGGGCAGAAACTGCGGAAAAGGAACTAGAGGAGACCCGGACCCATTTCACCAAGGTCACAGATTTGCTAAGGGATATCACTTGCAATGTTTTTGGTGAGTTTATCTACCTTATCTTCCCCTTAACTTATTTTATGTCCAATGATGTATTCCCTTTGCATTTTTATCAATCAGCTTGACTTAGATCACACTTTTTTGTAACCTGTAGGGAGGATGCATGGGAATAACCAGAAACTCCCAGACCTGAAACTCAAGGCCTTGTTCACCCTGATCCGGCAGCTATACATTGGAGGTGGAGAATGTATCAAAGTTGTTCGGAACTGGGATGCTCCTCCTAGAAGGCTTTGCGAAATGCTTGTGGAGCTAACTCATGTCCCTCAATGGATAGAGGAGCATAAGCTATCCTCCTGTCGCCGTGGATCCATCAAGGTTATGTCACTGGCGAAAGCATATCATCCAGAACTGAAGCCGGATCTTCTTGTGGGAGGTTTCCCAGAATATAAAGTGGATATGTCAAAGTATGAGAAGAAAGACTTCGCTAGGATTGAAAAAGAGTGCCGGTTCTATGCTTGCACCATTGCTGAGAAGCTAAAACTGAAGGACATGTGCTCGGGTTATAATTCTTCTGGTGAACAAAAAAATGCCTTTTACTCCTCTGGATATGGCTGTTGTTCGACAAGTCCCTCCCAAGAGCCGGCTCTCCATAGCCTCCTCATATGGTGCGCCTCAGTCAGTTACTCCTTCTGTTTCTGCTCCACCACGCCCGTTATATGAACCGGAAAATGTTATCGATGCTCTGGCTCAGCTAGAGTGGAAGTATGTCCCTACGGATGAAGTTGAAGGAGCGATCCAGGCCCCAGCTGACATTGAGACTGAAGACCTAGCTCCCCAAGACCCGGCAGATCAGGACCCGGCACAGCAGAAGAGAAAATCCGCTGCAGTTTGATCATGTGACTTTTTGCAAACAAAATAATTCGACCCTCTTGGGTTTGTAATAGGCTAGATAAATTGTTTTATTTCTAGTCCTATTTTTTGAAGGTGCGCCTGTGCACCTGTGCTACAATTTGGCGTGTATAAACCAGATTTCCTTTGAGGTTATGGAAATCATATTCGGGTTTCCTTTTGCTTGAAGATAAAAATTTCCTTGACTTGGTTTTTCTTTGCTTTCTAGCTCAGCCGGTTTTTCGCATGACTTATTCTAGTGTGTACAACTCTAGCAGTTCAGCGTCATAGTAACCTGGATTGTCGGGTTATAATAAACCGGTACTGCCGGGTTATATCATGATTGACTCAACCAGGCTTAAATATCTAGGTCATAAAAACGCGTGTAACCACTGACTGGCAGGCAAGTATAACCAATATATTTTGGCATATGCCAGATTCTTGAGATATAAACTGTGCTCTAGCATCAGCCCCCAAGTAATCATATAGAAACAACATTATAGCTCAATTTGATAGGGACATGCCAACAAATTTCAAGAACTCAGATGTTGCTAACATTGCCTTTCATTGTCAAAAGATAACATAGTGATTACAATGATCCTATGTATAATATGGCCTCAACTGGGCTATGTTCCATGGTCTTCCAGTTTCTTCCTCAGATGTTCGAGATCTATGAGCATCACGCATATCAATGAGGTAATAGGACCCATTGTGTAGTTTTTTACTTACTACAAAGGGTCCTTCCCATGGAGGACTTAGCTTATGAACCATCTTTCTTCTGAATTAGTCTTAAAACCAAATCTCCTTCTTGGAAACTCCGAGTCTTGACTCTGCGGCTATGATAGCGACGCAGGTCCTGCTGATATATAGCTGACCGAGATGCTGCGAGGTCACATGCTTCTTCTAAAGCATCTAATGAGTCTTGACGAGCTACCTCATTATTGGTTTCCACATAAGCAGTCACTCGTGGTGAATCGTGACGAATGTCACTTGGCAAAACTGCCTCTGCTCCATAGACTAGAAAGAAAGGGGTATAACATGTTGATCTATTTGGAGTAGTTTGTATGCTCCATAAAACAGCAGGCAATTCTTCGACCCAGCAACCAGCAGTTTTCTCTAATGGAACCTGAAGTATGGGTTTTATACCTTTGAGCAATTCCTGGTTGGCCCTCTCTGTCTGTCCATTAGAATGTGGATGTGCCACTGAAACAAGGTCTAGCCTTATATGGTTCTGTTCACAAAACTTCTGCATTGCTCCTTCTGATAAATTCGTCCCGTTATCTGTAATAATGCTATGTGGGTACCCAAACCTGAAAATCAGCTTTTTTAAGAACTTGACTGCTGTAACCGCGTCACATTTACTGATTGGTTCCGCTTCTACCCACTTTGTAAACTTATCAACTGCCACCAGTAGATGTGTCTTTTTATCAGTTGACCTTTTGAAAGGTCCTACCATGTCAAGTCCCCAAACTGCAAAAGGCTCGGTTATGCGAATCATACGCAAGTCCTGAGATGGCACGTGATCCTGCCTTGCATATCTTTCACAACCTTCACATATTTTCACGATATGTTCTGCATCAGCATTCACGGTTAACCAAAAGAATCCATGTCTGAAAGCTTTATTAACTAAAGATCTAGAGCTTGCGTGATGGCCACAGTCTCCTGAATGAATTTCTTGGAGAATTTGACATCCTTCTTTTGGAGAAACTCATCTTTGAAAAATTTCAGTCGCGCTTCTCTTGTGTAACTCACCATTTATAATTGTATATGACTTGGATCTTCTGGTAACCTGGCGATCTATAACCTCGTCCTGCGGGAGCTCACCTCTCGTAAGGTATGCCAAATATGGCTCAGTCCACTGTGATATTATATGTAGAGCAGATACTAATTATGATTCTGGGTCTGGATTTGCTAAGTCTTCTTCTGTTGGGATTTTAACAGACGGACTATGAATTTCATCGAGAAAAACGTTTGGTGGAACCTGCTTTTTCTGAGAACCTAGACGTGCCAGTGCATCAGCTGCTTCGTTGTGACGTCGATCGATATGATCCACCTGATATCCCTGAAAATGTCCAGCGAGCTGGGTAACTGCCCGTCTATAAGCTGCCATGACTGGGTCTTTAGAATCCAGGTTCCTGTAACTTGTTGAGATACCATATCAGAATCACCCAGACATCCAATCCGGGTTATGCTCATTTCTTTCGCAATGCCAAGCCTATGGAGCAAAGCTTCATACTCTGTTGCATTATTAGTGCATTTGAATGAGATTTGCAAGATATAGCGAAACTTATCTCCTCGTGGGGATGTTAAACCCACACCAGCTCCTGAGCCTTCCAGTTGTCGAGACCCATCAAAGTGCATAGTCCAATAGTTAGTGTCTGGTTTATCCGGTGGAACCTGTAACTGTGTCCAGTCATTTATAAACTCGATCAAAGCTTGGGATTTTATTGCAGCCCTTGGCTCGTATTTGATATGATAAGGTCCCATCTCGATGGCCCACTTGGCAACTCTTCCTGTTGCTTCTCTATTTTGAATAATGTCAGACAGAGGCGCTGAACTAACCACTGTGATAGGATGTTCCTGAAAGTAATGTTTCAGTTTGCGACTAGCCATGAATACTTCGAAGACAAGCTTCTGCCAATGAGGGTAACGTTGTTTAGACTCTGTCAGGACCTCGCTGACGTAGTAAACCGGCCGCTGAACAAGACCTTCCTTGTCCTCCAGCTTACGCTCCTCAACAACGACCGCACTCACTTCCCTATTATTTGCTACTATGTATAGCAACATGGGCTCTTTTTCCTCAGGCGCAGCTAATATAGGTGCATTGGAAAGTTGTTTTTTCAAGGCATCCAATGCCTCATCAGCCTCCTGATTCCATACAAAGGTGTATGTTTTCTTCAGCAATCGGTACAAGGGTATGGCCTTTTCGCCTAGCCTGCTTATAAACCGGCTCAGGGCGGCAACACAACCTGTCAACTTCTGAACATCCTTCAGGCAAACCGGCGTTTTCAGGTTATGTATGGCCTGAATTTTTTCTGGGTTTGCTTCAATGCCTCTCTTGGAAATAATGAAACCCAATAACTTCCCAGCTGGCACACCAAAGACACACTTTGTTGGATTAAGTTTCATTTGGTACTTTCGCAGATTGGCGAACGTCTCTTCTAAGTCTGAGATCAAAGTGTCACCTTTCTGTGATTTGATTACTATATCATCCACATAAGCGTGCACGTTCCGCCCAATTTGACTTTCCAAGCACTTCTGGATACACCTTTGATAAGTGGCCCCTGCGTTTTTCAAACCAAAAGGCATTGTCGTATAACAAAACGCTCCAAAGGGAGTAATGAACGATGTCTTCTCTTGATCCTCTTCCTTCATTTTGATTTGGTGATAACCTGAATAAGCGTCCAGGAAATATAGCAGTTCACAACCGGCCGTAGAGTCTATAATCTGGTCAATACGGGGTAACACGAACAAGTCTTTAGGACATGCTTTATTCAGATATGTGTAGTCTATGCATATTCTCCAGGTTCCGTTTTTCTTGAGAACGAGAACTGGATTAGCTAACCACTTCGGGTGAAACATTTCGACGATAAACCCTGCCGCAAGTAACCTGGCAATCTCTTCTCCTATTGCTTTTCTTCTCTCATCATTGAAACGACGGAGGAACTGACGAATAGGTTTCAAATCAAGATTCACATTTAAGTTCTGCTCAGCAAGTTTCCTTGGTACACCTGGCATGTCAGAAGGTTTCCATGCAAAGATATCCCAATTCTCACGGAGGAACTTGATGAGTGCGCTTTCCTATTTCTCTGTCATGTGAGCCCCCACGCTGAACTGCTTAGATGAGTCACCGGGGGTGAAGTCCATCAGCTTGGTGTCTTGAGCAGACTTAAATTTTAACTTGGACTCAGCTGATGGTTTTTTGAGCGAGGTCATATCTTCTAGATCAACTTGCAGTTTATATAATTTCAGCTCCTCTTCGGTGCAAGCTGTCTCTGCGTAAGTTGCATCACCTTCTTCACATTCCAGAGCTACGTCTCTGTCTCCAATAACAGTAATATTTCCATTGGGACCTGGCATCTTTAGTTTGAGGTAAACGTAGCAAGGCCTGGCCATGAATTTGGCATAAGCTGGCCGTTCGAACAGGGCATGGTACGGACTTTTGAATTTGACCACTTCAAAGGCTAGCATCTCTGTCCTGTAATTTTCAAATACCCCAAAAGGAACTTCAAGGAATATTTTTCCGATAGGTTGTGCAGACTTACCGGATACGATGCCATGAAACACAGTTGAGGATGGCTGAAGCTATTTCTCTTGCAGGTTCAGCCTTTTGAACGTGTCGTAGTATAGTATGTTTATGATGCTTCCTCCATCCATCAATACTTTATCTAACTTATATCCTTCAACTTGCGGAGCCACGACCAGAGCCACTCCCCCTGGATTATCAACTCGTGGAGGATGATCAGTCCTACTCCAGGTTATGGGTTGTTCTGACCAGTTAAGCCATCTAGGAACAGCAGGAGACACGACATTGACAGCGCACTTCTGAACCATGCGCTCTCTCCTGCATGAACTAGTCGTGAATACATGATATTAACCTGAACTTAACTGCTTTGGATTTGTTTGAAAATCGGAATTTCCTCCTTAGTGACTATTGCCCGGGTTAGTTCCCTGGTGACTCTGATTGGGATGACCCAGATTATGATTGCCAGGTCCCGAGCTACCAGGTCCCGGATGTCCACCTCCTATATTTCCTGGGTTGCCGCCTCCACCGTTTCCTGGTCCGTAATTATTATTTTCACTGGGTTTGAAGCCCTGCATGGTGAAGAAAATTTCCAAAGAATGATCTGCTACCTTTCCGTTTTGCTATGTCGGGGGCACGGACCTTTCAGGGCTTGCTGAGCTTGTGCAAAGCTGTTTGGCCTGAAATTTTGATTTCCCCTGAAGTTGTTGCCCTGGCGTTGGCTTCTATAACATGTATTTGTGTTAGCCACCAAATCTGAAGTCCCCTCTCCAATTTTCCGTTTGTTATTGTTCTGGTTCTGAGGATTGTTGTTGCTCTGACTCGGGTTCTGACTACCCTTAGTTCCAGTTTTCTTTCCTTTGGCGGACTTCTCGTCATCTGAGTCTGCATCTTTGGTTTTGTCAGACTCCGCATACTTGGTCATGGAATCCATCAGCTCGCTCATGTCACTTACGTACCGCTTAATGCGTCCCAGTTTATGTTTCAAAGGGTCAAACCTGCAATTTCTTTCCAGTGCTATCACGGCTTGTTGTGCGGTGAGTCCGACAGACGAGTGGATGATATCTACCACCCGCCGAGACCAATGTTGAGCGGACTCCCCTTCTTTCTGAACACAGTTTTCAAGGTCTATGATCGTCGTTGGCCGTTTACATGTGCCCTGAAAATTCTTGATAAACTGGTCCTTCAACTCCTGTCAGCTGTTGATTGAATTGGCGGGTAAGTTCTTTAACCAAGACTTTGCTGTCCCTTCTAACATCACGCTTAAGTAGCATGCGCAGACCGCGTCACTTACTTCCAATATTTCCATGGCCATCTCATAGCCCTCTATTCAGTCTGCAGGCTCCATGTCAGGCGTATAATTCACAACTCTGCGAGGTCATTTAAAATCAGCTGGTATTCTCTCGTTCCTAATTGCAGGACCGAGGCACTAGATTCCAATTCTACAAGACCCGGCTTAAGCTGGGTTTGAGTCCGTGGCTTGCACTGGGTTCTGGACATGACCTGGATTCCTGTTCTGCGGTTCTATGTCCTGTATTTAAAACTCCAGGTGCATATGATACTGCTTGCCTGGGTGGGTTGGAATGTCGGTTAGCGTTGCTGGATCCTGCTGGGGCTGGAGAACTTCCATGATGACTCCGGGGCAAAGTTGTCCTACTGTGATAAGGTGTTGAGTGTATCATATTCTGGTTACTGTAGTTTAACTGCTGAACCACCGCTATTTGTAGCATCTCAATGGCCCTTCGAGCTTCAACTGCCATAGGGTTATTAGGGTCAACCGGAATCTATGCCAGATTGGTGGTTGCTGCCCAAATGTTATCCATCGGATTATTGAAGTGACCCGGCGGCGTATGAACCCTTTCTTGCAGAGGCTGTGTTGGGGCTGGTACCGGATTTGGGCTCCAAAACGGTTGAACGGGTGGCTGGAAACGTGCTGGAAGGACTGGAGTAGGGATAACCGGCGGATTCGTATTATAACCTGGACCTGCCGGGTTATGAGCTGCGGGGTTTCCTGTCGGAGATGTAAACAAATTGTGTAGATTAGTAGGCTCGAGTCCTACCCCGAACTCATTATTCAGGCGAGTATGATGACGTTTGTTCTGTATTGACGCTAGTTCTCTTTGCCTGAAGGTCAGGTGAATTCCTTCCCTGTCCAGACGTGTGGCCTCTTCCAGAACTTCTAACCGGGCTTTGTTTATGGAAGTGGCTTCGTTCTCAATCTCTTGACGAGCGTGAGTTATTTCCTGCCGGAGTCTTGCTATCTCTGTGTTACGTTGCTCCAAGTTCTCCGGGGTGATCGGTGTTGCCAGGATTTCGTTTAAAGAATCCATTGCAGCCATCAGCTCCCTTCTCGGATTGTACGACGCAGGCCCGGTCAAGTCAATCATGGCTTCCCCTGGTCTTGTTGCTTCAGGTCCTGTCGAGGGCGTCATCTCTGGTGCTCCTGGGGTAGCCGTTGGTCCAGTTGGTGCTGTGACGGTAACACCTGGTGCTCCAAGAACTGGATTTGAGGTCGAAGCCTCGTTAGTAATTAAGTTTCCTTCCGTGTCATACCTGGGCTCGGTTGGCCGCATAGGACCAGCCATGTAAACGGCAGCATGGTGAGTTGTCTCATCGAAACCTGGCGCGTCCAATTTCAGGTATCTTCCTAACCGGTCTTCAAAGAGCTGGTGGATCGAGTATGTGTCATCGTGATCGTCATTGTTCCCAACTGAGGACTCGCCATCAAAGTCCACCGCCATAGTTTTCTCAGACACCGAATCTGAAAGTTGGTCCAGTTCTGGAGCTGCTGTCCCAACGTATCCAATGAAGACATGGATCTTTCCAAAGGGGACGTGAAGTCCTGAATCCACGGAGGCAAACTCGGGGCCCCATGTGTCATGGTTTTAATAGTTCCCACGCCGGCTCCTCCTGAGCCGGCCTATCGCGAGCTTCTCGATCCCAAGTAGCGCTCCTTCCGAAAAGACGATGCTTCCGCGAGCAGGCCCCACGGTGGGCGCCAACTGTCGTGGTATTGTCACGGCAAGTGTCCTCATACGAGAACTAGATTGCGAGGCCATTTCTACTAAGCAAAACTTTGAAAGGGTTAAGGTGGAAACGAGAGACGCGAGTTTACCCAGGTTCGGCCCCTCGATTGAGGGTAAAACCTACTCATGCTTTCTTACTATCTGGGAAACAAGTCTCGATTACAAAGGGCGATTTCGGATCTCGATGTCTCGAGTTATTTTGCTATCGATCTAGCACCTGTCTTTCTATGTCCCGGGGTCTCGCCTTATATAGTGGACGAGACCTCCGGGTTACAAAGCAATCCGGGTCTCACCCGCACTCGGAGTCCTGTCTCCCTCAGGTTCTCGATCATCTTGATCCGGCTCTTCCTAAGCCGGTCTTGGGCTGCACTTCAGGCTCCCGGGTTCCCCTGTTACCCGTCCTGGGCCTTGGGCCGGTTCTTAGTGAGCCAGGTCGCGGTTACCACCTTCCGGTTCTCCCTGTCCTTACCCGGCCTTGCGCAGTGAGACCCGGGTCACTCATCATGAACCGGATGAGGCATGTTCCGGTTTATATGTGGGACTGGTAAGGCCCCCCCTTACCTATTCCCCCAATAGTATCCTTAATTTCTGATGTTCCATGTTGTTTCCTACATGTTTTCTATACACTTTATGTCATTTTTATCGATTTTCCGGACTAACCTATTGACAAGATGCCACAGAGCCAGTTCCTTGTTTTCTGATGTTTTTAGTTTCAGAAAAGTTGTTCTAGAAATATTCTCGGCATTGGAAAATTCAAAGTCCGGAAGTCTTAGAATTCCCGAAGGTTCCACGGAGTACCGAAGAGGCCCAGAGGGGGGCCACACCATAGAACGGCGCCCCCTGGCTGCTTGGGGGTGGTGTGGGCCCCTCGAGCCTCCACCGCCATCGCTCTTTCGCCTATTTATACCCCCCCGATACGTCAACCCTAGAAATATACCACTTCGTCCCGAGAAACACCCGAGGTCGCCGTCATCGTCATCCCAAGATCGAGAGGGTTCTGGAGCTCTCCCCGGCACCCTGCCGGGAGGGGAATTCATCACCGGAGGGGTCTACACCACCATGCCTTCCTCCAAAGTGATGGGTGAGTAGTTCATCCCTGGACTACGGGTCCATAGCAGTAGCTAGATGGTTGACTTCTCCACTTTGTACCTCATGTTTAGATCTCGTGAGCTGGCCTACATGATCGAGATCATCTTTATGTAATGCTACATGTTGTGTTTGCTGGGATCTGATGAATGTTGAATGTTATGTCTTCTGATTATCAATCTATCATTTTATCTTCATGCATATGTTATTTATTATCTTGCATGCTCTCCATTATTAGTAGATGCTCTGGCCAAGTAGATGCTAGTAACGGTGTATTTATGCTCGATAGTGGGTTCATGCCTCCTTTGCATCTGTGCTCGAGTGACAGAAACGTGACGGATGGAGGATGTGTTGTTGCCATTAGGGAGAAAACAACGGTGTTTACTTATTTTACATTGTTTACATTACACACTTTGCTTACTGTGATAATCTATTGCTTGCAACTTAATATCCAACGTTTGTTCGGATGATATTCGGAGGGTGGATTATTAGTCATAGATACAGTTGGATGACGGTCTATGTATTTTGTTGTAATGCCCGCATGAATCACATAGTAATCTTTATGTCTTGCATATGCACTACGGTGCAACCATCATTTCTGTCAATTGCCCAGCTGTAATTTTTTTTACCACACATGTTATTTATCTTATACGGAGAGGCACCACTAGTGAACTGTGGACCCCGGTCTATTTTCCCATACTGATAATACACACACTATTTCCACTGTTTTCACACTTCTCAGACTGTTTTCATACTGTTTCTACTGTTTTCATACTGTTCTCATATTATTTTCCACACCATACGTTTACCCTCTTTGTGTTCAGCAAAACCGGTAAGATTGACAACCTCATTGCTTTAATTGGGGCAAAGTGATTTGATTGTGTTATTTAGGTTCCACGTTGCTTCTGACCCGGTAGTGCGCCCTGCTATCTCAGCTGCATCAACCTTCTGAAGTTACTCCTTCCTCCTACTGGTCGATTCAACCTTAGTTTCTTTCTGAGGGAAACTTGCTACTGTGCTCTTCATACCTTCCTCTTGGGGTCTCCCAACGAACGTGTGTCCACATGCCATCATAAATGCATCGGGCGGGAGAGTTTTGGAGGCTTAGGAGGTGCGCTCGTTTCCTAGAAAATTTCCGTGCCAAACTATTTCCCGCGACAGACATAGAGGGCGATTGCGGAGTTCCGGGCAAGAAAGTAGAGCTGACGAGGGAGAGATATCGGGCGCAATTCTTGGCGACCGTTTCTGCAGATCGTTTCTAGAGAGGAAGGCCCAAAAGTTACGCTAGAGAGATAAGGAACAGATGGACTGTTTCCTATTTTTGCTGATACGGATTGCTCCCTTTCCGTTTATTTCTAGGGATAAAACAGTCCAATTAGAACATACTACTCACGTGTTAATATTCGTGCATAAACCTTAGGCACCTTACATTAAGGAACAGGGGGAGTATCATCCTAATCATCATAAATAGAAGGCATATCATAATCACAGTAAATTTTCTTATCAATTGTAGTGGACTAAAAATATCATATTCATCATTGTAATCATCATATATGGGAGGCATAGCATCATAAAAGTAAAATTTCTCCCCCAAACTTGTGGGACTAAGAATAGGATGCTTATCAAAACCGACTTACCTAAGCTTAAAGTTTTCCATAGCATTAACAATAATGGCGTTAAAAGAATTCATATTAATAACATTTCTACCATTATGATGCTGGAGGTTTTCCCTAGAGACAATAATATTCAGTTATCATTCTATCTCCAAGTTCATAATTAAGTTTATGACATCATGCTACAACCGCTATAGCACTTGAAAAGTTTTCAAAGAAAAATCTTTGTGCGGGTGTGAAGACATAAACAAACAAGAGTTCCTAATCTTGTCTCTAAGATTAGCTTATGGTTTGTGAGATTAACACATTTTCCCGATCATGGACGTGGCTAAAAGTCTAGCAAAACATAAGAGTTTATTGTTAGGTTAACAATAGTACTGAATCGTCCCAAGTGTATGTTGTTGCTAAAAGAGACTAAAAAACTGTAATGTATTTTAGCAAAATAGATATGAAGTTATCATTGACTATAATTCCAATACTATGATAATATCTATTGACCGCATGATCGTAAGTCATACTTTGGATATCATGAAACGTATTGCCGTAACTAGGGATCATAACGGCGATATCTGGGTATGCTCTAGAAAGTGTAATGGAAATAAGATCGTTCAAGATTAGTACTTAACTCCTCTTGACAATAGAGAGATACACACTCTAGGGCCTATCAGTATCATCGATGTCATATCATCTGGCTAGACACAGTGTGATTTATCACAAGGACATCGAGGATATGGATGAGAAAATAGGATGATATCGGTAACGAGTTTTATGTGTTATGATCAAAGAGTTTGATTAGAACAAATAACATAGTCTCAACTCGTGATATCGTTGGTATCGTGAAGTTAAGAGAATAAGTGCAATGAGTAACTTATAAGGTTCAACTCGTGAACAAATCACACAGGAGCCATCATGGGCATCCACAGTCCCGTTGTTGGTTACTGTTCAGTAAGTTCCCGAACATGTTTGTGTGTTATCGAGCCTTTACGGGTCACACGCTTAAGCCGTGCCAACCTTTAATTGAGAGAATTAATATCTTTTTATTTGTTTTATGGATGTTTGATGTCGTTACGATGTCACAGAAACATGTCTGGTGTCAATCAGAGTGGTTTCACGGAAGTTGCTATTAGAGAGAAATTATGCCGGTGTTAGGAAAAAGTTATATGAGAGGTACGGGAGAACATGAAATGTCTCAGGATGTTAGAAATATATTTCTAAAATCTGTAGATAATATCTATGATTTTATCTATTAGGGTTATATGGTTCTGGATGTGTTTCGGGGACTTTCCATAAAGGGGGTGTGCTGGAGGGGGGAGGGCAGAAATGCCCCTCATAGCCGCACCCTATTTTAGGGGGTTATCAGTTGGGCCACTGTTGTTTCACAAGTTGGTACTCATTGTCCCGGCCTTTTTTCTGAATTTATTGTAGAGAAAAAGGAGAAAAGAAAAAGGAGAAAAATAAAAAGGGAAGGAGGGAGGTGGAGTTGGACTCCACCTCACCCAATCCGAGTTAGGCTAAGAAGAAGGGGTGCAGCCACCATCATGGTGCGGCCTCCTCCTCCTAGTTCAACTAGGACTTCTCCCCTCTCCCTTTTGGAAAGTCTCCCCTCCCTCCCACTATATAAAAAAACCCAAGGCTCAAAGTAAAACACGTAATTGGCTCTCAAGCCTCTCTATCACTCTCTCTAGTAGAATTAGAGGGTCTAATTAGATCTTCTAATTAGAGCCCCTCTAATTGAATTAGAGACTCTTCTAATTGGGTTTATAGTTCTAATCTACCGATTAGACCTAGATCTAATTAGCCATTCTCTATCATGTGTTGATAACTTCTAGATTCATAAGATCTCTAATCATACTTGATTAGAGCTATCAATTAGCAACACCGGAAGGCTGACTCTTTTCATCGGTGTCGAGTCCTGGACGGCGGAGCACTGACGGGTTGACACGAGCGTACGCATGCACACCGTAAGAGGGATTACACGTGTGATCCTTGACGAGGGAAGACTTGGCGACATCCTTGCAACTAGGCCTAGTTGTGAGAATCTATGATTGTTCATATCTCTTCTACGACTACATCGAAACCATTGCCTGATGAGTCGTGATTCTCATCCTTGCATGTATGGGAATGCCTCGTTATCTGCATAGTGATCTTCATGGAATACGTAGGGAAATTTTTTAAAATCTACAACGTAGACCAGCAACCAGCACCCACTAAAAGCACATATTGCATAAGTCTTATGAAATCCGTAAATCTGCCATTATTACAATAAGCTAGAGAACGGATGCGGGAGTGCTTACATTGATAAGTAAGGTGCAAAATGTCTTCACATTCTTCACAATATGATTAAACCGCGACATGTAGCTGTATGGAGATTCTTTCTGCATGGTCCAGTAGGTTTTTCACTACCTCTTGTTTGGCAGCCAAGTTCCATGTACTCCTATATCTATTTTCCTGTGTTTCAAGAATCAAAGCAAATGAGGTTTTCTCCGAAGACATGATTAGTAGTTTTTTATACTTTCCAGTTTTATAATTTTTTTGTATAAAGGAAAAAAGTAAGATAAATAATAACAAACGGAATAAATTATTTGTAAGCGGGAAAGTATTGATCAAGCACTCTCACTCCCCGGAAACGGCGCCAATCTGATGCCTGCTAATCCTGTTTCTAATCCCGCATCAATTTAGGTTTATTGCAGTACTTGCAGCAAAAATTATTTTAACAGTTTTTATATCGTATCCCACAGAGAGCGTTAGGTTGGCTTCTACCGGCCCCGACAACCATGTTGTCACGTGTATTTGTACAAATACGCCTGTATATATGGTTCACACCCAAAAAATGTTTGGAAATAGCTTACTCAATAAGTTACTATGGAAACAATAATAAATGTGTGATTTATAGTACTCCTCTGATCCGAATTAGTGGTCGCAGTTTGCACTATGTCCACCTTAAATTCGCGTCTATTAAATGGGGTCGGAGGGAGTAACTAATAACAAGAACGAAAGTAAATTAAATAAGGTAGAACAAAACTGAAACTAAAATAGCGAGAACTTAACAAGGGACACTACAGGGGAGTATGAAATCATCACTAGTACTCATGTTAAAGATTAGAAAACTTATTTATCTTTAGTATATATTGTGTACGGGCTGAGCTCCATAAATTAGTGTGTCCTGGATGCCTATAGGCAACACACTACTCACAACCACTACTAGCCGAGATGACTAGAGATGCGTCTACTGGCACTAGTAATTAAGGACCTCCCCATGGATGCAATATTGGTTCTGTCGTGGGATAATCACGGCAGACGTTACTGGGGGTAACTTGTCTTGGGGCAAATCGACTCGAGTGTTTGGGATAGGGTTTAGCTCGAAGGAAACCATGGTGATTTGCGATCTGGTAACCGGCAATCAAGTCGCTGAGTCTACGATCTAAATATATTAGCTCGATACTGGGGTTACAATGGATACTCGAAATCTCTCGGTCTCGCGATCAGGTTCTTGCTCACGAAAAAGCTTGTCTAACCCTAACCTAGGGACCGGCTTATATAACATCCGGACCCCCTGGCTTACTCTCCAAGGCGCACTCTGAATCCTACCCGGACACTGCTTACAAACCCTAAACTTCCTTACCGGAACCCACAATCCGGGTTACGAGGCCTTCGTTCCTGGGCCTTCTAGAAGCTTCTTTATCCTAAACCGGGTCTTGCGCAGCGTCCTTTGGGCCGAGTTACTCCTTGGCGTTAGCCTACCGGGTTATCATCCCTCCATCAGTAGTCCCCAGAATAGCTTGGACTTCATGGGATCCTCCTTGAAGCGCACGCTATTCCCTGCAAAAATAATAAACACACAAACTCATAGAGGCCGGGTTAGGTTGCTTTAGTAAACAGCTAGGCCTAACTCCAATAGTGGTCCATATAATAACCCGGCATTCTCTAAATCCATCTTTAACTTTCCGGGTCAATGTTCCAAGGAGAATGAAAAAGACCCGGCTCACTTTGCTCATTAATTGATCCAAATATCACGGAAGAGATTCCCTTCTTATCTTGTCCGGATATTGCTCTCGGGCACTTAACGCATATCCCCAAAATCTCGGACGGGTATCCCTTATCCCGAAAATTTTGGTTCCCGCCCGTTAGCCTAGGTCCCCCCACCCGTACCTATATATAGGTACCTAGGGGGTGACCTAACCCTAACGGTCCATTGCTCCCATTCTCTTCCTCCTCTCCAGCGCACCCCCGTTCGAGCACTCAGAGCACCACCACGGAGAGCTCGCGCGCGTCGCCGGAGCAAGGCCGCCGCCGTCCGCGCTCATCCACGGCTCACCCCGCGCCGCCACCAAACTCCGCCGCCGCGTCTCCAAGCCGTCCGCCGGGAATCGCACCGGGGCACCACGACTGCGCCATCTGCCGCCGTCGCGTCCTTCTCCAATCCACGCCGGTAAGTTTCTTGCTCCCACTAATTTAGCTTTTGTTTGCACTATTTGACCTAGATTGGATCTTGGTCCACCGCGAGCCGTTTCTTGTTCCGCACCGGATTAGGTCGCATAGTTCCACGCTAGCTCGTCCAATAGCTTAATAGATGGTCACACATCACTCCCCTATCACTGTTAATCATCAATTTCTCCGCAGAATCGTCCGCAAATTTTCCAATCTAGATTCATTTCGCCCAAATTTTCCGCGGCTGTCATTGATACCCGGAAAATCCACTTCTTCCGGTTCTTTTACCTGCACTAGATACATGGGCAATCAACCTTCTTCCACAAAGGCTTTGCCAATACGTAAGTACCCCATAGTTTCTGTACTGATACTCGATACCCGGATAATTCGTAATTCTCATACTGTTTATCAATACTCGGAGAATCCATGATTTCCGAGTCTTATGCTTTGTGTCCTTTTGTCTTGTGCTTTTGCAGACTGAACGGATGGCTCCCAAGACCAAAGGGAAGCAGTCGGCTAAGCCAAGGATGACCCAGTCAATATCCGCAGCCTGGGCGCGATCCACGGTAACCAAGGCCAAGCTGGAGGAGCTGGCCGAGCTGGGCGTCCCCCCCCCCCTCAAAAGGAGATCTACTGGAGGGTGCCGGGTGACGAGACCCGGCCTTCCCCTAACCCGGACGAGGTAATTTGATTCGTCGAGCACGTGATTCGGGGGTTTCGCCCCCGGGTCACTCTTTCTTTCGTGAAGTCCTCCGCCACTATGGCCTCCGGGTGTTCGACATAGGGCCTAACTCTATGTTGAACATTACCCATTTCATTGTCCTCTGTGAGTCTTATTTGTGCATTCCGCCAAATCTGGCTCTTTTCATTGAACTCTTCCAATGCAAACCGTGCCGCAGTGCTCTTAGCTTGCGGCGGGGTCTCTATCCAGCGCCGCAAGAACTCTCCCATGCCTACTCTCACTCTCAATTCCCATGTCAAGCATTGGCAACTCTCTTTTTTCTACTGCCGAGATACCTCCCCACCCAGCGAGAGGAAACTGCCGGGTTACTCGGAGGGTCTCTTGGATCTCTCCGACACCTTCAACGCTTTCCCCTCTGAGTCGGATAGGGAAGCAATACAGCCCCTCCTCTCAAAAATAGCCGTCCTTTCTGCCCAAGGTCTCCTTGGGCTCAACTTGGTCAAGACATGGGTGGACTTCCGGATCCAGCCCAACTCCATCCGCACCAAGCTGATGTGCGATTACTCGGGGCACGTCACGGACGTGCTCCGATATTCCTCTAAAAATTATCCAGCTGGGGATACCAACAAGACCATCAAGAGTTTCTTGACGAAAAAGTTGGAGGTGACCAGGAACATCGCCGGGTTAGCGCCGTTTACCCGGGACAACCCGGCTCCAGCGGTAAACCCGATACTTAAACACTTATCCTCACACTTTGACTTGATACAATCACTAACTCTCATTCTTATGCTTTTATCTCAGGCCGACAACGTCTTTTGGAATGTTGAGACCTCCCCTTCCTCCGGAGACCCGGAAGAAGATGAAGAGCCGGCTGATAACGATGAAGGTATTATCCGGGTATTCGGTCGACTCCACTTACACCATTCCTTTTTCACATATCTCACTTTTTCTCCGACTGTACATTCCCGGCTTTCAGGGTTGGAGGACAAGGACGACCAGGAGGACCCGGAGGCTACCGAGTCCGATAAAAGCGGAGCCGAACAAGATGTGACGGTTGGGGCCAAGAGGAAGGCCAGAGGGGTAGTATCCAAGGTTCCCTACTCCCTCATGTCCTCCGAACCCTACTCTTTTGCTAACATGTGTAAACTTAACCAACAACTATCCAACTCATCACACTTGAAGGACCCTCTTCCGGCCAAGCGCAGGGTGACCCGGAGTTCCCCGGGTGACGATCCCCTCAACCCGGGCATCTCCACATCACCAGTTCGCCGTGCCGGTTCTCCTCCACCTCGTCCTTCCAACTCACCTCAACGTCACCCCTCCCCCAACCATCCACTGGCCGGGCAGTTCCGGGTTCCGCTATCGGTTCCCGTGACAGCTTCATCCGCTTCCAGCAGCGAGCTCCCACCAGATTACGATGTGAACACCGGGTGAGTCTTTGCTATATGATATCCTTGTATACTTGATAATTTTCATCCATTGTCGCTAACTATTTCTCTCTTTTTTCCTTAGCGCCCAAGTCACACTTAGTCACCCGGAGAACATGGAGACAGATAACCGGGAGACGGAGGGGCCGACTGATGATATGGACGCCGCGACTGGCGGTGATGTTGAAGACACCCAGGAATAAGGCCCCTTGGGTGACCCGGCTCGCCAGGAAGCCGGGTCTCCGAAGCCATCTGAAGAAGCTGAGGACGAGGAGGTTGAGATCCTGGAAACAAAGACGGTTCTCCAAACCCGGACACCCAGACAGTCCGGGTCTCGACCCCAAAGTCGGGGAAAGTTCACCCGCCAGGCGATTAAGCTGCCGGCTCTTCTGGTGTCAGGCCCGAAGACATGACGTTCTCCCAGATGCTTGATGCCCTGCACACCTTGAGGGCCGATGAAGAAAATATCTTAGAAGCTTTGATAGCTAAACATGAGGTAAATCCGAATAATATTGCCTGTATCCTTATCTAGTCCCCAAGTTCCGAGTGAATTTATTGATAATTTTCTTGGAACTTCGTAGTATATCCGACTAATCCTTCCTTGTGTCTCCACTCAGGCGTTCGTGACCCAATCCGAGAAAAAATTGGCGAAGGCCACCAAGCTCGTTGAGAAGGAGGCGGCTCTGCGTGAGTCGGCTGAAGCTGAGGCTAGGAGGAGTGGGAAGATCACGAGGAAGTATAGGAGGAGGGCTCATGCAGCAGAAGATGAGATGACAAAGCTTTCTGTTCAAATTGCCGATACGTATCGTGCTTTGACTGGTACGATTGCTAACTTGATAATTATGATCCGGATTCTCATTCTGATAAATAGTCGGATTTCCTTACTCGTTTTTTCCTATTCTCTGCAGGTCCGGATGAGGTAATCCCGGATGAAGATGATATCACCAAGCTAAAAACCATCAAGAGCACTATCCGGCAGCTGTGCGCCGGAACCAAATGGATCCTTCAGGAGTTGAGGTGGCCGGGTTCCGGGCACGGCAACCTGAAGATGCTGCTGGACGCTTGCTCCACCGTCCCTGAGTGGATTGGACACTGGAAACGATCGTCCTGCCGGGTTGGGGTAACCCGGGGTCTCGCGCTGGCTAAGGCGTATTTTCCCAAACTCGAGCCGGCCAAGCTTATAGGCGGGTTTCCTGAGTTTAACCACGACGGGTCCAAGTTCTCCGTGAAGAATTTCAAGGCCATCCAGAAGGAAATCCGTCACCCGGCCAGCATAATTGCCGATGGTTTGGACCTTGGTGTCATTATTCCGGCATATGATTCTCATGACAAGGCTATCAAGTCGGATCTTCCCAAGCCATACGATATGCTGGCCCGATGGAAGGCGGAGGCTGCCCAGTTGAGAGAGGAGGCCGCGAAGAAGAAGGCTGAGGCCGATTCTGCGCCTGCTACCTCCACACCAATCGTCCCTCCTCCCGCACGGGCCGGCACTACTGCTGATCCGGGTGCTGCTGCTACCAAGAGTGTTGAAGAGCAAGTCAAGGGACAGGACCCGGCTGGCAAGGGAAAGGAGAAGATGGATGCCTCAGCCCAAGATGCCGAGTGATATTTGCTATCCACTGTCATCAAATACGTCATTCGGCCAATGGGCCTTTTAAACAATTGTTTTTGATGGTGCGCCTGTGCACCTTTGATACTAGTATCGAGACTTGTAATGCACTTTAATGCCTTGATATATCTCGTGGCTCTTCTGGCCTTTGGATGATTTTGATATTTATCTGCCTTTGAGCTCATTTATTCTTGATATTCCGACTTACTTTATGGTTCCTTTTGTGAGACTCGGTTTCCGGTTTTCGCGGGTTTTGACAGGTGGACTTTTCTCCAAGTCCCCAAGTCTCGGATTTTTGGGTTTTTGAGCTTAATAGCTAGATAATTTGTTTCTTTTTTTCAAAATCCCCAGTCCCCAAGGCCCAAACTTCCGAGTCTAGGGTGTTAGGTCTTTCAAATAGAACAAATTGTCTTTGCTAAAGCCCAAAACCTGGAGCCGTTTCACATAGGTTTTGAAGTTATGCTTAATAAACAGTGAGTTTCCGGTTATTAACCCTGTACTCTGCATAACTTGTGGTTTAGATGACCCTTTTGGCTCTCTTGTACTGTAAGCCGGCTTTCGCGTGGATAATCATGTTGCTACATCTATACGAAGACATGGTCAGGCAAGTCCCATTGGGCATCATGACTGATTGTGATCATATGCGAGCAAATCATGCCACTTTAGTGCGAGTCACATCGAGCTTAAGTAAGAAAAGTCAAGAAAGTTTGGCTCCTTTGTCCGGTTATAAGCTTGCTGCCGTACTCGTTTGCGAGTAGTCGGCCCTTATAACTCATAGGCATCATGGTCGGGTCTTTGAGTTTGTAACTGTGCTATTCAAGCAATCAGCCCCCAAGACCTAAATATATGCAAACTGCTAAAGAAGCTAATGTACTAAAAAACAGTATTACCTGGAAGAAAGATAAAAAGCATAACAAAAATAAAAAGTGATAAAGACACATGAAAAGGAAATAATATATTGTTTAACCATCTCTTTATTGATAGGAGAAAAGTTAGGTCAGCAGGCCGCCTCATTAAAAACCTTCCAGTCCCCTTAGGTACCCTGGATAGGAAAAGAGTGCGTCTGAAACCTGCTGCCTGTTACATCGTGCGATTCCACTTTATGAATCTAGGCTATACTAAGTATAGTAGGGACGCAGCTGAGCCACGTTCCATGGTCTTTCTTTCTCTTGCATAGATGAAGTGGTATGAGCGGTGTCATTAACCGTAGCCGACTCCTCCCGTGCATCTATCAAGTAATATGATCCATTGTGCAGATTCCGGCTTATGATGAACGGTCCTTCCCATGGCGGTGATAACTTGTGTTTTCCTTCCTTTGATTGTACCAGGCGCAGAACCAGGTCTCCTTCCTGGAAGACCCGGGTTTTTACGCGTCGGCTATGATATCTCCGCAAATCCTGCTGATATATGGCTGATCTCTCCAAAGCTTGTTCCCTTTCTTCTTCTAGCATATCCACGGATTCTTGCCGGGTCTTCTCGTTCTCCACGATGTAAACCGATACTCGAGGCGAGTCATGGATAATATCACTCGGCAATACTGCTTCTGCACCATAAACCATAAAAAACGGTGTCATCTGGGTAGATCTGTTAGGTGTGGTGTTGATACCCCAAACCACTGAAGGTAACTCCTCGACCCATGCACCATCAGCTCTGATACACGGGACTCATAACCGTGGCTTTAATCCACGAAGCAATTCCTGATTTGCTCTTTCCACTTGTCCATTAGCCTGTGGGTGGGCCACTGAGGCTATGTCCAAACGGATGCCATTGTTTCCACAAAACTTTTCCATCTCGCCAAGGTACATGTTGGTTCCATCTTCGGTAATTATGCTGTGTGGATATCCGAACCGATAGATAATCCTTTTCAGGAACTTGACTGCTGTAATTGCTTCACAATTGGTAACTGGCATTACCTCGACCCACTTGGTAAACTTATCAACTGCCACTAAGAGATGTGTCTTTTTGCAAGGTGACATGTGGAAGGGGCCAACCATATCCATACCCCAAACAGCGAACGGCCAGGTTAACGGGATAGTCCGCAGTTCCATAGCCGGCACATGGGTTTGGCGAGCGTACCTTTGACATCCATCACACCTTGCCACCAAGCGCTCTGCGTCTGCTAGGGCCGTGATCCAGAAGAAACCGTGTCGATAAGCTTTGGCCACTAGGGATCTCGTGGATGCATGATGCCCACAATCTCCTTCATGGATCTCCTTGAGGATCTGTCGGCCTTCTTCTGGTGCTACACAGCACAAAAAGACTCCTGCTGCACTTATTTTGTACAACTCCCCATTGATGATAGAATATCCTTTTGCTCTCCTCAGAATTTGTCTTGCTAATACCTCCTGCCGTGGTAACTCGCCCCGTGATAGGTAGGCCAGGAACGGCTCTGTCCACTCGGGAACAGCACGTACTGTGGCCACGAGCTCCAAATCCGGGTCTTGATTTGCCAGTTCTTCCTCAGACTCGGTTTTAACTGATGGTCGCCATAGCTCATCCAGGAAAACATTGGGTGGAACCGGCTCTCTGCGCGAGCCGAGTCTGGCAAGTGCGTCTGCTGCCTCGTTTTTTCTTCTGTCTATGTGCTCCACCTCATACCCGGAAAAACATCCGGCAACCCTGTCCACCTCTCTGCGGTATGCTGCCATAGTTGCGTCTTTTCTATCCCAAGTTCCTGAGACCTGTTGTACCACAAGATCCGAATCTCCAAAGCATCGTATCCTCTTAATGTTCATCTCCTTGGCTACCTTTAAGCCATGCAATAGGGCCTCATACTCGGCCACATTATTGGAACAATCAAAATGAATCTGCAACACGTAACTTAACTTGTCTCCTTTGGGTGATGTTAGCACCACTCCAGCCCCTGATCCCTCGTACTGCTTGGAACCGTCAAAGTGCATTATCCAAGACTCGGAATTTGGAGCCATGGTGGGCATGCCTGTGTGAGTCCAATCATTAATGAAATCGACTAGAGCTTGAGATTTGATTGCTGACCTGGGCTCATAGTTGATGTGATAATCTCCCATCTCGATCGCCCACTTGGCTATTCTGCCTGTTGCGTCCGAGTTTCTGATGATATCCGGCATTGGTATAGAACTGACCACTGTTATGGGGTGTTCCTGAAAATACGGCTTCAGTTTCCGGCTGGCCATGAAGACCCCGAAAACCAGCTTTTGCCAATGTGGGTAGCGCTGTTTTGCCTCTGATAATACCTCGCTGACATAATAAACCGGCCTCTGGACCGGGTGATCTTTCCCATCCTCCTTACGCTCGACGACAACCACTTCGCTAACCGCCCGGGGCCCGGCTGCAACGTATAATAGCATGGGCTCTTTAGGACCCGGGGCTGCTAGGACTGGTGCCTCGGATAACTGCTTCTTTAGTGCTTCGAACGCCTCGTCCGCCTCTTGATCCCATACGAATTTATCCGATTTCTTCAAGAGCCGGTACAAGGGTATTGCCTTTTCTCCGAGTCTGGATATAAACCGGCTGAGCGCTGCTATGCACCCTGTGAGCTTCTGAACATGCTTCAAATTTTCCGTCTTTTTCAGACTTTGGATAGCTTTGATTTTATCCGGATTTGCCTCAATTCCTCTCTCAGAAACGATAAAGCCAAGTAATTTCCCGGCTGGGACTCCAAAGACACACTTTGTTGGGTTAAGTTTCATCTTGTACCTTCTCAGATTCTTGAACGTTTCCTTTAGATCATCAATAAATGTCTCCGCTTTCCTGGTCTTGATCACCACATCATCCACGTATGCGTGAACGTTGCGTCCAATTTGGTCCTCAAAGCACTTCTGAATACACCGTTGATAGGTTGCACCAGCGTTCTTCAATCCAAATGTATTGGTCTTGTAACAGAAGGCCCCAAAAGGGGTTATGAACGATGTTTTCTCTCAGTCTTCCTTCTTGAGCTTGACCTGATGATACCCGAAATATGCGTCCAGAAAACATAATAGGTCACTTCCAGCTACTGCGTCAATGATCTGATCTATCCTTGGTAGTGCAAACGGATCCTTTGGGCAATGCTTGTTGAGACTTGTATAATCGATGCACATTCTCCACTCATTGGTCTTTTTCATCACGAGAACCGGGTTTGCTAACCAGTCCGGGTGAAATACTTCCATGATAAAGCCGGCTGTAAGAAGCCGTGCGATTTCTTCTCCTATAGCCTTCCTTCTTTCTTCATTCATTTTTCTTAGGCCCTGCTTCACAGGCCTGGACTTGGGATCAACGTGCAAACTGTGCTCTGCCAGTTCTGTAGGGATACCCGGCATGTCGCTGGGCGTCCAGGCGAACACATCCTGGTTCGAACGAATGAACTCCACAAGTGCTTTCTCCTGTTCGCTGTCCAAGTTAGATCCTATAGCAAATTGCTTGGAGGGGTCACCCTCGACGAAAGCCACCATCTTGGTGTCCTGCGCTGCCTTGAACTTCGCCCTCTCATCTTCAGTATTCGGTCTTTTTAACGCTGTTCTGTCATCCGGGTCTACTTGAGACCGGTAATACTTGAGTTCCTCTTTTCTGCAGGCTTGTTCAGCCATTGCTGCATCTCCTTCATCGCACTCAGCCGCTATATCCCGATTCCCATGTATAGTGATGGTCTGCTTTGGACCCGGGATTTTTAGCTGTAGATACACATAACATGGCCTGGCCATGAACTTAGCGTAAGCCGGCCTTCCGAATAGCGCGTGATAAGGGCTGCGCAACTTGACCACCTCGAAAGTGAGCCACTCAACCCGGAAATTGTCCTTCGATTCTCCAAAAGCTACCTCCAGTGTGATTTTTCCCTCGGGGCACGCTGAGTGACCCGGTACTATCCCGTGAAAAACTGTCGAACTCTTGTGTAGCTGGGACTCCTTGAGACCCATGCGTAGAAAGGTTTCCCAATATAAGATATTGATGCTACTACCGCCATCCATTAAGACCTTTTTCAGCTCATAACCATTAACCTGCGGCGCAACCACCAATGCTAAGACTCCCGGGTGTTCTATCCTTTCCGGGTGATCCCTTCTGCTCCATGTTACGTCCTGCTCTGACCATCTCAGGTATCTCGGAACGGCCGAGGCAACTGAGTTTACCGCCTTTTTCAGTATCCTTTTATCCTTGTTGGAAATTCCTGTAGTATGTACGTGGTATTGTCCCAACTGCTTGGGGTTGGCCTGGAAACCTCCAGCTCCCCCCTGGTTATTACCCGGATTTCCGCCTGCCGGGTTGCCAGCTGGGGGTGGGCCGTGGCCCGGGTTTCCACCCGGACCCGGTCCTCCTCCCCGACCTGCACCTCGCATAGCCTTGTTTATTTCCTTGTTCTTCCATCTCTGTAGGTCCGCATATTGCTCCAATGAATGGTTAGCCGGCCTACCGTTTCTGCTGTGCTTTGGGCACGCCATCCTGAAGATATCCCAATTGTTACCCGGCCTTGGCGGTCCTTGATAATTTCCTCCATTCTGGTTTCCTCCATTGAAGTTTCCTTCTGCCCTAGGTCTCGAAGACCCGGCTTCTGTGCTAGCGACAAACTCGGAGCTTCCCTCAAACGGGCGCTTATTATGGTTGTTCCCATTGTTACCTCCATTGTTACCCGGCGTTGATCCATTGCCGGTTCTTCCATTGTTGCTTGTGTTTGCTTTTGCTTTCTTGTCATCGATATCCTCTTCTGTAGTATCTGTTGCAGCGTGCTTGTTGCATGCATCCATTAGCTCTCCCATCGTAACCTCTGAAGCATTTCGACTAGATTTCATGCGAGTTAACTTTTGCACTAAAGGTATGTACTTGCACGTCTTTGCCATCGCTTGTAACGCATCCTTGGGCTGAATATCTGTAGATGAGTGAAGTATCTCCATGACCCGGCGCACCCAACTGCGCGCCGATTCTCCCTTCTTCTGGACACACCGCTCTAGGTCATCAATAGTAAATAGCTTTCTGCACGTCCCATGAAAGTGCTTGATAAACTCAGTTTTCAACTCCTCCCATGACTTGATGGATCCCTCCGGTAGATTATTGAACCATAATTTTGCTGCTCCTTCTGACATCATTAGGTACATGAACTTGGCTTGAAGATTTTCAGTTGCGTTGAGAATTGACATTGCCATCTCATAACTGCTCAACCTTGTTTCTGGATCCATAGTCGGCTCATAATTCACTACTTTACCCGGTTCCTTGAATTTATCCGGGTAAGCCTCAGCTCTGATGTTATCCGACAGGCACTTAGGCCCAGCGAGATTAGTCGGAACCGGCCTTACTCGGGAAACGTGTGATCCTGCGGGGGGGGGCGGCTGGACGCGGCACTGCTGCTGGTCCATGCACTGCAGACCCGGCCGCGGCTCTCCTCGCTCTGGAACTATCCACAATGGCTTGCGCCGCTGATGCTGCTGGTACTGCTTGAACACGGGGAGGAGGCGGCATTTGCTGCTGCTCTGCCCTCCGTCGCGCTGAGCTTGTGTGAATATTGCCGGTATTGGCTCGTTGCTGGCTGATATACGGTGTCCCATGCATTCCACTTCTGTTGTCCGGGTAATTAACTTGCTGTGCCACTGCCGTATGCAATAAATCGATCGCCCGTCGGGTCTGCTCCACATGGGGTGACTCTCTTACGGGGATCTGATTCAATGCTAACGTTGCAGCATACACGTTATCCATGGGGTTGTTGTAATGACCTGCTGGCGTGCGAAACCGCGATGGTGGTGGTGGTGGTAATGTATTGCCGGCAGTAACTCCAATCTGTACTATGGGTAACCCGGCCTGCGTGTTTACTGGTTGTGCTCCTCCAGTTGCGGGTTGATGTACAGTTCCTTGGTTTGCCGCTGGAATCGGCTGATCCTGTGGTGTGATAAATAGTGTGGCCGGGTTTATAACTCCACCCGTTGCCGGTAATCTGGTCTGGTGTCTTTGACGCACCCTGGTTGTCTCTTCTCGGAGCCGGTTCTCCAATGCATCTAGATCGCGCTGGCGCGCAGCTACCCCTTGTTTTTCTGCTTCCACTTGCCTTCTCTGTTGTTCCAATGCACGACGGGCTACATCCAGATCCCTAACACGTTCCGCCGCGTTTTCCGGGGTTATGACTGTGGCTAGAACGGTGGGATCCAGGATCAGGTTGTTGTTGAACAGGACCGGGTGTTGCGGATTTGAAGGACCCGCCCCTGGAGTCCGGTTTGCCAGATATCCGAACATGTTTGCTTGCAACTCGCTATCCGCCGCATGGCTGGTAACTGATGCCGATTCTCCATCGACCCGGGTTAAAACCGGGTTTCCGTCAACCGGATTTTGCTGCTGGGCCAATGCTTGTGTTGTTCCGACGGCGGACGTGGTCACGTTCCCCTGATTAAGATTGGTTGCGGAGGCCGTGTAAACCGCGACCTGGCGCACAATGCTTGGCGCAGATTCATATTCTTCCTCATCATCGCTGTCTTCCTCGTACCGGTCCTCCAGCAGGTGCAGGATGGACTCGGTGTCATCTTCTCTCATAACCCGGCCACGCGGGGTCCATGCCGGATCATCCGGATGTTCCCTCTTCGTGGTGGGCTCTTCTGCCGGATCTACCGTCCCGACCGATTCCTCCCCATCGGACTGAACGCAGGTGGCCTCCCCTGACACAGAATCAAATCCAAAATCGTCAGGAGCTAAACCGGAAGTACGTACCATGCCAATGAAGACGTTGATCCGGCCGATTGTCACGACAGATCCGGATTCGAGCAGATTCGACTCAGGCCCCCAGCCAAAATCGTCCACCATCTTTTCTCCTTCGGGGTTGGTGTAGATCTCGCCGACGACGAGGTTCTTCATGTTCTCCCGAGCTTCTCCCGTGATGTAAATACCCTTGGACGTAGGCCCCACGGTGGGCGCCAACTGTCATGGGATAATCATGGCAGACGTTACCGGGGGTAACTTGTCTTGGGGAAAATCGACTCGAGTGTTTGGGAGAGGGTTTAGCTCGAAGGAAACCATGGTGATATGCGATCTGGTAGCCGGCAATCAAGTCGCCGAGTCTACGATCTAAATATATTAGCTCGATACTGGGGTTACAATGGATACTCGAAATCTCTCGGTCTGGCGATCAGGTTCTTGCTCACGAAAAAGCTTGTCTAACCCTAACCTAGGGACCGTCTTATATAACATCCAGACCCCCTGGCTTACTCTCCAAGGCGCACTCTGAATCCTACCCGGACACTGCTTACAAACCCTAAACTTCCTTACCGGAACCCACAATCCGGGTGACGAGGCCTTCGTTCCTGGGCCTTCTAGAAGCTTGTTTATCCTAAACCGGGTCTTGCGCAGCGTCCTTTGGGCCGAGTTACTCCTTGGCGTTAGCCTACCGGGTTATCATCCCTCCATCAGGTTCTTTTAGTCTCTGTTACTATCACATTGGAGACCAACAAAATGGAGGAGCGAGTTTCTGTCCTATCTACTCACTCTACACTCTTCATCAAACCAATACTAACAACCTTTCAAGACATGTAAGCATATATTATGAGGTGCATATCTCACGATAGCAGAAACAATCATTACTACACAACATAAAGTTCAAGACAAACAAATAATCCACTCATATAATAGAGAAACTATGGTTCATTAATATCCCCAAATAAACTACTCAAGTGCTGAGGTACAAGACATCGTGTGGTGCAACATATGAATAATGGATGAATATTGAGACAGTACATGAAGTAATCTACAACAAGGTATGAGATTACAACGAGATGGATGGATGAATCGATGACGGTGGCGTAGATGATGATGTAGATGTCTTGTCCTCCTTCTCCCAACGCCTTGATCTCCAATGGATGATGAGGTGGTATTTATGTGGTGGATGGCAGTGTGGCGGCGGAAGCCATCCGGGGGGCGCATGAGGACCTCCTCTCTCTGTGGATTTCCCCCTCCTTATATGGTCTTCTAGGCCGGTTCGGTGTTTCATGGAACAATCGTACTGAATTAGGGGATTGGCCCTTCACGAAAGATGCTTGGTTTGACGTCATGATGTCGAAAATGCTTGGTATGGTGTCTGCTACGGTTATTGCCACCGTACCAGTTTCTCATTAAAGTTTCTGGAAACTTGTATTGGACGTTATTTCTTCATACGAACTCCGTTTTGGGTGTTCTTTTGGACTCGTTGAACTCATACGGACAAGGAGCACAATATCATGTTGTTAGATCTTGATTTTGGCCTTGTGGAGGCGTGCATCTGATGTATTCCCTTTTGTCACTTCATCTCCTTTCATCATAATTGGTTGCCACCTACACATACATAGACAAAAAGGTAAGGAAAAAACAATTAAAATTCCAATAAAAACATATAGTTGTGAAAAGCTCACCGGAAATATGAGTTGGTGTTGAAACCAACATAAAAAGGTACAGGTCAATATAGAACAATGCCAAAATCTCAATGTAAACATAGGAAGAATAGTGTATGAAATGGACGCATCACCCATCTCGTGCCACTAGGACGTTGATTCGACGCAATAAAAAAATCCCCACAACCGCCACATTGCACGGGCTTTGCCTGACGGCATCTGCCGATGGCGGCAAGGGGGCGAAGGGCGTGGAGAAGGGGCTGATGGGGGGAGGCGTTAGGGTCTTACACACCGGTGCCGCTCAGGACGTCACGTGACCAAGAGGAAAAGCTCCTAGCTAATGACTGATGTGTTGTTGGTTTTTTCCTGGCTCCCATGCCACTCGTCTGCGGCTATGTGAACAAGAAACTCAATATGTTGTTATATGTTGATGGTTTTACATTTGATGAGATACATACTACTAGTTGCTTCCTAGGGGAGGCGTTTTGGCTCTAAGGTAAATATGCACCCTATATTAAAAATACGTTTAAAACGTATTTTGCAATGTAACAAAATGCATAAAGATGTTCACTCATGATATTAACATTCTTTGTATTCACAAATTCGTTTCACCACAAACCATCATATTTTTCGGCTTGTGTAAAAGATACAAAAGTTGGTGCTAAAATAAGACTTTTTCACTAGATATTCTTTGTGTTCTTATACACGACACAAAAAATGTTGGTTTTTTTGTGAAATGACTTTGTGCACACATATTATGTTAAGATCTATGCGCAATTTATTTTTTTTTGAATTTTTTGATGTTTCATTTTTTTTAATACGGTGCATAAAATGGATTTATGTTGCTTTCTTTCTTATTGAAGGCTCCAAGATTAAGTCTTGCTAGTTAGGCCTATGATGTAAGCACTCCATTTTTTACAAATCACTTTTCAAATTATGTATACATGTCTAATGATTGCTAAATACTATCATTAGCTTGGTTGGATCAAATATCTTATGCTAATTAAATAGTTGACTTTGTGTCTACAGTCACTGACGAAGACATGGATCCTGGACCCTGCGGGTAAGGACACCCCATCTCAGGCCCAAGGTTAAGGCCCAAGAAGAGGAGCCCTTGGAGTATTCCAGAAGGCCCATGTGAAGCCCACCCGCACTAACTTGCGGGTTAAGTTTGGAAATATATAACCGACCTAAGGTTAGAGTTCGATTCCTCTCCGGGTAGGGTTTGAGACCTGGCCGCCTATACAAGGCCAGGAGAGCCACCGGAAGAGGACCAAGCAACATCGCAACACTAAAGCCTTGAACTCGAGATCATACTCTCGATTCGAGCAACCACCATTGTAACCGATCTACTCATTAATACAGATCGATAGAGGCAGGAGTAAGGGTTTTACCTCTATGAGGGCCCCGAACCTGGGTAAATCTCGCCCCCCTGTCTAGCCGACGATTCCACCAGCGCTCATGAGTTCTCCGGGTCGAAACCCGATAGGTTCACCTAAGGGATTTGTAGAGTCAGAGATTCGACAATTGGCGCCGTCTGTGGGAACGGCGGGCGCTGGATCACCGGCATCTTCGGCTTCATCGACAACCAACTCCCATTGGAAACCATCGACTACGGTTCCGAACAATCCTATACGGATCGGATCTGTCGTGGTCACACCTCACTCGCCGGAGTCACGCCCGGTATTCGAGGATCTGGAGAAGAGCGTCACCTTGACGTTCGGGAGCCTAAAGTTCGTGACCAACAAAGACGGAATCCTCCACTTCTCGGAAGAATCAGAATCTGAATTCGAAGCCGTCGACTCGCGCCGTCATCTGGAGAAAAGTGGCGAGTCCGTCCGCTTCAACGCCAACGACTACCATACCCTCTCGACAGAGGAACCTTCAAGAGTTCAAAGGAACTTTTGATCTACGCCTAGGACACACGAGCCTCGACTGGCCCAAGTCTGCATGGCAGGATCGGAACAAACCCCGGAAACGGAACATAGCACGGCAGAGCGCAACATAATCGGCGTCTCACGGGAATCTTGGAACCGAGCGAAGGAGGCTATGTGAACGAGCAAGCCACCCGCAGCCGGAGCTTTACACGAAGACATGGTTGCCTACCACTATCACCTAGTGAGAGCAGCCACGACCATCAAAGACGCTCGGATAGATCTGGCCCGCCGAAGAAGAGCAGCGGATGAGTCAAGTCAAAGACGAGCCGGGCTGTCCCTAACACCCTCGGTCGGAACCCGGCCCACGAGGAAGGGGCACGCATCTACATCCAGGAACAATGAATCCCTAGCCGGGACCAGCAGATCGATCACTCCTTCTCTCATGCGAGTCGATGACGACGGCAACGTCTACCCGCAAACTCCCGCTGCCGCGGTTCTAGCCGCAGCAACTTACATGCAGATGAATCAACCGACGGAAAGTGACCCTCGGGCGGAGCAGTATAAACAAGTGCGCAAGGGACTAGGACTGGCAGCCGCAAGGCTCGCCGCCTATGACCGCAAGAAAGCCGCAGAGCAGCTGGAAAAGGAACATGAGAAAGAGAAAGAGAAGGAGAAAGAGGCGTCCCGCAAACATAGGAGCTCTTCGCCAAGAAGGGACAGGTCGCCGCGTCGTGGCCGAGGAAAAGAAGCCCGGCGCCGTGATGACAGTCGAAGCAGCAGCGAAGGCAGTCCGAGAGACAAAAGCTCACGACATCACAGCAGACACTCGCGAAAGCGAAGCAAGGAGCCAAGGAAGGACGCCGACTGCGACCGGCCAGGACATGACGTGCGATCTGACATCGCACAAAATAACGTAGATAAGGCAAGGGCTTCGCGATATCACGGGCTCTCTTCGTCCAGCTCCTCGGATGACGAAACCTGCGGTGCGCTTTGCTTTGCCCGCAGCATCCGCGAAGCGCCTCTACCCAGAAGATTCAAGCTCAGCATGGAAGTGACAAAGTACGACGGCTCACTCAAGCCCTCTCAATGGCTAAGCGATTACCTCACGGCAGTAAAATGCCAACGTGGGAACAAGAACACAGCTATGCAATATCTCAATTTGCATCTCGTTGGCGCGGCCCACAGTTGGCTGGAAAGAAGACCAAGATCTTGTTACGCATCGTGGGATGACTTGCACCGTGACTTTTGCAAAAATTTCCAGTCGACTTACAAGAGGCCGGCCACCATCGAAGAACTGCGAGCATGCAAGCAGAAAAGCGGTGAGTCTACCCGCGAATATATCCAGCGATGGACCACGCTCAGGAACACTGCGGGAACCATCTCGGAAGAAGTGGCGATTGAAGCCTTTGCGAAAGGAGCCCGAGGAACTGCTTTCAGAGAAGAGCTAGGCAGGGCTGCACCCAAAACTATTGGAGAGCTAATGATCATAGCCGAAAAGTGGGCTAACGGAGAAGACGCAGTGCTCAACGAGAGAGCATCATCACCTGCGCACGATGAAGACCGTCATGGACGAAGGAAGAGGAGGAAATATTACGATCACGAGGATCGAGAGGAGCTAGTAGCGGCGGAATTCACGCGAAGCCGCGATTCCGGTCGCCGTGGGAATCGCGAGTGGAGACCGAAGGCTGAAGAAAAGTCTCCCGAGGAAGACCTCGACGCATACTGCTCGCTACATCTATTTATAGATAAGCGCACGGGCAAAACTAAGGCAACACACCTTCTTAAGGATTGCGGAAAGTTTATTGACATCTCGGAAGCCCTCGCCAGAAAAAGATCCGCAGCCACTCAAAATTACCCACCGCTTCCAGGAGGAGGCCACCAAGGATTCCAGCCGCCACAACCCCTACCTCCACCAGCAAATCCAAACATGGCATTGGCTGCACTGCCAGCACCACCTGCACAAAACTCCGGGGCCAATGCATACCCGAATCCAGCAGGGCAACTCGCGATGATCCAGAAGGTATGTCCATCCCGCAGAGCTCAAAAGACTAACACAAGGCAGTTGTGCATGGCTGTGCAGACTCCGCCAACAAAGCCCGAGTACTTGAAGATGGCGGATCAACCGATCACATTTTCGATGAAAGACCACCCACCACGAGTCCATCGACCAGGACACGCCGCCCTCGTCATCCAAGCACAGATTGGCAACTACGACTTGGCCCGCATATTCATGGATGGTGGCAGTGGCATCAATATTATTTACGCGGATACACTCCGTCGGATGAACAGGAACCTAGACGGCCTTGCGGAATCAGAAACATCCTTCCACGGGATAGTTCCGGGAAAGGCAATCCGTCCACTCGGAACAATCAACTTAGAAGTTGTGCTGGGCACTAAAAGCAACTACAGAAGAGAATTCCTCGACTTCGAAGTCGTCGAGTGGCCTTCACAGTACCACGCCATTCTTGGTCGAACAGCGTTCGCCAGATTCATGGCAGTACCACACTACGCATACCTGAAGCTCAAATTACCTGGAGAATACGGTGTGATCACCATCAACGGAGACTTTCAGAAATCCAACAAGTGCGACATTGAATTCAATGAGATCGCAAAATCTTTCGGGATGCAAGAAGAACTTCAAGAGCTGGCAAAAACCACGGATCACTCCGTGATGCCCCTCACGAAGAAAAACGCGCCTGAGCTAGAGTTCAGCGCCAACAGTGACACCCAAAAGCATCAAGTACACCCGACAGATTCTGCCAAGACAGCAATGGTCTCAACCACCCTCTCGCTAGCATAGGAAAGCGCGCTCGTCGAACTCCTCGTGAGTACTGGGAAATTTTCGCCTGGCAGCCTTCAGATATGCCAGGAATACCCAGGGAGTTTGCCGAGCATTCACTCGAAGTCTTTCCAGATGCCAAACCCATCAAACAGACTACTCGACGATTTTCAGAACCCAAGCAGAAAGCGCTTGGAGAAGAATTAAACAGATTGCTAGCAGCAAATTTCATCAGGGAGATCAAGATATCCACCTGGTTAGCAAACCCAGTGCTGGTCCCCAAGAAGAACACGGACATCCTTCGGGTATGCATCAACTAAACGTCATTAAACAAGCATTGCCCCAAGGATAACTTTCCCCTCCCGCGAATCGACCAGATCGTGGACTAAACGGCAGGCTGTCAACGCCTCTCCTTCCTGGACGCCTATTCGGGCTACAATCAGATCCGGATGAAACGGGGGGACGAAGAAAAGACAACATTCATCACACCACACGGTGTATATTGCTGCACGACAATGCCCTTCGGGCTCAAGAACGCAGGCGCAACATATCAGCGCTGCATGCAAAAATGCCTCGCCAAGCTCATTGGCAAGAACGTAAAAGTGTACGTTGACGACATTGTCATCAAGACTCGAGTTGAGGACACACTCCTCGAGGACATTAGAGAAACATTCGACGCCCTCAACACATACATGATCAAGCTCAACCCGACAAAATGCGTCTTCGGCATCCCAGCAGGAAAACTTCTCGGCTACCTGGTATCCGCCAGAGGCATCGAAGCCAACCCAGAGAAAATACAAGCAATCTTGACTATGAAGGTGCCAAGCAATCTACGCGGAGTCCAGCAGCTCGCAGGGCGACTAGCCACTCTGAGCAGGTTCATCGCCCGATTGGGAGAGCAAGCGCTACCCTTCTACAAGCTGTTGAAGAAGACGGACAAATTCGAGTGGACACCAGAAGCTAAACAAGAGTTCGCAGATTTGAAGCGATCGTTGCAAAGCAGGCGCGTCCTTGCAACACCGCAAGAAAGGGAGCCACTCTACTTATACCTAGCCGCCACAAACCAGGTCATCAGCACAGCAATCGTAGTCGAACGACCTGAGGAGGGCAAAGCATACGGAGTCCAACGACCGATCTATTACATCAGTGAAGTGCTCTCGCCATGCAAGCAACGATATCCTCATTACCAGAAGCTCGCATATGGAGTTGTTCTTACAGCCCGAAAGCTCAAGCACTATTTCCAGGAACACGCCATCACAGTGGTTAATGATGCGTCACTCAGGACAATCATGAACAACCCTATGGCATCCGGAAGAATAGCCAAATGGAGCATCGAGCTGGACGCTTGGGACATCACTTATACAGGACGCAACGCAGTCAAATCCCAGGTACTCGTGGAATTCTTAAGCGAGTGGACAGAGTTACAAACGCCCGGACCGCCTGAGTACATGAGCAACTGGATAATGTACTTTGACGGATCCAAAAGAAACGAAGGAGCAGGAGTTGGAATCGTCCTCATATCGCCTAGGGGAGACAAGCTGCAATACGTCCTACGATTGGACTTTCCACCCGATGATCCAGCATCGAACAACGACGCAGAATATGAAGCCCTGTTGCACGGGATGAAGATGGCAGTCGCCTGTGGAGCTACCCGATTAATGATCTACGGCGACTCCAATCTCATCGTGCAGCAAACAATGAAAGAATGTGACGCAATTGCTGAAAACATGATCGCATATCGCGACATGTACAACCTACTCGAAGGGAGCTTCAAAGGATGCGAGCTGAAGCACATTGCGAGATCTAGCAACGAAGAAGCAGATAGACTAGCAAACATGGGTTCCACAAACACACCCATACCGCCAGGAATATATTTCGAACGGATGATCAAGCGCTCAGTCAAAGTCAAAAAAGCTGCAGGAGCACCTGCAGCACCAGAAACAGAGGTCAGCCCGCAAGTTGCCATCATCGAGCTTATTCATAATATTTCACGACAGGTTTTCCTGATCGAGCCAGTCTGGACGCAGAAATACCTCGACTACCTGTCCTCCAGACAGCTCCCGGCCGATCCTCGCGAGGCTCGACAGATAATCAGACGCAGTAAATCCTTTCGGGTAATCAACGGAGAATTATACAAGCAAAGCATCTCGGGTATACTTCAGCGCTGCATCGCACCCGAAGATGGCAAAGAATTACTCCAGGACATCCACCAAGGAGACTGTGGGCATCACGCTAGTTGGAAAACAATCATGGGAAAAGCATTCCGAGCAGGATTCTATTGGCTCACGGCAGCCAAGGATGCAAAGGAGCTAGTCGAACGATGCAACGCTTGCCAGCGATTCGCACCAAGACCACATGCACCAGCTACGGAATTGCACATGATACCCATCGCCTGGCCTTTTGCACAGTGGGGGCTAGACATGGTAGGACCGCTACGCAAGTCCACGCCAGGTGGATATACACACTTGCTGGTCGCAGTCGACAAGTTTACCAAATGGATCGAGGCCATGCCAGTAACTTAAGCTAGCGCCCAATGCGCCGTCAAGTTCCTCGATTCCATCGTATGCAGATTTGGGGTACCACACGATATCATTACAGACAATGGCACAAACTTCACGGCAAAGGAAACACAACAGTTCTGCGAGGAAAAGGGCATCAACTTCAAGTTTGCTTCAGTTGCTCACCCGCAAACGAACGGACAAGTCGAAAAGATCCAACGGCTTAGTTTCAGCTGGCATCAAGAAACGTCTACTTGATCCTCTACAACCAGCAGCAGGACATTGGGCCGAAGAGCTACCCTCCGTATTATGGAGCCTCCGCACAACTCCAAATCGATCCACAAACTACACGCTATTTTTCATGGTATACGGGGCTGAAGCGGTCCTTCCCGAGGATGTTAGGTTCAGCGCCCCACGAGTCGTGGCTTACAGCGAAGAAACCTCCAACAGGGCACTCGCGGAAGATATGGATGCACTCGATGAGATGCGCGATATAGCGCTCGCAAGATCCGCAGTATATCAACAATCACTGCGAAACTATCATAGTCGCCGCATACGCCACAGAGCATTCGCAGTAGGAGATCTAGTGCTGCGGCTCAAGCAGAAGGAGGGACACAAGCTCGAGCCACCATGGGAAGGACCCTTTGTCATACACGAAGTTATCCCAGGCGGAGCCTACAGGCTGAAGAACCCATCGACTGGAGGAATCTATTCCAATCCTTGGAATATCGCACACCTCCGAAAATTTTATCCCTAGATTTACTTGTTCTTACAACAAATAAGGCTATACTAGCCACTCTTGTAGCTCGAATACATGACTTCTCAGTCATCGCAATAAAATACATGGTTTCTCAACCATATTTACTCTAAGATTATTCATTCTTACATGCTAAAATAGTTACAGGTACACACCCCATAAACACGCGGGGGTTACGCCTACAACTAAGCATCACAGGAAAATTTATACATACAGGGTCACACACCTTACAACAGTTTTTACAAACTATACAGCATCACAGGATGTACACATCCAACAATCAATCATGGCGAAAAGCGTTCTCAGTCGCCAACACTCTATCTACTTCCTTAGAGGTTAGTCGAATGATTTTCTCCGCTGCTGGACGAACAACATCATAGTGTGTCGAAATATCATCGATTGGACCGTCTGGAAGCCTAGCTACGGAGTTAAAATTTATCTCAGGATGCCATATCCGGACAAAGGAGAGGGCTACCACTGCGCCGCAAGTCATCTGATTATGCACGCACTCGCGAATCTCTCCCTCTTACCCAAACAGCCTGAGGAGATGGCTCCAGTCTTCAGGACCCCTTTCCAGTGGATAGAACGCAGCGTTCATCGCGATCAAGACCTCGTGAAAAGAACTCACGAGAACTTTTACCTGGGTGATACGGAACTTCAAAGTAGCCAGCACAAAGCCTCGACTGCGATCAGACCAAAAGTTACTCGCATGAGGCCTCGAGCTGCCAGCTTGTTGAAGAATGTGGTTTTCTACCCACTGCTTTTCCTCCCTATCATCCGGTTTAACAACTGAAGAGCAAATATGCACGATTAGGCAAGGAAACAAGACAAAAAAGACTCGGGGGCTGTATTACTCACACATCAAGTCCCTAGCGACGGAAGCCAACTCGTCCATTAGAAATTGTTCGCGTTCAGTCGCCAGTCTTTGCTTGGACTTCACCACATCGGCTACCCCGCGCAACGCTTTCAGCCTGCGCTCACCGTCAGCTACACGATCACGAAGACCTGCCAAAGACCCCACAGCGGCAACAAGCGGATCTGTTGGGGCAGCGGGTCCACCTGAAGGTTCTGCGGCCACCTCGGATACCTGAAAAGCACAAAGAAGATTAAAGGAATAAGGTGCCCCACTCGAGAAATATTTACCGCCTATTCGACAGGTGCTCGGGGGCTACTCCCATCGGGAGCACACGATCAATCGCGGGAAACATTTCAGCAAAAGCATCTCGATTAAAATGTTGAGGAAACGGGAGCACATCCCAGGGTTCATTACAATAGAAGTTGCAAGATACAAACGAACTAAACTAAGAAGCTACAGTGGTACTCCCACTCGCGGCAGTCGTCCCTCCCTTATGTCGAGCAAATAGCTCAGATAACTTCCGAGCAAGGACAACGGCTGGCTCGCCAAAACGACGAAGCCCTACCTTTTTGCCCGTGGAAGGATCGACTGGGAGATCCGAGTCGGCCTCCTCCAAGCCGCTAACTCCATGCGCCAGCGCGAACTCGATGGCCGTCTTCGCCCCAGATTCCGACTGGGCAACCGCGTAGGCATCAAGGAGATTGCTCTCCGAGAAGATCTTCAGCAGGTCACCTAGCGCGGGTGGAGATGAAGCATTGACGAGAAGGCGACCATGCAGCTGCGTCAACACTTCAGTAGCATTGCCGACCAAGGAGCAAACCCCTGCAGCATGCCTCCTAAGCTGGGCGCAAGAATCTGTCAATGCGTCCACTCGAGGAACCCCAGCAAGCTCCAGGGGGACACCCAGAAGACCTAAGAACAAAAAAGAGTGTTAGTCCAAAAGATCTACCAAGACAAAAAGAAGATTGTAGAAAAGTACAAACTTACCCGCAAAACGCTCAGCAAGGGGCCGAATAAAATTGATGAGATTGGCATCCGCCTTGGCGCCAGCATCCTCCAAGTTCTTCAGGGCATCCTGGGCAGCCGCAAGTTTTCCCTCGTAATCGGCATTTAACATGCGGGAAGACTCGAGCTCCTGCCGGGCAGTCGCTAGTTCTGCCTCTAAAGTTGTTGCCTGGGCGGAGGCTTTATCTTTCTCGGTCTTCGAAAACTCAAGTTGAGCTGCACGACAACATTTATCAGAATCGAAGAACGGATGGAAAAAATACAAACAGAAGAAGAGGGCTGAGCTTACCTCGAAGAAGCTCGTTCTCAGAGGTGAGTCGACTGCGGTCCGCTCGAAGGAACGCGCAGTCGGACTCAGCAAGAACAACACGGCGCCCAATCGCCGCAAGAGAGTCAATAAGTGACTGCAAGTAACATGAAAGTGGAAATCAGAAGAGTAAAATTTGAGCCTATACTCGATTGTAAACATTCGAGTATAGCCTCGGGGGCTACTCCCATCGGGAGCACTGTCGTGCACCCGATAAAACCAAGAAGAAGAAAAAGACTGACTTTGAGCCTGTAGTCGATCACATGCGATCAACTACAGCCTCGGGGGCTACTCCCATCGGGAGCACTGTCGTGCACCCGATAACAAATTAAAGGCAAGTAGCAGAATTTACCTGGCCCTTGGCACGGGAGAGGGGATCTGCTGAGCTACCCGTCACCTCTTTTGAAGCTGAAGCTCTGGCAGCAGAACTAGGAACTCGATGTTCCGTAGTCGCCGCATTGGGGGCTGCGCTGGGCAAATTCTGGACAGTGCCAGCAATAGAAGTCTCATCCGCAGCTCCTGCTTTACTCTTCCTTTCGGGAGGAAGGGAAGAGGCGTACCTGCGAGGACTAATGGTTTGAAGGCTGCAATAAAAGACAAAGTGTCAACAAAGATGCAAAGTAAAACGTTCGACTAAGAACGAGCAGAAAGACTTACTCATCATCTTCATCCTCATCCAGCATATTCGCATTCCAGGCGGTTTGGATTACTGGGAACGAAGGAGAAGGGGCGCGTGAGCGCAGCGGAGTCGCAGAGATGGGATCCTTCCTGGGCGAGTCCTCCAAGAAGTTGTCTTTGGAGGTAGCCTCGTCATCCTCTACTCGACGGCGCTTGGGGGGAAGGAGACCGCCATTCGAGTCCTCTGCACCATCCGAAGAATCGTGCTCGGAACTCGAAGTAGCATTGGCAACACTGGTATCGGCCGGGCCGTCCAGGTTACTCGCCAATAAATCCGAGGCTTCCTTTCCAGAAGTTGGAGGGTAGCAGTTGGCCACGGATAAGCTCTACGAAAAAGACAGAAGAAAGCAAGAGAAAATTCAATCGACTGAACAAGCAAGAAAATAAAAGAGGAGAAGAAGAATAAACTTGCCTCAGGTGGTGGAGGCCTCGACGCGTCGAAGGCTGCGACTGTGCAGTCGGGAAATTTCTCTCCCGCCTTCAGGCTAGTGATAGCCGCGATCTTCTTCTCGAACTCGGCGTTCGAAAGCTCCTCGCGACTCACTCGGCTAGGATCCTCAGAGCCTTGGTACTCCCACATCGTGGAAGGTCTAAGCTGCAGAGGCTGGATCCTGCGCTTGAGAAAGATACCCGCCAGGTGCAGCCCGTTGAGTACAACTCCAGCAGCTTGATCACGGAGAGCTGTCACCCTTGCGAGTAGTGGCGCGACGACCTGGGTTTCTTCATCCGACAACTTGTGCGCCCAGGATTTCCGCCTCTTCAAAACAGCGAACAGGTGGAATTCTACGATCCCACTCGAGCTGTTGTCGATGACGTAGAACCACTTTTTCCTCCAGCCCTGCGCGGAGTCGATGAAGTACATACTGAAGTAGCTGGTCTCCGATTTGGCTTGGATCCCAAAGCTACCCGTGCGTAGCGGCTCGCCGGGCTCGAAGTCTACCCGCGATTTCTCGCGGAAGATCCGAACTTTGAAAAGGGCCTTCCAGAGCGCCCAATGTGGGCGAATGCCAAGGAAGCATTCGCAGAACACGATGAAGCACGATATGTGCTGCACCGCGTTTGGAGGAAGATCGTGAAGCTGTATGCCATAGACATACAGCAACCCGACAAGAAACGGATGGAGGGGAAAGGAAAGACCGCAAGACACGTGGTCCGCGAAGACCACGCGCTCATTCGCTTGCGGGTTGGGTACCTCTTCCTTCTTTCCGAGGCGCACCCGCTTCGCGGACTCCGCAGGCAGCAGCCCCTCCCGCTGCATCTCCTTGATGCTCTTCGCGGTGGTGTTGGGAGAACGCCAGTCGCCCGAACGCGGCGCAGGTTGCACGGAAGCTTCCCCGGATGCGGAAATGGCAACACCGCGTCTTTTGCCTCCCGCCATCGCTGCTAAGCACGAGCTTGGAGGAAGAAAGAAGATGAGCGCGAGGAAGAAGATGGATTGGAAGACGAAGGCTGGGAAAGTTTTACCGCACCGCAAAGACCCGTACTTATACACGGAACGAATCGATACTGGTCATTCGATGCTCCACGTGGCGCCCATCGCCGCCACCACGTGTGAAGACGAAACGAGGAGGCGGTGAGCGCTGTTTCCTGCCACGATCTTAACAGAAGATCGTGCGCATTTACTGCACGGTTTGCGTAAAAACCGGGAACGACGTCTCGTTTCTCGGTCAAAAAGCTGACTATGTGGGCCAGGCTCTCTACTTTCACTCCGTCACGTCCCATCGGGAGGAGAAAAGTGCGCCATGACGTCATAGCGTGCATCACCAAATTGAAGAAAGCTTCGAATGGAAAGTTCAAACGCGAAAATAACTTCGTATGAACAAAACTCCTTCGAATAGAAGCAACTTTTTCATGAACAAAATCATGAGGCAAGACTCCTTTAAAAACGGAGAAAAATACCCTGCACACGAAAACTCTTTCGTATGGGCACGATCTCCCAAACATGAAAACTCTTTCATATGGGCATAAAAACTCCTAAACACGAAAACTCTTTCGTATGGATAAAAGAACTACTCATTCAAAATTACACGAGTAGGCAGAACCTATCCTTTTTTCACTCGCATGATATTTTCACATCATAAAAACCTGGATTGTTCGGCCGACTAGGCACATCCGGATGCCATATTCTTCGAATATGAAGGTAAGACCCGAAAGATCTCTCTTGAGGCCCTGGAATCGCACTCAAAGCTGCGTCCTCCGGTATGATTTCGTGTCAACAACACGAAGAAAAATCCCAGCGGACGCGCCGGGTACCCCCATAGGTTAAGTTCGACTCGATAAGACCACAACGGCCCAGTCGCAACAATCACCTTATCGGGTTCGAGTCGGAGGTCTCGAATCTGTGTAGGCCAGAAATGTTTTTGCCCTAGTCGCAATTAATTGGCCCTGATCTCTCGGGAGAGCCAAGCTACTGCGCCACATCCTTCTGCGATAAAAAGCCATAAAAACAGGCACTTGCATTGCTCGATACTCGAGTATGAAAACTCATTATACAGGGTACGCGCCCTCTAAACAAGAAACAACCAAACTGGTTATCCACAGGAAAGAAAGACCAAGAAAGATTTGACCGTCTACTCGACTGGAAAAATCCCATTCGAGCAAACGCTCGGGGGCTACTGACGAAGACATAGATCCTGGACCCTGCGGGTAAGGACACCCCATCTCAGGCCCAAGGTTAAGGCCCAAGAAGAGGAGCCCTTGGAGTATTCCAGAAGGCCCATGTGAAGCCCACCCGCACTAATTTGCGGGTTAAGTTTGGAAATATGTAACGGACCTAAGGTTAGAGTTCGAGTCCTCTCCGGGTAGGGTTTGAGACCTGGCCGCCTATATAAGGCCAGGAGAGCCACCGGAAGAGGACCAAGCAACATCGCAACACTAAAGCCTTGAACTCGAGATCATACTCTCGATTCGAGCAACCACCATTGTAACCGATCTACTTATTAATACAGATCGACAGAGGCAGGAGTAAGGGTTTTACCTCTACGAGGGCCCCGAATCTGGGTAAATCTCGCCCACTGTCTAGCCGACGATTCCACCAGCGCTCATGAGTTCTCCGGGTCGAAACCCGATAGGTTCACCTAAGGGATTTGTAGAGTCAGAGATTCGACAGTCACATAACATAGTTTGACTATCTAAGCATATGATGCGGATTCTTCAGGAAACAACTATTTTCACTCACACAATTACACGAAGTTCTTGGCTACGGACACAGTGTGTTACTGTGTGTATATGAGTGGATATATAGTGTATGTGGGCATCTATCTCGTTATCTTATAATATTTTTTTCTCTCTCGGGACTGGCATGCACAAATTGTTTAATCAAACTTTTGAGCTAGTATTTGTTAACCACTATTAAGATGGATTATGAACTTGACGGCGATCCAATAAAGTTCCTTGTTCTAGAGCACACATATAAGTTGTGCTTCCTTCCAAAATTACATGTACTATAAAAAGTGTAGTACATATTTATCTTGCCAATATGTTTAATTAGCTTGCACATTTATAGTTATCAACTTGAATTAGGGTAAACAATTATATAACAAAGAAATATATACCGAATCATACCCAGGAAAGGTGTGCAACCAATCATTTGATTACAGTTGATTATATATTTAGTCCAGGCAAGTGTAGTTTTCCACGAAATCTTTGTTTCTTCATAAGCAATGCTCAAGTGGAGGCACATGCCCATTGAGGAAAATATGAAAGACAATGGAGCAAATCAAAAATGCAGTATTTGGAATGAAGCACATAAGATTTTCCTTTTATACTGATATAAAACGAAAAATATGACTCCTGAGCCAAAAAGAAAAAGAAAAAGGTTAAGCGACCAACTACATCAACATGTAATTTGCGTTAGGTGCTTCGTGCCTGCGTGGATCCAGTCCCGGTCAATATTCTTGATATTTTGTGATCGCATCAATGGTGTGGAAAACATGTTGTTGAACACCGTAGCATTTCTGTCCTTCTAGATTTCCCCACGTAGTAAGAACAACAACATTTTCCAGGCCTTTCATATGTGAGGTAGATATGAGGTGAGTGGCCCAAAAATCAACACCCAATATTGCAGCACGGTTCCGCGACTAGAGCCATGTCTTTGAATCATGGATGGTCATGAGAGCCAGGAGGTCAGAGCGGTCCAAATTTTCTTGGAGTAGCGAAATTTAAAAAGGATGCATGTGACTAGCCATCTCCGGAAGGAAATAGGAAAGCTGGCAGGTCGGTTGATGGTTTAGAGTATGTTTTGCACAACAAGCCAAGCGAAGAAGTGTCATTTGGGGGCTGGGGGTAGAACTTCCAAACGATCTTAGCGAAGGAGTAAGATGGGGAGCCAAGAAATTGGTCCCCGTGGGACGAGCTTGTGGAGTAGGAGCCATTGTCTGTGAGAACCTAGGTGATGATATATTTAATGCCTTGGGATATTGTTATGTCCATTGACTTTACCCCAAAGACAAACAAACTAAGAGATATGTTCATATGTGAAGAAGTCTATGGAGAGATCCGAGATCCAGCGGTTGTTTTCAACGGCGCCACGAACAAATCCGTTCTTTCGTTTGGATGAGGTGAACAACATAGGTCCCAAACTTTTGGGAGAGGAACCATCAAAGCCAAGAAGAACATCAAAAGAAAGCATTTTTTCATTGATAACCGTCGAAAGTTTGTTTGGTCCCACGAAGATCTCATTTCCAGTGACCGAAGGACAGTTTGTTATTTTGGAAAGAGGCACGAGCCAATATGTAATGATCTATATGATGTAGATGAAGTTCGCTCAGACTTTATTCATGGCTTGATCAGAAGACCATACAAGATTTTAAAAGAGAATCTCATTGGTTTTATAGATGCACCCGAGAATAGTATATGAATCTAGGATTTGTGGTGAGGAATACTATGAAGGTTAGGGTTTCAACTTGGGCGTAGAGATGAACCCGGGAGCGAGCATGTCCTTCTGGTTGGATGGGTTATGTTACTTATAATCATCATCAAGATTCTCCATCTTGTACGTTAGGGCTCGATCGGCGATGTCTTGAACGTTAAGTTTATCTTGTAATCTTAGTATAATGTACGTCGGTTGACATGTATGCTAATAAAAAGATGATGACGATCGACGAGGTAGGTTATATTATATAGCCTCTATATACAAAGTTAATTGTCTATTGACATATATGCTAATATATATTCTACTAGCTTCGAATGTATGATGAAGGAACAAGTCATTGTAATTAAGTATCCGCTTTCCAAACAAGGTAACAAAAGAAACAGTCAATAGCTGAGTAATAATTGATATTTTCTGTAGTTAGTTAAATTAGAAATGGAACATCATACTACGCTGCTATTAATTTAAAATGCCGTGGTTTCATGTTAAACTCGTAGAACATGAAGAAATCCTCAATTCTTATGTAAAACCTCCTTCATTGTCACTCTCTCCTGATCAAATTGCTAGAGTTGTTGTTTTTGCCAGAAAGCACTATCAATGAATTGACTTTCTTGTCGTCCATAAGCTCACTGAGAAAAACACTGGGAATAGTATACTTGTAAGTTATAACCTTAAATAAATTTAAATATCCTTTCGCACATTTTAATTCTATATGCAAGGTCGTTAATAATTCTCTTCAAATTTGCAGAAAATTAGAAGTGGTTTTCATCAACAATTCTTGTCAGATATACTCTCTTTGATAGTAGAACTAATAAACCTTTGCTATGAAAAATGATTTGAAGATGAAAGAGGCGGATTTTCTATGAGAAGTATAGCTGGAATAGATTTACTTGCAAACCTTGCTTTCTAATTGGATCGGTAATTGTTCTCTCCATCACATAGTTCAGTATTGGCATCAATATGTATTTTCAACGATGGTGAAAATTAGTATTCTGCTTAGGGGTGGATGAAACATTTGAGCCACCTTCGGTGGGATTTAGAGCAACGTGATGATTTAGTCCTAGTAGTGTATATTAGGTTATCTATTATATTTAGAAATCCTTTATTTAATATTAATCGTCATGTGCTATAATGAAAGTTGTTTAATTAACAATATATGTATTAAATTTATGGTTAGTTCAAATATTTGCTCATATCTCAAATAACATGCTTGATTGTCATTGAATTAGTTCATTGCGATCTTGTATGAATTTACGAATAAATTTGGCCCATCAGGATCCTTGTACGAAGTTCCGGTCAAATCTGGCTTGTCCGGACCCTCCGGCTAAACTTACTTCAGGAATGAATGCCAAATTCACCACGTGTAGAAACAATCGGACTTTCCATAGATTGGCGGCCGGTTTTAAAATACGTTAAACGATGGTTGGCGGAGTCTTTTTGTTTTTCAAATCGGGTCTAAATATTCCATACCATGTGGACTACCAAGGGCATTCCATCCTAGCGGTGGCAGCCAAGAAATCACATCGTCTTCGTCGTTGCGACAAACGTTTACTATGACTAACTTGGATCCTTGAAATACCGAGTCAGGTTGTTTTACTGAACGACCGAGAGTCTGTTTCCGAGTCGGCCCGTGAAACCGGCTCTGATTGGCTTGATCATCAGCAACTATCGCTTTGAATCGGACGAGAAAACCAACTGAGGCATATGGAAAAAAAAACCCGACTATAACATTAAGTTCTGTGGTAGTGACTTTTGTATTGATTAGAAGAGATGGAGTGAAGTGAGATTAAGTAGGTGAACAGAAGCAATCTGAGGTACACAAGTTGCATCGCTAGAGCTGACTAGGAGGCTGGCTCGCTGGAAATTCGAGCGTGCCTTGCGAGTCTGACCCGGAGGTGATTTAATGAGCGCCCTAATTTAACCCAAAATCTCACGTGGGCAACTAAAACACGCATAAATAGGCCTCGCTTGAGAGAGGACATTAGCGTGTGTTTGGATGCCAACCCAAATATGTATCGGGCGGAGCCATCCCCAATATGCATGCGTTTGATAGCAACATGCACGGATGGAACCGTCCACGAGATGCGAATATTGGTCCTTGATGCTGGATCAATTGGGCCGTTGAAATCGGTCGAATCGTTCGGCCCACTCCACGTAACCATCTAGGTTCCTCTGTACAGGGCCGATCCATACATTTACGGGTCCAAGGGCAAGATGACAATTAGGCGCCCTTACAAATAGATAAAAAATATGGTGTCTTTATAAAATAATAAAATACAAAGCATGAAACCACTACATGATATAGATAGATTATCTATACACTCTAAAGTTGGCAACACAAATTGTTTATTCTTATGAATCCATTAAATGAAGAAAGGAACGCCTAGAAAGATTTTTGAGTCATGGTAGCCAAAGAGGGTAAGTATTTAAAGCCAGGAATTAATGGGAAGGATGAACACAACATCTCTCCAATGTCTAGTTGGCGGAAAGTGAGCTGAAAGCCGATGATGGAAGGAGAGCTTATTAGGGGCGATCCTGCTGCGTTGTTGATCTCTATTAGTTGCTTCCCATGACATCGGAACTAGAAACGACGTGAGCGAAGCCTGGCGATTTGGAAATTTTATGTGAAATAGTCCGCAACGATATTTACATGTACAAAGGCGAACTATGGGAAATTTTTTTGTCTATACATGTACATTGTGCCTCGTGAGAGTGCACCACGGTGACCTAGTGGATTGGCCTTGGATTGTTTGACTTAGACCTCCTAAGTTTGTATAGTTTTTAGATTTTAATAAATACCTTAGGCCTAACACATGATTTACACTAATTATATTATAGAAATAGTACCTAGGATGGGCCCCTTCCTTTCGGGGGCCAGGGCGGGCGCCCCGTTTGCCCACCCATATGGGCCGACCCTGCCTCTGTAGTTACTCTACGGTTAATCTGTCGTCCTTCACCTCTGGCATGCGGGTACACTTAGGGACAGGCTTCCCTTCACGAAGTTTGATTTTCCCGGCATGCTTGCGACTATACTGGCCAATGTACGACGCTCAAATCTTAGGCCCAAGTCCGGCCAGGCCAAGCTTTGGACTGGGCCAAAAAAGTTCGGCGCTCAAATCTTAGGCCCAAGTCCGGCCTGGCCTAACAGTCGGGCCCGAGCCCAAGAAAGCCTAGCTAGGCCCGATTGGCCCGGCTTAACCACGACAAAAAATGCATTCCCTGGGTGTGTACCTCAAGGATGCGTGGAGAGCTGTCGACCGGCCATGTCGGTCTGATTGCCGGCTGCTATTCCAATTTCGACACATCACCTCCGTACAGTTTTCGTTTGCACGGTGAATGGACCGGCATGTACGGAGTTCAAAAGATAACACACTGCGGTTCAAAAGATAACACACTGCGGTTGAAGGTGATCAGCTACCGGACACTTAAGGGTCATACCTTCCTTGTGAATGGTGTTTCCCTACAAGTTCCGTCCTCAAATAAGTGTATCTCTAGCATTGGCCTTGGTCAAACTTTTAAATTTTGATCAACTTTATAGAAAATAACATAAACATATATGATATAAAGTGTGTATTATGAAAGTACATTTTAAAATGGATCTAACGATACCAATTTAGTGTCATACATGTTGTTACGTTTCTCTATAAAGTTTGTCAAAATTTTAAATAGTTGATTTCCATAAAAGGAAAACTTAAGCTTATTTGAGGACGAAGGGAGTATTGTATATTACTCCCTCTATTCTAAATTACAAGAAGTTCTACCAGGAGAAAAAAGAACTATAAGAACGTTTTTTTTAACAGTATGTATCTAAAGTTCTAAACGCGCTTCAGCGTGTTTTTTTTGGTTTATTTCACCTCATATATCCTTTACATTGAAATATCCAAAAAATAAAATCAGAACGAAAAGAGTATTCACTCAGATCTTTAGCTTTTTTTTTTGGCCGTCTCGATAGTGCCCAAAAAAAAAGGCTTGAACGCACAAAGTCGGAAAACCAGGTCATACCCTACATGCTAGCTGCACCTGCGCGTATTCTTTTCGAAGACAGAGAAAGGCTACCCTACAGAAGACCGTACGTGCAATTCCTCGTAGTGGCCATTTTTGTGCAGTGCAGAAGATGACAAGAATCTCATCTCGTCGGAAGTAGACCAAAATATATGGCTCCGGTTTTCTTTCCACTTGTTTTTTCTTATGGTTGTTGGACGTGGTTATAACGTGGCTCTAATTTGATTTCTGGTATCGTACGTTGATAAATTAATTAACTATGAGAATGCTGACGACACAATGCATAGACACGCAACTGTCGATTGCTAATTGGCTCAGAACCCTACCGAGAACCATGGGGAGATTTATAGAGGGTTAAAGTACTATAATGTGGTCGACGTGCAGATTTGCCAGCTCGAAAATAAAAACAGAAACAATTTTTGTACGAATTTCCTCAACGAGAAAGCAATTGTAAGTACAACTTTTTTCAAAAATAAACAGACATATAATCGCATTTAGATTTGGGAGCTAATGAAAGTTGTAAGCAAGTGGAACACTCGCATATTTCCTTCTTTTATGCTAGCTGTTACAATGGCAACTTGACAAAGCTCGAACAAATTCAACTTCTAGTTCAGTCTGGAACTCTGGTACAATTAGTGGGAGAAAAATGCAGAGTAGTATGTACTACAATGTATAAATTAATTGTACCCTTTTTTAGGAAAGTATACATTGCACTTTGCAAATTGGTGCAAGCAAAACATGAAGGAAAAATGTGTGTACGTTCATAAGAAGTTACCGTGTGCATTCTTTGATACAGAGTCTGAAATCATATTTTCTTTTGCAGAAAAAAAAATGTTGTGTCGTCGAACCGGTTAAAGTGGTCAAAGATGTTTACTTTGGCATAGAGAACATACAATGCACAGAGCCATAGACATGAGCAAAGAAACTGGAAAGGGAGAACACAGGGATGGAACTAAACTAATCCAAATCTTGTACCAATCAGGATCACTAACCGCCAATTTATTTGACTACTGTCTCTTCCCTACAGCTCTTAGCCAAGAAACTAAAACGCATGAAAAAAATGTCAGTAATGAAGTTCTCCGGGAGGAGGCAAAGATCAGAATCAATGATTTGAAAGCAACGACAAGAAAAAAAAATTGCTCGTGAGATTATAATGTCAGGGAACTCTTCCGCACGATGTTGCCAACTCCTGCACAACCATCGAACGATCTATTGTCTTCCGTTTTTTTATGCCCAAGTCCCAACTACAGTCCTACCATCCGTGTTTCTCGTTTCGTCATCAAATTCAAATCACTCTCAGATGAGACCACCCCTGTACATTACTCAACTAGCTATGCTCAGCTAATCATGATCCTAATTATTTATTCAACAACCTATTATTCTTATGATCAGCTGCACTCATCAGGCACACTCATTGCACCCTTTCAATCACCCCCACGGACGATCATTCGATCGAGAAACTGTGTAGTTCTTTTCTTTTGTCTGCATTTCGCGCCTCTGTTTTTCTATTCCGCGGTTGCCCGAAATTCAGCGGTCTCCGATAGCTGTCCCGGCATCGCCAACTGGAATTAACGAATTTCCCTATGAATTGATGGTTCAAGTTAAACAATGGCAGCAAAGCCTTGATGTTGAAAGCACAATGGTCAGACATGTACGCGCGGAACATTCCGTTTGTGAGCCCCAAGATCAGGAGTAGTCCTACATTCCTACTACTGTATAAATACCGCCACACGCGTTGGCATCTACAGAAGATACTTAGCCATACCGTTGTCCATCGAACAGCGTACATACGTACGTCTGGTGCAAGGAGATCCATGGAGTCTTCGGAGGCGAGCTGGCACTCGTTCGACCCGTCGGTGGCCGCGGAGGACTCGGAGGCCATGGCGCGGCTGCTCGGGGTGCAGCTCTACGGCAACGAGCAGAAGCAACCGGCGGCAGCGCCGTCGTCGTCGTCCATGTACTGGCCCGGCCACGAGGCTGACCAGTACTACAGTTCAGCGCCGTACTACATGCAGATGCAGGAAGGCACCTCGGCTGGCGCGGGTTACCACAGTCACGGTTACTACGACAGCAGTGCTATGGCGGGCGAGTTCTTCGTGGCGCCGGAAGAGCAGATCGCCGATCCGGCTGGGTTCATGGTCGATCTGAACCTCCAGTTTGACGATCAGGACGATGGCGAAGCCGCCGGAAACACGTCGGCGTGCAAGAGGAAGGTGGGCGACCAGAAGGGCGAGAGCAGCACGGGCACTGCTCCCAAGAAGAAACCGCGCTCCGCCTCCGCGGCAACGCCGCCGGTAAGTGCCAGGAAGTGAACTCCCTCGATCGTGATCAATGGATCCGGCTGACGAAACCTGCAGGATGTGTGGCTGACGATGCGAGTGTTTTTGTGGTCGATCGATGCAGTTGCAGAAGAAGGGCAAGAAGGCTTCCAAGGGCGCGTGCAGCCGAGGCGTCCAGGAAGAGAGCAATGGCGGCAACAACGTGCAGAGCTCGAGCAACTACCTCTCCGACGACGAGGAGGAGTCGCTGGATATGACATCGTGCAGCAACATGAGGAGTTCGGCGTCCAAGAAGACGTCGTCGTCGCAGGGTGGTGGCGCCAAGGCCAGGGCAGGGCGGGGCGCGGCCACCGATCCGCAAAGCCTCTACGCCAGGGTAAGTTTTCATTACTACTACAAATGTGCAGTGCAGTCACGAGATGTCGTGACGAAGCTAGTCTGAAACTCTGAACGCTAATCTGAAATTATCGTCTTCTTGCGAGCAGAAACGTAGAGAGAAGATCAATGAGCGGCTGAAGGTACTGCAGAACCTTGTCCCGAATGGAACCAAGGTAAGTCGTTTAAATCATTCCAGTATAGGCCGGAACAAAAATACTACTGGCAAGAAACATCTGGACGATGATGATGTTGTTCTAATGCATGTGAGACGTGGCTTTCAGGTAGACATAAGCACGATGCTGGAAGAAGCGGTTCACTACATCAAGTTCATGCAGCTCCAAATCAAGGTTTTTAGTTCTTGCGAAATTCCAATCATATAAAATACTTTTTAAAGAATGAATCATTCAACAACAAAAAGAGAATCTGTCGATACTTTTTCATGACATCATTTTTTCTTCAGAATAGAACATGAAAGTGCACCAATGTTTTGAACAAGTTGACCCTGACCTTTTGTCGTTGTGAACAGCTTCTGAGCTCGGACGATATGTGGATGTTCGCGCCGATCGCCTACAACGGGTTCAACGTTGGCCTCGACCTCAAGATCGCTCCGCCGCAACAATGACCGGCTCTCGGAGCCAACGAGTCTCGGCAAACTTTCTGCGCATGAAGTGCATATATACAATGATTCTTCATTGTTTAGATCTTTTACCTTCTTGAATTCGATTGAGACATTATTACAGACATACGACCAATAGAATATCAATATCTTACCAACTCGCGGCTTTGTCATCGAAGGATGAATTATGCTTCGCCACTTGAATGGGACACCATTTCTCGGTCAGTTATTTTTCTTGAAGATGGGTGCAATTTAAGGCAATAATTCTCAGCTACAAGGTAATACTCCGTTGTTTAGCTTTACAAAGCCTATATATTCTTCCCTCGAGAACGTGTTTAAGTTTGATTAGAGTACCAATAGTTACAATACTTTATAATTACACTGTGAAAAACTCAGCCGCCCGCCAAGTTTGGCCGGCCATGCACATGCCGCCCTTCTCGTCATCATCCTCTGCAAGATTTGGGAGTCGAGAAATGTAGTGGTCTCTTGGCAGGTCAAACAACCAGCATTCTCGAAACAGACTTTTGTCCCGCTATACTAATATAGCAACCAACCGATACAAACGTGAAGCCACTGCTGGGGCGAACAACACACATCACGCACAAAAGAAATGAAAGAAGAAAACAATAGAAAACAATGCCGACACCGGCGGTTCGACGAAAACGTGGATGACCCTCAACTGTTGCGCCCTCCGAAGAATTTCACCACGCTCCTACCGTTCCGGCTCGCCGCGAACCAAAACAGCCCCTCAAGAGGGGATGCGACGACGACGACGCTGCTGCCCGGACTGTTCCTAGGTTTACCCTCGGTCCATCCTAGAGTTTCTCCCAGTTCGCAACGGGGGATGGAGAAGAGGTACACCCGACGCCCTTCGAGAAGGAATGCGACACCTGCAGGCGTCATCGCCTCGGTGCCGAAACGGCAGGGATTTCTCCCAACCTCCAAAAAACCACACCCTCGGGCACTCCAGGACGCTCCACCACTCTTGCCACCCACCAGCGCACAGCACCACGGTCAAGCACTCACCACCGCCGTCTCACCGAGGTCCACGGCACGAGGTCCGTAAAACCGAGAAGCAAAACCTACGGTGAGGGTCAACGGTAGAGCGGCACACGGGAGGGACATGCCTCCACCGCCGGGGGCGGTAGCCGACCGGATGCAGCAGCGGGACAAACCAGACCCTCACTGGCCCGGCCGATCCCAGATGGGCCCGTGAAGTTCCGCCGCCGCACTGCATCGGGTGTACCGCCGTCCCAAGCAGCGGATTTTGTTCGTCGTCCATGAACGGTGGCGCCACCACGCTACTACAGCCCGCCCAGAACCATTTGGTCCCCACAAGGCCCAGATCTGGGTCGAATGGGTTCGGCCACGAGCCGGCGCCCGTACCTCACAGCAGCCAACGGCTGCGCCGCTGTGACGCCCACCACCCGGCCGCGGATACTCAAGCCGCTGGATCGGACCGCCTCCTTGCCTAAGTGCACCGCCACCATTGGGGGTCCTCGTTCCCCCTTAGCGCGGGGGGGAGGGTAGAGACTGTTCCGCCGCCGCCAGCCACGCGCGGGACAGGCCCGTGGTCTACGCCAGCGACAGCGGCATGGGGATGGAGGGAGAGGGGGCGGAGGAGGAGCAGGCGGTTCGGCTAGCCTTTCGCTCGCGGGGTGGGGGAGCGGGGCGAAGCATTTTCTCAGGTGCTCCTGATGCTGTTGGGATTCTGCTGTCAAACAACCAGCATTCGTGACAATCTCAATTATTGTCCGACCTCACTCTCTAAGGGCACCCAACGGCCCTCCAAATCAGACCGAGCTCGGTCCGTTTTTTGTCCGTTTGGATTGTCCACGGACCGAATTTGTCCTGGACATTGCATTTTGGGTGTACATATCCCAACACCCCCATTTTTTCCTTTTTCCTTTCTCTTATCAATATATTTCTTCTCTATTTAAATGAAATTACTAGATACATAGCAAATAAATATTTACTATTTAACATGACATAGGATTTTTCAAAAGATTCGGACACACATAGTTCAAATTACAAATAGTTCAAAATAAAAATGGTTTAAATAGCATAAAGTTTATGCAAGTACACAAATAGAAATAGAGATAAAAGGAGATTACACATAGCATTCCTGGATCTCCTTTTGCTTCTTGAGGAACCAAGCCTTGTGTTCCGTGTCTATGGTGCTCAGGTCGGCCATCACGATCTTGTTCTCCTCCACCTTCAACGCAAGCCTCATACGATTGTACTCGATGACCAAAGCGAGATAAATATCCTTTGCTCGTGCCCGAGCCATGGCCTCATCCACCTCTAGCTTCTTCTCTTGATCCCCATGTTTCATATTTTGAGCATAAAGGTAGGTTTTCATTTCCTCATCCTTGTCCCGGTGTTCCATATCCTCTCTTTTGGCACTTGCCTTTGAAGGGTTTCGCGGCAGAATTTCAAAAAAATTACTACCGATGAACACCAAAATTTAGCCAGGATCTATCTATTAGTAATGCGGTAACGGTTAATGTGGGGTTCCGGTGACATACCCTTGTAGACCGATACGCGGGCATTACACCCCCGCACAGGCGATGCTGATGAAGACGACGCAACCGACCTCATGTTCCCGGCAGCCTTCCGGTGCAACGATAAGTGTAACGCCCCAAGTGTTGCGCCTCGTAGGTATCGCACACATAGGGTGTATGACGACGGTTCCCGGTCTCTGACACAGCTGAGGTTGCGGAAATTAGATCTCCTGGATTAGAGTCTACCCAGCACGACGGCGTATCGGAGTAGAGAGAAATCTCCCGCGCGCAAGCCAAACTTTGAGGCTACCGGGTGCAGGAGAGAGAGAAAAATATTTTGTGCAATTTATATTTTGCCCAAAAATTATGTGTCAAAAGGAGACACCATGTCCCCTTTTTATATAGGAGGCCAAAGAGGTACCTCTCCCTTTGACCTCCCCATGTGGGACTAAAGAAAGGGGAGGGGTGGAGGATAGTGATGGCCGCACCACTCCGTGGCTGTATGGCCCAAGGCCCATGGGAGCCTTTGCTGCCACGAGAACCTTCTTCTTTTTTAATTAATATATTTAAATTAATTAATATATTTAAATTGATTAGTTCTTTTAAAATCAAATCAAATAGAAACTTATGTGAATATATTCACATATTATTTACATTTAATTTAATATATGAAATCAATTAATTTATGATTAATTAATTTATATATAGTTAAATATTAAATTAATTTCCGTGCCTGCGAACCCATTTCGGACCACCCCAAACTTTTTCGGCACCCCAAAACACTTTAGGTATCCCCTTTAGTTTTCTCTGAAACAATTCCGGCGTCTTTTTTCTCTTTCGGAACCATTCCGGCAATACTCTTTCTCTCTTCGGAACAATTTCGATCTTTCTCTACCTACCTCTGATGATTCCATAAACGGTCCCTTATGTCGCCCCCTTAAGTGTGTTACCCTATCGGTTCAGGACTACACCATACATGACCGGGATACCTCCCTGATCAATGATCAATAGCGGGACCTGGATATCCATAATAGGACCCATGTGCATCCATCTAATTATTCATCCTTGAACCTTAACAAAGACTCCCATTTCTTTTGTTCTCAGATACATGTCTTGTCCGAGATTTGATAGTTGACATCCATATGCCATGTTCAATCTCATTACCGACAAGATTCTTAACTCGTTCTCATGATCCTTCATCCCCGTGTCTAAGTCACACGCTTTAGGCTATTGGATGAAGTCTCACGGAGTGGCACCGAGTATATCTCCATTACTTGGATGAACGAATCCCGTTGTTGACAAGACGCCTCAACATATCCATTTAGAATACCCAAGTACAGCTTTATAATCACCATGTCACTGTGTGACGTTTGATGCACTCAAAGTAACCTCGAATATAGCAATTAAATGAAGTCTCACGGTCCGAGGATTAGGGTACTATGTTTCTAAGTACCGCCACTGTGAACTTCGTGATATGATTGTGTTGCAATACTGTTGTATATGAAAGGTCTGTTCATCATGTCATTCACCCAATCAAATGACTCCACTGTCTACTGATATAAATGTCACAAGATCGTGAAATCTACGATCATCAATAATCCAGTGGACTAGTTTATCATAGAGACTGACTAGGAACTTTGGTTATCGAATAACATCTGGTTGTTTACATATCACACCTGTATTAACGTTTCCTATTAACACTGTTGTAGCTTGATATGAAATTATTATAAACTTAATGAGTTATGGCATAAATATATACCTATTTATTTTCCTCTAGGGCATAACTCCTTCAGTCTTATCCTTTTTAGCAATCATCCCCTTGAGTGTCTCTTCCAATACGAGTGTCAAGGCATCGCGCTTTGCATCTTGCTTTGAGGTTTTGTGTCCCTTCGTCCACGACAGGTTTGGGACCCCTTCTTCAAGTTATGTCCCCTTGGCCTCACCATTGTTTGTATCCCCCCTTCTTCAATTAGTTGTGGAGATCTTTCCACTTGGGGCATCCCTTGATATCTTTCCAACAATGGAGCAAGGTGAATTTGGTGTTGTGGCATTGTTTGAAATATGTCGAGGCTTCGAGGACGATGTCTTACACGCCAATAACACTCTCGGGTCGGGCCTGGATATTATCTTAAGCGTCGTTGAACATGTTGCACTCCATTTGAATCTGCACCCACCTGTGGTCACTAAATATGCCCCGCTTCTTGAACTTCTGGTGCTCATGGAGGTATCTTCAAACCTTTTTCCAGTATTCTTTTCCTTTTTGCTCTGCTCCACAAATGGCATCTTGGCCAACATTCATCCAAGCCGCGCATGGGATTCGATCCTCTTTCTCCGAGTAGTTGATGGATCTCTTCGCCGTTCCCCCTTTTTGGCTCCAATTCTCCCGGCTTCATGCAACGTCCTTCCTCAATTAAGTTTCAGCGCTTGAAATTTTCATGGTCCAGTTAAGAAGACATATGTGGTTCAGTTTACACCAGATTAGAGAAGATAAAATTTACATTTATTAGATTAAATTTTGTTGGAAATCATTTCTTGTGTAGAGAATGGAGTTATGCTCGTGCTTGGATGTGTTGTTTGTTCACATTTTTGTTAACTCTTATGCCTAGGAACCAGATGAGACTTTGGATTTTGTGTGGTGTTGATCTTATCATATGGAACAGAATTATGCAGTTGTTCCTATTAAAAAAATAAAATCATTCTTAGGATTTCTAACCGCGTAGCTAGCTGCATATCTCTTCTTATATATTTTTTTTGTAGGTAACTTATAGTTATTTTTTAATCATAAACAATGCACCGTTACTGCTACGGAGAGTTCGAGTTATGTTAGAAATTTGGAACTTTATATATTGTTCTCAAAATGCAAGCAGTTTAGTTTATCGAATATGCATGAATAAGATACTCTTTAATGTTGTGATTTCATTTCTAACTTCCAAAATCTAGAGGTGATTTACTAGATATATTGGGTTCGAGGATTTCAATGTTCAGTGGCACAGTAATTATTTAGAGTTGAGAGAGTATGCATACGTATCAATTTATGCTCAGATTTTCGTTTTCGTGCTATTTATCTACAAACCTTGTTTGTTACACTTTGTTTTGTGCTTTACCATTTCGTTCGCCAAATTGTGTTTAGACTTTCCTTTCAATCCATAGTGATGTCCAGCACATGAGCAGGCATCAAGATATATCTAGTGCCGTCAATAAAGGGCCGTGTAAGCAAAACTTAGGGTGATAAGGACCTCCGTGAGAACATCCTCTATTGTTTCTAGGCAGGGAACATATATGTTAATTAATTTATTTTGCTAATCTCTGGATGTTGTGCAAATGCCTTAACATTTTTACCGGCTTGTGGATTTCTGATTAGTGCTCGGGAAGTGGCTGTCAAAATGCCTTAGCTGGTTGACAATTCTGAATTGCAAAGTTGGGTCAAGAATGAAGGAAAGGAAGTTCTTTATGCCATCCTGAACTAAATTATATTTCCACAAAATATGTTATGTGCAGTATAACGCGTGATATTTAGTTTTTTGTAAGTTTTCAATGTAATGAATGAATTTCTCTCTCTTTTGGATATATTACTAAATTGTTATACAAATAGTCTTTTCCAATTAGAGAATTGCAATTTAGGCTTAAACTGCCGGCTTCAAATTCAATAGTTCAACTATTTGTACCTTTCTTGCGTACTTTATTGATCAGAAAGAGGGATCAAGCACTCTGTGTTTTCAATGATTTTCCTTTAGTTTCAATTATTTTCAATGATTCTTACCTTATTGGTTCTTCCCAGCTTTTCGAGGCTTATTATCCTTCGACGGCAGGATCCAATGTCATAGTGGGTGGAGGAGATTGTAGGGGGGCGCGTGGAGAGGTTGCTGGTGCCGGAGAGCAGCGTCAGATTGTACGCTAGAGTGCTATAAGCGGAGGACGTGTGGGATAGAGAGCGTCATGTGAGAAAGGAGTGGCACGTTATCATTATGTGTGTCATAAAGGAACCAAGGTTTGAAAGACGATATGTGCGGGCGGTGGCTGGCAATGACTTACTATATATGTGATCAAGGGCTTTGCCAAGCGATAGGTTTTGTATGTGCATGAAAAAATTGTATACCCCCACCACCACCTTTGGTGGCTGATACGTCCATTTTGCATCACTATTTTATATTGTTATTTTTGGGTATTCATCGATATATTTCATGTTACATTATTTCATCTTAGTTTGCATGTTTAATAATTATGGGAGAAGAAACACCGGAACCAGAAATCTGATGGAAAAATCACCGTCGAGATACCCTATTTCAGAAGATGAGAAGAATAGGGGGAATACCGAAGGAGACTAAGAAGTTTCGAGGAGGAAGCGAGCCAGAAAGGCACCCAGAGGGGGCCACCTGGGCCCCATACCACCAGCCCCCCCCCCCCCGCTGTGCCTGGGGGTGGTCTGGCACCCCTGACCCATTCTTGGGCGCCCCCTTTAGCGTACTTGACCCCGAGGGAACCCTAAACCCCAGAACATCGTCGAAGAATTATTCCGCCGCTGCCTCGGGGCGGAAAACACCAGAGAGAGAAAAGCTCTCCGGCAGGGAGAAATCTGCCGGGGAAATTCCTCCCAAGAGAGGGGAAATCGTCACCGTCATCACTCTGGGCTTCATCGAGATCATCATCATCATCATCATCATCATCATCATCCTCATCACCAGCACCATCACTGCCACCGTCCACCTTCACCCTGTTGTAACAATTAGGTAACTTTATCGTTGTTCTTCATTAGATCTCTCTCACGGTGTGGATTACTTGTTAGTAGTTGATGCTTGTGAGATTTATCGGTGTTTACACTTTATGAATAGATTGTTATCATCCATTATATCACCTCTGATTATGATCCATATGATGTCTCGTGAGTAGTTTGTTTAGGTCTTGAGGACATGGGAGAAGTCATTATGTTAGTAGTGAAGTTATGTTGAAGTAATATCTAGTTGTTTGGTATTTAAGTTGTGGTGCTATTCTTCTGGTGGTGCCATGTGAATGTCGACTACATGATACTTCATCTTTATGAGCCTAGGAGGATACATTGTCTATTTGGCTACTAATTGTGGTTTTGCCGGAGTGACAGAAACCTAAACCCCCGTTGGGAAACCAATGCACGAGGGAGTGTTAGGTCCCGAAGTTTTAAGGCTGTGGTTAGATTTATCTTAATTACTTTCTTGTATTTGCGGATGCTTGCGAGGGGTATAATCACAAGTATGTATTAGTCCTATTTGGGTGGTGCATTAGCATCAGTTCACCCACACAACACTTAACGAACCAATAAATATCAATCAACTATATGAAGCGAAAGCACTTGACGAAATTCCCATGTGTCTTCGAGAACGTTTGGTAATCATAAGTAGAACAACCAGCTTGTCCTTTGCTCTCAGAAGGATTGGGCCACTCGATGCAATATTATTTACTGTCTTTTATTTACTCACACTTTATTTATCTGCTATATCAAAAGCCACCAAAAACCCGTTTGCTAGTGTTTACAGTGAATCCTCTATCCAACCTTCTTGTCAACACCTTCTGCTCCTCGTTAGGTTCGACACTCTTATTTATCGAAAGTACTACGATACACCCCCTATACTTGTGGTTCATTAAGACTATTTTCTGGCGCCGTTGCCGGGGAGTGAAGCGCTATTGGTAAGTGGAATTGGTAAGAGAAACTTTTACTGATAGTGTTGTTTTTTTATGTCTGCTGTTTTATTTCATTATGGAGAATACTTTTGGTTCTCTATTTAGAGGTACTAGTACTATCACTTCTAGGGTAGTAGGTGACCCGTTATCTGCTGAATTAGATCCTTATAAAATACCTATGAAAATTGTTGGATGTGTTATGGCTAACTACTATTATGGAGATGGAACTATGCATCCCTATGATCATTGGCTCTTTATACATGAATTATGCGAGTTATTCAGATGTGCAGGTATTACAACGGATCAAGTTAAAAGGAAATTATTCTCTTTATCGTTGAAAGGAAGAGGCGATGAATGGTTCAAATTACTTAAGACTGGTGAATCCATTGGATGGGAGGAAATTGTTCCTCTCTTTTATTATAAATTCTATCCTCCTAGTGAGATTCATAAAGACCGGAATCAAATATATAATTTCTGGCCTCGTGATGGAGAGAGTATTTCCCAAGCTTGGGGGAGAATGAAGTTATTAATGCTCAAATGTCTCGTTCATGAGCTCCTGCGTAATATTGTTATCAATAATTTTTATGCAAGGCTTTCTCTTCTTGACAAGGATTTATTGGATGCTTCTTGTTCTGGATCATTCACACGTACGAAGGAAGAAGAAAAATGGGATCTTCTTGACCGTATTCAAGAGAACACTGAAGGATGGGAGAATGACAAAGGTAGAAAGTCAGGTATAAACTACGATTATGAATGCATTAAATATTTTATGGGAACCGATGATTTCTATAATGTTAGTGTTGTTTGTGGTCTTGATTCTCAAATCTTTGAAAATTGTCTTAAAGGTTTTTCCTCCTATCTTGATATTCTTAAAAAAGATTATCACAGATATGATGCACCTTATAAAGATATTGTTCCTGCTAGTAATATAGAAGTGCATGTTTTTAATCTTGTTGTTCCTGAGCCTTATATTGAAAAAATGCCTTTCCCTGCTAAAGTGAAAGAATGATCTATTATAGCTTGTGTCGTTAATAAGTGTATGAAGAAATCTACTGAACCTTATGAACAAATCAGTGTTGAACCTGATGTAGCAATAGTAAAAGATCTTGTTTGTGGAAATGTAGAGGATGAACATATTTTCTTCTGTGAGGATGCTTCTAATATTGTTTCGCATCCTCATAGACCTAAGAAAACTAGTGTTCCTGTGCTTTCTGTTAAGATTGGCGATCATTGCTATTATGGTTTATGTGACATTGGTGCAAATTCTAGTGTTGTTCCTATGAGCTTTATAAACAAATAATGCATGAAATTGGCTCTTGTGAACTTGAGGATATTGATGTGGTTATTCAACTTGCCAATAGAGGAATTGTCTTTCCGATTGGTATTGGTAGAGATGTGGAAGTTTTATGTGGTAAACTTAAATAGCCCACTAATTTTCTAGTACTTGGTAAGGCTGCTAGTAAAACTTGTCCTATTGTTTTTGGTAGACCTTTCTTGAACACTTGTAGTGCTATTATATATTTTAAGATAGAAAAGATATTGACTAAATTAGATGAAAAATATCATGAGTTCAATTTCTCCAAATTTGCTAGAGCACCTTATGAATCTAAATTTCCCGATGAAAATTTTAAAGTTGAACAACTTGCTTCTATTGCTCTTGCTCCTAACAATGCTTTGCAGCAATATATGGAGGATCATGAAAGTTAGGTCTTTATGGAAGATAGAAATGAGATTCCCGATATTATTCTTCGTCAACCCATGATACTGAAACATAATTTACCTGTGGAATACTTGGTTACCACATTGCCACCCAAGGAGGATCATGTGTTTGATTTAAAACCTTTGCCTCATGATCTTAAATATGCTTATATTGATGATAAGAAAATATATCCTGTTATTATTAGTGCTAAACTTTCAGGTGAAGAAGAGGAAAGATTTTTGGGAATTCTGAAGAAACACTGTGGATCTATTGGTTATACTCTTGATGATTTGAAGGGGATTTCTCCCACTATATGTCAGCATGATATCAATATTGAACATGATGCAAAGCCAGTTGTTGAACGTCAACGCCGTTTAATTCCTAAGATGAAGGAAGTGGTAATAAACGAGGTATTAAAACTCCTTGATGCTGGTATTATTTTTCCTTTTGCTGATAGTAGATGGGTAAGCCATGTGCATTGTGTCCCTAAGAAAGGTGGAATGACTGTTGTGACTAATGAAAATAATGAGCTTATTCCACAAAGAGTAGTAGTTGGTTATAGAATGTGCATTGGTTTTAGAAAGGTTAATAAAGTCACTAAGAAAGATAATTATACTTTACCCTTTATTGATCAAATGCTAGAGAGGTTGTCTAAGAAAACTCATTTTTTCTTTCTTGATGGTTATTCTAGGTTTTATCAAATTGATTTAGGAAACAAGATCAAGAGAAAACAACCTTTACTTGTCCTTATGGAACTTATGCTTATAGACGTATGCCTTTTGGTTTATGAAATGCTCCTGCTACATTTCAAAGATGCATGTCAGCTTTTTTTCATGGTTATTGTGAAGAGATTGTGGAAGTATTCATGGACGATTTCTCCATCTATGGAACTTCTTTTGATAATTGTTGGCACAACCTTGATAAAGTTTTGCAGAGATGTGAGGAAACTAATCTGGTTCTCAATTGGGAGAAATGCCACTTTATAGTTAATGAAGGAATTGTTCTTGGACATAAAATTTCCGAAAGAGGTATTGAAGTTGACAGAGCTAAAGTGGAAGCAATAGAGAAAATGCCATGTCCTAGGGATGTTAAAGGTATTCGTAGTGTTCTTGGTCATGCTGGTTTTTATAGGAGGTTTATTAAAGATTTCTCTAAAATATCAAACCTCTTAAAAAAGATGTGCCTCTTCTTCAAAAAGATGTGCCTTTTGTTTTTTATGATGATTGCAAGGAAGATTTTGAGACTTTAAAGAAGGCTTTAACTACTACTCCTATTGTTCAACCACCTGATTGGAATTTACCTTTTGAAATTATGTGTGATGCTAGTGATTTTGCTGTAGGTGATGTTCTTGGACAGCGAGTAGATAAGAAACTGAATGTTACTGATTATGCTAGTAATACTCTTGATGCTGCTCAAAAGAATTATGCTACTACTAAAAAAGAGTTCTTAGTTGTAGTTTTTGCATGTGATAAGTTTAGACCTTATATTGTTGATTAAAAGGTTATTATTCATACTGATTATGCTGCTAATAGATACCTTACGGAAAAGTAAGATGTTAAGCCCAGGCTTATAAAATGAGTGTTGCTTTTACAAGAGTTTGATTTGAATATTGTGGATAGGAAGGGTGCTGAAAATCCTCTTGTTGATCACTTGTCTAGATTGGAAAACATTGTTTCTTTATTCTATTCATGTTAATCATAGTTTTCCACATGAACAACTAGTTGCAATAAAAAGTACAATCCCAGGACAGTCTGTGGTATGCTGATTATGCTAACTTTATTGTTTCCAATTATTTGACTCCAACATTTACAGCTCAATGATACGTCATAAATGTATCCTTAATCTCTGATGTTCCGTGTTGTTTTCATGTTATTTCCCACATGTTTGCTATACACTTTATGTCATTTTTATCGATTTCCGGGACTAACCTATTAACAAGATGCCACAGAGCCAGTTCCCTATTTTATGTTGTTTTTAGTTTCAGAAAAGTTGTTCTGGAAATACTCTCGGAATTGGAAAATTCAAAGCCCGGAAGTCTTATAATTCCCGAAGTTTCCACGGAGTCCCGAAGAGACCCGGAGAGGGGCCAAGGGGGGCCACACCATAGGGCGGCGGCCCCCTGGCCGCGCCTAGGGGTGGTCTGGGCCCCCCATATGCCCTCTGCCATCGCTCTTTCGCCTATATAATCCCCCGACATAGCAACCATAGAAAGATACCACTTTTTCCCGAGAAACACCCGAGGCCGCCGTCATCGTCATCCCGAGATCGGGAGGGTTCTGGAGCTCTCCCTGGCACCCTGACGGGAGGGGAATTCGTCACCGGAGGGGTCTACACCACCATGCCCTCCTCCGAAGTGAAGTGTGAGTAGTTCATCCCTGGACTACGGGTCCATAGCAGTAGCTAGATGGTTGTCTCCTCCACTTTATGCCTCATGTTTAGATCTTGTGAGCTGCCTCACATGATCGAGATCATCTTTATGTAATGATACATGTTGTGTTTGCTGGGATCCGATGAATGTTGAATGCTATGTCTTTTTATTATCAATCTCTCATGTAATATTCATGCATATGTTATTTATGATCTTGCATGCTCTCCGTTATTAATAGATGCTCTAGCCAAGTAGATGCTAGTAACTCCAAGAGGGGGTATTTATGCTCGTTAGTGGGTTCATGCCTCCTTTGCATCTCTGCTCGAGTGACGGAAACGTGACAGATGGAGGTCTGCTATTTTCATTAGGGAGAAAACAACAATGTTTTGTCTAAGGATGACGTTATTGTTTACATTACACGCTTTGCTTACTGCGATTATCAGTTGCTTGCAACTTAATACCCAACGTTTGTTCGGATGATATTCGGAGGGTGGATTATTAGTCATAGATGCAGTTGGATGACGGTCTATGTATCTTGTTGTACTGCCCGCATGAATCACATAGTAATCTTTATGTCATGCATATGCACTACGGTGCAGCCTTCATTTCTGTCAATTGCCCAGCTGTAATTTGTTCACAACACATGTTATTTATATTTCACGGAGAGACACCACTAGTGAACTGTGGACCCCGGTACATTTTCCTCATACTGATAATACACACACTGATTCTACTGTTTTCACACTACTGCTAGTGTTTTCACGTTGTTTTCATATTGTTTTCCACACCATACATTTAACCTCTTTGTGTTCAGCAAAACCGGTGAGATTGAAAACCTCAATGATTCGTTGGGGCAAAGTGATTAGATTGTGTTGTGCAGATTCCACGTTACTGCTGAACCGGTAGTGCGCCCTGCCATCTCAGCTGCATCAACCTTCTGAAGTTACTCCTACCTCCTACTAGTCGATTCAACCTTGGTTAATTTCTGAGGGAAACTTGCTACTGTGCTCTTCATACCTTCCTCTTGGGGTCTCCCAACGAACGTGTGTTCACACGCATCAAAGCATTTTTTATCGCCGTTGTCGGGGAGGAAGTGAATTTCTGCAAGGGGAGTCTCTCACTTCCAATCTCTTTACTTTGTTTGGCTTTTGCTTAGTTTAGTTTATTTTATCTTGTTTGCTTCTCTATATCAAAAACACACAAAAAAAAACTTATTCTAGCTGTAGTTTTTATCCTGTTTTTAATCTTGCTAAAATGACTACTCCTGAGAACACTAAGTTGTGTGACTTCACTAGCACCAAGAACAATGATTTCATTAGCACACCTATTGCTCCACTCCTACTGTTGATTTTATGAGATTAAGCCTGCACTATTAAATCTTGTTATGAGAGAGCAATTTTCTAGTATTAGTACTGATGATGCTGCTGCCCATCTTAATATTTTGTTGAACTATGTGAGATGCGAAAATATAAAGATGTAGATGGAGATATTATTAAACTAAAATTGTTCCCTTTCTCTTTGAGAAGAAGAGCTAAAGAATGATTACTATCTTTGCCTAGAAATAATATTGATTCTTGGACTAAGTGTAAAGAAGCTTCCATTGGAAAATATTATCCTCCTGCTAAGATTATATCTTTAAAAAGTAGCATTATGAATTTTAAGCAACTTGATAATGATCATGTTGCTAAATCTTGGGAAGAAATGAAATCTTTAGTAAAGAATTGTACCACTCATGGAATGACTACTTGGATGATCATCTAAACCTTTTAGCTGAATTTTTATTCAAGGAACCTTCTTGATTTAGCTGCTGGAGGAACCTTTATGTTCATGACCTTGGGGGCATCAATAAAGGTTCTTGATAATATGATGGTAAATTATTCTGAATGGCATACTGAGAGAGCTACAACTGGTAAGAAGGTAAATTCGGTTGAAGAAACCTCCTCTTTGAGTGATAGACTTGATGCTATTATGTCTATGATTGTTAATGGCCATGCTCCTATTGATCCAAACAATGTTATTTAGCCTTTTTTGTTGCTCAAGAAGAGTATGTTGATGTGAACTTCATTAAAAATAATAATTTCAACAACAATGCTTATAGGAATAATTTTGGTAGCAATAATTATAGGCCATATCCTCCTAATAATAATAATGCTTATGGTAATTCTTATAACAGTAACAAAAGTGTACCCTCTGATCTTGAGAACCTTTTTATTAGTACACAAACTGCTTTCAATAAATCTGCTGAGGAAAATTTTGGCAAAATTGATGTTCTTGCTTCCAAAGTTGACGGCCTTGCTCTTGATGTTGATTTTCTGAAAATAAAAGTTATGCCTCATGATGTTAAATAAAGAAAAAAATTGAATGCCCTCCAAATTCGAATTGATGATAATGTTAGGATGTTAGCTGAATTACATGCTAGATGGGAAAGAGAAGATGAAATAGCTAGAAAGAATAATATAGGTAATGTTTGCACCATTACCACCACTAGTAAAACTTAAGCCTATCATGCTACTAAACCTTCTACTATCAATGGTAAAGTAATTGGTGTTTGCAATATTCCCACTGCTGCTATTAAAAATGCAAAATTGCCTAAAACTGCTAAAAATGCTCCTCATAATAGTGCTGAAATTTTTAGAAACATGGGAGACAATGATCCCATTACCTTTGATAAAAATGATATTAATTTTGATGATTTCAACATAACTTAAGTGATTAAGTTCTTACAAAATCTTGCTAGTTGTCCAAATGCTAGTGCTATAAATATGGCTTTCACGAAACATATTAGAAATGCTCTGATGCAAATAAGAGAGGATGAATTAAGATGTGAAGCCTCTATCCCTAGGAAGTTAGATGATGGGATAGAACCTATCATTAAAATTAAAGTGAATGGTTTTAATATCAATGCTCTATGTGATCTTGGTTCAAGTATCTCTGTTAAGCCTAAAAGACTTTATGATATTCTTGATTTGCCACCTTTGGAACCCTGTTATTTGGATGTTCGTCTTATCAATAATGTTAGAAAGAAACCTTTGGGGAGAGTTGATGATGTTCTTATAATGGTTAATAATAATATTGTCCCCGTTGATTTTGTTGTCTTGAATATTGAATGCAATGCTTCTTGTCCAATTTCTTTGGGAAGACCTTTTCTTGGAACTATTGGTGCTATTATTGATATGAAAGAGAGGAATATTAAATTTCAATTCCCACTCAAGAAAGGTATGGAACATTTTCCTAGTAAGATAATGAAGTTTTCTTTTGATTATATTATTAGAACTCATTACAATTTAAATGCTTCTTCACTTGAAAACACTTGAATCCACTTTTCTAAGCCTAGCTAAAAGGCGTTAAAGAAAATCACTTCTTGGGAGATAACCCATGGTTTTATTTTTGATTTGTTTTTCTCTATTTTCTTTGATCCAAGGGGATTTATACTTATTTAAAAAATCCTTTGTATATTTATTTTAATATATTAGTTTTTTCAAGTAAAGTTTCTGACGAAAGTTGGAGTTGGTTTTGGATTTCTGCACAGGAAACAGATTTCTGCTGTCCACCGTAAAACATCGTGAAAAATCCAGAAAGATCAGAATGACCTGAAATTTTTTGTGATTATTCCTCAGCTAATTCCTCAACTCCTTCATTCTTTAAGTTTTTTATTTGATCAGTGTAAGTGCCCCGAATTTTTTTGTCTTACAGACTGTTCTGGTTTTGGCAGATTCTGCCATTTTTCTTGCATTTCCTCTTTTACGATGTCAAGTGGATTTCTTTGCTTCACAAAACATAAGTAACTTTATATAATGTTTAAAAGTATCAATAGAACTTGTTCCCATACATAACCCATGGATTTTTGATTTTTGCACTAACCCTCTAATGTGAATTACTCTTTGAGTGTGGCGTGAAGGAAGTTTTCAAGTGTCAAAAGAAGAGGTGATATATGTGATCAAGAGGAGTGCAAGGTAAAAGCTTGGGGATTCCCCTGTGGTTCATCCCAGAAAATATTAAGAAGACTCAAGCATCTAAGTTGGGGGATTCCCAATGCATCCCCTTCTTCATCAACCATTTATCAGGTCAATTCTAGTGAAACTATATTTTTATTCGGTCACATCATATGAAATTTACTTGGAGCGTCTGTTATTTTTAGTTTTGTTTTCTTTTGTTTTCCTTTCTGGAATAATATCATTGGAACCTAGCATCCTTGTTTGGTAGAGAGACACGCTCTGCTTTTTGTTTGAATACTCATTATGCTCGTATTCTTAGTTTTTCTACTAGCTGTTGCGAAAATTCTTGTTTAGCTCTTGTTTTCATTGCATATTTTATTCAGAGTTGTTAGTTTTAGTAGTGTTATGTGAGTAATCTCATGCTTGATTTCTGTATCATGTAGACAATTTTTGTTAAAACATATTTTGTATGGTGCTTGTTGGGAAAAGAAAGTGCTACATTTGGTAAAAAAAATTATAAAAAATGCAAATAGAAGCTTGTATGGACTATGGCTAGACTTTTTCATACCATGCTAGATGTCATTTTAATTCTAAATCCTAGTGGTTATTGAGTAGAATGATTTGTCTCAAATATCTGAGAGTGTTTCATGTGACATTGAAAGAATCATGAGTTGTTCTTGTCATATTGAAGCAAAGATTTGCGGTGGTCTCCTTTGATTGTTTTATTTGGTTGACTTGGCGCATGCTCACACCATATTTATGACTATGAACCATTCACTAATATCCTCCATGATCATTTAGTTTTTGAACATGTGGTACCACACTTATGCTTTGATTAATGATGTTTATGTCGCTATGCATGATTATGGCCATTATTGCTCTCTTGATTTGTCGCTCCCAGTCTTTTGCTAGCCTCCACCTGTACTGAGTATGAGCTCTACTCGTACAATCCAACTCCCAAAAAAACCAAAGTATGCCAAATGTGTCCACCATACCTACCTACATGTGGTAATTAACCACCACTCCAAGTAAATTGCTCATGTGCTATCTTTAAAACTTTCAAAATTACTCATGTTTTGCGTTTCTATTTTTGCTCATGAGGACGTCAATAGAGAATCTTTATCTCACTTGTTGATTGGATTTCACAACCTGTACTAGTGGCTTTATCCACTTATCCAATTGATAGAAGAGCTTTGCAGCGGGGTGCCCAGTCCCAAATTAATACAAACAAATTCTCTTCACTATTTGTGCCCTTGATTTATCAGTCAAAGCATAATTGTGTAAACAAAAGAGAAAGAGTGATGACCTTCTACACTAGTTGTGTCCTTCATATGGGAGACGCTCTTGTGAAGTCTAGTTGGCTTGTGACGTACTATATTTTCTGTTTACTATTCGTTGACATTAGCATACACCTCCCTAAAAATAGACACTCCTCCACGGTATGTGATTGTTGGCAGGCACCCAAGGATTCGGTTAGCCATGGTTTGTGTAAGATGGATGGGAGGAGTGTCAAACATTTTATACCTCTGTTTTTTAAAATAAAAGCTCTAGCACATGAGTGATCCATGCTTCCCTCCACGAAAGGCCTTTATTTTACTTTTTATGTTGAGTCTCCATCTTCTAACTTTATGAACATTTGAGAGAGCATAGTTACCATTCTAAGTTTAGTGTGCATTTGTCCCAGAAACATTATTAATTGATTCATGATGTGTTGTTGCTTGCTCCCAAATTATTTGTTCTAATCTTCCTCATAAACTTTGAAGGTGTCCTTGCATTTATGTTTTGCCCCACTCTTAAGGACTAGCAAAATATCAATTTGCCATGCTTTCTCTATACTTGAAACAAACGTATAACTTTTGATGCATTGTTATTCATCATATTTTATTTGTGTTACTCCTCATGATTCAAGGTGATTTCTATGCTTTATTATTAAGTTTAATTTATCATGCTCATGCTTAAGTTCTATGATCTCAGCTTACATATGCTTTTACATTATTCATGATCAAGTTCATGTTGGTAGCATGTCACCTTAGAAATTATGTGTTTTTATTGTTTACCTACTCGAGGACGAGTAGGAACTAAGCTTGGGGATGTTGATACGTCATAAATGTATCCTTAATTTATGATGTTGCATGTTGTTTTCATGTTATTTCCCATATGTTTTCTATACACTTTATGTCATTTTTATCGATTTCCGGGACTAACCTATTAACAAGATGCCACAGAGCCAGTTCCCCGTTTTATGTTGTTTTTAGTTTCATAAAAGTTGTTGTGGAAATACTCTCGGAATTGCAAAATTTGAAGCCCGGAAGTCTTAGAATTCCTGAAGGTTCCACAGAGTCTCGAATAGACCCGGAGAGGGGCCAAGGGGGGCCACACCATAGGGCGGCGCCCCTGGCCACGCTTGGGGGTGGTATGCCCCCCCAGGTGCCCTCTACCATCGCTCTTTCGCCTATCTAACCCCCCTACATATCAACCCTAGAAAGATACCACTTTTTCCGATAAACACCCGAGGCTGCCGTCATCGTCATCCCAAGATTGGGAGGGTTCTGGAGCTCTCCCCGGCACCCTGCCTGGAGGGGAATTCATCACCGGAGGGGTCTACACCACCATGCCCTCCTCCAAAGTGATGCGTGAGTAGTTCATCCCTGGACTACGGGTCCCTCCTCCACTTTATGCCTCATGTTTAGATCTCGCGAGCTGCCTCACATGATCGAGATCATGTTTATGTAATGCTACATGTTGTGTTCGCTGGGATCCGATGAATGTTGAATGCTATGTCTTTTGATTATCAATCTTTCATGTTATCTTCATGCATATGTTATTTATGATCTTGCATGCTCTCTGTTATTAGTAGATGCTCTGGCCAAGTAGATGCTAGTAACTCAAAGAGCGAGTATTTATGCTCGATAGTGGCTTCATGCCTCATTTGGATCTATGCTCGAGTGACAGAAACGAGACGGATGGAGGATGTGTTGTTGCCATTCGGGAGAAAACACCAATGCTTTGTCTAAGGATGATGTTATTGTTCACATTACACACTTTGCTTACTGCGATTCTCTGTTGCTTGCAACTTAATACCCAACGTTTGTTCGGATGATATTCGGAGGGTGGATTATTAGTCATAGATGCAGTTGGATGACGGTCTATGTATCTTGTTGTAATTCCCGCATGAATTGCATAGTAATCTTTCTGTCATGCATATGCACTACGGTGCAGCCTTCATTTTTGTCAATTGCTCAGCTGTAACTTGTTCACCAGACATGTTATTTATATTTCACGGAGAGACACCACTAGTGAAATGTGGACGCCGGTCCATTTTCCTCGTACTGATAATACACACACTTCTTCTACCGTTTTCACATTGTTTTCATATTGTTTTCCACACCATATGTTTAACCTCTTTGTGTTCAGCGAAACCGATGAGATTGACAACCTCACTGATTCGTTGGGGCAAAGTGATTTGATTGTGTTATGTAGGTTCCACGTTGCTGCTGAACCGGTAGTGCGCCCTGCCATCTCAGCTGCATCAACCTTCTGAAGTTACTCCTTCATCCTACTGGTCGATTCAACCTCGGTTTCTTTCTGAGGGAAACTTGCTACTGTGCTCTTCATACCTTCCTCTTGGGGTCTCCCAACAAACGTGTGTTCACACGCATCACTCAACAAAGAAGAAAATTCTTCTATGATTTGAGGCATTATTTTTGGGATGACCCACACTTATATGAAGAAGGAGTAGAAGGTATTATGAGAAGATGTGTCCCGGATCATGAACAACGAGAAATATTGAAAAAGTGCCATGGTAGTGCTTATGGAGGACACCACACTGGAGGTATAACCGCACAAAAGGTTCTACAATCAGGTTTCTATTGGCCTACTCTCTTTAAAGATGCACGTAAATTTATTTTGTCTTGTGATGAATGTCAAAGAGTTGGTAATATTTCTAGACGTAATGAAATTCCTATGAGTTATTCTCTTTCTATTGAACCTTTTGATTGTTGGGGATTTGACTTTATGGGTCCTTTTCCTCCTTCGAATGGTTATACACATATTTTTGTTGTTGTTGATTATGTTACTAAATGGATAGAAGCCATACCTACTAAAAGTGATGATGTTGAAACCTCGTTAAATATGCTTAAAGTTGTTATTTTCCCTAGGTTTAGTGTGCCTAGATATCTTATGACTGATGGAGGTTCTCACTTTATTCATGGTGGATTTAGAAAAACCCTTTCTAAATATGATGTTAATCATAGAAATTCCCCAGCTTATCATCCTCAAACCAGTGGGCAAGTAGAATTATCAAATTGAGAAATTAAATCTATCTTACAAAAGAGTGTTAATAAATCTAGGAAGAATTGGTTTGATAAGTTGAATGATGCTTTATGGGCTTATAGAACTTCTTATAAAAATCCTATGGGTATGTCCCCTTATAAAATGGTTTATGGAAAAGCTTGTCACTTGCCTTTAGAATTAGAACACAAAGCTTATTGGGTAGTGAAAGAACTAAATAAAGATTTTAAACTTGTTGGTGAGAAAAGAATGCTTGATTTGAATCATTTAGATGATTGGAGATGTGAAGCTTATGAAAATGCTAAACTATTTAAAGAGAAAGTTAAACAATGGCATGATAGAAAAATCCTTAAAAGAGAGTTTCATGTTGGTGAGAAAGTTTTATTGTATTGGTCGTCTGAGATATTTTGCAGGAAAATTACTCTCCAGATGTGAAGGACCTTATATTATTGAAGAAGTGTATCGTTAGGGTGCAATTAAAATTTCTTCCCTGAAAGATAACACTACACAAGTGGTAAATGGGCAAAGACTCAAACATTATATTTCTGGGGATTCTTATGATGAAGATATTGATGTTATTCAAGTAATGACACCAGAGAAGTTCATTAGAGAGAAGATTCTAGAATATGCAGAGTCCGTTTTCGAATAGGTAATAGTTCTGTTAAGAAAAAGTTCGAGCAATACCTTTTAAGTTATACTTTTTTGGTTTTTGGAAAATATGAAAAATATCGGGCCGAAGAAGAGTTGGAGACGGTGCCCGAGGGCACCATACCATGCTTGGGCACGGGCCCACCCCTGGTCGCGCCTGGCTATGGTATGGGCGCCCTGTAACGCCCGGGGATTTTTTCCCCCACTAGATTGTTTGGTTTTCTTTTCCGCATCATGGCATCGTCATGCATAGCATTGCATATTTTGTTGAACCAAATTAATTATTGTTTTCTATCAAACCTATTTCAAGTCCAACAATAAAAATGGTTTTATAATGTTTGAAAAACAAGTGGTTGTGTAGATAGCCTCTATTTTGATATCAACTTATTTCAGAATTTTTCAGTATAAAATATTGCTACAACACTAATTTTATAATTTCTGTAATAAATTAAGAAAAAAATAGAAGAAAAGCTACAAGGTCCAAGCCTTCCCGTTTCAGCCCACCAACCAAGCAGACCATCTCCCCCCCTCGAGCCCACCTTCTGCCTTTCTTCTTCCTTCCGTACAGGGGCACGAGGAGGACGTCACCCCACCACCGAGCTCCCCATCCCCACCTGCCCCCCTCCGATAAAATCCCCTTCCCCCTCCAACCCTAACCCTAGCCTCCCCTTCCTCTCTTCCCTCTCCTTCCTTCACCCGCCGCCACCTCTCTCCCTCCTCTGTCTCTTTTGCCTTCTCTGAAGAATACAGAGAAAAAGAGCCGGTAGCCCGCCGCCGCCGCATCGCCATAGTCCACGTCGAGCCAAGCTGGGTGCGGGAATGGAACCTGTGTGCGATCCTCGCCGTGCCCATGAAGAATTGGAGCCGGAACTGCTGTGAGTTGGCGACGCCAAGGTCTCCAACGTCGTCTGCCTCAACGTAGCTGCGCACGTCTACCTCGTCTACGATCGGCGTCGACGTGCACGCCTAGGTCGCCTTCTTCTCCTTCAGCGAGTACAGCCCCTCGGTGAGCCTCCGCCTGCTCCCACCTCCTCCCTGTCTTCTTCGCATGATGCAGCCATCATCCCCCGTTCTGGTAATTTTCTGCCATGTACGCAACCTGTAACTGCTGCTCCTGCTCGTGATGTTCTGCAGATTGATTCAGTTATCGTCTCCTGCTATGCTCATATTGCGTCGTTTCTGTATCCAGTCACCAAGTTACAGCTACCCCAGTGGTACCATCCCATACCCATCCGCCCCGAGGGTGCAGGTTCGAATCCCACCCGTGGCAATCTTTTTTTTCGGCCATTTTCCTTTTATTTCTCGAATTCCAGGAAAACAGATCTGATTCATTAATTCTAAAATCAATAACAAATTGAATTTTGATCCAATTTCAACGATTCAAATTTCTGTGGATTCATAATCTTGTGCCCTTTCTGTTAATCTCAAGTTTGCAACATGTTTCTGTAATAATTTTTGCACTAAATAATTAATTACTGAAAATGCAATTAAAAGTTGAAACTTTGGAATTTCATAACTCGAGTTCTGTTCATCCAATTTGAGCAAACTTGGGTTCTAAAAATTTGTCTTAACAAACTCTACACATTGGTATTTTATTTGGTCACAATTGAATTAATTTTGAACATGTTTCCTTCTGTTTACTAAAAAGAGCAGAATAAGATTGCTTATGAAAAATTGCATAATAAATTCAAAAATAACCCAAAAATTATGTTTAATAGCTCAAAATGTTCAGTGAAACATTTGCTTCATGTTTTCAACCTTTTCAATGCAATTTGTTTACTGTTTTTCCCAATTAAAAGTGGTGCAATAATTCAATGCTTTAATTAAACCCTTTTAAATTGCAAAATTCATAACTTGGGCAATTCAAATCCAATTCCAACATGTAAAATATGTTTTCCATCCCATTTTTCATGAACTTTGCAAATATAAACTTTGTTCTCTGTTTTGAATAAATAAAATTGCTGAAAACAACTATTTCTTATTTAATGCATTTAAAATTGCTAATTTGATAACTTGCTCATTCTAAATCCAAATTAAACAAATGAAATATGTATTCCATCTAAAATTTTGTGTTCTTTCCAAATATAAATTTGGTTACCTGTTTTGAACATTTAAAATTGGTGAAAACAACAAATGTTTGTTTAAATCATTTAAAATGCCAAAGTTCATAACTTAATAAATAAAAATTCCAAACTTGGTAAACACCTTTTCAAATTGAAGCTATAGTTGTTTTCTTATTGTTTTCATCATCCATTGCATCATTCTAATCAACTTTCACCGGATGGCTATTTGTAGATCATTTAATTCAACATTAATTCATGGGCTTTTCTATATGCAACCCAAATTGCATATGGTCCCATTTAAATATGTTTACCATGTCAACTAGTTTATCTTGATGCATCCTTAAACTTGTCATGCATCCATATCTTGATCATGCTGGATCTTTTGCCGTAGAAGTAATTGTTGCATCCGGTGTTTGTTCTAGTTCGTTGCTTTTTCGCGGATAGGACGTTGAAATGATGTGAGCAACGACAAGTTCTGCGGATGTACCTCTACTTGCTGGATCTCAGGCAAGTATACTCACTTGCTGCCAAATGGCTGCCTTTCATCACTTGTTACCGATTTCCTTCTGTTGTTCTTATGCTAGCCTTATGATTTGATGCTTGTGTCTCGATCCTATCATATGTTTACCTTGCAGCCATGATATAGCCTTCCTTCCACTTCCTATTAACTGTTGTTTGTTTACCTTGTTGGCCCTCGTGTCGTAGTTGCATGCTTAGTGTTGTTTGCGCTCAAGTCTTGTTGTCCGTCGTATCACCTGTTTAGTTTGATAGTTGGGTTTCAATTCAATCAACAACATGTTAATGCTTGGGGTAATAATAATTTGATGATAAGGCACCGGCAGGAGGCCCGGCGTGGTTTTGAGGCCTGCTAGTGTCGACCCTAATTAGGAAAAGGGTCTTGTCCATTGATCCATGATGAGCGCACTAACCGCATGTGGGAAGCGAGTATGGGCGCCCCCCGCAATTCTGATTCGATTCGCATCTCGTCCAAATCGCCTCATTTAGTTCGGGTTTTCCATTTGCCGCATGCATATGCAGGTGCGAACCCTTGGCGCCAGGGTGGAACTTTTGTAGTCGGCATTTAGGGAGACACGTTCTTAGAGTGCTATGAGGGTCCCCTTTTCTTCGTGGGGCTTGATTAGCCGTGCGCTCAACTGCACGGGGTTCTTTGGGCTTGATGCGAAGAAGAGTTGGGTTGTGTTGAGTACCTCGCTTGGTGGGTTGATCCCCCGTCTGGCGGGCTATTCTTACGTGTACGGCTAAATTGGTGCATCCCTGCAGGGTTAAATCTTCTCGAGAAGCCGTGTTGTCCGCGGTTATGGATGACTTGGTGAAAGTGCTGGCTAACAAGTACTCAGACAACTTACACTTAACGATGATAACTTGACTAGTAATATAGATTACCTCCACCATAAAAATGAATGTCACCTTAATCAACAGCGTGAGTTTCCTTGGGTTGCTTCCTTAGTAGGGTGTAACATTGGATGGGTATTGTTTGGTGAGTAGTTGTAGTTGGTTCTGATACGCTATCTTATCCCTTTCTTTTAGCCGGATGTTGTAGCGAGTCTCTGTAGTTAGTTAGTGCAGCCCGCTGCCGCTTCTTTGCAATAATCCTTTTCCTTTCCGTTGAACCCAAAGTATTTGTATCTTGTGATGATCGGTTACCCTGGTATCGTGTGAGTATGGTTTATCCACTTGCCAGTACTTAACCGTACTGACCCACGAATCCTTTTCGTGGCTGCATATTGCATATTGCAGTCAACAGGTTTGAAGTCTGACGACGTTAGCTTGGGAATCCCTCCGGCTTGGCCTGGGCAGGGATTGGACACCATCGGTTATCTTCAGGACTCTTAGTCCAATTTGGATCTTGTCCATAGACGGACACTATGTTGTTTCTTCCGCTGTTATTTGGATCTTTGTATGGTATTAGTTGTATCCTTGACTCGTTTGAGTCGTCTTGTATATATATTTTCTGTTGTTGTTGCGGAATATTCGTGAACTGTTGTAATGTTATCACAAGTGGCAACCTGGAATCGGTTATTATGTGATTTTGGCGGGAATGCTGAAATCTGCATAGTGCCCGATCTCGGGGCGTCACAAATGGTATCAGAGCCAGGTTTCCGATTCCCGATATTGTTTCGATACGAATGGTTATCGAAGCAACGGGCCCGCAAAGCCTGTAGGATAACCTCGCTAACGGTCGTTGTTTCTAGAGTGTAAAAAACTAGTTCTGCTAAACTATTTTGGAAACATCTCAATAGGATTCTTGTTTTCTCCTTATCTCTATTCTATTTCCCCTCCCATCTTATTTGTTTTGGAGTTTCCCCCCTTGTCTATCTTTCAAAGTGTTAGGATCCTACGTGGGTGGACGTTTTCTGAGCCTTTAACCTAATAGTTTCGATCATCGGAAGATTCCTGGTGGAAGAACATCGTCGTCACTCCGAGCAAGAATCTCTTGTTAGTGGTGTCGAGAAGCCCTTGTTAGTGGTGTCGAGGAGATCAACTGGAAGCATGAAGAATCGATAGTCGAACTTCTTTCCCCTCCCGGGTTAGTGGGTGGATTGCGAGGGCGCAATCCCTTGTTAGTGGTGTCGTCTGTAACGCCCGGGGATTTTTTTCCCCCACTAGATTGTTTGGTTTTCTTTTCCGCATCATGGCATCGTCATGCATAGCATTGCATATTTTGTTGAACCAATTTAATTATTGTTTTCTATCAAACCTATTTCAAGTCCAACAATCAAAATGGTTTTATAATGTTTGAAAAACAAGTGGCTGTGTAGATAGCCTCTATTTTGATATCAACTTATTTCAGAATTTTTCGGTATAAAATATTGCTACAACACTAATTTTATAATTTCTGTAATAAATTAAGAAAAAAAATAGAAGAAAAGCTACAATGCCTAAGCCTTCCCGTTTCAGCCCACCAACCAAGCAGCCCATCTCTCCCCCCTCGAGCCCACCTTCTGCCTTTCTTCTTCCTTCCGTACAGGGGCACGAGGAGGACGTCACCCCACCACCGAGCTCCCCATCCCCACCTGCCCCCCCTCCGATAAAATCCCCTTCCCCCTCCAACCCTAACCATAGCCTCCCCTTCCTCTCTTCCCTCTCCTTCCTTCACCCGCCGCCACCTCTCTCCCTCCTCTGTCTCTTTTGTCTTCTCTGAAGAATACAGAGAGAAAGAGCCGGTAGCCCGCCGCCGCCGCATCGCCATAGTCCACGTCGAGCCAAGCTGGGTGCGGGAATGGAACCTGTGTGCGATCCTCGCCGTGCCCATGAAGAATTGGAGCCGGAACTGCTATGAGTTGGCGACGCCAAGGTCTCCAACGTCGTCTGCCTCAACGTAGCTGCGCACGTCTACCTCGTCTACGATCGGCGTCGACGTGCACGCCTAGGTCGCCTTCTTCTCCTTCGGCGAGTACAGCCCCTCGGTGAGCCTCCGCCTGCTCCCACCTCCTCCCTGTATTCTTCGCATGATGCAGCCATCATCCCCCGTTCTGGTAATTTTCTGCCATGTACGCAACCTGTAACTGCTGCTCCTGCTCGTGATGTTCTGCAGATTGATTCAGTTACCGTCCCCTGCTATGCTCATATTGCGTCGTTTCTGTATCCAGTCACCAAGTTACAGCTACCCCAGTCGTACCATCCCATACCCATCCGCCCCGAGGGTGCAGGTTCGAATCCCACCCGTGGCAATCTTTTTTTTCGGCCATTTTCCTTTTATTTCTCGAATTCCAGGAAAACAGATCTGATTCATTAATTCTAAAATCAATAACAAATTGAATTTTGATCCAATTTCAACGATTCAAATTGCTGTGGATTCATAATCTTGTGCCCTTTCTGTTAATGTCAAGTTTGCAACATGTTTCTGTAATAATTTTTGCACTAAATAATTAATTACTGAAAATTACAATTAAAAGTTGAAACTTTGGAATTTCATAACTTGAGTTCTGTTCATCCAATTTGAGCAAACTTGGATTCTAAAAATTTGTCTTAACAAACTCTACACATTGGTATTTTATTTGGTCACAATTGAATTAATTTTGAACATGTTTCCTTCTGTTTACTAAAAAGGGCAGAATAAGATTGCTTATGAAAAATTGCATAATAAATTCAAAAATAACCCAAAAATTATGTTTAATAGCTCAAAATGTTCAGTGAAACATTTGCTACATGTTTTCAACCTTTTCAATGCAATTTGTTTACTGTTTTTCCCAATTAAAAGTGGTGCAATAATTCAATGCTTTAATTAAACCCTTTTAAATTGCAAAATTCATAACTTGGGCAATTCAAATCCAATTCCAACATGTAAAATATGTTTTCCATCCCATTTTTCATGAACTTTGCAAATATAAACTTTGTTCTCTGTTTTGAATAAATAAAATTGCTGAAAACAACTATTTCTTATTTAATGCATTTAAAATTGCTAATTTGGTAACTTGCTCATTCTAAATCCAAATTCAACAAATGAAATATGTATTCCATCTAAAATTTTGTGTTCTTTCCAAATATAAATTTGGTTACCTGTTTTGAACATTTAAAATTGGTGAAAACAACAAATGTTTGTTTAAATCATTTAAAATGCCAAAGTTCATAACTTAATAAATAAAAATTCCAAACTTGGTAAACACCTTTTCAAATTGAAGCTATAGTTGTTTTCTTATTGTTTTCATCATCCATTGCATCATTCTAATCAACTTTCACCGGATGGCTATTTGTAGATCATTTAATTCAACATTAATTCATGGGCTTTTCTATATGCAACCCAAATTGCATATGGTCCCATTTAAATATGTTTACCATGTCAACTAGTTTATCTTGATGCATCCTTAAACTTGTCATGCATCCATATCTTGATCATGCTGGATATTTTGCCGTAGAAGTAATTGTTGCATCCGGTGTTTGTTCTAGTTCGTTGCTTCTTCGCGGATAGGACGTTGAGATGATGTGAGCAACGACAAGTTCTGAGGATGTACCTCTACTTGCTGGATCTCAGGCAAGTATACTCACTTGCTGCCAAATGGCTGCCTTTCATCACTCGTTACCGATTTCCTTCCGTTGTTCTTATGCTAGCCTTATGATTCGATGCTTGTGTCTCGATCCTATCATATGTTTACCTTGCAGCCATGATATAGGCTTTCTTCCACTTCCTATTAACTGTTGTTTGTTTACCTTGTTGGCCCTCGTGTCGTAGTTGCATGCTTAGTGTTGTTTGCGCTCAAGTCTTGTTGTCCGTCGTATCACCTGTTTAGTTTGATAGTTGGGTTTTAATTTAATCAACAACATGTTAATGCTTGGGGTAATAATAATTTGATGATAAGGCACCGGCAGGAGGCCCGGCGTGGTTTTGAGGCCTGCTAGTGTTGACCCTAATTAGGAAAAGGGTCTTGTCCATTGATCCATGATGAGTGCACTAACCGCATGTGGGAAGCGAGTATGGGCGCCCCCCGCAATTCTGATTCGATTCGCATCTCGTCCAAATCGCCTCATTTAGTTCGGGTTTTCCATTTGCCGCATGCATATGCAGGTGCGAACCCTTGGCGCCAGGGTGGAACTTTTGTAGTCGGCATTTAGGGAGACACGTTCTTAGAGTGCTATGAGGGTCCCCTTTTCTTCGTGGGGCTTGATTAGCCGTGCGCTCAACTGCACGGGGTTCTTTGGGCTTGATGCAAAGAAGAGTTGGGTTGTGTTGAGTACCTCGCTTGGTGGGTTGATCCCCCGTCTGGCGGGCTATTCTTACGTGTACGGCTAAATTGGTGCATCCCTGCAGGGTTAAATCTTCTCGAGAAGCCGTGTTGTCCGCGGTTATGGATGACTTGGTGAAAGTGCTGGCTAACAAGTACTCAGACAACTTACACTTAACGATGATAACTTGACTAGTAATATAGATTACCTCCACCATAAAAATGAATGTCACCTTAATCAACAGCGTGAGTTTCCTTGGGTTGCTTCCTTAGTAGGGGGTAACATTGGATGGGTATTGTTTGGTGAGTAGTTGTAGTTGGTTCTGATACGCTATCTTATCCCTTTCTTTTAGCCGGATGTTGTAGCGAGTCTCTGTAGTTAGTTAGTGCAGCCCGCTGCCGCTTCTATGCAATAATCCTTTTCCTTTCCGTTGAACCCAAAGTATTTGTATCTTGTGATGATCGGTTACCCTGGTATCGTGTGAGTATGGTTTATCCACTTGCCAGTACTTAACCGTACTGACCCACGAATCCTTTTCGTGGCTGCATATTGCATATTGCAGTCAACAGGTTTGAAGTCTGACGACGTTAGCTTGGGAATCCCTCCGGCTTGGCCTGGGCAGGGATTGGACGCCATCGGTTATCTTCAGGACTCTTAGTCCAATTTGGATCTTGTCCGTAGACGGACACTATGTTGTTTCTTCCGCTGTTATTTGGATCTTTGTATGGTATCAGTTGTATCCTTGACTCGTTTGAGTCGTCTTGTATATATATTTTCTGTTGTTGTTGCGGAATATTCGTGAACTGTTGTAATGTTATCACAAGTGGCAACCTGGAATCGGTTATTATGTGGATTTTGGCGGGAATGCTGAAATCTGCATAGTGCCCGATCTCGGGGCGTCACACGCCCCAGAGCCCCTCTCTGACTCGTTTTCGACATGGACTTTCCATTCGTTACGTATATTTTTTCTATATAAGCCCCCGATCCCCCGAGGTCCGTATATCATTTTCTCGTCGTGTTTCTGTTTCGACCTGTTTCTGCTAGGATCTAGAGATACAATGTCCTCTTCCGGACCTCCTAAAGACAGTTTCCTTGTGAACGTCGTCAACCCGTACATGAATGAGTTAAAAATGCATCCCAAGGAGTTGCTTCTCAAGGATGGGGTGGTGCAGATAGAAAATGTTTGGGGCCCTAATGATGTCTCGTGAGTAGTTCGTTTAGTTCTTGAGGACATGGGAGAAGTCATGATGTTAGTAGCGAAGTTATGTTGAAATAATATCTAGTTGTTCGGTATTTAAGTTGTGGTGCTATTCTTCTAGTGGTGTCATGTGAACGTCGACTACATGATACTTCATCTTTATGGGCCTAGGAGGATGCATTGTGTATGTGTCTACTAATTGTGGGGTTGCTGGAGTGACAGAAACCTAAACCCCCGTTAGGAAACCAATGCACGTGGGAATGTTGGGTCCCAGAGTTTTAAGGTTGTGGTTAGATTTATCTTAATTACTTTCTTGTATTTGCGGATGCTTGCGAGGGGTATAATCACAAGTATGTATTAGTCCTACTTAGGCGGTGCATTAGCATAGGTTCACCCTGATGTCTACGAACGCTTCAATTCTTGTAGAAAGGGTTGGGCCTCCAAGTGCAGAGGTTTGTAGAACAGCAGAAAGCTTCCCTTAAGTGGATTAACCAAGGTTTATCGAACTCACGGAGGAAGAGGTCAAAGGTATCCCTCTAAAGAAACCCTACAATTACGATACAAGAAGTCTCTTATGTCCCCAACACACCCAATACAATTGTCAGTTGTATAGGTGCACTAGTTCGGCGAAGAAAGAGTGAAATACAAGTAATATAGATATGTATAATTGATAATAGCAATCTGAAATAAAAATAGAAGCAAGCAAACATGTAGCAGAACTGATTGCAAACGGTGTATCAATGCTTAGAAACAAGGCCTAGGGATCCTACTTTCACTAGTGGACACTCTCAACAATGACAAAATAATTGAATGCATAAATATCTCTCTTCACTATGCTACTCCGAACCACTCTCCGGTTGAATAACAAACACCAATTCATTGCCTAGGCATATGTCATGAAAACAACATGGAATATCAGAAATTAAGGATACGTTTATGACGTATAAACATCCCCAAGCTTAGTTCCTACTCGTCCTCGAGTAGGTAAACGATAAAAACACATAATTTATGAGGTGACATGATACCAACATAAACTTGATCATCATATTAATGTAAATCATGTAATCTAGGATCAAATGAATAAAGGTCGTGGTTTATATTTCATATCAAAGAGTAACGTATAAACCATTAGGAATAACAAAGTAAAACCTTTCAACGAATCAATACTAAAATACAATCCACTGTGCAAAGTTTATTAAAGATGATTTAAGCTTCAAGAACAACAATATAATCATCCAAGGCATCAAACTCTCACAACAACCCCTATTAGGATCAAGTCAAATGACAACAATATGCACGTAGGAAAATCATTCAAATAATTGTGCACTCAAAACAAGCAAGCGTTCTGTATTAGTCCCTAGAACCAATATGTTATGGCTAAAAGAACATTATGGGGGGTTTGGATGGTGAATGGAAGAAAGTCTCACACAACTGAAAGTGATCATTAGACAAGAGGAAGTCTTTTAATGGAAGTTATGCAAGGAGTAGTGATTGCCACACAACGGATGCACATAGAGCTATAAGTGTATGAAAGCTCTCCAATGGAAATAGTGGGGGCGCATCCAACTTGCTTGCTCACGAATACCTAGAGCTCTTTTGAGGAGGCTCATCATTGGAATATACAAGCCAAGTTCTATAATGTAAGTTCCCCACATAGTTATGTAAGTCATAATATCAGAATTCTCTCCAAACTGAAGTAATGATGCCAACCAAGCACAAGTGTGGAATAAATGATAGTAGTGCTACACCCTCTCTCTTTATTATCTCTCTTTTGCCTTTTTTTGGCCTTTTCTCTTTTTTATTTTTAGTTTTTTTATTTATAACCTCACTTGTAGGGGCAACACTCTATTTTACAATAAATCATCACACTTTTAGTACTCATAACTCAAAATGAAATATCTCTGATGTAAATAAAACTAAATTCTCCTGACAGTGTAGCAGTATGCAAAATAACAATGAAGAATGACAAGTAACATAATGATGATGGATGTTGTATGGCAATATATCTCGGAATGGCTATGGAAATTCCATGGTAGGTAGGTATGGTGGCTGTTTTGAGGAAGATAAATTTTGGCTTATGTGTAGAAGAACAAAGTTCTACAACGGGGTTTGCATGTAGTAGCGAAGTTTGCACCAACTCTCAATGCGAGAATGAGCAATGTACATTACCGAAGAGGCTAGCAAATATGGATGGTGGAAGTGCCATAAAACCGCAACATAGAACTAACAAGTTAAAAGATTCCAAATAAAATCATGATCTCACAAGACATAATTAAAAACACTCCAAGAGGGTCCGTGGCAGTGACAAGTCACTGTTGGCTACCCCGGCCGTAGCGCGTAAAACAGCTATCACGGCTGCTATCAGCAAAGGAAGTCATATACCATTATCCTATGACCTGGTTATTTGAGTGTGGCACAGTTTCAAGCTTCTAGACCGACCATTAATTTTTCTACTCTACTAAACCAAAAAGTTTACCATTAATCATATTAATATCTCAAAACAACAGCAAATAATCAAGTGAAACAGTTTAGTGATCTACAAGAATATGCAAGCTTTTTCGTTATACCATCTAGCACATGTAGCATTTTCTATTTCCTTCAAACACCATACAAATTATGTTTTAACAAAAACTCTCTAAATGATACAGCAAGCAAGCATGAGAGTAATAACACAACTCTACTAAAACTAACAGCTCTGAATAAGAGATGCATGAAAACAAGGGCTAAACGTAGAACTAGCAAAAAGTGAACACTCACAGAACAACAAGAATGAAACCTAGAGTGTTCTAAGCAATGAAAACGGAGCATGTCTCTATCCCACACAAGTATGATAGGTTCCAGTAATATTAATGCAGCAAGTAAAACAAAATAAAATAAAGTAAAAAAAAGAAAAAGGAAACAAACAGACGCTCCAAGTAAATTTCATATAATGTGACCGAATAAAAATATAGTTTCACGAGAAGTGACCTGATAGATAGTTGATGAAGAAGGGGATGCCTTGGGCATCCCCAAGCTTAGATGCTTGAGTATTCTAAAAATATTCTTGAATGAACCACGGGGGCATCCCCAAGCTTTGACCTTGCACTCTTCTTGGTCACATATATCACCTCTTCTCTTGACCCTTGAAAACTTCCTTCACACCATACTCAAAAGTAATTCGCATTAGAGGGTTAGTGCAACAATAAAAAATCCATGAGTTATGTATGTCACAAGTGATATTGATACTTTTAAACATTAGCTACATTCACTGATGTTTCGTTACGCAAAGAATCCACTTGACATCGTAAAAAAGAGCAAATGCAAGAAAAAATGACAGATTCTGCCAAAACCAGAACAGTCTATAAAGAAGAATTTTTTCGAGGCACTTACTTTACTAAAATCGAAAAACTTAAAGAACGAAAAAGTTGCGGAATTAGCCGAGGAATAAGAACAAGAAATTTCTGGTCATTTCGATTTTTCTGTTAATTATACGGTTTTTTACGCTGGACAGCAGAAATATGTTTCCTGCGCAGAAATCCGAAAACCAACTCCAACTCTCGTGAGATACCTTACTTGGCACTACTGAAACATGAAATGAAAGATACAAAAAAGTTGCTACATAAGTATAAAACCCCTTTACTCAAAGAAAACAGAGAAAAACAAAGCAAAAATAAAACCATGGGTTATCTCCCAAGAAGTGCTTTTCTTTAAAGCCTTTCAGCTAGGCATGATAATTTTAAAAGATGCTCACGTAAAAATAAGAGTTGAAGCAAAAGAGAGCATCAAGAAACAAATATAAAACAAATTTAAGTCCAACCCACTTCCTATTAAAAAGAATCTTGTAGAAAAACTTGTCAATAAAGCACAAAGTGGCTATCATAGGAAAGCACAACAAGTGCAACTTCAAAAATTTCAACATAAAGAGAGGAAACTTGATATTATTGAGATGTTTAAGACTATGTTTCCCTCTCTCATAATAACTTTCAGTAGCATCGTGAATGAAATTAACAATATAACTATCACATAAAACATTCTTATCATGAGCCACATGCATAAAAAGAATTAATACTCTCCACATAAGCATAGTCATTCTTATTAATAGCAGTGGGAGAAAATTCCACAAAATAGCTATCATTATAATTCTCATCACCATAATCATCAAATATAGGATGCATTTATAATCATAATTAACTTTCTCCTCAATAGTAGGTTGACTGAAAATATCATATCCATCATTGTAATCATCATATATTGGAGACAAAGTATCATCAAAGAAAATTTACTCCTCAAAACTTGGGGTACTAAAAATATCATATTCATCAAAACTAGCTTCCCCAAGATTAGACTTTTCCATAGAATTAGCGATAATGGTGTTCAAAGAATTCATACTAATAACATTGCCACTAGCATGCAAATAAAGCTCCATAGGTTTTTTAATTTTCTGTTCAAACACTTCATGTCCTAACTCAAGATAAAGATTATAAAGCTCTCTCATATTTTTGTTGTTTTCCATTAAGTCTAACTAGTGAAAACAAGAAAAAAAAAGATTTAATTGCAGAATCTAAAGGAAATAACTTCGAGCACTCACAAATGATGTGAGTACCTTTTACCTTACCTCGCCGGCAACGGCGCCAGAAAAAAGCTTGATGTCTAGGAACGCTTCTATTCTTGTAGACAGTGTTGGGCCTCCAAGTGCAGAGGTTTGTAGAATAGCAGCAAATTTCCCTTAAGTGGATTACCCAAGGTTTATCGAACTCAGGGAGGAAGAGGTCAAAGGTAATCCTCTCAAGAAACCCTGCAATTACGGTACAAGAAGTCTCTTGTGTCCCCAACACACCCAGTACAATTGTCAGTTGTATAGGTGCACTAGTTCAGCGAAGAGAGAGCAAAATACAAGTAATATGGATGTGTATAATTTATAATAGAAATCCGAAATAAAAATGTCAGCAAACAAACATGTAGCAGAACTGATTGTAAACGGTGTATCAATGCTTATAAACAAGGCCTAGGGATCCTACTTTCACTAGTGGACACTCTCAACAATGACAAAATAATTGAATGCGTAAATATCTCTCTTCAATGTGCTACTCTGAACCACTCTCCGGTTGAATAACAAACACCAATTAATTGTGTAGGGCTACAAAAGCACTCCTCAAGTTTGTATTCCCATGTCTAGTTAACCCCACGCTGAGGTACTAAAAAAAACACCACAATTTCATAGGGTCATCCAACACAAGATATAAATATCATGCTAAACCACACGGTGCATACAGTTTCACCTTTACACCGTGATCAAAGTGTCTATAGAGATCTGATAATAAAACCACTCGAGTAGCATAACAGATGAAGAATAACATCTACTGATTCAACTAGATTACAAAGCTCACGATCACATAAAGATCACACCATAGGAGAGAGAGATGAGACATATAGCTACCCGTAGAGCCCTCAGCCCCGGAGGAGAACTACTCCCTCCTCATCATAGGAGACAGCAACAACGATGAAGATGGCGGTGGATTCGATGGAGATGGCTCCGGGGGCACTTCCCCGTCCGGCAGGGTGCCGGAACAGAGATTTATGTCCCCCAAAACTTGTCGGCGGCGGCGGAGCTACGGATTTTTTTTCGTGGAAAAGGCCTATTCTTTTAGGGTTTATGCATCGGGGGCATATATAGGCAAAAGGCCGATTTTTTTCGTGGAAAAGGCCGTAGGCGCCCAAGGGGCCCACACCACCCCCTGGCACCGCCAGGGGCTAGCCTGCGCGGAGGCATGGTGTGGGGGCTGTAGGGCCCCCATCCATGCCTTCTTTGGACTTCCGAGACGTGTCGGGAATTCTAAGACTTTTGGCTTTTGAATCATCCAATCTCGAGAATATTTCCAGAGCAACTTTTCTGAAACTAAAAACAACATAAAACAGGTTCTGGCTCCGTGGCATCTTGTCAATAGGTTAGTCCTGGGAAATCGATAAAAATGACATAAAGTGTAAGAAAAACATGTATCGTATGGCATGAAAACAACATGGAACATCAGAAATTAAGGATACATTTATGACGTATCACACCCACACAACACTTAACGAACCAATAAATATTAATCAACTATATGAAGCGAAAGCACTTGACAAAATTCCCATGTGTCCTCGAGAACGTTTGGTAATCATAAGAAAAACAACCGACTTGTCCTTTGCTCTCAAAAGGATTGGGCCACTCGCTGCAATATTATTTAATATCTTTTATTTACTCGCACTTTATTTATCTGCTATATCAAAAACCACAAAAAAAAACGTTAGCTAATATTTACAGTAAATCATCTATCCAACCTGCTTGTCAACACCTTATGCTCCTTGTTGGGTTTTACACTCTTATTTATCGAAAATACTACGATACACCCCCTATACTTGTGGGTCATCAGTGGCAGCGATGGGTACCCGATGTTTCTAGTTTGCTTGTGTGGGACGATTGCTGGGAGCAAACTATTTAGAGATTTTTTAGACTAATATTTTTTGACACACCATGTTGAGAGGAAAATATTAGTTGAAGACGTGATATTAAGTGGTTTATTTATACTAATTCGGTAAAAGAATAACTGGTTGAGCTTCTAAGACAAAATATGTCGGACAAGGGCAACCTTATGGATGGCGTCGCTTTTGGATCGTTTTCTTCGATGAGTCGGTTGCTTTCCTTGTTTCCTTTCTCCTCTCTCTCCACGGCGGCGCTAGATTGAGGTTCACCGATGGCCGTACTAGCACGCCACGCCGATGGATGAAGGGCATAACAGAGGCGGACAGACTGAGCTAATCTCTTTCCCCGTCTCCTGTCGTGCGTGCTCTCTCTCTCCCCTATCAACGTTTCATATCTCTCCTCTCTCAAATCTTATGCAAACGGTTTTTATCATGGTCTCTCGTTCCTTTTTTTGAACTTTGGCAGTCGTTTGCCATCCGATTAGATAGAAAAGAAGGTATGTACATGGTGTTTAGCTGGAAGCCAAACTAGAAAAGAAAGAGAGGCTACATAATTACGTCATTACACCGCGCCTTGGACATCTCCCGGGTCTTGCGAGTGGTAAAAAGCCCTTTGCTCCATGTCATCCTTGATCAGAGCCGCCACTGCCTCTACCAGCATCGCCTTGCTTTGAAAGATCCTTCGATTTCTGTCCTTCCAGATTCCCCACATGGTGTAGATTACTGCTCCGCTCTCCTCCTTCCTCTTCTCCTTCGGCAGTGTGGTCAACACTGTATCCCACCAGTCACTGATGCTAAGACTCCCCGCGTCAGGTGACATCCCAATTGAGTTGTTCCAAGAGAATATTTTTTCCCGCACCCCTTTCATGAATGAACATCCAAGCAGGAGGTGTTGAACCGTCTCCGGGTGGATCCGACAAAGCTTGCAAATAGGGTCGTGTGGCCATCCACGAGTAGCCAGGTTCTCCGCGGTCAACACCTTCCCGTGAAGCGCCAACCATGCAAAGAATTTGCACTTTGGCTCGACGGACGCCTTCCATAGCTTGTTAGTTCGGAAAGGAGGGTAAGAGACGTCCAACTGGCAACGGTAAGCTAAGGCCGTGGAATAAGCGCCCGAAGCCATCCATCTCCATGTAATCTTATCCGGACCTAGCAACAGCTCCACTCCCTGCATGCGCGTCCAAAGACAAACAAATTGTGCTATTTGCTGAGCCGTCGAGATATGTAATTGCGCCCGCATCCATTTGTTGTTATAGATCTCCTTCTGCACGGTCCTCTTCTTCCTCGTGGCAATGGAAAATATATCAGGGAATTGTGATTTGAGAGGCCCTCCCTGCATCCAACGGTCGTGCCAGAAGCTACATATCGCGTCGTCTCGAAGCGTAATGTTCGTGGAGGCCCGGAATAGCTCCACATCAGCTGCATCACAAGGCAGAGACGCGCTAATCCATGGACTCGAGGAGTCCGTCCACGCGTACCACAGCCATCGCAGCCGCATGGCCCTCCCAAACTTTTCGACGTAAAAAATTCTTAGCCCTCCTAGTCCTAGATCTTTCGGTCTATAGACCGTACTCAAGTTAACCAAGGGGCGGGTGAAAGAACACAAAGGCCAACTAGAGGGGGGAGTGAATAGGTGACCTACAAATTTTAAGTCTTTTTCAATTTTAGTGGGGGCTTTGGGAAGTTAATAACTTGGTTATCTAGATGTGCAACTAAGTAGACACCCTATATGACAAGTAACGAGTAGCAACGGAAGTAAATGCAAGGCACAAGATAACCACAAGTGAAAACACGGAGACAAGGATATGTTTCCCGTAGTTCCTTCTTAAAAGAAGTACGTCTACGTTGGAGAGGTGGGGAGCCACCTAAGCGCTCCTCAATAGCACGGATGTGTACACCTTATTCTCCTTGAGCTTCTCCGGTGAGGGAGATTCTCGTTTCCACTATGAGGTCGACTTGAAGGCGTTGACCAAACCTTTACAAGTCGTTGAGGCTACTCCACAAGTGAGATGGAGGCTCTCAATAATCCAAAGCTTCTTGCTACAAGGTGGAAGCTACAAGCACTAGGGTTTCCCTTGGATGACAAGGCAACCAAGAGATTACAAGATCCCAAGAGGTATGGTGTGGGAACACAATTTTTGGCTTGGTAGAAAGGTAGATCTAGTACTCCTCCATGAGATCTTTGAAGGGCATCGAGTTTGGTTGGAGGAGGAGGGAGATCGGGGCGTTTTGAGCTCTTCAACAATGGAGGAGAGAGAGGAATGGACCAATTAGCTATCTAGAGGAAGAACACAGCTATTTATAGGCTCCTCCAATTTCTGACCGTTGCAGTACGCCAGGGACGGAATATTCCGGTGTTAGTACCAGAAATTTCCGGTCTATCCTGGCCGTATATTTGAAAAGTCCGGGGGGGCGGAAATTTGAATATTCCGGGGGCGGAAATTTCCGCCCAATATTCCGCCCCCATCTCTGTGCGCGGGCAGCAGCACCGCGCCGAAAAACTGCTACGGACCAGGCCGGATATTTGAATAATACGGGGGGCGGATATTTGAATAATCCGGGGCCGGAAATTTCCGGCCAATAATCCGTCCCCATCTCTGCGCGCGGGCACCTGAGAAATCTCTAAAATCTGCTAAGGACCAGATGGCCGAAAATTTGCCCCGGAAATTTCCGGTGCAAATATCCGCCCCAGCTTATGTGCGCGGGCAGTGGGAGAAGTACTTAGTCGTTTAGACGTGGCCAAAGATGCCGTAATATTCCGTTGCAAGGGCCGGATATTCCGCCCCATATGAACCGGAAATTCCGGTGTAGAAGCTGAATAATCCGGTGCTAGTAAATATAATTTTTAGAACTCCTCTTTGAACTTTTGAATGCATTTATCAATAATCATCTGAGAGGCCAGCTGCATAAACTCAAACATCATTGTTAGAGAGATGATACCCGCGTTGTTATCATCACCAAAATCATTAGAGAGATCATGAGCTTTCAATCTCCCCCTTTTTGGTGAGTGATGACAACACGGGTATTTGCAAGGGGATAAACTAACAATGCATGCGATGGAAAATAAAACACCACAGATTTCATATATAGGAGACATGCCTCCTAATAATAATAGTTCACACAAGCAAATCCATGAATAACGAGTACGGTGAGACGAAGTTCGAAAAGACGCACGAAACGATAAAAAAGTCGATAAAGAACGAAACCCACCCTAGCAAATCCCCGCGATCATCTAGATCTTCTCCCCCTTTGGCATCAGGATACCAAAAAGAGAAAAAAGAGCACTACGTCCCATAGAGCAAACTCTAGGAATGGTTGTCATCTTCTTATTCCTCCTCGCTAGCACACGCAATGTCCTCATCGTCATCCACTCCGAGATCCCAGTCAACGTCGTGGTTGTTCCAGTTATTGTATGGAATCCTGGCAGGAGGAGGAGTTGGCACATTGGGAATGTTGAGGGCAGTCATGATAGTGCGCTGGTTCTCCTGGATGTTGTGGCACTCAACATAGGCGTTGTAGTTCTCCTTGAGGATGCACACATTCAAGCACATCACCTTCTCAATGGCACGAGCGAGCCATGAGCGCTTCTTGGTGCAGGGAGGAGGTGGACGCATGCGAGGATCACGGTGACCCTGACCCGTGGCGCCAACATCATGAGCAGCCTGCTGAGTGTGGGTGGCCTTCTTGTACAACGTGACATCCTTGTGCTCGTCACAGTCTAACTCCAGGTCCTCACGGAGTTCAGCAGGATAGCGAGACTTGATGAGCTTCATGATGTAAGGAGCATATGGGGGCACTTTGCGGTTGAAGAGAGCAAAGTGGATCTCGTTGAAGATGAAGTCCATCACATCAATCTTGTGACGCTCAGTATCAGTCATGTCGCCCTCAGTCAAGGTCAGGAAGGAGTGGTACATGAGGTTAACCAGGCCACCACGAATAGCATCATTATTGCCCACGCTCGGGGCAATAGTCTCTCTGAACATACGCAGCAGGGTGTCATAGATGGGGTAGAGACCTTTTGCAGAGCCAATAATACCAGTAGAACCATACAGCTCAGCCAGCAAGTTCTTCTCATACTCCATCCCGTGAACGTGCATGCGAGTACCCTGGGGAGTGTGAAGACCAGCAAAGGGATATCCGAGCTCGGCAGCAAAGTCATGGAAGTTGGCGGTGAGCAAGTGAGCTCCAGACATCCAGGACATCCCAATATCCTCAGACTCATCAAAGACCAGAGTGGAGTAGAACTGTTGGATGAAAGTGATGTTGTAGGAGCATTGGGTCTCCATGAGGTGACGCGGACCCAGAAGTTCAGCCAGCTGGACAGAGTGGTTGAAGTATGCGGGATTGGCAGCCATGTGTGCAAAGTTCATGAACTTCATGGGACAGACTGGCTTGCTCATCACAGTGTACACCTTCTTGAAGAGCGTCTCCTTCTCAACATGCCAGAAGCATGAGTTAATGGTTGGGTCTTGAGGACCCTTAGTGTACCAGGCCTTGGCCCTCCATGCCTTGAACTCAGTGATAGACATGATGGCCAAGTTAAGAGCTGCCTTCCCCTGCTGCTTACTGGCCTTGCGTGCTGCCCTGGTAGCATCACGTTCACACTCATATGCCTTCTAAGCATCCATCTCAAGACGGCGAGTCTCCGCCTCATCCACTAAAGTGCCCTCAGCATCTTCCCTCAAGTGTCGGAGTCTCTTGCGCGAGCTAGTCATCTTGGGAGGCCTAGAGCTTGAACCATCTGCGAGAAAAGCAAGAGAAAACGCAAAGAAAAACAAACAAAAACAGATCAAAACGGTGGCTCACAACTCGTGGAAGTGAAAGAACAGATCTCAGTTAGAGATTCAGGGCAGGCCGGAAATTTCGGTTTGGGGCGGAAATTCCGGAGGGCGGAAATTCCGGCCTCAGGTGAAATTTCCGGGGGGCGGAAATTCCGGTCCTGGGGCGGAAATTTCCGGCCTTCGAAATTTTCGCACCAGATCTGAATCTGGGGCCTGCCACGAATCTAAAATGACGAGGAAGTGCAATGGGAGGAACACTAGGGGATATGTGATACTAGTATATCAACCGATAACCCTAGATTGCGGAGAAAACGAAGCACATACCGGGATCCATGGGAGAGGAAGGGATGTGCAGTCTCTTGATCCGCAAAGGGCAAACAGAGGATGAGGAGGGGGGCAAGGGGGCCTCCCGGACATCTCGGAGGCGGAGGATGCGTTTGGGGGCGGAGTGGAGGCGAGGGGAGGGTAAACAGTCTGGAACTGCCCCTCCCGTCGCCTATTTATAGCCCCCAGCCGCGCATACGGATGGCAATGGGTACCCGATACCCGCAAACCCGATGGGTACCCGCCTCAAATGGGGAGGGTTTGGTAAGAAAAAAACCCATGGGTCTGCTTAGTGGGTGAGAACCATACCCATCGGGTCTAGCGGAGGCGGGTATGGGGATGCCAAACCCATACCCACCAACCCGCATACCCACCTAGCCCCACCTGTCAGTGAGATGCAACAGCAAGACCCACCTGTCATCAGAGTGGAAAGTGGAAACCCTAACCCTAATATAAAAGCCACGCCCCAGTCCCCAAACCCTAGTACCACTCAGCCGCCACCCCCACGCGCCACGCCCCAGTCCCCACCCCCATGCGACCGATGCGGCCAGGGCCCTCCTCACAGCCTCTCTGGCCACCGGCCCTCCCTCCCTTCTGCGCCAGCCTCTCCGGCCAGCAGCCCTCCTCCCTCCTGCTCCGACCGTCCTGCGCCGCCACTCCCGGGAGCCATGGACTCCGTCGATGTGGAGGGAAGCGAGGGAGACTCCGGCGAGCAGCAAGGCCAGCCGCCGCCTCCGCTCCGGCCCACCTCCCTCCTGCGGCTGCTGCACGGCCGCTCCGGCCCTACTCCCTCTTGCGTCTGCCTCTCGGCCGCTCTGGCCTCCTCCCTCATGTTTTTTGCAGATCGCCCACAGCCTGCTCAGGCCGTCCAACACCGCCGCTCCCCGGAGCTATGAACTCCATCGAAGTGGAGGGGAGCGAGGGCAATTCCGTCGAGCAGCAAGCCGAGCCCAGCCCACGTCGACGCTGCCTTCGCCGATTGGAGATGCGACGGCACAGATCCCGCCAGCGTGAAAGCGGAGCGCGGCTCGCCTTCTTGCTGGGCGTGGAGGCCTCGCCGTCGAGCTACAAGGGAGGAACAGAGCGTGGGGGGCTGCCGCTGACTGGGAACGGACGGAAGCGGCGCCATGTTGCTTCGGCCTCCTACATCAGCGCCCCCGTCCAGAAGAAGGGGAAAAAGACATAATTCTAGATTAGGTTTAGGTGTTTCATTTAGGTTGAATATTGATTGTTGAAAATAGCTACTGCATGTAGAATTCTATTGTATTGGAGAATGACTGTTTCTTTAGGTGTTTCATTTAGGTTGAATGTTGAATATTGACAATATGATGCTGAAATTGTGCAAAACCTGTCATTTATATGCTCAACACGAAATTGGCGGGTACCCGGCGGGTGGCGGGTATGGTGAAACTTTGTACCCGCCAGCGGGTATGGGGGCGGGTGGAGAGGGCGGGTGCGGGTATGGGGGTGCCAAACCCGCACCCGAACCCGGCGGGTGCCATCCGGAGCCGCGCAGACCGGATTATTCCGGTATTAGTACCGGAATATTCCGGGGGCCGGAGATTTGGGCCGGAATATCCGCCCAAATATCCAGTGTGCCTTGTGCGAGCGGGCATGCTGGATACTTGGGGGAATTTTCTGGTCGATCTCGAGCCCCGGAAATTTCTGGGGCCTAAGACACGGAATATTCCGGCTCTCCGGATATTTGCAGCGGAAATTTCCGCCCAAATTTCCGGGGTGCCTTCTGTGAGCGGGCACCTTGGAAATGGGTGAAAATTTCTGAGGCAAATGTCTGGGGGCCGGAAATTTCCGGGCCCTAGGCCGGAATTTCCGGGGTTCCCATGCCTTCCGAGGTTTTTGTGGAGAAATGATACAAGAAGTGAGCCTCCAAAACAAAACATGAATCAATGACAATGAACACACAAACACGAACGAAAAGCAAAAACTCAATACAAAGATAAATGTTGGTGGCCGAAGCCACCGTGTTTGAGTGTATACCAAGGATCCGCGAAGATGTATCTTGGGCCCAAAAGTATGACTCACGTTTAAGCACAATAAGTCACAAAATGACTAGATATGCATGAAGCATTAATTGTTTTGCGCATGATAGGTGGAGTGTTCGTTCATGAATTGAACTACGCTCCCCCTATGTCCATGCCTATATCTAAACTCGATAGCACATATAGTGAAGGTAATTATGCAAGAGTTCAAGAGAAGTTAGACGCATCGATAACATTTAGTTCATTCCTCAAACCCCGAAATCTTGGTTCATCAAGGGCCTTCGTGAAGATATCCGCGAGTTGATCCTTGGTCGGCACATAGGAGAGATCAATATCACCCTTCTCAACATGATCCCGAATGAAATGATGTCGTATCTCAATGTGCTTCGTCTTGGAGTGAAGAACGGGATTCTAGGTGATCTTGATGGCACTCTAATTGTCGCACAAGAGGGGAACTTTGTCGAAGTCGATGCCATAATCTCTCAATGTTTGCCGCATCCAAAGTAATTGAGCACAACAACTCGTCGCGGAAATGTATTCGGCCTCAGTGATAGAGAGAGCGATGCAATTTTGCTTCTTGGAAGACCAACACACCAATGAGCGGCCAAGAAATTCACAACCTCCGGATGTAGATTTCCTATCCGTCTTCTCGCCCGCATAGTCCGCATCTGAATACCCAATGAGCTGAAAGCTTGAACCCTTGGGATACCAAAGACCTAAGTTTGGGGTATGAACTAAATATCGAAAGATGCGCTTAACCGCTTCAAAATGACTTTGTCTCGGAGAGTCTTGAAACCTTGCACATTTACCTACGATATACATAATATCGGGTCTAGATGCACATAGGTAAAGCAAAGATCCAATCATGGAGCGGTATACCTTTTGATCTACCTCTTTACCATTCGGGTCGGGTTTCAAGTCGTCGTGGACATATGAGTCTTCATAGGTTTGGCATCATGCATGTTGAACCGCTTGAGCATGTCTTGAGTATACTTTGCTTGCTTGATGAATGTGCCTTCGGGATGTTGCTTGATCTCAAAGCCAAGGAAATACTCTAACTCTCCCATCATAGACATCTCGAATTCATCCGTCATAAGCTTGCAAAACTCATCATTGAATGCGATGTTAGCAGAACCAAAGATGATATCATCCACATAGAGTTGGCATATGAACAAGTCACCTCCAACCTTTTTGGTGAAAAGGGTGGGATCGATTAAACCAACATTGAACCCACGATCCAATAAAAACTCTTTAAGGTGCTCGTACCACGCACGTGGAGCTTGTTTAAGTCCTTAGAGTGTCTTATCGAGTTTGTAGACATGATCGGGGTGGTTGGGATCCTCGAAACCCGGAGGTTGCTTGACATAGACCAACTCGTGGATGGGACCATTCAAAAATGCACTTTTAACATCCATTTGTTGCAATTTAAAGTTGTGATGAGAAGCATATGCAAGTAAGATACGAATAGATTCAAGACGAGCTACGGGAGCGAATGTTTCACCGTCGACACCTTTGACTTGAGAGAAACCTTGAGCTACCAATCTAGCCTTGTTGCGAATGACGATGTCGTCCTTGTCTTGTTTGTTCTTGAAGATCCACTTGGTGCCGATGATGTTCTTGCAATCTTTGGGTCTTGGTACCAACTTCCACACCTTGTTGCGCTCGAAGTTGTTGAGTTCTTCGTGCATAGCTTCAAGCCAATCTTGATCTTCAAGAGCTTCATAGACCTCCTTTGGCTCAATATGAGAGACGAAAGAATGAGCCTTGCTAAAATCCGCCAATTGCCTCCTTGTGACGACCCTTCCACGAACTTGTCCAAGAATCATGTCCTCCGTGTGACCGACACGAGCAAGTTATCTAGCCTTCTCTTTGCCCTACGAGCTAGCATCTCCTCCAAAGTTTCCTTGGATAGCACTTGATCATCACCTTCATCATCGGAGCCTTGTCCACCTTGATTTTGTTCATCAACGGGAGGTGGATCCCTTATGTGTCGAGTTGTATTATCACCATGAGTATCTTGTTCTCGTCCTTCATTGTGAGCTTGGCCTTCATCATGAGCTTGGTCTTGATTGATCGAGTGATCTTGATCGTTATCTTGGCCTTGTGGTGAAGCATGAGGGCTTGGTGCATCTTGTTGGGTAGCTTGAGTATCAATGGATGTAGTCAATGGCTCCACTTGAGTGGAGCATAGTCCTTCTCCCTCCGTCATCCGGTAACCCTCAATGGGGATTATTTCACCAATCCCCATCCTTCTTATGACGATGGGAGGAATTGCATCTCCTACAATACCATGATCTATACGGCCCCCTTGGGACCCATTATCCTCATCAAACACCACGTCTATAGCTTCTTCAACTTGTACGGTGGACTTGTTGTAGACTCTATATGCGTGAGCGTTTGTGGCATAACCAACAAAGATACCCTCATAAGATTTAGTCTCGAATTTCGACAAGCGTTTACCTCTCTTACGAATGAAGCACTTGCATCCAAAGACCTTGAAGTATGAAACATCCGGATTCTTGCCCGTGAGAATCTCATAAGGGGTCTTGTTCAAGATCTTGCGGAGATACAATCGGTTGCTAGCGTGACAAGCGGTGGAGACGGCCTCGGCCCAAAAATTATAAGGAGAAGAGAACTCCACAATCATGGTTCGAGCCGCATCCATTAGTGTCCGATTCTTTCTCTCCGCCACACCATTTTGTTGAGGGGTGTAGGGAGTGGAGTATTGATGAGCAATTCCTTCCTCGCTAAGAAATCCCTCCATGGTGTAGTTCTTGAACTCAGAGCCGTTGTCACTTCGGATAGCCATGATGCTCGTATTATGTTGGCGCTCCACCAAAGTGATGAACTCGATGACCCGCTTTTGAGTCTCACTCTTCCTCTTGAAGAAGTACACCCAACAATATCGTGAGTAGTCATCCACAATCACCAAGCAATACTTCTTGCCTCCAAGACTATCATATGATAGGGGACCAAATAGGTCCAAGTGAATGATCTCGAGGATTCTTGAGGTGGTGATGTTTGTCTTGGTGGGGTGAGCTTCTCCATGTTGCTTTCCAAGAACGCAAGAGCTACACACACGATCTTTGGCAAACTTAGCATTCGTTAGTCCTAGAACGTGATTGCCACTTTGAAGGTCATGCAACGTCCTCATATTGGTGTGGGCTAACCGGCGATTCCATAGCCAACCCACATCAAATTTAGCCATTAGGCATGTCGCGGAACACGTGTCTCCTTTAGAGAAGTCCACTACATACATGTCGTTCTCGACATGCCCAACAAAGGCTACTTTAAGAGTCGTTTCCCAAGTGACAATCACATTCTCCTTATTAAAGAACGAGGTAAAACCGCTTTTAGCAAGTTGAAGAACCGAGATGAGATTATAGCCAAGGGACTCAACAAGAAGAACATTCTCAATTGACAAGTCATTTGAGATTGCTACCTTGCCTCGTCCCAATAGCTTTAGTTCGGAGTTGTCACCAATAGTAACGCAATTGAGATGAGGTAATGGAGGATGAAGATCACTCATTGCGTCATTGCTTCCGGTCATATGTTGGGATGCACCACTATCCACCATCCATTTGCTCGAACCGGAAGCACTCCCCTACGATAGATTAGTTTCTTGATTTAGGTACCCATCTTTGAATGGGTCCTCTTTTGTTAGCGACAAGGGTCTTTGGAACCCAAATACTCCAATGATAATCATCACCATAATAAGTACCAACATATTTAGCATATACATGACCATCTCTAGATTTCATAAGAACATAAGATGTGTTGTATTTCCCGGCAAAGTCATTATGAGTGGTGCTCCCCCTAGAGGTCTCACCACCCACAATGTTGTTGGTCTCCTTTTCTTTGGTCACCTCTCCCTCTTTCACAAATCTTACTTCTTGTGAGGGGAAGGTGACTTTCTTCTTGTTCTTCTTCTTGTACTTCTTCTTTGACTTGGCTACATAGCCAAGTGCCCAAGTCCCTCCTTTCCATTGTTGACTCGTTGAGAAGCAATCTCATGGGGATTCTTCTCACTTCCTACAAGATTAGTAACACTACAAGCATTGCTAGTAAAGACATTTAAGCTAGGAGATGAGGTAGACATAACTTGCTTGTTTGATAGTTGAGCTAGAAGATTGTCACGAGATTTGGTTAACTTGTCATGAATTTCTTTAAGAGACATGAACTCCTTTTCTAGTTTCTCATGACGAGTACCAAGTTCCTCGTGAGAAATTCCTAGCTTCAACTCTTCATGTTCAAGTGTTTTAATGATAGCAAGAGATTGTGCATTATCCTTCCTAAGCTTAGAGACACTCATGGCAAAGTTTTCTTCAAGACTAGATAATTTCTCCTCAAGAGAGGCACGAATGGAACGCTCATTATCAAGAGCTTTTTCAAGCTCTTGTTCATTGCAAGTGTGACCTCCATGGCTTTCCAAGGTCATGATAATCTCCTCCTTTTCAGCTACAAGAGAGTTAGCCTCATCAAGTTGCCTCAAGAGGGCATTCACCTTTTCCTTAGTCTCACCTTTAAGGCTAGCTAGCCAAATGCCTAACTCGTTAGCCTCACCATCCTCCTCACAAACATTCTCAACACAATCCAATAATGAAGGAGGGTTAGTGATAATGGTCTTGGAGTTAGGAGAGCATACCGAAGTGGATTTTGCCATAAGACATGTAGGTCGGGTAGCCACAATCTCATTGGGGGGTTCAAATAGAGAGATAGAAGGAGATGACGCGGAAGCCATGGCGATGTGAGCAACTCCTACCACTTCATCTTCTCCTTCATCTCCGGAGATATAAGTCTCTAGAACCGCCCCTTCTTGAACATAAAGGGCCCTTGGCACTCGCCTAGCGAAGTTCTTGTTTTGTGGAGCCTTGGCCTTGTTTTTGCGAACAAGCTTGCCTTCATTTTCTTCTCTTGGCTCAAAAGGGCACTCCTTCACGAAATGGTTTGCGCTACCACAGTTGTAGCATGTCCTTGGTCGCCCCCCCTTCTTCTTATAGTTCTTGTTTCGTGGAGGTATTGGAGAGCCGGCCTTGTGAGCTTCCCATCTTTTCCAATATCCATGCATAGCAAGAGCAATGCATTTGTGAGCTCCGGTGTAAGTGTCCTTATAGTCTTCCTCATCATCATCATCTTCTTCACTTTCGTCGACTCGAGCCATTGCCTTTGACTTCTAAGCGAGGTTGGGAGACCTTCCCATTCCTCTAGAGCAAGCTAGAGCATCATCCGCACTCTTGTGTGATAGAGAGATAGCGATGAACTCACTAAGCACGAGTACTGTAGTCCGCTCTTGTCCGGATGCTAGTGGAGAGATTCTTCTCAAAGGGTGTAATGGCTTTGACAAATTTCCTCTTGATCCACTCATCGGAGATCTCTTCCTTTCCAGAGTCTCTCAATTGATTGGTAAGAGTGACAACTCTTCTATATAGCTCTTCGGGGGTCTCATCCTCATGCATGACGAAGTTCTCGGAGTTGTCAATGGCCACGTCGTACTTGGAAGATTGGATGCTAGCATTTCCTTGAAATAAGGTGTCAAGTTTGTCCCAAGCTTCCTTGTCGGTCTTGCAACTACGAATGTGAGTGAAATACTCCCTTGGAGAGCCTTCTGGATGATGACAAGTGCAGTCTTGTTGAGTTGAGATTCCACATCCTCCCTCGCAGTCAAGTTGCTTGGGTCATGAGGATGAAATCCATGAGTCACGCTCCTCCACAATGCGGTACACGATCCAGAAATGTGAGACTCCATTTCAAACTTCCAAGAAGAGAATTCGTTAGTGTTAAGCATGGGAGGAATTCCAACATTAAGGATGTGTGGCATTGAAACAATTGGGTGGATAGAGTCATAGTTTTGCGGTGGTGCAACTTTTGAATTGGACCCTGAACCATTAGCCGCTTGAGACTTGGAGCCACCGACACTCTCCTTTGCTTTGGCTTTAGCCTTTTGTGCGGCTTTAGCCTTAGCTTTGGCAATGTTCTCTTCGAGTTCGGAATCGTCCGGAATCGTTCCCTCATCCGAACTATCCTCATCGGAGATGTGGGGAGAGTGCGAGGACCCCTTAGGTTTACCCATCATGTTCTCCAACATCTTCTTGATGGAGGAAACCTCCGAGCCTACACTAGAGCTAACCTTGGACAATTGGGTTTGGATGGTACAAACCGTTGTCTCTAGGTTAGCTATAGTGTCGGCCATTTTGGAGAGGTCCTCCTTAGAAGATTCGGGATCATCTCCGTTGACCATGATACTCTTAGGCGGTTAAGCCCGATAAAAGAGCCGAGGCTCTGATACCAATTGAAAGTACACAAAGGTCAACTAGAGGGGGGGTGAATAGGTGACCTACAAATTTTAAGTCTTTTTCAATTTTAGTGAGGGGATTTGGGAAGTTAATCACTTGGTTATCTAGATGTGCAACTAAGTAGACACCCTATGTGACAAGTAATAAGTAGCAACGGAAGTAAATGCAAGGCACAAGATAACCATAAGTGGAAACACGGAGACAAGGATATGTTTCCCGTAGTTCCTTCTTAAAATAAGTACGTCTGTGTTGGAGAGGTGGGGAGCCACCTAGGCGCTCCTCAATAGCACGGATGTGCACACCTTATTCTCCTTGAGCTTCTCCGGTGAGGGGGATTCTCGTTTCCACTATGAGGTCGACTTGAAGGCATTGACCAAACCTTTACAAGTGGTTGAGGCTACTCCACAAGTGAGATGGAGGATATCAACAATTCGATGCTTCTTGCTACAAGGTGGAAGCTACAAGCACTAGGGTTTCCCTTGGATGACAAGGCAACCAAGAGATTACAAGATCCCAAGAGGTATGGTGTGGGAACACAATTTTTGGCTTGGTAGAAAGGTAGATCTAGTCCCCCTCCATGAGATCCTTGAAGGGCATCGAGTTTGGTTGGAGGAGGAGGGAGATCGGGGCGTTTTGAGCTCTTCAACAATGGAGGAGAGAGAGGAATGGACGAATTAGCTATCTAGAGGAAGAAGACAGCTATTTATAGGCTCCTCCGATTTCTGACCGTTACAGTGCGCCAGGGCCGGAATATTCCGGTGTTAGTACCGGAAATTTCCGGTCTATCCTGGCCGGATATTTGAAAAGTCCGGGGGGCGGAAATTTGAATATTCCGGGGGCGGAAAATTCCGCCCAATATTCCGCCCCCATCTCTGTGCGCGGGCAGCAGCACCGCGCCGAAAAACTGCTAACGACCATGCCGGATATTTGAATAATCCGGGGGGCGGATATTTGAATAATCCGAGGCCGGAAATTTCCGGCCAATAATCCGTCCCCATCTCTGCGCGCGGGCACCTGAGAAATCTCCAAAATCTGCTAAGGACCAGAGAGCCGAAAATTTGCCCCGGAAATTTCCAGTGCAAATATCCGCCCCAGCTTCTGTGCGCGGGCAGTGGGAGAAGTACTTAGTCGTTTAGACGTGGCCAGAGAGGCCGGAATATTCCGGTGCAAGGGCCGGATATTCCGCCCCATATGCACCGGAAATTCCGGTGTAGAAGCTGAATAATCCGGTGCCAGTAAATATAATTTTCAGAACTCCTCTTTGAACTTTTGAATGCATTTATCAATAATCATCTGAGAGGCCAGCTGCATAAACTCAAACATCATTGTTAGAGAGATGATACCCGCATTGTTATCATCACCAAAATCATTAGAGGGATCATGAGCTTTCAGCGGGGCCTCGCCCCCGGCACGGTGCCTGGATTCATCCATAAGAAGGCCCTTTTTATCCTTTCAATCTTCCTTATAATCCATTTTGGCAACCTGGATACCGCCAAGTGATAAATCACCATGGACGATAGAACTGCACGCCAAAGCAGCACCCTACCTGCCCTCGTGAAGTGCTTCCCCCACCAGCCAGCCAGGCGAGCGCCGAGCATGTCCAATAGAGGCCGAAAATGGATGGCCTTGAGGTGGGAGTGGTGGAGCGGGAGGCCGAGATAGGTGCATGGGAAAACCCCGCGCTTGACTGGCAGGATCGCCAGTGCCTCAAGAATCTGACCCTCGTCACAGCCTATTGGGAAAACTTCAAACTTTGCCAAGTTCGTTCTCAACCCACTCGCATCTCCGAACAGAGTAAGGATCTGGACAGTCTCCACAAAATACTGGCTTCTTGGACTCAAGAAAATCCCCGCGCTGTCCGCATAGAGAGAGACCGAGAAGCGCACTGGTCTATTGTAGATAGGATGCAGGACGCCATCCTCCACGGCCACCCGAAACAGATGGTGGAGCGGGTCTATGGCAAGGATGAACAACATCGGCAACAACGGGTCTCCCTGGTGCAGCCCCCTCGCATGCTTGATCTGTGATCCTGATTTCCTATTCAAAAGCACTTTCGACGACGCTGAAGATGGTAATAAATCAAACGCCGCCACCATGGCCCAAACCCAAGCACCTCACGGAGCTCGACGAGGAAGGGCCAGCTGACCGTGTCAAACGCCTTCGAGGTATCCAGCTCGAGGAAAAAAAAACTGGGGTCTTCTGTTGGTGCATCTCTTTAATCAGGTCAGAAAATTATCATGTATGCACCGCTTCTTAATGAAGGCGGATTGACTGAGAGAGACGAGGTCCGGGAGCAGAGCCGCAAGGCGAGATGCCAACATCTTCGAGAAACTGTGAATTAGGCTTGTTGGTCCATAATCCGCGATAGTTCCCGCGTCCGACTTCTTGGAAAGCAACACAATATTTGCCTGGTTCCTTTTTTCTAACTGCAAAAATCAACCAGGAGCAGCTAGCGAGGAGGCTTTTCTACAAGGAAGGAGTAGCGATCGGGAGGTAGTAGTATTGCCACGGAAACTTCACATTATCTGTTTTTTCTTTGTTCTACAATTGTACATGCATCAAAATTCAGATTAGTGAGTAATTTTATGCTTTGTTTTACACGCCCGACTGGTTGTCGGTTGCAGCGTGGGCCAGGGACGAGCCCGTTAAGTTCAGATAAATCCTGCTGCCCACAGGCCTAAATCATCAATCCGTCGGTACCCATCCTCGAGAAGACCAGAAGACAAACACAAGTAGGTTCCCGGACGACACTAATTCCGCTGCCGCACGAGCGAGCCGCCACGCGCCCACGCCCACGCCCCGCACCGCACCGCCACACCCAGGGCGAGCCGGCAAGAGGGCGAAGGGGAGTCAGCAGGCACCGGACGGCCGCCCCGCCGCGCGCGAGACGGCAAGGGAAGTGGTAGCCACCAGGCCGGCGGCCGAGCAGTGAGGGCGGCTGGGGAGCGCGGGGGCACTGCAGACCTACGCACGAGGCCAGCGCCAGCAGGTTTCCCCTCTTTAAAACTTTAAGCCTAGCCTGTTCTTTGTGTCAATTCCAGTGCCATGCTTGTTGTTTCTCGTAGAGTAACATGCTTGGTGAGATTTGATTTGTCTGGTAGGAACTTCATATGCGTCAGTACACCAAAATCAGTCTCATTTTGGTCTACCTTACATCGTTACTCATGTTCGAAATTGTGGTTCAATTGGTGATAACTACAACTTTGATTTTATTGGTCATATGAACACGTCATAATCGAAACTGTCATCTTCTTTGAGTAGTCATGTTTTCTCCCAAATTTGCACTGAAAGAGTGTCTACATCATGTTTATATTCGTATATGTTTATCCCATCTAAAATCATATTTGGAGAGATCAAATAAGCTGCAATGGCAAATTATATCTTTTCATATTTGTAAGGCAAACGTGAGTCATTAACGACAGTGGTTTGGAGGAATGTTGCACATGGTGGCACTTTGAACATGGCGTATTTGTTTAATGCGTTCTGTAGATCACAGAAACTATATATGTGTGATGCATTTGTACATTTGAATATTTGATTACACAGAGTGTACCAGAAAATCTGATTACGCTGATTGTTATTAGATAATCCAGGTTTAGGAGTACCCATGTACATTGTTTTCTAAGGCGTCCCGCCTTGGACGCTTAGGCGGCAAGACGCCCTGAACAGCGCCTTGCAATTATGCCCGCTTTAGGCGCTTAGGCGTCAGGGCGGTTGGAGTTCACCTTTGGTCGCCTTACCGCCTTAAAAACCATGCCCATGTACTAGTAATGCTGATTGTTGTGGGCAAGTTCAGTACTGACTTTATAATGAGGCTTTGTCTAATTAACTGGATATGACATTTATTTCTCTACCAGCATACATAGTTTTCTATCTTATTTCTCTACCTTGAAAACCATGCCCATTTACTAGTAATGCTGATTATTGTGGACAAGTTCAGTAGTGAATTTATGATGAGGCTTGTCTAATTAAATGGATATGACCAGCATACATAGTTTCTATTTCATTTTATTTTATTTTGTACATTGCTATATCATAAGCATGAGACTCGAGTACTGTACTGAGATACTTTACTTCTGCTATGTTTAGTTCAACTTGATAGTAGACATAGCTGTTCAAAACTTAATACTGGTTCTCATCTAGTTTTGGATCCGTCACTGTTGGAAAATATGTGGAGAACAGCTTCTAGCTTGATTTGAAATGACTATCTGATTGTCCTGACAATTTCCAGGGAGCAACATAATTTTTTTTCATCAAGAGGGGTAGGTGCTACTGAATTTCATTAAGTAGCAGAGAAACAGTGTAAAATTGTTTGGTGATAATGGAACCGAAACATTCTGCTGAAATGTCCAGGTACGCCAACTTGATTGTCCTTTAGCAACACATATGAATTGTAATGATTTCAGCTCCTTATATAACATAGAAATGATCTGCAGGCATTTGGACAAGCAAAATCATGCCCTAATGGAAACGTACCGAGCAATGTCCCATGAGTTGCATAAACTACAGGTGCGCCTCAAGTACTTTAAGATTTTATGTTAAGAAGGAATCTCAGGGGTAATCTTTTGTATTGATCAGTTGCTATCATTTTCTATAGGTTGAAGAGGAAACACTCATGCGCAAGTTATATGAGCTGATGTCTGCGGAAGGGCTTCTTCCAGAGGTACATTGCTGGTGCTTTTGTTCTGAATTTTGACCTTTCTGTTGAAGCTGTAGCTTAGCATCACTTACCATTAAACCAGTTGTGATTTTTTTTTAATATGTATGCGAGTAAAATAGATGCCTCAGCCAACAATGAAATTTTCACTAATAACTGAAATATAGAATGCAGAAAATAGATGATAAAGTAGGATGATTGACGAGGAAATAACCTGCCATACTGCAATTTCCCGGTTATTGCCAAATGGTAACCCTTTGACTTATTTCCCTATGTTTCTTCAGCCTTTTATTTCAAGTTGCACAAATAAGTATCCAAATAACAATTGTTTGTTAAAATACGGCTCATCTGAAAAAAGGTTTAACAATCCATTGTTACTGATTCAGTAATATGAGGATATACAGTGAGTAATTATCTACTTGAATTGGTGCTAGCCATTTTTTTAGTTATCATCTTTTATTGTTCAAACAATTTGGGATCCATGTCTAAGACTATAAAGAGATGCTGACAGAACTAGAATGTGCTCACATAAACATTTGTACCGCGGGTGGGAGCAAAACTAGCATTTTTTTGACAGCATGGTCAATTGTAACTTGAGCTAATCTCAAACCTATGTGCACATAGCTGATTTGCTGAAACCTACTTTCTCCACTTTTAACTTTATGTATGTATGGACCATAAGGATGCCCTATTTTTGCATATGTTTTTTTTTTTTTCTTTTCTTATTGCTGTGCTCGTGCTGCTTTCGTCTTGGGCACTTCGGACGTAGGGCAATCAGCTTCATGTCATGATGCATCTGCCTCGTTTAATCCGTTCCCTAATTACCAATGCAGCGCAAGAAGGAGAAAGCAGGGGAATCAACACAGGAAAACGAAGAACAGGAAGTATAAAAGATAGAACAGGCGACATATCATATTACATCTGGTCAAGTTGGGCTGAATGGGCATGCAACCAAAGCTTGCGAGCACTGTTTTGGATAGCCACTCCAATGGATATACAGCAGAGAAAATGTAACAGCCAGGGTGCTCTGCAGTTGTCCAAACTGTACTACTGAATCTGAAAATTGTTGCATGAGGAATGGGTAGCAGACTTTGTCTGTTTTGTCTTCTGCGCTTATGTTTCACCTGAGAGTTTTGCGTTCCGAGATTTGTTTCCTGTCGGGCTAGTTCTCGTTGTCAGTGTGCTCTGTTCTTGGACAGCAGACACGGTATCAGATGTTGAACAGACCAGATCGTCTTTTATCGTTGCTATACAGTATACTTCCTCCGTAGTACAGTATGTTGGAGCATTTGGCTTGCGAAATTACGGAATTGCACTATCAAAGCCACATGTTACTTGAGCATTAACCTTAGTTGTGGATTAACGCGGGCGGCAAGTATATCCATTGGAGTGGCTATACATAAACCATCGTTGTGGAATTGCACTATCAAAACCACCTCGCAGTCACTATGGAATCCGATAGCAGCACGGTGACGCAACCTGTCGAAACACTGGAACAGCTAGCGCCTAGCCACTAGTTCAACTTGAATCCGAGCTGCAGACGCCAGGTAGACACTCTCCATCTCCCCATGAAAACGAAAACGGAAGCGGCAAGAAAGAAAGAGCCTTGGGGCCCACCTGACAGCCACACCTTAATCAACTTCGCTGAATCCGATAGCAGCTCAGCCTGCGAACACCCATCATGGGTAGTTTGCGCGTTAATCCCCGAATCCGATTTCAAACCCAAGTCTCGCAGTCATAAATTCCCAATCGATCCACACCGAAATGCGTAGATCAGCAGAAACTCATCCCTCCCATCCTCCATCCTTCCTCCCCTTCCAAAGTTCCACCTCGCCCCCATACCATCCCTGTCTTCAGCAAACAAGTCGCCGATCCGGTGCCATGGCCCTCCGCAAGCGAGCTGCCGCCGTCCCCGACCCCGAGATGACCACCCAAGGATCGGCGAAGAGGAGCCGCACCAGCATCGGCAGCACCGATGAATACGAGGAGGTGACCTGCCTTGGCCAGGGTGGCTTCGGCGTCGTCTTCAAGGCGCGCCACCGCGCCACCGGCAAGACCGTCGCCATCAAGTTCCTCTCGTCGCCGGAAGAGGCCGAGGAAGGCCTGGACGTCGCCGAGCTCCTGCGGGAGGCCCGCTTCCTGGAGGCCTGCAGCGGGAACCCGTACGTGGTCGGCTTCGAGGGCCTGGCGCGCCACCACACCACCGGCAAGCTCTGCCTTCTCATGGAATTCGCCGCCGCGCCCAGCCTCCACACCCTCCTATGGAACAGGCGCCACGGCATGCCGCTACCGGAAGCAAAGGTGCGCGCTTTCATGTGGAAGCTCTTGACCGGGATCAAGATGATGCACGATCGCCACATCGTCCACCGCGACATCAAGCCGGGTAACATTCTCGTCGGCCAGAACGGCGAGCTCTTGAAGATCTGCGACCTCGGGCTGGCAATCTCCTTGTCCGAATCGCCTCCCTACGGCCAGGCCGGCACGCTGCCATACATGGCCCCCGAGATGCTCCTGCACAAGCCGGATTATGACGCGCAGGTCGACAACTGGTCCCTCGGGTGCGTCATGGGGGAGATGCTCACCGGCAAGACTCTGTTCCACGATGACGACGACGAAGGCCACCAGGACGTGTTCAACGATACTGACCACATAGTCCAGCTCTGGAGTGTCTTCCGGCTGCTCGGCATGCCCGACGACCGGACGTGGCCAGAGTTCACGTCCCTGCCGCTCACCGCCAAGGCACAGGAACTGCTACCGGATGGGCACAAGGACAACAGGCTCAGGGAGATGTTCCCTGAGGAGAAGCTGTCAGAGCAAGGATTCGATGTGTTGCAAGGGCTTCTCACCTGCAATCCCGACAAGCGACTCACGGCGGCCAAGGCCCTCAAGCACCCATGGTTCTCTGCTCCTCGTCCCTCCGCCGCCACCGCAGAGGTTCAAACTTTGCCGTTGCCGACAAAGAAGAGGCCGCGCTTCGTGGTTCCACTTGCGGTACTAAAAGCACAACGAGTGTAAAACTGTCCCAAATGCAATTGTGCTGGGATGATCCATCCATGTAAATGCTCGATCGAGTTGTAAAGAACCGACGATATGACTGTTTTATGCAGAATTGAACTGTAGAGCAATAGTCTTGTTTTCAGATTATGTGATTGTTCTGTTTAATTGGCAGAAATTGATACATCTACTCTGTTCATATGGCCTCAACGTTGTACTGTTCAATTGGGAAATTAAATTTTATTCCTGTGTTTAAATGCTCGTATGTCTCCTACATAACGCCTCAAGAACAAATCATGTTTCCTGTGCGGTGAAGAAGTATCACGAACAAAGGGGGAAACTGTCTGCATCATGGCCGTTTATTATTATCTGCAATGGAATTTTGGAAGAGGAGTTGGAAAACAGAATATGCAGTGTGGTAGTTTGAGTTGTAGCAACAGCAACAGAGACCGGCGACATGAGTTAGAAACTTGCAGAATTAAATTGCAGAGCGATAGTCTTGTTTTCAGATTATGTGATTTTTCGGCTTGATTGGCAGAAATTGATACATCTACTCTTTCATATGCCCTCAACGGTGTACTGTTAGATTGAGAAATTTTCGGCATCATGGCCGTTTATTACTTTCGGCAATGGAATTTTAAAACAGAGCACTTAAAAGAGGAGTTAGAAAACAGAATATTCAGTGTGGTAGTTTGAGTTGTGGCAACAGCACCAAAGACCGGCGACATGTGTCTTCTGCTTATGCGATACCAAACTTGCGTATCTAACTGAAGAAAATTTGTAGTGCCTGTAAGAGGAGGGCTTATAAAGATCCAAGGTTCCCGTGTTGGTTCTATCTCGTTCCTAGGACCGTCCGGTTTGCAGACTAGTTGCAGTATCCATTGAACTGTCATTGTTGTCCTAGCACCATTGTGCCAAGGAAAGTTTTTTTTTTTGAATTGATCATGCCAAGGCTCTGTCGACAAACTTGCACTGAAACCATGTTGAGACGGCGGATCTGGTTTGTTCAAGCATCCAACTCTGAGGAGGAAAAGCAGAGACTGCGTTTTTACTTGTGGGCTGTCCCTGAAGAGCATTTGTCTAATTTTACTTGTATCAACCGAAGAAATAGCAGATGCTTCTTGCTTAATTTTTTTTATTAATTGTTCCTGGCGATCAACCATTGATTCACTGACTACGGGCATTAGGCAGTAGGTGAAGCCTCGGAATGGTCAATGCACAAAACAGTCCAGGGAGGAAGAACAGGCTATGCAAGCCTTTGGCTGACTTTAAAGTAAGGTAGTTTCCGTGAAATTGAAACAACAATCAGAGTGGCGCAGCGGAAGCGTGGTGGGCCCATAACCCACAGGTCCCAGGATCGAAACCTGGCTCTGATAAGTTTTTTTGTAAATTTTAAATTTCTTTGCAAATTTGCATTTAGGCTTCGATTTTCTACCCAGGCAACATTCTAATCAATTTCTCCCCCTTAAAATCTTATTTCTGTGTTTGTTTTAAATCATCCAATGCTGAATTCCTTCCCCGAATACTTATTCTCATACCTGCGTCTGTTAGACTTCACGAGAGCACGCGGTAAACGACATGGAAAACACATGAGCGCACACACTACCTCTCTGTGCTCCCTCGTCGTCGAATTCTATTCCTCCGGCCGTATTAGGCTTAGGTTTTGGGGTTTCGGCACAGCCCCAATGGGTGGCCTCGTATCATATATATATCAGAATATGTGTACAAGTACAGAGACGTAACCAATATGGTTAGTGTACAGAAGACTATAATACAATGTATAATACCCTCCCTCAATCTTAACTCTGTCATGAAGCATCAAGCAGGTTAAGATTGCGCCGGCAGAACTCAAATGCATGTAGTGGCAACGGCTTGGTGAAGATATCTGCAAGTTGATCTTTAGATGAGATGAACTTGATCTGAAGTAGCTTCTGTGCAACGCGTTCCCTGACAAAATGATAGTCAACCTCAATATGTTTCGTCCGAGCATGAAACACCGGGTTAGATGACAGATATGCTGCACCCATGTTATCGCACCAAAGAACTGGAGGTCGATCAAGAGAGATCCCCAACTCCTGAAGCAAAGACTGTACCCAAATAAGCTCTGCAGTGGCATTGGCGACAGCCTTGTATTCAGCTTCAGTACTACTACGAGAAACAGTGGCCTGCTTACGAGCACTCCAAGCGATCAAGTTGGGACCAAAGAATACTGCATACCCCCCCGTAGATCGCCTATCATCTGGACTACCAGCCCAATCAGCGTCAGAGAAAGCGGAAAGAACTCCTGACGGGTTGGACCGTAGATGTAGACCAATGGAAACTGTAAGACTGATGTAGCGCAGAATGCGCTTGACAGCAGACCAGTGTGTATCTCTCGGTGCATGAAGGTACTGACAAACTCGATTAACAGCGAACGAGATGTCAGGGCGAGTGATAGTAAGATACTGCAAACCTCCAACAATACTGCGATACTCTGTCGCATCATCTGAAGAAAGTAATGCACCGTCGACAGCTGTCAACCGGTCAGTGGAGGACATAGGCGTGGTAGTTCCTTTGCACTTCAGCATACCTGCTCGACGCAACAGATCCAGAGAATATTTCTTCTGGGTGAGGAACAGACCATGATCACGGTGAGTTACCTCCAAGCCAAGAAAGAAATGAAGGTTACCCAAGTCCTTGACAGCAAAATCAGCACGCAGAGCAGTAATAAGAGCATCAGCTGCACCGGGGGAAGAGCTGACAAGGATAATATCATCCACATAGACCAGGAGATACATAGTAACATCTGACCGCTGAAGAAGGAACAAAGACGTATCAGCTGTTGAAGGAATAAAACCATGCAGTCGAAGAGCAGCAGCAAGGCGCGCATGCCAGGCACGAGGCGCCTGTTTGAGACCATAGATTGCCTTGACTAGACGACACAAGTGATGTGGTCGATCAGGATCAACAAATCCTGGGGGCTGTCGCATATAAACCTCTTCTTCCAACACTCCATGGAGAAAAGCATTCTGAACATCCAACTGACGAAGAGACCAGCCTCGAGTGACAGCCAACGAGAGAAGAAGTCGGATGGTTGTTGGTTTGACAACGGGACTGAAAGTGTCTTCATAATCAAGACCATACCGTTGTTTAAACCCTTTCGCAACTAACCGTGCCTTATAACGCTCAATAGATCCATCAGCGTGCTTCTTCACTTTAAACACCCATTTGGAGTCAATAATATTGACGCCATGGGGAGGATGAACAAGTTTCCATGTATCATTGGCAAGAAGAGCACGAAATTCCTCTTCCATAGCAGCTCGCCAGTGCGGAACAGTCATCGCAGCCTGATAATGTCGTGGCTCAGCCGAGGGATCACTCACGGAATGGGCCATGCATGCAGCAATCCAGGCGACTGTGCCATCAGTACGTTGGAGCGGTTTGAAAATACCACTCCTACTCCGGGTGTGTACGCGGGAGAGCACAGCGGGAGCTGGCGCAAGCGGCATCGTGGAAGGCGCATCGGCAGGAACCGGGGGCGATGACGACACAACCGGTGACGCCATGGACGAAGATGATGAGGCCGGCCCAGGTGATGAGGAATCGAAAGCAGCCGGCGAATCCGGCCCAGTCGAGCCAGACGGGCTGGGCTGACCAGGCGTAGCACAGGGAGTCGACGCACGGGGTGATGAAGTGGGAGGCGAGGCCGGGCTTGGCGTCCTTGGCGTGGAGGGTGCCGCCGGGAAGGCACCAGTACCATGTGCATGACCATGCACGGGCATAGAGTCAACATCCGACGCAACAACCACTCGTGCATCATCGAGGAGTTCCAGAGAGGCACCACGACCAACACCTGCACCATGGTGAGGAAGCAAAACAGGAGTATATGCAGCATCGACAAATTGATCAGGCGAAAAATAAGAAGATTGATGCGGTGGTGTGTCAGTGGAGGTGGGAAGATTAGCAAAGGGAAACACAGTTTCATCAAAGACGACATCACGAGAAATATAGACACGATTAGTAGGCACATGAAGACATTTGTAACCCTTGTGTTGAGAACTATAGCCTAGAAAAACACATTTCTTAGACCTAAACTCAAGTTTATGTTTGTTGTATGGACGAAGGTGTGGCCAACACGCGCACCCGAAAACTTTGAGGAAAGTGTAGTCGGGAGTTTCATGCAACAAAAGCTCGAGTGGAGTCCTCATGTTAAGAGCACGAGTTGGGAGTCTATTAATAAGAAAACAAGCCGTAGAAAATGCATCACTCCAAAAACGGAAAGGAACGGACGCATGTGCTAAAAGCGTGAGGCCGGTTTCAACGATATGACGATGCTTGCGTTCAGCAGCACCGTTTTGTTGATGTGTATGTGGGCATGACAATCTATGTGAGATCCCAAACTTTTGGAAGAACGTGTTGAGGTTGCGGTATTCGCCCCCCCAATCCGATTGTACATGGACAATTTTATGCTTGAGAAGGCGTTCAACATGAAGCTGAAACTGAACGAAAACATTAAACACATCAGATTTGCGCTTAAGAAGATAGAGCCATGTAAAACGACTATATGCATCGATGAAACTCACATAATAATCATGACCACTAACAGAAGTTTTAGCTGGACCCCAAACATCCGAAAACACAAGTTCAAGAGGACTTGTAACAACACGACTCGAAGAGATAAAAGGAAGTTGATGACTCTTGCCCTGTTGACATGCATCACAAATGGTTGTTTCTTTATTCCTAGACTCGACAGGTAATTCATGGCGCTGGAGAACATGACGCACAATTGGAGAGGCTGGATGACCAAGTCGCGAGTGCCACTGAGATGACGACACACGGACACCAGTGAAGACACGAGAGGCGGACGGCTCATCAAGACAATAAAGACCATTGACGCAGCGACCGCTAAGAAGAACGTCCCTCGTGGCTCGATCCTTAACAAAAAGATCAAACGGATGAAATTCACAAAAAACATTGTTATCACGAGTAAGCTTAGGAACAGACAACAAGTTGCGTGTGACTGAAGGAACATGAAGGACATTAGTAAGATGAAGATGTCGTGATGTGCTTGTGGGAAGAGATGCCTGACCAATATGAGCAATGCGCATACCTGACCCATCCGCAGTGTGAACCTTGTCGTGGCCGTGGTAGGGTGCCCGAGTGTGCAACTTTCCCATCTCGCTCGTCAGGTGATCCGTGGCACCAGTGTCCATGTACCAGGTTGGATCAACTGGGTATGAAGGAGTATGTCCTTGCGTAGCGGCCATAGCAGCTTGGCGCTCATTATTACGTCCATCATTGCCAATGCCCAGAAAACTCCGAAGGAAACGCTTATGACAGCGCGAAGCAAGATGGCCAAAAATTCCACAGAGCTGGCATGTGGGGCGGCCGCGACCCCCACCAGTAGGCACAGCAGGTGGAGCAGGTCGGCCCGAGGAAGGCTGTGACGAGGACGGCGTCGATAGAACTGGTTTACCACCAGGAGGGCCAGAACCGCCACCAGTAACAGGAGGCGGGCGAGATGGCCCAGGCTTGCCTCCACGATAAGCAGCGTTTGCCGAGGACGAGTCGTTGTAGACCTCAACTGCACGACGCGCTTCAACGCGTTGTTCCGTGCTCAACATCCGCGAGTAGAGATCCTGCGGTGTCATCGGCGTCTCGCGGTCAGTGACCACCTCAAAGAGAGAGTCGTACTCGCCATCAAGTCCATTGAGGACGACGGAAGTGAACTCGGTATCACTAAGAGGTTGACCAATGGAGGAGAGGATGTCCGTGAGCGCTTTGATCTTGTTGAAGTAGTTGGTAACCGAGAGGTCACGCTTCTTCAGCTCACCGAGTTCGCGACGGATGGCCATGCACCGAGCGATAGACTTGGAGGAGTAGCTGCCCTCAAGAGTAGACCAAGCATCCCTGGAAGTGTTGGCGAAGAGGACAAGGCCGGCCACACCCTCGGTGAGCGACGACTGGATCGCGGAGAGGATCGACTGGTCTTGAGCCATCCATGCACGGTGAGCAGGGTTTGGCTCCGGTCCATGAGCACCATGAACCATGACAGGAGGGCACGCCATTGTACCATCGACAAATCCAACCAGATGATGACTGCGAAGAAGCGGCATAATTTGAGCACGCCAAAACAAATAATTGTCGGCGGAGAGCTTGACTGTCAGCTGGTGCGCGAAGTAGACCGTGTCGCGCGGCAGCGCGGGAGCGGCCAGGGGAGCGACGGACGCAGGTGCGGCCGCATAGGCCGGCAGCGCGACGAACGGCGAGGCGTGGAAAGCATCCGTAGCGGAGGTCGGCGCGACGTACGGAGCCAGAGCCGAGTGCGGCATGGTGGCCGCATGCATGGCGGCGGGCGCAGTAGCCACCGGTGCCGAGGCCGGTGCGTTGATGCCTTGATGGAGAACGCAGCTGGGCGCGAGGACAGCAGGCGTAGTGGCGACAGACGCGACGCCGCTGGAGGCGTGCGTGACTGCAGCTCGGGACGAAGACGACGACGTCGGGCTGGAGTAGATCGAGCCGACGGAGAGGGTGCCAAAGGGGTTGAACGGTGGAGCAGTAGTGGAGGGCGGGGCCTGGAGGAGCGCGGAGAGCGACGCCGGCAGGAAGCCGGCGGTGGTGGAGAAGCTGGTGGCGGCGGAAGTCATCGGATCGGCAGGGTCGTAGGTTGGTGGCGGCGGAAGACTAGATCGATTAGGCTGATACCATATTAGGCTTAGGTTTTGGGGTTTCGGCACAGCCCCAATGGGTGGCCTCGTATCATATATATATCAGAATATGTGTACAAGTACAGAGACGTAACCAATATGGTTAGTGTACAGAAGACTATAATACAATGTATAATAGGCCGATTCCCTCGTCCACACACTTCATCTCTCTCTACTCCCTCGAACTTCTCGGCACATCCGGCGTGCCATTCAGGTCGCAATCGCTTTCAGTTCTTTTTTTTGAACTTTTGTGACAATAGGAAAGGCTGCTACTGCCTTCTATATTAGTGAAGCAAAAACAGGGAACAGTTACATGGATTTACAGCAGGGAGGGGGAATTTACAAGTCAGAGATCAGACTAAGAATAAAAGGATGGTGTTCTTCTTTAGATCTATGAATTAAAAGAGAAAACTCCTGTTTGAAAAGAGCACTCCAAGAATCTAACAGAGGTGGAACACCTTGGAAACAGAGATTATTCCTTTCCTTCCAAATGCACCAGGTAGCAGTTATAAAAACATCCATGAAAAGAGGCTTCTTCCATGCAGCCCTTGCATGGGCAAGTAGTTGTAACCTATTCTCATTGCTCTGATTTAGGAACACAATCTGAAGCTTAGACCAACAAAGTTGACTGAAAGGACAAAGAAAAAACAAATGCTCAACCGTCTCTTCGGTTTGTAAAGAGCACGTTGAACAATTGTAACTGTGTTGGATATCAATGTGTCTTCTTTTTAGCATGTTTATAGTGTTGAGTCTGTCAGAGAGCAATAACCAGCAGAAGAATTTAAGCTTGGGCACACATTTGTCTTTCCAAAGCAAAAAAAAGCAACATCAACCTGATTTTTTCTGAAACAGAATTGATAAAACTTGCTAGAAGAGAAGACATTGGCCCCCCCAAACAAAATATCACATATCCTGAGTGTTCTGATCAAGAGTAATGTGGGCACACTCAATCTGAAGGGTTTTCAATTCATTGGGAGCTTGAGGATAAATAGGAAAAGCAAAGTTTGCACCTAGAGAACTGGCAGGAAGAAAATCCTGGACAGAAACATCTTCATCCAAAGCAAAAGAGAATGCTCTAGGATAATTCTGTGCAGCAATGCTATTCCCCCAAGGATCTTTCCAAATCAAAGCTGAGTCCCATGCACCAACAGTGCAAGTAGAAATTCCTCTGAAAACAGAAGAGAGCTTTAAAACATCTCTCCCCCAAAAGAATCCACAGATATCAGAGTCATGTGGAACTTTATTCTGGTAATAAGTGCTCCAAATCAGGTGTACCCAAGGGGTGTCGATCCTGTTGTAGAACTTGTCAAGGTACTTAAGCAGAAGACCTTCATTTTGGGTTTTCAAGTTCAACACACCAATGCAACCCTTGTTTTTTGGTCTGCAGACTTTGTCCCAAGCAATCAAAGGATTACAATGGTCACCATCCTCCTTCTTCTTATCCCAAAGAAAGTGTCTCCTAATTTTATCAATATGCTCAACAATCTTAACTGGTAATTTCAGAGCACACATGTGAAAGGTAGCCACAGGGGAGAGGAGAGAATTAATCACATAAACTCTGCCACTATAGGACATCATCATATAGTTAGCAGTAAGACTTCTTTCCACTCTATCAATTAGGGGCATAAGATCTTGAACAGATGGCCTTGTTGTCCCACGAGGAAGACCAAGATAAGTAAAGGGCATTCAACCAATTTCACATCCAAGAAGAGAGGCTAGATGAAGTGCCAAATCTGAATCCAAATTCAAAGGAATCATAATGTACTTATGATAATTAATGTGAAGTCCAGTGGATCTAGCAAAAGTATCTAGAATTTATTTCATGGAGGCAATTTGAATAGGGCAAGAAGGCATGATTATTATGGTATCATCAGCATATTGGACAACAGGGAAATCCAAACCAGCATCCGAGGGAAAAGGGGCAGATATCTCCTGATTGAGAAAAGCCTTGTTTATTGCAGATTGCAAAACATCAGCAGCTAGAACAAAAAGCAAGGGGGAAAGGGGGTCCCCTTGTCTCACTCCCCTCTTGCATTGAAATTGCCTGCCAGGAACCCCATTGAGCAGAACAGAGGACATGCCAGAATCAAATAACAACACAATCCATTTAATCCATTTACTATCAAATCCCATATGCTTCATAATGTTAATCATAGCACCATGATCAATAATATCAAAGGCTTCGGCAAAGTCGAGTTTTAGGAGAATAATCTCCTTCTTGGAAGCAGAAAACTGATGAATGAATTCAAAAGCCCAAGCAATACAATCTTGTATGGTTATACCCTTGAGAAAGACATATCGATTCTTATGCACAATTTTCAAAATAATGGCCTGAAGCCTATTGGCCAGAATCTTAGTAATTCACTTTAAGCAGCAATTCAAAAGAGTAATGGTCCTGTAATCATTTACAGAAGAGGGGGAGGACACCTTAGGGATCAAAGCAATGTGACCCATATTAATGCTGGCAATGTTCAAAGTCCCTTTGTGAAACTCATTACAGAGAGAGTAGATATCATTCTTAATAATATGCCAGCATGTTTTGAGAAAGTGCCCATTGAAACCATCTGGCCCAAGAGCTTTATCTGCAGGCATCTCTTTTACCACCTTATCAATTTCTTGCTTAGACAAAAGGAATTGTTAAGCAATCCAAACCCTCCAAGGGAGAAATAACAGAGGATAAATTGCTCCCAGTTCTAAGCCCTACCCACACAGCACACTCCTTCCCAGCACGGAACTGCGACCCAGGGGGCGGGCCCCACGCCCACTTCTTCCCGGCGCAGAGACCTTCAGGTGGCCACCTAGGCGCGCCTCACTCCGCCACCACTGCTGTCGTGGTGGTGTCAGGGCAGATGCCATAGGATGGCTTGATTTTGGGGCCGATCGACGCTGTTGGAACCAGGGAGGGATAGCGCATTGAGGACCGCACACATAAGACACAAAACACACACGATGTATCCAGGTTCGGGGCCCTCGTGAGGAGGTAAAGCCCCTACTCCTGCCTGTATGAATGTATATGGATGAGTATCCTGGTTACAGAGGTGCTCCTTGAGCTGTATTAGCTAGAGGAGAAAGAAGGCTCGTAAGAGAGCAAGGTTCTCCCTCGTAATAGCGAGTGAGTGAACGGCCAGCATAATGACCCCTCCTCACACTGGAGGGCCTGGGGCACCTTATATATTGGTGCCCAGTACACACGTATAGAGCATGGTGACTGACCACATCGCTGACCACTACGGCTACCAAAGTCCAACCTACGTCATCTTCCATGTCGCCTTTGTCTCCTCCGTCCTGGACAGGACGTGGCCTCCCCATACCTGGCCACTCCTCCCACGATCAGACGTGGTCAGCAGTACGGGAGAGACCTTTTCGCCTAGTAAGTTGCACAATGACGCCTGTACCTGCTCCGCAATATTAGGGATGGTGATTGCCGAGACCTCTTCAGTCGGCAAAGTGACATCCATCATATATGACGTCATAGGCTGTGCCCACAATGGCACAACACGAGCAACGAAGACGGGCTCGTCGATCACCATTGTATCAATCGACATTGCCTCATCCGACACGGGCTGATGAGTTCCCGAGTCCTTCTGAGTAGTCCTCGGGTTCTCCCGACTAGTCTCCGTGTTCTCCAAAATGGGACCGACATCCACGTCCATCGGGACGACATAAGATCCGGATTTGCCGAGACAAATATTGACTCGGATTCAGGTGATGGCTTGATTGATGGTTTCCGAAAATATTCAAGTGATATGTCGGATGGAATGGCCTGTCAGGACGAACCCAACTCGGAGAGTATGTCGACAGCTTCATTTTCTGCCCGATGTACATGATGGAACTCGCAACCATCAAAGTACCCCGAGATCTTCTGATCATAAAACCGATATGACACCATGTTGGCATCTGCTACGCCTTGATGGTGCCTTGAAGGGGAGACTTCTTGACGATGATGAATTTTAATTCCCCGGCAACGGCGCTAGAAATTCTTGATGCTTGTGATGGCGTGTTGGGAACCCCAAGAGGAGGGTCTGATGAGTACAGCGGTAAGAATTTCACTCAGTTAAGAACCAAGGTTATCAATCCAGTAGGAGAAAGAGGATCTTCGGAAGGTTGATGCCACTGACGGTGGTGATGACGCCTCACCGGTGTCAGCAACAACGCGGAACCTGCACACAACACAACCAAAATACTTTGTCCCAACGGTACAGTGAGGTTGTCAATCTCACCGGTCTTGCTGAAAACAAAGATAAGATGTATAGTGTGGAAAATGGTGTATGCTTGTAGTAAGTAAAGAAAACAGGGAATTGTAGTGGTTTGTTTAACAATGTAGGAAAATGGACCGGGGTTCATAGGTTCACTAGTGGTGTCTCTCCATAAAAGATAGCATGTTGGGTGAACAAATTACAGCTGGGCAATTGACAAAGAGAGGTTGCACCATAGTGCACATTCATGACATGATGACTACTATGATATTTAGTGCGAGCATTACAACAATAAACATAGATTGTAATCCAACTGCATCTATGACTAATAATCCACCCTCAGGTTATCATCCGACCCCCTTAGGTATTAAGTTGCAAGCAACAGATAATCGCATTAAGCAATGTGTGTAATGTAAGCAATGATTGTGCACGCGGGCACTCACACCGTTGTTTTCTCCCTAGTGGCAACAGCACATCCTCCCCCGTCACGTTTTTGTCACTCGAGCACAGGCGAAAAGGAGGAATGAACCCAACTATCGAGCATAAATACTCCTTCTTGGAGTCACTAGCAACTACTTGACCAGAGCAACCACTAGCAACGGAAAGCATGCAAGATCACAAATAACATATGCAATAAAGACTAAATCAACTTGGCATAAGTTCAATATTCATCGGATCCCAGCAAACACAACACATAGAATTACATAAGAACAATCTCGATCATGTGAGGCAGCTCACGAGATCTAAACATTGAGGCATAGGAGGAGAAGAAAACCATCTAGCTATTGCTATGGACCAGTAGTCCAAGGATGAACTACTCACGCATCACTCCGGAGGCAGGCATGGTGATGAAGAGGCCTCCGGTGATGATCAGAACCCCCCTGATCTAGGGTTGACGACGACGGCGGCTGTGGAACTTTTCGGGGATTTTTGATCAGGTACGTAGGGTTTTCCTTCGGAGGGGAATAAATAGGCGAAAGGGCAACGTCGGTGGGCCACCAGGGTGGCCTCACCACCCCCAGGCGCGGCCAAGGGGAGGCCCGCGCCTGGCTATGGTGAGGGCCCCCTGGTGCCCGTCTTCGACTTCTCTTCGGACTTATGGATGCTTCCGGGGAAAATAGGAACTTCGGGATTCGTGGGGTCCAATTCCGAGAATATTTCCAGAACAACTTTTCTGAAATAAAAAACAGCAGAAAAAAGGGAACTGGCACTTGGCATCTTGTTAATAGATTAGTCCCGGAAAACATGTAAAAATGCTATAAAGAAGGGAGAAAACATGTTGCAATTGGCATAATATCAACATGGAACATCAGAAATCATAGATACGTTGGAGACATATCAAGCATCCCCAAGCTTAGTTCCTACTCGTCCTCGAGTAGGTAAACGATAAAACAAAATAATTTCTGAGGTGACATGCTACCACACAATCTTGATCATAATATGTAAAGCAGAGCATGTAAACTAGGATCAAATGAACTAAAGTTGTGATCTATATTTGATATCAACAAGTAATGCATAAACAAATAAGAAGAAAGAAGCAAAACTTTTAATGAATCAATACTAAAAGACTATCAACCGTGCAAAGTTTATTAGAGATGATTTAAGCTTTCAAGAACAACAATATCATGCACGTCAAATGATGTTCACAACCCCTGTTAGGATCAAGTCAAGATTTCCACACGATGCAATGTTTGAATCTTAAACTATTTGCGCACTAAAAACAAGCATGTGTTCTGCGTTGGTCCCTAGCACCGGGATGTTATGGCAAAGAGAACATTATGGGGGGGGGGTTGGAAGGTCAATGTAAGAAAGGCTCACAAAGCTGAAAGTGGTCATTAGACAAGAGAAAGTCTTACAACCGAAGCTATGCAAGGAGTAGGGATTGCCACACAACGGATGCACATAGAGCTATAATTGTATGAAATCTCTCCAATGGAACTAGTGGGGGTGCATCCAACTTGCTTGCTCACGAAGACCTAGAGCTCATTTGAGGAGGCTCGTCATTGGAATATACAAGCCAAGTTCTATAATGTAAAGTTCCCCACATAGTTATGAATGAATGATAATATGAAAACTTTCTCCAAACTGAAGCATTGGTGCTTAACATGAATCACAAGTGGGGTATAAAGGATAGTGATGCGACCCCTCTCTCTTTATTCTCTCTTTGGCCCTTTTTTCTTTTGGGGCCTTTTCATTTTTTTTTTATATATCCTCACCGGTAGGGGCAACATCCTATATTACAATGCATCACACTTTTAGTACTCATAACTCATAATGGAATATGTGTGATGTATCCAACTGCATGCTCTTGCCAGTGTAGCAGTATGCATAAATAACCATGAAGCTCGTCATCAAGTAACATAATGGAGGTGGATGTTGTGCAGCAATATATCTCGGAATGGTTATGGAAATGCCATGATAGGTAGGTATGGTGGCTGTTTTGAGGAAGAATATATGGGCTTATGTGTAGGACAACAAAGTCCTCCCACGGGATTTGGATGTACTGGCGAAGTTTGCACCAACTCTCAATGTGAAAAAGGGCAATGCACAGTACCGAAGAGGCTAGCAAATATGGATGGTGGAAGTGCCAGGAACCGCAACATAGACTCACGAGTTTAAAGGTTGCAGCAAGCAAATCAACTTTACAAGGCACACTGCAAATCACTCCAAGAGGGTCTGTGGCAGTGACAAGTCACAGTTAGCTACCCCGACCGTAGCGCGTACAAAAGGCCGATCAGAAATGTATCACTCGTAGCAATCATATACCATTGTTTCTATCAGCTTGTAATTTAAGTGTGGCACAGTTTCAAGTTTCTTAGACCAACCATTAAAAGTTTATACTTACTAATCCTTCCCGTTTATCCATTAAGCAAATTAATATCTCAAAAGAATAGAAGTGATTCAAGTGAAGCGGTTTAGTGATCTACGAGACCATGCGAATTTTTCCACTATACCAACTATCACATAAGAATTTCTATTCTCAACCAAGCACATATATATATGAAAACAAAAACTCTCTCTAAGCATATAGAAATGAAAACTAGAGAGCACTAACAGCCCTAAATAAGAGATGAATGCAAAACAGGAGCTAAATAAATGCAGCAGCCATACAAAGATTAAGAATGCAAAGTATTCCCATGAAAAAGCGGAGCGTGTCACTCTCCAGTAAAAGAATGCTGGGGTCCAACCAAGCTTATTGTAAAAATAAAAACAAACTGAAAGCAAAAATAAAAGACGCTCCAAGTAAAGCACATAAGATGTGACCGAATAAAAATATAGTTTCACTAGAAGTGACCTGATAATTTGTCGATGGAGAAGGGGATGCCTTGGGCATACCCAAGCTTAGACGCTTGAGTCTTCTTGGAATTTGCAGGGATGTGCCTCCGGGGAATCCCCAAGCTTAGGCTCTTCACTCTTCTTGATCACGTCATATCATCCTCTTATCTTGACCCTTGAAAACTTCCTTCACACCAAACTTCTCACAATCTTCATTAGCAACGTTAGTGCAATCAAAGTAATAAATTAACATGGTTCAGTTTAAACATAGGAATAACACTCATCAACACATTATCTACTATCACAACTTCTTTTAAAACTCTTTTTCTCAAAAGAACACCAAAAGAAAGAGATTAAGATGCAAATGCAATTATTGGCAGAAATATGTCAAAACATGACAGCAGGTAAAGATGATTTTTTTTTCGAAAATCTTATGTTTCTCAAATCAAAAAGTGTTCAACTAAGAAAAGTTTCGTATATAGCCCAGGATTACGCACAAAAAACTCAGGTCATTTTTAATTTTCTGTGATTTTATACGAATTTAACAGTGGACAGCAGAAATCTGTTTCCTGTGCAGAAATCTGAAATATAGTCTCAACTTTCCACTAGAGTCTTTACTTGGCTCAACAAAGACACAAAATAAAAGATACATAGGGGTTGCTAAGGAAATAGACAACACCCTGGTGCAAAGCACACAGAAAGAAACGACGGAAAACGGGTTGAAAATGGAGAAATAAAACGGGTTGTCTCCCGGTAGCGCTTTTCTTTAACGCCTTTCAGCTAGGCATAAAAAGCAACTCAAGTATTTTCAAGTGTGGAAGCATAAAAATCATAACTTGCTCTAATAATAGAGTCAAAAGGTAGCTTCATTCTCTTTCTAGGAAAGTGTTCCATACCTTTCTTGAGTGGGAATTGATATTTAATACTCCCCTCTTTCATATCAATAACAGCACCAACAGTTCTAAGAAAAGGTCTTCCCAAAACAATAGGAAAAGAAGCATTGCATTCAATGTTCATAACAACAAAATCAACATGGACAAGGTTATTATTAACCATAATAAGAACATCATCAATTCTACCAAAAGGTTTCTTCTTCGCATTATCAGCAAGATGAACATCCAAATAAAAGTGTTCCAACGGTGGTAGATCAAGCATATCATAAAGCTTTTGAGGCATAACAGAGATACTAGCACAGAGATCACACAAAGCATTGCAATCAAAATCATTTACTTTGTTCTTAATGATGGGCTCCCAACCATCATCTAATTTCTTAGGGATATATGTCTCAAGTTTCAGCTTTTCTTCTCTAACTTTCATGAGAGCATTGGAAATATGTTTAGTAAAGGCCATATTCATGGCACTAGCATTGGGACTTCTAGCAAGATTTTGTAGGAACATAATAACTTCAGAAATATTGCAATCATCAAAATCAAAATTATTATCATCAAAATTAATGGGACAATTATCTCCCACATCTCTAAAAATTTCAGCACTTTTATCAAAAGCAATTTCAGCAATTTGAGGCATTAGCACGTTTCACCGAAGGGGTGGAGACTTTGTTAACACAAACTACTTTACCATTGATAGTAGGAGGTTTACTAGCATTTGGAGCTTCAGTTTTACTAGTGGTGGTGATAGTGCAAACTCTAGCAATATTATTCTTTCTAGCCAATTCATCTTCTCTTTCCCACCTAGCACGTAATTCAGCCATCAACCTAACATTATTATCGATTCAAACTTGGATGACATTCAAAGTTTTCCTTTCTTTAACATCATGTGGCAAAACATTCAGTTTTAGAAAATCAACATCAATAGCTAGGCCATATACTTTAGAGGCAAGAACATCTATTTTACCAAGCTTTTCCTCAACAAATTTATTAAAAGCAGTTTGTGTGCTAATAAATTCTCTAAGCATGTTTTCAAGATCAGAGGTAGATATTTTATTATTATTGCAGGAATTTCCATAAGAATTACCATAACCATTAGTAGGAGGATAGGGCTATAATTGTTTCCACCAAAATTATTTCTATAAGCATTATTGTTAAAATTATTATTTGTAATAAAGTTCACATCAACATGCTCTTCTTGAGCAACCAAAGAGGCTAAAGGAACATTATTTGGATCAACTTGAGCTTTACCATTAACAAGGATAGACATAATAGCATCAAGCCTTTCACTCAAAGAGGAGGTTTCCTCAACAGAATTTACCTTCTTACCTTGTGGAGCTCTCTTAGTGTGCCACTCTGAATAATTTATCATCATATCATCAAGAAGCTTTGTTGCATTGCCCAAAGTGGTGGACATAAAGGTACCTCCAACAGCTGAATCCAATAGGTTCCTTGAGGAGAAATTCAGTCCTGCATAAAAGGTTTGTATAATCATCCAAGTAGTCAGTCCATGAGTGGTGAAAGTGCACTATGGTCAACTAGAGGGGGTGAATAGGTTGACTACCAATTTTCTTCTTTTCCTTTTAATTAGGGCTAAGCAAGATAAAGTAAGGTTCTCTAGATGTGCAACTAGGTGAGCAACCTAAGTGATACAAGATAAAATACACAATGGAAGTAAAACGAAAGGCAACAAGATAAACGAAAAGTGTAAACAAGGAGACAAGGATATGTTTCCCGTAGTTCCTTCTCAAGAGAAGTACGTCTACGTTGGAGAGGTGGGGAGCCACCTAGGCGCTCCTCAATAGCACGGCTGTGCACACCTTATTCTCCTTGAGCTTCTCCGGTGAGGGAGATTCTTGTTTCCACTATGAGGTCGACTTGAAGGCGTTGAACAAACCTTTACACGAGCTCGAGGTCACTCCACAAGATGGATGGAGGCTCTCAAGCGATCTGAAGCTTCTTGCAACAAGGTGGAAGCTACAAGCACAAGATCTACTCTAAGGTTTCTAGGCCTCGAGTAGGATTCTAGATCTACTAGGATTTGGTGGATGGATTTGAAATTCCTTTGGTGGAAGTGTGGATCTAGGTCTCCTCTAGATCTCCACAAAGTATGGGAGTGTTTGGGTGGTTGGAGAGGGAGATGTAGGAGGTTGAAGCTTTCATTAATGGCTAGGATAGAGAATTTGAAAAATCTTAGCATTTATGAGGTAGGGGAAGGGTATTTATAGCCCCTCCCAAAGTGTCCGTTGAGCAGACCCCGCAGCATCGAAGGCTCCGGTGGTTTTACCGGAGGCTCCGGTGGTCTTCATATGTGTGCAGCACATTTCCCTTTGCGCTGTATCCTGTGGGGCGGAGGCTCCATCCACCGGAGGCTCCGCTGGAGCCTCCGCTCTTATCCAACCGAACGCCATTTTGGCGGAGGCTCCACCGGAGGCGCCACCGGAGGCCAGCCCCCCAGTGGGGCAGTGGAGAGGGCGGAGGCTCCGCCCACCGGAGGTGCACCGTAGGTTCCGCCCTGGCCTCCGCTCTTATGCTCCCGGACGCTATTTTGGCAGATCCCACACCGGAGCCCGCACCGGAGGCGCGCGCCTGAGCTGTGCTAGAAAAAGGACTGGGGCGGAGGTTCCGGTGGTTTCACCGGAGCCTCTGCTGCATACAAAAATACTTTCCCAGCTTTGTCATTTTGAGCCCTTTTCATTCCAAACAAAATTGTAACCCATAGAGAACGTATACTTGATGAACCTGGGCATTTTCATGAATAACAAATGATCATTAGTCCAATAGGTATGTTGTCATTTAATTATCAAAACGGAAGATGATCTTTCATTCTCCCCCTTTTTGGTAATTGATGACAACATCCCTATTTGCATAAATAAACACACAACATGGATGGAGCTCCCCTAAAGATATGCTCCCTTCATGTTGAGAGAATTTAGACACAATGGATATCTAAACATATATGTAATAGTGAGCACACAACAAGTGATAGAATTAAGATAATAAGTTCACGAGCTCACAATGCATATTACGAGGTTCACAACACATAATAATTTAAACAAACGAAGTTTCCAAATAAAATACCAACTCTCTCAAGCAAGAGAAAGATGCAAATCGAAAGCATTCTTGAGAGAGACCCATGCAAATGCCCGCTCCTAAATAGACATCTCTCCTCCTTTGGCATCAAGATACCAAAAGAGGGAGGAGACCGATGCTAACGGCCCGAAGATCACTCGGAGGAGTTATCCATGCTCGGAGGGCGGGCGCGGCGGCGAGAACTAGTGACCTCTTCTCCTTCTTCCTCGTCAGACCACTCAATGAGCCTCCCGGCGGAATCCTTGGCCTGCCACTTGTCACAGTTGGTGATGCTAGGTAGCACCGGGGACTCCACAGATTCGCCACCATCACGACGAAGCTGACGCTCTGCCTTTGTTGCCTTGCGGTTCTTGAGCTCCTTATCATAGTGAACTTCCCATTGATGCTGCTCAATCTTCTTGTTCACTTTGAACACCTTCTTGAGTACCCTTGCCATCCACTTGAAAGCACTGTCAGAAGGAGGAGGGCGAAAGGGACCAGCTGCCTCTTCTTCTTCTTCTTCCTCATCAACAATGACATGTGGTTTGGCCTTGCCTTTGCGAGGAGCGGGAGTAGGATGCACAATGGGCTCGGTGTGGTCTGTGACGCCCCGAGATCGGGCACTATGCAGATTTCAGCATTCCCGCCAAATCCGCATAATAACCGATTCCAGGTTGCCATTTATGATAACATTACAATAGTTCACGAATATTCCACAATTACAACAGCAACAGATAGATACAAGATGACTCGAACGAGCCAGGGTTACAACTGATACAATACAAAGATCCAAATAACAGCGGAAGAAACAAACGTCCGTCTACGGACAAGATCCAAATTGGACTAAGAGTCCTGAAGATAACCGAAGGCGTCCAATCCCTGCCCAGGCCAAGCCGGAGGGATTCCCAAGCTAACGTCGTCAGACTTCAAACCTGTTAACTGCAATTTGGAATTTGCAGCCACGAAGAGATTCGTGGGTCAGTACGGTTAAGTACTGGCAAGGGGGATAAAACCCATACTCACAAGTTACCGGCGTAGCCAGTCATCACAAGATACAAATACTTTAGGATCAACAGAAAGGAAGGGGTTATTGCGAATATGTGACAGCAGGCTGCACTAACCAACTACAGAGATTCTATTACTTCCAACTAACAGAAAGGGGATAAGATCGAGGATTGTAACCAACTGAAAGTAAATCCAAACAAACCCATCCTGGACCTCGCCCCTTTAGCCAAAGAAGCAATCCGAGGATAACTCACACAGTTGTATTAAGGTGATTCAAGTTATTGTGTGAATAAACCTGTTACTAGTCAAGTTGTTAATCAGTGGGTATATCATGGTTGATCATTATGTTTAAGTTGTCCTGAGTACTTGTTAGCCAGTACTTTCACCAAGTAATCCATAACCGCGGAAAACACGGCTTCTCGAGAAGATTATCCCTGCAGGGTTGCACCAATTTAGCCGTACACTCATGAATGTCCCGCCAGATGGGATGCCTCCCACCAAGCGGGGCACTCAACACAATCCAACCCTTCTTCGCATCAAGCCCAAAGCACCTTGGGCGCACGGCTACTCGAGCCCAGAAGAAAATGGACCCTCATAGCACTCTAAGACCGTGTCCCCCTATATGCCGACTACGAAAGTTCCACCCGGGTACCAAGGGCTCGCAAGATCATGCATGCAGCAAATGGAAAACCCGAACTAAATGAGGCGATTTGGACGAGATGCGAATCGGGTCAAACTGAGGGGAGCCCATACTCCCCAAATGCGGGTAGTGCGCTCATCATGGATCAGTAGACAAGACCCTTTTCCTATTAGGGTCGACACTAGCAGGCCTCAAAACCACAAAGGGCCTCCTGCCGGTGCCTTATCATCAAATTATTATTACCATTAGCAATTAACAGGATTGATTGATTAACAACGAGCCCCGGTACAAGATAATAAGATAGTAATAGTAGTAACCGACAACAGACTCGAGTAAAAGCAACCCTAAGCATGCTAGATAATACTAAGGCACAAGCAAAGGCTGTAGGTATGGAGGTGAGGCAATATCATTGGTTCAGGAATCATGTGATAGGTTCGAAGACAAGCAACGATACATAGGGCTAGCAATAGTAGACAAAAGGATAGTATCGACAACAAGTGTGGAAAGGAACTCGATGATTCATGTGAGTGATAACTTGCCTGGCAGCTCAGCCTCGTACTAGGCTAGGTCCTGAGTAGTGGTGTCGTAGGGCTCGTCGGTACCAACGTCGTCGTCTAATCGAGAAGAAGCAAAAACAACAACGAAGGAAGACGGGCAATCAATACATGGCATAGGTGCACAAACATTGGATGATGCATGTCATGTTTAATAGATGCACCAAAATAACTTGCTTGACATGAAACACAAGTTTAAATGGATTCCATATGCAAAAGTTGCATATGGAAGCCCATGCTTTAGAGTTGAATTAATTGTTCTATCACTAAGCGTCATGTGTAAGTGACTTAGTATGATGCATGCATGATGAGGAACAATAAGATAACAACATTAAATACAATTGGAATGATAGTTAACAATTTAGAAAAGCATTTATTGAATTTGGAATTTTGTTACTTAAATATGGCACACAAGTAAATGTTGTTATCATCAAGTTAAAGTGTGCAAAACAATTTACAAATTTTATATTTGAAAAGTTTGTCAAATTTTAGTTGGATTACATGTTTCACAATTTGAAATTGGACTTTGGATTAATTAGTTATGAATTAAACAATATTAAACAATTTTTAATTGAATTAAACAAGATTTAAATATTTTAGGCAATTTAAATTGTTCAAACCAGAAAACAAAATTTATATTTGAATAGAGCATTCAAAATGGTGTGAAAAACATATTTTATTTGTATTATTTGAAAACAGTATGAATTAGTTATGAATTATTTCAATTTGCATTTGAATTATTCAAATTTGAAATTTAAAAGTATTTTGAGAATTCAAAACAGAACACAAGTTGAATATTTGGAAAGTTTATAAAATTTGGATCAGAATAGACATCAAGTTTGTATTTATTGGATGCATAAATTAAAAGTTATTGAATTTGCAAATTAGTTGTTTATTCTGCCCACTTTAAAAGAAAAGAAAAATAACATATTTGCGTTTTTTTCTTTTGTTACCGTGAGGGCCTCTACCCGCTGCCACTGACCAGCGGGTCCAAGCCAGCGTGGCAGCGCACGTGGCAGCCCGCGTGGCCAGAGGAGAAAACCAGCAAAAAAAGGGGGGGGGGGCGCGGTGCGCCGAGGGGGATTCGACCTCGCGACCACCCGATGCGCTGCCCAGGTGCGGTACCAGTACGCCTGCTCGTGTTTGTTGTCAGAACACAACACGCAGAGAGGTTGAAGTGTTGTTCGTTTATCTGAATTTGCAACTGACGAAACAAGCCTGAAACTTGACAGATACAGGCAGTGGTCGCCGGCGGAATTATCGGCTGCTCGCCGCGGCTGAGCACTGCGGTGACTAGCCCGTGTGCTAGCGCTTGGTGCTGCTGGGTGTGGCCTAGTGCTCGGTGCGCGACCGTGCAGAGAAGTAACAGAAAAGGGCGAGGAGGAGCGACGGTGAAGATCACCTGAACTGCAGGCGTTCGCCGGAGAATCGCGGACGGCGGCGAGGATCGGAGCCTCCTCGGGCTCAACCGCGATGTCGAACCGGAAGAGGGGAAGTAGGCGGTTCCATTCCCGGTGGCGGTGGCGCCTCGAGGTGAGGGTGTGGCCGGCGACGAGGGGAAGAGGTGGCGCTCGGTGGACTGGTTTCAGAGATCGCCGGTTGGTTTTTTCAGAAGAAAGCAGAGAGCTTGGGGGGGAGAGGAAGAGAAGTGGCAGCGCAGAGGGGTGGAGCTTAGGGTTGAGGGGCAGGAGGAGGTGCCGCGGTGGCTTTTTATGGGGCGGGTGGAGCTGTACGGCGGCCATCGGGGAGGTCCAGGAGGCGATCGACGATGGAGGAGGGGTCGTACGCGTGACGTCAGAAAAGGGAGAAGGAAGACAGCGACGTGCGAGGGGGTATTGGGCTGGAAAAAAAACGGGCTGGGCTGAACCTTTAGTTGCTGCTGCTCTCCTCCCTGTTTTAGCTTTTTATTTTTGTTTGTACTGTTTTTTTTTTGTAGTTGAGCAAATGGAAACAAAACAAGATTTTGTTTACTGAAATTTTGGAACAAAAATAGGGTAAATTTATTAGTGGAAAAAATGCAACCTTTTGGTAGTTTTTGTTTTCCAAAAATTTATTGTTTGCTTGCTATTTTAACATTAACCAATTTAATTGGGAATTACAATAATACTTAATATTGAAAAATAAAGCCATTCCCACTAGGGTTTCCCCTAGGGTTTTGGAAGGGTTTAAATAGGGAAAAAGTTTGGTGAGTTTTATGGTTTCAAAAGGTACTGAATTTTTAAGGGTTGGTTTGAAATTGAAATGACTTAGAAAATAATGATTGAAATGGTTGATTGATTTAATGGTGTGATTAAATTAAGCAACAATTTAAGAGTTGATCCAAATGAAACTAATTGGGAGCAATTGATGTTTTTGGAATTGCAAATCTTTATTTGAGAGATTGTAACAGACAAGTGTGAAAACAAGATTGATTCATTATGAAAACAATGCAAACAGAAATAAATATGAGGATGATGATATGATGCATTGCATAAATTAAACAAATAAGTAAAAACAACTAAGGTTTTCATACTTGGATGTTACAAAACGCCCCCCCTTGAAGGAATCGCGCCCCGAGATTCCCTACTGAGAAATGAACAGGTCCGGATACTTCTTGCGAAGATCCTCTTCGGTCTCCCATGTTGCCTCTTTATCAGAATGATGTGACCATTGCACTTTCAAGAACTTGGTGCTCTTGTTGCGAGTCTTACGCACGGTCTCATCGAGAATTTTGATAGGGTGCTCCTCATAAGATAGATCATCTTGCAGTTCGATGGAATCATGATCAACTGCACGATCTGGATCTTTGAAACACTTCTTGAGTTGTGACACGTGGAACACATCGTGCACTTTGGATAGTTTTTCTGGAAGTTCAAGACGATAAGCATTCTCTGCACGTCTTGAGAGGATGTTGAAAGGGCCAATGTATCTTGGTGCAAGCTTTCCTTTCACACCAAAACGATGAGTGCCTCTGAGGGGAGTTACACGGAGATATGCCTTATCACCAGGTGCATAGACCATATCCCTGTGCTTGCTATCATAATAGCTCTTCTGACGAGACTGAGCAATCCTGAGATTGTCACGAATGATACGAACTTTCTCCTCGGCTTCCTTGACAATGTCAGGGCCTAAAAGTGAACGTTCACCAGCTCCAGACCAATTGATTGGACTCCTGCATCTGCGACCATACAGTGCCTCAAATGGTGCCATGCCTAGGCTTGCCTGGTAGCTGTTGTTGTAGGAGAATTCAGCATATGGAAGGCAATCCTCCCATTTCATGCCAAAGGAGAGACCACATGCTCTGAGCATATCCTCGAGAATCTGATTGACTCTTTCGACTTGCCCCTGAGACTGAGGGTGATAAGCTGTGCTGAACAGAAGTTTAGTGCCCAATGCTTCTTGAAAGCTTTTCCAGAAATGAGAAGTGAAGATACTTCCACGGTCTGAGCTTATTTCCAATGGAACACCATGAAGGGGAACAACCTTTGCTGTGTAGAGCTCTGCTAACTGGCTAGCTGAGATAGTTTCCTTTACAGCATAGAAGTGAGCAACCTTAGTGAGACGATCAATAACAACGAAGATTGCATCGTTGCCCTTTTTGGACTTTGGAAACCCAGTAACGAAGTCCATTTCAATCATGTCCCACTTCCACTCAGGAATTTTCAGAGGTTGGAGTAGACCTGCTGTCTTCTGATGGACTGCCTTAACACGTTGACAAACGTCGCATTCAGAAACGTATTGAGCAATTTCACGTTTCATGCCAGACCACCAATACAGAGTCTTGAGATCCTGGTACATCTTTGTACTTCCAGGGTGAATGGATAGAGGAGTTTCATGAGCCTCCTTGAGAATGATATCCTTGAGACTTTGAATCTGAGGGACTGCAATGCGTCCTTCGAAGAACACAGTTCCCTTGTCATCAATTGAGAAGGACTTGAACTTATCATTGCCCTCCTTGATGTGACCCACAATCTTCTTGATTTCATTATCACGAAGTTGTTCAGAACGAATCTTGTCCTCGAGAGTTGGGCTGGCTGTCAAGCTAGCAAGGTATCCTTCAGGGACAAGACCAAGGTTCAGCTTCTGGAATTCTTCATGAAGTGGAGGTTGGCTTTCCATGATCATGAGATTATTGCAATAGGATTTGCGACTGAGAGCATCGGCCATAACATTAGCCTTGCCTGGAGTGTAAGAAATGGTGAGATCAAAGTCTTTAATCTTCTCAATCCATCTCCTTTGCCTGAGGTTCAGATCTGGCTGAGTGAAGATGTATTTCAGACTCTTATGATCAGAAAAGATTTCAGTTTTGTTACCCAACAAGTATTGTCTCCATTTCTTGAGGGCAAACACAACTGCTGCAAGTTCAAGATCATGAGTGGGATAGTTTTGCTCATGTGGGTTCAACTGACGTGAAGCATAAGCGACAACTTGACGTTCTTGCATAAGAACTGCTCCTAGGCCTTGGAGAGATGCATCACAGAATATCTGGAAAGGTTTGGTAGTGTCGGGGCCAACTAGAACAGGTGTGGAAGTGAGTTTAGTCTTCAGGAGGTTGAAACTCTCATCACATTGTGGAGTCCAAACGAACTTTTTGTCCTTCTTTGTGAGATCAGTGAGAGGTTTGGCAATCTTGGAAAAGTTTTGGAAGAAACGACGGCAATAGCTAGCCAAGCCAAGAAAGCTTCTAACTTGCTTCACCGTCTTAGGGGGTTTCCAATCAACAATTGCCTTAACCTTTTCAGGGTCAATGGCTATGCCTTTGGCAGAGATGATATGACCAAGATATGCAACTTCTGGAATCCAGAACTCACATTTGGAAAACTTGGCATACAGACGATGCTCGCGAAGTTTCATGAGAGTGAGACGAAGATGTTCTCCATGCTCTTCCTCGGATTTTGAGTAGACTAGAATGTCATCAAGATATACCACAACGAACTTGTCGAGGTATTCATGGAAGACAGAATTCATGAGTCTTGAGAACGTTGCCGGTGCATTGGTGAGACCAAAGGACATGACGGTGTATTCATATAGACCGTACCGAGTGGTGAAAGCTGTCTTAGGAATATCTTCCTTTCTGATCTTTATCTGATGGTAACCCATCCTCAAGTCCAACTTTGAGAATATTGAGGCTCCAGCAAGTTGATCAAAAAGATCATCGATACGAGGAAGTGGATACTTGTTCTTGATGGTTTTCTCGTTGAGAGGACGATAGTCAACCACGAGTCTTTTTGTTTGATCCTTCTTGGCAACAAACAGAGTTTGGCAACCCCAAGCGGAGGAACTAGGCTGAATGAAACCTTTGTCCATATACATATCGATTTGCTCCTTCAACAATTTCAGTTCAGGAGGAGCTATCTTATATGGATGCTTAGAGATTGGAGCAGTACCTGGCTCAAGCTCGATCACGAACTCAACTGCTCTGTCCGGGGGCATCCCTGGCAACTCTTCTGGAAAGACGTCAGGGAACTCACAAACCACCGGAACATTTTCAATTGCAGGAAGGGGTTTGGCATCGAGGCTGAACAGCTGAACAGAAGTTGATCCATATGGAGAATAGACTATCTGGCCTGAAGTGTGGGAGAGAGTTATTGACTTTTGAGCACAGTCAATTTTAGCTTTGTGGGTCTTCAACCAATCCATACCCAGAATGACATCAATGTCAGAATTTCCCAGCAACATGAGTGAAGCAAGGAATACACGACCTCCAATTAGGATCTCATTGTCCATGCTTATCTTGGAAGTAATCATTTTAGTTCCCGGAGAGTGCACATAGATTTGATTGCTTAGCGGAACCAGAGCTAAATTGTACGTTGTAGCAAAGATCTTTGACACAAACGAATGCGATGCTCCAGTATCAAACAACACTTTAGCTGGAATAGAGTTTACGGGTAATATACCGAGAACGACGTCAGCAGCCTCCTCGGCTTTGTCGGCCTTGATATGGTTCACCCTCGCGTTCCTCCCGACAGGCCTATTGTTGGAGTTGAAGGCTTTAGCCGGGGGAGCACGAACCATAGCCTGGTTGGTGTTGGGGCGAGGAGGTAGGGGCAGCTGCTTCTGAGTGCACTTATCAGCATAATGTCCAGTATCCTTGCACTTGTAGCAAGTGACGATACGAGAAGGACCTGGCCTTGGCTGCCCCATCGGAAACCTCTGACCCTGCATCTGAGATGGGTTGGGTGGGCGGGGACCAAAGCCTGGAGAAGCTTGGGCATTTGGAGCCCGAGTGACAGCACCATTTGGCACCCAGATGCGGCGCTTCTGCGGAGGGGTGGTCATGTTGGAGGAGGAACCACCCTCACGCGAGTGCTTGCGCGACTCCTCGAACGCCTTGCGCCCATTCTCCTCATTGAGCGCGGTGTTCACGAGCTCCACGAAGTCCTTGCACTTGATGTTTGTGAGAGCGTACTTCAGTTCCGGGTTAAAACCTCGGCGGAACCTTGCCATCTTCTTGGCTTCGGTGGACACTTCGTCACCAGCGTACCGAGCGAGACGATTGAACTCGTTCTGGTAGCCGAGAACGTCCAGCTTGCCCTGTCTGAGAGAGCAGAATTCCTCACGCATCTTTTCCATGAGACCATCCGGGATGTGGTGCTTCAGGAAGGCATCCTTGAAACATCCCCAGTTGATAGGAAAGCCAGCCCTCATGGCCTGGTAGTTCTCCCACCAAGTAGCTGCCTGACCCTTCAGTAGGTAGGTGGCGTACTTGACCTTATCCTCTTCAGCAACATGAGCTATCTCCAGAGCTCTTGCTACGTCACGGATCCAGTCATCAGCATCCAGGGGCTCACGTGTTGTCACGAAAGCTTTTGGGCCCAAGCTGAGGAAGTCCTTGATGGTGACCCTTGGAGCATTCTGGTTGTGTTGCTGGTTAGCCTGGATCTGGGCCATCTGTGTCACCACTTGGGTCATCTGAGCCAACAGTTCCCCCATTGGTGGTGGCGGAGGCGGGTTGTTCCTGGTTGGAGGCATCCTGAACAGAAATTCATTTTAGCACAACAACAGAAAAGGATAGACTTAGTAACCGAAAGATAGATTATTCCGACGCATGAATAGATAACCAACAGGTACATCATCACATGTTCAAATACATCAGAATATCCAACAGACCAACACATGGTTCGAAAACGAAAGGATAAACTAGACACAGCTAGTAATGGATACAACGGTACTCCCATGCTCATCACGCAGGACGGCGGTGAGTAGTACGACGAGAGATACGGTGAGGAGGAACCCCACGGAAGTAGGTATCACGACGATCCATGTAGATAGGAACTGCTCTGAGAGCAACTCTCGGCGTGGTGAAGTGGAAAGCGTCCTCTCCCTGTGCTCCATAGCGGGGAATCCCTGTGTAACCAGCTCCGAGGTCGAGAAGTGGGCCTCTGATCGGCTCGTAACCTCCAGCATCTGGCAACGGAAGACCAGCTGGCTGAACGACACGTGCGAAGCGCTCGTCTCCAACAAAGTCTGTGGTGTACGTCGCCAGACGAGTGAGAGCAAGGTGGAGCTGCTCCCTGACTGAGGCTAACTCCTGAGAAAGTGCGGAAGCAACGGCGTCACTGTGACTAGCGAACTGGGCAGTGATCTGGAGCCTGGAGCTATCAGTCTCGTAGGTATCCATGTCGCGGTGGACAGTGAAGTGAACTCCCGCTGCCGTGATGTAACCACGGGGGATGTGACGAAAACTGGACTTATCAAACCCCCAGTAGTCAGCACGGAGAACGGTGATACTCACGTACGCTGCCTGCTGCACTGCCATATCCACTGTGGACCCTACTGCCTCGTACTGGTGTGCAATGCTCCTGCCATCATCCGACAGAATGTAGACGATAGCCCGGTAGCAAGTCTGGTCAAACTCTCGCTGGTGCTCGTAGACCTGGTACTCTGGTGCCCAACGGAACCCCAGAAAGGTAACCATGTCTCTCAGCAACTCTGGAAAACCGGCGGTGCTCTCACAGCGAGTCATGCGAACCACCTGCGGATAGTAGTTGAGACCCATCTGCAGATGATTTGGAATGTTTTGATTAGACTCCGGTAGATGAAAAAGGATGTGGAAAACAACAACAAGGTTCAACGGACGATAATGATGTTGAAAAGAACATGATATCGAAGCAACATCGGGAAAACGAGACCAAAAATCCTGAGGTACTACAGAGAACCCAAAACACGTGAAATCCTAACTTGAAAGTTTAGGTGAGAATAGAAAACAACGTTGCACTTCCTTACCAAAAAAGGGGTGGGTGGGTGGGGAAAGAAGAAAAATGGCAGAATTCCTACTCTCACGTTTCATTTTTCCTATATAGCTACAAAATAGTTTCTAGACTCAACTGCGACCAGTAAAAAGGGATCCTACAGGCAGACAGGCTCTGATACCATTTGTGACGCCCCGAGATCGGGCACTATGCAGATTTCAGCATTCCCGCCAAATCCGCATAATAACCGATTCCAGGTTGCCATTTATGATAACATTACAATAGTTCACGAATATTCCACAATTACAACAGCAACAGATAGATACAAGATGACTCGAACGAGCCAGGGTTACAACTGATACAATACAAAGATCCAAATAACAGCGGAAGAAACAAACGTCCGTCTACGGACAAGATCCAAATTGGACTAAGAGTCCTGAAGATAACCGAAGGCGTCCAATCCCTGCCCAGGCCAAGCCGGAGGGATTCCCAAGCTAACGTCGTCAGACTTCAAACCTGTTAACTGCAATTTGGAATTTGCAGCCACGAAGAGATTCGTGGGTCAGTACGGTTAAGTACTGGCAAGGGGGATAAAACCCATACTCACAAGTTACCGGCGTAGCCAGTCATCACAAGATACAAATACTTTAGGATCAACAGAAAGGAAGGGGTTATTGCGAATATGTGACAGCAGGCTGCACTAACCAACTACAGAGATTCTATTACTTCCAACTAACAGAAAGGGGATAAGATCGAGGATTGTAACCAACTGAAAGTAAATCCAAACAAACCCATCCTGGACCTCGCCCCTTTAGCCAAAGAAGCAATCCGAGGATAACTCACACAGTTGTATTAAGGTGATTCAAGTTATTGTGTGAATAAACCTGTTACTAGTCAAGTTGTTAATCAGTGGGTATATCATGGTTGATCATTATGTTTAAGTTGTCCTGAGTACTTGTTAGCCAGTACTTTCACCAAGTAATCCATAACCGCGGAAAACACGGCTTCTCGAGAAGATTATCCCTGCAGGGTTGCACCAATTTAGCCGTACACTCATGAATGTCCCGCCAGATGGGATGCCTCCCACCAAGCGGGGCACTCAACACAATCCAACCCTTCTTCGCATCAAGCCCAAAGCACCTTGGGCGCACGGCTACTCGAGCCCAGAAGAAAATGGACCCTCATAGCACTCTAAGACCGTGTCCCCCTATATGCCGACTACGAAAGTTCCACCCGGGTACCAAGGGCTCGCAAGATCATGCATGCAGCAAATGGAAAACCCGAACTAAATGAGGCGATTTGGACGAGATGCGAATCGGGTCAAACTGAGGGGAGCCCATACTCCCCAAATGCGGGTAGTGCGCTCATCATGGATCAGTAGACAAGACCCTTTTCCTATTAGGGTCGACACTAGCAGGCCTCAAAACCACAAAGGGCCTCCTGCCGGTGCCTTATCATCAAATTATTATTACCATTAGCAATTAACAGGATTGATTGATTAACAACGAGCCCCGGTACAAGATAATAAGATAGTAATAGTAGTAACCGACAACAGACTCGAGTAAAAGCAACCCTAAGCATGCTAGATAATACTAAGGCACAAGCAAAGGCTGTAGGTATGGAGGTGAGGCAATATCATTGGTTCAGGAATCATGTGATAGGTTCGAAGACAAGCAACGATACATAGGGCTAGCAATAGTAGACAAAAGGATAGTATCGACAACAAGTGTGGAAAGGAACTCGATGATTCATGTGAGTGATAACTTGCCTGGCAGCTCAGCCTCGTACTGGGCTAGGTCCTGAGTAGTGGTGTCGTAGGGCTCGTCGGTACCAACGTCGTCGTCTAATCGAGAAGAAGCAAAAACAACAACGAAGGAAGACGGGCAATCAATACATGGCATAGGTGCACAAACATTGGATGATGCATGTCATGTTTAATAGATGCACCAAAATAACTTGCTTGACATGAAACACAAGTTTAAATGGATTCCATATGCAAAAGTTGCATATGGAAGCCCATGCTTTAGAGTTGAATTAATTGTTCTATCACTAAGCGTCATGTGTAAGTGACTTAGTATGATGCATGCATGATGAGGAACAATAAGATAACAACATTAAATACAATTGGAATGATAGTTAACAATTTAGAAAAGCATTTATTGAATTTGGAATTTTGTTACTTAAATATGGCACACAAGTAAATGTTGTTATCATCAAGTTAAAGTGTGCAAAACAATTTACAAATTTTATATTTTAAAAGTTTGTCAAATTTTAGTTGGATTACATGTTTCACAATTTGAAATTGGACTTTGGATTAATTAGTTATGAATTAAACAATATTAAACAATTTTTAATTGAATTAAACAAGATTTAAATATTTTAGGCAATTTAAATTGTTCAAACCAGAAAACAAAATTTATATTTGAATAGAGCATTCAAAATGGTGTGAAAAACATATTTTATTTGTATTATTTGAAAACAGTATGAATTAGTTATGAATTATTTCAATTTGCATTTGAATTATTCAAATTTGAAATTTAAAAGTATTTTGAGAATTCAAAACAGAACACAAGTTGAATATTTGGAAAGTTTATAAAATTTGGATCAGAATAGACATCAAGTTTGTATTTATTGGATGCATAAATTAAAAGTTATTGAATTTGCAAATTAGTTGTTTATTCTGCCCACTTTAAAAGAAAAGAAAAATAACATATTTGCGTTTTTTTCTTTTGTTACCGTGAGGGCCTCTACCCGCTGCCACTGACCAGCGGGTCCAAGCCAGCGTGGCAGCGCACGTGGCAGCCCGCGTGGCCAGAGGAGAAAACCAGCAAAAAAAGGGGGGGGGGGCGCGGTGCGCCGAGGGGGATTCGACCTCGCGACCACCCGATGCGCTGCCCAGGTGCGGTACCAGTACGCCTGCTCGTGTTTGTTGTCAGAACACAACACGCAGAGAGGTTGAAGTGTTGTTCGTTTATCTGAATTTGCAACTGACGAAACAAGCCTGAAACTTGACAGATACAGGCAGTGGTCGCCGGCGGAATTATCGGCTGCTCGCCGCGGCTGAGCACTGCGGTGACTAGCCCGTGTGCTAGCGCTTGGTGCTGCTGGGTGTGGCCTAGTGCTCGGTGCGCGACCGTGCAGAGAAGTAACAGAAAAGGGCGAGGAGGAGCGACGGTGAAGATCACCTGAACTGCAGGCGTTCGCCGGAGAATCGCGGACGGCGGCGAGGATCGGAGCCTCCTCGGGCTCAACCGCGATGTCGAACCGGAAGAGGGGAAGTAGGCGGTTCCATTCCCGGTGGCGGTGGCGCCTCGAGGTGAGGGTGTGGCCGGCGACGAGGGGAAGAGGTGGCGCTCGGTGGACTGGTTTCAGAGATCGCCGGTGGGTTTTTTCAGAAGAAAGCAGAGAGCTTGGGGGGGAGAGGAAGAGAAGTGGCAGCGCAGAGGGGTGGAGCTTAGGGTTGAGGGGCAGGAGGAGGTGCCGCGGTGGCTTTTTATGGGGCGGGTGGAGCTGTACGGCGGCCATCGGGGAGGTCCAGGAGGCGATCGACGATGGAGGAGGGGTCGTACGCGTGACGTCAGAAAAGGGAGAAGGAAGACAGCGACGTGCGAGGGGGTATTGGGCTGGAAAAAAAACGGGCTGGGCTGAACCTTTAGTTGATGCTGCTCTCCTCCCTGTTTTAGCTTTTTATTTTTGTTTGTACTGTTTTTTTTGTAGTTGAGCAAATGGAAACAAAACAAGATTTTGTTTACTGAAATTTTGGAACAAAAATAGGGTAAATTTATTAGTGGAAAAAATGCAACCTTTTGGTAGTTTTTGTTTTCCAAAAATTTATTGTTTGCTTGCTATTTTAACATTAACCAATTTAATTGGGAATTACAATAATACTTAATATTGAAAAATAAAGCCATTCCCACTAGGGTTTCCCCTAGGGTTTTGGAAGGGTTTAAATAGGGAAAAAGTTTGGTGAGTTTTATGGTTTCAAAAGGTACTGAATTTTTAAGGGTTGGTTTGAAATTGAAATGACTTAGAAAATAATGATTGAAATGGTTGATTGATTTAATGGTGTGATTAAATTAAGCAACAATTTAAGAGTTGATCCAAATGAAACTAATTGGGAGCAATTGATGTTTTTGGAATTGCAAATCTTTATTTGAGAGATTGTAACAGACAAGTGTGAAAACAAGATTGATTCATTATGAAAACAATGCAAACAGAAATAAATATGAGGATGATGATATGATGCATTGCATAAATTAAACAAAAAAGTTAAAACAACTAAGGTTTTCATACTTGGATGTTACATGGTCCTTGATGAGAAGTCGCTTCTCCATGTGTGGGATCCAATTCTCATCCTCAATAGGATTGTCCGGGAACTTGTCCGCCCACACATGCAAGATGATATTCATGATAAAGGGCCCAAAGCAAGCATTCTTCCTATTGACAACAACGTGCCACAACTCATTCCACAGATAATCAAGCACATCCAGCTTCTGAGTTGAACCGGCAAGCCGCTTCTCATGAGTAAGAAGCATGAGATTCTTGAGGAAACCTTGGATCTCATCGATGTTCCCCGCCTTTGGGTTGATGGTCTCTCGATAGATGCGGAGCATAACATCATAAGTGGGGTAGAGACCTTTGACAAACCCAACATCAAATTTCTTCCAGTGATACAGAGGGGTGAGTTGATCCTTGGAGAAAGATAGAGTATTGGGGACATGAACACGGAACCATCCACTGTCAAACTCCTTACCACCGGCAAACGGTCCATGATCCGGGTATCCGCTAAGAAGAGTTCCAACTACAGACCAATTGATAGTCAGCTGCTGACCCTTGGTCATCCAAATAAGATGACGCTCTGTGTCATTGGCGAGGTGCACAGTGGCCAAGAACTCACACACCAAACCTTCAGCATAATCTTGTTGGACTTGCATGATCGGAGCAAGTCCAAGTGCATCAACAAGCTCAAGTGCCTCTCCAAAGTACTTGGGATTCCTCTCCATATGCCCAAAATTAATAGCATGTTGAGGAGCAACATTATCCTTGGGCTTCCTCATCAAGATCTCATGATAGATTTGGCTTTGAAAGACATTGTGGAATCGAGGGTCCTTACCCCGGAACTGTGGCATCTGACGGTTGCGCTCAATGATGTATGGGTTCTCGCGACGTTGTGCCAAGAACACACCTTCGGACATTTGAGAAGCAGTTTTTTCCTTGTGAGGCGAAGTCTTCTCGGTAGCCGGGAATCTTTTGCGCTTGGGCTGAGATAGGTCCAGTGTTTCCTCGATTTCATCAACCCTTTGGGACTTGCGATTAGCCATCTTCTTGGTGCGAGGGCCCTTGCCCTTGTCCTTGGACCCAGAGGCATCTAAGAAAGAGATAGCAAGAAAAGCATGAAGAAAAGGTAATGCTCAAGCTTATGAGATGCACAAATCCAAGGAACAAAGATATGAATAGTATTAGGGTTGAATAACAAGGGGTAGGGCATATGAACAAATCCACCATAAGAAGCGTAGCAGTTCAAACCTAATACTCACAATCTAGGTTTCTAGGGTTTGTACTCGTGATCTTCTACTCCCAACAACCAAAGCTACGTATCTAGATGTGAAGAACATGGAGCTCCTAGTGCATACCCATCCATCAAATTGATGAGAGAGAGAGAGCAAACATACCCGCACCATCCATGGTGGAAGGAGAGGAGGAAGAAGATCCCGAGGTGGTCCAAGGTAAGGAGGAGGGCTCCCGGCGGTGGAGCGCCTGATTCCAGCGGCGGAGACCTTGGGGGCGGCGGCGGTTGAGGGGAAGAAGAGGGAGGGCGAGTGGGGGAAAATGAGACTGGGATCTCATTGACCCCGCTCGCCCTAGGTCTTATTCCGCACAAACGCAGTGGGCGGAGCCTCCGGTGGTTTCACCGGAGCCTCCGCTCCCTGTCCACGCAGCACCACACGATACGGATCTGCTGGGCAAACTTTGCACCAGCGGAGGTACCGGTGGGCAGGCGCAGCGGAGCCTCCGGTGGTTTCACCGGAGCCTCCGCCCCATGTCCACGCAACACACCACGATACGGATCCTCTAGGCAGTTTGCACCAGCGGAGGTACCGGTGGGATCCGGTGGACACGAGCAGCGGAGCCTCCGGTGGTTTCACCGGAGTCTCCGCCAGACCAAGTTTTCGCGCGCCAAAAACAGAAAAACAAGAGCATTAAGAATAGAATGGTGTTTTGGGCAAAGATAGCTTGGTTTGGAAGATGGTAACTGTTGTACGAGAGACATTACTCGATGGGGTTTGCAATATGCAAAGAGATAAAAGCCGAACCCGCAGAAGTTGTCAAGAGAGAATAAGATATACGGGAAAGATCCAAAAAGAAGCATAAAACAACTTCGAGAGGAGGAGGTTGGTTGCCGAAGCCACCATGTTTGAGTGTGTACTTTGGCACCGAGAAGATATATCTTGGGTCCAAGAATACTACTCACAATTTAAGCACAATAAGTCACAAATTGACTAAATATGCAATGAGTAATTGATATTTGCATAATAAGAGGAGTGTATACTCATGAGTTGAGTGACGCTCCCCCTATGTCCATGCCTACATCCAAACCTAATAGCACATATAATGAAGGTACATATGCAAGGTCTCAAGTGAAGTTGGAAGAATCAATGACATTTAGTTCATTCCTCAAAGCTCGAAACCTTGGTTCATCAAGGGCCTTCGTGAAGATATCGGCAAGTTGATCCTTGGTGGAAACATATGAGAGATCAATATCACCCTTCTCAACATGATCCCGAATAAAATGATGACGAATCTCAATGTGCTTCATCTTGGAGTCAAGAACGGGGTTGTAGGCGATCTTGATAGTACTCTCATTGTCACAAAGAAGAGTCACCTTGTCAAAATTAATACCATAATCCTTCAAGGTTTGCCTCATCCAAAGCAATTGGGCACAACAACTTGCCGCGGATATATACTCGGCCTCGGTGGTGGAGAGAGCAATGCAGTTTTGCTTCTTCGAAGACCAACATACTAGGGAGCGACCAAGGAATTGGCAACCCCCGGAAGTGGACTTCCTATCCGTCTTCTCTCCCGCATAATCCGCATCCGAATACCCAATGAGCTGAAAGCTTGAACCCTTGGGATACCAAAGACCAAAATTTGGGGTATGAACTAAATATCGAAAGATTCGTTTCACCGCTTCCAAATGACTTTGCCTCGGGGAGGCTTGAAACCTTGCACATTTACCTACACTATACATGATATCCGGTCTAGATGCACAAAGGTAGAGCAAAGAGCCAATCATGGAGCGGTATACCTTTTGGTATACCTCTTTACCGTTGGGGTCGGGTTTCAAGTTGGTGGTTGTGGACATGTGAGTCTTCATAGGCTTGGTGTCATGCATGTTAAATCTCTTGAGAATGTCTTGAGTGTATTTGGCTTGTTTGATGAAGGTTCCTTCATGATATTGATTCACTTCAAAACCAAGGAAAAACTCCAATTCTCCCATCATGGACATCTCAAACCTATCGGTCATAAGCTTGCAAAGCTCTTCATTGAACAAAGTGTTAGTAGACCCAAAAATGATGTCATCCACATATAGTTGGCATATGAATAAGTCACCTCCAACCGCCTTAGTAAAGAGGGTGGGATCGATTAAACCAACATTAAAGCCACGATCCACTAGAAACTCTTTAAGGTGCTCGTACCACGCACGTGGAGCTTGTTTAAGTCCATATAGTGCCTTATCGAGTTTATAGACGTGATCGGGGTGGTTGGGATCCTCGAAACCCGGAGGTTGCTTAACATATACTAACTCACTAATGGGACTATTTAGGAAAGCACTTTACATCCATTTGTTGCAACTTAAAATTATGATGAGATGCATAACCAAGTAAGATACGAATAGATTCAAGACGAGCTACGGGGGCAAAGGTTTCACCGAAATCAACACCTTCGACTTGAGAAAACCCTTGAGCCACCAACCTTGCCTTGTTGCGAATGACAATACCATCTTTATCTTGCTTGTTCTTGAACACCCATTTGGTGCCAATAACATTCTGGAAATCCTTGGGCCTTGTCACTAACTTCCATACTTTGTTGCGCTCGAAATTATTGAGTTCATCATGCATGGCTTCAAGCCAATCTTGATCTTCGAGGGCTTCATAAACCTTCTTGGGTTCAATGAAAGAGACAAAAGCATGAGCCTTGCTAAAATTCGCCAATTGCTTCCGAGTGACAACCCTTCCACGAACTTGCCCAAGTATCTTGTCCTCCGTGTGACCCGCTCGTTCAAGATTCTCTAGCCTCCTCTTTGCTCTACAAGCTAGTATCTCCTCCAAAAATTCTTTGGATATATCTTGAGAATCACCTTCTTCATCGGATCCATGTCCATCTTCATCTCGGCCTTGATTGTTAGTGGGTGAAGGATCACCACTAGGTTGAGCTCTCTCAACAATGATGGACTTTGATCATGGCTTTGATGAGAAGTTTGGCCTTGATCACTTGCTTGACCTTGATCATTGGCTTGAGGGCTTGGTGCATATTGTTGGGTAGCTTGTGTATCAATGGATGTAGTCAATGGCTCCACTTGAGTGGGGCATAGTCCTTCTCCTTCCGTCATCCGGTAACCCTCAATGGGAATTATTTCACCTATCCCCATTCTTCTTATGACGATGGGAGGAATTGCATCTCCTACAACACCATGATCTATACGCCCCCCTTGGGAGCCGTTATCCTCATCAAACACCACATCTATAGCTTCTTCAACTTGTTCGATGGACTTGTTGTAGACTCGATAGGCGTGAGCATTTGTGGCATAGCCAACAAAAAATACCCTCATATAATTTGGTCTCAAATTTTGACAAACGTTTACCTTTCTTGCGAATGAAGCATTTGCAACCAAAGACCTTGAAGTAAGATACGTTTGGTTTCTTGCCCGTGAGAATCTCATAGGGAGTCTTGTTCAAGATCTTGCGGAGATATAACCGGTTGGTAGCATGACAAGCGGTAGAGACGGCCGCGGCCCAAAAGTTATAAGGAGAAGAGAACTCCGCAATCATTGTCCTAGCCGCATCCATCAAAGTCTGGTTCTTTCTTTCCGCAACACCATTTTGTTGAGGGGTGTAAGGAGAGGAGTATTGGTGAGAAATTCCCTCTTCACTAAGAAATCCCTCGACGGTATAGTTCTTGAACTCCGTACCATTATCACTCGGAATGGACAATATGGAAGCATTGTGTTGGCGCTCCACTAGAGTGATAAAACTCGATGACTATCTTTTGAGTCTCACTCTTCCTCTTGATGAAATACACCCAACTATATCTTCAATAATCATCCACAATCACCAAGCAATACTTCTTTCCTCCAAGACTATCATAAGATAGTGGACCAAAGAGATCTAAGTGAATGAGCTCAAGGATTCTTGTGGTGGAGATATTAGTCTTGGTTGGATGGAATTCTCCATGTTGCTTTCCAAAGGTGCAAGAACTACACACATGATCTTTAGCAAACTTAACATTTGTTAGTCCTAGAACATGATTTCCACTTTGAAGGTCATGCAACATTATCATATTGGTGTGGGCTAATCGGTGATGCCAAAGCCACCCCACATCAACTTTAGCCATTAGGCATGTTGCGGCACACGTGTCTCCTTTAGGGAAGTCCACTACATACATGTCGTTCTCGACAAACCCAACAAAGGCTACTTTAAGAGTTGTTTCCCAAGTGACAATCACATTGTCTTTATTAAAGAAAGAGGTAAAACCACAATTTGCAAGTTGAAGAACGGACATCAAGTTATAACCAAGGGACTCAATAAGGAGAACATTCTCAATTGATACATCATTTGAGATAGCGACCTTGCCTCGTCCCAATACCTTAAGTTCGGAATTGTCACCAATAGTTGCTTCCGGTCATATGTTGGGATGCACCACTATCCACCGTCCATCTACCCGACCCAGAATCACTTCCCTACAAGAGATCAATTTCTTGATTTAGGTACCCACCGTTTAATGGGTCCTCTTTTCTTAGTCACAAGGGTCTTAGGAACCCAAATAGTCCAATGATAATCATCACCATAAGAAGTACCAACGTATTTAGCATAAACATGACCATCTCTAGTTTTCATAAGAACTTAAGAGGGGTTATATTTTCCGGCAAAATCGTTGTGAGTGACGCTCCCCCTAGAGGTATCATCACCCACCACGGCGTTGGTATCCTTCTCCTTGGTCACCTCCCCCTCTTTCACAAAGACAACATGCCGTGAGGGAGAGGTGGCCTCCTTAGTTTTCTTCTTTGACTTGGCAACGAACCCAAGTCCTTCCTTTCCCTTCTTGGCTCCTTGAGAGCTTATGGCATCATTGAGAATTTTCTCTCTTCCTACAATGTTAGTATTAGTACAAGAGGTAGGCATTATAACAATACTATTAGAGGAGGAAGACACTTGCTTATTAGATTGTTGATCTAGGAGCTTATTTCGGGACGTGGTGAGTTCATCATGGATTTCTTTAAGAGACGCGAACTCCTTTTCTAGTTTTCCATGACGCTCAACAAGTTCCTCATGAGCTATCCCTAGCTTCAACTCTTCTTCTTCAGATATTTTAAGTAAAGCACGAGATTTTTCATTATCCTTCCTAAGTTTCGAAACACTAATAGCATAAGTCTCTTCTAGACTAGATAGTCTCTCTTCATGAGAGGCTCTCAAGGATCTTTCTTTCTCAATAGCTTCTACAAGCTCATTGTCATGATTCTCGTGATCACCACCATAGATTTCCAAGGTCGTGATGATTTCTTCCTTCTCATCTATGAGAGAGTTAGTATCATCAAGTTGCCTTAATAGGGCCTTTACCTTTTCCTTGGTTTCAACTTCAAGACTACATAGCCAAGAGCTAAGATTCTTGGTCTCCTCATCATCCACAATGTTTTCAACAGAATACAATAATGAGGGAGAGCTAGTAGCGATAGACTTGGAGGTGGAAGATATTACTGCGGTGGCTTTTGCCATGAGACATGTAGGTCGGACTAATGCCTTCTCATTGGGGGATTCGAATAGAGAGACCGATGAAGAGGAAGTCATAGCTATGGTGACATGGGACACACCTACGACGTCATCTTCTCCTTCATCTCCAGGTGGGGCCTTCTTGAACATATAGAGCCCTTGGGACTCTTCTCGCGAGATTCTTGTTTTGTGGAGCTTTGTTCTTGTCCTTGTGAACAAGCTTCCCTTCATTATATTATCTTGGCTCAAAAGGACACTCCTTGACGAAGTGATTTTGAGCTTCCACAACTGAGGCATGTCCTTGGCCTCTCCCCCTTCTTCTTGTAGATCTTGTTTCTTGAAGGTCTAGGAGCACCGGCCTTGTGAGCCTCCCATCTCTTCCAATAGCCATGCATGGAAAGAGCAATGCACTTGTGAGCACCCTTGTATGTGTCCTCATAATCCTCATCATCCTCATCATCCTCGTCTACTTCTTCTATCCGAGCAACCTCTTTGGACTTCAAGGCGAGGTTGGGATACTTTCCAACTCCTCTTGAGCGAGCGAGAGCATCATCCGCGCTCTTGTGAGATAGGGATATGGCTATGAACTCACTATGAACATCAATGGAGTTGAGGGAGTTGTAGTCCGATCTTGTACGTATTCTCGTGGAGAGGTTCTTCTCAAAAGGATTTATCGCCTTGACAAACTTCCTCTTGATCCACTCATCGGAGATCTCCTCTTTTCCAAAGTCCCTCAATTGGTTGCCAAGAGTGACAAATCTTCTATATAGTTCTTCTGGACTCTCATCTTCAAGCATAACGAAGTTGTCAGACTTGTTGAGAGCCACATCATACTTGGAGGATTGAATGCTAGCATTGCCTTGAAACAAAGTGTCAAGTTTATCCCAAGCCTCCTTGGCGGTCTTGATACCGCGGATGTGTTCAAGATGTTCTCTTGGGAGAGCCTTCTGGATAGTGACAAGAGTGGTCTTGTTGAGTTGAAATTCCACATCTTCTCTTGGAGTCAAGTTGCTTGCATCGCGGGGATGAAATCCATGGAGAACACTTCTCCATAAGGCGGTGCAAGACCCTGAAATATGAGACTCCATATCAAACTTCCAAGAAGAGAATTCGTTAGTGTTGAGCATGGGAGGAAGTCCAACATTTAGAATGTGTGGCATTGTGGCAATGGGAGGGATAGTGTCATAATTGTGAGGTGGTGGTACTTTTGAGTTAGACCCCGAACCGTTAGTCGATTGAGACTTGGAGCCTTCGGAGCTCCCACCGCTCTTAGCCTTTTTATCGGCTTTTGCCTTGTCTAAGACAATGTTAGCTTCCATTTCGGCAATGTCCGTAATGGACTCTTCATCCGAGCTAACATCATCGGCGGTGAGAGGTGGTTCCTCGAGCTCCTTGGTTTTCCCCATCATGGCCTCCAACATTTTATCTATGCTAGAAACCTCCAAGCCAACACTAGACCTAACCTTGGACATTTCGGTTTGGAGGGTTCCAACCGTTTCTTGTAGGTTAGTTATAGTGTCGGTCATTTTAGCGATTTACGCACTAGAACCGTCGGGCACATTTTCATTTACCATTATACTCTTAGGCGTTTAAGCCCTTAGCAAGAGCCGAGGCTCTAATACCAATTGAAAGTGCACTATGGTCAACTACAGGGGGGAAATAGGTTGACTACCAATTTTTCTTCTTTTCCTTTTAATTAGGGCTAAGCAAGATAAAGTAAGGTTCTCTAGATGTGCAACTAGGTGAGCAACCTAAGTGATACAAGATAAGATACGCAACTGAAGTAAAAAGAAAGGCAACAAGATAAACGACAAGTGTAAACAAGGAGACAAGGATATGTTTCCCGTAGTTCTGTAACACCCCAGTTTTTAAGCACTTGTTTAGTATTAAATTAGCAAGCCTCTTAAGACTTCTGTAAGACAATTAAGTGGACAACATGTTTTGTAGTCATGTTTATCTATGCAATATAAGTGGTGTGTTTCTTTTCACTCATTTGAGGATTTTCCCTGATGATTGATTATTTCCTGCCTGATGTTTTTCAACTGGAAACCCTAAGAAATTTCTTCTCAAAGTTTGGGGAATACTTGATTCACTCATGATAGCATTATTTAGTCATGTCTTGACCAAGGAAACACCTTGGTTTGGATTTAAATAGCTTTGGGAATTTATTTCCTATTTTAAACATTTAGTAGAAAAACAACAGAACTAGCTGTTTCCCACACTTGTTTTCAGGGGGTAAACATTTTTGATTTGTTGTTTTATTGTTGTGTTATGGTTAACCATGTTATGTAATACAACTAAATGCCACTGGTTTAAATTTATCACTTGGAAAACAACCAAATCCATGATTGTTTTCCTAGTATAAAAATATTGCAAAAACCACTTCTATTTGGAAAACAGAAACATAGCCTTTTGAATAGTTGTTTTCAGAAGGTTAACCAACTCAAATTCTTGGGTACTTGTTGGTTTCTCAAACTAGAAAGTTCATACAACAATTAACAACTTTAATTTCCAAAATCCAAGTCCAATTGCCCTTTCAAACAGAAGCAAACTTTTGCTTCAAATCTCTGTTTTTCCAACACTTAGTGAAATTAGCACTAATGTAATTTTCTGAATTTTCTGAATCTGTTTTTGAACAGAACTTGGGGGATGATTTTCTTGATCTATACTTGATCTTTTTGGGTGGTTTTTGATCCTAGTCACTCACCTAGGATTCCTATGCCTCACCATGCGTTTGTTGGCCCGAGGCATGCCTTAGCAAGGAAGGAAAGAGGAGGGAAACTAGGGCTCGAGTAGAGGGGGGGTGTGCAAGTGGCATGAGCAAAACCCCCACATGCCTCTCTATTCCTAGCTCTACTGTGGTCACTAGTACCCTATTGCACCGCCCCTGGCTCGAGAGAACACGAAGAAACGGCCCCCCACCTCTCTGCTTGCCAACACGCACGCACACATGCGCACCCGAGGGCTCCCGCGCTGCCCTCGAGTCTACAAAGCCCCAATGGCCGTGCCGTTTCTCCACCGCACGCCACCACCATCCACTCCCCCACCCACGAGAAATCAACCCGTGCCTCGCCGTGTGCGAGGAGCACGGGCAGATTTTCGCCGCCGGCCACCGCACGATCCACCGACGCAATTCGAACAACCCCGTGAGTGAGGGCTCGTCATTCTTGCACGAGTTCCCCGTGACCCTGGCCACCTCCCTGACATCCTCCGCGGTCCGTTTGCTTGCAGGAGGGCCCGCGCCATCGCCGCCGTGTCCGCCGTGCCGCCGCGGAGAGGAACACGCCGTCGAGGAAGCGAAAGCCGCCACCACCGCGCCACCATCCTCCCACGACCCCTCCGCCACCACGCGCCGCTCCACAGCTGCCCTAGGTGAGCACCCCGCCCGCACCGTGCACGCCTGCGAGGTGTTTGTCGCCGGGAGAGAGAGAGAGGGGTGAGGAAGAAGAAAGGAAGCGAACCGTCGATCGCGAGATCGACGGCCACGCTTAAACGGGCGTTTCCCGCGTCCCCCGCCCCCGCGCGCGCATAGCCGGGCTAGTCTAGGCACTAGCTGGGCCGCGCATAGCGAATTCAGCCCATCTGGGCTTGTCCCTGTTATTTTTTAATCGAATTTTTTTTCTGGCAGAAAGATACCTGTTAGCTCTTGGCCTAGGATTGTTAGCAAACGATTTTTTTTGGCCTTGCCAATTTTTGTGCCTATAGCCATACAAAATCACAACCACCTCCCTTTTGCAGAATAATGTTTTGACTTTTAGTTATTTTTCTATAGCCATTTTGCCAGACAGTACCCTTAAAATTGAAATGAATAGAACTTCAAAAATACAAAAACTTTTTGAGCAAACTCAACTGTTTTGTAAAGCCCTTGTAAATACCTACCAGTATAATTTTAGTTTGAACCAAGGTGATTTACCATTTGGAAATGACATCCATTTTGGTGAAACATCTGTGAGCTATTCCAGGATTTTTAGGGGGAGTTTGGGACATTATTTGTGAGTGGGAGCAATTGGAGAGGCTTTGTATTGTGTAACACCTGGGGTGTTACCTGTTTGTTTTCTTTTTTGCTTGCATCATCTGCATCCCATAAGCATTGCATCATGTTTTCCAAACCAATCAAAACTTCAAAACAATTTAAGTTGTTCAAAACCCTAATGGTAAATTTCCAATTCAACTTAAATTTCAACTCATTTCAATCATAAAGGGGCATGATCAAATGGTGGTTTAAAAAGCAATTCTTGCCAACTATTAAATTCACTGATGATTGCAAAATTGCTTGAGATTAATAAATAAAACTTGTTTATTTTCCAAAATTTCCAACCAAACCCTAATTGAAAAAAATCCAACTAACCACTTTAATTCAATTATAATTTCAACCTTGTGAAAGTAATGCCAACTTTTGCTTTCATTTTGCTGTTTTGAAAATATTGAATAATCTAAAACCCTCCTAGTTTTATTTTTCCTTCTCTCCTCTCATCTTTTACAAAAAAAAATAATAACAAGGAAAAATAAATAAAAAGAAAGCAAAGCAGGGAGAGAGAGAAAAGGTGTCTAACCCTAAGCCCAGCCCACTCCCTTCTCTTCTTTCTCCCCCCAGGCCCACTCCCTTTTTTTCTTCTGGCCCAACCCTCCTCTCTGTTGTCTTCTTCTCCCACCGTACGAACACCTTCAGAACCACAGGATCGATCCCCACCCCATGGATGCCATGCCGTACAAGTTTTCTCCCTGCTTAAGTACCCACCACCCTCTGCCCTAGCCAACCCTAGAAACCCTAGCTACATTCCCTTCCATCGCCGCCATCCCCCCTCCTTTCTGCTCGAGCCTTTCTCTGATCTTCTGAAACCATCAACTGAACACCACCGTAGCCCCACCGTCTCCCCTCATCGCCGGCCACCACCTTCACCTCGAGGGGCAACTGACTCCGGGAATGGAACCGGGGTGGGTTCCCCGTCGACTTCCGTGAAGGAACGGAGGCGGGAGGAGGCCCGAGCCGGCCGCGCCATCGCCGGAGACTCCCCGCCGTTTCTGCCATGGACGCCTGAACAGCTACAGCGAGCAGCAGGTGCGCTCGCCTCCTTTCCCTCCTCCTCGCTCTCTCCTCTCCCTGCCTCGGGCGCTCACCGCACCCGCACCTCCCCACCGCCCACAGCACGGCCGACCACCGCGCCGCAGCGAGCCACCGCGCGCAACGGCCGCGAGCCGGCGGTCGCCTGTTTCCCTGTCGAGATCGGTAGCAGCGACCTGAACCTGAACCAAAATTCAGTTAGCGCAAATAACACCTTAACTACCCTCGCTGCTGCTAACTGACACGAACTCAGCGCTAGCCAACTGGTACAGACCCGTGCGCGGAAGCGATCGATCCCAGGATCGAATCCTGGTCGAGGCGAAGGCGCCCACTTTTTCTCGTTTTTTACCTCGCGTGGCGCCAGGGGCCACCAGTCAGTGGCTCTCCCTGCCACGCAAGCCTGCGCGCAGTGCCACAGTGGCATGTGGCCCACTGGTTAGTGGCTAGGGGTAGAAAACCCGTGGGTAACCTTTGTTTCTGCGAATTTCCAATAATCCAAATTCCATTTTAAATAGCAGAATTAAAACTAAACTTCTAAATTCCATATCTTTCAATTTATAAATCCAATAAACACAAACTTTATATCTATCCTGATCCAAATTTCATAATCTATCCAAATATCCAACTTGTGTTCTGTTTTGAACTTTCAAATTACAATTCAAATTCAAATTTAAATCATTTCAATTGTGTTTTGCTAAATTCAATAATTAATTATTCATAAGTCTAAATCATGCAATTAAAATATGTTTTCAATACCATTTTAAATAAGCTAATCAAATATAATTTTTGTTTTCTGTTTTGAATAATTAAAATTGCATAAACAATTTAAATCTTGTTCAATGCAATTAAAACAATTGTTTAATATTGTTTAATTCATAATTAATTAATCCAAAGTCCAATTTCAAAATGTGAAACATGTAATCCAACTAAAATTTGATAACCTTTTCAAATATCAACTTTGTTGTTTGCTTTGACCAACTTAACTTGATGATAACAACCCCTACTGGTTTAACACCATTAAGTAACAATAATTTCCAAACTTGATAAATGTTTTCTAAACTTGTTAACCATCCTTCCAATTGCATCTAATATTGTTACCTTCTTGTTCTTCATCATGCATGCATCATTCTAACTCACTTACACATGATGCTAGTGTTAGAACAATTAATTCAACTATAAGACATGGGTTTGCCATATGCAATCTTTGCATATGGAATCCATTTAAACTTGTGTATCATATCCATTGGGTTACTTTGGTGCATCTATTAAACATGACATGCATCCATATCTTGATCATGCTGGATCTTTTGCCGTAGTAGTAACTGTTGCATCCGGTGTTTGTTCGAGGTTCATTGCTTCTTCCCGGATAGGACGTTGAGATGATGTGAGCAACGACAAGTTCTGCTACCTTGCGGGATCTCAGGCAAGTATACTCACTTGCTGCCATATGGCTGCCTTTCATCACTTGTTACCGATTCTTTCCGTTGATTCTTTTCTGCTAGCCTTAGTAGTAGTTGTTTCTGTTGCGAACCCATCACATGAATCCCTTAACCTTGATATTGCCTCACCTCCCTACCTATAACCATTGTTTGTTGCCCGTGTCTTACTATCATGCTTAGGTTGTTTTGCTCGAGTCTGTTATCCGTTACTTTCAGTTATTACTCAGTTATGTTCTGGGGGCTCGATGTTTAATCAATCAATCAATCAATCAATCATGCTACTGTTATTGTTAAATAATAATTTGATGATAAGGCACCGGCAGGAGGCCCTTGTGGTTTTGAGGCCTGCTAGTGTCGACCCTAATAGGAAAAGGGTCTTGTCTACTGATCCATGATGAGCGCACTACCCGCATTTGGGGAGTATGGGCTCCCCCTCAGTTTGACCTGATTCGCATCTCGTCCAAATCGCCTCATTTAGTTCGGGTTTTCCATTTGCTGCATGCATGATCTTGCGAGCCCTTGGATCCCGGGTGGAACTTTCGTAGTCGGCATATAGGGGGACACGGTCTTAGAGTGCTATGAGGGTCCATTTTCTTCTGGGCCCGAGTAGCCGTGCGCCCAAGGTGCTTTGGGCTTGATGCGAAGAAGGGTTGGATTGTGTTGAGTGCCCCGCTTGGTGGAGTGGCCGCTCCATCTGGCGGGTTATTCATGAGTACGGCTAAATTGGTGCAACCCTGCAGGGATAATCTTCTCGAGAAGCCGTGTTTTCCGCGGTTATGGATTACTTGGTGAAAGTACTGGCTAACAAGTACTCAGGACAACTTCAACATAATGATTAACCATGTTACACCCAATGAATAACAACTTGACTAGTAATAGGTTTATTCACACCATAACTTGATTCATCTTAATACAACTGTGTGAGTTATCCTCGGATTGCTTCTTTGGCTAAAGGGGCGAGGTCCAGGATGGGTTTGTTTGGATTTACTTTCAGTTGGTTACAATCCTCGATCTTATCCCCTTTCTGTTAGTTCGAAGTTGTAGTATTCCCTCTGTAGTTGGTTAGTGCAGCCTGCTGTCACATATTTGCAATAACCCCTTCCTTTCTGTTGATCCTAAAGTATTTGTATCTTGTGATGACTGGCTACGCCGGTAACTTGTGAGTATGGGTTTTATCCCCCTTGCCAGTACTTAACCGTACTGACCCACGAATCTCTTCGTGGCTGCAAATTCCAAATTGCAGTCAACAGGTTTGAAGTCCGACGACGTTAGCTTGGGAATCCCTCCGGCTTGGCCTGGGCAGGGATTGGACGCCTTCGGTTATCTTCAGGACTCTTAGTCCAATTTGGATCTTGTCCGTAGCCGGACGTTTGTTTCTTCCGCTGTTATTTGGATCTTTGTAATGTATCAGTTGTATCCCTGGCTCGTTGAGTCATCTTGTATCTTTCTGATTCTGTTGTAATTGTGGATTATTCGTGAACTATTGTAATGTTATTATAAATGGCAACCTGGAATCGGTTATTATGCGGATTTGGCGGGAATGCTGAAATCTGCATAGTGCCCGATCTCGGGGCGTCACAAATGGTATCAGAGCTTTGGTTCTGATTCCCGAGATTGTTTCGATACGAATGGTTATCGAAGCAACGGGTCCGCAAAGCCTGTAGGATAACCTCGCTAACGGTCGTTGTTTCTAGAGTGTCAAAAACTATTTCTGCTAAACTATTTTGGAAACATCTCAATAGGATTCTTGATTTCTCCTTATCTCTATTCTATTTCCCCTCCCATCTCATTTGTTTTGGAGTCTCCCCTCTGGTCTATCTTTCAAAGTGTTAGCATCCTACGTGGGTGGACGTTTTCTGAGCCTTTAACCTAATAGGTTCGATCGTCGGAAGATTCCTGGTGGAAGAACATCGTCGTCACTCCGAGCAAGAATCCCTTGCTAGTGGTGTCGAGAAGCCCTTGTTAGTGGTGTCGAGGAGATCAACCGGAAGCACGAAGAATCGATAGTCCAACTTCTTTCCCCTCCCGGGTTAGCAGGTGGATTGCGAGGGCGCAATCCCTTGTTAGTGGTGTCGTCTGTAACACCTGGGGTGTTACCTGTTTGTTTTCTTTTTTGCTTGCATCATCTGCATCCCATAAGCATTGCATCATGTTTTCCAAACCAATCAAAACTTCAAAACAATTTAAGTTGTTCAAAACCCTAATGGTAAATTTCCAATTCAACTTAAATTTCAACTCATTTCAATCATAAAGGGGCATGATCAAATGGTGGTTTAAAAAGCAATTCTTGCCAACTATTAAATTCACTGATGATTGCAAAATTGCTTGAGATTAATAAATAAAACTTGTTTATTTTCCAAAATTTCCAACCAAACCCTAATTGAAAAAAATCCAACTAACCACTTTAATTCAATTATAATTTCAACCTTGTGAAAGTAATGCCAACTTTTGCTTTCATTTTGCTGTTTTGAAAATATTGAATAATCTAAAACCCTCCTAGTTTTATTTTTCCTTCTCTCCTCTCATCTTTTACAAAAAAAAATAATAACAAGGAAAAATAAATAAAAAGAAAGCAAAGCAGGGAGAGAGAGAAAAGGTGTCTAACCCTAAGCCCAGCCCACTCCCTTCTCTTCTTTCTCCCCCCAGGCCCACTCCCTTTTTTTCTTCTGGCCCAACCCTCCTCTCTGTTGTCTTCTTCTCCCACCGTACGAACACCTTCAGAACCACAGGATCGATCCCCACCCCATGGATGCCATGCCGTACAAGTTTTCTCCCTGCTTAAGTACCCACCACCCTCTTCCCTAGCCAACCCTAGAAACCCTAGCTACATTCCCTTCCATCGCCGCCATCCCCCCTCCTTTCTGCTCGAGCCTTTCTCTGATCTTCTGAAACCATCAACTGAACACCACCGTAGCCCCACCGTCTCCCCTCATCGCCGGCCACCACCTTCACCTCGAGGGGCAACTGACTCCGGGAATGGAACCGGGGTGGGTTCCCCGTCGACTTCCGTGAAGGAACGGAGGCGGGAGGAGGCCCGAGCCGGCCGCGCCATCGCCGGAGACTCCCCGCCGTTTCTGCCATGGACGCCTGAACAGCTACAGCGAGCAGCAGGTGCGCTCGCCTCCTTTCCCTCCTCCTCGCTCTCTCCTCTCCCTGCCTCGGGCGCTCACCGCACCCGCACCTCCCCACCGCCCACAGCACGGCCGACCACCGCGCCGCAGCGAGCCACCGCGCGCAACGGCCGCGAGCCGGCGGTCGCCTGTTTCCCTGTCGAGATCGGTAGCAGCGACCTGAACCTGAACCAAAATTCAGTTAGCGCAAATAACACCTTAACTACCCTCGCTGCTGCTAACTGACACGAACTCAGCGCTAGCCAACTGGTACAGACCCGTGCGCGGAAGCGATCGATCCCAGGATCGAATCCTGGTCGAGGCGAAGGCGCCCACTTTTTCTCGTTTTTTACCTCGCGTGGCGCCAGGGGCCACCAGTCAGTGGCTCTCCCTGCCACGCAAGCCTGCGCGCAGTGCCACAGTGGCATGTGGCCCACTGGTTAGTGGCTAGGGGTAGAAAACCCGTGGGTAACCTTTGTTTCTGCGAATTTCCAATAATCCAAATTCCATTTTAAATAGCAGAATTAAAACTAAACTTCTAAATTCCATAGCTTTCAATTTATAAATCCAATAAACACAAACTTTATATCTATCCTGATCCAAATTTCATAATCTATCCAAATATCCAACTTGTGTTCTGTTTTGAACTTTCAAATTACAATTCAAATTCAAATTTAAATCATTTCAATTGTGTTTTGCTAAATTCAATAATTAATTATTCATAAGTCTAAATCATGCAATTAAAATATGTTTTCAATACCATTTTAAATAAGCTAATCAAATATAATTTTTGTTTTCTGTTTTGAATAATTAAAATTGCATAAACAATTTAAATCTTGTTCAATGCAATTAAAAAAATTGTTTAATATTGTTTAATTCATAATTAATTAATCCAAAGTCCAATTTCAAAATGTGAAACATGTAATCCAACTAAAATTTGATAACCTTTTCAAATATCAACTTTGTTGTTTGCTTTGACCAACTTAACTTGATGATAACAACCCCTACTGGTTTAACACCATTAAGTAACAATAATTTCCAAACTTGATAAATGTTTTCTAAACTTGTTAACCATCCTTCCAATTGCATCTAATATTGTTACCTTCTTGTTCTTCATCATGCATGCATCATTCTAACTCACTTACACATGATGCTAGTGTTAGAACAATTAATTCAACTATAAGACATGGGTTTGCCATATGCAATCTTTGCATATGGAATCCATTTAAACTTGTGTATCATATCCATTGGGTTACTTTGGTGCATCTATTAAACATGACATGCATCCATATCTTGATCATGCTGGATCTTTTGCCGTAGTAGTAACTGTTGCATCCGGTGTTTGTTCGAGGTTCATTGCTTCTTCCCGGATAGGACGTTGAGATGATGTGAGCAACGACAAGTTCTCCTACCTTGCGGGATCTCAGGCAAGTATACTCACTTGCTGCCATATGGCTGCCTTTCATCACTTGTTACCGATTCTTTCCGTTGATTCTTTTCTGCTAGCCTTAGTAGTAGTTGTTTCTGTTGCGAACCCATCACATGAATCCCTTAACCTTGATATTGCCTCACCTCCCTACCTATAACCATTGTTTGTTGCCCGTGTCTTACTATCATGCTTAGGTTGTTTTGCTCGAGTCTGTTATCCGTTACTTTCAGTTATTACTCAGTTATGTTCTGGGGGCTCGATGTTTAATCAATCAATCAATCAATCAATCATGCTACTGTTATTGTTAAATAATAATTTGATGATAAGGCACCGGCAGGAGGCCCTTGTGGTTTTGAGGCCTGCTAGTGTCGACCCTAATAGGAAAAGGGTCTTGTCTACTGATCCATGATGAGCGCACTACCTGCATTTGGGGAGTATGGGCTCCCCCTCAGTTTGACCTGATTCGCATCTCGTCCAAATCGCCTCATTTAGTTCGGGTTTTCCATTTGCTGCATGCATGATCTTGCGAGCCCTTGGATCCCGGGTGGAACTTTCGTAGTCGGCATATAGGGGGACACGGTCTTAGAGTGCTATGAGGGTCCATTTTCTTCTGGGCCCGAGTAGCCGTGCGCCCAAGGTGCTTTGGGCTTGATGCGAAGAAGGGTTGGATTGTGTTGAGTGCCCCGCTTGGTGGAGTGGCCGCTCCATCTGGCGGGTTATTCATGAGTACGGCTAAATTGGTGCAACCCTGCAGGGATAATCTTCTCGAGAAGCCGTGTTTTCCGCGGTTATGGATTACTTGGTGAAAGTACTGGCTAACAAGTACTCAGGACAACTTCAACATAATGATTAACCATGTTACACCCAATGAATAACAACTTGACTAGTAATAGGTTTATTCACACCATAACTTGATTCATCTTAATACAACTGTGTGAGTTATCCTCGGATTGCTTCTTTGGCTAAAGGGGCGAGGTCCAGGATGGGTTTGTTTGGATTTACTTTCAGTTGGTTACAATCCTCGATCTTATCCCCTTTCTGTTAGTTCGAAGTTGTAGTATTCCCTCTGTAGTTGGTTAGTGCAGCCTGCTGTCACATATTTGCAATAACCCCTTCCTTTCTGTTGATCCTAAAGTATTTGTATCTTGTGATGACTGGCTACGCCGGTAACTTGTGAGTATGGGTTTTATCCCCCTTGCCAGTACTTAACCGTACTGACCCACGAATCTCTTCGTGGCTGCAAATTCCAAATTGCAGTCAACAGGTTTGAAGTCCGACGACGTTAGCTTGGGAATCCCTCCGGCTTGGCCTGGGCAGGGATTGGACGCCTTCGGTTATCTTCAGGACTCTTAGTCCAATTTGGATCTTGTCCGTAGCCGGACGTTTGTTTCTTCCGCTGTTATTTGGATCTTTGTAATGTATCAGTTGTATCCCTGGCTCGTTGAGTCATCTTGTATCTTTCTGATTCTGTTGTAATTGTGGATTATTCGTGAACTATTGTAATGTTATCATAAATTGCAACCTGGAATCGGTTATTATGCGGATTTGGCGGGAATGCTGAAATCTGCATAGTGCCCGATCTCGGGGCGTCACATATTGTTAAGTACTATCACTTCCTAGAAGGATTTAATTTTTGGAGCCATAAAAAAAATTAGGGAGACAGAACAAGTTTTGGTACTTTTCTGCCTAATTTTTAATTCCTAGATCTTGTTTTATATGTTCATTTTGTGATGTGCACATGATGTGTTCTTGCTTGTAATGTTGTTTTCTAGTGTAGTAATGATGTTTACAAGTTGTATGAACATGTTAGAATGAATGGTTTGAGTGGTAGAATTTTTAGAATTATTTTTCCATGCATAGATCTTGCTCATAGCTTAATTTCTACCTAGGTTTTTGAGTAGATTTTTAGATATGTATTAGGCCTATTTGCTAGATTAATTTTCATGGAACCAGTACCATTTTGGTACTGTTATTTTGGTTACAGCACCTCTGGTTACTTGGTGCTTGTGTTTGAAGTAGATTTAAATAGCAAGGCTTAAGGTCTAGATTTCATACTAGATTATTCATGCATGCTTTTTGTCTTGTTTTCCACTAGGGAGAAATATGATTCTTTGTGGTTGAAAACAGAGGATGAAATGTCCTTGTGGCATTGTTATCCTTGTGTTTTCACCTCTGATAATTTTCCCCTTAAGTATTAGAAATTGTTTGAGTAACATTTGGGTGCCTAGATTTAATTCCCTCACATGTGTAGCATTTTTAGTCTAGTTTTTCCTTGGTTAATAGCTAGACTTATTATTTTGTTTTGAAGGATCCAGTAGCATTTTGGTACTGATTATAGGAGTTTTTACCCCTGTTAGTTTGCACACTTGTGCCTAAAAGTAACAAGTGAAGTATAAACTAGTCTAGTATTTTTTCCAAGTTTCTACTAGTATGAGTAGGAGTTTGTGGGACTAGTTTGTTTGTTTTGAGCATTTTTAGAAATGTGACCAGAGGCTTATTAACCTCTTTATGAGCATTATGCTAGTGGAACACCCACTGGTAGTTTTGTATCATGGTGGAAAATGAGCTTGACTTGTTGTCATGAGCCTTTTTCACCACTTGCATTTTTAGCTTATTATTTGTGCTTGCCATAGAAAATGTTGGGGGAGCTTTTAGACACCAAATTGTGTTTTATGTGACACCCTACTGTCTAGTAACATGTGTTTTACCCCACTGGTCCATAGGGCTCTTAACCAAAAATCATTGAGTTTGGCCACACCTAAACACTAGGTAAAAGAAGATTTTTCCCACTATAGTTTTATTGCCAATTTTCTTAAGGGAAAATTGAATACCTTGAGTGTTACATTTTAATTGCTTGCTGTATGTATCCCTTGTAGCATTGTTTGTCTTGGTTGGCCCTGAAAGTGTGCCTTTATTTCTTTTTACGACGTTAGAAAACGAGGAGGAAGGAATTGCTGAAGAGGGGTATTGCAACTCCTGTTACTTTCAGGACCAGGACCATCACTTGTACCAAGGCAAGCCATCCTAATGCTTGCTGTATAAATACTTATCATTATCTATCATGCATGCTTTTCACTTCTGAAGTTTTCACAAAACTATACTCTCAAAACTATTTTTGTTGTGAATACTACTACTATTAATATTATTAGAAGAAGGAATCATATTAATAGTCAACTTGGTATTGCCAAGCCCTTAGCCACTAAATGGTATATACATACCATTCACCAACTTAAAATTTGAGTTCTTAAATGAATTACATAAAATGTGTTTTTGTAAACAATTACCTTATGGAAGAAAAACTCCGGAGGAAGGGTGAGACCCTGTCTACCGGAAGATGTCATGATGGGAAATTTTTGAGAAATGTTTACAAAAGACACATAACCTAGTCTTCGCTGGACAACCATTATCGTACTGCCACTTTACCCCAATATGGGTAGGGGCTTGATTAAAAACTTGTTATGGTTAGTGTGTGAGCTATCTCAAGTGCTATAGAGGATTGGATCCTCCGAACCGAAGTGTCGCTAGGAGTGGGCATACAGGACATCTAAAGTGTGGGATTAATTTTCCCTCCGGATGCAGCAGTTGGGTCTCCTGTCTGGGCGGTGTGTGACACGGCTTGCCGGGGAGGGGGAACCCCAATTGAAGAGATAGTCATGTACTAGCTTGTACATAGTGGATAGTCAAGATCAGTTATCTGATGTTCTCATAGGTTGAGGACAGTCCATGGTTGTTTCATGGCGGATTCTGGATCTAGTGGAAATGTGTACACCTCTGCAGAGTAAAACTATTTCGAGATAGCCGCGTCCTCGGATATGGACGGTTGAATGGCCATGTAGCTAGTATTGTGTCAACTTTTCAAACGAGGTTTTTGAAGGACGGCCTTGTACCTGAGAGGTACTATGGAGGAATGACTTGGTATCTGCGAGATACTGATGAGAAGGAAACCATTACTAAAAGTTTCTGAAAGGAAAACTTTCTTTTCTAAAAGTCTTATAAAACCTCCAAGATATGTGATATCTACGAGAGAAAAACTACATTATTTTAAAGGATTTTTCACAAAGAACGAAACTTGAAGAATCAACCATGATAAATCTTTTATCTGTCATGGGTAGCTGAACCATATGTATGGCCTACCCACTCCACCAAATAAGCATGTATGCATTTATTGTAAGCTCATAAAGGATGTCTTGTTGAGTACATTCAAACGTACTCATTTGGTTTCGCCCCTGGTATCTACTTATCAGACTATGAGGAGCCACCCCAGGAGGAGTTCTATGGGGAGGAGTTCTACACTGATGGCCCTGCGAGTTAGGATCGTCTCCGAGTCAGCAGTGTAGCATCCCAACTTTTAATAAAGATGGAATACCTGTGTTATTGTGCTAGTCCCTGGATCAATTGCTAGCACCACAGTACAAAATGAAATATCATGCAAATGCATCAAATTTTATTACATCACATGATCCAGTCTTTACAAAATAGTATTACAACTTGCATAGTCTTAGAAGACTAGCAGTAAACAAAGATATACAACGGAAGACATAGTACAACATTGAGCCCATCTTCTTCATGTGCCACAGGCAAAACATGTTGGCGATAGTCTCGAGATCCCAAACGATATCCTCACTCGTCTTTAGAGACATCTGCAATATGGAATATGCAGCCACAAGGGAGTCAATACAATTTAATGTATTGGCAAGTAACACTATGGTGGATATAAATGGCAAGACTAATACTACATGCTTATTTTGCTGAGTGGAGTTTAGGCTAAGTTTGCATAAAGCCAGTTTTGTCCTATCCCTTTTGTAAAACAAACTTTTCTTTTCAAAGGGGTGGCAACATTGGATTGAGATCCAAGCACCACAATACTCTTCACTTGGTCAAAATTTTACTTATTGAAATTGGTGATGAGATTCTTCCGCCAATCCTTGTCCAGCTACTCATAGTTGTCCATAACCGGGGACACGGCTAAGATCTTAGTTTGTTGACTCTGCAGAGGTTGTGCACTTTCACCCTTTGTCTTCAATTAGCCCAAACATCCTATACACCCGGAGTGCATCATGGAAAGGAGAGAATTGAGACGAGATCTTTTAGAAGAAAAGTCCAAACCCACCGGCGAGACCCGTTCCACCTATAATTTTGCTACATCTGCTTGTCAAGCCTGGGCTGAACTCTCACAACTTAGTTGATCAAGACAGAGCCCATATGTCAAAGGGCTGCACGGGAAGCTACTAAACTTAGAAGGACATAGTAATCTCTTTGTTCCTGGGTGGCCATCCACAAGTGACAACCTCAAGTGGAATAACCCTTAGACAAGGGCCCTGAGGAAACACTCAACATAACCCAATCACAACCAAATTCCACCCAGGTGTTTCATTGATTAGTTATACTTAGAATTTTTTTTCCTCAACATCTAGTAAAACAATTTGTGACATTGCATAGCATCTACTAAGTTCTAAGGCTATCAAAATAACAAGGTATAAGGGATGGCTACACACTACTAGGATGATAGCATAGCATAATATAACTTAGTAAAATTTCCTATCATGCATACTACTCAAAATCAACTAATGCATATAGAAAATAATGGGTAGTTGATGGTGTGTTACTTGCCTTGTTGAAGTTGGTGAAGAATTCACACTCTCTTCACAAAAGACCGTTGCTCTCCGTACAATCTTTCATTGAAAACACAATAACAAAATAAACAAACATGCTATCAAACAAACATACAAGTGAAGAAAACATACAAAGCAACAATCGTGGCAAAAAGGGATGTAACTAAGTTCGCTAGGATGAGGTCAAGGTTTGAGTTTGAAAGATTTATTCTTTCTTGGTTCCATACTTGTTATGGAAGTTCCAAGGGTTTACTTGAGATGGACTAGGTTGAGTTTGATGTGATCTAACTTTAGTATAAACATAATTGTCGAGGAAGTTCCAAGAGTTCACCAAGGCGATCTCACTATCTCAGCTAAGGTAACACTTAACAAAGTGTATCACTTAGTTGTTTTCATCAAAACATTTGAGTTATCCAAGTTTAGTCTTTCCTTTTTGGGTTAAGGGTTGGACAAAAATAACTTTCTAAAACTTCAACTTGTATGGATTGCTCCAAGTCTTCACATGCTTGTCTTCTTGAAGATCATCTTCATGCTTCTATTGTAGTCTTGTTCCTTGGATGGATTCTTCTCTTGATCTTGATAGATTCTTCATGGATTTCACTTCACCAATTGGTTTGGGTATGGGATGGGCACAAAATACAACTAAGTCAAATTAAGAAAGATAGAAAGAGAGAGGAAGATGTCTTCTTCTTCATTTCTTCATATACTTGTACTTCATTGAGTAGCTTCTAGCTACTGTGGAATCTAAGTCCTTCCTTCAATTTGTTCAATGATATTCCTCATAGCTCTTCATGTTGCCACCAAGTTATAATGAAGTTTTCCTTCTTGTGCTTGAGTCTTGATCTTCATTTTGCTGACTTGGTGAATTCTTGAAGCAAGAATGGGGGAGTTGGAGAAGTATATGGAAAACGATGGTACTAGTGTTTTTGGGTTCACTAATTGGCAATGTATAAGTTTGAACCTCACTAGGGACTTAGCCTTGGTCCAAAGTGGCCACAACAACAAGGAAAACATGGATAGAGACAACTCTAAGACTTAAACAACAAGGGGGCTACTTGATCGAAGTTTGGCTAAAAATACATGGTCATGGTCCAAGGGTGTCCAAAATGGTTGGGCAAGGAAGTCTCTCGTTCAAGGTTACCAAATGGAACATTTTATTCTTAAGGAAATATATTCTAATTATTTATAGAATTTATACTATATTAGAATTACTCCAATTGAGCCTTCGATTTGTAACACGTTAGATCACCCAAAAAAAAATATTACGAGTGGGATGATGGCATCTTCCAAGGATTTCATAGATATTTCTAGTTACTGAATTTGGATAACAAAACATAAGATATGGGTTTTCTAAGTTCAGATAATTTTCCATCTAGAATTAAGCAGAAATACATATATACTTTTTGGAATATAGGCTAACACGTTGCTGAATCAACTAGCCTCTATGCAAGAATATTTAAGTGGCCCGTATAAGTTTATAGACTGGTTTTTTTTTCAAAGAACTATTGTGATGCTTGGTAGAAGCAATAGATTGGAATATGCTTTCTTTAATCTCCTCTTGTCTCTCTACTATTTATCTTATAATTAGTTGTAACCATATTGCAAGCATATGTGATGTGCACCTACAAGACTGAGTAGTCGCTCGAGTGTGCTCTGATTTGCTATGCATGGATTAGCTATATGCATGCGTGACTTATGAACTGGACGCTATGTTTCGGCACGAAGATGTGCTATTGACATTTTGCTAAAACATGCATGCAACCTTGCGGTTAGCGTTTGTAATCCGAACCCACCACGACTACTGATTGCAATGGATGGCTTAAGAGAAAGGAAGCAGCTCACCTCAGATTAGTTGCCGACAAATACGGATACGGCCGCGCTCTGCTCGGTCTCGACGATGGTGATGCTCCAGTGATCAATTTGCTCTTGCGATACTTATGGGATATGGCAGCACACAAAACCCACTCTGTCGTGGCGTCGATCAACAGCGAACGACGGGGACGGTAGGAGTTAAGTACAGCGGTGGCTTCGGGTGAGGACGTCACGGACAGTCGGAGGTGCGAGGGAGATGGAATACATGTCAGTGTGATGTGCCTCATCCAGGGGAGTCCGATGGTACAGAACATAAGGACAGGGAATGAGGTATCTCACCGGGGACAGCGGTGAACGGCGGCGGTCTGACCTTCGGATCGTGGATGACGTGGTCGTTGTGGTTCTCCTGCAGCCACGAGTTGGTGTCATCGAGGTGCGCTGTATCGAATCAGTCACGCTGATCCAAACTAGAGGGAGGGAGGAGCTCGGTGCTGACCGGGATCGACGATGAACGGCGACGGCCGGCGACAATTTCCTAACGGCAGAGCGGCCGCGGCTCAGGTCAACATTGGAGATAAGACGCACAACCATGTCGTGAAGATAGGAATAATCAAAAGAAGTTATTTGCTGAAAGGGATTGGACGGGAAACTCATGTAGAAGTCGTACTAGTCGATGAACTCACCATTATGTACAAGTATGGACGTCGATGGTACGGGATGTAGAGACCTCATCCGGAGAAAATGCCTGAACGAGAATGAGGGAGGAAACCAAGAGGCACATACTAGACAAACTGGTTCAGTTTCGTTTGGTATGAGGAGGTAGATCGGGAGAGGCGTGCCAATGGACGACATTCGGTCCGCCTGGTAAGTTTGAACGACTAATAAGGCATTAAAATTGGTATCTAATGGCCTGAATGAAATACTCTTCTAATTCTGAGTAACTTTCGTCTTTAAGTTGAATAGAAACGGTCGATGTATTGCTGGGGGAAGGGGAGTGAAAGTGATGGCCATGGCAGTAACGACTTCCTGCTCGTGTACGTGCTCGTGCATGGCCATAAGGAAGAAAGACCAGGTCGGTCGGCCATATATGGGCTAGGATTCGGCCCAGGGGTTGGTCCACTTCTTTTTTTTATCTCTGGTTTTATACATAACTTTCATACTAGGCATCCAAATCAATTCGTACAAGTTTCTATATTTTTTTTTGTTGTTGAATCTATTACAACATATATACAATTTTATAAAATTCAAATAATACATAGAATTTTATTTGACGTTTCATGTCAATTTTGAAATTAGGCTTTAACAAAATCACACATGTGACTTAATAAAATACTACAATTAAAATATTGGATATAAAATATATTGGACTCATTTTATTTACGTTAACTGGAACTAGAAAAAGTAAATGTCAATTTGTCTTCTAAAGGCTATGAAACATTTTCAAAGTAATAGTCGATTTGAAAACATGTTATAAAATAAGGTTTTCTAAGAGAAAACAATTTCTTTGAATAATGAATATTTATTTTGAATAAGGTTTAAGATTTATGGAGTTAGAGGAATATTTGGATTATTATTTCCAAAAAGTTGGAATAACATATCATATTTATCATATTTACTTTGTGTTTTAGTTTTATTGGTTTTTGGTGGCTTGCATTATCAATAAACACAAAAGTTTCAATTTTTTGTAATTTTTGCACTTTCCAAAAATCAGGGATGTTACAGGTTACCACCCTTAAAAGAAATCTCGTCCCGAGATTTGGGAAGGAATAGAAAGAAAGATAGTTTGGATAACTGGTTTCCAGATCAACTTGGTGGGCTACCACCCTTAAAAGAAATTTTTGGGGGTAGTCTATTTTCATTAGATTTGAGTGTAGATTGATTTGAGATTGGTTTGACTAGAAATTTCCTTCATGGTAGAGTTATAGACCAACATAAGCCTGTTGAACTACCTTTGACACTGAGGGGTCACTCTTTGGGTCAATCAAAAGTCCTTGGGTCACTCTCAACTTGGTCTTTTGATGTCGTTGGCAATCTTCCATGTTGTTTTTGCCGTCTTTGAAGGGAAACACCATGCTATTTCTAACAAAACTCTTATGGCAGGCAAAAATTCTTCCATTTGTTTGATACCTCCAAGGTTGGCTTGATCCTCACCGAAAATAGTACGTTTTCAGCAACACTAACATAGGGTCATGATTGTTTCTACCATTCTATGGTTCTGGTTTAATATCGTCGTCTCTCTAATAGGTATGTCACTCAGATTTAACATTCCTCATAGCAAAAGTAATTAATGTGAGTAGTCACCATGGGGGCCAATCCATGTTGCACTCAATCATTACCTTGTACTTGGATTGATGAATCTTGTTTAATAACACTAGGTCACCTCACTTGTCTAACAGAAAGTTTCCAATATGTAAGACAAACTTGAGCTAAACTATCATTTCTCAACTCTAGTGGGTTGCGTAAAACTCTTATGTAACACAAACTGGATAGTTGTGTTTCTTCATTATTTCTTCTCTTGGTGTAGTTGACTCTGAAATCTTCATAGCTAATGCAACTTTGAGTCCACTTCTCTATCTTCTCTTGTTGATTGGCTTGCTGCTCCTTATGATGTAGTTGGCATTGATCATGGATGTGATTGTTCCTTCACACAAAAGGATCTTGAAATCTCTGATATTCCTCAATTGTATGGCTTGTGTCTCTACAGATAACTAGTTTTGATACTCTTGGGTGAAAGGTTTGTTGTTGCACTTCATATGGTAGATCTCTATTGTTGGTAAATGGGTATGGGTTTTTGTTTGGCTTAGCATGAATGAGTAGAGATTAGAAAGAGACTAAAGAAGATCCTACCCCAACACATAAGATCAAGGAAACTCATCAACACATAACAAACATATAGGAACACATTCATCACACCAAACATCAAGGTTTTATAAAACAACTAATATTGTCATACCACACTCATTGGTATGATCAATACACTAAGACGTTAACGTTGTTCTAACAAAGGAACTAGATTGGTGGTCTCATCTATATCTTCTTGAGTTTTCTTCAAATTCTTCTTTCCATGTCTTAGCTATTCTCGATTGTTGTGAAGTCTAGGTTTTTCTTCAATTTCTTCAATAATCTTGAGTGTAGGTCTTCATGTGGTGAAAATACTTCCTACACTTCTTGTTATGGTCATCAACATTCTTTTCTTGATGGTATTGAAGAGGGAGGTCATCTAGAAAATTTTGAAGGTGAATAATAGATGAGATGATATGAGAAGAACTAAGATGATTGTTTTGTTTCTAGACAGTTTGAAAATAGAAAGTTTTCAATCCTAGGGTGATCAACGGGTTATTAACAACTTGTTGCAAATTGGATATTCACTATAGTGAGAAGGACAATGCACCCGCAAGCCAATCAGGGAACGGTCTCGTGTCCGTGGACACGTAAAGTTGTCCGGGCCGCTTCATCTCACTATGCCGCTAGGATCCAAAATACTCTAAGGAGATAATAACATGATCAAAAATGGCTTCCAAACCTAAGGGTCTCGAATCCTACAGGCAACACAATGCTCTGATACCATTTTGTAGCATCCCAACTTTTAATAAAGATGGAATACCTGTGTTATTGTGCTAGTCCCTGGATCAATTGCTAGCACCACAGTACAAAATGAAATATCATGCAAATGCATCAAATTTTATTACATCGCATGATCCAGTCTTTACAAAATAGTATTACAACTTGCATAGTCTTAGAAGACTAGCAGTAAACAAAGATATACAACGGAAGACATAGTACAACATTGAGCCCATCTTCTTCATGTGCCACAGGCAAAACATGTTGGCGATAGTCTCGAGATCCCAAACGATATCCTCACTCGTCTTTAGAGACATCTGCAATATGGAATATGCAGCCACAAGGGAGTCAATACAATTTAATGTATTGGCAAGTAACACTATGGTGGATATAAATGGCAAGACTAATACTACATGCTTATTTGGCTGAGTGGAGTTTAGGCTAAGTTTGCATAAAGCCAGTTTTGCCCTATCCCTTTTGTAAAACAAACTTTTCTTTTCAAAGGGGTGGCAACATTGGATTGAGATCCAAGCACCACAATACTCTTCACTTGGTCAAAATTTTACTTATTGAAATTGGTGATGAGATTCTTCCGCCAATCCTTGTCCAGCTACTCATAGTTGTCCATAACCGGGGACACGGCTAAGATCTTAGTTTGTTGACTCTGCAGAGGTTGTGCACTTTCACCCTTTGTCTTCAATTAGCCCAAACATCCTATACACCCGGAGTGCATCATGGAAAGGAGAGAATTGAGACGAGATCTTTTAGAAGAAAAGTCCAAACCCACCGGCGAGACCCGTTCCACCTATAATTTTGCTACATCTGCTTGTCAAGCCTGGGCTGAACTCTCACAACTTAGTTGATCAAGACAGAGCCCATATGTCAAAGGGCTGCACGGGAAGCTACTAAACTTAGAAGGACATAGTAATCTCTTTGTTCCTGGGTGGCCATCCACAAGTGACAACCTCAAGTGGAATAACCCTTAGACAAGGGCCCTGAGGAAACACTCAACATAACCCAATCACAACCAAATTCCACCCAGGTGTTTCATTGATTAGTTATACTTAGAATTTTTTTTCCTCAACATCTAGTAAAACAATTTGTGACATTGCATAGCATCTACTAAGTTCTAAGGCTATCAAAATAACAAGGTATAAGGGATGGCTACACACTACTAGGATGATAGCATAGCATAATATAACTTAGTAAAATTTCCTATCATGCATACTACTCAAAATCAACTAATGCATATAGAAAATAATGGGTAGTTGATGGTGTGTTACTTTCCTTGTTGAAGTTGGTGAAGAATTCACACTCTCTTCACAAAAGACCGTTGCTCTCCGTACAATATTTCATTGAAAACACAATAACAAAATAAACAAACATGCTATCAAACAAACATACAAGTGAAGAAAACATACAAAGCAACAATCATGGCAAAAAGGGATGTAACTAAGTTCGCTAGGATGAGGTCAAGGTTTGAGTTTGAAAGATTTATTCTTTCTTGGTTCCATACTTGTTATGGAAGTTCCAAGGGTTTACTTGAGATGGACTAGGTTGAGTTTGATGTGATCTAACTTTAGTATAAACATAATTGTCGAGGAAGTTCCAAGAGTTCACCAAGGCGATCTCACTATCTCAGCTAAGGTAACACTTAACAAAGTGTATCACTTAGTTGTTTTCATCAAAACATTTGAGTTATCTAAGTTTAGTCTTTCCTTTTTGGGTTAAGGGTTGGACAAAAATAACTTTCTAAAACTTCAACTTGTATGGATTGCTCCAAGTCTTCACATGCTTGTCTTCTTGAAGATCATCTTCATGCTTCTATTGTAGTCTTGTTCCTTGGATGGATTCTTCTCTTGATCTTGATAGATTCTTCATGGATTTCACTTCACCAATTGGTTTGGGTATGGGATGGGCACAAAATACAACTAAGTCAAATTAAGAAAGATAGAAAGAGAGAGGAAGATGTCTTCTTCTTCATTTCTTCATATACTTGTACTTCATTGAGTAGCTTCTAGCTACTGTGGAATCTAAGTCCTTCCTTCAATTTGTTCAATGATATTCCTCATAGCTCTTCATGTTGCCACCAAGTTATAATGAAGTTTTCCTTCTTGTGCTTGAGTCTTGATCTTCATTTTGCTGACTTGGTGAATTCTTGAAGCAAGAATGGGGGAGTTGGAGAAGTATATGGAAAACGATGGTACTAGTGTTTTTGGGTTCACTAATTGGCAATGTATAAGTTTGAACCTCACTAGGGACTTAGCCTTGGTCCAAAGTGTCCACAACAACAAGGAAAACATGGATAGAGACAACTCTAAGACTTAAACAACAAGGGGGCTACTTGATCGAAGTTTGGCTAAAAATACATGGTCATGGTCCAAGGGTGTCCAAAATGGTTGGGCAAGGAAGTCTCTCGTTCAAGGTTACCAAATGGAACATTTTATTCTTAAGGAAATATATTCTAATTATTTATAGAATTTATACTATATTAGAATTACTCCAATTGAGCCTTCGATTTGTAACACGTTAGATCACCCAAAAAAAAATATTACGAGTGGGATGATGGCATCTTCCAAGGATTTCATAGATATTTCTAGTTACTGAATTTGGATAACAAAACATAAGATATGGGTTTTCTAAGTTCAGATAATTTTCCATCTAGAATTAAGCAGAAATACATATATACTTTTTGGAATATAGGCTAACACGTTGCTGAATCAACTAGCCTCTATGCAAGAATATTTAAGTGGCCCGTATAAGTTTATAGACTGGTTTTTTTTTCAAAGAACTATTGTGATGCTTGGTAGAAGCAATAGATTGGAATATGCTTTCTTTAATCTCCTCTTGTCTCTCTACTATTTATCTTATAATTAGTTGTAACCATATTGCAAGCATATGTGATGTGCACCTACAAGACTGAGTAGTCGCTCGAGTGTGCTCTGATTTGCTATGCATGGATTAGCTATATGCATGCGTGACTTATGAACTGGACGCTATGTTTCGGCACGAAGATGTGCTATTGACATTTTGCTAAAACATGCATGCAACCTTGCGGTTAGCGTTTGTAATCCGAACCCACCACGACTACTGATTGCAATGGATGGCTTAAGAGAAAGGAAGCAGCTCACCTCAGATTAGTTGCCGACAAATACGGATACGGCCGCGCTCTGCTCGGTCTCGACGATGGTGATGCTCCAGTGATCAATTTGCTCTTGCGATACTTATGGGATATGGCAGCACACAAAACCCACTCTGTCGTGGCGTCGATCAACAGCGAACGACGGGGACGGTAGGAGTTAAGTACAGCGGTGGCTTCGGGTGAGGACGTCACGGACAGTCGGAGGTGCGAGGGAGATGGAATACATGTCAGTGTGATGTGCCTCATCCAGGGGAGTCCGATGGTACAGAACATAAGGACAGGGAATGAGGTATCTCACCGGGGACAGCGGTGAACGGCGGCGGTCTGACCTTCGGATCGTGGATGACGTGGTCGTTGTGGTTCTCCTGCAGCCACGAGTTGGTGCAATCGAGGTGCGCTGTATCGAATCAGTCACGCTGATCCAAACTAGAGGGAGGGAGGAGCTCGGTGGTGACCGGGATCGACGATGAACGGCGACGGCCGGCGACAATTTCCTAACGGCAGAGCGGCCGCGGCTCAGGTCAACATCGGAGATAAGACGCACAACCATGTCGTGAAGATAGGAATAATCAAAAGAAGTTATTTGCTGAAAGGGATTGGACGGGAAACTCATGTAGAAGTCGTACCAGTCGATGAACTCACCATTATGTAGAAGTATGGACGTCGATGGTACGGGATGTAGAGACCTCATCCGGAGAAAATGCCTGAACGAGAATGAGGGAGGAAACCAAGAGGCACATACTAGACAAACTGGTTCAGTTTCGTTTGGTATGAGGAGGTAGATCGGGAGAGGCGTGCCAATGGACGACATTCGGTCCGCCTGGTAAGTTTGAACGACTAATAAGGCATTAAAATTGGTATCTAATGGCCTGAATGAAATACTCTTCTAATTCTGAGTAACTTTCGTCTTTAAGTTGAATAGAAACGGTCGATGTATTGCTGGGGGAAGGGGAGTGAAAGTGATGGCCATGGCAGTAACAACTTCCTTCTCGTGTACGTGCTCGTGCATGGCCATAAGGAAGAAAGACCAGGTCGGTCGGCCATATATGGGCTAGGATTCGGCAGGGGGTTGGTCCACTTCTTTTTTTTTCTCTGGTTTTATACATAACTTTCATACTAGGCATCCAAATCAATTCGTACAAGTTTCTATATTTTTTTGTTGTTGAATCTATTACAACATATATACAATTTTATAAAATTCAAATAATACATAGAATTTTATTTGACGTTTCATGTCAATTTTGAAATTAGGCTTTAACAAAATCACACATGTGACTTAATAAAATACTACAATTAAAATATTGGATATAAAATATATTGGAATCATTTTATTTACGTTAACTGGAACTAGAAAAAGTAAATGTCAATTTGTCTTCTAAAGGCTATGAAACATTTTCAAAGTAATAGTCGATTTGAAAACATGTTATAAAATAAGGTTTTCTAAGAGAAAACAATTTCTTTGAATAATGAATATTTATTTTGAATAAGGTTTAAGCTTTATGGAGTTAGAGGAATATTTGGATTATTATTTCCAAAAAGTTGGAATAACATATCATATTTATCATATTTACTTTGTGTTTTAGTTTTATTGGTTTTTGGTGGCTTGCATTATCAATAAACACAAAAGTTTCAATTTTTGTGATTTTTGCACTTTCCAAAAATCAGGGATGTTACAAGCAGCCTGTAGGATGAGGCGTGACTCGGGTTCTACTACGCTATGCTTATCGTCTTCCGCTGTGTTTATTTTGAATGTCTGTCCTGTGTGACAGTTATCAAGAACTTGGTCATGTGACCATTTATGTAAGACTCTAATATTCGTGTAATGGATGATGTATTCTGTATGCCAACTACGTATGTTGTTCACAACTGGTTATTCTGGGATTGTGAATGAATGCATATGAGGGGTTCCGAACCTTCCGGTTTGGGGCCTCTACAAAGTTGGTATCAGAGCCATCCTGACTCTAGGAGACCTTAGTTAGCATGGACGTTAGTGTATACTCCAAAAATCTAAGTTATAAATACAAAAAGATTGGATATATGACTATGTATAAAAATATTCCCTATATCCCACCACCTCTCTGTGTTAAACTCTACTTGCATTAAGATTGTTCTTTGCATAAACTTAAAACTTTGCACACTGTGGTCTCACTAAAACTATACTTAAAATTTTGTGTAGATGGACGTGGTCATCACCGAGGCTTTCCAGTTGGGACGTCCACGTGGCGAGACTTTCCTTTTCGAGGAGAGGCTAGTAGCTATGGCTACTGTGTTGGGACGCCCACTTCCGGAGCTGCGAGGAGGTCTAGTTGACGGTGCACCTCTGGAGGGAGACTGGTACGCGGAGGTCACTATCCGTGCACCTCTGGCTAGCCCGACAGTGGAGGCCTACGTCTTTCGTGCTGTTGATCGTTCTTGGACCGAGGCAGCCGTGCGGGTGATTCAGGAGTCAGTGGCACGACTGGCACACATTGGGGAGTACATGTTCATCGGTTCCCGGTTCGAGTTGATTGGGAGGCGCGATGAGGAGGGCATACCACTTCCTGTTGAGCCAGACACTACCACTGTTGGTCCTCACTTGGACGAGATGGAGATTCTGTTGTACCGCACTCAGCACAGGTTGGACGATCAGTGACTCGCTCACCACCTTGGCACATTGGTGCACCACACACTGATAGCCGAGACTGACGAGCTGAGGACTGAGCTTCAGGACAGCCAGGAGGAGAGTGGAGCACTGGCACAACAGTTGTCCCAGTTGAGGGAGGAGTTTGAGGCCGCCACCGCGAGGAGCCGTGCCTTGGAGAGACAGCTGCGGGCCACCCGTCTGAGCCGTGCTCGTCTCACCAGCAGGGTGACGGCTCTGGAGGGGGCTAACTCAGTTCTGCACACTAGGCTTCACATAGCTCGTGACGACATAGCCGCGAGAGACTCTGCCATAGAGGAGCTTGAGGAGGAGGGCGCAGAGCTCAGCAGGGAGATTGAGGATCTCCTGCCAGTAGAGGATGTTCCGTCCGACTTGGAGGGGATGGATATGAGTGAGGCTAGCGAGCAGGATGATGATGACCTGCTTGGCGAGGAGGAGGAGGACCCTGAGGAGCGTATCTTCGAGGTTGGGGACAGTGACGACTCTGTGTAGTCACAGCCTCCTCACCCTTAGCACTTGATGCTGGTCTAGATGCTAGATAAGTATGCTAGATCGTTTTGCTAATAGTAGCCTTGCGATGACCCCACCAATCGCACCCCTTGTAGCTCGATGAAGCCTTCCTTGTAAGATATGGCTTGTAATGTGTGTGTGTAATGTCAAAAACTCTGTTTAGTTATTGTGATGAATGAAATGTTCTGCTTGGTTCTTTGATGGTTGTCACTACTTTGCGTTCATTTCATCCGTGTTTGCGACTGCCCCGCTCTTGTTTTTGAAACATATCACTCGTATTCCTTTTTCTTATGTTAAAGGTACTGGGTTTTCAAAAACAAGAATATACTTCTAAAAACTTACACTCGTTTTCACTTCAGAATGGCACCTCGTCGCGAACCCCCACCGCCACCACCACCCACAGTGGAGGCGCTGTTGGCCCTGCTGATGGAGGATCGCCAGGCCAGCCGAGATGAGAGTGCAGCTACCATTACCGCTCTGCAACAACTAGCTGCTGCCGCCAACAATAATGGCAATGGCAATGGTAATGGAAATGGTGCTTGCTCGAGACTGAGAGACTTTCAGCACACCAACCCCCCAGTCTTCACTAGGATTGTGGAGCCTCTCGATGCTGACGACTGGCTCCGCACCATTGCAAACAAACTGGAGGTTGCTTCAGTTGAGGAGAATGATAAGGTCCTGTTTGCCTCCCATTTTCTTGCTGGTCCTCCCAGGACTTGGTGGGAGACTACACGTGAGACTGTTGCTGCTGGTCACGTGTTCAACTGGGAGGATTTCTCTGCAAGATTCCGCAAGTACCACATTCCCCAAGGAATGATGGCACTTATGCGTGAGAAATTTCTGAAGCTGAGGCAGGGAAGTATGCCTGTGTCTGAGTACTGGGAGAATTTCACTACTCTGTCCAGGTATGCACAGGATGATATTAATACTGATGCTAAGAAAAGAGAGAGGTTCTTAAATGGGCTGGATGATGAGCTCCAGTGCGCTCTAGTGGTGGTTCCATTCCAGGACTTGGAGACTCTTGCAAATGCCGCTATGGTACTGGAGCACAAGCGGAAATCTGCTGATGATAACCGCAAGAGGAAAATGACTGTGCATGGAGGACCTAGTGCGCAAAGGACTCGCAACACTCCGTATGCGAGGCCACCACCCCACAAGGCGCCTGCTTATGCACCCCGCCCCTACCACAATTATGCACCAAGGCCCAACAACTACAACCACTCTGCACCTTATGCACCAAGGTACGGAGGAAATAGCTATGGTGGTAACCATGGTAATCATTCTGGGAATAATCATGGAAACCGCTATGGAGGCAACAATAGTGGAAATGAGAACAACTCCAACAATGCTCCCAAGCCTAACCCAAGCCCAAGGCCTTCTGGAGGTTGCTTTGCCTGCGGAAAGGAAGGTCACTTTGCTCGTGAGTGCCCCACCAAAACTACTGCCACAGCCCAGCCTACTGCAACCAAGATGAACCATGGTCCTTCCACTGGACGGCAGAATAGGATGAAGGGACACCTGCACCACGTCACTGCTGCAGAAGCTCAGGAGGCACCAGACATGGTGATGGGTATGTTTCCTGTCAACTCGGTGCCAGCCGCAGTACTGTTTGATTCTGGTGCATCGCATTCTTTTGTCACTAAACCGTTTGCTGAGAAAAGTGGTATGAAGCATTCCCGTATGCACAACCCTATGTTAGTACAAATACCTGGGGATAGTACTAAAGCCAACCTAATTTGCAATGAAGTACCAGTAGAAATACAAGGAAAAACTTTTCATGCTGATCTTATAGTGCTGGGATCCAAAGGGATAGAAGTGGTACTCGGTATGAACTGGATGGCCAAGTATAAGGGGGTTATTGATTGCACTAAGAAATCTATTGAAATGATCTCTGAGGATGGGGAGAAAGTTGCGTACACTGCAACTAGACCTTCGTCACAAGTTCACTGCCACACTGGTATAGCCCACCCTGACCTTGAGGAAGTCCCGGTCGTTTGCGAATACCCGGATGTTTTTCCTGAAGAGTTACCCGGTATGCCCCCTGATCGGGATATCGAGTTTGTGATCGAGTTAGTGCCCGGAACTGGACCCATAGCACAGAAGCCCTATCGGATGAACCCAAAAGAATTAGATGAGTTGAAGACCCAGCTGGATGACATGTTGAGAAAAGGTTTGATTCGCCCTAGTGCATCGCCATGGGGATCTCCGATCATTTTTGTGGAAAAACGGTACGGTACCACTCGTTTATGTGTGGACTACCGCAAGTTGAATGATGTTACCATCAAGAACAAATACCCGTTGCCCAAAATTGAAGACCTGTTTGACCAGCTGAATGGGGCCGTAATCTTCTCGAAGATCGACCTTCGGACTGGTTATCACCAATTGAAAGTCCGTGATACTGATATTCCCAAGACTGCTTTCACCACTCGTTACGGGCTGTATGAATACACCGTGATGTCCTTTGGTCTAACCAATTCCCCTGCCTATTTCATGAATCTCATGAATAAGGTATTCATGGATTTTCTAGACAAGTTTGTCGTGGTGTTTATTGACGACATTCTCATATATTCTCGGAGTGAGGAAGAACACGAAGAACATCTGAGAATTGTGCTCGGAACACTTCGTGAGCATCAATTGTATGCTAAGTTTAGTAAATGTCAATTCTGGTTGACGGAAGTCGGGTTTCTTGGACATGTAGTATCTTCGGGAGGAATATCTGTTGACCCTACACTAGTTCAGTCTGTGGAGAAGCGTGCTGCTCCAACCAACCAGACTGAAGTCAGATCCTTTCTGGGTTTGGCAGGATATTACCGCAAGTTTGTTCAGGGATTCTCGAGTATAGCCAGACCCCTCACCCAGTTGCTCAAGAAGGATAGCAAGTTCCTATGGACGGACAAGTGCGAGGAGAGTTTAAATGAGTTGAAGCATCGACTGGTAACCGATCCAATCCTTATTATGCCGGATATCACCAAGAATTTCGACGTATATTGTGACGCTTCTAAGCTTGGTCTTGGAAGCGTACTTATGCAAGAAGGGAAAGTGATATCTTTTATATCCCGCCAGTTGAGACCCCACGAGTTGAATTATCCCACTCATGACTTAGAGCTTGCTGCTGTTGTTCATGCCCTCAAGACATGGCGACACTTTCTTATGGGAAGAAGAGTGGAAATTTACACGGATCATAAGAGTTTAAAGTATATCTTTACTCAACGTGAGCTCAACATGAGGCAGCGCCGCTGGATTGAGCTCATTAAAGATTATGATCTGAGTATTCATTATCACCCTGGGAAGGCAAATGTGGTTGCAGATGCTCTTAGTCGAGAGCCGGCCTCTCTAAATGCTATGATTCTAGTAAGGCAGCCCGAGTTGTGGAAAGAGCTTGACCAACTTGGCATTGAAGTGGTCAGCTATGGTATGTTGGACGCCATAGAACTTAAACCAACTCTGGTTGACCAAATCAAAGAAGCGCAGAAAGGCCAGAAAAGTATTGATGGTATTAAGGCCCGCATGGAGAAGGAGAAGGTTGCTGGGTTTACTATCGATGCTGATGGGGGATTATGGTATGAAGGCCGTATTTGTGTTCCCTCTGAGTCTGATCTCAAGGAGACCATCATGGTCGAAGCTCATGAGACCATGTATTCTATCCATCCTGGAGGAACAAAGATGTATCAAGACCTCAAGGAGAGATTCTGGTGGCATGGGATGAAGCGAGATATTGCTTCATTTGTGGCCAAGTGCCATGTCTGCCAGCAAGTGAAAGCTGGGCACCAGCGTCCCGCTGGCTTGCTCCAGCCGTTGCAAGTACCTGTTTGGAAATGGGATGAAGTAGGGATGGACTTCATCACAGGACTTCCTAGGTCCAGCCGAGGAAATGATTCTATATGGGTTGTCGTGGACAGGCTCACAAAAGTTGCTCACTTCATTCCTGTCCGGACCACCTATCGTGGAGATCAGCTTGCTGATCTTTACATTACTCGGATTGTCAGCCTGCACGGAGTCCCAAGCAGGATTGTGTCTGATCGAGGTACACAGTTCACATCTAGATTTTGGAAGAAGTTGCACGAGAGTTTGGGAACCAAATTAGCTTTTAGCACAGCCTATCACCCACAGACTGATGGACAAACAGAGCGTGTGAACCAAATTCTGGAAGACATGCTCCGTGCTTGTGTGTTGTCCTATGGAATTAAATGGGAAGACTGTCTGCCTTTCGCAGAGTTTTCTTACAACAACAGTTATCAGTCTAGCTTGCAAATGGCCCCTTTTGAAGCACTGTATGGACGTAAATGCCGCACACCTCTGAATTGGACTGAGACTGGAGATAGTCAGGTTTTTGGTGTGGACACTTTGAAAGCTGCAGAAGAGTAGGTTCAGCTTATTCGGGAACGTTTAAAGACAGCTCAATCTCGTCAGAAGAGTTATGCTGATACGAAGCGTCGTGATATCTCTTTCAGCATTGGAGATTTCGTGTACCTTCGTGTTACGCCACTCAAAGGGATGCAGCGTTTCCATGTCAAGGGAAAGCTGGCACCCAGGTATATTGGCCCTTTTAAGATCTTGGCACGTCGTGGCGAAGTTTCTTATCAGTTAGAATTACCTGAGGAGCTATCTGCGTTTCACAATGTTTTCCATGTGTCATTGCTCCGGAAATGTCTGCAAGTACCGGAGAAGGATCTCTCGTATCAATACATAGATTTCAGGACCATTGATATCAATGATGACTTGACTTATCGTGATAGACCCCTGCGGGTTCTCGAGGAAATTGTGCGCGCTACCAGGAGGCGTGCTATAAAATTCCTTAAGATTCAGTGGACGAATCATTCTGAGGAAGAAGCTACCTGGGAGCGTGAGGATGATATCAGGAAGGAGTTCCCTGATTTTCTTAAAGCCTAGACCCGCTAATCTCGGGACGAGATTCTTTTAAGGGGGGGAGATTTGTAACACCCCAGTTTTTAAGCACTTGTTTAGTATTAAATTAGCAAGCCTCTTAAGACTTCTGTAAGACAATTAAGTGGACAACATGTTTTGTAGTCATGTTTATCTATGCAATATAAGTGGTGTGTTTCTTTTCACTCATTTGAGGATTTTCCGTGATGATTGATTATTTCCTGCCTGATGTTTTTCAACTGGAAACCCTAAGAAATTTCTTCTCAAAGTTTGGGGAATACTTGATTCACTCATGATAGCATTATTTAGTCATGTCTTGACCAAGGAAACACCTTGGTTTGGATTTAAATAGCTTTGGGAATTTATTTCCTATTTTAAACATTTAGCAGAAAAACAATAGAACTAGCTGTTTCCCACACTTGTTTTCAGGGGGTAAACATTTTTTATTTGTTGTTTTCTTGTTGTATTATGGTTAACCATGTTATGTAATACAACTAAATGCCACTGGTTTAAATTTATCACTTGGAAAACAACCAAATCCATGATTGTTTTCCTAGTATAAAAATATTGCAAAAACCAATTCTATTTGGAAAACAGAAACATAGCCTTTTGAATAGTTGTTTTCAGAAGGTTCACCAACTCAAATTCTTGGGTACTTGTTGGTTTCTCAAACTAGAAAGTTCATACAACAATTAACAACTTGAATTTCCAAAATCCAAGTCCAATTGCCCTTTCAAACAGAAGCAAACTTTTGCTTCAAATCTCTGTTTTTCCAACACTTAGTGAAATTAGCACTAATGTAATTTTCTGAATATCCTGAATCTGTTTTTGAACAGAACTTGGGGGATGATTTTCTTGATCTATACTTGATCTTTTTGGGTGGTTTTTGATCCTAGTCACTCACCTAGGATTCCTCTGCCTCACCATGCGTTTGTTGGCCCGAGGCATGCCTTAGCAAGGAAGGAAAGAGGAGGGAAACTAGGGCTCGAGTAGAGGGGGGGTGTGCAAGCGGCATGAGCAAAACCCCCACATGCCTCTCTATTCCTAGCTCTACTGTGGTCACTAGTACCCTATTGCACCGCCCCTGGCTCGAGAGAACACAAAGAAACGGCCCCCCACCTCTCTGCTTGCCAACACGCACGCACACATGTGCACCCGAGAGCTCCCGCGCTGCCCTCGAGTCTACAAATCCCCAATGGCCGTGCCGTTTCGCCACCGCACGCCACCACCATCCACTCCCCCACCCACGAGAAATCAACCCGTGCCTTGCCGTGTGCGAGGAGCACGGGCAGATTTTCGCCGCCGGCCACCGCACGATCCACCGACGCAATTCGAACAACCCCGTGAGTGAGGGCTCGTCATTCTTGCACGCACGAGTTCCCCGTGACCCTGGCCACCTCCCTGACATCCTCCGCGGTCCGTTTGCTTGCAGGAGGGCCCGCGCCATCGCCGCCGTGTCCGCCGTGCCGCCGCGGAGAGGAACACGCCGTCGAGGAAGCGAACGCCGCCACCACCGTGCCACTAGCCTCCCACGACCCCTCCGCCACCACGCGCCGCTCCACAGCTGCCCTAGGTGAGCACCCCGCCCGCACCGTGCACGCCTGCGAGGTGTTTGTCGCCGGGAGAGAGAGAGAGGGGTGAGGAAGAAGAAAGGAAGCGAACCGTCGATCGCGAGATTGACGGCCACGCTTAAACGTGCGTTTCCCGCGTCCCCCGCCCCCGCGCGCGCATAGCCGGGCTAGTCTAGGCACTACCTGGGCCGCGCATAGCGAATTCGGCCCATCTGGGCTTGTCCCTGTTATTTTTTAATCGAATTTTTTTTCTGGCAGAAAGATACCTGTTAGCTCTTGGCCTAGGATTGTTAGCAAACGATTTTGTTTGGCCTTGCCAATTTTTGTGCCTATAGCCATACAAAATCACAACCACCTCCCTTTTGCAGAATAATGTTTTGACTTTTAGCTATTTTTCTATAGCCATTTTGCCAAACAGTACCCTTAAAATTGAAATGAATAAAACTTCAAAAATACAAAAACTTTTTGAGCAAACTCAACTGTTTTGTAAAGCCCTTGTAAATACCTACCAGCAGAATTTTAGTTTGAACCAAGGTGATTTACCATTTGGAAATGCCATCCATTTTGGTGAAACATCTGTGAGCTATTCCAGGATTTTTAGGGGGAGTTTGGGACATTATTTTTGAGTGGGACCAATTGGAGAGGCTTTGTATTGTTAAGGACTATCACATCCTAGAAGTATTTAATTTTTGGAGCCATAAAAAAAATTAGGGAGACAGAACAAATTTTGGTACTTTTCTGCCTAATTTTTAATTCCTAGATCTTGTTTTATATGTTCATTTTGTGATGTGCACATGATGTGTTCTTGCTTGTAATGTTGTTTTCTAGTGTAGTAATGATGTTTACAAGTTGTATGAACATGTTAGAATGAATGGTTTGAGTGGTAGAATTTTTAGAATTATTTTTCCATGCATAGATCTTGCTCATAGCTTAATTTCTACCTAGGTTTTTGAGTAGATTTTTAGATATGTATTAGGCCTATTTGCTAGATTAATTTTCATGGAACCAGTACCATTTTGGTACTGTTATTTTGGTTACAGCACCTCTGGTTACTTGGTGCTTGTGTTTGAAGTAGATTTAAATAGCAAGGCTTAAGGTCTAGATTTCATACTAGATTATTCATGCATGCTTTTTGTCTTGTTTTCCACTAGGGAGAAATATGATTCTTTGTGGTTGAAAACAGAGGATGAAATGTCCTTGTGGCATTGTTATCGTTGTGTTTTCACCTCTGATAATTTTCCCCTTAAGTATTAGAAATTGTTTGAGTAACATTTGGGTGCCTAGATTTAATTCCCTCACATGTGTAGCATTTTTAGTCTAGTTTTTCCTTGGTTAATAGCTAGACTTATTATTTTGTTTTGAAGGATCCAGTAGCATTTTGGTACTGATTATAGGAGTTTTTACCCCTGTTAGTTTGCACACTTGTGCCTAAAAGTAACAAGTGAAGTATAAACTAGTCTAGTATTTTTTTCCAAGTTTCTACTAGTATGAGTAGGAGTTTGTGGGACTAGTTTGTTTGTTTTGAGCATTTTTAGAAATGTGACCAGAGGCTTATTAACCTCTTTATGATCATTATGCTAGTGGAACACCCACTGGTATTTTTGTATCATGGTGGAAAATGAGCTTGACTTGTTGTCATGAGCCTTTTTCACCACTTGCATTTTTAGCTTATTATTTGTGCTTGCCATAGAAAATGTTGGGGGAGCTTTTAGACACCAAATTGTGTTTTATGTGACACCCTACTGTCTAGTAACATGTGTTTTACCCCACTGGTCCATAGGGCTCTTAACCAAAAATCATTGAGTTTGGCCACACCTAAACACTAGGTAAAAGAAGATTTTTCCCACTATAGTTATATTGCCAATTTTCTTAAGGGAAAATTGAATACCTTGAGTGTTACATTTTAATTGCTTGCTGTATGTATCCACTGTAGCATTGTTTGTCTTGGTTGGCTCTGAAAGTGTGCCTTTATTTCTTTTTACGACGTTAGAAAACGAGGAGGAAGGAATTGCTGAAGAGGGGTATTGCAACTCCTGTTACTTTCAGGACCAGGACCATCACTTGTACCAAGGCAAGCCATCCTAATGCTTGCTGTATAAATACTTATCATTATCTATCATGCATTCTTTTCATTTCTGAAGTTTTCACAAAACTATACTCTGAAAACTATTTTTGTTGTGAATACTACTACTATTAATATTATTAGAAGAAGGAATCATATTAATAGTCAACTTGGTATTGCCAAGCCCTTAGCCACTAAAAGGTATATACATACCATTCACCAACTTAAAATTTGAGTTCTTAAATGAACTACATAAAATGTGTTTTTGTAAACAATTACCTTATGGAAGAAAAACTCCGGAGGAAGGGTGAGACCCTGTCTACCGGAAGGATGTCATGATGGGAAATTTTTGAGAAATGTTTACAAAAGACACATAACCTAGTCTTCGTTGGACAACCATTATCGTACTGCCACTTTACCCCAATATGGGTAGGGGCTTGATTAAAAACTTGTTATGGTTAGTGTGTGAGCTATCTCAAGTGCTATAGAGGATTGGATCCTCCGAACCGAAGTGTCGCTAGGAGTGGGCATACGGGACATCTAAAGTGTGGGATTAATTTTCCCTCCGGATGCAGCAGTTGGGTCTCCTGTCTGGGCGGTGTGTGACACGGCTTGCCGGGGAGGGGGAACCCCAATTGAAGAGATAGTCACGTACTAGCTTGTACATAGTGGATAGTCAAGATCAGTTATCTGATGTTCTCATAGGTTGAGGACAGTCCATGGTTGTTTCATGGCGGATTCTGGATCTAGTGGAAATGTGTACACCTCTGCAGAGTAAAACTATTTCGAGATAGCCGCGTCCTCGGATATGGACGGTTGAATGGCCATGTAGATAGTATTGTGTCAACTTTTCAAAAGAGGTTTTTGAAGGACGGCCTTGTACCTGAGAGGTACTATGGAGGAATGACTTGGTATCTGCGAGATACTGATGAGAAGGAAACTATTACTAAAAGTTTCTGAAAGGAAAACTTTCTTTTCTAAAAGTCTTATAAAACCTCCAAGATATGTGATATCTACGAGAGAAAAACTACATTATTTTAAAGGATTTTTCACAAAGAACGAAACTTGAAGAATCAACCATGATAAATCTTTTATCTGTCATGGGTAGCTGAACCATATGTATGGCCTACCCACTCCACCAAATAAGCATGTATGCATTTATTGTAAGCTCATAAAGGATGTCTTGTTGAGTACATTCAAACGTACTCATTTGGTTTCGCCCCTGGTATCTACTTATCAGACTATGAGGAGCCACCCTAGGAGGAGTTCTATGAGGAGGAGTTCTACACTGATGGCCCTGCGAGTTAGGATCGTCTCCCAGTCAGCAGCCTGTAGGATGAGGCGTGACTCGGGTTCTACTACGCTATGCTTATCGTCTTCCGCTGTATTTATTTTGAATGTCTGTCCTGTGTGACAGTTATCAAGAACTTGGTCATGTGACCATTTATGTAAGACTCTAATATTCGTGTAATGGATGATGTATTCTGTATGCCAACTACGTATGTTGTTCACAACTGGTTATTCTGGGATTGTGAATGAATGCATATGAGGGGTTCCGAACCTTCCGGTTTGGGGCCTCTACAAGTTCCTTCTCAAGAGAAGTACGTCTACGTTGGAGAGGTGGGGAGACACCTAGGCGCTCCTCAATAGCACGGTTGTGCACACCTTATTCTCCTTGAGATTCTCCGGTGAGGGAGATTCTCGTTTCCACTATGAGGTCGACTTGAAGGCGTTGACCAAACCTTTACACGAGCTCGAGGTCACTCCACAAGATGGATGGAGGCTCTCAAGCGATCCGAAGCTTCTTGCAACAAGGTGGAAGCTACAAGCACAAGATCTACTAAGGTTTCTAGGCCTCGAGTAGGATTCTAGATCTACTAGGATTTGGTGGATGGATTTGAATTTCCTTTGGTGGAAGATTGGATCTAGGTCTCCTCTAGCTCTCCACAAAGTATGGGAGTGTTTGGGTGGTTGGAGAGGGAGATCTAGGAGGTTGAAGCTTTCATTAATGGCTAGGAGAGAGAATGGGAAAAAGCTTAGCATTTATGAGGGTGGGGAAGGGGTATTTATAGCCCCTCCCAAAGTGGTCGTTGAGCAGATCCTGCAGCACCGGAGGCTCCAGTGGTTTTACCGGAGGCTCCGGTGGTCTTCATATGCGCGCAGCAACGCAACCCATTTTCCCTTTGCATTGTATCCTATGGGACGGAGGCTCCGGTGGTTTTGGCAGAGGCTCCGCCCACCGGAGGCTCCGCTGGAGCCTCCGCTCTTATCCAACCGAACGCCATTTTGGCGGAGGCGCCGCCGGAGGCCAGCCTCCCAGTGGGGCAGTGGAGAGGGCGGAGTCTCCGGTGGTTTCACCGGAGGCTCTGCCCACCGGAGGTGCACCGGAGGTTCCGCCCTGGCCTCCGCTCTTATGGTCCCGAATGCTATTTTGGTGGAGCCCACACCGGGGCCCGCACCGGAGGCGCGCGCCTGAGCTGTGCTGAAAAAAGGACAGGGGCGGAGGTTCTGGTGGTTTCGCCGGAGCCTACGCTGCATACAAAAATACTTTCCCATCTTTGTCATTTTGAGCCCTTTTCATTCCAAACAAAATTGTAACCCATAGAGAATGTATACTTGATGAACCTAGGAATTTTCATGAATAACAAATGATCATTAGCCCAATAGGTATGTTTTCATTTAATTATCAAAACGGAAGACGATCTTTCAAGTGGGACAATTCTTAACCATAGTTTTCATTCTTTCCCATGCTTTAGCAACATGTTCATTATCAAATTGTTTAAAATTCATTATGTCACTTCTCAGGGATATAATCTTAGCAGGAGGATAATATTTTCCAATGAAAGCATCTTTACACTTAGTCCATTAATCAATACAATTTCTACGCAAAGATAGCGACCATTCTTTTGCTCTTCCTCTCAAAGAGAAAGGAAATAATTTCAGTTTAATAATATCTCCATCCATATCTTTATATTTTTGCATCTCACATAGTTCAACAAAATTATTAAGGTGAGTAGCAGCATCATCAGTACTAACACCAGAAAATTGCTCTTTCATAACAAGATTTAATAAAGCAGGTTTAATTTCATAGAAAGCATCAGTAGGAGCAGGTGGAGCAATAGGTGTGCAAATAAAATCATTGTTGTTTATAATAGTGAAGTCACACAACTTAGTATTCTCAGAGGAACTCATTTTAGCAAAATAAAAGCAAGCAAATAAATAACAGCTATAAAGCAAACTAATTTTTTGTTTTTTTGATATAAAGAAGAAAGACAAGACAAAAAATAATAACAAGACAATAAACAAAATAAATAGGTTGAGAGTGAGAGACTCACATTGCCAGAAGACTTATTTCTCCCCGGAAATGGCGCCAGAAATTCTTTGCTACGCCTTGATGGTGCCTTGACGGGGAGATTTCTTGATGATGATGAATTTTAAGTCCCCGGCAACGGTGCCATAAATTCTTGATGCTTGTGATGGCGTGTTGGGAACCCCAAGAGGAGGGTGTGATGAGTACAACGGTAAGAATTTCCCTCAGTTAAGAACCAAGGTTATCAATCCAGTAGGAGAAAGAGAATCCTCGGAAAGTTGATGCCACTGACGGTGGTGATGGCGCCTCACCGGTGTTAGCAACAACGCGGAACCTGCACACAATACAACCAAAATACTTTGTCCCAACGGTACAGTGAGGTTGTTAATCTCACCAGTCTTGCTGAAAACAAAGATTAGACGTATAGTGTGGAAAATGGTGTATGATTGCAGTATGTAAAGAAAGCAGGAAATTGTAGAGGTTTGTTTAACAGTGTTAGAAAAGGGATCGGGGTTCATAGGTTCTGTAACAGCCCAATTTTGGGAAGACAAGAAAAACCTGTTTTCAATAACCCAAAAATCAGGGCCAACAAAAACTTTTTGATATGTTTGACTAATGCTTGTGTTTCATTTCTATTTGCTTGTTGTATGTGTTTGTGTTTGTGTTTGTTAACACCTGACATTAAAACCAATGATCATAACAAAATGGACCGGGGTTCATAGGTTCACTAGTGGTGTCTCTCCATAAAAGATAGCATGTTGGGTGAACAAATTACAGCTGGGCAATTAACAAATAAAAGTTGCCACCTTCAGGTTATCATCCGAACCCCCTTAGGTATTAAGTTGCAAGCAACAGATAATCACATTAAGCAACGTGTGTAATGTAAGCAATGATTGTGCACGCAGACACTCACACCGGTGTTTTCTCCCTAGTGGCAACATCACATCCTCCCCCGTCACGTTTCTGTCACTCGAGCACACGCGAAAAGTAGGCATGAACCCAACTATCGATCATAAATACTCCCTCCTGGAGTCACTAACAACTACTTGGCCAGAGCAACCACTAGCAACGGAAAGCATGCAAGATCACAAATAACATATGCAATAAAGACTATAATCAACTTGTCATAAGTTTAATATTCATCGGATCCCAGCAAACACGGCATATATAATTACATAAGAACAATCTCGATCATGTTAGGCAGCTCACAAGATCTAAACATTGAGGCATAGGAGGAGAAGACAACCATCTAGCTACTGCTATGGACCCGTAGTCCAAGGATGAACTACTCACACATCACTCCGGAGGCAGACATGGTGATGAAGAGGCCTCTGGTGATGATCTCCTCTCCGGTAGGGTGCCGGGAGACACCTTCAGAACCCCCCTGATCTAGGGTTGACGACGATGGCGGTTGCGGAACTTTTCGGGGATTTTTGATCAGGTGCCTAGGGTTTTTCTTCGGAGGGGAATAAATAGGCGAAAGGGCAACGGCGGTGGGCCACCAGGGTGGCCTCACCACTCCCAGGAGAGGCCAAGGGGGGGTCCGCGCTTGGCTAGTCTTCGACTCCTCTTCGGAATTCTGGATGCTTCCGGGGAAAATAGGAACTTCGGAATTTGTGGGGTCCAATTTCGAGAATATTTCCAAAACAACTTTTCTGAAATAAAAAACAGCAGAAAACAGGAAACTAGCACTTGGCATCTTGTTAATAGGTTAGTCCCTGAAAACGTGTAAAAATGCTATAAATAAGGGAGAAAACATGTAGCAATTGGCATAATATCAACATGGAACATCAGAAATTATAGATACGTTGGAGAAGTATCATGTATCTTTTGTTAAATGTCGGTTATGTATAGGATATGTACGTGGTCCGTACGTCTTGTACCTGTAATTGTATTCCCTGTTGTGCATATATAACACGATCACGTGGAGGCTAAACCCCACGAAAACCCTAAACCTAGTGTATCAAACTTGGTATCAAAGTCCTCCCACCGTCACCGCCGATATGACCTCCTCCTCCTCCTCGGCGCTATAACTCTCTCCGCCCGGTCCTATTGTCTCCTCCTCCACTGCCATCGCCACCAGCCCTATCATCCCCGCCCCCGTCGTTCTCCTCGAGCGAAGCAACTTCATGCTCCGGCGAGCCCTCGCCCTGCCGAACTTCGCCGGAGCGGGGCTTCATGGCTACCTCAACGGCACAACGGCGCCGCCCGCGCAGACCATCATCCAAGGAACGGGTGACGCGGTCATGACTGTCTCATACCCCGCGTATGTGACATGGTGGACGCAGGACCAGCGCGTCCTTGGCCTCCTCCTTGGATCCATCGCGTCGGAGATCTCCTGCCAGCTGATCGGCAAGACCACGGTTGTCGCCGTGTGGGAAGCCGTCCACTCCATGTTCGGAGCTCAGAGTCGCGCCAACGTGCAGCACCTCTGGCGCCAGATCCACGCGCTGAAGAAACTCGACTCGTCCGCCGGCGAGTACATGAACAAAGTCAGGGTCCTGGCGGACACCATGGCTGCCGCCGGCGAGCCCCTCTCAGACGATGTGATCATCTACTACATGCTCACCGGGCTTGGCCCCGAGTTCAACCCTCTAGCAACGTCCATTATCCGAGACAAGTCTGATATCTCTCTCTTCGACTTTTACTCGCACGTCCTCACGTTTGAGTCTATGATTCGTGCGCAGCAATCAGAGGCACATGTCGAGGACTGGTCCTCCTTGGCCAACGTCGTGCCGCTGCCTGACCCCTTCTCCAACAATGGCAAGTCGCACCCCTACACCGGCCACTCTGCTAACCAAGGTGGCGGCGGAGGACGTCCCTATACTGGCGCTCCATAGCAGCAAGGCCAGGGCTACTACGGCGGAGGTCAGCATGGTGGCTGCCAGCAGAGCAACGACGGTCGCAACGGCGGCAATGGCCGTAATCGCCAGCGCCCTCGGTGCCAGATTTGCACGCACTGGGGGCATGTGGCAGGGGACTGCCGCAACCGCTACAAACCCGAGTTCAAGATCCCCAGTCAGCGCTTTGGGAATGCCGCTGATGGTGCAGATCTTGCACTCGTTGGGATACCCCAAGAGGAGGGTGTGATGAGCACATCGATAGGAGTTTTCCCCTTAGTTAAGAACTAAGGTTAACAATCCAGTAGGAGAAAGAGGACCTTCGGAAGGTTGATGCCACAGACGATGCTGATGGCTCACCGGTGTCAGCAACAACGTGGAACCTGCACACAACACAACAAAAATACTTTGCCCCAACGGTACAGTGAGGTTGTCAATCTCACCGGTCTTGCTGAAAACAAAGATTAGACGTATAGTGTGGAAAATAATGTATGCTTACAGTAAGGAAAGAAAGCAGGAAATTATGGTGGTTTGTTTTAACAGTGTAGGAAAATGGACCGGGGTTCATAGGTTCACTAGTGGTGTCTCTCCATAAAATATAGCATGTTGGGTGAACAAATTACAGCTAGGCAATTGACAAATAATGGTTGCACCATAGTGCACATTCATGACATGATGACTACTATGATATTTAGTGCGGGCATTACAACAATATACATAGACCATAATCGAACTGCATCTATGACTAATAATCCACCCTTAGGTTATCATCCGAACCCCGTTAGGTATTAAGTTGCAAGCAACAGATAACTGCATTAAACAAAGTGTGTAATGTAAGCAATGATTATGCACGCGGGCACTCTCACCGCAGTTTTCTCCCTAATGGCAACAACACATGCTCCCCCTCCATGTTTCTGTCACTCGAGCAAGGCGGTGAGGATGCATGAACCCACTATCAAGCATAAATACTCCCTCTTGGAGTCACTAGCAACTACTTTGCCAGAGAAACTACTAGCAACGGAAAGCATGCAAGATCACAAATAACATATGCAATAAAGACTATAATCAACTTGGCATAAGTTCAATATTCACCGGATCCCAGCAAACACAGCACATAGAGTTACATAAGATCAATCTCGATCATGTTAGGAAGCTCACGAGATCTAAACATGGATGCATATGTGGAGAAGACAACCATCTAGCTACTAATATGGACCCGTAGTCCAAGGATGAACTACTCACGCATCACTCCGGAGGCGGGCATGGTGATGGAGAGGCCTCCGGTGATGACTTCCTCTCCGACAGGGTGCCGGAAACATCTTCAGAACCCCTCTGATCTAGGGTTGACGGTGACGGCGGCTGCGGAACTTTTCGGGGATATTTGATCATGTGTTTAGGGTTTTCCATCCGGGGGATTAAATAGGCGAAAGGGCAGAGGCGGTGGAGCTCTAGGGGCCCCACACCACCCTTTGGCGCGGCCAAGGGGGGCGCGCCACCCCATGGTGTGGGCCCCCTGATGCCCTTGTTCGTCTCCTCTTCGTCTTCTGGATGCTTCCGGGGAAAATAGGCACTTCGGGCTTTGTGGGGTCCAATTCCGAGAATATTTCCAGAACAACTTTTCTGAAACCAAAAACAGCAGAAAACAGGGAACTCGCACTTGGCATCTTGTTAATAGGTTAGTCCCGGAAAATGTGTAAAAATGACATAAAGAAGGGAGAAAACATGTAGCAATTGGCACACTATCATCATGGAGCATTAGAAATTATAGATACATTGGAGACGTATCAAGCATCCCCAAGGTTAGTTCCTACTCGTCCTTGAGTAGGTAAACGATAAAACAATAATTTCTGTGGTGACATGCTACTAACATAATCTTGATCATAAAAATGTAAAGGCATATGAAAGCTGAGATCATAGAACTTGAAACACAAACATGATAAATAGAACTTCAATAATAAAGCAAAGCGATAACTTTCATCATGAAGAGTATCTCAAATGAAGTATCATGAGAAACAATGCAAAGAAAGATAAACGTTTGTTTCAGGTATAGAGAAAGCATGGAAAAGTGATATTTCGCAAGTCCTTAAGGGTGGAGCAAAACATAAATGCCAGGACACCTTCAAAGTTCATGAGGAAGACTAGAGAAAATAATTTAAGAACAAATGATATCACATCATGAAGTAATTATTGATGTTCATGGGACAATGCATGTAGAACTAAGAATGGCAAAAATGCTCTCTCAACTGTGCATAAAGTTAGAAGATGGAGACTCAACATAAAAGTAAAAGAAAGGCCCTTCGCGGAGGGAAGCAGGGATCACTCATCTGCTAGAGATTTTATTTTATTAAACAGAGGTATTAAAAGTTTGACACTCCTCCCATCCATCTTTCACAAACCATGGCTAACCGAATCCTTGGGTGCCTGCCAACAATCACATACCATGTAGGAGTGTCTATATTTTGGGAGATGTATGTTAAAGTCAACGAATGGTAAAAACAAAATACAGTACGTCACAAGCCAACTAGATTCACCATAGCGGCTCCCATGTGAAGGACGCATCGGGGTAGAAGGTCATCCCTCTTTCTCTTTTGTTTACACAATTATGCTTTGACTGATAAATCAGGGGAAAAAATAGTGAAGAGATTTTGTGTGTATTAATTTGGGGCTGGGAACCCCGCTGCCAGCTCTTCTATCATTTGGATAAGCGGATGAAGCCACTAGTCCAGGGTGTGAAATCCAATCAACAAGTGAGATAAAGATTCTCTATTGACGTCCTCATGAGCAAAAACAGGAACATAAAGTAGGAGTAATTTTGAAAGTTTTAAAGGTAACACATGAGCAATTTACTTGGAGTGGCAGTTAAATACCACATGTAGGTACGTATGGTGGACACAGTGGGAAAAACTTTGATTTAACAGAGTTGGATGCACGAGTAGAGATCATATTCAGTACAGGTGGAGGCTAGCAGAAGACTGGGAGCGACAAATCAAGAGAGAATAAGAGCCATAATCATGCATAGCGACATAAGCATCATTAATTAAAGCATAAGAATTATCATAGTTCAAAAACTAAGTGGTCATGGAGGCTATTCGTGACTGGTTGATAGTCATAAACATGGTGTGAGCATGCGCCAAGTCAACCGAATAAAACATTCGAAAGAGAATACCAAAAATTTATGCTTCCTTATGAAAAGAACAGCTCATGAATCTTTAATGACATATTAAACACTCTCAGCTATTATAGTCTATTCATGCTACTCAACATCACAAGTCTTTAGAACTAAAATAACATTTAGCATGACGTGAAAACGTTCGACCAACAGTCTATACAAGCTTCTACTTGCACCAGTATAAATTCTACTTTAAACAGCAGTTTCGTTCTCCCAACAAGCACGATACATAATCTGTTTTAACAAAAACTCTCTAAATGCTACAGAAAGCAAACATGATAGTACTCACATAATACTACTAAAACTAACAGCTCTAATAAGATATGTATGCAAAACAGGAGCTAAATAAATTCAGCAGCCAGAGAGAGATTAAGAATACAAAGTATTCTCATGAAAAAGCGAAGCGTGTCAGTCTCCAATAAAAGAATTCCGGGGTCCAACCAAGATTATTGAAAAATTAAAAACAAACTAAAAGAAAAAATAAAAGACGCTCCAAGTAAAGCACATAAGATGTGACCGAATAAAAATATAGTTTCACTAGAAGTGACCTAATAATTTGTTGATGAAGAAGGGGATGCCTTGGACGCTTGAGTATTCTTGGAATTTGCCGCGATGTACCACCGGGGCATCCCCAAGCTTAGGATTTTCACTCTTCTTAATCACATCATATCATCCTCTTCTCCTTACCCTTGAAAACTTCCTTCACACCAAACTTCTCACAATCTTCATTAGCAACGTTAGTGCAATAGAAATAATAAATTCACATGGTTCAGTTTCAACACATGTATAACACTAAAAGCACATTAGATTCTGTCACAACTTCTTTTAAAACTCTTTTTCTCAAAAGAACACCAAAAGAAAGAGATTAAGATGCAAATGTAATTATTGGCAGAAATCTGTCAAAACAGGTTAGCAGGTAAATATGATTTTTTTTGAAAATCTTCTGTTGCTCAAATAAAAAAGTGGTCAACTAAGAAAAGTTGTGTATACAGCCCAGGATTACGCACAAAAAAACTCAGGTAATTTTGAATTTTCTGTGATTTTATACGGAATAAACAGTGGACAGCAGAAATCTGTTTCCTGAGCAGAAGTCCGAAATATAGCCTCAACTTTCCACTAGAGGCTTTACTTGGCTCAACAAAAACTCAAAAGAAAAGATACATCGGGGTTGATAAGGAAATAGAAATCAGCCAGGTGCAAATAACACGAAAGAAAACGAAGGAAAACGGGTTGAAAAAAGCGAAATAAAACGGGTTGCCTCCCGGTAGCGCTTTTCTTTAACGCCTTTCAGCTAGGCATAGAAAAGGGCACCTCAAGTATTTTCAAGTGAGGAATTCAAATCAAGATTTGTAAATTATTTAATAATGCATTGTATTTTATTTAAGTGAGTTTCAGAGGTTCCTCTCTTAGTACTTTTAGACTTACTATCTTCATCAAATAAATTCTCAGGAACAATCCAATCAAACTTCTTTTCATGGGCTTCGTGCAGTGCCACTAATTTAAAGGGGATTGGTATTTTATCCTCGTTTTCATTATTAGATTCAGTTTTTTCTAAAGCACCAATAATGTCGACACATTAACCAAGCATATTGAAATGATCAAAGACTTTTCTAGCTTCTATAGCAACATCTCCAAATTCTTTAAGCATAGTTTCTAAGATGAAGTTTCTTTTCTCAACATCTTCAATGTTACTAAAGTTGAGGAACATATGTTGTATTATGGGATGGAGGTTAACAAACCTAGCTTCTAGCATGTGAACTAAAGAAGTTGCAGCATTCTCGTAACTGGGAGCAAGTTCTACTATGGATTTTTCCTCAAAGTTATCATGCTTACTAACATGATCAAAGAATTCTTTGATAGTGTCCTTTCCAAGTATAGAACCACTTCCTACCGGGAAATATTTCAAGGTAAACTTAGGGAACAACATGATGAGAAATAACAACGTAGAGACAAAAATAACAACTATAATGAGAACTTATTTTTTGTGTTTTTGATAAAGAGAAACAGAACAAGACAAAAATAAAAACAAAGCAATAAACAAAATAAAGAGGTTGAGAGTGAGAGACTCCCCTTGCCAGAAGACTTCCTTCCCCCCAGCAACGGCGCCAGAAAAAGTCCTTGATGGTGCAGATCTTGCACTCGTTGGGATACCCCAAGAGGAGGGTGTGATGAGCACAGCGGTAGGAGTTTTCCCCTTAATTAAGAACCAAGGTTATCAATCCAGTAGGAGAAAGAGGACCTTCGGAAGGTTGATGCCACTAACGGTGGTGATGGCTCACCGGTGTCAGCAACAACGTGGAACCTGCACACAACACAACCGAAATACTTTTCCCCAGCGGTACAGTGAGGTTGTCAATCTCACTGGTCTTGCTGAAAACAAAGATTAGACGTATAGTGTGGAAAATAATGTATGCTTGCAGTAAGTAAAGAAAGCAGGAAATTGTGGTGGTTTGTTTTAACAATGTAGGAAAATGGACCGGGGTTCATAGGTTCACTAGTGGTGTCTCTCCATAAAAGATAGCATGCTGGGTGAACAGATTACAGCTGGGAATTGACAAATAAAGGTTGCACAGTAGTGCACATTCATGACATGATGACTACTATGATATTTAGTGCGGGCATTACAACAATATACATAGACCGTAATCCAACTGCATCTATGACTAATAATCCACACTCAGGTTATCATTTTTACCCCCTTAGGTATTAAGTTGCAAGCAACAGATAACTGCATTAAACAAAGTGTGTAATGTAAGCAATGATTATGCACGCGGGCACTCTCACCGCTGTTTTATCCCTAATGGCAACAACACATCCTCCCCCTTCATGTTTCCGTCACTCGAGCAAGGAAGCAAGGAGTGATGAACCCACTATCAAGCATAAATACTCCCTCTTGGAGTCACTAGCAACTACTTGGCCAGAGCAACCACTAGCAAAGGAAAGCATGCAAGATCACAAATAACATATGCAATAAAGACTATAGTCAACTTGGCATAAGTTCAATATTCATCGGATCCCAGCAAACACAGCACATAGAGTTACATAAGATCAATCTCGATCATGTTAGGCAGCTCACGAGATCTAAACATGGAGGCATATGAGGAGAAGACAACCATATAACTACTGCTATGGACCCGTACTCCAAGGATGAACTACTCACGCATCACTCCGGAGGAGGGCATGGTGATGGAGAGGCCTCCGGTGATGATTTCCTCTCCGGCATGGTGCCAGAAACAGCTTCAGAACCCACCCTGATCTAGGGTTGATGGTGACGGCGGCTGCGGAACTTTTCGGGGATATTTGATCACGTGTTTAGGGTTTTCCATCTAGGGGAATTAAATAGGCGAAAGGGCAGAGGCGGTGGAGCTCTCGGGGCCCCACACCCTGGCGCGGCCAAGGGGGGCGCCATCCCATGGTGTGGGCCCCCTGATGCCCCTCTTCGTCTCCTCTTCGGTCTTCTGGATGCTTCCACAGAAAATAGGCACTTAGGGCTTTGTGGGGTCCAATTCGGAGAATGTTTCCAGAACAACTTTTCTGAAACCAAAAACAGCAGAAAACAGGGAACTGGCACTTGGCATCTTGTTAATAGGTTAGTCCCAGAAAACGTGTAAAAATGACATAATGAAGGGAGAAAACATGTAGCAAATGGCATAATATCATCATGGAGCATCAGAAATTATAGATACGTTGGAGATGTATCAGCCACCACGACCTCGACCACACCAGCTCTACCGACAACCCCCCACCCTGGCTCATGTACTCTGGCACCACGGACGATCTCACTAGCCACCTCGAGCGTCTCTAGGTTCATGATCGCTACGGTGGCAAGGATCAAGTGCACGTAGCAAATGGTGCAGGTTTGTCAATCTCGCATATTGGTCACTCATGTTTAGCCGGTTCTTCCCTCTATCTGAAAACTATTCTTCATGTTCCCAACATTAGCAAAAATCTACTCTCCGTTTATCGTCTTGTTTCACATAATGATGTTTTTTTGAGTTTCACCGTCATTTTTCTGTGTTAAGGACAAAGCCACGAGGAAGGTCCTTCTTCACGGTAGAAGTCAGGGCAGACTCTACCCCATCCTGTTTCATCGAGCTTCGCCACCTCCACCACCGTGTCATGCCCTCTCCGCCTCCAAGGTGTCCTCCACTCAGTGGCATCAACGCCTCGGTCATTGATACGTCTCCAACGTATCTATAATTTCTAATGCTCCATGATAATATTATGCCAATTGCTACATATTTTCCTTTCTTTAGAGAATTTTTACATGTTTTCCGGGACTAACCTATTAACAAGATGCCAAATGCCAGTTCCATGTTTTTTGCTGTTTTTTTTCCAGAAAAGTTGTTCTGGAAATATTCTCGGAATTGGACCCCACAAAGCCCGAAGTGCCTATTTTCACCAGAAGCATCCAGAAGACCGAAGAGGAGTCGAATAAGGGCACCAGGGGGCCCACACCATGGGGTGGTGCGCGCCCCCTTAGCCGCACCAGGGGGTGGTGTGGGGCCCCCAGGGCTCCACCGCCTCTGCCCTTTCGCCTATTTATTTCCCCCGGATGGAAAACCTTAGATACCTGATTAAATATCCCCGAAAAGTTCTGCAGCCGCCGTCATCGTCAACCCTAGATCAGGGGGTTCTGAAGCTGTCTCCGGCACCCTGCCGGAGAGGAAATCATCACCGGAGGCCTCTTCATCACCATGCCTGCCTCCGGAGTGATGCGTGAGTAGTTCATCCTTGGACTACGGGTCCGTAGCAGTAGCTAGATGGTTGTCTCCTCCTCATATGCCTCCATGTTTAGATCTCATGAGCTGCCTAACATGATCGAGATTGATCTTATGTAACTCTATGTGTTGTGTTTGCTGGGATCCGATGAATATTGAATTTATGCCAAGTTGATTATAGTCTTTATTTCATATGCTATTTGTGATCTTGCATGCTGTAACACCCGGGGGATTTTCCCCCAACTAGAATTGTTTGCTTTTCTTTCTCATGGCATTGAATCACATGCATCAATTGCACCTTGGTTTGCAAATCAATTCAAAAACAAAACAAAAATTCAAATCAATCTAAATTTCCAAAACAATGCACCTGTGTTTTCAAACTCAAATTGTTTTTCAATAAAAATTGAATTGGAATTAATATTTGCTTGATTAAATAAGTCCCCTTTTATTAAAACCCTAATCCCATTCAAATTCAAATCTCGAACAAATTGTGCAATTTGAATATTTTTTGGAAACAAAATAGCATGCAACTGGGCATTTGCAATAATGAACCCATAAAAATTGTCCCCATAATTTTTGAACTCCAAAAAACCCCTTTATTTTCCCTCTTTTCTCTTTCTACAAAAAAAAAGAAAAAAGAAATAAAAAACAGAGCTGGGGGAGGCAGGCTATTGGCCCACCTACAACCCCAGCCCAACTCGCAGTAGCCCAGCCCACCTCCACTACCTTCTTCTCCGTACGGACACGCACGCAGGAGAGCGTTCCCCTCCTGTCGCTGTCGACATCCGCTCCATGGACCCCTCCTCCACCTGCTCCCCCCCACCTTAAAGCCCCCTCCCCTCCAAACCCTAGCCCCTCTTTCCTCCTTGCCGCCGCCCTCTTCTCTTCCTCATGTTCTTTTCCTTATCTGAAACTTCTGAATCGAGAGAAAAGCTGGATGCGCCCAACAGTTGCCCCGCAGCCACGCAGCTCCGCTCATCGAGCTAGGTGCGGGAATGGATCCGCTGACGTCCTCCCGCCATCTCTACACCCAAGAACAGGAGCCGAAGTTGCCCGAGACGTCACCGACGAGCTCTTCTTTCTCCTCCGACGTCGCCTAGTTCCTCTCCTCTACGTCTACGTCCTCCCGAGTTTCCCTGCTTCGACTACAGCCCCTCGGTGAGTTCTCCCGTCCTTCGGGACATCTCTCCGCGTTCCTCCTTTTGCTCTGGGTACTCTCCATCGAGAAGCACCATCCTCTGTGCTCAGGTCGTCGCAGATTCTGGGCATGTGATGATCTCCGTCCCGTGCAGCGCACTGCTTTGCTTCAGTTTCGTCAGGAAAAATCCGCGCCCAGACACTTCATTTTGTGTTAGATCTGTATGCATTCACAACCAGGCACACAGCCCAGTGGCTAGACCACCGAACCGCGCGGGGGAGACCCAGGTTCGATCCCCCCTCCGGCCGAATAAAGGCCTCCCTTTTTTTCGTTTATTCCGCGCGCTCAGCGGCCCCACCGGTCAGCGACCGTGGTGGTTGACGTGGATCCACCCATGCCTCGCTGGCGCCCTCGGGCCCGCGCGTCAGCCGCAGGGGCTGGCTCAGTCCCCGGTGAGAAAACTCTCCAGATCTAGATCTGGATCCGCACTTTGCAGCCAGGCCCCTAGCCTTTTCTGGTTCTGCACAGAAGCCCCTCCACGCACTGTTTCCTTCAAAGCAGACCCCTGTATTTTGGCAGAATAGCCCCTAAACTTCTTTTGCCCATATCTTTCAAACCACAACTCCAAATAATTCAAACTTTATATGTATTCCATGCTAAATTAAATTCTCTACATGTTTAAACCATTTGTATACTGTTTTGAACATTTCAAATGGTTTCAAAAATTCAAATTCAAAAAACTCTTTCAAATTTGGTCAAACTCATAACTAATTCAAATTTAATTCAAATGGCACATATAAAATATGTTTTCCATCCCATTTTTTCATGAACTTTGCAAATATCAACTTTGTTTTCTGTTTTAAATAAGTTAAATTGCTGAAAACAACTATTTCTTAATTAATGCATTTAAAATTGTCAATTTAATAACTTGCTCATCTAAAATCCAAATTCAACAAATGAAATATGCATTCCATCTAAAATTTTGTGTTCTTTCCAAATATAAATTCTGTATCTATTTTGAACATTTAAAATTGGTGAAAACAACAAATGTTTGTTTAAATCATTTAAAATGCCAAAGTTCATAACTTAATAAATAAAATTCCAAACTTGGTAAACAACATATCAAACTGAAGCTATTGTTGTTTTCTTATTGTTTTCATCATCCATGCATCATTCTAATCAACTTTCACATGATGGTTATTTGTAGATCATTTAATTCAACATTAATTCATGGGCTTTTCCATATGCAATCCAAATTGCATATGGGCCCATTTAAATATGTTTACCATGTCAACTAGTTTATCTTTGATGCACCCTTTAACTTGTCATGCATCCATATCTTGATCATGCTGGATCTTTTGCCGTAGAAGTAATTGTTGCATCCGGTGTTTGTTCTAGTTCGTTGCTTCTTCGCGGATAGGACGTTGAGATGATGTGAGCAACGACAAGTTTGGATGTACCTCTACTTGCTGGATTCCAGGCAAGTATACTCACTTGCTACCTATGGCTGCCTTTCATCACTTGTTACCGATCCTTCCCGTTGCCTTTATTCTGGCCTTATGATTCGATGCTTGTGTCTCGATCCTATAATATGTTTACCTTGCAGCCATGATATAGCCTTCCTTCCACTTCCTATCAACTGTTGTTTGTTTACCTTGTTGGCCCTCGTGTCGTAGTTGCATGCTTAGTGTTGTTTGTGCTCGAGTCTTGTTGTCCTTTGTCGTATCACCTGTTTAGTTTGATAGTTGGGTTTCAACTTAATCAACAACATGTTAATGCTTGGGGTAATAATAATTGATGATAAGGCACCGGCAGGAGGCCCGGCGTGGTTTTGAGGCCTGCTAGTGTCGAACTTAATTAGGAAAAGGGTCTTGTCCTCCGATCCATGATGAGCGCACTAACCGCATGTGGGAAGCGAGTATGGGCGCCCCCCGCAAGTTTGATTTGATTCGCATCTCGTCCAAATCGCCACACTTAGTTCGGGCTTTCCATTTGATGCATGCATATGCAGGTGCGAGCCCTTGGCGCCAGGGTGGAACTTTTGTAGTCGGCATTTAGGGCGGCGTGGTCTTCCAGTGCTATGAGGGTCCCCCTTTTCTTCGTGGGGGCTCGATTAGCCGCGCACGCACAGCACGTGGTTCTTTGGGCTTGATACGAAGAAGATTTGGGTTGTGTTGAGTGGCCTGCTTGGTGGGTTTGCTCCCCGCCTGGCGGGTCATTCTTACGTGTACGGCCAAATTGGTGCATCCCTACAGGGTTAAATCTTCTCGAGAAGCCGTGTTGTCTGCGGTTATGGATGACTTGGTGAAAGTGTTGGCTAACAAGTACTCAGACAACTTACACTTAACGATGATAACTTGACTAGTAATATAGATTACCTCCACCATAAAAATGAATGTCACCTTAATCAACAGTGTGAGTTTCCTTGGGTTGCTTCCTTAGTAGGGGGTAACACTGGATGGGTATTGTTTGGTGAGTAGTTATAGTTGGTTTTGTCGCGCTATCTTATCCCTTTATTTTAGCCGGATGTTGCAGTACGTCTTTGTAGTTACTTAGTGCAGCCCGCTGCCGCTTCTTTGCAATAATCCCTTCCTCCCGTTGTACCCAAAGTATTTGTATCTTGTGATGATTGGTTACGCTGGTATCTTGTGAGTATGGTTTATCCACTTGCCAGTACTTAATAGTACTGACCCACGAATCCATTTCGTGGCTGCATATTCCACATTGCAGTCAACAGGTTTGAAGTCTGACGACGTTAGCTTGGGAATCCCTCCGGCTTGGCCTGGGCAGGGATTGGACGCCATCGGTTATCTTCAGGACTCTTAGTCCAATTTGTATCTTGTCCGTAGTCGGACACTATGTTGTTTCTTCCGCTGTTATTTGGATCTTTGTATTGTATCAGTTGTATCCTTGACTCGTTTGAGTCGTATACCTCCTCTGTTGTTGTTGTGGATTATTCGTGAACTGTTGTAATGTTATCACAAGTGGCAACCTGGAATCGGTTATTATGTGGATTTTGGCGGAAATGCTGAAATCCGCATAGTGCCCGATCTCGGGGCGTCACACATGCTTTCCGTTGCTAGTGGTTTCTTATGCCAGGTAGTTGCTAGTGACTCCAAGAGGGAGTATTTATGCTCGATAGTGGGTTCATGCCTCCTTTTCGCCTGTGCTCGAGTGACAAAAACATGACGGGGGGATGTGATGTTGCCACTAGGGAGAAAACAGCGGTGAGAGTGCCCGCGTGTACAATCATTGCTTACATTACACACTTTGTTTAATGCAATTATCTATTGCTTGCAACTTAATACCTAAGGGGGTTCAGATGATAACCTGAGGGTGGATTATTAGTCATAGATGCAGTTGGATTACGGTCTATGTATATTGTTGTAATGCCCGCACTAAATATCATAGTAGTCATCATGTCATGAATGTGCACTACGGTGCAACCTTTATTTGTCAATTGCCCAGCTGTAATTTGTTCACCCAGCATGCTATCTTTTACGGAGAGACACCACTAGTGACCCTATGAACTCCGGACCATTTTCTTACACTGTTAAACAAACATCTACAATTTCCTGCTTTCTTTACTTACTGCAAGCTGATGGCTAGGTTGAGACTCCAAGTGCAGAGTGTGTAGCTAGTGGCAAGCCTTCTTCCCCACGAGGGTGACTCGAGGGTTTATATCGAACTCTTGGGGAGCCAGTATTTCAGCAGTTCTCTTCCAAGCTTCCTCCAGGATCCTACAAAAAAGTAGAGAATTTTGTGCCCTCAACCTCACCAAGTGGTTGTCAAGCACAAGGTGTGAGACTTCTAAATTGCAATGCAAAACTGAAAGTAAATGTGCAATAATTAAATCTATTACTAAATGCAAATGAGAAAATAAATATGCAATGTATTGTTTTTGTATTTTTGTGATGCAAGTGATGATGGAGATAATGTAAATTCGAATTGGAGATGCAAGTAAAGTAAAGTGCAAGTAAAGTAACTAGAGTGTTTTCTTATATTTAAAATAGGACCGGGGTTCATGGTTTCACACTTGCATTCTCTCAAATAAAGTGGTAGACGGTGGACATAAAGAACTACATGTGAGATTACAATAACATGTTTAACATTGAGTACTTTCATATGGGCATCACGTCCTAGAATAGAAATCTCTACGGTCATATTGATCCGTCTTATACTCCACCAATATGTGAAATAAATCATAACACCTCGATAATTAAGGAAAAACCAGAGTATAGCTTTAAGCAATGTGACATGAAGTTGAAGTAAGAACTTGCTAGATCTAGTCATGGAGATTGATTAGTGTCACTTCAAATCCCCGGTAACAAGGTACTCCTTTTTATCCCTAGTGAGGTAACTAAGAAAGGTTTAACAAAACCTAAGTGGATCGCTGAACTTCTGTCACTTTCACAGCACTAGCCACCCCCCGTTACTCCAACTAATGCACCCATCACCCCACACACGCTCTCAAGAACTAGATTGATCAAAGCTAGCAAATAAGAACGGGGTACATAAGATACATCTACTCAAATAACTCAAGAGAAACAATTGCAATCTCAGATTCAATAACTCATAGAAAAGATCCACCACATAGGAATTACAATGGTGCCCGTAATCATGTGAGGCAGCTCATACGGATCTAATTAGTGAAGCACATAGAGAGAGAGATACAAGTGATACTTCCACAAACCCATAGCCCTGGGGTGGACTACTCCCTCTTCATGGAGATGTCGATGGAGATGACGTTGGAGGGGTAGGAGATCACACCGGCGGCGCCCCGCCGGAGTTTTCCCCCTCCAATCTGGAACTTCTGGTCTCTGTTTCGGTGTTTCGGTGTTTCGGCGGCGCTCTTCTCCGTAAGGGTACGGGGGACCCTTTTTATAGTCGTTTTTAGGTCAAGACGGAGTCGGTAAGTCGAAGATGGAAGGAATTGGGCCCACAGGGGCCAAAAGGGGGCCTCTCACGCGGCCAAGGAATCTGGCCACGTGGAGGGTCCTCTTTTGGGCCTCCTTGCCCAATTCTCGTGGATCCTTCGCCCGCAAGTATTCTCCTTCCAAAAAAATGACCCCCGCAGATTTTCAGGTGATTTCGCGGAAGTTTGCCCCCTGAAACGTCAAAAATATAGAAAACGGGGTTTCTGACAGGCAGGGTTAATTCCATAAAAGTTGGGGAATTTGTAATTTAACCCCAAAATACTATAAAACATTGAATTATACCCTTATATGATGCAATATGTAATACAAAACCATGTGAAAATATGCAAAATTCATCTATGCATTTTACATGCATCAACATCCCCAAGCTTAACCCATGCTCGTCCTCGAGTATGAAGGTGATAAAACTAAGATGGGTTTTGCATATTGAAACAATCATGGGATATCAAGGAGGATTATTCATGCTACATATAATCAAATGATTAATACTAGAAATGAGTAGCAATATACAATTCATGTTGTAAGAAATATCAAATATGCAAGCAAAGATGCTTCATGAAAGTTCACAAAGTGTATAATGAAATAAAAGCACTATGGACCAAATGCATACACAAAATGAAAAATAAAATCCTATATTGGTCAAAGAATAGCATAATGGAGAATAGAAAATATGGTGGACACTTTGGAGAAAATTGAGTAGAGGTAAAACATGATCAAGTCTTATTTAGCCTCTAAATTATTCAACTAAAATTACTAATTGAAATGTGGTATCCATTGATCTAGGACTCTCATTGCCCCTTTATCACTAGCATCTTAAAATTGTGAGTATTGAAGTAATGAGAATGACAAGGTGGTTGAAAGCCTCCCGTGAGTGTGAAAACCTACTCCATGATTACTCAACTTAAGATTCCTAATAAGCTTTGTAAAATCATAATAAGTATTAATGACATCATAGAGAACCGCAAAGAGGTACCTCTTGCCCCATGACATGGAAACAAGCCCATGTTACAATGACAACATGAACAAACGGAGTAGACTCATCATCCTTTTTATTTTCATTCACTATTATGCATAGCTTCTTATTTTATTATAGGATGTGTTGTAGAGTCACTCAAGCTGTAAGTAAATTTCCACCATGATAAAGCATGGCTTGGGTTAGCGGCCCAATGCGTTTCTCTAGTCATATAGATACTTACTCATCAAAACTTACTATTCCTCTATTTCATTTCGGCATGGCAGGAGTCCAAAAACAAAAGTACATGATATCAACCAAATGTAAATTTTTTGTGCAATGTTGAAAGCTTTCCGGTGATACACGTTTATAGCTTGCTCCCAACCACACACTTGTCAAACGCAAAACTTGTGGCTCCCATTATTGGGTCATGTTTATTAGATGCATAAAAAGTAAAGTGTGCCTTCAAAAGTTCGTGAGAGTCCTATCCCAAGTTCAACCCATGACAATTAATAAAGTGAATATCTTAATTTAGAACATAAATAACACAATAACATGGTGAACATACTCGGAATAGCAATGAAGCTAATGGGAAGATATGGTGGACTCACTGGAAATACTTGGCTGAGGAGTGTTGGAAACAAGTTTTTACTTGTTGGAGTTTTTAAATTTTTGGCTAGCAAGAGGGAGATAGTTGACCAGCTACTATGCATGAATATGTCCATAGAACTACTCATTTCATGACAAACTAAATAAACCAGCAATTAACATCAAGGACATGAATAAGAGATAGCTCAAGACAACATTATTGCAAATTTCTACACATAAAAAGCCTATAAATCATGCAAACATATGTAGCTCTTCAAATCAACCATGGCATCCCTATTCCAATTCATAATACTAGCATCCAATACATTCCAACACCAAACTCCATTAGGCTCAATATCATATAAAATGATGGTGGTGGTCTTATCAAAACAAAAATAAAAATAAAAACTAGACGCTTCAAGTCTCTACGATAAATGCTTTGCTTAGAAAAACAGAAACTAGACGTGTGCTAACCAAAAGAGTGTAGCTCCAGTGGGGTGTTCATCACATCCCCAAGCTTATGGCTTTCACCATTCTTGGATGTCTTGAGGCGCAGCTCCTCTATTCCCTGTGAAAAAACTTCACAAAACATGTTTCTCCCATTCTTTTTCTGTGGGGTGAGATTAGCAAGGACAAACAAATCACATGCTTGCTGTGCAAAATTCCAAATCAAATGCTTCAGTAGATAGAAAATAAGGTTCATTATGTTGTATGTTCACTCTCTTGCTTGAAAGAATCATGGAAATTCGATTCCCATGCCCAAAGAGTGCATAAAACAAAAGAAGGCAGAATCTGTCCAGAAAAGCAACAGCAGCATAACGAACGTTTTTACCTAAGCTAGACTCATCAAAAACTTAAGCCAATTTTTGTGCTTACAGAGGATGAAAAGTTGCAGAACATACTAAAATATTAGCTCAATCTGACATACCAATAAAAAACGTAAAATAATACGGTGAGAAGACTCGTGCTGAAACAGAAATTTCATGCACTAGGATAGCAACTTATAAGTCCAAATGGGTTTGACTTGACTCTTTATTGAAAACTCCAGAATTAAAACAAAAAAACTAATCTCTTGAGACAGCAAGAGTACACTAGGAAAATCCAAACAAAAACAACCGGGTTGCCTCCCGTAAAGCGTTTTCTTTATAGCCATATAGCTAGGCTTTACTTACTTGATAATCAAGAGGGATAAAGCTCATGAGGGAGCTTGTTCTTCAGCGTGCCCCTCTTCCTTGGGAAGTGCTCCATACTTTTCTTGTGAGGGAACTGAAACTTGACATTCCCTTCCTTGGATTCTATGATTGCACCTGTAGTACGAAGAAAAGGTCTACCCAAAATAATAGGACTAGGGGATTTATCCCCCATATCCATAATAATGAAATCAACGGGTACAAAAGTCATGTGCAATTCAATCATAACATCTTTTACTTGTCCTATAGCATGTTTAGTAGAGTTATCAGAAAGTACAAATTCACTTGAGCACTTTTCTAAATTTTCTAGTTCTAGCAATTCATATAATTCTTTAGAGAGTACCGATACACTAGAACCTAGATCTAACATAGCATGGTGAATTTCTTTTCCAATTGAAACTAGCACCTTGGGGATCCATCCATCCCCAAGCTTAGGAGGTATCATGGCCTCATTCTTGTACCTAGCAATTTTTTTCTTGCAAGACATGATTAGCAATATAAGATCCAAAGCCAGGTTGATTAACATTTATAGTGGGATCACTAGCAAATTTTTGTAGAGTAGCAATAAGTTCGTGCAAGCTACTTTTTTATAAATCAATCAATGGATCCTTAATTTCAGTAAGCATCATAATTTCCTCTACTTTACTCTCTAATTTAGCTAGCATGCTTGATTCATGAGGACTAATTTCATCTTTGCTAGCAAGATAAGACATATATGGAAGTAAATATTCAGGGTACTTCACTATTTCATTCAAAGTTTCTTCTAAGCTAGTAGGGACATGCTCACTTGTATTCTCAGCAATATGATCAATATTTTCAATAATAGGAGCAGCAATAGTAATAGAATTCATTCCTACACTAGGTTGTGCTTGTGGCTTTCCTGCTGACATGCTTAATAGAGTTGCTTGATTATCAGCTAATTTTGACAATGCTTTATCTAAATTGGAAGATTGAAGTTGCAATCCTTTAATATCACTATTAATGGATGCAATAGACTTATTTAACTCACGTATCATAGCATTGTGACTAGCAACTTGTTCCATAAGCAATTTATTAGATTCAGAAATTTCACTAGAAGGCTTCCACTTATTTTCATTAGCATTAGGATATGGAATAAAAGGTTTATTTGGCACATAAGGAGGTTTACTATATGAATTGTAAGCATTACCAAAACCATTGCTACCATAATTCCTAAAAAAATTAACATCCACACTTTCAGAATTACTACCAACTAGCTCCTGCAAAGGCACATTCTCCATATTTTGTTTATTAATAAAAGCAAGAATAGTGTCAATTTTAGAAGACAAATCATTGGTTTCTTCAATTGAGTTTATTTTCTTAGTGGGATTGGGTGCTATTTCAGTATTCCATTGACTATAATTTTGCAATATGCTTTCTAATATGCTCTTAGCCTCACCTACAGTTTTACTCATAAAGGCACCTCCAGCAGCAGAATCAAGTATATTTCTAGACATGTAGTTTAGACCATTATAAAAAGAGTGTAGTATGGTCCATTCATTTACTCAATGTGATTGGCATGTTCTAAGCATTAATTTAATTCTATCCCATGCCATGGCTACATGTTCATTATCATTTTGCCTAAATGAGAGGATATTATTCCTATTTTGCAAAATTTTAACGGGAGGATAATATTTCTTAATGAAACCTTCTTTTAAATCATCCCAAGACTTTATACTAGCTGTAGGTAGTGAAAGTAACCATTCTTTAGCCTTTCCTCTAAGTGAAAAAGGAAATAATTTCAGTTTTAAAACACTACTTTCCACATTTTTTAATTTTTGCATATCACATATTTTCATGAAATCATGAAGATGCATAGAGGCATCCTCCATAGCACTACCACCAAATTGCTCTCTAGTAATTAAATTCAGTAAACTAGGACTTACTTCATAGCTTTCAACTTGTATTTCAGGTGTAGTAATTGGCCTAGCAATGAATTGGTCATTGGGTGTATTTGTGTAGTCACTTAATTTAGTTCTATCACCCATTTTAACAGTTTTTATGTAGTTTTTAATTTTTTATGCAAAACAAAAGTAAAGTAACTAAGCAAATTCAAAATACTAAAATAAACTAGATAACTAAATGCAAAACTAAAATGCAAACTAGAATAAAATATGCAAGACAAAACAAAAACAAGAACAAAAACAAAACAAAAACAAAAACAAGAAACAAAACAATCTACTTGAAAGAAGGTGGAGATAGAAAGGACGGTACTCACGTAGGTGCAACCACCCCAAGCTTAGGTGTTTGCACACCTTGCTGGTGATGAAGACTTCTTGTGAGCTCCCTTGGACAACTCCTTCACCTATGGCTCCCCGGCAACGGCGCCAGAAAAACGCTTGATGGCTAGGTTGAGACTCCAAGTGCAGAGTGTGTTGCTAGTGGCAAGCCTTCTTCCCCACGAGGGTGACTCGAGGGTTTATATCGAACTCTTGGGGAGCCAGTATTTCAGAAGTTGTCTTCCAAGCTTCCTCCAGGATCCTGCAAACAAGTAGAGAATTTTGTGCCCTCAACCTCACCAAGTGGTTGTCAAGCACAAGGTGTGAGACTTCTAAATTGCAATGCAAAACTGAAAGTAAATGTGCAATAATTAAATCTACTACTAAATGCAAATGAGAAAATAAATATGTAATGGATTGTTTTTGTATTTTTGTGATGCAAGTGATGATGGAGATAATGTAAATTCGAATTGGAGATGCAAGTAAAGTAACTAGAGTGTTTTCTTATATTTAAAATAGGACCGGGGTTCATGGTTTCACACTTGCATTCTCTCAAATAAAGTGGTAGATGGTCGACATAAAGAACTACATGTGAGATTACAATAACATGTTTAACATTGAGTACTTTCATATGGGCATCACGTCCTAGCATAGAGATCTCTACGGTCATATTGATCCCTCTTATACTCCACCAAGATGCGAAATAAATCATAACACCTCGATAATTAAGGAAAAACCAGAGTATAGCTTTAAGCAATGTGACATGAAGTTGAAGTAAGAACTTGCTAGATCTAGTCATGGAGATTGATTAGTGTCACTTAAAATCCCCGGTAACAAGGTACTCCTTTTTATCCCTAGTGAGGTAACTAAGAAAGGTTTAACAAAACCTAAGTGGATCGCTGAACTTCTGTCACTTTCACAGCACTAGCCACCCCCCCGTTACTCCAACTAATGCACCCATCACCCCACACACGCTCTCAAGAACTAGATTGATCAAAGCTAGCAAATAAGAACGGGGTACATAAGATACATCTACTCAAATAACTCAAGAGAAACAATTGCAATCTCTTCAATAACTCATAGAAAAGATCCACCACTTAGGAATTACAACGGTGCCCGTAATCATGTGAGGCAGCTCATACGGATCTAATTAGTGAAGCACATAGAGAGAGAGAGATACAAGTGCTACTTCCACAAACCCATAGCCCTGGGGTGGACTACTCTCTCTTCATGGAGATGTCGATGGAGATGACGTTGGAGGGGTAGGAGATCACACCGGCGGCGCCCCGCTGGAGTTTTCCCCCTCCAATCTGGAACTTCTGGTCTCTGTTTCGGTGTTTCGGTGTTTCGGCGATGATCTTCTCCGTAAGGGTACGGGGGACCCTTTTTATAGTCGGTTTTAGGTCAAGACGGATTCGGTAAGTCGAAGATGGAAGGAATTGGGGCCACAGGGGCCAAAAGGGGGCCTCTCACGCGGCCAAGGAATCTGGCCGCATGGAGGGTCCTCTTTTGGGCCTCCTTGCCCAATTCTCGTGGATCCTTCGCCCGCAAGTCTTCTCCTTCCAAAAAAATGACCCCCGCAGATTTTTAGGTGATTTCGCGGAAGTTTGCCCCCTGAAACGTCAAAAATATAGAAAATGGGGTTTCTGACAGGCATGGTTAATTCCATAAAAGTTGGGGGACTTTGTAATTTAACCCCAAAATACTATAAAACATTGAATTATGCCCTTATATGATGCAATATGTAATAGTAAACCATGTGAAAATATGCAAAATTCATCTATGCATTTTACATGCATCACAAGTATACACCATTTTCCACACTATACGTCTAATCTTTGTTTTCAGCAAGATCGGTGAGATTGACAACCTCATTGTATCGTTGGGACAAAGTATTTTGGTTGTGTTGTGTGCAGGTTCCACGTTGTTGCTGACACCGGTGAGGCGCCATCACCACCGTCAGTGGCATCAACCTTCTGAAGATCCTCTTTCTCCTACTGGATTGATAACCTTGGTTCTTGACTAAGCGGAAAACTCCTACCGCTGTGCTCATCACACCCTCCTCTTGGGGTATCCCAACGAGTGCAAGATCTGCAACATCAAGGACTTTTCTGGCGCTGTTGCCAGGGAGAAAGAAGTCTTTTGTCAAGGGGAGTCTCTCACTATCATCCTCTTTATTTTGTTTATTGTCTTGTTTTTATTTTTGTCTTGTTTTTCTTCTCTTTATCGAAAACACAAAAAAAAAATAGTTTACTTTATAGCTGTGATTTATTTGCTTGCTTTTATTTTGCTAAAATGAGTTCCTCTGAGAATACTAAGTTGTGTGACTTCACTAGCACAAACAACAATGATTTTATTTGCACACCTATTGCTCCACCTGCTCCTACTGCTGCTTTCTATGAAATTAAACCTGCTTTATTTAATCTTGTTATGAAAGAGCAATTCTCTGGTGTTAGTACTGATGATGTTGCTGCTCACCTTAATAATTTTGTTGAACTATGTGAGATGCAAAAATATAAAGATGTGGATGGGGATATTATTAAACTGAAATTATTCCTTTCTCTTTCAGAGGAAGAGCTAAAGAATGGTTGCTATCTTTGCCTAGAAATAGTATTGATTCATGGACTAAGTGTAAAGATGCTTTCATTGGAAAATATTATCATCCTGCTATGATTATATCCTTGAGAAGTGACATAATGAATTTTAAACAATTTTATAATGAGCATGTTGCTAAATCTTGGGAAAGAATGGAAACTATGGCGAAGAATTGTCCCACTCATGGACTGACTACTTGGATGATTATACAAACCTTTTATGCAGGACTGGATTTTTCCTCAAGGAACCTATTGGATTCAGCTGCTGGAGGTACCTTTATGTCCATCACCTTGGGAAATGCAACAAAGCTTCTTGATGATATGATGATAAATTATTCAGATTGGCACACTGAGAGAGCTCCACAAGGTAAGAAGGTAAATTCTGTCGAGGAAACGTCCTCTTTGAGTGAAAGGCTTGATGATATTATGTCTATGCTTGTTAATGGTAAAGCTCAAGTTGATCAAAATAATGTTCCTTTAGCCTCTTTGGTTGCTCAAGAAGAGCATGTTGATGTGAACTTTATTAGAAATAATAATTTTAACAACAATGCTTATAGAAATAATTTTGGTGGAAACAATTATGAGCCCTGTCCTCCTAATAGTGGTAGTGGTTATTCTTATGGTACATCTGGAATGCCTAGTGAGGAAAGGATTGTAGAAGTTGAAAAAGCAACTAAGAACTTTATGAAAATGCAGTATGAACAAAATAAGTTGTTTACAAAACTATGGAAGAACAATTTGCTATGTTGAGAACTATTAGCCAACAAATTGGAAATTTGAATAGAGAAATCTCTGGTGTCCAAGGTAAAATTTCAAGTGTTGAAATTAGTATTTCGGCCCTGTCAGAGGCACAATTTTCTTTGATAAATAAAATGGCTGCTAAAACTGAAACCATTGAAGATAATCCTTTTGCTGCAACCAATGCCATCCAAGTTCTAATTGATAATAATGTTAGGTTGATGGCTGAATTACGTGCTAGGTGGGAAAGAGAAGATGAATTGGCTAGAAAGAATAATATTGTTAAAGTTTGCACTATCACCACCACTAGTAAAACTGAAACTCCAAGTGCTAGTAAACCTCCTACTATCAATGGTAAAGTAGTTGGTGTTAACAAAGACTCCACCCCTTCAGTGAAACGTGCTAAATTGCCTCAAACTGCTGAAATTTTTAGAGATGTGGGAGATAATGGTCCCATTATTTTTGATGTTAATAATATTGATTTTGATGATTGCAATATCTCTAAAGTTATTATGTTCCTACAAAAGCTTGCTATAAGTCTCTATTCTAGTGCCATGAATATGGCCTTCACTAAACATATTATCAATGCTCTCATGAAAGTTAGGGAAGAAAAGCTAAAACTTGAAACATATATCCCTAGGAAATTAGATGATGGTTGGGAGACTATCATTAAGGTATAATTAAATGATTTTGATTTCAATGCTTTGTGTGATCTTGGTGGTATTATCTCTGTTATGCCTCAAAAGCTTTATGATATGCTTGATCTACCACCGTTGGAACACAGTTATTTGGATGTTCATTTTGCTGATAATGCTAAGAAGAAACCTCTTGGTAGAATTGATGATGTTCTTATTATGGTTAACAATAACATTGTCCCTGTTTATTTTGTTGTTATGAACATTGAATGCAATGCTTCTTGTCCTATTGTTTTGGGAAGTCCTTTTCTTAGAACTGTTGGTGCTGTTATTGATATGAAAGAAGAGAGTATTAAATACCAATTCCCACTAAAGAAAGGTATGGAACACTTTCCTAGAAAGAGGATGAAGCTAACTTTTGAATCTATTATTAGATCAAGTTATGATGTTGATGCTTCTTCACTTGAAAATACTTGAGTTGCTTTCTATGTCTAGCTGAAAGGCGTTAAAGAAAAGCGCTACCAGGAGACAACCCGTTTTATTTCTCTCTTTTCAACCCGTTTTCCTTCATTTTATTTTGTGTGATTTGCACCTGGGTGTTGTCTATTTCCTTAGCAACCCCGATGTATATTTTCTTTTGTGTTTTTGTTGAGCCAAGTAAATCCTCTAGTGGAAAGTTGAGGCTATATTTCGGATTTCTGCGCAGGAAACAGATTTCAGCTGTCCACTATTTATTCCGTATAAAATCACAGGAAATTCACAATGACCTAAGTTTTTTTGTGCGTAATCCTGTTCTGTATATGAAACTTTTCTTAGTTGACCACTTTTTGATTTGAGCAACAGAAGATTTTCTAAAAAAATTATCTTTACTTGCTGTCCTATTTTGACAGATTTCTGCCAATAATTGCATTTGCATCTTAATCTATTTCTTTTGGTGTTCTTTTGAGAAAAAGAGTTTTAAAAGAAGTTGTGACGGTAGCTAATGTGTTTTTTAGTGTTAGACTTGTGTTTAAACTTAACCATGTGAATTTATTATTTCGATTGCACTAATGTTGCTAATAAATATTGTGAGAAGTTTGGTGTGAAGGAAGTTTTCAAGGGTCAAGAGAAGAGGATGATATGACGTGATCAAGAAGAGTGAAGAGACTAAGATTGGGGATGCCCCGGTGGTACATCCCAGAAAATTCCAAGAAGAGTCAAGTGTCTAAGCTTGGGGATGCCCAAGGCATCCCCTTCTTCACCGACAAATTATAAGGTCACTTCTAGTGAAACTATATTTTTATTCGGTCACATCTTATGTGCTTTACTTGGAGCGTCTTTTATTTTTGCTTTCAGTTTGCTTTTATTTTTGCTTTAAGTTTGTTTTTATTTTTGCAATAAGCTTGGTTGGACCCAGCATTCTTTTATTGGAGAGTGACACGCTCCCCTTTTTCATGGGAACACTTTGTATTCTTAATCTTTGTCTGGCTGCTGCATTTATTTAGCTCCTGTTTTGCATGCATCTCTTAAAAGTTTTAGTAGTGTTATGTGAGTAATATCATGTTTGCTTTCTGTATCATAAAGAGTAATTTTCTTAAAACATATTATGTATGGTGCTTGTTGGGAGAAGAAATTGTTGTTTAAAGTAGAATTTTTAAAAGTGCAAGTAGAAGCCTGTTTAGACTGTTGCTAGAACTTTTTCATGCCATGCTAAATGTTATTTTAGTTCGAAAGACTTGTGGTGTTGAGTAGCATGAATAGCCTCAAATATCTGAGAGAGTTTAATATGTCATTGAAACATTCATGAGGTGTTCTTGTCACAAGGAAGCATAAATTTATGGTATTCTCTTTCGAATGTTTTATTTGGTTGACTTGGCGCATGCTCACACCATGTTTATGACTACAAACCAGTCATGAATAGCCTCCATGACCACTTAGTTTTTGAACTTGTGATACTGCGTATGCTTTAATTAATGATATTTATGTCGCTATGAATGGTTATGGCTCTTATGCTCTCTTGATTTGTCGCTCCCAGTCTTTTACTAGCCTCCACCTGTACTGAGTATGAGATCTACTCGTGCATACAACTCCCTTAAACCAAAGTTTTTCCCATTGTGTCCACCATACCTACCTACATGTGGTATTTAACCGCCACTCCAAAGTAAATTACTCATGTCTTACCTTTAAAACTTTCAAAATTACTCCTGCTTTATGTTCCTGTTTTTGCTCATGAGGATGTCAATAGAGAATATTTATATCACTTGTTGATTGGATTTCACACCCTGGACTAGTGGCTTCATCCGCTTATCCAAATGATAGAAGAGCTAGAAGCGGGGTGCCCAGCCCCAAATTAATACACACAAAATCTCTTCACTATTTTTGCCCCTGATTTATCAGTCAAAGCATAATTGTGTAAACAAAAGAGAAAAGGGGATGAAATTCTACCCAGATGCGTCCTTCACATGGGAGCCACTCTTGTGAATCCAGTTGGCTTATGACGTACTGTATTTTCCGTTTACCATTCTTGACATTAGCATACATCTCCCAAAATATAGACACTCCTCCACGGTATGTTATTGTTGGTAGGAACCCGAGGATTCGGTTAGCCATGGTTTGTGAAAGATGGATGGGAGGAGTGTCAAACTTTTAATACCTTTATTTAATAAAATAAAAATCTCTAGCACATGAGTTGATCCCTGCTTCCCTCCGCGAAGGGCCTTTCTTTTAGTTTTATGTCGAGTCTCCATCTTCTAACTTTATGCAAAGTTGAGAGAGCATTTTTGCCATTCTGAGTTCTATGTGCATTTGTCCCATAAACATCAATAATTGCTTCATGATGTGATATCATTTGTTCTAAAATTATTTTATCTAGTCTTCCTCATGAACTTTGAAGGTGTCCTGGAATTTTTGTTTTGGCCCACTCTTAAGGACTAGCGAAATATCACTTTGCCATGCTTTCTCTATACCTGAAACAAACGTTTATCTTTCTTTGCATTATTATTCATGATCCTTTGTTTGAGATACTCTTCATGATGAAAAGTGATTGCTTTGCTTTATTATTAAAGTTCTATTTATCGTGTTTGTGTTTGAAGTTCTATGATCTAAGCTTACATATGCCTTTACATTTTTATGATCAAGATTATATTAGTAGCATGTCACCTCAGAAATTATTTTTTTATCGTTTACCTACTCGAGGACGAGTAGGAACTAAGCTTGGGGATGCTTGATACGTCTCCAACGTATCTATAATTTCTGATGCTCCATGATAATATTATGCCAATTGCTACATGTTTTCTCCCTTCTTTATAGCATTTTTACAAGTTTTCCGGGACTAACCTATTAACAAGATGCCAAGTGCTAGTTCCCTGTTTTCTGCAGTTTTTATTTCAGAAAAATTGTTCTGGAAATATTCTTGGAATTGGACCCCACAAAGCCCGAAGTGCCTATTTTCCCGGGAAGCATCCAGAAGACCAAAGAGGAGTCGAAGAGGGGCACCAGGGGGCCCACACCATGGGGTGGCGCCCCCCTTGGCCGCTCCAGGGGGTGGTGTGGGGCCCCAGGGATCCACCACCTCTGTCCTTTCGCCTATTTATTCCCCCCGGATGGAAAACCCTAGATACCTGATCAAATATCCTCGAAAAGTTCCGCAGCTGCCGTCATCGTCAACCCTAGATCAGGGGGGTTCTGAAGCTGTGTACGGCACCCTGTCGGAGAGGAAATCATCACTGGAGGCCTCTTCATCACCATGCATGCCTCCGGAGTAATGCGTGAGTAGTTCATCCTTGCACTACGGGTCCATAACACTAGCTAGATGGTTGCCTCCCCCTCATATGCCTCCATGTTTAGATCTCGTGAGCTGCCTAACATGATCGAGATTGATCTTATGTAAGTCTATGTGTTGTGTTTGCTGGGATCCGATGAATATTGAACTTATGCCAAGTTGATTATAGTCTTTATTTCATATGTTATTTGTGATCTTGCATGCTTTCCATTGCTAGTGGTTGCTCTGGCCAAGTAGTTGCTAGTGACTCCAAGAGGGAGTATTTATGCTCGATAGTGGGTTCAGGCCTCCTTTTAGCCTGTGCTCGAGTGACAGAAACGTGACGGGGGGATGTGTTGTTGCCACTAGGGAGAATAAAACGGTGAGAGTGCCTGCGTGTACAATCATTGCTTACATTACACACTTTGTTTAATGCAGTTATTTGTTGCTTGCAACTTAATACCTAAGGGGGTACGGATGATAACCTGAGGGTGGATTATTAGTCATAGATGCAGTTGGATTACGGTCTATGTATATTGTTGTAATGCCCGCACTAAATATCATAGTAGTGATCATGTCATGAATGTGCACTACGGTGCAACCTTTATTTGTAAATAGCCAAACTGTAATTTGTTCACCCAGCATGCTATCTTTTATGGAGAGACGCCACTAGTGAACCTGTGGGGACCCCCAGACTAGTAGTCCGAGACCTCCAGTATGCATACATTCACGATCCCATGATCAATTTGTCGTGAACAACATACTCGATTTGGCATTGCAGATTACATCATCCACTACACGAATACACAACTTAAATAACTGGTCACATGACTTAGTTGGAAACAAGTGCCACGCAGGGCAGGAGCACACACTAAAACAACGGAAATCTTCAAAACACACTCGTGGTAAACCCAAGTCATGCCTTGACTACCTACAGGCTACTGACTCAGAGACGTTCCTAGTTCGCACAGTCGTCAGCGACACCATCTTCTTCAGGTTCTCCGGGTTTCTGCTCAAAGTATGGCTAAGACAATATCCAGGGACGAAACCATTGTGATTACATTGGATTGTACTCGCAAGACACCCCAAAATAAAGCTAATCATGCAAGTATGCATACATCTAAGTGGTAGGAAGGCTGTAATTAGAGTTCAACTAGCTATGATGAATTTAAGACCCATCATAGTTGCACAAGTTTTATTTTTCTTTGTTGAAGAAGATACTTAAAAAGATAATTAATTTCTCTTGTAGATATGGCATGTCCACAAGGTTTTGACAAAACATCTTAAATAAAAGAAAGTTTTTCTTTGCAAAACTTATTGGAAGATCACATCGTCAAGATCATCATTTTTCTAGTACCTCAAAGGTACATTCATTCCCTTTCCAAGTACCTCCCACGTACAAATCCAAACACTTTTCAAGCTTTTGAAAACATTGACACAATGCTAGCTACATGGCCATTCAACTATCCATATCCGAGGATGCGGCTATTCTGAATAGTTTTACTCTGCAGAGGTGTACACAATCCACAAGATCCAGTACATCTGCCGTGAACAACCACGGGCTGTCCAAGACAGTATGCAAACATCAGATAATTGGTCCTAACTATCCACTATGCAAGTGCTAGTAAATGGCTACCTCTTCAACTGGGTTTGTTCTCCCCGGCACTGAGTGAGTAAGCCGTATCGATCCGGTTTCCCCTGACAACACACCGCCATGGAAGGAGACCCAACTGTTGCAACCGGTGGCGAACTTAATCCCCACACTCTGAATGTCCCATTATTCCTTTCTGGCGACAACTCTAACCCCTATAGCACTTTGAGGTAGACACGGACTAACACCGACAAGCTTTTAGCTAAACCCCTATCCCATATTGGGGTAATGTGGCAGCACGGCTTGGTTGTCCGGCAAAGACTAGGTTATGTGTCATTTTTGGAAAACAAGATGAAAACACTTTCTCCTTCACAAACCTCCCTCGGACAAGGTCCCACCTTTCTTCGGGGTTTTTCCAAAGATTTTGTTGTTCCAAAAACATCAAGTTAAAATGTCCACTAAGGGAATTAAATTGATTAAGTGATTATACTAAAATATCTAAAGGGCTTGGTAACACCAAGATTATATAGTGGATATAGCATATTAGAAACATAATAAAGATAGTGGTATAGTCCACTAAGAAAATAGTTTTCGAATCAAACTTTTGTAAAACTTCAGAAGTAAATCATGCATGATAGAAAATCATAAGTAATAAACGAGCAAGAATTTAGAGTGGCTTGCCTTGGCACTGGTCTTGGTCTTGCTCTTGAAATAAACAAGAGTTGCAATAAAAACCTCTCCGGGAAATAATACCGTCTTCATTATCTAACGTCGTAAAATCAAAAAGGAAAACACCCAATCGGAACCAAACAAAGTCAAGCACTTTATAACAAAGTAGATATACAACAAGCAATTCATCAACCAAATACACTCAAATACAAAAGCGCTAGGGTACACACCAACAAGCAAAACAGGCACAGACAATACACATAATAACACTAGAATTGATTCTATGGATCCTCAACCAAAATGGCATGAGTTCAGTGGGTGTGCCACTCTCATATCATGCTAAAATAAGGTTAAATGACTCTCTGGTCATTCATGAGTATGAAAAAAAAACAAGAAAACAACCTAGGAACCCATACACATGCATAGGAAAACAATAACACGCAATACTACAAGCCCATAGTAACACATGCTTTTCTAAACATGGAGAAATAATATAACCAGTAGCTAAGCAACCTAATAACAGAGAAAAAACAATACCAAACATGTCATGGCATCACCCAATACATGAAAATAATCAAGGAGCAAAACAACCACTAAGACTAGGCATGGAAAAAGGGTTATTTAGACATGAAGACATGCATAACCATAAGAGATCATTAAATAAAATTTATTCTAACATGATAGATCTATAAGATAGCATACAAATAAAAGAGAAAGCAACACCTATACATGCTAGTAATATCAATATAACAATCTAATCAATGCATAAAAAATTAAGCATGCAAATAACAACTATGGCAGAAAAAACATCTAAAACTAACATAGCATGACAAATTGATCTAGAGCTCACTCAAGCATGCAAGAAAGTATAATGTGCTGGAATAACAGTAGCTATGATATGGAAAACAATACTAAGCCATTCATTCAAGTCATCATACCAATATGAAGAATAACAGATTTTAACCTATTATTACTAGGAAAACAGCCCTATGGGATTTTAAACTATAACAAACATGTTTTTTCACACACAAATCCTAACATGATAGTGTCACACTCAGAGAGCAACTCAAACAAGTATTACCACCCTAAACATGCTAGGAAACATATTTATAACAAAAACAAAACAACACAACAATTTATAAAGACATGACAATAATAGACAGAAAAGGGCTATTTACTAAATAATTCACCAAGCCTATTATGTAACTCCTAAAATCATGAAAACCTAGTATAAGGTGCTCCTAGTAACTAGCAAACCAACACAATTGGATTCACCTCAAAAAGCATCACCAATAAAATTAAATAAATCACAGAAGTGCTCTCTGGCGTAAAACTAACATGCATGTCATTTTCATTTAACAACTCAAGTCAACCCAAGGCCAACTGCCACAGATAGATATTATCAAGGGCTACTAAGAATAGTTTAGTTTGCATGATTTGGATACATTAAACTCAAGTTATTAAATAAATGGTGTTAATGAGTGCTTCTGCCATTTATTTTAGTTCTCCTAAAATACAACACAAATCCTAGATCTACAAGTTGGAGATGGTTGAAAAATAGTAGATCTACTTCTGTAAACTTTGGTTTGGCAAGATTTGCTTACTTACATTTTAATTTTGATTTAAACCAAGCATCAGAAAACAAATCAGCAGGAAAAAGAAAATACAACCTACAGAAAAATATTATCGGGCCAGATCTGGAGCGGAGACCAACGCAAGGGCCAGATTCGCTAGTTGGGCCAGCCCGCGAGGCTTTCCCATGCGGAGGTGAAATCAAACGGAGGGCAGTGGGCCGCGGCTGGGCCCAACGGCCAGTGACGGGGGAGTCTGAACCGATACGCTTCCGTCGGATCGGGATCCGACGCTCGGGAGGGAGCCACGTCATCCGTGGTCGGCGACGACCATTCCTTGGCGGAGGAAATATAAGGAGCGACGGAGCGGTCGCCGGAGTTTCTTCGTAGGTGCCTACGGACCTTCCCCGGAAACGCAGCTGGCACCAAAAGGATCCGGAAGACGCCGCGAACAAGATGCCCCTAGTGACGCACGCGAGGAAGGCCTCTGCGTCAGGGCTCCATTGGTGCAACGGCGGCCGAGCGGGCTCGGAGATGGCGCCGTCCCTGTGGTGGATGGAGGGAAAAATTAGGGATATCACGAGCATGCAGAGGTCAAGGGGAAGTCGGGAGGGAAAATGGCATGTCTGAAGAGGACCTGGAGCAGCGGCTCGAGGAGATGCTCACCGGCGGAAGGTGGAGCTCGATTCCGGCGATGGAGGGAGGTAAGGAGGGGGCTTTCCATTCTAGTGTTTGATTGAGGTGGAGTGGAGGGTTGGAGACAAGGTGGCCAGCTAGGATGTGGCTCGGGGAGGCCTGGCCGCAGAGCTCGGCGCTCGGCTCCCATGGTGGCCACGGTGGTTGAGGTCGAGCTGGGCAACGAGGTGTTCTTCGGGAGTTTTGTGGCAAGGAAGATAGGGCACGTTGAGAGCGTTCTCCTGGCGAGAGAAGGAGGCAGGGGGTGCACGGGAGAGTGGCAATCGACGAAGCTTGCTCTGCACCCGTAGGTGTTTCCATAGCGAGGAAGGGATGAAGGAGGGCGAGTTGTGGCGAATGGAATGCACGGGCGTGCTTGAGGGGGTCCCGTGAGGCTAGTAGACAAGGCGAGAGGGCGAGGAGCGTGACCGAGGTGGCGGAACATGAGAGACGTGTCGGGCATGTCCTGGGCGCCATTGCCAGCTCTCGGTAAAGGGATAAGAAGACAAGCAGAGGGGGAGGGCTCTCACAAGGAAGTTCACATGTTGCATTAGGAGACTTGTGGCGCAAGGGGTGCCCCTGGAATGCACTGTGAAGATGGACTAGAAAAATGGTGGGTGATCATGGCCTTGTCCTCATGTTGGTGGCTTTGATGGAGATGGGTAGGGACAGATATACCATGTCTAGGAGTGCAAGGGAGATGTTTTCTACTCCTCAAAACAAGAGAGAGGTAGAGAGGGTGCAATAATTGGCCAGGACATGCATGAACTTAACCATGTCCAAAATAACCAGTGGAGGTTTTTTATTGTTTTCTCAAATAAGATGAATAGAACATACCTGAAAGATTGTGTAAAAAGGATAGAGGATAAAAAATGGAGTCTAGGGATGGTAGCCTCAAGAGTTTTGAAAAATATTTCTTCAACAAAATTTTGGAAATTCAGAAAGTGCTGAATCTTTTTTAAAATGTTTTATCCAAAATTTTCAACACTGCTTCCAAATTTTTTTGGACAAGTAAGTCCCACATCACCATAGGAATGCTAGGTAATTTTTCCAAGATTTTAGGAAATACATTTCTTCACAAAATATTTAAAGTACATTTCTGGCTTTTTGGAAAATGGAAAATAATAAATAGTAAAATGCTTTTAAAACAAATATTTTTGAGTTTGGATGAGAGAGTATATACTATAGGTCTCAAAAGTGATTTTTAATAAACAACTCTTTTGAAAATATTTGAGGCGCCAAGTGGAAAAAGGGTGAAAACAGGAGTTTATTTAATAGGCTAAAACCATGAGAGAAGAATAATTAAATGTCCATTGAAAAATAAATGGACCACATGGATATGATGTATAGGTCATGGATATGAAAAGGGTAGGTTCATGGGGCTTGAAAACAATAAGGATTGATTTAGAGTAACATGGGCAAAGTGCTTCAAAATAACATGGATATGGTCATTATATTGGGATGCCTTCTAAAGCGCTTTGAAAGATGATACCAAAGGGTTTAAATATCCAAATTAATAACTTGGATGCATAGCATAGATATTAAACATGTTATCCATGAAGGTGCATTGATTAGTAGATCAAGATTTGACATAAAGGCATGTCTCTAAAGTTAAAAGTTTTAAAGAAAACCAAAGGTGAGATAGACATAGAATGGAATATGATATTGATGCTTGGTCTTGTTATTACTAGGTTTTAATCTCTTTAAAACAACACACAAACATAGGCAAACCAACATAAGCACTTCAATTCAATAGTAAGGGAAGATAACACACAAAGCAGAGAAAATAACAAGACACTCAAGATCACTTGTAGAGGCCCCAAACCGGAAGGTTCAGAACCCCTCATATGCATTCATTCACAATCCCAGAATAACCAGTTGTGAACAACATACGTAGTTGGCATACAGAATACATCATCCATTACACGAATAATAGAGTCTTACATAAATGGTCACATGACCAAGTTCTTGATAACTGTCACACAGGACAGACATTCAAAATAAACACAGCGGAAGACGACAAGCATAGCGTAGTAGAACCCGAGTCACGCCTCATCCTACAGGCTGCTGACTGGGAGACGATCCTAACTCGCAGGGCCATCAGCGTAGAACTCCTCCTCATAGAACTCCTCCTGGGGTGGCTCCTCATAGTCTGGTAAGTAGATACCAGGGGCGAAACCAAATGAGTACGTTTGAATGTACTCAACAAGACATCCGTTATGAGCTTACAATAAATGCATACATGCTTATTTGGTGGAGTGGGTAGGCCATACATATGGTTTAGCTACCCTTGACATATATAAGATTTATCATGGTTGATTCTGCGAGTTTCTTTCTTAGTGAAAAATCCTTTAAAATAAGGTAGTTTTTCTCTCGTAGATATCACATATCTTGGAGGTTTTATAAGACTTTTATAAAAGAAAGTTTTCTTTTCAGAAACTTGTAGTAATAGTTTCCTCCTCATCGGTATCTCGCAGATACCAAGTCATTCCTCCATAGTACCTCGCAGGTACAAAGCCGTCCTTCAAAAACCTTTTTTTGAAAAGTTGACACAATACTAGCTACATGGCCATTCAACCGTCCATATCCGAGGACGCGGCTATCTCGAAATAGTTTTACTCTGCAGAGGTGTACACACTTCCACTAGATCCAGAATCCGCCATGAAACAACCATGGACTATTCCCAACCTATGGGAACATCAGATAACTGATCTTGACTATCCACTATGTACAAGCTAGAACATGACTATCTCTTCAATTGGGGTTACCCCTCCCCGGCAAGCCGTGTCACACACCGCCCAGACAGGAGACCCAACTGCTGCATCCGGAGGGAAAATTAATCCCACACTTTAGATGTCCCGTCTGCTCACTCCTAGCGACACTTCGGTTCGGAGGATCCAATCCTCTATAGCACTTTGAGATAGCTCACATACTAACCATAACAAGTTTTTAATCAAGCCCCTACCCATATTGGGGTAAAGTGGCAGTACGATAATGGTTGTCCAGCGAAGACTAGGTTATGTGTCTTTTGTAAACCTTTCTCAAAAATTTCCCTTCATGGCATTCTTCCGGTAGACAGGGTCTCACCCTTCCTCCGGGGTTTTTCCTTCATAAGGCATTTGTTTACAAAAACACATTTTATTTGGTTCATTTAAGAACCCAAGTTTTAATTTGTTGGATGGTATATTATATACCATTTAGTGGCTAAGGGCTTGGCAAATACCAAGTTGACTATTATTATGATTCCTTCTTCTAATAATATTAATAGTAGTAGTATTCACAACAAAAATAGTTTTGGGAGTATAGTTTTGTGAAAACTTCAGAAGTGAAAAGCATGCATGATAGATAATGATAAGTATTTATACAGCAAGCATTAGGATGGCTTGCCTTGGTACAAGTGATGGTCCTGGTCCTGAAAGTAACAGGAGTTGCAATACCCTTCTTCAGCAAATCCTTCCTCCTCGTTTTCTAACGTCGTAAAAAGAAATAAAGGCACACTTTCAGAGCCAACCAAGACAAACAATGCTACAAGTGATACATACAGCAAGCAATTAAAATGTAACACTCAAGACATTCAATTATCCCTTAAGAAAATTGACAAGAAAACCACAGTGGAAAAAAAATCTGCTTTTTCCTAGTGTTTATGTGTGGTGAAACTTAATGATTTTAAGTCAAGAGCATCATGGACCAGTGGGGTAAATCACATGTTAATAGACAGTAGGGTGTCACATAAAACCCAATTTGATGTCTAAAAACTCCCCCAATATTCCCTATGGCAAACACAAAATATAAGCTAAAATATGCAAGTGGTGAAAAAGGCTTATGACAATGAGTCAAGCTCCTTTTCCACCATGAAACAAAAATACCAGTGGGTGTTCCACTAGCATAATGATCATAAATAGGTTATTAAGCCTCTGGTCACGTTTCTAAAAATGCTCAAAACAAACAAACTAGTCCCACAAACTCCTACTCATACTAGTAGAAACTTGGGAAAAATACTAGACTAGTTTATACTTCACTTGTTAATTTTAGGCACAAGTGTGCAAACTAACAGAGGTAAAATACTCCTATAATCAGTACCAAAATTCTACTGGATCCCACAAAATAACATAAAAAGTTTAGCTATGAAACAAGGAAAAACTAGACTAAAATTGCCACACATGTGAGGGACTTAAATCTAGGCACCCAAATGATACTCAAGCAATTTCTAATACTTGAGGGAAAATTAACAGAGGTGAAAACACAAGGATAACAATGCCACAAGGACATTTCATCCTCTGTTTTCAACCACAAAGAATCATATTTTTCCTTAGTGAAAAACAACACAAAAGGAATGCATGAATAATCTAGTAGGAAAATCTAGGCCTTAAGCAATGCTACTTAAATCTACTTCAAACACAAGCACCAAGTAACCAGAGGTTCTGTAACTAAAATAACAGTACCAAAATGGTACTGGTTCCATGAAAATTAATCTAGCAAAAAGGCCTAATACATATCTAAAAATCTACTCAAAAATCTAGGTAGAAAATAAGCTATGAGCAAGATCTATGCATGGAACATAATTCTAAAAATCCTACCACTCAACCCATTCATCCTAACATGTTCATACATCTTGGAAATATTATAAACACACTATAAAACAACATTACAAACAAGAAAACAATATTTGCATATCACAATAAGAGCATACAAAACAAGATCTAGGAATTAAAAAATTAGGCAGAAAAGTGCTAAAACTTGTTCTGTCTCCCTAATTTTTTTTATGGCTCCAAAAATTAAATCCTTCTAGGATGTGATAATACTTAACAATACAAAGCCTCTCCAATTGGTCCCACTCAAAAATAATGTACCAAACTCCCCCTAAAAATCATGGAATGGCTCACTGATGTTTTACCAAAATGGATGGCATTTCCAAATGATAACTCTCCTGGATGCAAACTAAAATTCTACTGGTAGGTATTGATAAGGGCTTTCCAAAACAGTTGAGTTTGCTCAAAAATGTTTTGTATTTTTGAAGTTCTAATCATTTCCATTTTAATGGTACTGTCTGGCAAAATGGCTATAGAAAAATAAATAAAAGTCAAAACATTATTCTGCCAAAGGGAGGTGGTTGTGATTTTGTATGGCTATATGTACAAAAATTGGCAAAGCCAAATAAAATCGTTTGCTATTTTTCCTAGGCCAAAAGCTAACAGGTATGAATCTGCAAAAAAAATTTGTTTTAATTTAACAGGGGCTAGCCCAGATGGGCCCGATTCGCTGCGCGTGGCCCAGCTAGCACCTAGGCCAGCCCAGGCGCGCGCGCGGGGGCGGGGGACGCGGGAAAAATCCCGTTTAAGCGTAACCGTCGATCGCCCGATCGACGGCTCTGGTGTTTTCTTCCTCCTCTGGCCTAGCGCGACAGGACCCGCGTCGAACACCTCACGGGCACACATGGGACGGGCAGAGTGCTCACCTAGGGGGTCCGTGGAGCGACGCGTGGAGGCGGTGGGGTCGTGGGAGGCTGGAGGCGCGGTGGTGGCGGCGTTCGTTTCCCCGGCGGCGAGGTCCTTTCCGCGGCGGCACGGCGGACACGGCGGACACGGCTCGGGTTCTCCTGCAAGCGAAAGGATCGCGGAGGTTGTCAGGGAGGTGGCCAAGGCTACGGAGAGCTTGTGCGTGCAAGGATCGCGAGCTCACACGTACGGGGTGGTTCGTTTTTCTCCGGTGGATCGTGCGGTGGCCGGCGAGAAGAACTTGCCCGTGCCGCTCGCACACGGCGAGGCACGGCCTGGTTTTTCGTGGGTGGGGTAGTGGATGGTGGCGGAGGACTGTGGCGAAACGGCAAGGCCGTTGGAGCTTTGTAGACACGGGGCCGTGTGGTGTGCCCTCGGGTGCACAAGTGTGTGTGCGTGCTGGCACTCAGAGGAAGGGGGGCCGTTTTTCTCGTTGCCTCTCGAGCCAGGGACGGTGCCTAACTTACTGGTCCGCACAGTGGGGCTAGGGTGGAGAGGCATGGGAGTTTTTAGGCCATGCCAATCTGCCACCCCCCTCCTACCCGAGTCTACTTCCCCTCCTCTTTCCTTCTTGTCTAAGGCACCACTCGGGCCAACTAGCACACGGGGTTACAGAGCATTTCAAGGCAATCAAAATAGACACCAAGTTTATTCAAATCCATGAAGAATTGGCAGAGAAACAAACCTCCAAAGTTCTGTCCAAAACCAGTTTTCAGAAAAATTCAGTAAAAGACTTAGTGAAATTTTCACTAAGTGTTGGAAAAACAGAGTTTTGAAGCAAAAGTTTGCTTCTGTTTGATTGGGCAATTGAACTTGGATTTTGGAAATTCAAGTTGCCAATTGTTATATGTACTAACTAGTTTGAGAAAACAACAAGTACACCAGAAAAAGAGTTGGTTAACCCTCTGAAAACAACTGCCCAAAAAGCTATGTTTCTGTTTTCCAAATAGAAAAGGTTTTTCAATATTTTTATACTAGGAAAACAATCATGGATTAGATTGTTTTCCAAGTGCTAAATTTAAACCAGTGGCATATAGTTGTACTACATAACATGTTCAACCATAATACCACAAGAAAACAACAAATCAAATATGTTTGATTCTTGAAAACAAGTGTGGAAAACAGCTAGTCATGTTGTTTTTCTGCTAAAAGTTTAAATAGGAAATAAATTCCCAAAGCTATTTAAATCCCAACCAAAGTGTTTCCTTGGTCAAGACATGACTAAATAATGCTATCATGAGTGAAACAAGTATTCCCCAAACTTTGAAAAGAAATTTCTTAGGGTTTCCAGTTGAAAAACATCAGGCAGCCAATACTCAATCATCAGGAAAAATCCTCAAATGAGTGAAAAGAAACACACCACTTATATTGCATAGATACACATGACTACACAAACATGTTGTCCACTTAATTGTCTTACAAAAGTCTTAAGAGGCTTGCTAATTTAATATTAAACAAGGGCTTAAAAACAGGGGTGTTACAAATCTCCCCCCCTTAAAAGAATCTCGTCCCGAGATTAGCGGGTCTAGGCTTTAAGAAAATCAGGGAACTCCTTCCTGATATCATCCTCACGCTCCCAGGTAGCTTCTTCCTCAGAATGATTCGTCCACTGAATCTTAAGGAATTTTATAGCACGCCTCCTGGTAGCGCACACAATCTCCTCGAGAACCCGCAGGGGTCTATCACGATAAGTCAAATCATCATTGATATCAATGGTCCTAAAATCTATGTCTTGATACGAGAGATCCTTCTCAGGTACTTGCAGACATTTCCGGAGCAATGACACATGGAAAACATTGTGAAACGCAGATAGCTCCTCAGGTAATTCTAACTGATAAGAAACTTCGCCACGACATGCCAAGATCTTAAAAGGGCCAATATACCTGGGTGCCAGCTTTCCCTTGACATGGAAACGCTGCATCCCTTTGAGTGGCGTAACACGAAGGTACACGAAATCTCCAATGCTGAAAGAGACATCACGACGCTTCGTATCAGCATAACTCTTCTGACGAGATTGAGCTGTCTTTAAACGTTCCCGAATAAGCTGAACCTGCTCTTCTGCAGCTTTCAAAGTGTCCACACCAAAAACCTGACTGTCTCCAGTCTCAGTCCAATTCAGAGGTGTGCGGCATTTACGTCCATACAGTGCTTCAAAAGGGGCCATTTGCAAACTAGACTGATAACTGTTGTTGTAAGAAAACTCTGCGAAAGGCAGACAGTCTTCCCATTTAACTCCATAGGACAACACACAAGCACGGAGCATGTCTTCCAGAATTTGGTTCACACGCTCGGTCTGTCCATCAGTCTGTGGGTGATAGGCTGTGCTAAAAGCTAATTTGGTTCCCAAACTCTCGTGCAACTTCTTCCAAAATCTGGATGTGAACTGTGTACCTCGATCAGACACAATCCTACTCGGGACTCCGTGCAGGCTGACAATCCGAGAAATGTAAAGATCAGCTAGCTGATCTCCACGATAGGTGGTCCGAACAGGAATAAAGTGAGCAACTTTCGTGAGTCTGTCCACGACAACCCATATAGAATCATTTCCTCGGCTGGACCTAGGAAGTCCTGTGATGAAGTCCATCCCTACTTCATCCCATTTCCAAACAGGTACTTGCAACGGCTGGAGCAAGCCAGCGGGACGCTGGTGTCCAGCTTTCACTTGCTGGCAGACATGACACTTGGCTACAAATGAAGCAATCTCTCGCTTCATTCCATGCCACCAGAATCTCTCCTTCAGGTCTTGATACATCTTTGTTCCTCCAGGATGGATAGAATACATGGTCTCATGAGCTTCGACCATGATGGTCTGCTTGAGATCAGACTCAGAGGGAACACAAATACGGCCTTCATACCATAATCCCCCATCAGCATCGATAGTAAACCCAGCAACCTTCTCCTTCTCCATGCGGGCCTTAATACCATCAATACTTTTCTGGCCTTTCTGCGCCTCTTTGATTTGGTCAACCAGAGTTGGCTTAAGTTCTATGGCGTCCAACATACCATAGCTGACCACTTCAATGCCAAGTTGGTCAAGCTCTTTCCACAACTCGGGCTGCCTTACTAAAATCATAGCATTTAGAGAGGCCGGCTCTCGACTAAGAGCGTCTGCAACCACATTTGCCTTCCCAGGGTGATAATGAATACTCAGATCATAATCTTTAATGAGCTCAATCCAGCGGCGCTGCCTCATGTTGAGCTCCCGTTGAGTAAAGATATACTTTAAACTCTTATGATCCGTGTAAATTTCCACTCTTCTTCCCATAAGAAAGTGTCGCCATGTTTTGAGGGCATGCACGACAGCAGCAAGCTCTAAGTCATGAGTGGGGTAAATCAACTCGTGGGGTCTCAACTGGCGGGATATAAAAGATATCACTTTCCCTTCTTGCATAAGTACGCTTCCAAGACCAAGCTTAGAAGCGTCACAATATACGTCGAAATTCTTGGTGATATCCGGCATTATAAGGATTGGAGCGGTCACCAGTCGATGCTTCAACTCATTGAAACTCTCTTCACACTTGTCCGTCCATAGGAACTTGCTATCCTTCTTGAGCAACTGGGTGAGGGGTCTGGCTATACTCGAGAATCCCTGAACAAACTTGCGGTAATATCCTGCCAAACCCAGAAAGGATCTGACTTCAGTCTGGTTGGTCGGAGCACCACGCTTCTCCACAGACTGAACTAGAGTAGGGTCAACAGATATTCCTCCCGCAGATACTACATGTCCAAGAAACCCGACTTCCGTCAACCAGAATTGACATTTACTAAACTTAGCATACAACTGATGCTCACGAAGTGTTCCGAGCACAATTCTCAGATGTTCTTCGTGTTCTTCCTCACTCCGAGAATATATGAGAATGTCGTCAATAAACACCACGAAAAACTTGTCTAGAAAATCCATGAATACCTTATTCATGAGATTCATGAAATAGGCAGGGGCATTGGTTAGACCAAAAGACATCACGGTGTATTCATACAGCCCGTAACGAGTGGTGAAAGCAGTCTTGGGAATATCAGTATCACGGACTTTCAATTGGTGATAACCAGTCCGAAGGTCGATCTTCGAGAAGATTACGGCCCCATTCAGCTGGTCAAACAGGTCTTCAATTTTGGGCAACGGGTATTTGTTCTTGATGGTAACATCATTCAACTTGCGGTAGTCCACACATAAACGAGTGGTACCGTCCCGTTTTTCCACAAAAATGATCGGAGATCCCCATGGCGATGCACTAGGGCGAATCAAACCTTTTCTCAACATATCATCCAGCTGGGTCTTCAACTCATCTAATTCCTTTGGGTTCATCCGATAAGGCTTCTGTGCTATGGGTCCAGTTCCAGGCACTAACTCGATCACAAACTCGATATCCCGATCAGGGGGCATACCGGGTAACTCTTCAGGAAAAACATCCGGGTATTCGCAAACGACCGGGACTTCCTCAAGGTTAGGGTGGGCTATACCAGTGTGGCAGTGAACTTGTGACGAGGGTTTAGTTGCAGTGTACGCAACCTTTTCCCCATCCTCAGAGATCATATCTATTGATTTCTTAGTGCAGTCAATAACCCCCTTATACTTGGCCATCCAGTTCATACCGAGTACCACTTCTATCCCCTTGGATCCCAGCACTATAAGATCAGCATGAAAAATTTTCCCTTGTATTTCTACTGGCACTTCATTGCAAATTAAGTTGGCTTTAGTACTATCCCCAGGTATTTGTACTAACATAGGGTTGTGCATACGGGAATGCTTCATACCACTTTTCTCAGCAAACGGTTTTGTGACAAAAGAATGTGATGCACCAGAATCAAACAGTACTGCGGCGGGCACCGAGTTGACAGGAAACGTACCCATCACCATGTCTGGTGCCTCCTGAGCTTCTGCAGCAGTGACGTGGTTCAGGTGTCCCTTCATCCTATTCTGCCGTCCAGTGGAAGGACCATGGTTCATCTTGGTCGCAGTAGGCTGGGCTGTGGCAGTAGCTTTGGTAGGGCACTCACGAGCAAAGTGACCTTCCTTTCCGCAGGCAAAACAACCTCCAGAAGGCCTTGGGCTTGGGTTAGGTTTGGGAGCATTGTTGGAGTTGTTCCCATTTCCACTGTTGTTGCCTCCATAGCGGTTTCCATGATTATTCCCAGAATGATTACCATGGTTACCACCATAGCTATTTCCTCCGTACTTTGGTGCATAGTTGGGGTTGTAGTTGTTGGGCCTTGGTGCATAGTTGTGGTTGGGGCGGGGTGCATAAGCAGGCGCCTTGTGGGATGGTGGCCTCGCATACGGAGTGTTGCGAGTCCTTTGAGCACTAGGTCCTCCATGCACGGTCATCTTCCTCTTGCGGTTATCATCAGCAGATTTCCGCTTGTGCTCCAGTACCATAGCGGCATTTGCAAGGGTCTCCAAGTCCTGGAATGGAACCACCACTAGAGCGCACTGGAGCTCATCATCCAGCCCATTTAAGAACCTCTCCCTCTTCTTAGCATCAGTATTGATATCATCCTGTGCATACCTGGACAGAGTAGTGAAATTCTCCCAGTATTCAGACACAGGCATACTTCCCTGCCTCAGCTTCAGAAATTTCTCACGCATAAGTGTCATCATTCCTTGGGGAATGTGATATTTGCGGAATCTCGCAGAGAAATCCTCCCAGTTGAACACGTGACCAGCAGCAACAGTCTCACGTGTAGTCTCCCACCAAGTCCTGGCAGGACCAGCAAGAAAATGGGAGGCAAACAGGACCTTATCATTCTCCTCAACTGAAGCAACCTCCAGTTTGTTTGCAATGGTGCGGAGCCAGTCGTCAGCATCGAGAGGCTCCACAATCCTAGTGAAGACTGGGGGGTTGGTGTGCTGAAAGTCTCTCAGTCTCGAGCGAGCACCATTGCCATTGCCATTGCCATTGCCATTATTGTTGGCGGCAGCAGCTAGTTGTTGCAGAGCGGTAATGGTAGCTGCACTCTCATCTCGGCTGGCCTGGCGATCTTCCATCAGCAGGGCCAACAGCGCCTCCACTGTGGGTGGTGGTGGCGGTGGGGGTTCGCGACGAGGTGCCATTCTGAAGTGAAAACATGTGTAAGTTTTAGAAGTATATTCTTGTTTTTGAAAACCCAGTACCTTTAACAAAAGAAAAAGGAATACGAGTGATATGTTTCAAAAACAAGAGCGGGGCAGTCGCAAACATGGATGAAAAGAACGCAACATAGTGACAATCATCAAGGAAACAAGCAGAACATTCCATTCATCACACAACTTAAACAGAGTCTTTGACATTACACACACACATTACAAGCCATATATTACAAGGAAGGCTTCATCGAGCTACAAGGGGTGCGATTGGTGGGGTCATCGCAAGGCTACTACTAGCAAAACGATCTAGCATACTTATCTAGCATCTAGACCAGCATCAAGTGCTAAGGGTGAGGAGGCTGTGACTACACAGAGTCGTCACTGTCCCCAACCTCGAAGATACGCTCCTCAGGGTCCTCCTCCTCCTCCTCGCCAAGCAGGTCATCATCATCCTGCTCGCTAGCCTCACTCATATCCATCCCCTCCAAGTCAGACGGAACATCCTCTACTGGCAGGAGCTCCTCAATCTCCCTGCTGAGCTCTGCGCCCTCCTCCTCAAGCTCCTCTATGGCAGAGTCTCTCGCGGCTATGTCGTCACGAGCTATGTGAAGCCTAGTGTGCAGAACTGAGTTAGCCCCCTCCAGAGCCGTCACCCTGCTGGTGAGACGAGCACGGCTCAGTCGGGTGGCCCGCAGCTGTCTCTCCAAGGCACGGCTCCTCGCGGTGGCGGCCTCCAACTCCTCCCTCAACTGAGACAACTGCTGTGCTAGTGCTCCACTCTCCTCCTGGCTGTCCTGAAGCTCATCCCTCAGCTCGTCAGTCTCGGCTATCAGTGTGTGGTGCACCAATGTGCCAAGGTGGTGAGCGAGTCGCTGATCGTCCAACCTGTGCTGAGTGCGGTACAACAGAATCTCCATCTCGTCCAAGTGAGGACCAACAGTGGTAGTGTCTGGCTCGACAGGAAGTGGTATGCCCTCCTCATCGCGTCTCCCAATCAACTCGAACCGGGAACCGATGAACATGTACTCCCCAATGTGTGCCAGTCGTGCCACTGACTCCTGAATCACCCGCACGGCTGCCTCGGTCCAAGAACGATCAACAGCACGAAAGACGTAGGCCTCCACTGTCGGGCTAGCCAGAGGTGCACGGATAGTGACCTCCGCGTACCAGTCTCCCTCCAAAGGTGCACCGTCAACTAGACCTCCTCGCAGCTCCGGAAGTGGGCGTCCCAACACAGTGGCCATAGCCACTAGCCTCTCCTCGAAAAGGAAAGTCTCGCCACGTGGACGTCCCAACTGGAAAGCCTCGGTGATGACCACGTCCATCTACACAAAATTTTAAGTATAGTTTTAGTGATACCACAGTGTGCAAAGTTTTAAGTTTATGCAAAGAACAATCTTAATGCAAGTAGAGTTTAACACAGAGAGGTGGTGGGATATAGGGAATATTTTTATACATAGTCATATATCCAATCTTTTTGTATTTATAACTTATATTTTAGGAGTATACACTAACGTCCATGCTAACTAAGGTCTCCTAGAGTCAGGATGGCTCTGATACCAACTTTGTAGAGGCCCCAAACCGGAAGGTTCAGAACCCCTCATATGCATTCATTCACAATCCCAGAATAACCAGTTGTGAACAACATACGTAGTTGGCATACAGAATACATCATCCATTACACGAATAATAGAGTCTTACATAAATGGTCACATGACCAAGTTCTTGATAACTGTCACACAGGACAGACATTCAAAATAAACACAGCGGAAGACGACAAGCATAGCGTAGTAGAACCCGAGTCACGCCTCATCCTACAGGCTGCTGACTGGGAGACGATCCTAACTCGCAGGGCCATCAGCGTAGAACTCCTCCTCATAGAACTCCTCCTGGGGTGGCTCCTCATAGTCTGGTAAGTAGATACCAGGGGCGAAACCAAATGAGTACGTTTGAATGTACTCAACAAGACATCCGTTATGAGCTTACAATAAATGCATACATGCTTATTTGGTGGAGTGGGTAGGCCATACATATGGTTCAGCTACCCTTGACATATATAAGATTTATCATGGTTGATTCTGCGAGTTTCTTTCTTAGTGAAAAATCCTTTAAAATAAGGTAGTTTTTCTCTCGTAGATATCACATATCTTGGAGGTTTTATAAGACTTTTATAAAAGAAAGTTTTCTTTTCAGAAACTTGTAGTAATAGTTTCCTCCTCATCGGTATCTCGCAGATACCAAGTCATTCCTCCATAGTACCTCGCAGGTACAAAGCCGTCCTTCAAAAACCTCTTTTTGAAAAGTTGACACAATACTAGCTACATGGCCATTCAACCATCCATATCCGAGGACGCAGCTATCTCGAAATAGTTTTACTCTGCAGAGGTGTACACACTTCCACTAGATCCAGAATCCGCCATGAAACAACCATGGACTATTCCCAACCTATGGGAACATCAGATAACTGATCTTGACTATCCACTATGTACAAGCTAGAACATGACTATCTCTTCAATTGGGGTTACCCCTCCCCGGCAAGCCGTGTCACACACCGCCCAGACAGGAGACCCAACTGCTGCATCCGGAGGGAAAATTAATCCCACACTTTATATGTCCCGTCTGCTCACTCCTAGCGACACTTCGGTTCGGAGGATCCAATCCTCTATAGCACTTTGAGATAGCTCACATACTAACCATAACAAGTTTTTAATCAAGCCCCTACCCATATTGGGGTAAAGTGGCAGTACGATAATGGTTGTCCAGCGAAGACTAGGTTATGTGTCTTTTGTAAACCTTTCTCAAAAATTTCCCTTCATGGCATTCTTCCGGTAGACAGGGTCTCACCCTTCCTCCGGGGTTTTTCCTTCATAAGGCATTTGTTTACAAAAACACATTTTATTTGGTTCATTTAAGAACCCAAGTTTTAATTTGTTGGATGGTATATTATATACCATTTAGTGGCTAAGGGCTTGGCAAATACCAAGTTGACTATTATTATGATTCCTTCTTCTAATAATATTAATAGTAGTAGTATTCACAACAAAAATAGTTTTGGGAGTATAGTTTTGTGAAAACTTCAGAAGTGAAAAGCATGCATGATAGATAATGATAAGTATTTATACAGCAAGCATTAGGATGGCTTGCCTTGGTACAAGTGATGGTCCTGGTCCTGAAAGTAACAGGAGTTGCAATACCCTTCTTCAGCAAATCCTTCCTCCTCGTTTTCTAACGTCGTAAAAAGAAATAAAGGCACACTTTCAGAGCCAACCAAGACAAACAATGCTACAAGTGATACATACAGCAAGCAATTAAAATGTAACACTCAAGACATTCAATTATCCCTTAAGAAAATTGACAAGAAAACCACAGTGGAAAAAAATCTGCTTTTTCCTAGTGTTTATGTGTGGTGAAACTTAATGATTTTAAGTCAAGAGCATCATGGACCAGTGGGGTAAATCACATGTTAATAGACAGTAGGGTGTCACATAAAACCCAATTTGATGTCTAAAAACTCCCCCAATATTCCCTATGGCAAACACAAAATATAAGCTAAAATATGCAAGTGGTGAAAAAAGGCTTATGACAATGAGTCAAGCTCCTTTTCCACCATGAAACAAAAATACCAGTGGGTGTTACACTAGCATAATGATCATAAAGAGGTTATTAAGCCTCTGGTCACATTTCTAAAAATGCTCAAAACAAACAAACTAGTCCCACAAACTCCTACTCATACTAGTAGAAACTTGGGAAAAATACTAGACTAGTTTATACTTCACTTGTTAATTTTAGGCACAAGTGTGCAAACTAACAGAGGTAAAATACTCCTATAATCAGTACCAAAATGCTACTGGATCCCACAAAATAACATAAAAAGTTTAGCTATGAAACAAGGAAAAACTAGACTAAAATTGCCACACATGTGAGGGACTTAAATCTAGGCACCCAAATGATACTCAAGCAATTTCTAATACTTGAGGGAAAATTAACAGAGGTGAAAACACAAGGATAACAATGCCACAAGGACATTTCATCCTCTGTTTTCAACCACAAAGAATCATATTTTTCCTTAGTGAAAAAACAACACAAAAGGAATGCATGAATAATCTAGTAGGAAAATCTAGGCCTTAAGCAATGCTACTTAAATCTACTTCAAACACAAGCACCAAGTAACCAGAGGTGCTGTAACTAAAATAACAGTACCAAAATGGTACTGGTTCCATGAAAATTAATCTAGCAAAAAGGCCTAATACATATCTAAAAATCTACTCAAAAATCTAGGTAGAAAATAAGCTATGAGCAAGATCTATGCATGGAACATAATTCTAAAAATCCTACCACTCAACCCATTCATCCTAACATGTTCATACATCTTGGAAATATTATAAACACACTAGAAAACAACATTACAAACAAGAAAACAATATTTGCATATCACAATAAGAGCATACAAAACAAGATCTAGGAATTAAAAAATTAGGCAGAAAAGTGCTAAAATTTGTTCTGTCTCCCTAATTTTTTTTATGGCTCCAAAAATTAAATCCTTCTAGGATGTGATAATACTTAACAATACAAAGCCTCTCCAATTGGTCCCACTCAAAAATAATGTACCAAACTCCCCCTAAAAATCATGGAATGGCTCACTGATGTTTTACCAAAATGGATGGCATTTCCAAATGATAACTCTCCTGGATGCAAACTAAAATTCTACTGGTAGGTATTGATAAGGGCTTTCCAAAACAGTTGAGTTTGCGCAAAAATGTTTTGTATTTTTGAAGTTCTAATCATTTCCATTTTAATGGTACTGTCTGGCAAAATGGCTATAGAAAAATAAATAAAAGTCAAAACATTATTCTGCCAAAGGGAGGTGGTTGTGATTTTGTATGGCTATATGTAAAAAAATTGGCAAAGCCAAATAAAATCGTTTGCTATTTTTCCTAGGCCAAAAGCTAACAGGTATGAATCTGCAAAAAAAATTTGTTTTAATTTAACAGGGGCTAGCCCAGATGGGCCCGATTCGCTGCGCGTGGCCCAGCTAGCACCTAGGCCAGCCCAGGCGCGCGCGCGGGGGCGGGGGACGCGGGAAAAATCCCGTTTAAGCGTAACCGTCGATCGCCCGATCGACGGCTCTGGTGTTTTCTTCCTCCTCTGGCCTAGCGCGACAGGACCCGCGTCGAACACCTCACGGGCACGCATGGGACGGGCAGAGTGCTCACCTAGGGGGTCCGTGGAGCGACGCGTGGAGGCGGTGGGGTCGTGGGAGGCTGGAGGCGCGGTGGTGGCGGCGTTCGTTTCCCCGGCGGCGAGGTCCTTTCCGCGGCGGCACGGCGGACACGGCGGACACGGCTCGGGTTCTCCTGCAAGCGAAAGGATCGCGGAGGTTGTCAGGGAGGTGGCCAAGGCTACGGAGAGCTTGTGCGTGCAAGGATCGCGAGCTCACACGTACGGGGTGGTTCGTTTTTCTCCGGTGGATCGTGCGGTGGCCGGCGAGAAGAACTTGCCCGTGCCGCTCGCACACGGCGAGGCACGGCCTGGTTTTTCGTGGGTGGGGTAGTGGATGGTGGCGGAGGACTGTGGCGAAACGGCAAGGCCGTTGGAGCTTTGTAGACACGGGGCCGTGTGGTGTGCCCTCGGGTGCACAAGTGTGTGTGCGTGCTGGCACTCAGAGGAAGGGGGGCCGTTTTTCTCGTTGCCTCTCGAGCCAGGGACGGTGCCTAACTTACTGGTCCGCACAGTGGGGCTAGGGTGGAGAGGCATGGGAGTTTTTAGGCCATGCCAATCTGCCACCCCCCTCCTACCCGAGTCTACTTCCCCTCCTCTTTCCTTCTTGTCTAAGGCACCACTCGGGCCAACTAGCACACGGGGTTACAGAGCATTTCAAGGCAATCAAAATAGACACCAAGTTTATTCAAATCCATGAAGAATTGGCAGAGAAACAAACCTCCAAAGTTCTGTCCAAAACCAGTTTTCAGAAAAATTCAGTAAAAGACTTAGTGAAATTTTCACTAAGTGTTGGAAAAACAGAGTTTTGAAGCAAAAGTTTGCTTCTGTTTGATTGGGCAATTGAACTTGGATTTTGGAAATTCAAGTTGCCAATTGTTATATGTACTAACTAGTCTATTATATACTAAAAGCAATATACGGTTGTCTAATAGAGCCACCACGTTAAGCCACATCACCTCAATTATCTTTGATAGTTAGATCTAAAATAAATGGTTAGGATTTAACATGAGGTTAATAATTACGTAACTGTGTGTTCCAAGCTTGACACGTTTAGGAACTACTTTTTAAAAGTTATTAATAGGGTGAAGATTTGAACCCTTGATTAAACATGTGCAACGGTTATCAACAGGGTGAAGACTTGGACCCTTGATTAAACGTGTGCAACGCAATATTTTATAGGGAGCACGTAGCCAAGTCCCTTAAGAAAACAATTAGATAAGCTAGCTCGTGCGTTCGGCAAAAAAAATACACACGTCCGTTTTAAAATAAAAAATACAATAGGTGGATAACTCCATAGGAATTAATAACTTAATTCGTTCCAGAAAAAAAATCATGTACAAGCTTAGCTAGCTAGAGTCGGATCTTACATAGTAGCGTGTCAAGACGTAACTCCTTTGAAGAAAAACCATGACCGATCTCCCAAAAAATCTGATGTGTCCGTTAAAAACAAAGAAAACTGGGTACATTAACTTGAATCGTGGTGATACTCAACTCTCATATATAGCTTTCTCTGATCCACTTAACAGATGAGAGCATCTACGTTGTTAACATCAATGACAGAATAAATAAAAAGAGATTGTAACATGCAGGAAGAGATTGGTTGCTTTGCATATCCACTATAGGCTGTTTGCTCCTGCCTCTTGCAGCAAGGAACCCTTGACTTACTCATGCGAGTATGTTGTGTCGCATGCACTTTGGTTACTGAGGAGGAAGAAACCCAACTGCCAGCGGACCCCAAGGCGTTAGCGATTGCGGAAGGTGCAGCATCTCACATGGCTACAACAATTTGGTTATAGTGGAGCAGTAATCCTGCTCCATCTGGTGCCCAAAGGCAAAAGCAATGACTGCCTTGTGAGAGGCACACACGCCTCCATTGAACCTGGACAGAGCAAGCAAGGCCGGCCTGCACACAGATCAGGCCGCATCCGTCGAACCCGATAAAGTCGCCAGCGTGTGTACGCGGAGCACCTATCGAGGTTTGTTGCTTCACTCAAAGAGCGCGGAGTAAAGGTTTATTTCCAAAAGACAGTTCTCCAGCCTCATTAATGTAATTGTAACGGTTCATATGTTTAAATATTTGGTTCTATAACTATTACCTTACTAATTTATTTTAGGATTAGATCATGCTAATGCAACCTCAATGGCGGCAATTAAATCATTTATATTACAGAGTTACCCTCTCAGCATATGAACTCAAATGGAACCTACAAGTAGTCATGTTCGTTGGTGGTCATATGGTTATTACCACGACAACCGATTTTCGGAGGATGTATCTTTGGAGAATTCACTCCAATAACTCAACTATGTGGCCACATAATGCATGTAAGTGAGTGTCAGGGAGAGAGATGGATTGTGTGTGTGTATTTGTGGAACTCACTCCGGTGACACATCTATATATGTGGTGACCTAATACATGCAACTCAATGTCATGTAACAGAAAAGGACTTTGTTTCTGCAATGATATATTTTAGTTATTAAAGATGATAGACTTCTAGGGTACGTACCAGCAGAGGTAAGATTTGTGTATTTATAATTTTATATGAATGAGAGAGTACTGTGAAAAAGATTCACTTTCTGGATAAAAATATCACATATGTAATTACTTCTTGTGTTAGGCTTGCCCAGGTATTCATGACAAATAATTATCTGTACAAAACATGGTAATATGAATAATTGAAAAGCGAGAAATTAGTACATTGATGTTATATCGATTGATGTGGATTAATATGTTGTGTCTTTTTTAGACCCATGTATCTCTCTTGCTTTTAGTATATTATAGACTATATATTATTAATATGTTATTCACTTAAGTTCAGCTAGAATGATAACTTTTCAGTTTTAACTTCTCAATTCTAATGTATACTGAAATTATTTTTAAAATCTTAACCAATCAAACGTGCATTTACATATTTGTGTTTGCTCTAATGTGTTATATTCTTCAAAGCTTAAACTGCATGTACAAATTATCAATATGTTTTAATTAAAAAAAACTTCCTAAAATCGGATAGTCTAGAATATATCATAGTCTATTTGTAAGCAAGGTCGACTCCCAAATTTTCTAAAATTTCACTTATACTTTATAAATGTGGCCAACGGATTCTATGGGATTCATTGGATTTGATAGTTCATAAAGTAATATTATGATATTTCAGTAGACAAAATTGTTACTTATAGTGGTTCTTTGGAGCAGAAATGAGATGTCCAAAATATATATGGACATTATTTTCCATCATGCCTTTATTGAATTTCTAAGAAGAGGTTATATGTTCCCTTTATGATTCACATTATTCATCTCTTCATGATATATGTATTCTTCCAAATAACCTTTAGCATGTTGTAACATAGAAAACTATTATATTTGAAAAGAACGAGGTTGCCATTTAGCTTCTCCACTTCTCCGAGAAATATATATTAAATATTATTCTCAATTTTTTCAATAACCTTGATTTGATTCCAGAAGCACTTCGTGTCATTTGAATTTGATATTTTTAGGCCAAGGAAATATGTTTCATATCGCCTTACATAGATATTATGATTTTCATTTTTTTCCAACAATATCTTTGTTACTATGCATTGAGGATTTCTATTATTCACTTAAGTTCAGCTTCAATTTTAATTTGGCATTTTTCACCTCACCATTTTTAATTCGTAGCATAATTGTTTGGTTAAAAATTACCGACCAAAGTTGAATTTACCTGTTTGTGTCTACTACAATGTGTTCTATTCTGCATAGTAGCTTGATTTGCAACTACAAATTATCATTTCATTTTGTGAAACCAAACGTTCCTATAACTGGAAAGTGTAGAATGTATCATTAACAATGTAACATATCCTAAGCCATGTTGGGTTCAGAAATTATTTGACATTTTTCTAAACTAATAAATGCACCCAACGAATTCCGGGAAATACTTTGGATTGAAGAATTTACACACGATTCTTATAATATTTTAGTATATACAACTGTACTTAATTGCTTATATTAGAAGTGAGATGGCCTAAAATTTATATGGAGCTTTTGTATACATCCTAACTTCATAGAATTTCTAAGAAGAGGTTTAGATGTTTCCTTTTGTTATTTGCGGTATTCCTCTCTTCATGACACAAGTTCACTTCAAGAAAAAGAAGTGGTACAAAATAATTAAAGTCTTGGAGTTGCAAACTTTTCGTGAAATGCATATGTAAAGGCGAAAAACTGCTATTATAGTATTATGCTATAAAAGTAACACATGTATAAGAAATCATAATTTTATTTAGGAACATATTGTAAGCTCTACAGGTGTTGCCTGCGCATGTGCGCGGGCCACTTTGCTAGTTTGAGAAAACAACAAGTACACCAGAAAAAGAGTTGGTTAACCCTCTGAAAACAACTGCCCAAAAAGCTATGTTTCTGTTTTCCAAATAGAAAAGGTTTTTCAATATTTTTATACTAGGAAAACAATCATGGATTAGATTGTTTTCCAAGTGCTAAATTTAAACCAGTGTCATATAGTTGTACTACATAACATGTTCAACCATAATACCACAAGAAAACAACAAATCAAATATGTTTGATTCTTGAAAACAAGTGTGGAAAACAGCTAGTCATGTTGTTTTTCTGCTAAAAGTTTAAATAGGAAATAAATTCCCAAAGCTATTTAAATCCCAGCCAAAGTGTTTCCTTGGTCAAGAAATGACTAAATAATGCTATCATGAGTGAAACAAGTATTCCCCAAACTTTGAAAAGAAATTTCTTAGGGTTTCCAGTTGAAAAACATCAGGCAGCCAATACTCAATCATCAGGAAAAATCCTCAAATGAGTGAAAAGAAACACACCACTTATATTGCATAGATACACATGACTACACAAACATGTTGTCCACTTAATTGTCTTACAAAAGTCTTAAGAGGCTTGCTAATTTAATATTAAACAAGGGCTTAAAAACAGGGGTGTTACATCACTCAAAGAACTGGGTTCTTCAATTTAATTTCAAGGATGTTTTCTCATGTGTTAAATAGAGGTAGTGATCAAGCCACATCATGAAAAGTGGATTTTGTAAAAAAGTCCAACTCAAAGCTTGATATATCCAAAAGAATATAGTTGAGGTAAAACACATGGGTAATATAATCCCCACTTATAGTTTTTGCAAGAAGAGAAAGTGAGATGGGTTTTAGGAATACCTGCAAAAATATCTTGGTTGAAAACAGGTAGGAGATGATTACCTCCAGAATACTTTTCATATATTTTTGGAAAATACCCTTTTGTTTTCTCAAAACATAGCTTTTGGGTTTCTTATAAAATCAAAACATTTTAAAAAAGGTTTTTGCCAAAAGAAGGTGATAGATGAAAGTGATAAGTTTTCTTTCCATGATTTGATCACAAGGGCTGTGTTTTAAGAAAGTTATGATCATTGGTTTTAATTTCAGGTGTTAACAAACACAAACACAAACACAAACACAAACACAAACACAAACACAAACACAAACACAAACACAAACACAAACACAAACACAAACACAAACACAAACACAAACACAAACACAAACACAAACACAAACACAAACACAAACACAAACACAAACACAAACACAAACACAAACACAAACACAAACACAAACACAAACACAAACACAAACACATACAACAAGAAAATAGAAATGAAACACAACCATTAGTCAAACATATCAAAAAGTTTTTGTTGGCCCTGATTTTTGGGTTATTCAAAACAAGTTTTTCATGTCTTCCAAAAATTGGGCTGTTACAACTCTTCCCCCCTTAAAATGAATCTCGTCCTCGAGATTCGTAAGGGAAAACAAGGAAGAGGGTTTTCTTAACAAAACACAAACACAAAACTCTTTTTAACCAAAAAAAATTCTCAGGTTTTAAGAAAACCAAACTTTTTGCTCCAAGCCTGAAGATAAGACTGGCTACTCACAAAGGGGGTCACAGAGACCTGGCTGTGTAGGGGTAGTGGCTACAAACAACTAGTGATACTGTCAAGATTTTTCCCATGATTTGAAAGAGAGTTATTAGCTTGGTACACTCGGAGTATTCTGGAGTCATACACTGAGGTGTGGGATCGGGCCCACTTGGCAGTCGATGCCCTTCTCTCTTCTTCTTCTTCTTGCCTGGCCTTCTCTCCTGGTGTGCACACCCTTGGCATCAGGGCGTCCCGCCCACTGTGAGCTCATGGTGGGCTGACACCTCGCTATAAGACTGCTGTGAGTGCGACATGTCGATTCTTCGGCTACTTGGTGGAGGGATGCGCTGGTGATTTCGCGCCATTTGCGAGTACTGCAGCTGGATTCTTCGGCTTTTCCTGCATAGTGCTCGACGGAGGAGAGGGCTCTGCTCCTACTGCTATAAAAGGGGTCACCGAGGTTCACTAAATCGCACCACACAATGGTTTCATTTCTCAGCTCATCGATGATTTCTTCAAGGAGTACGTCACCCTGCTGGAGCGAGCAAATTGTAACATCCCAAGTATGAAAATTCCCCTTTTGCAATGTTTGTTTCTTGAATTTTATTCAATGCATCATGTCATCATAATGCACTCATGTGTGGAATTTCAAATTTCAAATAAATTCAAATCATTATGTTTCACACTTGGTCTGTTACAACTTTTTCATATAAAATATTCAAATCAAACAATTTAATTGTTTTCCATAAACTTGATTTTCCAAATAAGTGACTTGGGTAATTTTCAAATAATTCAATTATTGCAATATTCAAGCAAATTCATTTAAATTTCAAACAGCAACAAATATTTAAAATTTTGAAAAACAAAAGTTGGTGCAACTGGGCTTTTTCAATAAGGAACTTATAAAAAATTATCACTATAAAATTTTGGACCCAAAACCCCCCTTCTTTTCTTTCTCTCTCTTTTTCTACAAAAAAAAAGAGAAATGAAAAAAAGGGGGAAGTGGCAACCTAGTTGGGCCTAAACCAGCCCAACACCCTCCTGTGGTCCTTTCTTCCTCGTACGGATGAGGGGACGAGCAGGCAGACGTGCTGCCAGTGGAGGAGGAGCCTCCACGTCCTCCCCTCCTACCTGCTCCCCTGCCCTCTCTTATACCCCGAGGTAGCCCCAAACCCTAGACCCTCTTCTTTCTCCTCCCCAGCCGCCGCCGCCACCCTGCTCCCTCTCCCCTCAGATCCCCTCCTTTCCTCTGAAGGTTTTCCGACCGGAGCAACTCCGGCGAGCTCCCGCCGCCGTCCTCGACCTCCTCCTACCTCACCGAGCACACGGTCGGGCTCGTGGTGAGTTCCTCTTTCGATTCCCGCCGTTTTCCCACTTGTTATCATGTGTTAGTCGTCCCTTGCTGCTCGTGTTTGGTCGTCGCCGGCGCTGCCATGTTCGTGGTTCAGTTACGTAAAAGCTTCGCTCGAAATTTCAGTTTTCCGCGCAGGTCTCACCTCAAAACAGTTTCGCCTCCTAGATCCATCGCATAGCAGCACACCAGCCCAGTGGCACAAGCCCACGCGCGCGCGACCAGGGGCGCGGGTTCGAGTCCCCCCCCCCCCCCCCCCCCCGCAAATTTTTTTTTGGGATTTATTTCCCGCAGCCCAGCCCCAAAGCAGATCAAAATCTTAACTTGTAAATTTCACCAAATATTCATAAATGCTCCAATTTTGGTGATTCAAATTTCTACAAACTCACAGTGAGGAGCACTTTCTGTTAATGTCAAAGTTGCAATATGTTTCTGTTAACAATTTTGCACTAAATAATTAAATACAGAAAATGGAATAAAAACTGAAATCTTGCAAAATTCATAACTTGAGTTCTGTTCACCCAAATTGAGCAAACTTGAGCTCCAAAAATTTGTCTTAACAAACTCTACACAATGGTATTTTATTTGGGCACAGTTGAATAAAAGTGGACCACGAAAACAACCATTTTCTGTTCTGGACAGAAAAGAAAAGAGAAAACAAAATGACATAAGTAAATTCAATAATTATCCAAAAATTATGTTCAGTATCTCAAAATGTTCAGTGAAACATTGTCCACATGTTTTCAAGTATTTTCCCATGCTTTTGTAACTGTAAGTACCTCTTTTTAAATTGTTTACCAAAAATGGCAGAAATGAAAACAATAAGAATTAATTCTTATTTATTATTTTTCTTCACCCAAAAATTATGGAAACTATACCAAAATGGAAAGAACTTCAATTAATAACAGAAAGCATCATTTCATGCATGTGGGAATACTATTGATGTATTGGTCTTATTAAAATTAATAATAGGCCACTAAGATAAATATGAGAGGTTTCCAAATAATGCAAACTTATTTGGGACACTCATTTAACTTGATGATCATGTCCATGATCTCTTACTTGCATTAAAATGTCATGCATCATCCCATGTTTGTGCATTATGCCATGTTATTGATTGTCCGTCTCTCTTCGTTGTTTGTTTGCTTCTTCTCGAATAGACGACGATGTTGAGACATACGAGGTTTACGATACCACTTCAGAGGAGTTAGCCCAGTACCAGGCTACTGAGTTTGCAGGGAAGTATTCACTCACATGAACCATTGTGTCCGTTCCACACTTGATACCGATACTTTCCGTTGTCTAATCTGCTAGCCTTATGATTCGTTGCTTGTGTTCCGATCCTATCACATGTCATCCTGCAGCCATGTATATAGCCTCACCCCCACACCTACAACCTTGTTGTTTGTTAGCCTGTGTCGTAGTATCATGCTTAGGTTTGTTTGTGCTCGAGTCTTGTTGTCATTTATCTTATCACCTGTTTAGTTTGATAGATGGGCTTGTTATAATCAATATCATGTTAATGTTTGGGGTAATAATAATTTGATGATAAGGCACCGGCAGGAGGCCTGGGTTAGGGTTTTGAAGCCTGCTAATGTCGACCCTAATTAGGAAAAGGGTCTTGTCCTCTGATCCATGATGAGCGTGCTCACCGCATCCGGGTGGTCGTATGGAACCCCCCTCGACTTTGACCTGATCCGCAGTTTGTCCGAAGAGCCACACTTAGTTCGGGTGTTCCATTTGCCAATACGCATGAATGGGTCGCGCCCATGGTTGATGATTATGATGATGATGCATATAGGGCGAGGCCTGTGGTGCTGGGGGGTGTGGTTTTCACCCTTGCTCTTAGGTTAGGTCGAACTGGCCGGGACCTTATAGCTCCGTGGCTCCTAGGACAGGTTGCAGAGATGGTTCGGGTCGTGTTGAGTCCACCTGAGTTTTAGTTGGTGGCTCGAGTGTGTACGGGTACTGGAGCACACCCTGCAGGGATGAATCTTCTCGAGAAGCCGTGTTGTCCGCGGTTATGTGACGACTTGGTGAAAGTGCTGGCTAACAAGTACTCCGACAACTTACACCTAATTAATAATAATTTGACTAGTAATAGGCATATTGTCACAATAACCTGAACCTTCATTAATCCAACTGTGTGGGTTGTCCTCGGATTGCTTCTTTGGATAAGGGGCGAGATCCAGGATGGGTTTGTTTGAGGTTAGTGATAGTTGGCTCCGATGCGCTATCTTATCCCTTTCTTTTAGCCGGATGTTGTAGCGTGTCTCTGTAGTTGGTTAGTGCAGCCCGCTGCCGCACCTTTGTATCACCTATCTTCCGTTGAACCCAAAGCATCTGTACTTGGTGTTGTCGGGTACACTTTGGTATCTTGTGCATCTTTCTTGCCAGTACTCGTCCGTACTGACCCCTTTGGGGCTGCTGGTTCTGCAGACTACATTTCCGAGGATCCCCATGGTGGCTACTACGTGGAGTATGACGAGGCTGCTGACGAGTAGATAGCGGACCCGGGCAGGATCCGAGACTTCGTGGATGGGCTCCGTTCTTTTCGTTTCCGGCCTCTTAGGCCTATTTGGATCTTGTCTGTACTCAGACACTTTGGATGCTTCCGCTGTGATGTAATGATGGCTTGTTGGGACATGTGTCCTCTGCATGACTGTATTTGCTATCTCTGCTCTAGTGAGAGCTTTTGCCACTTATTTCTATTTCTTTGTGTCTTAGAGATTTGTTGTGATATCACTTGTTCAAATGCCGTTGACGTACCATGTGTGTATGTTATGAAGTACGTCAATGGAAGTATTCGGATTCCTATTGGATGGTTTCACAGACGATGAATAGTAGAGGATGGTTGTCACACGTTTACGTGTTGGCCTACTCATATTGAGATGCGGGTGCAGGTAGGCCCCGTAAGCCAATTATCTACTGTTTAGCGGGCTGTGTGTATCCTCTAGAAGTCCGGGTGCGACAAATGGTATCAGAGCCTGTCTGCCTGTAGGATCCCTTTTACTAGTCGCAGTTGAGTCTAGAAACTATTTTGTAGCTATATAGGAAAAATGAAACGTGAGAGTGGGAATTCTGTTCTTTTATTTCTTTCCCCACCCACCCTCCCTTTTTCTGGTAAGGAAGTGCAACGTTGTTTTTCTCTTCTCACCTAAACTTTCAAGTTAGGATTTCACGTATCCTGGTTTCTCGAGGATGGTTATATCTACTAGACCATAGGAATGGAGGTGGTTGTGACACGATTTTCGTGTTGCCTACTCACGATTGAGAACGGTGGCAAATAAGCCCCGGAAGCAGATCCTCAATTCCTTAAGCAGTAGATATTGATCCTCTAGAAGCCCGGATGGGTTTTTCCGTAGTACCTCAGGTGTTTGTGGTCTCCTGTTTCCCAGTTGTTGCTTCGATATCGTCCTTCACAAATCGTCTCTTTCGTTGTAACAACTTACCTGTTGATTCGTTGTTAACCTCCATCCGCTTTGTTCCGGAGGTTTTTCTTCTTCAACACGGCTATCCGTGTGGTACGCGAACCATTTATGGTGAACGTTGAGGGTAGTATATGTTTTCTCCATGCTACCTTCTTACCGTCTGAAGTAAGCCTTGTAAGCACTTATATTGGATTTTGTTTTCCGGTTAGTGTGTTAATCTTGGTATCCTCTTTAGGATGGAAAGTGGTGACGAAGAACCCACACTGCCACCCGAGATGGGGAAAGTTCTGTCTCAGATGACACAAGTTATAAGGCAGATGTGGCAGAACCAAGACCTTGGGAATAATGGCAACGCCCGTGTGTCTATTCGGGAGTTCCTTGAGCTCAATCCGCGCACGTTTGATACCTCCTCCGAGCCATTGGATGCTGATGACTGGCTCCATGAAATGAACCGTACTCTTATGGTAGCTCATGTGGCTGACGAGGACCGTGTTCCTTACGTGACCTACCTTCTCCGTGGACAATCCATGTCTTGGTGGGAGAACTTCCAAGAAATGAGAGGTCCTACTGTGGCAATCACATGGGAGGATTTCAAGCAAGCCTTCGTGCGCCATCACATTCCCGATGGGCTCATGGAGAGAATGCGTGAGGAATTCTATTCTTTCACACAAGGAAATTTGGACGTTCTCGAATACCAAAGAGAGTTCAATCGCCTGGCTCGCTACGCCGGAGATGAAGTCTCCACGGAAGCGAAAAAGATGGCAAAGTTCCGCAGGGGTCTCAACCCGGAACTCAAGTATGCTCTCACCAACATGAAGTCCAAGAATTTTGAGGACCTCATCAACATCGCTCTAAATGAAGAACATGGGCGCAAGTTGGTTGAGGAATCTCGTAAGCACTCTCGTGAACAGGCTAATCTCTCAAAAACTATCATGCCTCCACAAAAACGAAGAGTTTGGGTTCCATATACCACTCCAACACCGCCCATCTGCTTGCCAAGCCCGACAGGATTTCTTGCCCGCCCTCCCACCCCGGTGGTATCTTCAGGAGGTGCTCCATCTCAGCCAGGTCCAACAACTCCTCGTTCTGTTGTTACATGCTACAAGTGTGGACAGCCGGGCCACTATTCCGGTAAGTGTCCGCAAAGGCACTTCTTTCCACCTCCACCTCGCCACAGGTCAACCCCGACAAGAATACGTGGTCCTCCGTTGGGTTGCTACAACAGCAACGAGCTTGGTGTGAGAACCGTCAAGGTGAACCATGTCAAGGCCCAGGGAGCAGAAGAATCTCCAGAGGTTGTAATGGGCACACTTCTTGTGAACTCGTTTCGTGCTAAAGTCTTGTTCGATTCTGGTGCTTCACACTCCTTCATCTCTCAAAACTTTGCAAACACCAGTAAAATCAACTTCGAACAGTTGTCTATCCCTCTCCTAGTGAAATCACCGGGATCTAGCTGGCAAAGAAATAAAGTTAGCCAGAACATCGAGATCACAATTGGAAACCTTCCATTCCAGGCATCTCTGATAGCTCTCCACTCTTCAGATATTGATGTCATTCTTGGGATGGATTGGCTGGTAGCCAACAAAGCAGTCATTGATTGTCCTGCTAAGTCTGTCAAAATCACACACCCTTCTGGCCAGATAGTCTACTTCCATGCTGAAAATCCAGTTGTTCAACTCTACACTCTCAATGCAAATCCTCTACCATCTATTGAAACTGTTCTGGTGGTTTGTGACTTCCCCGATGTCTTTCGAGAAGAATTGCCAGGAATGCCTCCTGACAGAGCTGTTGAGTTCGTCATCGAACTTGAACCAGGCACTGCTCCAATCTCCAAGTATCCATACAAGATAGCTCCTCCTGAACTGAAATTGTTAAAGGAGCAAATCGATATGTACATGGAAAAAGGTTACATTCAACCTAGTTCCTCGGCTTGGGGATGCCCAACTCTCTTTGTGGCAAAGAAGGATCAAACAAAGAGACTCGTTGTTGACTATCGTCCTCTTAACGAGAAAACCATCAAGAACAAATATCCAATTCCTCGCATCGATGATCTCTTTGATCAACTTGCTGGAGCCTCTATATTCTCCAAGTTGGACTTGAGAATGGGTTACCATCAAATAAAGATCAGAAAAGAGGATGTTCCAAAGACAGCCTTTGTCACTCGCTTCGGTCGCTATGAATACACCGTCATGTCCTTTGGCCTCACCAATGCACCGGCGACTTTCTCTCGACTCATGAATTCTGTCTTCCATGAATACCTCGACAAGTTCGTTGTGGTATATCTTGATGATATTCTTGTCTACTCAAAATCCGAGAAAGAGCATGAAGAACATCTTCGTCTCACCCTCATGAAGCTTCGCGAGCATCGCCTCTATGCCAAGTTCTCCAAATGTGAGTTCTGGATTTCCGAAGTCATCTCTGCCAAGGGCATAGCCATTGACCCAGAAAAGGTTAAGGCCATTGTAGATTGGAAACCTCCAAAGACGGTGAAGCAAGTCAGAAGTTTTCTTGGTTTGGCTAGCTATTGTCGTCGCTTCGTCCAAAACTTCTCCAAGATTGCCAAACCTCTCACTGACCTCACAAAGAAGGACAAGAAGTTCGTCTGGTCTCCACAATGTGATGAAAGCTTCAATCTCCTGAAGACTAAACTCACTTCTACACCAGTTCTGGTTGGCCCAGGTCCTTCCAAACCTTTCCAAATATTCTGTGATGTTTCTCTCCAAGGTCTAGGTGCAGTTCTCATGCAAGAACGTCAAGTTGTGGCTTATGCTTCTCGCCAGTTGAACACACATGAGCTCAACTATCCTATTCATGACCTTGAGCTTGCAGCAGTTGTCTTTGCCCTCAAGAAATGGAGACAATACTTGTTGGGTAATCGCACTGAGATCTTTTCTGACCACAACAGTCTAAAGTACATCTTCAGTCAGCCAGATCTGAAACTCAGACAAAGGAGATGGATTGAGAAGATCAAAGACTTCGATCTCACCATTTCCGACACTTCAGGCAAGGCTAATGTAATGGCCGACGCTCTCAGTCGCAAGTCCTATTGCAATAATCTCATGATCATGGAAAGCCAACCTCCTCTTCACGAAGAATTCCAAAAGCTGAATCTTGGACTTGTTCCTCAAGGCTATCTTGCAAACTTGACAGCCAGTCCAACGCTTGAGGACAAGATTCGTTCTGAACAACTTCGTGTTGCTGAGATCAAGAAGATCGCAAAGAACATCAAAGCAGGCAATGTGAAGTATGAGTGCTTCTCAATTGATGACAGGGGAACAGTGTTTTTCCAAGGACGCATTGCAGTTCCCGAAATCCAAAGCCTGAAAGATGTGATTCTCAAGGAGGCTCATGATACTCCTCTTTCCATACACCCTGGAAGTACAAAGATGTACCAGGATCTCAAAACAATGTATTGGTGGTCTGGCATGAAGCGTGAAATTGCTAAATATGTCTCTGAATGCGATGTTTGTCAACGTGTCAAAGCAGTTCATCAGAAATCAGCGGGTCTTCTCCAACCTCTGAAAATTCCTGAATGGAAGTGGGACATGATTGAAATGGACTTCGTCACTGGGTTTCCAAAGTCCAAGAGGGGCAATGATGCTATATTTGTTGTCATTGATCGACTCTCTAAAGTCGATCACTTATTTCCTGTCAAAGAAACAATCTCAGCTAGTAAATTGGCAGAACTCTACACCACAAGAATTGTTCCTATTCATGGTGTTCCGTTGGAAATAAGCTCAGACCGTGGAAGCATCTTCACTTCTCATTTCTGGAAAAGCTTTCAAGAAGCTTTGGGCACCAAGCTTCTGTTCAGCACAGCCTATCATCCTCAGTCTCAAGGGCTAGTCGAAAGAGTCAATCAGATTCTCGAGGATATGCTCAGAGCATGTGGTCTCTCTTTTGGCATGAAATGGGAGGAATGTCTTCCATATGCTGAATTCTCCTACAACAACAGCTTCCAGGTAAGCCTAGGCATGGCACCTTTCGAGGCTCTCTATGGTCGCAGATGCAGGAGTCCAATCAATTGGTCTGGAGCCGGTGAACGTTCACTCTTAGGCCCTGACATTGTTAAGGAGGCCGAAGAGAAAGTTCGCATCATTCGTGACAATCTGAAGATTGCTCAGTCTCGTCGGAAAAGCTACTATGACAGCAAACACAGGGACATGGTCTATGCAGCTGGTGATAAGGCCTACCTCCGTGTCACTCCTCTCAGAGGCACTCATCGTTTTGGTGTGAAGGGAAAGCTTGCTCCACGTTATGTTGGTCCTTTCAACATTCTTTCAAGGCGTGCAGAAAATGCTTATCGTCTTGAACTTCCAGAAAAGATCTCCAAGGTGCACGATGTCTTTCACGTGTCACAGCTCAAGAAGTGCTTCAAAGATCCAGGTCGTGCAGTTGATCATGATTCCATTGATCTGCAAGAAGACCTCTCTTATGAAGAGCACCCTATTCGAATTCTCGATGAGGCCGAGCGCAAAACTCGTAACAAGAGCACCAAGTTCTTCAAAGTGCAGTGGTCTCATCATTCCTATAAAGAGGCAACGTGGGAGACCGAAGATGATCTTCGCAAGAAGTATCCGGACCTTTTCTCTTCTCAGTAGGAATCTCGGGGCGCGATTCCTTCAAGGGGGGCGTTTTGTAACATCCCAAGTATGAAAATTCCCCTTTTGCAATGTTTGTTTCTTGAATTTTATTCAATGCATCATGTCATCATAATGCACTCATGTGTGGAATTTCAAATTTCAAATAAATTCAAATCATTATGTTTCACACTTGGTCTGTTACAACTTTTTCAAATAAAATATTCAAATCAAACAATTTAATTGTTTTCCATAAACTTGATTTTCCAAATAAGTGACTTGGGTAATTTTCAAATAATTCAATTATTGCAATATTCAAGCAAATTCATTTAAATTTCAAATAGCAACAAATATTTAAAATTTTGAAAAACAAAAGTTGGTGCAACTGGGCTTTTTCAATAAGGAACTTATAAAAAATTATCACTATAAAATTTTGGACCCAAAACCCCCCTTCTTTTCTTTCTCTCTCTTTTTCTACAAAAAAAAGATAAATGAAAAAAGGGGGAAGTGGCAACCTAGTTGGGCCTAAACCAGCCCAACACCCTCCTGTGGTCCTTTCTTCCTCGTACGGATGAGGGGACGAGCAGGCAGACATGCTGCCAGTGGAGGAGGAGCCTCCACGTCCTCCCCTCCTACCTGCTCCCCCGCCCTCTCTTATACCCCGAGGTAGCCCCAAACCCTAGCCCCTCTTCTTTCTCCTCCCCAGCCGTCGCCGCCACCCTGCTCCCTCTCCCCTAAGATCCCCTCCTTTTCTCTTAAGGTTTTCCGACCGGAGCAACTCCGGCGAGCTCCCGCCGCCGTCCTCGACCTCCTCCTACCTCACCGAGCACACGGTCGGGCTCGTGGTGAGTTCCTCTTTCGATTCCCGCCGTTTTCCCACTTGTTAGCATGTGGTAGTCGTCCCTTGCTGCTCGTGTTTGGTCGTCGCCGGCGCTGCCATGTTCGTGGTTCAGTTACGTACAAGCTTCGCTCGAAATTTCAGTTTTCCGCGCAGGTCTCACCTCAAAACAGTTTCGCCTCCTAGATCCATCACATAGCAGCACACCAACCCAGTGGCACAAGCCCACGCGCGCGCGACCAGAGGCGCGGGTTCGAGCCCCCCCCCCCCCCCCCCCCCACAATTTTTTTTTTGGGATTTATTTCCCGCAGCCCAGCCCCAAAGCAGATCAAAATCTTAACTTGTAAATTCCACCAAATATTCATAAATGCTCCAATTTTGGTGATTCAAATTTCTACAAACTCACAGTGAGGAGCACTTTCTGTAAATGTCAAAGTTGCAATAAGTTTCTGTTAACAATTTTGCACTAAATAATTAAATACAGAAAATGGAATAAAAACTGAAATCTTGCAAAATTCATAACTTGAGTTCTATTCACCCAAATTGAGCAAACTTGAGCTCCAAAAATTTGTCTTAACAAACTCTACACAATGGTATTTTATTTGGGCACAGTTGGATAAAAGTGGACCACGAAAACAACCATTTTCTGTTCTGGCCAGAAAAGAAAAGAGAAAAGAAAATGACATAACTAAATTCAATAATGATCCAAAAATTATGTTTAATATCTCAAAATGTTCAGTGAAACATTGTCCACATGTTTTCAAGTATTTTCCCATGCTTATGTAACTGAAAGTACCTCTTTTTAAATTGTTTACCAAAAATGGCAGAAATGAAAACAATAAGAATTAATTCTTATTTATTATTTTTCTTCACCCAAAAATTATGGAAACTATACCAAAATGGAAAGAACTTCAATTAATAGCAGAAAAGCATCATTTCATGCATGTGGGAATACTATTGATGTATTGGTCTTATTAAAATTAATAATAGGCCACTAAGATAAATTGAGAGGTTTCCAAATAATGCAAACTTATTTGGGACACTCATTTAACTTGATGATCATGTCCATGATCTCTTACTTGCATTAAAATGTCATGCATCATCCCATGTTTGTGCATTATGCCATGTTATTGATTGTCCGTCTCTCTTCGTTGTTTGTTTGCTTCTTCTCGAATAGACGACGACGTTGAGACATACGAGGTTTACGATACCACTTCAGAGGAGTTAGCCCAGTACCAGGCTACTGAGTTTGCAGGCAAGTATTCACTCACATGAACCATTGTGTCCGTTCCACACTTGATACCGATACTTTCCGTTGTCTAATCTGCTAGCCTTATGATTCGTTGCTTGTATTCTGATCCTATCACATGTCATCCTGCAGCCATGAATATAGCCTCACCCCCACACCTACAACCTTGTTGTTTGTTAGCCTGTGTCGTAGTGTCATGCTTAGGTTTGTTTGTGCTCGAGTCTTGTTGTCATTTATCTTATCACCTGTTTAGTTTGATAGATGGGCTTGTTATAATCAATATCATGTTATTGTTTGGGGTAATAATAATTTGATGATAAGGCACCGGCAGGAGGCCCGGGTTAGGGTTTTGAAGCCTGCTAGTGTCGACCCTAATTAGGAAAAGGGTCTTGTCCTCTGATCCATGATGAGCATGCTCAACGCATCCGGGTGGTCGTATGGAACCCCCCTCGACTTTGACCTGATCCGCAGTTTGTCCGAAGAGCCACACTTAGTTCGGGTGTTCCATTTGCGCATACGCATGAATGGGTCGCGCCCATGGTTGATGATTATGATGATGATGCATATAGGGCGAGGCCTGTGGTGCCAGGGGGTGTGGTTTTCACCCTTGCGCTTAGGTTAGGTCGGACTGGCCGGGACCTTATAGCTCCGTGGCTCCTAGGACAGGTTGCAGAGATGGTTCGGGTCGTGTTGAGTCCACCTGAGTTTTAGTTGGTGGCTCGAGTGTGTACGGGTACTGGAGCACACCCTGCAGGGATGAATCTTCTCGAGAAGCCGTGTTGTCCGCGGTTATGTGACGACTTGGTGAAAGTGCTGGCTAACAAGTACTCCGACAACTTACACCTAATTAATAATAATTTGACTAGTAATAGGCATATTGTCACAATAACCTGAACCTTCATTAATCCAACTGTGTGGGTTGTCCTCGGATTGCTTCTTTGGATAAGGGGCGAGATCCAGGATGGGTTTGTTTGAGGTTAGTGATAGTTGGCTCCGATGCGCTATCTTATCCCTTTCTTTTAGCCGGATGTTGTAACGTGTCTCTGTAGTTGGTTAGTGCAGCCCGCTGCCGCACCTTTGTATCACCTATCTTCCGTTGAACCCAAAGCATCTATACTTGGTGTTGTCGGGTACACTTTGGTATCTTGTGTGTCTTGCTTGCCAGTACTCGTACGTGCTGACCCCTTTGGGGCTGCTGGTTCTGCAGACTACATTTCCGAGGATCCCCATGGTGGCTACTACGTGGAGTATGACGAGGCTGCTGACGAGTAGATAGCGGACCCGGGCAGGATCCGAGACTTCGTGGATGGGCGTCGTTCTTTTCGTTTCTGGCCTCTTAGGCCTATTTGGATCTTGTCTGTACTCAGACACTTTGGATGCTTCCGATGTGATGTAATGATGGCTTGTTGGGACATGTGTCCTCTGCATGACTGTATTTGCTATCTCTGCTCTAGTGAGAGCTTTTGCCACTTATTTCTATTTCTTTGTGTCTTAGAGATTTGTTGTGATATCACTTGTTCAAATGCCGTTGACGTACCATGTGTGTATGTTATGAAGTACGTCAATGGAAGTATTCGGATTCCTATTGGATGGTTTCACAGACGATGAATAGTAGAGGATGGTTGTCACACGTTTACGTGTTGGCCTACTCATATTGAGATGCGGGTGCAGGTAGGCCCCGTAAGCCAATTATCTACTGTTTAGCGGGCTGTGTGTATCCTCTAGAAGTCTGGGTGCGACACAAATCCCCTGGAGAACTTCGTCATCGTGCTGTTCTTCAACTGTGGCCTGGTGGGATGGGTCACCATGATCGTGGTAGATGTGGTCTCCACCGCCTGGGGCATCTACAACTGGTGGTCTAGCGCTAGGAGCGAGACCGCGGTGGAAGAAGGACGAGCGGTGGCGCCGGTGGCTGCGGTGGTGGAGGTCCACGCTGGTGGCACAAGGCCAGGAAGACTCGAGGGGCTTCGCCGTTGCCTGACTTGGTGCTCTGCGTCAGGTGAGGCTGGCTCAGCCTCAGACCAGGTTGCCACCAGCGAGGGTTAGGCAATGCTAGTGTCTACACCGGAGTAGGTGTAGTGGTCTGTGTTGGAAACAGACTTGTATCTTACTTTCTGAAACTTTCATCTGTTAGGTGCAATGTTATCCCTCGAATCATGTATCCCTTTGAAGTTCCAGTGAAATTCGTAGCTCTGAAATGATCCTCCTTCTGCTTCTGGAGTGTTGTGGCGAAACAAAATGCAGAGTATGGTAGCACCAGGGCAGACATGGAATGGTTTCACATCCTGCTGTCCTTCAGAGGATTTGGTTTAAGGGAAGGTTAGTAAGGAATAGCTCAAAACCTCCTTGGTTGTGTTGGGGAAAACAGAGGGATGTGGGTGCACTAACTTGTTAAGATGATGAAACACTGGTGCAAAAAGATTAAAAAGGCAAGTTTTTAATACTGATAAGCAGAGTTGTGGAAAAACTACTCAATCAAAACAGAGCAAGGCAATCCAACAAACACAACTAATTAGCAAGAAACACTCAATCAAAAGCAAACCAGGTACTTTAAGCACCAGCAAACGTCTAGAATCGCTGAAGAACGGGTGGCTCAATCAAAACAACTGAGCAAAACTTGACAATTCCTATGAGGCTGAGTCAACCAGAGTGGTTGAAGCCTTCATGTTGTTAACGTCGTTGTATATTGTCGTCGTTGAGCTTGATACTTGGCAGGGTCTTCTGATCTCGAGGATTCCCTTCATCTTGTTTTGGGTTGAAAAAGATTTGACGGTGAGATCGCTTTAGTATTGGAGGTTGTAACAGGTCTTTAGTATTAGTGTAGCATTCACTCTGATGTTGAGGTCTTCAGAAGGAAAATTATTTTCCTTCGGGTTGTTGATTACTAAGGTCTTATTGGGACATTGTCAAGTAGGCAATTTTTGAAAAGGATAAAAAGAGAAAAAAAAATTTGGTAGAACTTTAAATAAAAACCAGAGTTTCATAAACTCATGTTTATTTATTTACAAAATATTTTGAGCCATGAAAACAAAGGACAAAAAGGCATGTTTACCATTTTCTCTGTTTTTCTTCAAAACTTCTGTTTTATAAACAAGGCAATAATTTTTAGAAAATATGAGAAAAATGGAAACCATGCTTAGGGTCCCTTAGATAAAAACATTATAGGCAGTAATATAGTTTTTACCAAAATATTTTTATTTCCTATCTGACGTCCATGCTAAACTAAGGTCTCCTAAGGTCAGGATGGCTCCGATACTAACTCTGTGGGGACCCCAGACTAGTAGTCCGAGACCTCTAGTATGCATACATTCACGATCCCATGATCAATTAGTCGTGAACAACATACTCGAGTTGGCATTCCAGATTACATCATCCACTACACGAATACACAACTTAGACAACTGGTCACATGACTCGGTTGGAAACAACTGCCACGCAGGGTAGGAGCACACACTAAAACAACGGAAATCTTCAAAACACACTCGTGGTAAACCCAAGTCATGCCTTGACTACCTACAGGCTACTGACTCAGAGACGTTCCTAGTTCGCATAGTCGTCATCGACACCATCTTCTTCAGGTTCTCCGAGTTTCTGCTCAAAGTCTGGCTAAGACAATAGCCAGGGATGAAACCATTGTGAGTACATTGGATTGTACTCGCAAGACACCCCAAAAGAAAGCTAATCATGCAAGTATGCATACATATAAGTGGTAGGAAGGCTGTAATTAGAGTTTAACTAGCTATGATGAATTTAAGACCCATCATAGTTGCACAAGTTTTATTTTTCTTTGTTGAAGAAGATACTTCAAAATATATTTAATTTCTCTTGTAGATATGGCATGTCCACAAGGTTTTGATAAAACATCTTAAATAAAAGAAAGTTTTTCTTTGCAAAACTTATTGGAAGATCACATCGTCAAGATCATAATTTTTCCAGTACCTCAAAGGTACATTCATTCCCTTTCCAAGTACCTCCCAGGTACAATTCCAAACACTTTTCAAGCTTTTGAAAACATTGACACAATGCTAGCTACATGGCTATTCAACTGTCCATATCCGAGGACGCGGCTGTTCTGAATAGTTTTACTTTGCAGAGGTGTACACAATCCACAAGATGCAATACATCCGCCGTGAACAACCACGGACTGTCCAAGACAGTATGCAAACATCAGATAACTGGTCCTAACTATCCACTATGCAAGTGCTAGTAAATGGCTACCTCTTCAACTGGGTTTGTTCTCCCCGGCACCGGAGTCAGCCGTATCGATCCGGTTTCCCTTGACAACACACGGCCATGGTAGGAGACCCAACTGTTGCTACCGGTGGCGAACTTAATCCCCACACTCTGAATGTCCCATTATTCCTTTCTGGCGACAATTCGGTTCGGGGGACTCTAACCCCTATAGCACTTTGAGATAGAGACGGACTAACACCGACAAGCTTTTAGCTAGACCCCTATCCCATATTGAGGTAATGTGGCAGCATGGCTTGGTTGTCCGAGAAATACTAGGTTATGTGTCATTTTTGGAAAACAAGTTGAAAACACTTTCTCCTTCACAAACCTCCCTCGGACAAGGTCCCACCTTTCCTCGTGGTTTTTCCAAAGCTTTTGTTGTTCCAAAAACATCAAGTTAAAATGTCCACTAAGGGACATAAGTTGGTTAAGTGATGATACTAAAATATCTAAAGGTCTTGGTAACACCAAGATTATATAGTGGATATAGCATATTAGAAACATAATAAAGATAGTGGTATAGTCCAGTAAGAAAATAGTTTTTGAATCAAACTTTTGTAAACCTTCAGAAGTAAAACATGCATGATAGACAATTATAAGTAATCAACGAGCAAGCCTTTAGAGTGGCTTTCCTTGGCACTGGTCTTGGTCTTGCTCTTGAAATAAACAAGAGTTGCAATAAAAACCTCTCCGGGAAATAATACCGTCTTCGTTATATAACGTCGTAAACTCAAAAAGGAAAACACGCAATCAGAACCAAACAAAGGCAAGAACTTGATAACAAGTAAATATACATCAAGGAATTCATCAACCAAATACACTCAAATACAAAAGCACTAGGGTACACACCAACAAGCAAAACAGGCACAGACAATACACATAATAACACTAGAATTGATGCTATGGATCCTCAACCAAAATGGCATGAGTTCAGTGGGTGTGCCACTCTCATATCATGCTCAAATAAGGTTGAATGAATCTCTGGTCATTCATGAGGATGAACAAAATAACAAGAAAACAACCTAAGAACCCATACACCTGCATAGGAAAATAATAACAGGCAATACTACAAGCCCATAGTAACACATGCTTTTATAAACATGGAGAAATAATATAACCAGTAGCTAAGCAACATAATAACAGAGAAAAAACAATACCAAACATGTCATGGCATCACCGTATACATGAAAATAATCAAGGTGCAAAACAACCACTAAGACTAGGCATGGAAAAAGGGCTATTTAGACATGAAGACATAATCATAAGAGATCATTACACAAGATTTATTCTAACATGATAGATCTATAAGATAGCATCCAAATAACAGAGAAAGAAACACCTAGACATGCTAGTAATATCAATATAACAATCTAATCAATGCATCAAAAATTCATGCAAATAACAACTATCGCAGAAAAAACATCTAAAACTAACATAGCATGAAAAATTGATCTAGAGCTCACTCAAGCATGCAAGCAAGTATAATATGTTGGAATAATAGTAGCTATGCTATGGAAAACAATACTAAGGCATTCATTCAAGTCATCATACCAATATGAAGAATAACAGATTTTAACCTATTATTACTAGGAAAACAACCCTATGGGATTTTAAACTATAACAAACATGGTTTTTCACACACAAATCCTAACATGATAGTGTCACACTCAAAGAGAAACTCAAACAAGTATTACCACCCTAAACATTCTAGGAAACATATTTATAACAAAAACAAAGCAACACAACAATTTATAAAGACATGACAATAATAGACAGAAAAGGGCTATTTACTAAATAATACACCAAGCCTATTCTGTAAATCCTAAAATCATGAAAACCTAGTATACGGTGCTCCTAGTCACTAGAAAACCAACACAATTGGATTCACCTCAAAAAGCATCACCAATAAAATTAAATAAATCACAGAAGTGCTTTCTGGCCTAAAACTAGCATGCATGTCATTTTCATTTAACAACTCAAGTCAACACAAGGCCAACTGCCACACATAGATATTATTAAGGGCTACTCAGAACAGTTTAGTTTGCATGATTTGGATACATTAAACTTGGGTTATTAAATAAATGGTGTTAATGAGTGCTTCTGCCATTTATTTTAGTTCTCCTAAAATACAACACAAAGCCTAGATCTACAAGTTGGAGATGGTCGAAAAATAGTAGATCTACCTCTGTAAACTTGGGTTTGGCAATATTTGCTTATTTACATTTTCATTTTGATTTAAACCAAGCATCACAAAACAAATCTGCAGGAAAAAGAAAATACAACCTGCAGAAAAATATTATCGGGCCAGATCTGGAGCGGAGAACAACGCAAGGGATAGATTCGCTAGTTGGGCCAGCCCGTGAGGCTTTCCCGTGAGGCGGTGAAATCAAACGGAGGCCAGTGGGCCGCGGCTGGGCCCAGCGGCCAGTGACGGGGGAGTATGAACCGATACGCTTCCGTCGGATCGGGATCCGACGCTCGGGAGGGAGCCACATCGTCTGCAGCCGGCGACGACCATTCCTTGGCGGCGGAAATAGAAGGAGCAGAGGAGCCGTCGCCGGAGTTTCATCGTAGGTGCCTACGGACCTTCCCCGGAAACGCAGCTGGCACCAAAAGGATCCGGAAGACGCCGCGAACAAGATGCCCCTAGTGACGCACGCGAGGAAGGCCTCTGCGTCAGGGCTCCATTGGTGCAACGGCGGCCGAGCGGGCTCGGAGATGGCTCCGTTCCTGTAGTGGCTGGAGGGAAAACTTAGGGATAGCATGAGCATGCAGAGGTCAAGGGGAAGTCGGGAGGGAAAATGGCATGTCCGAAGAGGACCTGGAGCAGCGGCTCGAGGAGATGCTCACCGGCGGAAGGTGGAGCTCGATTCCGGCGATGAAGGGAGGTAATGAGGGGGCTTTCCATTCTAGTGTTCGATTGAGGTGGAGTGGAGGGTTGGAGACAAGGTGGCCAGCTAGGATTTGGCTCGGGGAGGCCTGGCCGCAGAGCTCGGCGCTCGGCTCCCATGGTGGCCACGGTGGTTGAGGTCGAGCTGGCCAACGAGGTGTTCTTCGGGAGTTTTGTGGCCAAGAAGATAGGGCATGTTGAGAGCGTTCTCCTGGCGAGAGAAGGAGGCAGGGGGTGCACGGTAGCGTCGGCAATCGACGGCGCTTGCTCTGCACCCGGAGGTGTTTGATAGCGAGGAAGGGATGAAGGAGGGCGAGCTGGGGTGAATGGAATGCATGGGTGTGCTTGAGGGGGTCCCGTGAGGCTAGTAGACAAGGACAGAGGGCGAGGAGCGCGGCCGAGGTGGCGAAACGTGAGAGACATGTCAGGCATGTCCTGGGCGCCATTGCCAGCTCTCGGTAAAGGGAGAAGAGGACAAGCAGAGGAGGAGGGCTCTCACCAGGAAGTTCACAAGTTGCATTAGGAGACTTGTGGCGCAAGGGTTGCCCCTGGAATGCACTGTGAAGATGGACTAGAAAAATGGTGGGTGATCATGCCCTTGTCCTCATGTTGGTGTCTTTGATGGAGAGGGGTAGGGACAGATATACCATGTCTAGGAGTGCAAGGGAGATGTTTTCTACTCCTCAGAACAAGAGAGAGGTAGAGAGGGTGCAGTAATTGGCCAGGACATGCATGAACTTAACCATGCCCACAATAACCAGTGAAGGTTTTTGATTGTTTTCTCAAATAATATGAATAGAACATATGTGAAAGATTGTGTAAAATGGATAGAGGATAAAAAATGGAGTCTAGGGACGGTAACCTCAAGAGTTTTGCAAAATATTTCTTACACAAATTTGGAAATTCAGAAAGTGTTGAATCTGTTTTTAAATGTTTTCTCCAATATTTTCAACACTGCTTCCAAATGTTTTTGTACAAATAAGTCCCACATCACCATAGGCATGCTGGGTAACTTTTCCAAGATTTTAGGAAATACTTTTCTTCCCAAAATATTTAAAAGTCCATTTCTAGCTTTTTGGAAAATGTAAAATAATAAATAGTAAAATGCTTTTAAAACAAATATTTTTGAGTTTGGATGAGAGAGTATATACTATAATTCTCAAAAGTGATTTTTAATAAACAACTCTTTTGAAAATATTTGAGGCGCCAAGTGGAGAAAGGATGAAAACAGGAGTTTATTTAATAGGCAAAAAACCATGAGGAAAGAATAATTAAATGTCCATTGAAAAATAAATGGACCACATGGATATGATGTATAGGTCATGGAGATGAAAAGGGTAGGTTCGTGGGGCTTGAAAACAATAAGGATTGATTTAGAGTAACATGGGCAAAGTGCTTCAAAATAACATGGATATGGTCATTATATTGGGATGCCTTCTAAAGCGCTTTGAAAGATGATACCAAAGGGTTTCAATATCCAAATTAATAACTTGGATGCATAGCATAGATATTAAACATGTTATCCATGAAGGTGCGTTGATTAGTAGATCAAGATTTGACATAAAGGCATGTCTCGAAAGTTAGAAGTTTTAAAGAAAACCAAAGATGAGATAGACATAGAATGGAATATGATATTGATGCTTGGTATTGTTATTACTAGGTTTTAATCTCTTTAAAACAACACACAAACATAGGAAAACCAACATAAGCACTTCAATTCAATAGTAAGGGAAGATAACACATAAAGCAGGGAAAATAACAAGACACTCAAGATCACTCAAACAACTGGGTTCTTCAATTTAATTTTCAGGATGTTTTCTCATGTGTTAAATAGAGGTAGTGATCAAGCCACATCATGAAAAGGGGATTTTGTAAACAAGTCCAACTCAAATCTTGATATATCCAAAATAATATAGTTGAGGTAAAACACATGGGTAATATAATCCCCACTTATAGTTTTTGCAAGAAGAGAAACTGAGATAGGGTTTTCGGAATACCTGCAAAAATATCTTGGTTGAAAACAGGTAGGAGATGATTAACTCCAGAATACTTTTCATATATTTTTGGAAAATACCCTTTTGTTTTCTCAAAACATAGATTTTGGGTTTCTTCTAAAATCAAAACATTTTTAAAAGAGGTTTTTGCCAAAAGAAGGTGATGGATGAAAGTGATAAGTTTTCTTGTCATGATTTGATCACAAGGGCTGTGTTTTGTTATGATCATTGGTTTTAATGTAAGGTGTTAACAAACACAAACACAAACACAAACACAAACACAAACACAAACACAAACACAAACACAAACACAAACACAAACACAAACACAAACACAAACACATACAACAAGCAAATAGAAATGAAACACAAGCATTAGTCAAACATATCAAAAAGGTTTTGTTGGCCCTGATTTTTGGGTTATCGAAAACAAGTTTTTCCTGTCTTCCAAAATTTGGGCTGTTACAGAACCTATGAACCCCGATCGATTTTCTTACACTATAAAACAAACCTCTACAATTTCCTGCTTTCTTTACTTACTACAAGCATACACCATTTTCCACACTATACGTCTAATCTTTATTTTCACCAAGACCGGTGAGATTGACAACCTCACTGTACCGTTGGGATAAAGTATTTTGGTTGTGTTGTGTGCAGGTTCCACGTTGTTACTGACACCAGTGAGGCGTCATCACCACCGTCAGTGGCATCAACCTTCTGAAGATCCTCTTTCTCCTACTGGATTGATAACCTTGGTTTTTAACTAAGGGAAAAACTCTACCGCTGTGCTCATCACACCCTCCTCTTGGGGTATCCCAATGAGTGCAAGATCTGCACCATCAGTCATCCAGCAAATAATGTAGTTCAAGCTATTGTAAGGCAAAACAATCTTTCGTGTTCTCCTTCAGATAGTCATATTTTAGTGTGTGATGCGTGCCAGCGTGGCAAGAGTCTCAGTTATCGTATTCTGCATCTCCTCGTGTTTCTACTATGCCACTTGAATTAATTCATTCTGATGTTTGGGGCCGTGCGGTCTCCTCTTCTGGTGGTTTTAAATACTATGTCAGTTTTATCGATGACTACTCTCGTTTTTGTTGGATTTATCTTCTTAAAAAAATCTTATGTCAAGCAGGTGTTTTACGCTTTTCAAGCGCATGTTGAACGTCTTTTGAGTTCTACCATCAAGGTCATTCAGTCTTATTGGGGTGGTGCATATCACAAGCTCCATCGCTATTTCCAGCTCACGGGGATCTCTCACCGTGTGTCTTGCCCTCATACGTCCCAACAAAATGGTGTTGCGGAACGTAAGCACCGTCACCTCGTCGAAACAGGCCTCGCACTTCTTGCACATGCATCCCTCCCATTGCGTTTTTGGGACGAGGCCTTCCTCACAGCTTGCTACCTTATCAACCGAATGCCCACCTTTGTTATTCAGCTAGACACACCCATCCATCGCCTCCTATGTATCCCTCCCATATATACTTTCCTTCGCATCTTTGGTTGCACATGTTGGCCTAGTCTTCGGAAGTATAACATGCACAAACTCGAGTTTCGCTCCAAAATGTGCATCTTTCTAGGGTACAGACCTATGCACAAGGGATACAAGTGTTTGGAGAGGTCTACAGGGCACATTTATATTTCCCGTGACGTTGTTTTTTATGAGTCTGTTTTCCCCTTTGCGACCCCTGGTGTCACGGTAGATGTCTCCACCCTCAAGCACTCGATCACTTATCCTTCCTCCGAACCAGCTACGAGTGCTCATGTGCGGAATTACGACCTCTCCTATTTCTATACTGACCCGCCTTCTCTAGGTTCCATGTCTCTGTAGGAACAGATGTTGCACCCGTCGGTCACCCCCACTGCCGAGCCTGTGATCGACGTGCATGTGCATGTCCCGGCGCCTGAGGCCCCCACGTCCTCGCCCGGATCAGCGCGCGAGCGGCCTCCCCGCTCGTGCTCACCACGCGCGCCTAGGTTGCCCGACCCATCTCCACTTCGCGCACATGGGCCGTCCGGCCCATCTCCCGCAACCGCGCCCGGGCCGTCTAGCCCCTCTCCATCGCCCGCGCATGACTCATCATCAACGTCGCCCAGCGCTTCTGGGCCAGATTCCACCGCGTAGTCCGCGTCGCCCTCTACCAGTTCGCCACTGGTCGCGACGCCCCCGACTGTGCCTGCCCCGCCTACTGGTCACGCTCTGACCACGCGACTTCGTGACAGCACTCGTCGCGAGACTGTCATCACGGATGACACCATTCTCTATGATCCTTGTCGTCGTGCCTTCTTCGCTGCTCCCACCTCTCATCGGGAGGCTCTCCAAGAGTCCGCATGGAGAGATGTGATGTCTGATGAGTTTGTTGCTCTTCGTCAGACCAACACTTGGACGCTTGTGCCACGTCCTCCCGGCGTCAACTTGGTCAGCTGCAAGTGGATTTTCAAGACCAAGCATCACCCCGATGGCTCCATTGACAAGCACAAGGCCCAGTTAATTGCTCGTGGTTTCACCCAGCAACATGGCATTGATTATGGTGAAACGTTCAACCTTGTTGTGAAGCCTGCCACTATACGTATGGTTCTCTCTCTGGCTGTTTCTCGTGGATGGACACTGCGTCAGGTTGATGTGAGCAACACATTCCTTCATGGTTTTCTGATAGAGGAAGTATATATGCAGCAACCACCCGGTTTAAGGATTCCCAGTTTTCTACTCATGTCTGCAAGTTGTAGCGTGCTCTTTATGGTCTTAAGAAGTCTCCTCGTGCTTGGTATGCCCGCTTGAGAGCTCGGTTACTTGAGCTTGGTTTTATTCCTTCCAAGGTCGATACCTCACTATTCATTTTCTCTGATGGAGTTGTTCATATTTATATGCTCGTATATGTTGATGATATTTTCATTGCCGGGTCCACTTCTACAGCGGTCGAACGTGTGGTGCATTCTCTCTCGGACAATTTTCCTGTTGAGGATCTTGGACCATTGGACTATTTTCTTGGATTAGAAGCGTCTTCCAATTTCGAGGGCCTGAGTGTGACACAACGCAAGTATGCTCTTGATCTTCTTCGCCGTGTCAGTATGGAGAATTGGAAGCCAACCTCTACTCCACTTGATACCTCCGAGAAGCTAGCTCGTGATGGTGGAACCCCACTAGGTGTTGATAATGCTTTCCGATACCGCAGTGTGGTTGGGGGTCTCTAGTATCTAGCCCTCACTCGACCTGACATATCCTTTGCTGTAAACAAGGTGCGTCAATTTCTCTCCCAGCCGACAAAGATACACTAGGAAGCCTTGAAGCGCATATTGTCCTACGTCAAGGGCACCGTCAGCATTGGTTTTCTCTTTCGGAAGTTCTCCTTCACCGGTCTCAATATTTTTACAGATGCAGACTAGGCAGGTTGGGTTGATGATCGACGCTCTACCGGTGGATTTTCCATCTTTGTAGGTCCGAACCTAATTTCCTGGAGTTCAAAGAAGCAGCCTACTATCTCGAGGTCCAGTACCGAAGCAGCGTACAAAGCTTTGGAAAATGGTGCTGCTGAGGGCATGTGGGTTGAGTCATTGCTCAAGGAACTTGGCGTTATACAGCAGCGCACACCGATTATGTGGTGTGATAATTTAGGGGCAACATACGTGACAGCAAAACCAGTGTTTCATGCTCGCACCTAGCACATTGAGATCGATTTCCACTTCGTGCGTGAGCGAGTAGCTTCTGGAGAACTCCAAGTCAGGTTTATTTCCTCCAGTGATCAGTTGGCTGATGTTTTCACTAAATCAGCCACACGGCAGATGCTAGACATATTTAGGACCAATCTAAATTTAGTTTCTAGAAGTTTAGATTGAGGGGGAGTGTTAAATGTCGGTTATGTATAGGATACGTATGTGTTCCATACGTCTTGTACCTGTACTTGTATTCCCTGGTGTGCATATATAACACGATCACGTGGAGGCTAAACCCCACGAAAACCCTAAACCTAGTGTATCAAACTTCTTCTAGATTGAACATCTTCCAACACTTTGTTGTCATATGCATCAATACGCTTCAAACCTCTTCTAATCCTTCTAGCACGACGGGTTTCGATCTCCTCATTATTGTGAGTAGGAATCACTTGATCATTTGGGTCCCCGTCTTGACCGAATTGTTGGCCTTGATCATCATCATCATCACTTTCTTCAACTTGAGGAGAGGAGGATGATGAAGGTTGATCTTGGTCTTGACCTTGACTAGCTTGAATGATATGAGTGGTTGCATCTTGCATAGTAACTTGGTCAATGAGAGGAGGGTCTTGAACATGTTCTTGGTTAGGTGCATCACTTGGCTACTTGGCTTGTTCTTCTATTGTAGAGGAGGGCTCCACTTGAGTAGAGCATAGTTCTTCTCAAGTTGCCATAAGGCGTCCCTCAATGGGGCAGAAAAATCCCACACGCATCCTTCATATGGCTTCTTGAGGCATTTCAACATCTAACTTAGAAACATGAAATTGCGCCACTTGGGAGGCATCATTTTCCTCGAACACCACACTACAAGATTCTATGCCAATCTGTGAGGCTTTGTCAAAGACTCTAGAAGTGTGGGATTTGGCACCGTAACCAACAAATATACCCTCAATAGTTTTAGATTGGAATTTAGACAACCGAACACCCTTCATCAAATAGAAACACTTACAACCGAAAACACGAAAGTAGGAGACGTTGGGTTTGTTGCCGGTGAGGATCTCATATGGAGTCTTGTCTAAGCCCTTGCGGATGTAGAGGCGGTTGGAGGAGTGGAATGCGGTGGATATGGCCTCGGCCCATGCATATTGGGGAGAAGAATACTCCGCCAACATGGTCCTTGCCATATCCATGAGAGTTCGATTCTTCCTTTCGTCTACACCATTTTGTTGAGGCGTGTAAGCGGCGGAATATTGATGTCAAATACCCTCATCACTAAGGAACTCATTCAAAGTGTTGATGAGGGGATAGTAACCCGGTATGCTAACTCCCAGGTGTGACCCGGCCCAAAAGGCGGCTGGACTAAATCCGGCTGAAGGCAAAGAAACTTCTGGAAGGCCCAGGGCTGGTAACGTTCGTAACCCGGTTTGTGGGTTGCGGTAAGGAAAGTTAGGGTTTGTATGTAGAGTTCGAGTAGGACTCAGGAAGCGCTTTGTAAAAGCAAGCCAAGGGGGATATGAGTGCTATATAAACCAACCCCTAGGCTTAGCCTCGAGAGATCCAAGTCATAGTTGTAATACCTGTTATCGAGTATCCAGCATTATTGATATCGAGATCCGGCGAGTTATTCTCCGGTTCTTAGATCGCTTTCGCCATGTCTTCCTTTGAGCTAAACCCTCTCCCGAATACCTGTGTCGACTTGCCCCAAGATCAGTTACCCCAGGTAACATCTGCCGTGATTATCCCACGACAGTTGGCGCCCACCGTGGGGCCTGCGTCCAAAGGTGTTTACATCACGGGAGAAGCTCGGAAGAGCATGAAGAACCTCATCGTCGGAGAAATCTACGTCAACAGCAAAGGAGAGAAGATGGTAGACGATTCTGGCTGGGGGCCAGAGTCGGGTCACCTCGAAACCGGATCCGTCGTGACAGTCGGCAGCATCAACGTCTTCATCGGTATGGTATGTACTTCCAGTTCGAATTGTGATAATATTGGATCTGATTCTGTGTCAGGGGAAGACACGTATATCCGGTCGGAAAAAGAAGAGTCGATTGGAACAACGGGTCAGATAGAGAGGGAGGATGATACCGAGTCCATACGGGATTTATCGGAGGATCGATATGAAAAGGAAAACAGCGAGGAAGAACAGTACGAATCTACACCGGGCATCATGCGCCGGGTTGCAGTTTATGCGGCTCCCGCGACCAATCTCAATCAAGAAAACGCGGCCGCGGCGCCAGTCGGGGCGGCTCAGGCAGTGGCCCAACAGCAAGGTACAGTTGACCCGGTCTTGGTCCAGGTCGATGGAGAGTCGGCATCAGTCACCAGTCGCCCAGCAGACGAGGAGCGACACGCAAATATGTTTGGGTTCCAAGCAAACCGGACACCGGGGGCGGGCCCCTCGAATCCGCGCCACCCGGCTCTGTTTGATAATAATTTGATCTTGGACCCCACGGTCTTGGCCACAGTTATTACCCCAGAAAACGCGGCAGAGCGCGTAAGAGACCTGGACGTGGCTCGTCGTGCATTGGAGCAGCAAAGAAGGCAAGTGGAAGCAGAAAGGCAGGGGATGGCCGCGCGGCAGCGCGAATTGGATGACCGAGAGACCCGGCTCCGGGAGGAAACGACAAGGATGCACCAAAGGCACCGAACTATGCTGCCGGCAACAGGAGGGGTTATTAACCCGACTGCCCTGGTGTTCACGCCTCAAGATCAGCCAATCCCACCGGCGAACCAAGGGACCATACCGCAACTAGCAACGGGAGCACAGCCGGTAAACGCGCCAGCCGGGTTACCCTTGCCTCGGACGGGGGCGACGGCCGGCAATACCATGCCGCCTCCACCGTCGCGATTCCGTACCCCAGCAGGTCACTACAACAATCCCATGGACAACGTGTATGCAGCAACGCTCGCGTTAAACCAGATTCCTGTAAGAGACTCGCCTCATGCGGAAGGAACCCGACGAGCAATCGATCTGCTACACACCGCGGTAGCACAGCAAGCCAATTATCCGGATCATAGAAGCGGGATGCATGGGACGCCGTACGCCAGTCAGCAACAGGGCAATGTCCAAACAAGTGCGGCACAACGAAGGGAAGAGCAGCAGCAAATGCCGCCTCCACCGCGCGTCCAGACAGTACCGGCAGTATCAGCAGCACAGGCAGTGGTGGACAGCTCCAGGGCCAGAAGAGCCGGGGCCGGGTCTGCAGCGCACGAGTTACCGGTGGTGCCGCACAACGTGGCGCCCCCAGCCGGGTCACGTGTTTCCCGAGTAAGACCACCCCCAACCACCCTGGCGGGACCCAAGTGCCTCTCGGACGATATCAGGGCAGAACCTTACCCGGAGAAGTTCAAAGAACCGGGGAAAGTAGTAAATTATGAGCCAACAATGGATCCAGAAACGTGGCTGAGCAGCTATGAGATGGCAATGTCAATTCGCAACGCATCCGAGAATCTCCAAGCCAAATTCATGTACTTAATGATGTCAGAGGGAGCAGCAAAGTTATGGTTCACCAATCTACCGGAAAAATCGATCAAATCGTGGGAGGAGCTAAAAACCGCATTTATCAAGCACTTTCATGGGACATGCAGAAAGTTATTTACTATTGATGATTTAGAAAGATGCGTTCAGAAGAAAGGAGAGTCAGCACGCAGCTGGGTACGCCGGGTTATGGAGATACTCCACTCGTCTACGGATATCCAGCCTAAGGATGCGCTACAAGCTATGGCAAAAACATGTAAGTATGTTCCTTTAGTGCAAAAGCTAACTCGCATGAAATCTAGTAGGAATGCAGCGGAGGTTACAATGGGAGAGTTAATGGATGCGTGCAACAAACACGCTGCAACGGATACCACAGAGGAGGAAGTTGATGACAAGAAAGCAAAAGCAAACACAAGTAGCAGTGGGAAAACCGGCAATGGATCGGCGCCAAACAATAATGGAAGTAGCCAAAACAAGCGCCCGTTTGAAGGGAATTCCGAGTTTGTAGCCAATACGGAGGCCGGGTCTTCAAGGCCTAGATCCGAAGGGAATTTTAATACTGGAAATCACAATGGGGGACACTACCAAGGGCCTCCAAGACCAAGCAACAGTTGGGACATATTTAGGATGGCGTGCCCGAAGCATAGCAGGAATGGCAAGCCGGCCAATCATTCATTGGAGCAATGTGCCGACTTACAAAGGTGGAAGAACGAGGAAGTGAACAGAGCCATGCGAGGTGCGGGCCGAGGAGGAGGCCCGGGTCTAGGTGGAAATTTGGGCAACGGACCGCCCCCAGCCGGTAGTCCGCCAGCTGGAAATCAAGGTAGCAACCAAGGGGGAGCGGGAGGTTTCCAAGCTAACCCCAAACAGCTGGGTCAGTATCATGTGCACACTACTGGAGGTTCTAGCAAGGATAAGAAGATAATGAAACAAGCAGTTAATTCGGTCTCTTCCGCTGTTCCAAGATATTTGAGGTGGTCAGAACAAGAGGTAACATGGAGCAGGAGAGATCACCCGGACCGGATTGATCACCCGGGAGTCTTAGCTTTGGTAGTGGCGCCACAGGTCAACGGTTACGAGCTGAAGAAAGTCTTAATGGATGGAGGGAGTAGTATCAATATCCTATATTGGGAAACTTTTCTGCGCATGGGCTTAAAGGAATCACAGCTGCAAAAAAGTACAACAGTTTTTCACGGGATAGTGCCAGGTCATTCGGCATGCCCCGAAGGAAAAGTGGCGCTGGAAGTAGCTTTCGGGGAGTCAAAGGATAATTATCGAGTCGAGTGGCTTACCTTTGAGGTAGTAAAGTTACGCAGTCCTTATCATGCATTGTTTGGAAGGCCGGCTTATGCCAAGTTCATGGCAAGACCGTGTTACGTGTACCTACAGCTGAAAATCCCGGGTCCTAAGAAGACCATCACCATACATGGAAATCGAGATATAGCAGCTGAATGTGATGAGGGAGATGCGGCAATGGCCGAGCAAGCTTGCAGGAAGGAAGAGCTCAAACATTACCGTTCTAAGGTGGACCTAGAAGAGAGGACAACGTCAAAAAAGCCAACCCCTGAAGGGGACAAAGCAAAAATTAGGGCAGAAAAGGACCTTAAGATGGTAGGTTTCATCGGGGGCGATCTTTTCAAATCCCCTAACAGAGAAGAAGAAGACGTACTTCCACACGCAGCTGATCACGTTTCAAGGACGGTATACCCGGATTGGCTAGCAAATCCGATACTCGTTATGAAAAGGCCAGGCGAATGGAGAATAAGCATCGGCCACGCCAGTGTGAGGCCGATTCCCGAGAATAACTAAAGCAGTGTAATCGACGGCGGGTTTTGTACGCACTCTTTTCCTTACCAGGGTACCTACGGGGACTGGAAGGTTTTTAATGAGGCGGCCTGCTGATTCAAAAAAGAAATTTTTATCAATAAAAGAAGATGGTTTCGAGTATTATCATGGTCTTTGCTTCAGTTACAAGTAAGTAACATTGTTATTATCAATACATCAGTATCATCGAAATACATTGCGTGAATATAGGTCTCCGGGGGGTGATCTGCTTCAATAAGTAATCACAAAACCCGGAGACCCGGCCATGATGCCTATGAGTTATGGGGGCTGATTACTCGTAGAAACGGGTGTGGCTGCAATCCTATAACTGGACGAAGGAGCCAAATTTCTTGATTATTCTTACTTAAGCTCGATGTGACTCGCGCTAAAGTGGCATGATCTGTTCACTTACGATTACAATCAAACTGTGCAGCCCAATGGGGCTTGCTTGATCTTGTTTTTTGTATAGATGCAACGACATGGTATCCACGCGAAAGCCGGCTTATAGTACAAGATAATCAAAAGGGTCATCTAAACCACAAGTCTATGCAGAGTATAAGGCTAAAATAGCCGGAAACTCAACAAGTATTAAGCATGACTTCAGTATTTATGCGAACAGCTATTGGTCTTCAGCTTGGTAAACAGCAGTGTGTCATCTGAGAAAGGCCACGCCCCCATAGCTCGTACTTTGGGTCATGGGGGCTGGGGACTTCGAAACAGAAACAAACTGTTTAACTACTAAAGCCTGTAAACCTTAGTTTCCGAGTATTGGGGACTTAAAGAAAAGTCCGTCTATCAAAACCTCCGATACTCGGTTAGCCGAGTCTCAAAAGGGAATCAAAAACAAAAATTCAAAGTATCGAGAATAAGCTTATACGTAACACGAGGATCGAGATTATCAAAAGCCAGGGGAGGCAAAGAGTTATCATAAGTTAACAAGCATACAGTCATAGTATCAGCATCAATGGTGCACAGGCGCACCGCAAAAAAAAAATCATATCAGTCTCGAGAAACGCAAAGCACTAGGCAGCATCCTACTCGGCATCCTGAGAGCGGTCCTCCGGGTCTAAGTCTTGGACTTGCTCCTTGGCCTTGCCAGCAGTTTTACCCGGGCTCTTCACATCTGGACGAACAGGCGGAGACACGGCTGGGGTAGAGGTAGACGGCTTTACGCCCAGCTCTGCTTCCCTCTTTGCAGCCTCTTCCTTCCTCCTAGCCAGATCAGTCGACCATTTGTCCAACATATCAATAGGGGGGGTGCCTCCACCAGGATAACCTTGCCCTCAGAATCATACGAGCTCATAATCGTGTTTAGATCCATCTTGTCGGCCAAAGCTGTGGCTGAAGGACGTACCGCAGATTGTATAGCTTTGAAATCCTGGGGCTTGAATTTGGATCCGTCAGCTTTAAACTCTGGGAACCCGGATACTACCTTCGCCGGGTCAAGCTTTGGAAAATAAGCCTTCGCCAGCGTTAAAGCCCGGGTCATCCCAATTCGGCAGGACGAACGCTTCAGTATTTCAATCCATCCAGGCGCTGTGGAAAAGGCCTGCATAAGGTTCTCCTCGCCCGGGTATACCTCAGAAGGCCACTTGATAGCATCCAGCAAAAGTTTCGTGCCGGCAAAAAACGTCCGGAGCACAGTCTTCAGAGTTTTAACTTGAGTAATGGCATTCTCCTCCGGAGCAGCAAGGTTAGCACCTGCAATCGAAAAACACAAAAGCATATCAGTAATTTTGATTATTACAACGGCAAAATGGAGGTAAGCAAGCTAGTTGCAAATAAACAAACTTACTTAGCAAAATACGGTAAGTGTCCGTAATCTGAGTCGATAAGTTCTTCAGCGAGGATTGGGCGGCATTGTACTTCTTCTTGTATGTGGAGACATCTTTTTTCAAAGTCTTTATCTCCGCTTCAAGGGCCTCCCTACGCTTAACTTCAGCCAGCAAGAGCTGCTCAGCCTTAAGTAACGCTTCATCTGACTGAGTAATCTCTGCCTGCAAAGACCGGGTGAAGTTGTAAGCCGGATATCACGAGAGTATTTCCTCTGAGGAAATGATTACCGAAAAGTATTATGTGAAGTACCGAGGATAATTACAAAAAAAAATTATACTCGGGACTTGGGGACTGGATGTATAATAAGGAGTATCAAGTAAAAGTTACCTGATGTGCTGCAGCCATACGCTCTAGGACATTTCCTTCTGAAGCTTTCATGGCGAGAAGAGCGCTCATCAGCTGGTTAAAGTCAGCGTTATCCGAGTTAGATGGCTCGGGTACCTGGAAAGTGGGAAAAGGAGCGTTTCTTGTAACAGGAGGTGGCACCCGGGTCATCCGAATATCGGAGTTTGGTCCTCCTCCCGCGCTCGAAGTTGTTCCCGTCTCCTTCTCGCCTGCGTGCGAAGCGATGGGATACCCAGCATCATGCCTAGCCAGCTCCGGTGACGACGCTTGCTCGTCGCCAGTTGCAGCGAATGCGTCATCGGCCGGCTTATTCTCGACTTGGACCTCAGCCTCCGTGCCTTCTTCGTCGCTAATAACAACCGTGGCTCTGTAGAGGGTACGAAGGTGCAGTTAGTTGTGAAAAGGTGATAAAGTTTGATATAACTCAAAGGAAAGGAGTTTACCCGGTGTTCACTGGGAAGTCCGAGGGGAAGCCGCCGCTAGACCCGGAAGAGACTGGAAAATGGCAAGAAAGGTCTGGGATTACGTTACAAAGGAATGTCCGGAAAGAAAATTTTGTTTACGATAAATACCAGGGTGTTGAACCGGGGGCGACGAAGCAACCGGGTTAAGGATCTCGTTGCCCGGATGGTTCCGGGTTACTCGGCGCCTAGTCGCAGGTGGCTCCTTCAGTTGTGATCAAAAGGGGTAAAGATGGGGTTAGCCCCGGAGTGACGTTATGGGAACAAAAAACCAAAGTATAAGGAGATGAAGTAAAAACCTGGAGGGCTATCCTCTGGGATTTCCTCTTTGTTCCGGTTTTGGTGGCCGGCTCCGGCTCTTCCTCCTCGCTGGCGGACCCGCCCCTGCTGTCCGTTTCTTCTTCTTCGCTTCGGTCCTCTCGCTCTGGAAAATATCCGAGTTATAGCATAAAGAAGTAGAAAAGGCAGGATGTAACGTGTACAAGGGAATCAAGTATGTACCTTCATCCGAGTTAACAACATCGTCTTCCTCCTCCGCATCTTCGGAGTTAGGAGGGGTGTCGACCGTCCAAAAGTCATCATCGGCCTGAGGAGAAGATGCCAGGATAGTGATTAATATCGAGTCAAGAGAAGCGAATAAAAGTAAGCTGTTAGAAGTCAAAATCAAAAGGTAGAAAACTTACTGCGGGGGCTGGATTCTCGAGGGTAAAAGGTTCTAATCCGGCTATGCTCCGGATCACCTCGAGCTTCTCTGTTAAAAAGCCCTTGATCGTCTTGTTCATATCACTAGGAGCAAGGGTGTTAGGAGAGTATCGGATAGGGTCCGTGGGAAGACCTGAGTATTCGCACATCAGCTTCTCACGAATGGAGTTTGGCTGGATGCGGAAGCTGACCCAGGTCTTCACCAGGTTTAGCCCGATGAGACCTCGGGCTGACAAGATGGAGATCCTAGCTAGCAAAGGCAAGATCGCCTCCCTGTCCGAGTCAGGGGCGAAGGCGTTGAAAGTCTCGGAGATGTCAAGCTGACCCTCCGAGTAACCCGGCAACTTCTTTTCGCCGGGTGGAGAGGTATCCTGGCAGTAGAAGTATGAGAGCTGCCAGTGCTTCACGTGAGAATTGAGTGTAATAGGGGGCATTAGGGAGTTCTTGCGGCGTTGGATAGAAACCCCGCCGCAAGTAAGAAGTGCGCCGTCGCCGCTTTCGCGACACGGCTTGCACTGAAAAAGTTCGACGAAGAGAGCCAGACTTGGCGGAGTGCACAAGTAAGACTCGGAAAGAACGATAAAATGAGAGATGTTTAGAATGGAGTTTGGGCCTATATCGAAAATACGGAGTTTGTAGTGGTCTAGGACGTCGCGGAAGAAAGGGTGACCCGGAGGCCTGAAGCCCCGGGTCACGTGTTTAACGAAACATATTACCTCGTCCGTTGCTGGGGAAGGTCGGGTTTCGTTGCCTGGAACTCTCCAGTGGATAGCTTCCTGGGGAGGTAGGGATCCAAGCTCGACCAACTCCTCCAGTTTGGCCGTGGTAACAGAGGATTTCCCCCAATTGGCTGATATGGAGTTTGTGGATTTAGCCTTAGCCGGCTGTTTCCCCTGCCTCTTGGGTGCCATGGGATTGACCTGGTAAAACATTGAAGGAAAGGGCGTAAGAAACAAAAACTCGGAAGTTAGCAGATAAGAAGTTACCGGCAATTTAAGCACAAACCGGGTATTGCCTTGCCGAGTCAAGTACGATGTGTCCGGGTATTGTGTGCTATTACAAAATCTACGGAGCTTTCCGTAACAGCAAATGTTTGGAGAAGTTAGGAGGGTGTTTATATGTCTACCATCTGCGAATGATCCGGAGAAGTGAGATTTTCTGAGGAGGGAGAACAAGGGCGGAAATTTTATATGGCCCGAGCCTAGATTGGGGATCTTATTTCTAAGTTTATGGCCATGTTAATGACTACTGGAGTTAGGAGAGTAATATAAGCTATGAATCCTATCTATGGGGATGTTTATGGTAAGTATCATTGAGCTAATCCGGCGCGGCCCGAGAAATCGCGGACTACTTGATTCAGATCTGATCTGAGGAAAAGATGAGAAATTGCGAGGATGAGCTGAGGGATACGAGGAACTTACCAAAGGGGATTGAAGTAGAGCTTTGCGGAGACAGATGGCGCAAGATTGATGTCCTTTCGAGGTTGTTGGTCGGCGAATCGGGCGCTTGGCGGCGGATTTGGGAGTTGGAGTGAGTCGCGCGGTGGCGGAGCGCAGGCGACGGCGGATGGGCTCCGGCGAGGTGCGTGGGGCTTCCGTGGTGGCACTCCGCGAGCTCAGATTTGAGAAGGAGTGAAATGGGGAAAATGAGCCGTTAAGAGTTGGGTTTGTTCCCTGAGCCTTTTTTTTATAACCGCCCGGATGGAAAAGCCTAGCCTAACGGTCGAGACCCGGGGGGTGCGGAGTAATAATTGGTCATTTCGAAATTTGAAAGGTGCATTCCATGCACAGACCAATATGATCCAGAGAAAAAGGAAGGGGAGATTGCCTTCCTGGTATCAGCGGTAATTATCAAGAAGGATGTGGGGTCAAGGAGTTTCCCATTAAGATTTAAGTCTGGGAGATTAAGGAAGAACCTTCAAGGCAGAGCCGGGTTTTTACCTGGCCTCCTTGGTACCGGTCACGGTTATTCGTCAATGCGATGCGTTTTGATCTTCATGTGCTTGTATCTAATATTTCTGTAGGGAATAGCCAGCGCTTCGAAGAGTAAATCTTGGAAGCCCAAGCTATTCTGGGGACTACTGATGAGGGGATAGTAACCCGGTATGCTAACTCCCAGGTGTGACCCGGCCCAAAAGGCGGCTGGACTAAATCCGGCTGAAGGCAAAGAAACTTCTGGAAGGCCCAGGGCTGGTAACGTTCGTAACCCGGTTTGTGGGTTGCGGTAAGGAAAGTTAGGGTTTGTATGTAGAGTTCGAGTAGGACTCAGGAAGCGCTTTGTAAAAGCAAGCCAAGGGGGATATGAGTGCTATATAAACCAACCCCTAGGCTTAGCCTCGAGAGATCCAAGTCATAGTTGTAATACCTGTTATCGAGTATCCAGCATTATTGATATCGAGATCCGGCGAGTTATTCTCCGGTTCTTAGATCGCTTTCGCCATGTCTTCCTTTGAGCTAAACCCTCTCCCGAATACCTGTGTCGACTTGCCCCAAGATCAGTTACCCCAGGTAACATCTGCCGTGATTATCCCACGACAAGTGTAGTTCTTGAACTTGGTGCCATTGTCACTCCTAATAGCCATGATTGGGACATTGTGTTGACGTTGCACTTGATTGGAGAAGTTGATGATGGTTTGTTGGGTCTAACTCTTTGTCTTGAAGAAATAAACCCAAGTGTATCTTGAATAGTCATCGAAAACCACCAAGCAATACTTCTTGCCCCCAAGACTTGCCCCGGGCACGGCACCAAAGAACTCAACATGGAGAAGCTCCAAGATCCTCTTTGATGAGATAATGGTCTTGCTCTTGTGAGGGGCATCATGCATCTTTCCTTCAACACACGACCTACAAATACTATCTTTGGAAAAGGAAACATTTTCTTTTAGTCTGAGGATAAAGACACCTCTGTGAAGACTTTGCAAAGTTCTCATGTTGACATGGGATAAGCGGCGATGCCACAGCCACCCCACGTCCGCCTTTCTGAAAATACACATCGCTTGAGACTTGGCGGACTTCGAAAAGTCCACCACAAACAACTCATTTTCGACATGTCCCACATATGCGACGTCAAGAGTCTTGTTCCTCAAAAGGACCATAGTATTTTCATCAAAGAAGACAGAGAAACCCATCTTCCCAAGAGAACAAACTGAAAGTAAATTAAATCCAAGGGATTCTACAAGCATGGCATCCACGATCGTGACATTGGGAGCAATCACAACCTTGCCGAAAACCGATACCTTAGACTTGGACTTGTCTCCATAGGTGAAGGATGCATCATTTGTATTTGGGCGCAACTCCGTCACAAGTTCTTTTCTTCCGGTCATATGGTTAGTGCATCCACTATCAATTATCCATTTAGACCCACGGGAAGTATAATCCTGCAAGATATCATTGACTAGAGTTAGGACCTGAGGAGGGTCCCCTCACGTTAGCAACAAGGGTCTTTGGGACCCAAATAGTATAGTCAATGAAACCTTCAATAGGAACAACATATTTAGCTTGCACAACACCATAATAATCAACATATAAGAAACAGTGTGGATTGTTAGTTCCCGCGGAAATGCTATGAGTAGTGTTGCCCCTCATGACACTACCACTCGAAGCAACATTGTTGGCCTGTGCGGGAATGCTACAAGTAGTGTTGTCCCTAATGACAATACCACTTGAAGCAATAGTGTTGGACTTCTTCTTGTTCTTCTTATTCTTGTTCTTGTTCTTGTTCTTCTTCTTGGCTACATAGCCAAGACCTTGCTTGCCAACTTGTGGCCTAGGAGCACTCACTTGTGGTATAGAAGCAACCACTTGTGGGCTTGAGGCCACAACCTTCTCAACTTGAGGGATCTTTCCCTTGAGCCTTGCTAGCTCATCCTTCAACCTAGCATTTTTCTAAATAATATTTGCATGATCACAAGAAGAAGTAGAGGTGCTAGGGGTGTTGAATTGATTAAGTTGAGTTTGAAGTTGTTCATGTAATTCTTCGAGGGTAGAGTGTTGACTCTCCAAAGCCTTGTGAGCCTTGGTGAGATTTTCAAACTCCTCGGTTAGTTTGTCATGACCAACCCCAAACTCAACCTTATCCTTTTTAGCCTTTTTATATTTAGCAATTTCAAGGTCACGTTCTTTAGTGATATTAGCAACAAGTTCATTATGTTACTCTTCAATAGATTCAAGTTCCTCTTCAAGAGAAACTCTACCATTATGCTCTTCCTCAAGAGTCATGGATAGATATGCTATCTCACCTGCATCCCGTCTTTCAATCTCACCTTTCTTCTCAAGAGCTTCATGGACCTCTCCCAATTGGCTCATGAGGTGATCAAAGTACTTCTTGGTATCTCCTTGCACGTTAGACATAAAATGTTCCAAAGAGGTAATTTCATCTTCTACTCTAAGACTAGCATGGTTAACCAATTCATTTGGAGTCTTAGAGTTGGGAGAAGGTGATACCTCCGAGGCCTTAGCCATGAAGCACTTCGCATTTGGTTGAGGAAGGTTCTCATTGGAGGATTCAAAGAGTGATGAAGATGATGGAGTTGTAGCAATAGCAAGAGCGGCCACTTTACTTGTGGTTTCTTCTTCTTCATCACTTTCGGTATCATACACCTCTTGAGTCACTAGCACAAACTTGGTGGGAGACTTCTTGTTGAAGGGTTTCCTCTTGAAATGAGGCTTCTTGTACTCAACCTTGGACTTGTCCTTGCGAATGAGTTTGCCACCATGATGTTCCCTATTCTCAAAGGGACACTTTGCAACGAAATGGTGATTGTCTTGACAATCGTAGCAAGTCCTCACTCTTTGAGTCCCTTCGTTGCCATAGCGAGACTTTGTCTTTCCCTCAACATATGCCTTGGCCTTGGATGGATTCTTCCAAAACTTTTGCACGGTAAGAGCAATGACATCTTTGAGCACGGGGTCATATTCTTGATCCTTCAACAGGGCCAAGTCCTCAAAGCAAGCTTCTTGATTATCAATCTCCCTTGACACTACCTTGGCCTTCAAAGAAACTGATGCAAACGTTGGTAAACCCCAAGTGGAAGGTTGTGAAGAGTGCAGTGGCAAGTTTTCCCATCAGAAAACAAACCAAGGTTGAATCGACCAGTCGGAGGACAAGCAATCTCTAAAGGTTTATGCAGCTGAGTTGGCAGGGCACACTACCGGTTCAGCAGCAACATGGAACCTACACAACACAATAAAATCACTTTGCCCCAACGTAGCAGTGAGGTTGTCAATCTCACCGGTTTTGCTGAACACAAAGAGGTTAAACGTATGGTGTGGAAAACATCAGGAAAACAGTAGCAACAATATGAAAGTTGTTTGGAAGCAGTAGGTGTTTTATCAGTATGAGGAAAATGGACCGGGGTCCACAGTTCACTAGTGGTGTCTCTCCGTGAAAGATAAATAACATGTGTGGTGAACAAATTACAGCTGGGCAATTGACATAAATGAAGGATGCACCGTAGTGCATATGCAGGACATAAAGACTACTATGTGATTCATGCAGGCATTACAACAAAATACATAGACCGTCATCCAACTGCATCTATGTCAATAATCCACCCTCCGAATATCATCCGAACAAACGTTGGGTATTAAGTTGATAGCAACAGATTATCGCAGTAAGCAAAGTGTGTAATGTAAACAATGTAAACTAGGTAATCATTGTTGTTTTTCTCCCTAATGGAAACAGCACATCCTCCATCTGTCACGTTTCTGTCACTCGAGCACATATGCAAAGGAGGCATGAACCCACTATCTATCATAAATACTCCCTCTTGGAGTTACTAGCATCTACTTGGACAGAGCATCTACTAATAACGGAGAGCATGCAAGATCATAAATAACATAAGCATGAAGATAACATGATAGATTGATAATCAGAAGACATAGCATTCAATATTCATCAGATCCCAGCAAACACAACATGTAGCATTACATAAAGATGATCTCGATCATGTGAGGCAGCTCACGATATCTAAACATGAGGTACAAAGTGGAGAGAACAACCATCTAGCTACTACTATGGACCCGTAGTCCAGGGATGAACTACTCACGCATCACTTCGGAGGAGGGCATGGTGGTGTAGACCCCTCCGGTGATGAATTCCCCTCCCGACAGGGTGCTTGGGAGAGCTCTAGAACCCTCCCGGTCTCGGGATGACGATGACGGCGTCCTCGGGTGTTTCCCGGGACGAAGTGGTATATATTTAGGGTTTACATCTCGAGGGGTATAAATACGCGAAAGGGCAAAGGCGATGGAGGCCAGGGGGCCCACACCACCCCATGGCACGGCCAGGGGCACCGCACTATGGTGTGCGCCCCCTATGCCCCCCTCTGGGTCTCTTCTGGACTCTGTGGAACCTTCGGGAATTCTAAGACTTTCGGGCTTCGAATTTTCCAATTCCAAGAATATTTATAGAACAACTTTTCTTAAACTAAAAATAGCTGAAAACAGGGAACTGACTCAGTGGCATCTTGTCAATAGGTTAGTCCGAAATTCGATAAAAATGACATAAAGTGTATAGAAAACATGTGGGAAACAACAAGAAAACAACATGTAACATCAGAAATTAAGGATACGTTTATGACGTGTCAACATCCCCAAGCTTAGTTCCTACTCGTCCTCGAGTAGGTAAACAATAAAAACACAAAATTTCTGAGGTGACATGCTACCAACATAAACTTGATCATCAATAATGTATAAGCATAAGTAAGACGAGATCATAGAATTTCAAGCAAGCAGGATAAATAGAATTTTAATAATAAAGAATTGCAATCACCTTGCATCATGAGAAGTAACACAAATAAAAGATCATGAATAACAATGCAACAAAAGATATACGTTTGTTTCAAGTATAGAGAAAACATGTTAAAGTGATATTTCGCTAGTACTTAAGAGTGGGGAAAAACATAAATGCCAGAACACCTTGAAAGTTCATGAGGAAGACTAGAACAAATAATGAGAGAACAAGTAATAACACATCATGAATCAATTAACAATGTTTTTGGGACAAATGCACATAAAACTCAGAATGGCAACCATGCTCTCTCAACCATGCATAAAGTTAGAAGATGGAGACTCAACATAAAAGTAAAAGAAAGGCCCTTCGCAGAGGGAAGCATGGATCACTCATGTGCTAGAGCTTTTATTTTATTAAAACAGAGGTATAAAAAACTTGACACTCCTCCCAACCATCTTACACAAACCATGGCTAACCGAATCCTCGGGTGCCTGCCAACAATCACATACCGTGGAGGAGTGTCTATATTTTAATAGAGGTGTATGCTTATGTCAACGAATGGTGAACAGAAAATACAGTACGTCACAAGACAACTAGATATCACAAAAGCGGCTCCCAAAGAAGGACGAATCTGGGTAGAAGGTCATCCCTCTTTCTCTTTTGTTTACACAATTATGCTTTGACTGATAAATCAGAGGCAAAAAAATAGTGAAGAGAATTTGCGTTATAAATTTGGGGATGGGCACCCCGCTGCCAGCTCTTCTAGCAATTGGATAAGAGGATGAAGCCACTAGTCCAGGGTGTGAAAGTCCAATCAACAAGTGAGATAAAGATTCTCTATTTACGTCCTCATGAGCAAAAACAGGAACACAAAACAAGAGTAATTTTGAAAGTTTTAAAGGTAGCACATGAGCAATTTACTTGGACTGGCGGTTAATTACCACATGTAGGTAGGTATGGTGGACACAATGGGAAAACTTTGGTTTTTTGGGAGTTGGATGCACGAGTATAGCTCATACTCAGTACAGGTGGAGGCTAGCAAAAGACTAGGAGCGACAAATCAAGAGAGCAATAATGGCCATAATCATGCATAGCGACATAAACATCATTAATCAAAGCATAAGTGGTACCAGAAGTTCAAAAACTAAATGATCATGGAGGCGATAAGTGACTGGTTCATAGTCATAAACATGGTGTGAGCATGCGCCAAGTCAGCCAAATAAAACATTCAAAGGAGAACACCACAAATTTATGCTTCAATATGACAATAACAACTCATGATTCTTTCAATGGCACATTAAACACTCTCAGCTATTTGAGGCTAATAATGCTACTAAATAACCACAAGGCTTTATAACTAAAATAACATCTATCGTGATATGAAAAAGTCTAGCCACAGTCTATACAAGCTTCTACTTGCATCGTTACAAATTCTACTTCAAGCATCAGTTTCTTTTCCCAACAAGCACCATGCAAAACATGCTTTAACAAAAAATCTCTAGATTCTACAGCAAGAAAACATGAGAGTAATCACATAACACTACTAAACCTAACAACTCTGAACAAGAGATGCAATGAAAACAAGAGCTAAACAGGAATTTTTGTAGCAACTAGAAGAAAAACTAAGAATACTGCATAAAAAGTATTCAAACGAAAAAGTGGAGAATGTATCTCTCCCAAACAAAGAATGATATGGTCCAACTATATTATTGCAGCAAGGAAAACAAAATAAAACAAAGGAAAACAAAATGAAAAACAAACAGACGCTCTAAGTAAACTTCATATGATGTGACCGAATAAAAATATAGTTTCACTAGAAGTGACCTGATAGATTGTTGATGAAGAAGGGGATGCCTTGGGCATCCCCAAGATTAGATGCTTGAGTCTTCTAAAAATATGCTTGGATGAATCAAGGGGCATCCCCAAGCTTTGATCTTGCACTCTTCTTGATCACATATATCACCCTCTTCTCTTGACCCTTGAAAATTTCCTTCACACCACACTCAAAGAGTAATTCGCATTAGAGTGCTAGTGCAACAATTAAAATGTCACAATTGCTATTGATACTTTTAAACATAAGCTACATCCACTGATGTTTCGTGAAGCAAAGAAATCCACTTGACATCGCAAAAGAGCAAATGCAAGAAAAATGGCAGAATCCGTCAAAACCAGAACAATCTGTAAAGACGAATTTTTTCGAGGCACTTACGTTGCTCAGATCGAAAAACTTAAATAACAAAAAAGTTTCGGAATTAGCCAAGAAATAAGCACAAACAATTTCAGGTCATTCTGATTTTTCTGTGAATTATATGATTTTTTACGGTGAATAGCAGAAATCCGTTTCCTGCGCAGAAATCCGAAAACCAACTCCAACTCTCATCAGAAACCTTACTTGGCACAACTAAAACATGAAAATAAAGATACAAAGGATTTGCTACAAAAGTATACAACCCCTTAACTCAAAGAAAATAGAGAAAAACAAAGAAAAAAATAAAACCATGGGTTATCTCCCGAGAAGTTCTTTTCTTTAACGCCTTTTAGCTAGGCCCAGAAAAGTGGAATCAAGTATTTTCAAGTGAAGAAGCATCCAAATTGAGAGTTGGCAATTCCTTAATAATGCATTGTATTTTATCTAAGTGACTTTCAGAGGCTCCTCTCTTAGAACTTTTAGGCTTACTATTCTCATCAAATAAATTCTCAGGAACAATCGAATCAAAATTCTTTTCTTGGGCTTCATGCATTGCTACCAGTTTAAATGGGATTGGTATTTTATCCTCCTTTTCATTATTAGATTCAGTTTTTTCAAGAGCACCAACAATATCTACACATGAGCCTAGCACATTGAAATGATCAAAGACTTTTCTAGCTTCAATAGCAACATCTCCAAATTCTTTAAGCATGGTTTCTAAGATAACGTTCCTTTTCACAATATCTTCAATGTTATTCAAGTTGAGGAACATATGCTGTAATATGGGATGAAGGTTAGCAAACCTAGCTTCTAACATGTGAACTAAAGAAGTTGTAGCAGTCTCATAATTTGGAGAAAGTTCTTCTATGGATTTTACTCAAAATTATCATGCTTACTAACATGATCAAAGAATTCTTTAATGGGATCCTTTCCAAGTATAGAACCACTTCCTACTGGCAGATCTTTTAGGGTAAACTTAGGGAACAACATGATGAAAAATAACAACAAAGTAACAAAAGTAACAACTAGAATAAGAACTATTTTTTCGTGTGTTTTTGATAAAGAGACGTAAACAAGACAAAATAAAATAAACTAAACAAAACTAAAACAAAGAAAAGAGATTGGAAGTGAGAGACTCCCCTTGCAGAAATTCTCTTCCTCCCCGACAATGGCGCTAGAAAACTTTGATGCAAACGTTGGTAAACCCCAAGTGGAAGGTTGTGAAGAGTGCAGCGGCAAGTTTTCCCTCAGAAAAGAAACCAAGGTTGAATCGACCAGTAGGAGGACAAGCAATCTCTGAAGGTTGATGCAGCTGAGGTGGCAGGGCGCACTACCGGTTCAGCAGCAACGTGGAACCTACACAACACAATCAAATCACTTTTCCCCAACGTAGCAGTGAGGTTGTCAGCTCACCGGTTTTGCTGAACACAAAGAGGTTAAACGTACGGTGTGGAAAACAACGGGAAAACAATATGAAAGTAGTAGAAGCAGTATGAAAGCAGTGTGGAAGCAGTAGGTGTTTTATCAGTATGAGGAAAATGGACCGGGGTCCACAGTTAACTAGTGGTGTCTCTCCGTGAAAGATAAATAACATGTGTGGTGAACAAATTACAGTTGGGCAATTGACATAAATGAAGGCTGCACCATAGTGCATATGCAAGACATAAAGATTACTATGTGATTCATGCGGGCATTACAACAAAATACATAGGTCGTCATCCAACTGCATCTATGTCTAATAATCCACCCTCCAAATATCATCCGAACAAACGTTGGGTATTAAGTTGCTAGCAACATATTATCGCAGTAAGCAAAGTGTGTAATGTAAACAATGTAAACTAGGTAAACATCGTTGTTTTTCTCCCTAATGGCAACAACACATCCTACATCCGTCACGTTTCTGTCACTCGAGCACAGATGCAAAAGAGGCATGGACCCACTATCGAGCATAAATACTCCTTCTTGGAGTTACTAGCATCTACTTGGCGAGAGCATTTACTAATAACAGAGAGCATGGAGGATCATAAATAACATAAGCATGAAGATAACATGATAGATTGTTAATCAGAAGACATAACATTCACCATTCATCAGATCCCAGCAAACACAACATGTACCATTACATAAAGATGATCTCGATCATGTGAGGCAGCTCACGAGATCTAAACATGAGGTACAAAGTGGAGCGAACAACCATCTAGCTACTGCTATGGACCCGTAGTCTAGGGATTAACTACTCACGCATCACTTCGGAGGAGGGCATGGTGGTGTAGACCCCTCTGGTGATGAATTCCCCTCCCGGAAGGGTGCCTGGGAGAGCTCCAGAACCCTCCCGATCTCGGGATGACGATGACGGCGGCCTCGGGTGTTTCTCGGGACGAAGTGGCATATATTTAGGGTTCATGTCTTGGGGGTATAATAGGCGAAAGGGCAGAGGTGGTGGAGGCCGGGGGCCCCACACCACCCCATGGCGCGGCCAGGGGGCGCGCCGTCCTATGGTGTAGGCCCCAGGTGGCCCCCCTCCGGGTCTCTTCGGGACTCCGTGGAACCTTCGGGAATTCTAAGATTTCCGGGCTTCGAATTTTCCAATTTCGAGAATATTTCTAGAACAACTTTTCTAAAACTAAAAACAACAGAAAACAGGGAACTCGCTCTGTGGCATCTCGTCAATAGGTTAGTCCGGAAATTCGATAAAAATGACATAAAGTGTATATCAAACACGTGAAAAAAATAAGAAAACAACATGGAACATCAGAAATTAAGGATTTTTGACGTATCAGCAACCGATGCTCCTTTGTGCATTCCTAGGTCTCTAGCACGGTTGTCAAGAGCATTTTTGGTTTGCACTTGATAGGAGCACATTTCTTGCATCACTTGGGTTGAGGTCAAGGATGCAAAGTCATGTCTTCCTTGAATGCTCTTCAAGTTCGTGGGCTCGGAAGGCATAAGAGCAATTATGTACTTCCTCTTGATCCACGCATCATCAATATACTTGGCACCAACATTGTTGAACGCGGTGGCAAGAGTCTTGAGCCTTCGGTACATGTCTTCATGGTTCTCACCATTATACATATAGAATCGTTTGGCCTCATTGCTCAACGCATCATACATATTCCTTTGCATACTCTCATTTCCCACAAACATGACGACAAGAGTGTCCCATGTTTCCTTTGCGGTGGAATATTGTTGAAGATGAGGCATGTGGTTTGGACCCACAACTTGTTGAATGATGGACAAGGCGGTGTAGTTGAGTTGGCAATCTACGACTTCTCTTCTTCTCAAGTTCTTGGGGTCATGTGACTTGTATCCATCTCGGGTGACCCTCCAAAGTTCAATACAAGAAGAGTTCAAGTGAGTTTCCATGTAATATTGACACTCACCAAAAGAATGTGCATCAATTTTGGGAGGTTCTTCTCTAGGAATTATATGAGGATGTGGGACGGGAGGATCAGGAGAATAGTGTCCTTTGACGGAGTGGAATTATCCTTTTCCTTTCGTACCCTTATCAATGGAGTTCTTAGCGGAAGCATCTTTAGGTGGTTCACCATTAGTCCCATTCTTGGCACCCTCTGGAATTTCATCCCAATGAGATGAAGTGGAGGTCTCCGGTTCCTTGGCTTTCATGAGTTGCAACATGAATGTTCGCACCTCATCCATTTTGCCCTCCATGGATGAGGTCAATGATTTTTTCAAATCATTGAGATCATCCATAGTGACTTGCGCCACAAAACCGATGACATCCAGATCATCGGCCATACTAAACTCTTAGGCGGTTAAGCCCGATATAAGAGCCGAAGCTCTGATACCAATTGAACGGATAGTAAGGGCACCTAGAGGGGGGGTAATAGGTGCTACGACCAATTTTATTTTTTTCTTCAAGATTAGGCTTGACACAAAGGTAAATTCTCTAGATAATGCAACTACGGTGAATTTACCTATATGACAAGAACAACAACAAACACAATATAAGCACAAGTAAAGGGGAAGGGAACAAGGTAACCGATATCAAGCACGCGGAGACACGATGTATTCCCGAGTTCCTTCTTGTTAAGGGAGTACGTCTTGTTGGAGGGGTGTAAGCTTGGCCACGAAGGCCTACTCAACGCCACAAAGGCCTCACCCTATTCTCCGATGAACCCCACCACAAAGGCCTAGTCCACCTTCCCACTATTGATCCCCTTTGAGGCGGGAATCGAATCCTTTACAAAGAAGCTTGGGGCACACACCCACAACCAAATTGGGGGCTCCCAGCACCAAGAATCACCGAGTGTAGAAAGAGGTCTAGGTTCTCCACAAATGGAAACCCTAGACTCAAACCCCTCAAGTGAATGAGGGGGAAATGAAGAACGTCTCAGTGAAGATGTAGATCGGGGCCTTCTCCTTCAATTCTCCGAAGATCAACAAGTTTGGGTGGAGGGATTGGGAGTAATTGAGGATTTGGTGAGCTCAATAAATGGTCTTCAATGCAATGGACGAACTAGAGATCAAGGAGGAAGAGGAGGGGTATTTATACCCCCTCCCCAAACAGAGCCGTTTGAGTAGAAAAAAGAAACCGGAATATCCGGTTCAAACTTGAACCGAAAATTCTGGTTGGCTTCAATCTTTAGATTTGGATTTCGACTTTGTTGACTTCTACCGGAAATTCCGGTTGGAGCGAATAATCCAGTTTGAAATATCCGGCTCGATTCTATCCCTAACAGGCTCCAGAACCGGATATTCCGGTTGGTATGGAATAATCCGGTTGGAAATTTCCGGTTGACTACTACGTCTTCAACTTCCAGTCCTTAGCCATTTTGAGCCCAAATTGCCACAACCAGAATATCCGGTTGTTCCAGAATAATCCGGTTGGAAATTTCCGGCTCATCTCTGTCTCAAACTGGGCTGGGATCTTCTTAACTAGAAATTCTGGTTGCCCTGGAATAATCCGGTTAGAAATATCCGGTTCCTCTCTGTCCCAAACCACAGTGATCTATCTTCACCGATCTTTTGGTGATCAATGCGGATGTTCAAAATAACACCTGGACACTTAACACCTCGATAAATAATGTACTTAGTATTGTTAAGTGTTAACTAACACACAAAACCAATGGGAAAACGAAATGCACTTTCAACATCGACCCATACTTTGCCCATGGGTGCACAAGATAGACCCGGTACAACACCATGGAAGGTAGTCCGGCTTGGCCGCATCATGTTTTCAGCGATGCCCAACTTGAGCATGGTATCTCGGTACATGATGTTGATACCGCTCCCATTATCAATGAGAACTCGGGTGAACTCGACATTAATGTTGGGCCCAATGAATGTCGGATCCACAACCAACGCATAGCCTCCCGGGTTAGGCATGACCTTGGAATGGTCCTCAAGGCTCCAGGTAATATCCTGCTCAGACCAGTACATGAACTTGGGTACAGCCGACATTACTGCATTAACCTCCATTGCACGGCGATGTTGGCTCGGTCACAAAGACCATGTAACTCTGATGATTCTTCTGGTACTCATTCCGGCGACTCAATCCGACATTGTTGTTGTTGGCCACTTGATTGACATCCTCCGGTTTCCTCCTGGTGTCCACAGGCTTTGGGGTGCATTAAATATTTAAGTGTTTGCACTCGTAAGCGGTGGTGGCGGAGGTGGTAGATTCCCCCTCTCTCACTATGTGGTGGTACCAACTACACTGTCGAGTAGTATGGTTAGCCGGTCTGCTGGGATGCAGAGTGTGGTAGCTGCAAGGTGTTGGGAATATGCCCTAGAGGCAATCATGTATGATATAATTCCCACTGTATTCATAAAGTTATTAAGTTGTCCTTGTTTTGAACATCTGATATATGTCATTGAATATGTGATTCGATTGTGGAACTATATATTCATGTTGTTCATACTAGATTGTCCTTGGTCATTTAGGTTGTGCTGGACACACACCCTAGACTAATGTGAGTGTTGGCTGATGACACGGTTCCACTTGTCATGGGCATGGTGATGCCATTCCAACGTTCACGGACTTGGCTAAAGAGTTTAGCAAGTCGGACTGACCCACATTGAGATGCAACGATCAAGTCGTCATTTGCATGTCTCAATCAATGTAATCCTTAGACCTGAGGTTGTCGCACAATCCGAGTTGTGGATCATCGACTTAGGTTCTATCAAACGTTGTTCTGTGACAAGGCAACTATAAAGGCAGAGTTCGGGTCGAATGAGAAGCAAGCTGCATGATGTGGATAATCAAGATGGGATTTTGCCCCTCCGAATGGAGAGATATTCTCTGGGCCCTCTCGAGTGATATGATTCAGGAAGCATGGCCATGCGCGACTCAGTTAAGTGTTAACTGTGTCGATTGACTAAGAGTTAGTCAGATGAATCACATATCACGGATCGAGAAGAGAGTTGAACTATTTAAGGGATGACGATAAATCGCCTATAGCTCGACAAGGTATATCGTGAGGCAAAAAGGACTAAGATGAATATCACATTGAAAGGTATGTCGTCATGACTCAATGGTACTTGGGAGTCGGCACGTTCTGCTAGGAGCCGCTACCGATTGATCGATTGGGAGTTGGACTCCAATCGTGTCCAAGTCGCCATGAGCCTGCAGGGTCGCACACTTAAGAGCGGGAGCAAGTATTGGTTGGGTTGGACCCGAACCGGAAATGGACTGAGTTAGTGAGTCAGACTCACAGAGGGAATGGGCCACAAGTGTTGTGCAGCCCATTACCATACGCTATATAAAGAGGGGCGCAGGTTGCCCAACGGGCACGTTAGTCCACTCTCCCATGCGTTGGGAACCCTAGCCCTACTCAGTCCAGCCGCCGCACCGGACCTAGCAGTCCGCCGTCGGAGCTCCTCCTCGTACGTGTGGATACCGGCAGAGGTGTTGTACGTTCAGCACTCCGACGTTCGAGGGATTGGATCGGCCGGACCGGATCATGGGACTGCACTGCCCCGACGCGCTGCATCGATAATCCGCACCTGCGCGTCTAGTGGTAATACTCGTGGCCTTCTACCTCGGCTAGATCTTGGAAGCATCGCGTAGGAAAAGTTTTTGTTTATCTCTACGCGTTCCAACACAAGGCCCATCCACCATTGCCTCGAAAGTGAGCCTCGGCTTATCCTCCCAAGGCTTCTTCTGGTTACTCCATTGTTTCTTGCCATCTTGATTCTGCCCCCACTGAGGGCCACTGTTCTTCTGACGATGGTTGTTGCCGACATCTGGTTGATCTTGATCAACCGCAGCAACATGATTTGACCCGTACTGGTAATCCGGCCGGTCATCTCTCCTCTTGTTTCTGTAATCTTGGCGATCATGTCATCTGGATGACCCGACACCATCATTGACCGGGTAACGCTTACTAGGCTCTGCCGAGGTTATCACGGGCTGAGTCGGATCACCCAAATCATACATATCTGCTATCTTGATTGTCTCAGCCAGAGTGGCCAACATCTCTGTCTGCAATCTCTGCCAGAGCATAATGCCATGTCGGCACCCTTGAGCAAACCAAGCAATGCCTCGAGACTCAATGATCCCTTCATGGGAGTTGCGCATTGTGCTCCATATTGTCAAGTAATCTCGGTCAGTTTCATCATCCCCTCTGCCTGCACATGGAGAGTCGTTGAGGACGATTCGGCCTCTGATATGTGCTGGTGAAGTTGCTGACAAAAGCATCTGAGAATTCCAGCCATCAATCGATCTATGCTATTCTCTGGCAAATTGTTCAGCCAGATCCGGGCTGGACCCTCCAACATCCGCCGGACATACCATACCGCTCATCGGTGATTCCCATCAGCGATATGCATCGCCGTGACATAGTTTGTCAACCAATCTTCTGGCTTGGTGCTGCCGTCATATGTCTTGGTACCCCGGGCGAGCTGAAATTTCAGCACCAGTGGCTCCCTCATAATCCGGGGTCCAAAACAAGCAGGGCCAGGGGGCCTTGTTCTTCAAGAAGTTCAGACAGATGTATTCTATCGAGCTTGTTGCGGGCATCATGTGCCGGTAGCTGGCGTGGACCCAGCCGGGATCCGAGTGCACCCTCGGACACCAGGCGTTCAAATCTCGGGTACCTGACTATCTCCATAGCCGAGTAACCATCATCATAATGGTTGTCCCTTTGACCATTCCCTTGATGCCGAGCAGCATACCCGACACCATGTCGTTGTTGAGGATGGTTTGGTGCCGGATACCGAGGTGGTTGGCCTTGATCAACCGGGTTACAACCATGCCCAGCCATGGTTGCCTTGACCGGGATCAGGGATTCCCCGACCGATATTGCCTTGCTCGGCTAGCTGCCTTTTGGCATAAACATGACCATACGTCTGCAATTTCTTGTTTCTGCCGGAGTTTACACTCGGGTCACGCCCTCCACCAACATGTGGCGATGAAGCCTGGCCACCAGATTTTCCGCCGGCACCACCAGCCGAGTGAGCGATCCGGGATCCACCAGCACCTGGATTTGCCTTAAGATATGACTTGTTTTGACGGTTAGCTTCAAATACTAACTCGTTTACCCGGTCCTGCTGCCTACGACGGGCTTCACCAGATAAACTATATAACTCAGCAGCAGCTGCCTCAGCAACCCTAAGGGTCTTAGGAGGACTGCTATACTTAGGCTTATCAGCCGACAAGAAACTAGCCGATCTACTAGTTCTAAATTTAACATCTATAGCAATCTCAGCATTGAGCTCTCTACCTCGGATACGCGCCTCATATATGCGACTAGGACGGTTTGCTACTCAAGTAAAGCCATGAGATTTGTTATACCCACGGAGAGAGATGTCGAATTCTTGCCTGACACGGGCTACCTCGATAGCCTTCTGGACTATGCTCTGACACTGCTCCTCCAACTGAGCCTGCGTATGCGTAGCATCAGCGCTGGAGGCGACCGGCACATCCAGCTTCTCGATTGACTCCTGAAGATAACCTGGCCTCACCACCACACTGGATGTACTGGCATAGTCCGAGCGGTTCTCGGGTTTCTCCAACGGCGGGCTTGACGCCGGCATTGGCATCACCAGCAACACCTTTGCCAGCATAAGTAGCTAGAGTAGTCATCATGACTTCCATGCAGTTTGCGTGGCGAACGATACGTTGTCCGCGAGTTGCACAGACGGTAGGAGGATCTGCAGCCACATGCACCCTTTCATGATACGTGCGGACTACCTCGATGGCGACGTAGACCAAATGATCGTCGAAGTTGACGAAGAAGCCGCTCTGCGGGAGCGGCCTGTTGCCAAAGCAGCCAGCATTATCACTGACGAAGCTCAGCAAACCGAATTTGTGGACAAGACCACAGACCACACGTTCGCCCGAGGCGATGACAAATCCCGTCTGGATGAAAACTCCAGCCAGCGTCGTTGTCGGCCCCATGGTGGGCGCCAACTGTCGTGGTGCTGTCACAAAAGATGCTATAGGATGGCTTGAGTTGGAGGCCGATGGACGTTGTTGGAACCGGGAAGGGATAGCGCATTGAGGAACGCACACAGAATACACAAAACACACACGATGTACCTAGGTTCGGGGCCCTCGTGAGGAGGTAAAGCCCCTACTCCTGCATGTCTGAGTGTATATGGGCGAGTATCTGGGTTAGAGAGGTGCTCCTTGAGCTGTATTAGCTAGAGGAGAAAGAAGGCTCGGAAGAGAGCAAGGTTCTCCCTCGTAGTAGCGAGTGAGTGAACGACCATCAGAATGACCCCCTCCTCACACTGGAGGGCCCGGGGCACCTTATATACTGGTGCCCAGGACATACGTACATAGCACTATGACTAACCACATCTCTGCCCACTACGGCTACCAAAGTCCAACCTACATCATCCTTTATGTCGCCTTTGTCTCCTCTGTCCTGGACAGGACGTGGCCTCCCCATACATGGCCACTGCTCCCACGACCAGACGTGGTCAACAGTACGGGAGAGACCTTTTCGCCTAGTAAGTTGCACCATGGAGCCTGTACCTGCTCCGCAATATCAGGGATGTGAGATATGCATTGACCCACAACCGAGTTCAGAGATGCCTCCCGTGTGCCAGATTCACCATGCCGGGTTCTCACAACCCGAACGGATCTTCCCTGTCAACATAGCACCACAAGGTTATTCCAACATACCCTCTGTATGTAGGTTAGGATATGTCGGTATGACCATACCGGACATATGTCGGTCCTCACTATGCCGTCTGACCTAGACCCGGTCCACACCTGGACATCATCTTATGACTGCCATGACCCTACCCGGGGGTTGCCCCCGGACAACTGCCCCTCCTTCTTCTTCGCCGGTGGAGCCACCGAGTGCATCTGGATTTGACCCACTAACTTTCGCTGCGTCTCCTACCGGCTTGTTGCTCGTGTGCTCGATTGGGGAAGAGGACGTGGCCATATACTTTCACCGAGGCTGCATATGGTCTCCAATGGGCTGGACGTGAGAAAGAGAAAGATGGGGGAAAAGAGGAGCAGTGTTCTGGACTGGGCCCAAAATAATTTTTTAGTACTTATTTATTTTTGTCACATAGTTGCCTAACTTTTCATAGTATTTGCTCAATTCTACCGGTTTGTTGCCTGACACATAGTGCTCAATTCTACCAATTTGTTGCCTAACGACACACAATGCTCAATTCTACCAATTTATTGCCTAAAACACATGGGAAAATTGGGTATGTACCATTAAAAGATGCGGTCTTTAGCTCTATATACCATCAAAAGATTGTTATTTACTTCTGTACCATCAAACATTGTAGTTCTTTCGATTCTTACCACTTCTGTGCAAAGTTGTCAGAATCGTGATTCCGAATCGGATCGGAACCTCTATGGTAGGATCGTAAACAGTATAATCACAACATAAAGAATCGTAAAATATTAGATTCTACCTAGTAGAATCACAAAATCGTTCAACTCAATTTGGGTCGCAAAGTCGTAGAATCGCACGGTACAATCACGATTCTGACAATTATGCTTCTGTGTACTCCCTGTTAGTTATGACCATGGTACCCATTCATGAAAACATTGGACATCACCTCCTCACCTCATCAATTAAGATAGGAACCATATGAACTGAAAAATTTCGTGGTCATCGGGAGTATCCATTGCAGCGAGGAGCAAGAACAGGCAGTGGGCGTCGGGGACGATTGAGGGAAGTAGAACAGGACGGGCTTCATGGTCGTGCCACAGCCGGATGAAGCGCAACGGCCGCCGCAGCAGGACAACCAGATGGAGGGTGGAGCAGTGGTCGCGTTGGCCGGGTGTCGGGGACGTGTTGCGGCCGGACAAAGCCCTACAGCAGCGGCTGCCGCACCAGGACGACCGGACGAAGAGGGACAGCGACGGCGAGTCTGTGGTCACATAGTACTGCTCCGACTATGTTTTCGGGCAGCCAACCTTTCCCGTTGTTTCCATGCCTGCGGGACCGTGGTTCGGCAGGCATGGAGTCGTGCCACCGAGGAGATCCGACGGCCGCACTAGGATGAGGATGTGGTGGTCGGCGCCGGGCTAAGGGACACGATGGTCCATGTTGGGCTGGGTGAACGCGGTGGTCAAGGCCTTCTCTGTGCACGCGGATTCAGTTTGAGAGGTGAACGATCTCTTCGGTTAGATTGGCACAAGGGTAGAAAGGTAAATGTTAATTCATTAATCGGCCAAAATAGAAGTTTTTTCTAAGGGATGCATACGGAATGGCAAAACCCAATAATGTCGCAATCTTTCAATCACACAAACCTAAACAAGGATCTTTGGATGGTATAGAGCTAAAGAAGGCATCTTTTAACGGTACAAACCCAATTTTCCCAAAACACATTGTATTTGCTCAAATACATAGTACTTATTTTACTTTTCATATAAGGTCCCTTGAAGTTACATAGCGGTGCAATGAAGTTGTCTACCGCTATGCGCAAATTTGCCTACCAATATTGTGAAAGTCCCTACCTTCTTTTTTTTATGAAGTTTTGCTGAATTTCATTTTAGTTGTTGTTGACCACTTGGGTGTGAATTTGCCTAGCCTGCCGATGTTATGAAAGTTGCATACCGCAGTTGTGAAACTTGTCAACCGCTCTTGTTAATTTGCCTAATGTTGTAGTGAAGTTGCCCATCCGCTTTTTGCGAAGTAGCTTATCAAATATGTTTCGTCGCTCAAGAAGTTGCTTTGTCGCGCACGAAAATTGCCTACTGGTGTTTTAGAGTTGCCTACGGTGTTGAAATATAATTTCTTCATCATGCACAAAGTTGATTTGGTACGCACCAATGTTGATTTGTTGCATATAAAACTTTCCTACTAATGTTATGAATTGCTTAGTCTCGTATGGTTTCTTTTAGTTGTTTGTTGAGTTGTGTACCGTCGTTGTGATGTTGCCTACAAAAGTTGTTTCACTGTCGCACCCTGATTTCTAGGGGATACTCACCATACGAACTGGATAGCAGATGCTTGGATTATGGGGCATAACTGCTCCCACGTCCCAGCTTCCTGGTAGGCCTGCGCTTATGCGCGACAACACAAGCCCTGCTATTCCATCGTCGATGTAAACTATCCACTAGAGATCAAAGGCACTTCCGTCGACGTACTTCAAACCATACACACATGGTACGTCAACGGCGTTTAACAAGTGATATCACAACAGATCTCTACGACACAAAAGATTGAAATAAGTTGCAAATGGCTCTCATTAGAGCAGAGATAGCAAATACAATCATTCAGAGGGCACCTGCCCCAACAATACATCATTACAATACAGCGGAAGCATTCAACATGTCTGAGTACAGACAAGAACCAAATAGGCCTACGAGGCCGGAAACAAACAGACGGAGCCCATCCACGAAGTCTCGGATCCTGCCCGGGTCCGCTATCTACTCGTCAGCAGTCTCGTCATACTCCACGTAGTAGCCACCATGTAGATCTTCGGAAACGTAGGTCTGCGGAAACCACAGCCCCAAAGGGGTCAGTACATAAACGTACTGGCAAGCAAGACTCACAGTTCACCAAAGTGTAACCCGTCAACACCAAGCACAGATGCCTTGGGTTCAACGGAAGAAAGGGGATATAAAAGATGCTGCAACTGGCTGCGCTAACCAACTACAGAGATTCTACCACTTCCGGCTATCAGAAAGGAGATAAGATCGAGGATTGTAACCAACTGAAAGATAACTTCAAACAAACCCATCCTGGATCTCGCCCCTTATCCAAAGAAGCAATCCGAGGATAACTCACACAGTTGTAATAATGATGGTTCAAATTATTGTGTCAATAAGCCTATTACTAGTCAAGTTATTAATCATGGGGTGTAACATGTTTGATCATTATGTTTAAGTTGTCCTGAGTACTTGTTAGCCAGTACTTTCACCAAGTAATCCATAACCGCGGAAAACACGGCTTCTCGAGAAGATTATCCCTGCAGGGTTGCACCAATTTGGCCGTACACTCAAGAATAACCCGCCAGACGGGAATCAAACCCACCAACCGAGGTACTCTACACAACCAACCATTCTTCGCATCAAGCCCAAAGAACCTTGGGCGCACGGCTAATCAAGCCCAGAAGAAAATGGACCATCATAGCACTCTAAGACCGTGTCCCCCTATATGCCGACTACAAAAATTTCCACCCTGGCCTGGGCTCGCAAAAAACATGCATGCGGCAAATGGAACACTCGAACTAAATGAGGCGATTTGGACGAGATGCGAATCAGGTCAAGTTGAGGGGGGCGCCCATACTCGCTTCCCAAATGCGGGTAGTGCGCTCATCATGGATCAGTAGACAAGACCCTTTTCCTATTAGGGTCGACACTAGCAGGCTTCAAAACCTCTCATGGGCCTCCTGCCGGTGCCTTATCATCAAATTTATTATTAACAGTAACATTAGCATGATTGATTGATTAAACATCGGGCCCCCACAACGTAATGGTAATAGTAACAGAAAGTAACGGGTAACAGACTCGAGCAAAAGCAACCTAAGCATGCTAGTAAGACACAGGCTCAAACAATGGTTATAGGTAGGGAGGTGAGGCAATATCAGGGTTAAAGGATACAGGTGATAGGTTCGCAACAGAAACAATTACTACTAAGGCTAGCAGAAAAGAACAACGGAAAGTATCGGTAACCAATGTTGAAAGGAACACAGTGGTTCATGTGAGTGATAACTTGCCTGCAAAACCCAGTAGCCTGGTACTGAGCTAAAATCCTTAGAAGGGGTGTCGTAAGTATCGTCGGTCTCAACGTCGTCGTTTATCCGAGAAGAAGCAAACAAACATTGCAGAAAGATAAGCAATCATTATCATGGCATAGTGCACAATCAAATATGATGCATGTCATGTTAATAGATGCAACAAAGTAAACTAGTGGATATGATACACAAGTTTAAATGGATTCCATATGCAAAGATTGCATATGGCAAACCCATGCCTTATGGTTGAATTAGTTGTTCTACCACTAAGCATCAGGTGTAGGTGAGTTAGCATGATGCATGCATGAGGAAAACAACAAAATAACAACAAATAACAATGGTAGAGGCAAAGGAAAAGAATAAAACAAGTTTGGAAATTGTTTGTTAATTTTGGAAAGTTTTGGTTACTTAGACATGCCACACAACAATTATTGTTTTCATCAAGTTAGAGTGTGCAAAACAATTTACAAATTTTATATTTGAAAAGAACATCAAATTTTAGTTGGATTACATGTTTCACATTTTGAGATTGGACTTTGGATTATTTAATTATGAATTAAACAATATTAAACAAGTTTTAATTAAAATAAACAAGTTTTAAATTGTTTAGGAAATTTAAATTGTTCAAACCATAAAACAAATTTTATATTTGCAAAGGTGAGATGAAATGGTATGGAAAACATATTTTATTTGCATTATTTGGAAATAGTATGAATTACTTATGAATTATTACAAATTGCATTTGGATTATTCAAATTTGAATTTTAAAAGTATTTTGAAAACTCAAAACAGAATACAAATAAGTTATTTGGCAAGATTAGGAAATTTGGAGCAATAAACATATATAACTTTTATTATTTGGAGTTATGGATTAAAAGTTATTAACAAATTAATTTTTAGGACCAATCTGTAAATTTAAAAGGGCTTAGATTAAAACAGAGAAAAGTTGGAAAAGCTTTTGTTACTCCGCAGTGGCTACCCAATGCCACTGACGGAGGGCCCCAGGCTAGCGTGGATGCACGCGTGGCACACACAGCAGCTGACAGGGGGGGCCACCCTGTCAGCGCACGGTGCAAAAGGGGGTGGCTTTTTATTCGCGCGAGCCAAGGCTCGAACCCGCGAGCGAGCGCGCGATGCGCAGGGACTGAACCAGTACGGTGTGCTCGCTCATCTGACAGTAACATGGGCGAGTGCAAGGTAATCTTCAGAGTTGGGTTTTAACTGAACTAACTGAAGACCAAAAGCTTCCACGGCTGACAGAACCACAGGAGCTCGCCGGCGATTCGTGGCTCGGTGCACGGTGGCTGGTCGTGCTTGCTGCGGTTGAATGTGTGCGTGTGCAGGTGGGGTGACGCGTGCGGCCGCAGATGCAACAGAGAGAGGGAAGGACGCACGATGGGCTCACCAGGAGGTTGCCGTGGTTGCAGGGAGCAGCTGACGCCGGCGGCGATGGCGTGGATGGCGGCGTCAATCCCGTCGACGTGGAGCTCGACGTCGGTGTCCAACGGCGCGGGGAGAGGACGACGAGCTGATTCCCGCGATCAGATCGCAACGGGAGGCACGACAGCGTCGGGAATCAGTGGATCTTCAGGTGCGGCGGTGACGGCGGTGGTGACAGAGACGCGCTCGGCGGCGGGGTTCCAGCAGACCTCCGAGGGAGGTAGAGTGTCCAAACGCGAGAGGCAGGCGAGGTGAGCTGTTTTCGCGGTGTAGCTGGGTAGGAGATGCTGCGAGGCGGCGGGGCTCAACGGAAATTCAGAGGGAGACCTCGTCGGCGAGGCGACAGAGAAGGGTGAGGGGTGCAGGAGAGGGAAAACGGCGGCGTGGCGGATGGGACAGAGGTGACTAGGGTTCTAGGCTAGGGTTGCGGGGTCGAGGTGCTATATAGGGAGCTAGGCGTGGCTGATCACCGTCGAGTCTCACTGGTTGTCGCCGTGGAGCCAGCGGATGGCCGCCGTACGAGGGAGAGACGACGGGGGCGGCCAGCGAATCGGTAAGTGATCCAGGTGGGCTGGGCCTTGCGCGCTGTAGGGTTAGACGGGCTGGCCAGGCGGTAGATAGGTGCTGCTGCTGCGCTTTGCTTTTTATTGTTTTTTGTTTCTTCTGTTTTTTTTTTGTAGAAATAGAAAAGGAAAACATTTGAAGGTGTTTTGAGTTTATAAAATTTTGGGAAAAAACAGGTGGGTTTGTCAGTTCAAAATATACCACTTTACAACTTAAGTTTTTGGAAAAAACCACTTTAGTTGATGTTTTGCCAAAATGGTTTGAATTGGAACAATTTGCAAGGAGTTGGTTAATATTAGAAAATAACAAGTTTAATAGGGTGAACCCTACTATTAAAGTGATTAATTTAGTTGATTGGTTTGTTAAAGTTATAAGTTCAAAAGTGTTCTGTTTTGATGCATTGATTTGAAATTGAAAGTGATTTGGGATTTAATTGATTGAATAAAACCAACAATTTCATAGATGAACATTATGGAAGAAAAGAAAACAATTTGGTTGTTTTTATTTGAAATCACATTTTGGAAATTGTAACATCACAAGGATGAAACAAAGGGTTTGAATTTTGGTTTGGAATTTAAATAGAAAACAAAGGAAAACAACTGAAAACAGTTGGAAAACAAATGAAAACAGAGGAAAACAAATGGAAAACAAACAAAACAAATGCAATCAACATGATGCCATGATGCAAAACATAAAATAACAGAGAGCAAACATTCTAAAGGCTATTTTTCAGACTTGGGATGTTACAAAACGCCCCCCCTGAAGGAATCGCGCCCCGAGATTCCTACTGAGAAAAGAAAAGGTCCGGATACTTTGGGTAGACGTCAGGGAATTTGCAAACCACCGGAACATTTTCAATTGAAGGAAGAGGTTTTGTATCGAGGGTGTATAGTTGGATAGAATTTGACTCATTTGGAGAATAGATTATCTGGCTAGAATGGTGGAACAGAGTTATTGACATCAATGCAACACCAAGAATAATCATCAATGTCAGAATCATCAATATGAGAGTAACGAGGAATATGTGGCCTCCCATTATAATTGGATTGTTCTTACTTATCTTGGAAGTCAACATTTGAGATCCCGGGGAGTGAACAGAGTTTTGATTTCTTAGTGGAACCAGAATTGGGTTGTATGTTGTGGAAAAGATTGTTGACACAAAGGAATGTGATGCTCCGGTATGAAACAACACTTTAACTGGATAAGAGTTTACGAGGAAGTTTTGATTAGACGCCGGTAGAAGATTTGAAGTGGAAAACAACAACAAGATTTTCAACGGACGAAAAGGATGTTGAGAAGAACAGGATAATGAAGCAACTCCGGGAAAACGAGAACAAAACTCCTGAGGTACTACGGAAAACCCATCCGGGCTTCTAAAGGATCATTATCTACTGCTTAAGGAATAGAGGATTTGCTTCCGGGGCTTACACGCCTCCGTTCTCAATCGTGAGTAGGCAACATGATAAATCATGTCACAACCACCTCCATTCCTATGGTCTAGTAGATATAACCATCCTAGAGAAACCCGAATACGTGAAATCCTAACTTGAAAGTTTAGATGAGAAGGGAAAACAACGTCGCACTTCCTTACCAGAAAAGGGAGGGAGGGTGGGGAAAGAAGAAAAAGAACAGAATTCCTACTCTCACGTTTCATTTTTCCTATATAGCTACAAAATAGTTTCTAGACTCAACTGCGACCAGTAAAAAGGGATCCTACAGGCAGACAGGCTCTGATACCATTTGTCGCACCCTGATTTCTAGGGGATACTCACCATACGAACTGGATAGCAGATGCTTGGATTATGGGGCATAACTGCTCCCACGTCCCAGCTTCCTGGTAGGCCTGCGCTTATGCGCGACAACACAAGCCCTGCTATTCCATCGTCGATGTAAACTATCCACTAGAGATCAAAGGCACTTCCGTCGACGTACTTCAAACCATACACACATGGTACGTCAACGGCGTTTAACAAGTGATATCACAACAGATCTCTACGACACAAAAGATTGAAATAAGTTGCAAATGGCTCTCATTAGAGCAGAGATAGCAAATACAATCATTCAGAGGGCACCTGCCCCAACAATACATCATTACAATACAGCGGAAGCATTCAACATGTCTGAGTACAGACAAGAACCAAATAGGCCTACGAGGCCGGAAACAAACAGACGGAGCCCATCCACGAAGTCTCGGATCCTGCCCGGGTCCGCTATCTACTCGTCAGCAGTCTCGTCATACTCCACGTAGTAGCCACCATGTAGATCTTCGGAAACGTAGGTCTGCGGAAACCACAGCCCCAAAGGGGTCAGTACATAAACGTGCTGGCAAGCAAGACTCACAGTTCACCAAAGTGTAACCCGTCAACACCAAGCACAGATGCCTTGGGTTCAACGGAAGAAAGGGGATATAAAAGATGCTGCAACTGGCTGCGCTAACCAACTACAGAGATTCTACCACTTCCGGCTATCAGAAAGGAGATAAGATCGAGGATTGTAACCAACTGAAAGATAACTTCAAACAAACCCATCCTGGATCTCGCCCCTTATCCAAAGAAGCAATCCGAGGATAACTCACACAGTTGTAATAATGATGGTTCAAATTATTGTGTCAATAAGCCTATTACTAGTCAAGTTATTAATCATGGGGTGTAACATGTTTGATCATTATGTTTAAGTTGTCCTGAGTACTTGTTAGCCAGTACTTTCACCAAGTAATCCATAACCGCGGAAAACACGGCTTCTCGAGAAGATTATCCCTGCAGGGTTGCACCAATTTGGCCGTACACTCAAGAATAACCCGCCAGACGGGAATCAAACCCACCAAGCGAGGTACTCTACACAACCAACCATTCTTCGCATCAAGCCCAAAGAACCTTGGGCGCACGGCTAATCAAGCCCAGAAGAAAATGGACCATCATAGCACTCTAAGACCGTGTCCCCCTATATGCCGACTACAAAAATTTCCACCCTGGCCTGGGCTCGCAAAAAACATGCATGCGGCAAATGGAACACTCGAACTAAATGAGGCGATTTGGACGAGATGCGAATCAGGTCAAGTTGAGGGGGGCGCCCATACTCGCTTCCCAAATGCGGGTAGTGCGCTCATCATGGATCAGTAGACAAGACCCTTTTCCTATTAGGGTCGACACTAGCAGGCTTCAAAACCTCTCATGGGCCTCCTGCCGGTGCCTTATCATCAAATTTATTATTAACAGTAACATTAGCATGATTGATTGATTAAACATCGGGCCCCCACAACGTAATGGTAATAGTAACAGAAAGTAACGGGTAACAGACTCGAGCAAAAGCAACCTAAGCATGCTAGTAAGACACGGGCTCAAACAATGGTTATAGGTAGGGAGGTGAGGCAATATCAGGGTTAAAGGATACAGGTGATAGGTTCGCAACAGAAACAATTACTACTAAGGCTAGCAGAAAAGAACAACGGAAAGTATCGGTAACCAATGTTGAAAGGAACACAGTGGTTCATGTGAGTGATAACTTGCCTGCAAAACCCAGTAGCCTGGTACTGAGCTAAAATCCTTAGAAGGGGTGTCGTAAGTATCGTCGGTCTCAACGTCGTCGTTTATCCGAGAAGAAGCAAACAAACATTGCAGAAAGATAAGCAATCATTATCATGGCATAGTGCACAATCAAATATGATGCATGTCATGTTAATAGATGCAACAAAGTAAACTAGTGGATATGATACACAAGTTTAAATGGATTCCATATGCAAAGATTGCATATGGCAAACCCATGCCTTATGGTTGAATTAGTTGTTCTACCACTAAGCATCAGGTGTAGGTGAGTTAGCATGATGCATGCATGAGGAAAACAACAAAATAACAACAAATAACAATGGTAGAGGCAAAGGAAAAGAATAAAACAAGTTTGGAAATTGTTTGTTAATTTTGGAAAGTTTTGGTTACTTAGACATGCCACACAACAATTATTGTTTTCATCAAGTTAGAGTGTGCAAAACAATTTACAAATTTTATATTTGAAAAGAACATCAAATTTTAGTTGGATTACATGTTTCACATTTTGAGATTGGACTTTGGATTATTTAATTATGAATTAAACAATATTAAACAAGTTTTAATTAAAATAAACAAGTTTTAAATTGTTTAGGCAATTTAAATTGTTCAAACCAGAAAACAAATTTTATATTTTCAAAGGTGAGATGAAATGGTATGGAAAACATATTTTATTTGCATTATTTGGAAATAGTATGAATTACTTATGAATTATTACAAATTGCATTTGGATTATTCAAATTTGAATTTTAAAAGTATTTTGAAAACTCAAAACAGAATACAAATAAGTTATTTGGCAAGATTAGGAAATTTGGAGCAATAAACATATATAACTTTTATTATTTGGAGTTATGGATTAAAAGTTATTAACAAATTAATTTTTAGGACCAATCTGTAAATTTAAAAGGGCTTAGATTAAAACAGAGAAAAGTTGGAAAAGCTTTTGTTACTCCGCAGTGGCTACCCAATGCCACTGACGGAGGGCCCCAGGCTAGCGTGGATGCACGCGTGGCACACACAGCAGCTGACAGGGGGGGCCACCCTGTCAGCGCACGGTGCAAAAGGGGGTGGCTTTTTATTCGCGCGAGCCAAGGCTCGAACCCGCGAGCGAGCGCGCGATGCGCAGGGACTGAACCAGTACGGTGTGCTCGCTCATCTGACAGTAACATGGGCGAGTGCAAGGTAATCTTCAGAGTTGGGTTTTAACTGAACTAACTGAAGACCAAAAGCTTCCACGGCTGACAGAACCACAGGAGCTCGCCGGCGATTCGTGGCTCGGTGCACGGTGGCTGGTCGTGCTTGCTGCGGTTGAATGTGTGCGTGTGCAGGTGGGGTGACGCGTGCGGCCGCAGATGCAACAGAGAGAGGGAAGGACGCACGATGGGCTCACCAGGAGGTTGCCGTGGTTGCAGGGAGCAGCTGACGCCGGCGGCGATGGCGTGGATGGCGGCGTCAATCCCGTCGACGTGGAGCTCGACGTCGGTGTCCAACGGCGCGGGGAGAGGACGACGAGCTGATTCCCGCGATCAGATCGCAACGGGAGGCACGACAGCGTCGGGAATCAGTGGATCTTCAGGTGCGGCGGTGACGGCGGTGGTGACAGAGACGCGCTCGGCGGCGGGGTTCCAGCAGACCTCCGAGGGAGGTAGAGTGTCCAAACGCGAGAGGCAGGCGAGGTGAGCTGTTTTCGCGGTGTAGCTGGGTAGGAGATGCTGCGAGGCGGCGGGGCTCAACGGAAATTCAGAGGGAGACCTCGTCGGCGAGGCGACAGAGAAGGGTGAGGGGTGCAGGAGAGGGAAAACGGCGGCGTGGCGGATGGGACAGAGGTGACTAGGGTTCTAGGCTAGGGTTGCGGGGTCGAGGTGCTATATAGGGAGCTAGGCGTGGCTGATCACCGTCGAGTCTCACTGGTTGTCGCCGTGGAGCCAGCGGATGGCCGCCGTACGAGGGAGAGACGACGGGGGCGGCCAGCGAATCGGTAAGTGATCCAGGTGGGCTGGGCCTTGCGCGCTGTAGGGTTAGACGGGCTGGCCAGGCGGTAGATAGGTGCTGCTGCTGCGCTTTGCTTTTTATTGTTTTTTGTTTCTTCTGTTTTTTTTTTTTTGTAGAAATAGAAAAGGAAAACATTTGAAGGTGTTTTGAGTTTATAAAATTTTGGGAAAAAACAGGTGGGTTTGTCAGTTCAAAATATACCACTTTACAACTTAAGTTTTTGGAAAAAACCACTTTAGTTGCTGTTTTGCCAAAATGGTTTGAATTGGAACAATTTGCAAGGAGTTGGTTAATATTAGAAAATAACAAGTTTAATAGGGTGAACCCTACTATTAAAGTGATTAATTTAGTTGATTGGTTTGTTAAAGTTATAAGTTCAAAAGTGTTCTGTTTTGATGCATTGATTTGAAATTGAAAGTGATTTGGGATTTAATTGATTGAATAAAACCAACAATTTCATAGATGAACATTATGGAAGAAAAGAAAACAATTTGGTTGTTTTTATTTGAAATCACATTTTGGAAATTGTAACATCACAAGGATGAAACAAAGGGTTTGAATTTTGGTTTGGAATTTAAATAGAAAACAAAGGAAAACAACTGAAAACAGTTGGAAAACAAATGAAAACAGAGGAAAACAAATGGAAAACAAACAAAACAAATGCAATCAACATGATGCCATGATGCAAAACATAAAATAACAGAGAGCAAACATTCTAAAGGCTATTTTTCAGACTTGGGATGTTACATTCACCTTGTACCAAAATTGTTTTGAAGTTGCCCTGTCGCACACCAAAGTTACTTCACCTCGTTCCAAAAATATTCTCAGTTATTGTGGAGTTGCTTATCATAGTTGTGAAGTTTTCCTATCTCACATCAAAATTGCTTACTGATGTTACGAAGTTGCTTCAACACACACACAAATTTATTTTAGTTGTTGTGAAGTTGCCTTACAACTTTTTTGAAGTTGCTTCATTACACGGTGAAGTTGCTTACCATTGAAGTGAACTTGTATAAACGCACACCAAAATTGTTTCGTCTTATACCAATGGTGGTTTTAGTTGTTCTCAAGTTGCTTTAATCGTTGTGAAATTGCCCTTTGAAATTGGCTATTGTTTTTTCTGAATTTGGTTTGTCGCATAAGAAGTTATATACTATTGCTGCAAAGTTGCCTACTGTTGTTGTGAATTTTTCATCACTATTTTATAATAGTCCATTACTGTTTGAAAAGTTTTGGCAAACAAAGTTGATAGCCTCACGAGCGTGGAGCTCCACGAGGGATGGAGGCCATGGCGTCAGCTCCACATCACAACACTCATTTAGTGATTCAGAGGTTAAGATCGTGTCGGAGGCCTCCGCGAAAGATAACCAAACTTCCTATAACAGATTTTTTTTTTCTTTTGCAATTATATTTTTTAAAATTACTTTGTAATTATACGTCACCCATTAAGGCCTCCTTTGATTCACAGGATTTGGTAAGGAATTTTGTAGGATTTGAATCCTATTGAATTTTTCCTTATGGATACGTTTGATTCAAAGGATTGCAATCTGTAGGAAATATTCTCGTAGGAACTTTGTAGTTCATTTTCATAGGAAAACTAACATGAGCTCAGACTTCATGGAAAAAATCCCGTGTCTTGTTCCTACGTACAACCCAATCCTACACAAATCCTATTCCTGCAACGTTCCTACCCTGTCTGTGAATCAAAGGAGGCCTGTGTGCTGCACATTAGGAAAAAGAAAGGAAAAAATAACTCTGGGCTTGGCCCAGCTCCAGCCCAAAAAAAGCCCATCGACTCCCGTTTACCTTTGTTTCGTGCTCGTGAGCGAGGAACAATCCCCTTTCCAGCGACATAGACAGCGCCGCCGGTGGCCATCCACTCCCTGGCTCGCCCAGTCCTGCTCGCCGGCTCGCCCGCGCCGTACTCGTCAGCCGTTAACCACCTCGTTACTCCTCTATAGGCGGCTCCTTCCTGGGCCCTCCCGGAGGCGCGCTGTGGTCGTAGGAGCTCCTTGTGGCGGCGCGCGGTGGGTGCCCGGCGGCAGCGCTGCGGGTGGGAGGCCAACGGAGGGGCGCGGGGCGGGGTAGATGACGAACTGGTTGCTGTTCGGTCGTTTGCCGGCGAAGACGCGTGCGAGGAGAGTGCGCTCGTGACATCCATCGAGCGCCCGCGCGCCGCCTAGTCGCGTCCGAATTCCTTTGCACTCCCAAAGCTGAATTTGATCGTAAACGTGCTCATCTACTTCAAGATTCGCGCTAGGTCGGAGGTTTGGGCATCAGACCGACGCGCACTACCGCAAAACCCAGAACCCTACCTAGCCTCCCTTCCCCGTCCTCCATGGCAGCCATGGATTCCTCTTCCTCCGCTCTCCCCACCGGCGGCGCGTCGAGGAAGCGGCCGCGAAGCCAGTCGCCTCCGCCCGCGGCAGACGGGACAACCGATCCCGCGCTCGCCAGGCCACGTTTCGGGGAAAACCTCGACCTCATCCTCTCCCTCCAGGGCAAGGAGCTCTCCCTGGAAAGGTAACCCGCTTGCTGCCCTGCTTGCAATTTGACGCAGCTTAGCACTCATGTAGCTCGCCGAGTAGGATTGGGGGGCGATTGCTCTTTTTAATTCACATACTTCTAGTCTGGTTGCTGGCTTGCTGCTACTGTGGATTTGGTAACCACCTGAGGAAATTTGTATGATTCAGCTAGCTTAGCTAGCATATTTGGAAATTAGTTTCCGTCCTGCTTGAGTTTTTGATTTGACGTGGCTATGTGCACTGATTGGATCATTGTCGACTTAGGATAATATATATACTCTAGAGAAACAGCTTCAATGATTAAGGTCGGATTATAGGATCTGTAATTTTTTTCTGGGTTTTCAAATGCATCATGGCAGAAAGAATAGGCTTATAGATATTGCAGTATTTTTATGACCCCAAATTCCCAGTGGGACTATGTGTCTGACATTCTAATACACAGTCCAGTGTTTCTTAGTTGGTGATAGAGCACGTTTGTTAAATCATGTTTTCATGAACCTCGCCATGATCTTGCTGTTTGTATTATTAACCATTTTATGTTTAATCATGCAGAAAGATTGAACTGGCCTTCAATTTTATAACGACCGTGTCAGAGCAATCAAGCCATGGCCATAGGGCGGGCAATATTCAGCTATTGCGTATGGTGTCATTTATTGGAAATTGGGTGCAGTCTATCCTAACTCTGCGTGACAACAGTAAGAAAGTTTCGGAGCCTTTTGATCCCGTGTTGGATTATAGATGCTGGGTCATTTTGAGATTTTGCACCGAAAAGAAGCCGTCAGTCTCAGTTTCTCTGAACCTACTTAAACCACTTGGTCGTGTGGCAAACAATGGTTTGAGCAGAGTCCAAATCGGCGCTTCATGTGATGACTATGGATCCTTTTTGCTGTTTGAGCGAGTTTTGGACTGCATATCCTTTCTTTTCTCCTCCAATACAAGAACTTTCTTCAACGCAGGCATGGATTTGTGGACCTCTTGTGTCACCGAGGCTATTAGTCTTGTCCAGAAGGTTTCACCTCATGAGAAAAGTGGCTGTACTGTTCTTCGGAATCTCGGAAATTGTCTGCTCGAGCAATTTTCAAGCTTTCTAAGGTTCCATGCAAATCCTAAGAATATTTTCCGTGCTTTTGTCGACAAGATTCTTGACCCACTGTTGGAACTGTTGGTGTTACTTCATTCACAAGCAAATTCTGTTGAGCGCAAGACAGGAACCACGTTGAAAATTGTTGAAGAAATTCTGTCAAATGGACTGTTTCATCCACATCATCTTAGTGGCTATTTTGGTCTGAAGAATTTGAGTAAAGCGCCTGTTGCTAAGGATGTCAGAGGAAGCTACCATAGACATCTGTTTGATCGCTTCAAAGGAATAAAAGCAGAAAGCAAGGCTGTTTTGCTTGCTGGGTTTGGTTACTTGCTTCAATTGTTTGTTAGCAGAGCTAGAAATCAAAAAACATCTTTAGCACCGAGGGGAACATCCTTCAAAAGCCAGCAAAAAAGTAGCGAAGCCTCTGAAGAACCCCAGCATCATGGAGAATCCCTTTTTGAAGTGTTCATGCAGTTTATGGAACCTTTGGTGTTAGAATGTAAATCATACTTGCAAAAGGACTTCTCCAGTTTAGGAGTTACGAAGCTAGTAGAAGTTCATTGTATGCTGAAGTCCATCAATGAGATAATGACAACAGTTACTGAAGAGAAAATTTATGTCCCTACAGAGGACACACCAGAAGGATCTTACTTGCAGTTCTTGCAAGACATTTACAGGGTCTTAATCTTAATGGCTGAAAAAATGTATGACTTCTGGGTGTTGGCTGTGCATTTGGAAGATACAAACGTCAAGAAGATGCTGCCTTTAATGTTTGTGGAGATTGTTGTCGCAGTTGGTCATTTTATAGAAATAGAATACAAGGTTATGGGGGGTGACCTTGTAAAATTATGGTCAATGCTTTTTGCTTTGGCTGCTATCAATGCATCTTCAAAGGACATCAAACCCTGCCTCCTACTAACCTCAAAGATTTCAAGCCTTTCGTCCCAAGTGATTCGTACATTTAGCGAGCTTCGTCAGGTTAGTTATGTACTTTTTCAGTGATTAATTTAAGCAAGTTCTCCTAAAAGATATTGTAGTATTTTTTTTCTTAGTGTCTTTCCTATATGCTTCTTGCATTATGCTTTTGTATTCTTCCACTGCGAACGTCAAGGTTTATATTTCTGTAAAGGGATGAATATTTTGCATGTACCATGTTCAGTGTATATATATTTTTATTTTCAGTCTGATGGTTTCTTTCCCTTGGTTAATCATGTAGGTTGCACACTCTATATGTATGCTGTGCAATGCTGTGAGAACATTCAGAGCTGTTGCTGGTCCTGATGTAGTACCGGGATCGTTTGCTGTGGGCTCTTTATCTTCACATGAATGTTTGGAATCACTGGCAGAATTGTTGAGCTCTCAAACTTTGAGGGATGCTATCTGTACTTCAATAAACTCAATGCCAGAAGGACAGTCCAGTAGGTGCATAGAGGAGCTGACAGTAGATCTTATAAATACGTTGAAATGGATGACCAGTTGCAGCGAGGATGCCGATTTGGGATCACAGGGAGAGTCCCGCTCGATTGCCAGGAAGTCGGTTATTTCTCAGAAAGCGGAACTTCTTGGAAGGCACTTATCTGAACTATACACTAGCGTGATTGACTCAATAACTGTGACCGCTTCAAATACTACACTGGTGGCAAAATCTGTTGAAAGGTTGGTCAACGGAATCCGTCCCAACTTAAGTCAGTTGGTGAGAAATGAATCAGTTAATTCAAGCGAGTTCATTTGCTCAGTTGTAGGAAAACATCTATCTAACAAACAATGTGTCAATTGGCAGAAGATTCCAAGTCTGTCCTGGTTGTTTGTCTTCTTCTTTCGCATATATACATCATGTAGAAATCTTCATCAGCAATCTGTTGGCCTCATGCCTCCAGATTTAGCAGTAGAAGCAACAGAATTAGTGGGGAATTCCTTTATTGTATGCTGCGGAAAGGAATGGACCAATTCAGCCAATATTGTCGCGGAAGGGTACTTTGCTTGGATTGTTGAAAGTCCAGGCTCCCTATTGGATGTTATTGAAACTTTACCACAAGCCATTCCAAGAAACCTCTCTGGTTTTGCTATGCTTGTTTACATCCTTCATGCGATGGCTCTGCAAAGACTCGGTGACCTTAACAGGCAGATTAATGTGTTTGATTTTTTGCTTGAAGATGATACACAGAATTTTAATACAGAGGATAGAGGAAACACTGAGTTATTAAAGGAGTCTTGCTGTCTCGAGGCTGCTCGACTAACCAATTTTATGATGAACTATGTGAGAATATTATCTTCAGGAGAAAATGGCCATTTTCGGTGTTATGAGATTAGCTCTTCTTGGGATCTAAGTATATGCTCTTTAGATGAAGTTTCTTTTCATATAGCAACTTGGCGGCTTCTGTGTGAAAACATTGATATTTGGTGTTCACATGCATCTAAGAAAGACTTGAAGAGCTTCTTTTCTAATCTGATAAAGTTTTCTTTTGTTCAAAAGAGGCCATGCAAAGATGAGGAGAATAGCGGCAGTCAATATTCACACAGAGAAATATCGTTGCAAACTATTTCGGTGGAGCTTCTTTGTGATTCTGTAATTTATGATCGAAAGGTTGGCATCATCCTATTCTTTCAGTCCGAAGGAAATACTGCTATTCGACAATTTACTGTCCATGCTCTGCTTTCATGATGATGATGTGTTTGTTTTGTAGCTTAAAGTTTCGCTAAGTTCTTCTGTTTGCTCTTTCCTACTTTGTCTAATTTAGAATATTTGTACCACTTCGTAGGTGTTATTGAAGAATCTGGGATCAAGTTTTTGCCACGCTCTGAAGAATTCGGTATCTTGTTTTGTCACTAGAGCTGATGAAGATGCTTTATTGGATATCTCACCTGATTTGATGGAAATATTAAATAAAATGAATAACAAGAAGTTGGGTGGTGGCACACATCCTGATGCCCATGGGATAGATAAATACCGGATATGTGAGAACTTACTCAACTTCTTGAGCACAGTTCCTGGATTTCATTCAAACTCCAAGTCATTCTTGAGACTTATAACGCATATTCTCCACCTTGAAAGGCAAGTGCACAATTTATACATTTCTCCATTTGTTGTACTAATGATGTTGGCTATTCTTTCTGCCGTTGTACTAATGTTAGTATCTGAATTTCTGTATGCTCACTATCTCCCTTCCTGGGGCTTTTGACAGCAAATCACTTTTGACCCAAGAAAGTGTTCACAGATATACTTGCCCCTAGGCATATTTACTGCATGCTCATTAATTCTACTTATGTCCTTGGCCTTGCTTCATTGATTAATTGGAGGGTAGGAGTAGTAGTTCACGCTGGGAATGGGGACAAAGCCGCTCCAAATCTGCACCAAACCACCCGGACAATTTTCTCAGCCCCACACCAAATCAAACCATTAAATATTTTGTAGCCCCCAACCCGCACCAGCCTGCAGGCAGTTTGGCCCCAACCCGCCCCAACCCGCACCTTGCGTTGCGGTCTGAAACCAATTCAGAGCCAAAGTCTAAACCCCGGGTCGAGCCAAAATATGTACTAGTAGCGTACGTGAGCCTGCATCTGGATTTTGGCATGCATGTAGCCATACCGGTTACACACCCAGCTGCTAATCAAAGTCCTGAATAGCAGGCTGAGAAAAACATTGAGCTGCTGGTACAAGAGCATCCATGCATCACAATATTTTCAGACAAGAAAAAATATAAAATATTTCTATACATGAATATTTATTTAATATTTTGAACATGTCCATAATAAAAACATGTCGAAGACCAAGAGCTTGTCCTGGCAATGTCCTGAGCTTGTCTATTCTTGACAATGTTCTGAGCTTGTCTGCACCTACATCCAGGTAAGAATTATACAGATAAGAATACAAGTATGAGCAGCACTATGTAGTAAATTATACATGTATAAGAATACAAGCTGACTCTAAACATAATTACATGGCAATAGTATTTGGTATGTGAGTACCAGAAACTTGTTGTAGTAGGTTCATAGTAGATTGACATAATTTGGGATAGTTTAACGGATGAAAATGTGAAGTAAATAGATTCTTTAGTACAAGTGAATATGGATGAACAGATCTACCCACATGCCCAAGCTAGAACTTTGAATAAAACAACATAAACATCCGGAAGAATTTAAGTACAAGTGACTATGAACTGACAGCACTCATCTCTGGTCCTCTACCTATGCAAAAATGAGAAATAGGCAGAGATAAGCCAAGGACTCATGTTTTTCTCAACAATGAAACGAAATCTCACAAAAAGCAAAAAATGTCATGCACTGATATCACCTGATTCAGTTGCATAACAGCCTAATCTAGTACAACTTTCCATAGCTACTACAGTGTGGGTTTCACCGGACTCAACTTGCTCAGGTCCAATAACTGCGTCAGCTGCCACTTTCCCTTATGTGCTTCAAGTAAACCCTAGGCAAATATCTACTACAAACCTAATGAGGGTATAATGGCGCTAAATCCATCATATTAGATCGCTTGTTCTTTGATTTTACATAGTTTCTATGAGTTGAGCTACCTAGTAATTGGTATCAAGAGTAGGTCAGTTTCCTGGGAGGCAATTTGAGCTCGGCGGCGGTGTGGTTCTCTGTCTGTGGCGCGGCTTGCGACCTTTGGAGCAGGTAGTATGTTTCTCCAAGAGAAGGAGGACGAGGAGACTCGTGTTGTACCTACAGTACACTGCGGCTAAGTGGAGCCGTAAAAAGAAAGGAGTAGCAGTACTAGTACAAACGTGAGGCTATGATGATTCATCAATTCTGAAATCTAAATGTTGGAAGTTTAAATAAATTCTATGCTCACAAGGACAGTTCAATGTTCAGGTATAAAAGGGTTGCCCAGCAGCTACATAAACATATAGATAAATGGAACAGGCTATAGGAAATTGAACGTAAAATTCAGACTCTGCTTAAATTGCAATCAGTTGAAATATCACTAAACTAATCGATTTTTTAATAAACATATGAGTAGCAGTAATCTTTTGGTTATGCACTGTAGGAGGACAAGTCTTTAGTCATGGAAGGTATGCACTGTAGGTACAATCTTGAAGGAAAAGTAGTTTTGGTCCTAAACATAGATATCTTGAGTTGTTCTCGGCCGACAGGCAAGTGTCAGCCTGCTTGCGTGTCTGCCTATGGTCATCTCTCCAGGTGAGATGCAGATTTTAGCCCAGTTGAATCCAATTAGATCCTGAAATAACACTTCAGATATATATATCTTGGTAATTCTCTGAAGCGATCCAACTGAGTATTGTTAGATACAGCCACATAGGTGAGATATATAGATGTAATATTCAGATTTTTCAGACATACAGTACAAATTAGTTGTGATTCCCCTAATTCTTGTTATAGGTTGTCCAAAGCCATCTGCCGCACCCAATTAATTAGTCTCGTTACTTTATCAAATTAATCATTGTGAAAAAACTTGCAGGAAGCAAACAGTTGCTCCACTCCTCTGAACTAAGCTAGCAGCAGAGAGCACCGTAATCACAGTCAGACAAGAACCAACACCAACACTTAGGTACAGACCAAGAACAGAGAGGTACAGAGCACAGGATGACGATTAATGGCGCCCGTGAGCACTGGGTGTCAATGGCGCCCACGAGCTCCATCCCCCTTGCACTGCTCACCGCCGCGATTTCCGCCCTCCCGATCTCCTTGGGGTCGGATCTGGAAACAAACAATGATAGAGAGAGGACAGAAAAATGGCTGACCTGGAGGCAGGAAGAGGCTGGCGATGGCGGTGCAGGTCGTCATCAGATCGGCGGCGATGGAAGTGAGTGACGGCGGCGACGATGGAAGTGCGCGAAGGCGGCGGCGGCAGGGTCGCCGGTGGATCCTAGGCTGCTAGGCACACATGGGAGTCGGGCCAGACGTCAGCAGATGGAACGTGGGCGTATGCGGGTTGAACCCGTGGGCTCGACCTGTTCGAACTCAAGCCGCACCGCACCGTTCCGCACCTTTTTTCTGTAAACCCGCACCGCACCGCCCCATTTCTTTTTTCAGTCCATCAGAGTCCACGCCATTTAAATCCAAACGAGAAACCGCACCAAAAAGCCCAAACATGGCCGCACCAATCCCAGCGTGAGTAGTAGTGCCAAACCTTTGAGAACGGAAGGTCCATTGTTTTTATGGCCTTTATGATGTTGGTAGTCCATTGTTTTTATGGTCTTTATGATGTTGATAGTTTAACTTTCACGTCAACGCAAAAAACTAGTGGTTGCTGATCTGTGCAGCTTGGAATTTTTATTTAATGTCATTGGTTATTCTAGTGATTTTTGACGTTTTGACCCAACTAATATCAGTCCCCGTGCACTGTTTGTTTATTTAACGAATTAAGATAAACTTCTCATACAACATGTGAACTATGTGCCACCTCGTTAATGCTACAGCCTTCCTAGTTAATCTGGATTATCAACAATTTCGAGGAAAACACGCTAGCATGCACGTCTCTAATATTACTCAATTTATTTTGGTGCAGACTTCTGCTATTGGCATTGCTGAGCCGTGATGAGTCATGTAATCCCAATGAGCTAATTTGTCTGTTTATATGTTGTCGAAGGGCAATGCAGAATTTAATTCTCAAATTTAGCAAAGCATACCCGGAGTCAGAGCAATACTTAGCATTATCCAAACTTGTTGGTAACTCATGCTCTCTCATTTGGCTTTTGAGATCTGTTGAGGAGATTGCTTGTTTGTCTCACACAATATTTGAAGAGCACACTGATCAGAAGAAGAATACCTTATTCTCCTTGGTAGATAAGACATCAGAAATATTTTCTACACTGGCGAATATGAATTCTAAGTTTTTCTTGTTGGGTAATAAGAAACAAATTGGGTCTTCCCTGGAGCATAGTGCTAATGAAAGTGACATTTCTGAACAAGATGGCCAGACATCCGTTACACTGGAAAATTCAGCCTTGCAATATGTCCAAACCATGGCTGAACAGTTAGAGAAGACTACAACTGGCATACCTGTAACTGTAAAGGATCACAATTGTGTTGTCAAATTAGAAAACTGTTATGGAAATGTGTGCTGGGATAAATTATCGTGCACTATGTCTTGCATAGGTGGATTCTTGTGGGGTATTATTTCAGCCGTTGAAAGCACAATCAAAGACTATCCAGTAGAAAGCTCAGAGGAAAGAAAACTGATGCTTAAGTACGCCTCCAATTTTAGCAGACTTATTGCTAAATTTGAGACCTTTGCAGATATTTGTTTGCATGTCTTGTTTATGGAGAGCAAGGATTGTGGGTCTGTTGATTTGGTCTCTGCTCGCCTTCCACAAGAACTGAACTGTGAGAATGGTTTTCTGAATATTGATGCAGTCATGGATGGATGGACTGTGCATCAGCTAAAGGATAATGAATTACAGTCAAATGGTGCGCTCAGTATTCCAAGTGAAAGTCATAATTTTGGTCTGTTCAATATACGATGCATGAAAAGATCTCTTTTGGAAAATCTGTTAAATGGTGATGGTCCATTGGTAGCCTTAACTTTGAGGGAGCTCTACAGTACATCTGCTGCTATTATTAGGCTGAAGGACCTCCTATCATTTCCCCGTGATGTTTGCAGGCAGGCATGGTATCCTTCCCAACAGCTGTCATTGGATCCAATGGTTGGCACAGCTTACATCGCTCTGCAGAAAATTGCGGACATGTCTAGTTGGCCAGACATGTTTTCTCTTGTATGGATTGATGGAATATTAAGATATCTTGAAGTTTTAGGAACATTGCCTGAACACAACTTGTCAAAAGAACTGTATGCTCAGATAGTAAATGCACATGTGAGGGCTATTGGAAAATGCATTTTACTTGAAGGAAAGAGCGCAACTCTACCCACCCATGAGATTGGATCAAGTACAAAAACACTTCATTTACAGAATACATCTGATTATGTAGCTACCAAAAGCATCATCGATAGGCAGAATAGATTAAATTCACTGAAATCAAGACTTAGACTGTCAATGAGAAAATTTGTAAATGTTGGATCAAACATGCATCTAAATGCGACTCTACAAGTCATTGAAAGAGCATTGGTCGGAGTGAATCAATATAGCCACTCAATATATGAAGTGAAGACTGGAACCTCTGATGGTGGAACAGTTTCTTCTGATGTTGCTGCTGGAATTGACTGCCTCTATCTTGTTCTTGAATCTGTGCCAGGTTAGCAGCCAAAAATTTCTGTTTGATATATTATATAGCATACAATTCGATAATTCCTGTAATGAAAGCTGATTTCATTCTCAGAAAAAAAGAGTAACCTACTAAATCTTTAACATCATGATATGCATGTAAACTAGATTACTTATCCGATAATAGTGATTCAACAAACCTGACATAGCATTAATCTCAGGATTTGTTTCTCCTTAATATATATTCTTCCAGTGTCCACTACTAATCAACAGCAAGCTGTTCTTTGATGATTAATTATTCGGATCAGTCATAGGTAGTTCTGTGCATAAAATTATGCTATTTTGGAGTGCTTGATCCACACTTTCCATACCTTTTCCTCTTTCAGTTACCAGAGTAGTTTGTTAATGCTTAGAATTTGTGAATTGCCTTAAATGAATAGACTTGTGCAGTGTAACAGTAACACATCATTCCTGGAACTTATTATTGCTATTTTGGACATTTTAATCTGAATAGTTCTTAATGATGAGTAGTGTAAGGGGCGGCTTGTGTACCTTATGTTGTAAGAGAAAGTTGGTGTGCGAAGGTTACAGTTTCAAACCCCCAAATATGCCCTCAAAATAGAAAATTCTCAGCTCCCTTGCATTCTCAAAATAGATAGAAATTTTTACTATTAAAAGGTGCGAATTTCATATTTTTGCCAGCGTCATCTCAACTGCCTGTCATATCAGCAATCTGTTTTAATACTGGAAACAAGTTGCTTGAACTGATTTTCTACTCATATTGCAGGGAATAAGCGTGTTTTTAAGAGAACTGTCCCAGGCCTAGTTGGTGCTTTATTCAACATTGTTTTACACCTTCAAAGTCCACTCATTTTCTATATAGAGAAGCTGCCCTCTCTTTACCCTCATTTTCATCCAGATGCTGGAGCCATTATTCTAATGTGTGTTGAGGTTATCACAGCATTCGTGGGGAGACATACTTTTCAAATTGATTCATGCCATGTGTCCCAGTGCCTGCATCTTCCTGTAACGCTTTTTAAGGGCTTCAAACATCTTCTTGCTGGTCGAAGTGTATCCTGTTCAGACCAAACTGTAGGACAAGCTCTAGGCACTAAAGCATACATACTCGACAGACAATTTTCCATTGACATGTATGCTGCATGTTGTAAATTGATATGCACTGCCCTTCGACACCAACAACGGTAAAGATCTGGCGCTTTATTTGTTCTTCATGTGATTTTGTTCTTGACGTTGAGCCATTATATTGTTATTCTTCCTTCAATGTAGTGAGGTTGGACGATGCGTGGCTGTCCTGGAAGACTCGGTAAATATACTTCTTAGTTGCTTGGAGTCTGCAGATTCCAAGATGGTTAGCATGGCAGGATATTTCGCTTGGAACAAGGAGGAGGCACTAAAATGTGCTTCCTTTTTTCGAAGGATCTATGAAGAGGTCAGTGATGCTTATATTCCCTTGTTTGAAACGATATATAGCTTACTTTCATAGTATGCCATTTCTGGATATATGTTTGGGCTGTGCTCTCTGCTGGATCTAGTTCACATTTGCACTGGGCTTACGCACCAGCCAATTTTGTTTTTCATCCTTCACTGCAGTATCCTGCTAAAATTAGGCTTAATAATTTAGGAGCAGTTTGCTGCATTACGGGATTTTGCAACTTGGCTTTCATAAAAAAGAATCTAAATGGCACAGGAAAAGCCTTTTCAGTTGGCCGTCCATATTTTGTACGCCACAAATCAAACATTACTAATTCTCCCTTTTTTGTGGACAAAATAGATGCGTCAGCAAAGGGAAATTCTGGGAAAGCACTCAATGCACTTTCTTGCTGGTTATATCTCCATGTTTTCTGGACAGGGTCCATTTCAGACAGGCATAACACGGTATGTTCTTCACTTGTGTAGATCTTCTATTTATACTTCTGTTTCAGCAATCTCACCCTTGATACGTGGCAGAGAAATTGATGAGGCCTTGCGACCTGGGGTGTATTCCCTAATTGATATCTGCGAGGAAAGTGATTTTCAACAGCTTCACACATATCTGGGTGGTCCGTAACTTGTGCCTGTTCTATTTATGAACAATTTTTGCTACTATAAGTGCTATTTTGACACTCAAGATAATTCTTTTCCTCTTTGGCTTTGTAGAGGGCCCATGCCGAACGACTCTTGCTAACTTGGTGCAAGACTACAAGTTGCACTTCCAGTATCAGGGAAAAATCTAGTCCAACGTGCTAAAGATATTTGGAACACTTGGGTTTTTATCCTGCTTAGGCTGGATATGAAATCTATTGAGCATTATCTTCTCTGCATGATCTTGGGTTCAGAGTGGATTAGTGTAGCTCAATGGTTATGCAACAAACCTTGGGGCAACAAATGCGGATTTGGTTAGTTTTTCAGTCTACCTTTAGAAAATTAGAGCCAAACACGAGACCGGTTCTGATTTTCGTTTCATCATTTTGCAGATCTAATGCTCTCACATATCAGCCTGGTGGTATTTGTGAGAGATGAAGACAAACCGAATTGTTTGCAGTAAATCCCATAACCGAACTCAGTAATGTCAAGCAGATGCTGGTATTGCACACTTGTCCCAGACTACCACTAGTACTATATATTATTCAGGTCATACTCTTTACCAGCACCATTGATTTTCCTTTTCACAAAAGTTGACAAGTGTGTAAAGGTAATAATACTATGATGTTCTCTGGTAAGTCAGAAGAGTTCGGGGTGCAGGGATGCCCGACTCAATTTTTCCTTTTGTGATGAACCGATTCTTGAAATTTTCTGAAAAGGGAACTCAGATTTACACGCATTTGCAAAGATGAGAGCGTACAAAAAACCTCATCCAGCATACTGTGCCAGCGAAAACATAATTGGTATTCTGCCCCCCACTATCATTCCAGTATTTTGGTGCAGACCACAGCATAAAAATATGCGACCAACAGTCCAACACGTAATAGTATATACCACTTATGTAGTTGAAGTTTTTAGAGTTACGTCTTTGAAATCTGAAAACACATTATGGGTTGGTCTTGGCAGTCTTGAGAAAATACCCAGGTGAATGTTCTCGCATATTAATGTGTCGGTATATGGTCTGTTTGCATACATTTATTTGGCTCCCTGATAGGATAGTATGATTGATCAAAGCATCTGCAGTAGGAAATCATAATTGCTTGCATGGCCATTATTATCCCTAAAAGATCAACTTACTCCACTATTTATCATATTGGTATGATTTTTTTTTCTGTTAATGTTTATCTGTAAGCTGCCTGACGTGCTTGTGCTGCTGCGTCCTGCCATCTACGGCGGCCGCCCACTTGATTGTTGTCGGTGGCTAACAGGTAGTAATAGGGGGGAGTGGCGGATAAGATAGTACTAGTGGATTTCGTTAGCATTAGGTTTATAGTTTTTCTCCCGTTCCACTTTAGGACCACTATTTGTGTGTATCAGGGCTAGGTGGGTGCTGCAAGTGTAGGATACAGTTGTCAATGATGAGTGTACAGAGTTACCAAGAACCCCAGCAGATCGCTGGAGGATGATGGTGCCACATCATAGTTGACCAAGCGTATTTCCGTGTGCACATTTTGTTGGAGCCTATTTGGAGGCTCGGGGATAACCAACCACATGCTGGGATAAGAGTCGTCGTGGTCACCGTCAGTAGACGGGCACGAGAGGGAGAATATCTTGTGTGAGGTGATAGGGGGAGGGAGGGGATAAGGGAACCACCATGGGAGGTGTGATGTGCTACACATGCTCTCCATGGTGGGGCATGGAATTAGGTGGATGCGGCAACAAGATAGCCGAGCACCCGCACGCACGCACACGCACACCGGTGGCCACTATCATTGGATAGAAAGGTCCTCACTCGCTAGGCCACAGGGCTGAATCAGATTCCCACCATCGCGTGTTATCCATCCGTCTCTCTGCCCGCCCGTATGACTGGACGCCTCCAGCCTCATCCACATCTCTGTATTCCGGTATGCACCACCACTGTCGCTGTGCCTCAGGTTTTTATCGGCCGACTTCTCACGGTTTTGCTTCTTGTCCAAGCATAAGCATGGCCGGCCCTGATCGTCCATTCTACGGTGTGTAGTGTAGGGTAGGGATGGTGGAAACGTGCATCATCTGGAACGTCTGAAGTCGTAGTTTCAAATATTTTCCTTGTTTATTTTTAGATTTGAACTGAACACATCTTCACAAAAGAGAACGCATGATTGAAGTTTCACATCCACCGAACATCAGGTCAATAGGTTGCAGAGTCAGCCTGGGGGGCACAGTGCATGGTTTCCCACTAAAAAAGAGAGCACATTTGACATTAGTCAACCACGAACGACAAAGTTGACTCAGACACACGTACGCTGCTCCCAACCCAATCTCCAGGAAGGATCTCCTTCCCCTCCCATCAAGCTGATTTTTCTTCTTCTTGGCTTTTCCCGCATCAAGATACGGTGTGTGATTTGCTAGTTCCATGTTTTTCTCCCGGCCATCATGAGGTTTAGCTCCAATCAGCGTCCTTTACATGGGATGAACACAAAAAATAAAGGGGCCAGGCTAGGGTCGCTTGGATGGAGGCTTAGGACATCTCCAGCGGGGCTGCTCATTTGCCCCGGACCGGTCCGTTTTGAGCAGACTGGGCCAAAACCAGGCCCCGGCGGCGCTGCTTAAACGGACCGCGGTCCGTTTTTTGTCCCCGGATGCTCAAATCCTGACCAAATTTGGTCCAGATTTGAGCAGCCCCGCGGACAACAAAGTGTCCCGTGGACACACTTCCTGGCCCGCAGAAAAACGCCCCCTCCTCCCCCCCGCGCCGCCCCCGACCCACCTCGCTGCCGACCACCACCACCGTTCGACCCCCCGCCGGCGACGGCCACCTCCCCCCACCTCTCTCCCACGCCGCCGCGCCGCCCCCTGTCCCGCAGGAGGTTCGCCGGCCTTCCTACCGCCCGGTCCACCTCCCCCCGCCTCCACGGGCGCACACAAGGTGTTCGTCCGTGTGCCTGCCCCAACCTCGGTCCGAAAAATGGCGGACAGCGGCGACAAGTTCTTCTTCAACAACGTGATCATGTACTCGTCCTCGTCGGAGTCCGATTCCGAGGACGAGAACGACATCCTCGTTGCCACTCTCGTGGTCAATGACCACATCGCTAGGATGCGGCCGGTGTTTAGAGGATCCGTTCCCGGCCGTGCGCCGGGCTTGGACAGGGACAGAGCGGCCGGCCAGATGCAGCTGTGGAACGACTACTTCCACCCCACCAATCCGGTGTACACGACCAAGCTATTCCGGCGCCGTTTTCGGATGAAAAGGGACTTGTTCAACCGCATTCGACTCAGCGTCCTCGACTACAACGATTGGTTCAAGTGTAAGCCCGATGCCACCGGTAAGCTTGGCTTCACTTCTTATCAAAAATGCACCGCGGCAATTCGGATGCTTGCATATGGAGTAGCTGGTGATCTGGTTGATGAATACTTGCGTATGAGTGAATCCATGTGCCTGGAAGCTATGTACAAGTTTTGTGAAGCTGTGGTTCAGGTGTTCGGCCCGGAGTACTTGAGGGAACCGACTGTTGCCGACACTCAGCGGCTGTTGTCGATCAACGAGAGCAGAGGGTGGCCTGGGATGCTTGGAAGCATCGATTGTATGCACTGGGAGTGGAAGAACTGCCCATTTGGTTGGCAGGGGCAGTACAAGGGCCATGTTGGTGAGTGCACGGTTATTCTCGAAGCAGTTGCTTCGCATGATCTGTGGATTTGGCACTCGTTCTTCGGCATGGCAGGTTCACACAATGATATCAACGTGCTCCAGCGCTCTCCGGTGTTTGGCAGACTTGCCGTAGGCAACTCCCCCGAGGTGAGCTATGATATCAACGGCCACCACTACACAAAGGGATACTACCTGGCAGATGGTATCTATCCCCAGTGGGCTACCTTTGTGAAGACCATCTCCAATCCTCAAGATGAGATGAGGAAGCGGTTTGCCCATGAGCAGGAGAGTGCCCGAAAGGATGTGGAGCGTGCTTTTGGTGCGCTTCAATCTCGATGGGCTATTGTTCGCCACCCTGCTCGAACATGGAGCCCGGAGATTATGTGGTCGGTGATGACTGCTTGTGTGATCATGCACAACATGATCATAGAGGATGAGCGCGATGACAGCGTCTACGACGAGAACTGGTTGTTTCAGGGTGAGAACGTGGAGCCCCAGCCAGGAGTGGCAACATTTGAGGATTTCATCGACTTCCAGTACGAGTTGCGTGATCAGGACACCCACCGCACACTTCAGGATGATTTGGTGCAACACATCTGGAACTTCGTTGGAAACAGTAGATTTTTTTGTAATTTTAATTAAGACTTATTTGTTTTCTTATTGAACGGTCAAATTTGTAATAAATAACTCGTATTTTATTTAGTATTGTGTTTGTTTTTAGCCTCAAAGTATCGTTGAGAAGAAAAAACTAGGAAAAAAATATGTCCAGCCACTAAATGAGCAGCCCCGCTGGGTGCAGGGCCCAAATCCGCTCGGACAGAGTCACGGACGGCTGCTCAAATGGACAAAATGCGGACCAAATTGGTCCGCAAATGAGCAGCCCCCGCTGGAGATGTCCTTATCTGCCTTGCTTTGCTGCTGACTTTCCGGTCCTCCAAGCAGCACAGCACTAGCGAGCTGCGAAAGGCATTTGCCTCCAGTTAGCATTGGACCACGTGTGCCCCGAGCACTGTCACTCCTACGCAGCATCCTCTCGCCCACCAACCAGAGTTGTCCAGCGCGAAGAAAAAGAAAAAGCTGCCTTCCCGCGTAGCGTGTTCCATGCACGACGCGGCTAGTGCGCCCGGATTATACCTGCGCGTGCCGCTGTATATATATGCGGGCGAAGCAACGTTACGGACCGAACGTCATCGGCTTCGTCGTCATGGATTTCGTCATTGAACTGAACCCGATCCATTTTCCTCGTTTTTTTTTTTTTTGGTACTACTCGTAGTAAAGAACCGTCGTTTTAGCGAGGCACAGTGCAACCGCGAACCATGTCTGTATCGCGAGTCACTCGTCGACGAGAACGATGTACCACCACCGGCGGGCGAGGAGGAGACGATGTGGGACGCCGGTAGTCGCAGAGATGACAAGGTGACACGACGTTGCCCACTAGCTAAGCTAGGCCATCTGATCTGCCAATGATGTGTCCATCTCCCGATCCACTAATAATTGGGCGTCCTACCCATCCGCATATATCCCATCGATCCCATCAATTCTGCTTGCCCCCAATTCCCAATCCACCGACCTGACTGCACCCACACAGTACGATCGAGGTCCCTCCCTATGCCTGGTACCTTCGCCGCCGGGACCAACCTCTGTCCCGTGGAGGACAGTGTGGCGGAGGGAGCTGCACCTCCACGGGAGGGGATATCATCGCGGATGGACAGGTTTTCACCGTATTATTTCCCAACGATGCGGCGAGAGGGACATCGCAGTGTGCTCGTACACTCCGCCGTGACGCCGTGAGAACTTGCGTCCTTTTCCATCCGAAAAAATAAATACAACGAAAAATCGGAAGAACATTTGCTGTTATTATTTTTCTCCCAGACCAATGTTGCATTCATAAGACTATTAGTACATTTTAGATGAAATTATTCCAAGTATTCCTCTACACATCTCCTACCGCATCGCAGTCCTTCATGGGTCCCAGAGGCGATATGATCTGCGACATGTGCCCTATATTTCATACCGATCACAGTCTCCGAGTCAGCTTGCTAGCCACCCCGAAACTGCGATGGTGCCCACTGAGGGATAGAGAGGGCTCTCATCTCCCAATGTGGACAAAGAATATCGCCGGAATGTGATCGGGGAACGATTACATATATGCTCGTGATGATAGCGCGCTGACAGGGATCGATGTCCCCGCCGGGATTAGCATTCCTGCGGTGCCGACGCATAGCCAACCACAGTTAGCAGCGGCAAAGCGGGATTAGCTCTCCTAATCTATTTTTTTACTCCTTGGTAGGACGTACGCCCCAATCAACAGCCTACCGGTGTACTCTACGTCTTAATAATAATGTAGTGATAAAGCTAGGGTGTGTGCTTCAATTGTTCTAACCACACTACATCAGCCGCCTTCTGCTTTAGCTTAAGTAAGGAGGAAATTGTTGATTCCTTTGCGTGAGCGACGCAGCCGGCGTTTGATGCGCCCTTGGCTTATGTCAAGACAACTTTTGCTGAGTTCTAGTAGCCTTTTGGCAGCATGTCACTCCAAAAAATCTCCAGAACGCTGTTTCCGACTGTAGCAGACATCCCTCATTTGCAATGGAACCGGAGATTCACCCCTGTTGCATAGGGGTAATAAAATGGGCATTTTTTTTGGCAATCCCTAGAAAAGAAAATTACAGTACTTGATGCCAGATGCATAGGAGTAATAAAGCTTTGACTCGCTAAAAGAAACTTCTGTTTCGTTGAAGAAATTGCAAGTGCTAGTAACAAGTTACTACTTGACACCAAAGCCAACAAAAGCTTATTCCAAATTTATTTTGTTGCCTTAGAGTTCAATTACCTAGTTAAGCTCCATGAAACGACAATTTCTTGCAAAGAATTAAATTAATGGTTAGTGGATGAAACTAACTATCCTATCATGGGGCCATCGTCCTTTAGTTTATTTCCCGTGATTTGTCGCCATCCTCCGGTTGTCGCTGTCGACTGTGAGCATATAACTTGTGTTCATATTGTGAACGCAATGCTTTTAAAAACGGTTTTATTAATTTCAGTTCGGCTAAGAATTAACTAAATCTTAATTTAATCCTTAGACGTTGGATTTGCGTTGGATTTTACTGGCACGAGAGCTGCGCATAAGATTCACGTGTCCCTAAATTCAGGAAACAAATCTCCTGTGCTTCATTGACAAGGAAATGAAATACTTTTTGCCAAAGCCAACATTACTCGTTGGCTGGTGTATTTGGATTCTATCTTTGCTAGTGCTGAGTTGCTTTCACATGAATTTACTTTCGAATAAAACCACGCGGGTAGGGTCGCCGCATTCACCTGTCATTTAACTCCTACTCGATATTTTTTGTGGCGGGTGAATGGATCTTATGTTACTTGCTGCTTGGTAGTTATGCCAGTGGAAATTTGTCTAGAGACACTTGCCTGCAGCCCACCATGTTAGAACATTACTGGAGTTGGTTTAGGTGGTTTAGGTTTATGAAGTGCATCCCATGAATATTTGTTGTAAACCCACTATACAAGTTTATGCGACTACATATTAACATGACACGCCCGCGAGCCATTACACTTCTATAAAATTCCTACGGATTTCAGGGACATCTTATTTGCTAGATTTGGATGTATAGAACTAAAATTTATGATGTTTCTAAGTTTAAGGGAGTGTTTCTGAATAAAACCACGCTGGTAGGGTCGCCGCATTCACCTTTCATTTAACTCCTACTCTATATTTTAAACAAACATGGACACGTGGCATGAGGCATGAGGCATGAGGCGATTGGCAGGTACCGGTTTGTTTAATTGGATTTGCCAGAGCCGCAAGATATGAGATACATGACATAGATTAGCAAGTACCAGTTCATGTTTAAAGATCTAATTCTATCTGTTCAATTGCAATCTCACGAATGGGAAAAGAGGGGAGGAGAGGATCACCGAGCGAGTGAATATGTCAATGGAGACGAGGATTGTCGGAGAGTAGGCTGTCAAGGACATGATCTCTTTAGAGGTTTGAACACTGGGGACTAAACACACTTCCTTCATCTCTCGAGTAGGCTTCATGAGGGAAGCTTGAGAACAACGACAATGGCAACACGGAGAGTTTACCCAGGTTCAGGCCACCAGTGTGGTGTAAAACCCTACTTATGCTTGTCTGGTGGATTGCACTGCGGTGACTATAGTACAAATGCGAGATTGTGCTCGGGTCAGACTATAAGGGCTCTTTGTGAAACTGAGCTCCCCTTCTACGAGGGTCGAAGGGCCCTTCTTATACCGGTGTTTGGACCTCATTCCCGCTCATTTGGCGGCAAAGGGTTCCCACAATGCGCCAAAGTGGAGGACAACTCCGCGCCGCCTGCGCGGTCTTGGTCGTCGATGACAGCTGCACCGTCCATTGCAGAATGGTGGGGACGTCTGATGACGTTGCCTCCGTCTTATAGTGTAGTCCTGGTCTCCTTGCACCGAAGGGGAAATCTTGGGAAGCCACTCTGACGCTGGCAGCGGTGGCTCTTGCTTTATACTCCCTCCGCCCGGAATTAAATGTCACAAAATTTGATAAAAGTAGATATATCTAGACATAATTTGGTGTTAGATACATCCACTTTTGTCAAATTTTGTGACATTTAATTCCGGACGGAGGGAGTACACGAGAACGACAACTATGGACAAAGAGGCCCTGCAGCTCTACGACGCCTTCGTCATCGCACAGAGGAGCAATCGTCAACGGCACATGGTATGTTCCCTCCCGAGAGAGAGGGGGCATCCTCTGGAGAGGAGTGAGGGCGAGGTGGAGCTCCTCTCCTAGGGATAACGAATCGATCCTTCACGCGGGGTCCTCTCCTTCAGACCGGCCCGACCAGAGATTGGGCCTGAAGACGGCCCTACCGACACGGGTTGTGCCTATAAGGCCGTGGGCGCTCGTTAAGCTAGGCTGCAGCAGTCGGACCGGGATACCTAGGTATCCTAAGGCCCGACAGTAGCCCCGAGACCGCGTGGGACACGTGTCCGCAGGATGTGAGTCGACGCGGGGCCAACTGTTGTGGAGCCAGTTCGGGACACGTGGCCACGGTCCAGGATCTTCTTGATGTAATGATAATGGCTCCCTGCACCGTGGCGTGCCCCTGTTAATAAAGAATGAACGGAGCGCTCGAGAGCCTTTTCACTCCCCCCCATCCGCCGCCGCATGCTCGGCTTTCCATCCTCCAGATCTTCAGTTCTCCTGAAGAATCCCCTTCTCAATGACGGGTAAGAAGGGAGCGTCGGCGGCGAAAGGCAAGCTCGTGGCGGCCGCCAAGCTTTTCTCTTCCAGGTCGAGCTCGATGTTGGAACCTTCCCGCATCCATGAGGGGCCTTCGCTCGAGAAGGACCGCCCCATGGTGGCTTCCTCCACCAATGAGCATGGAGCCACCTTGCTCTATGCCGGTTCAACGCGGAGTAACGCCCTTCCGGCCACTGCTCACGTCTTCTTCCACACCATCTTCACGGCCTTGATTCCCCCTTTCTCCACCTTCTTTCTTGCGATTCTGGAGTGGTACCAGTTCCATGCTCTACACCTGCACACCAACTCCGTTCTCACCCTGGCGATCTTCTCTTTCTGGTGTGAGGCCTTCCTCAGCATCAGGCCTTATGTAACTTTCTTCTGGTCCTTCTTCAGCCTCCGCGTGACGGGAAGGACCCGCTGTGCGGGATGCGTCTCCTTTCGCATCCGCTTGGGCAGAGGAGCCTTGTTCCCCCACTTAGACTTTTCTAAGAAGGTGGACGACATCACCCAATGTTGTTTGTTCTTGGATGCGCGCGCTGTCAGAAATCTTCTAGAAGTTCCCTCTGCCCGGCCTAGAAAGCACGCCGGCTGGGCCCAGGAGGTTCTTGACGGCCAGGCCATTGCTCCTCTTGTGCAGCGGATGGAGCAGCAAGGCGATAGCAGGCTCGTGGTTTCAATGCTTGTCCGCGAGTTCGTTCGCCAACGGCTGGCTCTCTCCAGATCCACGAGCGTCTCATGTGCTACCGTGGTGACACAGAGGACAACATGAGGCTTAGCGGCACCCTTCTCGAAGGAAGGGAGCTCGAGGGGATGATGCAAACCCTCCTCACCAAAGATTCCCCCTTGCCTCCTCCTCCATCCATCGTTCCTCTTTACAACCTTGAGGAGAAGGAGCGCGACACCGTGATCGCCGTGATGCCGCGCTTTGATCGGTGGGGCCTCCTGTCGGAGGGCGAGGAGTCTCGACAGGACAACCCCTTCATCCCGCGTCCTCTCGAGTGGAGTGGGGTGGATCCTGTTGAGACAGAGGATTCTGCTTCCACCGACCAGGCACCAAGGCGGGTGTTGAAGAAGCGCCCTCTCGAAGAGGCCACATCTGGCCGAGACCAAGACGGGGAGAGCGAGTCGTCGGAGGACTCGAGTGCCTCTCTTTCGCCTCCCACACGCTCGGGCGCCCCTAGCCCCTTTGAAGAGGTAGAGGTTATCCAGAAAAGGCCGCGCCCCACGATAGTGGATGTAGGCGCGGGGGCCCCTTCGGCGGCGATGGCCGAGGAGAATCCATGCGCAAGAAGGCACATGCCGCGAGCTTGGGGCTACCGCACTGAGTAAGTTCCCCTGAGATAGTTCTTCCTGCCTCTGGTACTTGTTGCCGCTGATCTTCCTTCGCGATGCAGGTTCTCCCCTAAGAGAGCAAGGACATCAGAGGAGTTGTCCCCGCCTCTAGAAGAGGTGGAGCGGCCCGTTGCCCCTGAAAAGTGGTGGGTCCCTCCGTTCTCTCCGGCCGCTAAGGGACTTGCCGATTATGCCGAGCCTCGGGCGGAAGCGAGGGCAGAAGTGGGGGCGCCGTGCGAGGGCTCCGTCGCTGACGATGCTCATCCCGAGCCAGCCCCCGATCCCCAAGCATGGTCATGGGGTCACCTTCCACCGTGGTTGATGACGAGGTGGATGTCTTTACCCCCGGTGCCTTGGGGGTAGGCGCTGGTCTCTACTTCTCGCGGGCGGGGAGCTCCTTTGGCTCGGCCTCGGCTTCCGTCCGAGGTTTGTCGTAGCAGGATTTCGTTGCCGCGGTGGATAGGTGGATCCAGGACACGCCTCCCGGGGGTACCAATGGGTCGTTCCACCCGAATGATTTCTTCTGCGACCTGATGGCGGAAGATCGTTGGTCCGCCCGTATCCGCTCTAGGGAGCCTCACAATCTTTATTCCGTGGGCCCCTTGTTACACATCGCCAAGGACGTCGTGGACGCGCTCTAGGTCAGCGCGAGGGCTCACGCCCACCTTCTTACCAAGGAGAGCGAGCGCTTGGAGAACCTGGGTGCCTGGTTTCGTCAGGTGATGCTCTCTTGCCGCGCGAGGGAGAACGCCGCGCGGGCCGCGCGCCGTCAGAAATTCAGCGAGGCCACGCGGAAGTGTGAGGCCTCCACCCATGAGGTGGACACATCTCGTGAGGAGGCCAGGCGCGTCCTGGATTCCGCCCGAGATCTCTAGGATAGGGTTCACCAGGAGGAGTAGGAGCACCGGCTTAAGGTTGATGAGTGGACCCTCAGTTGCCAGGAGCGAGAGAGGGCCTACTGAAAGCTCATGTCTCTTCTAATGATTTTGGTGGTGATAACAACACAGGTTATTCTACTAGCATCGTGCTTAAGTGTTCACAGATGGGATTATGATCTTTATCAAGAACAGTAGAAATCCACAGGAAAAGACTCACGCAGGAAATTCCAGAAACAACGAGATTATTGAGGCCGGATTATTCAAGACACAAGCCGGAATTTCCGGTGCCTAAAGGGCGGAATTTCCGGGCCTGACCCCGGAAATTTTCGGCCTGTTCGAAGACCAGCAGCTAAGGAAGTGAGCGTCCCAGTTGCCCGCTCTCGGGTGCCAGGGCGGAAATTTGACTGGAAATTTCCGGGGGAAATTTCCAGCCCTTGTTTCTCCCCACGAAGAAGACGCGCCGTTGCTGCCCGCTCTCTGGAATGGGGTGGATTATTGAAATATCCGCCCCCCGGATATTTGGAAATATCTGCCCCGCATGCTCGGAAGTTTTCGGTACTTATACCGAAATATTCCAGCCCTGGAAGACAGCAATGGCTATAATTTAGAGGTGGCTATAAATACCCGTCTTATTCCTCTAGACAACTAGCTCATCCATTCCTCTCTCTCCTCCATTGTTTGAGAGCTCAAAATGCGTAGATCTCCCTACTCAACCAACCAAACTTGATGCCCTTCAAGGATTTGGCGGAGAAGACCTAGATCTACATCTTTACCTAGTCAAAAATCGATTCCCCCCTTAGGGATCTTGTAAATCTCTTGGTTTCCTTGACATCCTAGAGAAACCCTAGTGCTTGGAGATTCCACCTTGTTGCAAGAAGCTTCGGGTTTTTTTTAGAGCCTCCAAGCCACTTGTGGAGTATCCCCATCCGCGTGTAAAGGTTTGGTCAACGCCTTCAAGTCAACCTCATAGTGGAAATGAAAATCTCCCTCACCGGAGAAGCTCAAGGAGAATAAGGTGTGCACATCCGTGCTATTGAGGAGCGCCTAGGTGGATCCCCATCTCTCCAACATAGACGTACTTCTCTTGAGAAAGAACTACGGGAAACATATCCTTATCTCCTTGTTCTCACTTGTGGTTATCTTGTACTTTACATATTACTTCTGTTGCATGCTTGTTTCCTATCACCTAGTGTGTTCATCAAGTTGCACATCTATACAACCGTGTCTGATGGGGGGATAGTAATCCGGTAGGCCCACTTCAAGGTATAATCCGGCCCGAGGTGAACTGAGCAATACCCGGATAGGGGTAAAGAGGTTACTAGAAGGCCCAAAGGCTTGTGAGATGCGTAACCCGGCTTGTGGGTTGCGATAAGGAAAGTTAGGCTTTATATGCGGAGTTCGAGTAGGACTCAAAGATGTGCCTTGAAGGGCAAGTTAGGGGTGTACGGGTGCTTTATAAACCGGCCCCTAGGTTTAGTTTTGCCAGAGATTCAAGTCATAGTTGTAACACCTGTTATCGAGTACCCAGTATAATAATATCGAGAGCCGGCGAGTTGCTTTCCGGTTCTTAGATTGCTCTTCGCCATGTTTTCCTTCGAGCTAAACCCTCTCCCGAATACCTGTGTCGACTTGCCCCAAGATCAGTTACCCCAGGTAACATCTGCCGTGATTATCCCACGACAGTTGGCGCCCACCGTGGGGCCTGCGTCCAAAGGTGTTTACATCACGGGAGAAGCTCGGAAGAGCATGAAGAACCTCATCGTCGGAGAAATCTACGTCAACAGCAAAGGAGAAAAGATGGTGGACGATTCTGGCTGGGGGCCAGAGTCGGATCATCTCGAAACCGGATCCATCGTGACGGTCGGCAGCATCAACGTCTTCATCGGTATGGTATGTACTTCCAGTTCGAATTGTGATAATATTGGATCTGACTCTGTGTCAGGGAAAGACACGTATGTCCGATCGGAAAAAGAAGAGTCGATTGGAACGACGGGTCAGATAGAGAGGGAGGATGATACCGAGTCCATACGGGATCTATTGGAGGATCGATACGAAAAGGAAAACAGCGAGGAAGAACAATACGAATCTACACCGGGCATCATGCGCCGGGTTGCAGTTTATGCGGCTCCCGCGACCAATCTCAATCAAGAAAACGCGGCCGCGGCGCCAGCCGGGGCGGTTCAGGCAGCAGCCCAGCAGCAAGGAGCAGTTGACCCGGTCTTGGCCCAGGTCGATGGAGAGTCGGCGTCTGTCACCAGTCGCCCAGCAGACGAGGAGCGACACGCAAATATGTTCGGGTTCCAAGCAAACCGGACACCGGGGGCGGGCCCCTCAAACCCGCGTCACCCGGCTCTGTTTGATAATAATTTGATTTTGGACCCCACGGTCTTGGCCACAGTTATTACCCCAGAAAACGCTGCGGAGCGTGTAAGAGACCTGGACGTGGCTCGTCGTGCATTGGAGCAGCAAAGAAGGCAAGTGGAAGCAGAAAGGCAGGGGATGGTCGCACGGCAGCGCGAATTGGATGACCGAGAGACCCGGCTCCGTGAGGAAACGACAAGGATGCACCAAAGACACCGAACTATGCTGCCGGCAACAGGAGGGGTTATTAACCCGACTGCCCTGGTGTTTACGCCTCAAGATCAGCCGATTCCACCGACGAACCAAGGGACCATACCGCGACTTTCAACGGGAGCACATCCGGTAAACGCGCCAGCCGGGTTACCTCTGCCACCGACAGGGGTGACAGCCGGCAATACCATGCCGCCACCACCATCACGATTCCGCACACCAGCGGGTCATTACAACAATCCCATGGACAACGTGTACGCAGCAACGCTCGCATTAAACCAGATCCCTGTGGGAGACTCGCCTCATGCGGAAGGAACCCGACGAGCAATCGATCTACTACACACCGCGGTAGCACAGCAAGCCAATTATCCGGATCATAGGAGCGGGATGCATGGGACGCCGTACGCCAGCCAGCAACAGGGCCATGTTCAAACGAATGCGGCACAACGAAGGGAAGAGCAGCAGCAAATGCCGCCTCCACCGCGTATCCAGACAGCACCAGTAGTATCAGCAGCGCAGGCGGTGGTGGACAGTTCCAGAGCCAGAAGAGCCGGGGCCGGGTCTGCAGCGCACGAGTTACCGGTGGTGCCGCACCCCGCGGTACCCCCAGCCGGGTCACGCGTTTCCCGGGCAAGACCGGCCCCAACCACCCTTGCGGGACCAAAGTGCCTTTCGGACGATATCAGAGCAGAACCTTACCCGGAGAAGTTCAAAGAACCGGGGAAAGTAGTAAATTATGAGCCAACAATGGATCCAGAAACGTGGCTGAGCAGCTATGAGATGGCAATGTCAATTCGCAACGCATCCGAGAACCTCCAAGCCAAGTTCATGTACTTAATGATGTCAGAGGGAGCAGCAAAGTTATGGTTCACCAACCTACCGGAAAAATCGATCAAATCGTGGGAGGAGCTAAAGACCGCATTCATCAAGCACTTTCATGGGACATGCAGAAAGTTATTTACTATTGATGATTTAGAAAGATGCGTTCAGAAGAAAGGAGAATCGGCACGCAGCTGGGTACGCCGGGTTATGGAGATACTCCACTCGTCTACGGATATCCAGCCTAAGGACGCGCTACAAGCTATGGCAAAAACATGTAAGTACGTTCCTTTAGTACAAAAGCTAACTCGCATGAAATCTAGTAGGAATGCAGCGGAGGTTACAATGGGAGAGTTAATGGATGCGTGCAACAAACACGCTGCAACGGATACCACAGAGGAGGAAGTTGACGACAAGAAAGCAAAAGCAAACGCAAGTAGCAGCGGGAAAACCGGCAATGGGTCGGCGCCAAACAATAATGGAAGTAGCCAAAACAAGCGCCCGTTCGACGGGAATTCCGAGTTTGTAGCCAACACGGAGGCCGGGTCTTCAAGACCTAGATCCGAAGGGAATTTTAATACTGGGAATCACAATGGGGGACACTACCAAGGACCTCCAAGACCAAGCAACAGTTGGGACATATTTAGGATGGCGTGCCCGAAGCATAGCAGGAATGGCAAGCCGGCCAATCATTCACTAGAGCAATGTGCCGACTTACAAAGGTGGAAGAACGAAGAAGTGAACAGAGCTATGCGAGGTGCGGGCCGGGGAGGAGGTCCGGGTCTAGGTGGAAACTTGGGTAACGGGCCGTCCCCAGCCGGCAATCCGCCAGCCGGAAATCAAGGTAACAATCAAAATGGAGCAGGAGGTTTTCAAGCTAACCCCAAACAGCTGGGTCAATATCATGTGCACACTACAGGAGGCTCTAACAAGGATAAGAAGATACTGAAACAAGCAGTTAATTCGGTCTCTTCCGCTGTTCCAAGGTATTTGAGGTGGTCAGAACAAGAGGTAACATGGAGCAGGAAGGATCACCCGGATAGAGTTGATCACCCGGGAGTCTTAGCTTTGGTAGTGGCACCACAGGTCAACGGCTACGAGCTGAAAAAAGTCTTGATGGATGGAGGAAGTAGTATCAATATCCTGTACTGGGAAACTTTTCTGCGAATGGGCTTAAAGGAATCGCAGCTGCAAAAGAGTACAACAGTTTTTCACGGGACAGTGCCGGGTCACTCAGCATGCCCTGAAGGAAAGGTGGCACTGGAAGTAGCTTTTGGAGAGTCAAAGGATAATTATCGAGTCGAGTGGCTTACCTTTGAGGTAGTAAAGTTGCGCAGTCCTTATCATGCATTGTTTGGAAGGCCGGCTTATGCCAAGTTCATGGCAAGACCGTGTTATGTGTACCTACAACTGAAAATCCCGGGTCCCAAGAAGACCATTACAATACACGGAAACCGGGATATAGCAGCTGAGTGCGATGAGGGAGACGCGGCAATGGCCGAGCAAGCCTGCAGGAAGGAAGAGCTCAAACATTACCGTTCTCAGGTAGACCTAGAAGAGAGGACAACGTCAAAAAAGCCAACCCCTGAGGGGGACAAAGCAAAAGTTAGGGCAGAACAAAACCCTAAGATGGTAGGCTTCATCAGGAGCAATACTTTCAAAACTCTCAGCAGGGAAGAAGAAGACGTACCACCATCCGCAGTTGATCACGTTTCAAGGAAGATATACCCGGACTGGCTAGCAAATCCGGTACTCATTACGAAAGGGCATAGCAAGTGGAGAATGTGCATCGGCCGTATCAACGCAAGGCCGATTCTCGAGAATAACTAAAGCAGTGTAATGGGCGGCAGGTTTCATACGCACTCTTTTCCTATCCAGGGTACCTAAGGGGACTGGAAGGTTTTTAATGAGGCGGCCTGCTGATTCAAAAAAAAGAAATTTTTATCAATAAAAGAAGATGGTTTCGAGTCTTATCATGGTCTTTGCTTCAGTTACAAGTAAGTAACATTGTTACTATCAATACATCAGTATCATCGAAATACATTACATGAATATAGGTCTCCGGGGGGTGATCTGCTTCAAGAAGTAATCACAAAACCCGGAGACCCGGCCATGATGCCTATGAGTTATGGGGGCTGATTACTCGAAAAAACGGGTACAGCTGCAATCTTATAACTGGACAAAGGAGCCAAATTTCTTGGTTATTCTTACTTAAGCTCGATGTGACTCGCACTAAAGTGGCATGATCTGTTCACGTACGATTACAATCAAACTATGCAGCCCAATGTGGCTTGCTTGATCTTGTTTTTCGTATAGATGCAACGACATGGTATCCACGCGAAAGCCGGCTTACAGTACAAGATAATCAAAAGGGTCATCTAAACCACAAGTCCATGCAGAGTATAAGGCTAGAAAAGCCGGAAGCTCAACAAGTATTAAGCATGACTTCAGTATTTATGTAAAACAACTATCGGTATTCAGCTTGGTAAATAGCAGTATGTCATCTGAGAAAGGCCACGCCCCCCTAGCTCGTACTTTGGGTCATGGGGACTGGGGACTTCGAAACAGAAACAAACTGTTTAACTACCAAAGTCTGTAATCCTTAATTTCCGAGTATTGGGGACTTAAAGAAAAGTTCGTCTATCAAAACCTACGATACTCGGTTAGCCGAGTCTCAAAAGGAAATTGAAAACAAGAGTTCGAAGTATCGAGAATAAGCTTATAAGTAACACAAGGATCGAGATTATCAAAAGCCAGGGGAGGCAAAGAAGTTATCATAAGTTAACAAGCATACAGTCATAGTATCAGCACCAATGGTGCACAGGCGCACCGCAAAAAAAAATCATCATGGCAGTCTCGAGAAACGCAAAGCACTAGGCAGCGTCCTACTCGGCGTCCTGAGAGCGGTCCTCCGGGTCTAAGTCTTGGACTTGCTCCTTGGCCTTGCCAGCAGTTTTACCCGGGCTCTTCACATCTGGACGAACAGGCGGAGGCACGGCTGGGGTAGAGGTAGACGGCTTTACGCCCAGCTCTGCTTCCCTCTTTGCAGCCTCTTCCTTCCTCCTGGCCAGATCAGTCGACCATTTGTCCAACATATCAATGGGGGGGGTGCCTCCACCAGGATAACCTTGCCCTCAGAATCATACGAGCTCATGATCGTGCTTAGATCCATCTTGTCGGCCAAAGCTGTGGCTGAAGGACGTACCGCAGATTGTATAGCTTTGAAATCCTGGGGCTTGAATTTGGATCCGTCAGCTTTAAACTCTGGGAACCCGGATGCTATCTTCGCCGGGTCAAGCTTTGGAAAATAAGCCTTCGCCAGCGTTAAAGCCCGGGTCATCCCAATTCGGCAGGACGAACGCTTCAGTATTTCAATCCATCCAGGTGCTGTGGAAAAGGCCTGTATAAGGGTCTCCTCGCCCGGGTATACCTCAGAAGGCCACTTGATAGCATCCAGCAAAAGTTTCGTGCCGGCAAAAAACGTCCGGAGCATAGTCTTCAGAGTTTTAACTTGAGTAATGGCATTCTCCTCCGGAGTAGCAAGATTAGCACCTGCAATCGAAACATGCAAAAGCATATCAGTAATATTGGCGGCAAGATAGAGATACGCAAATTAATCGCAAATAGCAAACTTACTTAGCAAGATACGGTAAGTGTCCGTAAGTTGAGTCGACAGGTTATTCAGCGAGGACTGGGCAGCATTGTACTTTTTCTTGTATGTGGAGACATCTTTTTTCAAAGTCTTTATCTCCGCTTCAAGGGCCTCCCTACGCTTAACTTCAGCCAGCAGGAGCTGCTCAGCCTTAAGTAACGCTTCATCTGACTGAGAAATCTCTGCCTGCAAAAGCCGGGTAAAGCTATAAGCCGGGTGTCACGATAGTATTTCATCTGAGGAAGTGATTACCGAAAAGTATTATGCGAAGTACCGAGGATAATTAAAAAAAAAATTTTATTATACTCGGGACTTGGGGACTGGATGTATAATAAGGAGCATCAAGTAAAAGTTACCTGATGTGCTGCAGCCATACGTTCTAGGACAGTCCCTTCTGAAGCTTTCATGGCAAGAAGAGCGCTCATCAGCTGGTTAAAGTCAGCGTTATCCGAGTTAGATGGCTCGGATACCTGGAAAGTGGGAAAAGGAGCATTTCTTGTAACAGGAGGTGGCACCCGGGTCATCCGAATGTCGGAGTTTGGTCCCCCTCCCGCGCTTGAAGCTGCTCCCTTCTCCTTCTCGTCTGCGTGTGAAGCGGTTGGATATTCGGCGTCATGCCTAGCTGGCTCCGATGGCGACACTTGCTCGTTGCCAGCTGTGGTGAAGGCATCGTCGGCCGGCTCGTTCTCGACCCGGACCTTAGCCTCGGTGTCCTCCTGGTCGCTACTAATAACCGTGGCTCTGAAGAAGGTGCAAAGGCACAATTAATCTCTGGTTAAAAGAAAAAAGGGATGAAAGCTCGGTATAATATCAGGAAAAGGCGCTTACCCGGTGTTCACCGGGAAGTTCGAGGGGAAGCCGTCACTAGACCCGGAAGAGACTGAAAAATGGCAAGAAAAGTCTGGGATTACGTTACAAAGGAGTGACCGGAAAGAAATTTTGTTTACAACAAATACCAGGATGTTGAACCGGGGGCGGCGAAGCGACCGGATTAGGGGTCTCGTTGCCCGGATGATTCCGGGTTACTCGGCGCCTAGTCGCGGGTGGCTCCTTCGGTTATGATCAAAAGGGGTGGAAATGGTGTTAGCCCCGGAGTGACGTTATGGGAACAAAAAACCAAAGTGTAAGGATATGAAGTAAAAACCTGGAGGGCTATCCTCTGGGATTTCCTCTTTGTTCCGGTTTTGGTGGTCGGTTCCAGCTCTTCCTCCTCGCTGGTGGGCCCGCCCCTGCTGTCCGATTCTTCTTCTTCGCTTTGGTCCTCTCGCTCTGAAAAATATCCGAGTTACAGCATGAAGAAGAAGAAAAGGCAGGATATAACGTGTGCAAGGGAATCAGGTATGTACCTTCATTCGAGTCAATGACGTCGTCTTCCTCCTCCCCGTCTTCGGAATTAGGAGGGGTATCGACTGTCCAGAAGTCATCATCGGCCTGAGGAGAAGATGCCAGGATAGTGATTAATATCGAGTCAAGAGAAGCGAATAAAAGTAAGTTGTTAGAAGTCAAAATCAAAAGGTGGAAAACTTACTGCGGGGGTTGGATTCTCGAGGGTAAAAGGTTCTAATCCGGCTATGCCCCGGATTACCTCGAGCTTCTCTGTCAAGAAACCCTTAATTGTTTTGTTAATGTCACCTGGAGCAAGGGTGCGGGTAGAGAATCGGATTGGGTCCGTGGTTTGACCCGAGTATTCGCACATCAGCTTCTCACGAATGGAGTTTGGCTGAATACGGAAGCTAACCCAGGTCTTCACCAGGTTTAGCCCGATGAGGCCTCGGGCGGACAAGATGGAGATCCTAGCTAACAAAGGCAAGATCGCCTCTCTGTCCGAATCAGAAGCGAAGGCGTTGAATTTCTCGGAGATGTCAAGTTGACCCTCCGAGTAACCCGGCAACTTCTTTTCACCGGGTGGAGAGGTATCCTGGCAGTAGAAGTACGAAAGCTGCCAGTGCTTTACGTGGGAATTGAGAGAAATAGGAGGCATCAGGGAGTTCTTGCGGCGCTGGATAGAAACCCCGCCGCAAGTGAGAAGTGCGCCGTCGCCGCTTTCGCGACACGGCTTGCACTGAAAAAGTTCGACGAAGAGGGCTAGACTTGGCGGAGTGCACAAGTAAGATTCGGAAAGAACGATAAAATGGGAGATGTTCAAAATGGAGTTTGGACCTATATCGAAGATACGGAGGTTGTAATGGTCTAGGACGTCACGGAAGAAGGGGTGACCGGGAGGCCTAAAGCCCCGGGTCACATGCTCAACAAAACATATTACCTCATCTGTCGCTGGAGAAGGCCGGGTTTCATTGCCTGGCACTCGCCAGTGGATAGACTCCTGTGGAGGTAGGGTTCCAAGCTCGACCAACTCCTCCAGTTTGGCCTTGGTGACGGAGGACTTCCCCCAATTGGCTGATATGGAGTTTGTGGATCTAGCCTTGGCCGGCTGTTTCCCCTGCCTCTTGGGTGCCATGGGGTTGACCTGGTAAAGCATTGAAGAAAAAGACGTAAGGAACAAAAACTTGGAAGTTAGCAGGAAAGCGGTTACCCGCAATTTGAACATAATCCGGCTATTGCCTCGCTGGGTCGAGTATGGTTTGTCCGGGTATCAAGTGACCTTATGAAATCCATAGAGCTTTCCGTAGAAGCAAGTGTTTGGAGAAGTTAGGGGGATACTTATATGCTTACCATCTGCGAATGAGCCGGAGGAGTAAGATTTTCTGAGGAAGGAGAACAAGGGCGGAAATCTTAGGTGGCCCGAGCCTAGGTTGGGAATCCTATTTCTAAAATTACGACCAAATTAATGATTACTGGAGTTAGGGGAGTAATATGAGCTATGAATCCTATCCATAGGGGCGTTTATGGTAAGTGTCCGTGAGCTAATCCGGCGCGGCCCGATAAATTGCGGACCGCTCGATCCAGATCTAATCTGAGGAAGAACCAAGAAATTGCGAGGGTAAGCTGGAGGATGTAAGGGACTTACCGAAGGAGATTGGAGTAAGGCCTTGCGGAGACAGATGGCGCAAGATTCGTGTCCTTTCGTGACCGTTGGCTGGCGAATCGGAGGCTTGACGGTGGATTCGGGGGCTGGAGCGGCTCGCGCGGTGGCGGAGCGCAAGCGAAGGCGGATGGGCTCCGGCGAGATACGTGGGGTTCCCGTGGTGGCACTCTGCGAGCTTGAGCTTGGGAAGAAGAGAAATGGGGAAAGTGAGCCGTTAAGGGTTGAGTTTGCTTCCTGGGGTTTATTTATAGTAAACCGGGTGGAAAAACTCATCCTAACGGGCGAAACCCGGGAGTTGCGGAGTAATGGTTGGACATTTTGAAATTTGAAAGGCGCATTCCGTGAACGGGCCAATATGATCCCGAGAAAGGGGAAGGGGGAATTTCCTTCCTAGTAACAGCGACAGTTATTGAGGAGGATGTGAAATCATCAAGTTTCCTATTAAGACTCAGGTCTGGAAGATTGAGGGAGAGCCTTTGAGGGAAAGCCGGGTTGCTACCTGATCCCCTGGGTGTCAATCCCAGCCGCTTGTCAGCATATTGTATCTTGATCTTTATGTATTCTTGTATCCAATATTTCTGCAGGGAATAGCCAGCACTTCGAAGAGTAAATCTTGGAAGCCCAGGCTATTCTGGGGACTACTGATGGGGGGATAGTAATCCGGTAGGCCCACTTCAAGGTATAATCCGGCCCGAGGTGAACTGAGCAATACCCGGATAGGGGTAAAGAGGTTACTAGAAGGCCCAAAGGCTTGTGAGATGCGTAACCCGGCTTGTGGGTTGCGATAAGGAAAGTTAGGCTTTATATGCGGAGTTCGAGTAGGACTCAAAGATGTGCCTTGAAGGGCAAGTTAGGGGTGTACGGGTGCTTTATAAACCGGCCCCTAGGTTTAGTTTTGCCAGAGATTCAAGTCATAGTTGTAACACCTGTTATCGAGTACCCAGTATAATAATATCGAGAGCCGGCGAGTTGCTTTCCGGTTCTTAGATTGCTCTTCGCCATGTTTTCCTTCGAGCTAAACCCTCTCCCGAATACCTGTGTCGACTTGCCCCAAGATCAGTTACCCCAGGTAACATCTGCCGTGATTATCCCACGACAGTGTCTTTTACTTCTTGAGCCTATCTAAAAGGGAAAAAGAATTAAAATTTGTAGGTCACCTATTCACCCCCCTCTAGTTGAACATATTGTACTTTCAATTGGTATCAGAGCCTCGGCTCTTATATGGGCTTAACCGCCTAAGAGTATTATGCCCAACGGAGATGATCCCGAATCTTCTAGGGAGGAGCTCTCCAAAATTTCCAACACTATAGCTAACCTAGAGATGACGGTTGGAACCATCCAAACCCAATTGTCCTAGGTTAGCTCTAAGGTTGGCTCGGAGGTTTCCTCCATCAAGAAGATGTTGGAAAACATGATGGGTAAACCTAAGGGGCACGAGAATTCTCCCCATGTTTCCGATGAGGAAAGTTCGGAAGAGGAAAATATTCGGAACATTGCCGAAATGGAAGAAAACATTGCCAAAGCCAAGGCGAAAGCCGCACAAAAGGCTAAGGCAAGGGAGAATTACGGAGGCTACAAGTCTCAAACAACTAATGGTTCAGGGGCTAACTCAAGAGTTCCACCACCTCAAAATTATGAATCCATACATCCAATTATTTTCATGCCACACATTATTAATGTTGGACGTCCTCCCATGCTTAACACTAATGAATTATCTTCTTGGAAGTTTGAAATGGAGTCACACATTTCCGGCTCTTGCACTGCTTTGCGGAGAAGTGTTGCCCATGGATTCCATCCTCACGACGCAAGCAATTTTACTCCGAGGGAGGATGTTGAATCCCAACTCAACAGGACTGCCCTTGTCATCATCCAAAAGGCTCTCCCAAGGGAGAACCTCACTCACATCCGTGGATGCAAGACTGGCAAGGAAGTTTGGGACAAGCTTCACACTTTGTTTCAAGGAAATGCTAGCATCCAATCATCCAAGTATGATGTTGCCATTGACAAGTCTGAGAACTTTGTTATGCAAGAGGCTGAATCCCCCAAAGAGCTATATAGAAGATTTGTCACCCTTGCCAACCAATTGAGGGACTTTGGAAAAGAAGAAATATCCGATGAGTGGATAAAGAGGAAATTTGTCAAAGAAATTACACCTTTTGAGAAGAATCTCTCCACTAGCATTCAGACAAGAGAGGACTACAATTCCCTTAACTCCATTGGTGTCCTTAGTGAGTTCATCGCCATATCTCCATCACACAAGAATGTGGTTGATGCTCTTTCCCACTCAAGAGGAATGGGAAAGTCCCCCAACCTAGCTTTGAAGTCAAAGGCGATTGCTCGGATTGAAGAAGTTGAAGAAGAAGAAGATGATGAGGAGGACTATGAGGACACATACACGGGTGCTCACAAGTGCATTGCTCTCGCTATGCATGGGTATTGGAAGAGGTGGGAATCTCATAAGGTCGGATCTCCAAGACCCCCTAGAAACAAGAACTACAAGAAGAAGGGGGAGCGCCCAAGGACATGCTACAATTGTGGAATGCAAATCACTTTGTCAAGGAGCATCCTTTTGAGCCAAGATAGGAAAATGAAGGCAAGATTGTTCGCAAAAAGAAGACCAAGGCTCCATAAAACAAGAACTTCGCTTGAAGAGTGACAAGGGATCTTTATGTTCAAGAAGGGGCGGTGTTGGAAACCTATATTTCCGGATATGAAGGAGAAGATGAAGTGGTAGGAATGGCCCATGTTTCCATAACTACCTCTCTATTTGAATCCCCCAATGAGAATGCGCCTATCCGACCTACATGTCTCATGGCAAAAGACACTTTGGTAATCTCTTCCAACTCCAAAACCATTGTCACTAATCCTCCTTCATTATTGGATTGTGTTGAAAATGCTTGTGAGGAATACAATGATGCAAAAGAACTAGGTGTTTGGTTGGCTAGCCTCAAAGGTGAGACCAAAGAGAAGGTGAATGCCCTTTGGCGGCAACTTGATGATGGTAAATCTCTTGTAGATGAAAAGGAAGAAATTATCATGATCTTGGAAAGCCATGGAGGTCACTCTTGCAATGACAATGAGCTTGAAAAGGCTCTTGAAAATATGCGCTCATTAGAGCTTATCTTGCAGAGAAACTATCTAGTCTTGAAGAGACTTTTGCTATGAGTGTTTCCAAGCTTAGAAAGGATAATGAACATTCTGTTGCTCTTGTTAAAACTCTTGAAAATTAAGAGTTGAAGCTACGAATTGCTCACAAGGAACTTGTTGTTCGTCATGAAAAACTCGAAAAGGAGTTTATGTCTCTTAAAGAAATTCATGACAAATCAACCAAGTCTCGTGATAATCTTCTAGCTCAACAATCTAATAAGAAAGTTATGTATTCTTCATCTACTAGAATCGTTGCCTCGCCTAGAAATTCTTGTGGTACAACTAACCTTCTAGGAGGTGAGAAAACTCTCCATGAGGTGATGAACCCTCAAAGGGTCAAGAATGGAAAGGAGGAACTTGGCTATGTTGCCAAGTCAAGGAAGAAGAACAAAAAGAAGAAGAAGGTCACTTCTCCTTCACAAGAGGTTAACTTTGTGAAAGAAGGAGAGGTGATCAAAGATAAGGAGACCAACACCATTGTGGGTGGTGAGACCTCTAGGGGGAGAGCCAATCACAATGACTTTGCCGTAAAATATAATCCCTCTTATGTTCTTATGAAATCTAGAGATGGTCATGTGTATGCTAAATATGTTGGTACTTCATATGGTGATGATTATCATTGGACTATTTGGGTTCCCAAGACCCTTGTTGCTAACAAAAGAGGACCCATTAAATGATGGGTACCTAAATCAAGACATTAATCTCTTGTAGGGAAATGCTTCCGGGTCGGGGAAATAGATGGTGGATAGTGGTGCATCCCAACATATGTCCGGAAGCAATGACGCAATGAGTGATCTTAATACTCCTTCACCTCATTGATACGTCCAAAACGTATCTCCTTTTCTAAACACTTTTGCTATTGTTTTCTTCTAAACTTGTGAGTTTTGGATGCAACTAACACGGACTAACGCTATTTTCAGCAGAATTACCTTGTTGTCTTGTTTTTGTGCACAAAAATCAACTTTCAAGAAATTTCCTGGAAAAGATCCCAAAAACCTTATTTCACCCAAAGACCCCCGGAGCCAGAAGGAGACTCGGAGGGGGGCAAGGAGGGGCCCACACCACCCCTGGGCGCCCCCTTAGGTCGCGCCGCCTGGTAGTGTGGCTGCCCTAGGAACCCCCTCGGGCTCCCCATTCAACTATATAAGCCCTATAACCCTAAAACACCATGGGGTTCGTCATATTCTAGAGAAACACACCCAAGCACAGTCGCCGCCTCAAAACCCAATTCGGGGATCAGAAGTTCCTGTTCTGGCACCCTGTCGGGACGAGGATTTGAAGGAGATCATCATCATCGTCACCGCCACCACTTCTCCATAAATCATCCATGATTTCCCCATCCATGTGTGAGTAATCCCCACTGTAGGCTGAGAGGGGTGGAAGGGATTGGATGATATCGTTCATGTAATAATGCCAGATTGTTAGGGCATAGTGCCTAGTATCCGTTGTTAGTGCTATATACCGTTGTTGCAACTTGTTATTCTTAATGCTTGTCACTAGGGCCCGACTTCCATGTTCTCATATCTGAACATGTTATTGTTTCATGAGTATAATTATGTTTCTTTATCATATCTGCAAGTTGTTTAAACACATTGTTGTCCGGAACCCCGAGGCCCTAAAGTGACAGAATTTGGGACAACCGGAGGGGATGGCTGCGATGTGAGGATCACATTTGTTCACGGAGTGTTAATGCTTTGCTCTGGTGCTTTATTAAAAGGAGCACCTTAATTACCAATAGTTTCCCTTGAGGCCCCGCTGCAAACGGGCTGGTAGGACAAAAGATGTTGTGCAAGTTTCTCATTACGAGCACGTATGACTAAATTGGAACACATGCCTATAGTTTGCCTAGAACTTGGATGCTTTATTATTATCTATCTGCAATGCCCATGTTATTATTATTATTATATGAACTATCTTATCCATGCAACGCCCGTTCATCCATTCCCTATGCCTACGGTACTTTAATCCTGCTGTTTTCCACGATTGCTACTGGTGTTACTATTTTACTCTTGTTGTTATTTTATTACTGCTGCTGTTATAAAACTGTTACCACTGATAAATTGTTGCGAGAAAGTCTACTTTCAGGTGCAGCCAAATTGACAACTCATCTGTTAAGACTTATAAATATTCTTTGGCTCCCCTGGTGTCGAATCAATGAATTTTGGTTTTACTTCTCTCGAAGACTATTGCTATCCCCTATACTTGTGGGTCATCAAGACTATTTTCTGGCGCCGTTTCCGTGGAGCATAGCTTTATTTATTTGCTCACTTGAACGTGATATTGTTCACTGCAATCTTTTCATCGTGGAAAAAACTCGTGATGGGAAGTAAAAGTTCACTATGGTCAACTAGAGGGGGGGGGGGAGGGGTGAATAGGTTGACTACCATTTTTTCTTATTTTCCTTTTAATTATGGCTAAGCACGATAAAATGAGGTTCTCTAGATGTGCAACTAGGTGAGCGACCTAAGTGATACACGATAAGATGTGCAACGGAAGTAAAATGAAAGGCAACAAGATAAACCACAAGTGTAAACAAGGAGACAAGGATATGTTTCCCGTAGTTCCTTCTCAAGAGAAGTACGTCTACGTTGGAGAGGTGGGGAGACACCTAGGCGCTCCTCAATATCACGGTTGTGCACACCTTATTCTCCTTAAGCTTCTTCGGTGAGGGAGATTCTCGTTTCCACTATGAGGTCGACTTGAAGGCGTTGACCAAACTTTTACACAAGGTTGAGGACACTCCACAAGATGGATGGAGGCTCTCAACGGATCCGTAGCTTATTGCAACAAGGTGGAAGCTACAAGCACAAGATCTACTAAGGTTTCTAGGCCTCAAGTAGTATTCTAGATCTACTAGGATGTGGTGGATGGATTTGAAATTCCTTTGGTGGAATCACGGATCTAGGTCTCCTCTAGCTCTCCACAAAGTTTCGGAGTGTTTGGGTGGTTGGAGACGGAGATCTAGGAGGTTGAAGCTTTCATTAATGGCTAGGAGAGAGAATGAGAAAAGCTTGGGAATTTATGAGGTAGGGGAAGGCTTTAAATACCCCTTACCCCAAGTGGCCGTTGTGCAGTCTGCGCAGCACTGGAGGCTCTGGTGGTCTTCTTATATGCGCACACGCGCAATCCATTTTCTTCGAACTGGATCCTGCAGGGCGGAGGTTCCGGTGGATATGGCGGAGGTTCCGCCCACCGGAGGTCCACCGGAGGCTCCGCTGCAGCCTCCGCTCTTATGCACCCGAAGGGGTTTTTAGCGGAGGTCGCACCGGAGGCGCCTTCGGAGGCTAGCCCCACAGTGGGGCAGTGGAGCCAGCGGAGGCTGTGCCCACCGGAAGTGCACTAGAGCCTCCGCTCTTATGCACCGAAGGTGTTTTTAGCGGAGGTTCCACCAGACCTTTCACCGGAGGCTAGCGCCAGGACGAGCTGGGAAACGCATGGGGCGGAGATTCCGGTGGTTTCACCGGAGCCTCCGCTGCTTGCAAAAATGCCCCCCCAGCTTTGTTTCTTCGAGCTCTTTCCATTCGAAACATTTCTGTAACCCATAGAGATTTTATACTTGATGAACCTGGGCATTTTCATATATATCAAATAGGACCTGCAAGTATTCTCAAATAGACATTAGTCCAATAGTTATGTTGTCATTAATTATCAAAACGGAAGATGATCTTTCATTCTCCCCCTTTTTGGTAATTGATGACAACATCCCTATTTGCATAACTATAGCACACAACATGGACGGAGCTCCCCCTAGAGATATGCTCCCTTCATGTTGAATTTAAACAATATGGATAGCTAAACACATATGTAATAGTGAGAACACAACAAGTGATACAATTAAGGTACTAAGTTCACAAGCTCACATAATGCATAACGAGGTTCACAACGCACAATAATTTAAACAAACGAAGTTTCCAAATAACCAACTCTCTCAAGCAAGATGAAAGATGCAAATCAAAAACATGTTTGAGAGAGAACCCATGCAAATGCCCGCTCCTAAGTAGATATCTATCCTCCTTTGGCATCAAGATACCAAAAGAGGGAGGAGACCGATGCTAACGTCCCAATGATCACTCGGAGGAGTTATCGAAGCTCGAAGGACGAACGCGACAACGAGAGCTGGTGACCTCTTCTCCTGGGTCCTCATCAGACCACTCGATGATCTTCCCCTTGGAATTGTTGGCTTGCCACTTGTCCCAGTTGGTGATGCTATCTTGCACCGGGGACTCCACAGACTCCCCACCATCACGACGAAACTGACGCTCTTCCCGTGCTGCCTTGCGGTGCTTGAGCTCCTTGTCATAGTGAACTTCCCATTGATGCTGCTCAATATTCTTGTTCACTTTGAATAGTTTCTTGAGGGCCCTTTCCATCCACTTGAAGGCACTGTCAGAAGGAGGAGGACGATAGAGACCAACCTCCTCTTCTTCATTTTCCTCATCAATGATGACCCATGGCTTGGCCTTGCCTTTGCGAGAAGAAAGGGTGGGATGCACAATAGGCTCGGTGTGGTCCTTGATGAGAAGCCTCTTCTCCGTAAGTGGGGTCCAATTAGTATCATCAAGAGGATCGTTCGGGAACTTGTTCTCCCACAAATTCAAGATGATCTTCATGATGAAAGGCCCAAAGCAAGCATTCTGCCTCTAGATGATAACATGCCACAACTCATTCCACAGATAATCGAGCACATCAAGCTTCTGAGTCAGACCGGAAAGCCGCTTCTCATGAGTAAGAAGCATGAGATTCTTGAGGAAGCCTTGGATCTCATCAATGTTCCCCGCCTTTGGGTTGATGGTCTCACGATAGATGCAGATCATAATATCATAAGTGGGATAGAGGCCCTTGACAAACCCCACATCAAACTTCTTCCAGTGATAAAGAGGGGTGAGTTGATCCTTGGCAAGTGATTGAGCATTGGGAGCATGAACACGGAACCAACCTTCGTCAAACTCCGGGGCACCGGCAAAGGGTCCATGATCCGGGTAGCCGCCAAGATGGACTCCAACCTCGGACCACTTGATAGTGAGCTGCTTTCCCTTGGTCATCCAGATAAGATGACACTATGTCTTGTTGGCGAGATGCACCGTGGCCAAGAACTCGCAGACCAATCCTTCATCATAATCTTGTTGGACTTGCATAATGGGAGCAAGGCCAAATGCATCAACAATCTCTAGTGCCTCTCCAAAGTACTGGGGCTTCCTCTCCATATGACCGAAATTGATAGCATGTTGAGGGGAACATTCTCCTTGGACTTCCTCATCAAAATCTCATGATAAATTTGGCTTTGAAACACGGTGTGGAATCGAGGATCCTTACCCCGAAACTAAGGCATCAAGCGGTTGCGTTCAACAGTATATGGGTTCTCGCGACGTTGCGCCAAGAACACTCCCTCGGATACTTGAGAAGCTGATTTCTCCTTGCGAGGCAAAGTCTTCTCGGGAGCCGGAAATCTCGTTGCGCTTGGGGCTGAGATGGGTCTAATGTTTCCTCGATTTCATCAACTCTTGGGGCCTTGCGACTAGCCACGCTCTTGGTGCGAGTGCCGGAAAATAGGATATGCGTAAAAAAGCCAAAATAAAAAAAACTCCGAGAGGAGGAGGTCGGTGGCCGGAGCCACCATGTTTGAGTGTGTACTTTGGCACCGTGAAGATATATCTTGGGTCCAAGAGTACTACTCACAATTACGCACAATGAGTCACAAATTGTCTAGATACGCAATGATGATTTGATTTTTGCATAATAAGAGGAGTGTATACTCATGAGTTGAGTGACGCTCCCCCTATGTCCATGCCTACATCCAAACCTAATAACACCTATAATGAATGTCGAGACATCATAGTAGAGTTTTGACCGTCTACGTGCCATTGCCCTTCCGCTCTCACTCCATCTTCTAGACCCCTAGCGCCATTGCCCCCGAGCCAAAGCTTGCAAGTGTGAGCAGAGCCCGTGCATCCCACACCGTCCCCGGAAAATCACCATCGGAGGTTCCGGATCTTCCCCGCGCCGCCCAATAATGGCTACCAGCGATTCACCACGCGCCGCGGAGGAACACACTGTCGCCCACGACATCGACGATATCATCAATGATATCGATCTTCAGCTCGTTTCTCCGAGCCGCACCGCCGCGAACACGCCGGAGGGAACTACCGGTGGCTTTCCTCGCGAGGATCCGCCTCTCGCGGCCGAAAACGTGGCGTCGTCATCTGCCGCACCGTCTCCGCCCTTCGCCACCGAGACAATGGAAGAGAAGCTCACCCTCGCCGGTGAAGAACTCGTCGCCGCGACCGCCGCCAGAGCGGAAGAAGAAGGGGAAATGTCCGGGAATTGGAGCCATTGTAATTTGGTTCCTTCCCTCCTTCCGACAATGGAGAATGAAAGGTTGATTCTGAAAGGGAAATGGCGGCACGAGGAGGACGACTCTGAGCCAACACCGAAAGCCGGGGAAAGATTTCTCCTTACCTCGCACATTAGCAGAGGTATGGGTTTTCTGCCTTCTGCCTTTTTCCTCCAGGTCCTCAACCACTATAACATTCAACCCCACAATCTTCCTCCCAATTCTATTCTCTATCTAGCCTGGTTCCAGGCCCTCTTTGAAGGGTATCTAGGATTAGAACCTAGGTTAGAATTCTGGAAATACTGCTTCGGCGTTAAGCGAAGCCTTTCTTAGGGCCCACTCCCGACTTGCGGAACCATTTCCTTCACCCTCCGTAGGTTTAGGGAGGACTGGTTTCCCAAGATAAAAACCTCGGAATCCGTCAAGTTTTGGACGGGTTCCTTCTTCTACCAACAAGATGTCCCATTTCCTGGAAAGGAAACGGGAATTCCACCTTTTGTCAACTCTGCCGCCACTCCCCAAGACAATTGGGCAGTGGACACAGTTCAGTCTTTGCCGGATGATTTGATGAAAATCAAACGGCGCATCGCAAAACTCGTCTCCTCACTCCTCCTATTACTGGTACTGACACAGTTTTGTGTTGGTTCGGGAGACGCATCCATCCTTTGGCGTATCGCAGAACCCGGCTTCTTTGTGAATACAAGGGCCCGGAAGATACAATGAGGGGAACGGAGAAAGCGTTCTCCAAGAGGGATTTCAAGAAGCGGGTAAATCACTTGGTCGCAGTCGCGACCAATATGAAGAAAGCCGAGAGATGTATCACGAGGGAAACTCAGCTCCAAAGGTAATGTTCTTTCCTCTTTGGGCAGTTTTCTCGGAATTTTATCTTTCTCAGATTTCTGACTTAGCCAGATTTTGCGCTTTTCTCCACAGTTCGACGATCTCACTAATAAGGATCTTGCGACCGATGCCGAATTGGACGCAGTGCGTGCCAACTTTTCTGGCGGACGGAAGCGCAGAAGCCATCGACTGCTCAAGAAGTTGTTGAACTTGACGGAATTTCCGTCGCTACTTCCACGTAAATCATCCGGGTTGCTTTTTTTTCTCTGCTTTTTGTCGCAGAAGTTCTTTTCTTTCTCGGAATTCTAACTTCTCGGATTTTTCTTTCTTTCTAGCCTGGCTCCCACAACACTGAAGCCAAAAGGCCGGAAGAAAATTAAGTCTGTGGCCCGGAGAGGGATAGAACCTTCTCTTGCCGCTGCTCCCGACACTCCGGTCGCAGCTGTGGAGGAAAACATGGCTGCCAGGGAGGAGGAAACCCAGCACACCAGCCAGCCCATTGCGCCAGAAACAGACGCGAGGGAAAGGGCGGTGCCTGAGGTGGGAGGTCCTTCTCGAGTTCCATAGGAGGAGCCTATCCCGACATTCGACAAGAAGTTCAAGGTAAAGGAGGAGCCATTTGACGAACACAGGTTTATCAAACCGTGGGCGACAAAACACTTCGCTCCTGCTCCCCTAATCCGTCCTTGTCCGCAAGGCGGGCTTATTGTAAGGAATAACTTCGTATTTTCACCTCGGCAGGTCATCCAGGACGGCCTCTGCCACGTCGGGATCCTTTTTGCAGAGTATACAAAAAAATTCAACGAAAACTTGTCGGGTATTCAACGGATGAGCCAGGTAATATCTCTAGCCCCCAAGCTTTTTGTCAAAAGCATACTTTTTTGACTTAATGCTTTTTTCGTTACCTTGCTTGATTTTGGACTTAAGCGCTTTGTTTCTTTTCCTTGTTTCAGCAAACTGCTGAAACCATTAACATGGAGATTTTTTAGCAAGCTCACCATCAAGAATAAGGAGGTGAAAACCCTTCTTAATATTCTTGAAGATAAAGAATCTGAGCTGGCCTCCGTTCATCAAAAGCTGGATGAATCAACAGGTAAATTTTTTCATTGCTTTTGCTTGGAAAATTTTCTAAGTATTTTTCCGAGTTTCTAACTCTTCCTTTTTGTCGGGGGGTTACCCCCGAGTAGGGGTAAGGCAAGTGGTAAAATGCAAAGATCAGAGTAGTGTTGGCCGGGTTGGTGGCTACCCGGGTACCCTCTACCCGGTAGTCTCTATCCAGTCATAAGTATTGAAGGCCAAGAGGCGATATTGAGCAAGTTTGTAGTTGACCGGGTAGCGATCAAGTGGTCCGAGTAGATGGGCTGCGTTACTACTCGGGCAAGAAGTCAATGGAGCCGTTATGACAGGATCCCGCGTATCCTGCAAGCCCTACAGGCGTGCGGTTCAACTTATGGAGCGCGTGATTATCCGCGCTACGACGTGGCTACAGTGCGGTAGGCGCCTGTCAATTCCTGTCACTGACAGAGGGGACATGACATGCCTAGGGGCCTACTCTATGTCACTGACAGGGTGGACAGGTCCCATCTGCCGAACGGTGCGGCGACTTCCCGCACTGCGTCAGCGAGAAGCCGGAGGCGTGCGCTGTCCTGCAGTGGGCATGTCCCATCGAGTTGTACCTTATAGTATTTCTTTATTCGGCTGGGCACCAGTATATAAGGTGCCCTGCCCCCTCCTGCGCGAGGGACGTTGCCTCAGTTCGCATTTATTGCAAGAGCCATCACTAGAGCTAGAGAGAACAACCGAGTGGCTACTCGGCCAAGAGGCAAACATTGTACTGTGGCTACTCGGAAAACATACATACAGAGAGGTAGGCAGGAGTAGGGGTGTTACCTCCACACGAGGGCCCTGCACCTGGATAGATCTTGTTGTTTGCAGTGCTACTTACGCGTGGCTGCTCGCCGTGCGATCCCTCCCCGGATACCTCCAGCGTCCATCGGCCCCAACACTTTAGCCATCCTATGGCATCTGCCCTGATACCACCACGACAGTTGGCGCCCACCGTGGGGCCAGCAGCGGCGCTGGCTGGAGTTCATGTTCGGACGGGACCCGTTTCTGCTACGGGGGAGCGCGTGGTCTGTGGCCTTGTCCATAGATTCGGCTCCTTCGACTTCGTCACCGACAACGCCGGAGATTTCGGCGGCAGGCCCATGCCGGCAGGCGGCTCGGTGCTCTCCTTCGGCACGCATCTGGTCTACATCGCCACCACCGTCATCCGCGAGTTCCAGGAGGAGGTGCTCGTCGCGGAAGATCCTCCTGCTGTACTCGCTGCCCGCGGGAAGCCTTCTGGCTGCTCTGCGGACAACGTGGAGGTGATGATGATAGGCCCGGCTATCGTTCCGGGAAATGCGCGGCCGCTACCGCGGGAGTCATCGAGGAACCTGCTGGCGCCAGGGTTCACAAGCCCTACGACGCGCCCCACAACATTCCGGGTTACGTGGACCCTTCCACGTCTACGGCGATACCAGCTGCTCGCGGTGATGCTACCGTGCAGCTGGGCATGCCACGAGCTACCGAGGCGGAACTCGCCGCCATGAAGGCGCAACTTGAGCAGCAGCGTCAAGCGCTACTCGCGGAGTCCCAGGAGCTGGAGAAGGTTAGGCTTGAGCTTAACCTGGCGCAAAACGAGTACAACGTAGCGCATGGCTTTACTCCTGTTTCTAGGCTGCCTAGCAAGCTAGACACTACTCGTCGCAACTTAGGCGCTGAGCTGGCTAGAGATGGTAGGGCTGCTAGCCAATCTGCTAGTTTGAACACTGTTGGTAAGCCGAGATACAACACCCCCGCCAAAACTCTTAGGGATGCAGAGGCAGTAGCTGCTGAGTTGCCGCATTTCGCTGGCGATGCGCGCGCTAGGCAGCAGGATATACTCAATGAGCTAGTGCTAGAGGCTGCCAGGAAGAACGAGGAGTTCCGGAAAGCCAATCCGGGTGCTGGCGCTTCTCAGGTTGTGCATTCGCATGCGGTCAGATCTACGGATCAGGCCTCATCACCGCTTCCTGGCGATGAGAGGGACCAGAGTGTGCACTCTGGGAAGAGCAAACAGATGCAGGTGTACGACCCGGTTGTCGCCGCAAAACAGCGCGCTGTGCCGCGGCAGCCCGGTCAGAAACACAACACTGCAGGAGCAGGCTATCAAGCCAATAAAGCTCACAACAAGAGGCAAGGAGGAGACCATGCAGGACCATCGCGACATCATGCTGCCAACCCGGCTCAGCCAAGAGTGCGGCAACCAGCGGCAGCACAGCCGCATGCAGCTGTGCCAGCAGCCAATCCGGTTGTGCAACCCGCAGCTGTGCATGAAGACCGCTATGATGATGGGTACTCGGCGATGGGGCTAGCCGGATATGCTGACCCAAGAGATGTCACTAACCGCCTGGGTGACCGCATGTTGGAGCCCAGTGACGCAAGATACAAGCTGGACCGGATCAATGGGTCTGCGCAGCTCGAGAACAAGGGGTCACCTGGCCCAGATTGCTTTGGTCGCCGCATCATGGAGGAGCCCTCCGTGAAACAGTTTCAGCTACCCAGGGGGACCAAGTGCTATGATGGCAGCACCAAGCCGGAAGACTGGCTGAGCGACTATGTTACCGCTGTGCACATTGCAGGCGGCAACCGGAAATGGGCTGTGCGGTTTGTTCCGCAGATGTTGGAGGTCCCTGCTCGGATTTGGCTCAACAACTTGCCAAGAGATAGCATCAACTGCTGGCTAGATTTCTTGGAAGCCTTCGTCAGCACCTTCACCAGCACGTACAAGAGGCCGAATAGGCCGGAGCAACTGTCTGCTTGCAAGCAGCGAGAAGAGGAAACTGAGGAACACCTGTGAAGGTGTGAATGAGTCACAGGCAATCGCCTGGTTCGTGCAAGGCTGTAGGCATGGCAGCATGCTGTGGCAGAAGCTACAGAGAGAGATGCCGAGTACGCTCGCCGAGACAAGCTCGCCGAGACAATCAAGATTGCAGATATGTATGCACTCGGAGACCCTACTCAGCCTCTGCTCGATGTTGAGCCGAGAAGGAAGCACCATGACAGCAGCATGCGCAATGACTTCAGAAACAAGCGCAGAGGTGACATTATTGATACTCGGTATGATGCCGAGGAGGTGAATGTTATGATCCAAGGCCCTGCGGCTGCTGGGAGTAGCCAAAGGCAAAAAACTGCTGGATACCAATACGGCCAGAACCAGAATCAGAGCCAAGGCATCAAGAAGCCATACAATGCTCCCCAGCAGGGTAGCGGCAACCCGGATCCAGCTCCGACCTTTATCTTTGAGAACATGAAGGTTGGGCCATGCAGCTTCCATACTCGGCATCCGAGTAGGCCAGCCAACCACACTACCCGGCAGTGCAGCTGGTGGGACCGTATCAAAGATGAAGACGCTGAGCAGCTGCCCCCCTCCTCCTCAGCCACTCTCGGGAGCCAACGTGCAGCCTGTTCGGGCAGCTGCTCCCAGGCCGTCAGTGTTTCCGAGAAGGGAGAACGTGAACCAAGTGGCTCAGGGAGCCAACTGCAACTACAACAACGGCAACCGCAACTTCAACAACAACAACAACCGCAACTACAACAGCAACAACAACAACAACAGGAACAACAACAACCACAACAACAACAACAACGACAACAATGGTGGTGGAGACCGCAACCAGTACCAGGAGCACCATGAGAGCTACATGATCTTCACCACTGAGCCAGACGACAAGCAGTCATTACACATGCGTGCGATGGAGGTAAATGCGGTGATGCCGGCTGTGCCTCACTACCTGCACTGGTGCGACCAAGAGGTTACTTGGTCCAGGGCTGATCATACCAAGGTGATGCCCAATCCGGGTAGCTATGCTCTGGTGGTGGATCCCACCTTCTTGGGAACTCAGAAGAATGTCAGGTTCAGCAAGGTGCTGATAGATAACGGCAACAGCATCAACATCATGTACCGGGATACACTAGAGAAGCTTGGCCTTGCCGAGAACATGCTGCTACCCAGCAGGACCACATTCCATGGCATTGTGCCGGGAGTATCTTGTGCTCTAATAGGCCGCATCTGGGTAGATGTCCTATTCGGCACCAGGGAGAACTGCCGCACCGAGTGCCTGCAGTTTGAAGTAGTTGATCTTCAGAGCCCCTACCATGCTCTACTCGGTAGGCCTGCCCTCAGCAAGTTCATGGCCTCTACCCATGCTGCCTACCTGAAGATGAAGATACCTGGTCCGAATGGTGTCATTACCATCTCGGGTGATTATAAGCGTTCCATGGAATGCGCGTCTGCGAGTTCTCAGCTGGCGGAAGCCATGGTCATTGCTGCTGAGAAGAAGAAGATACATGAGGTGGTTGCTATGGCTCAAGAGGCGCAAGGTGGTGCGCCTGGCATGCCGGGTTCCCAGTATGGAACGGATTTCCAGGCGTCCCAGGAGACGAAGAAGGTCCAGGTTGATCCTGAGTTCCCAGACCGTGTTGCCATCATTGGCGCCGGGTTGGGAGAGAAATAGGAAAGCGAGCTCATCCACTTCCTCCGTGAGAATCGGGATGTCTTTGCATGGTCCAATGAGGATCTGCCGGGTGTCCCGAGGGAGTTGGTTGAGCACTCGCTACATGTGCGGCCTGACGCCAAGCCGGTTAAGTAGGCTATGCGCCGCTTTGGTGATGAGAGGAGGAAAGACATCGGTGATCAGATCACCAAGTTGTTGATCAGTGGATTTATCATGGAGGTGCTGCATCCGGATTGGCTAGTCAACCCGGTTATGGTTGAGAAGAAGAAGGAGGACCCCAAGGCCGATACCGCATGGCGCATGTGCGTGGACTACACCGACCTGAACAAGGCCTGCCCCAAGGATCCATTTCCGCTACCCCGCATAGATCAGGTGATCGATTCCACTGCCGGGTGTGAACTTTTGTCTTTCATTGATGCCTACTCTGGTTTCCATCAGATAGCTCTCAACCCGGATGATCAAATAAAAACTGCCTTTATTACCCCGTACGGGGCTTATTGCTATCGTGTCATGTGCTTTGGGTTGCGGAATGCTGGGGCTACCTATCAGAGATGCATGCAGAAATGCTTGCATGATCAAATTAGCAAAAATGTGCAGGTGTACGTAGATGACATTGTCATCAAAACGAATAAAACACATACTCTGCTAAGTGATATTGAGGAAACCTTTGCCAACTTGCGCAAGTACAGGATGAAGTTGAATCCGACTAAATGCACCTTTGGCGTCCCGGCTGGCAAGCTACTCGGCTTCTTGGTATCCAGTCGGGGCATTGAAGCCAATCCTTCAAAGATAAAAGCTATAGAGAGCATGTCTTTGCCGAGATCACTGAAGGATGTGCAGAAATTCATCGGGTGCTTGGCTTCTCTGAGCCGCTTCCTGGGCAGAATGGGCAAGAAGGCCTTGCCTCTTTATCAATTGATGAAAAAGAGCGACAAGTTTGTCTGGACACCACAAGCTGATGTGGCATTCAAGGAGCTGAAGAACATGCTGGGTAGCGCTCCCATATTGGCTAGTCCGCTACCCAAAGAGCCAATGTTGCTGTACATTGCGGCAACCAACCGGGTAGTCAGCGTGGTGATAGTGGTGGAAAGATAAGGGGAAGGCAAGACTGTGCAGTGGCCAGTGTACTATCTCAGTGAGGTGCTATCCAGCTCCAAGCAGAACTACCCGCACTACCAGAAGATGACTTACGGCGTGTACCTGGGTGCCAAGAAGCTGAAGCACTATTTCCATGAGCATCCCATCACAGTGGTGAGTTCTGCTCCCATCTCGGATATTATGGGCAACAAGGAAGCAAGTGGCAGAGTAGCCAAGTGGGCAATCGAGCTAGCCGCGTACGCTCCTCTGTACGCGAGAAGAGAAGCCATCAAGTCATAGATTCAGGCATATTTTCTAGTGGATTGGGCTGAGGTGCAGTATGAGCCTCCCTTGCCGGAAACCAATTACTGGAAGATGCATTTTGATGGCTCCAAAGTGAAGGAAGGCCTTGGTGCTGGCGTGGTGCTTACGTCACCAAAGCGAGATCAACTCAAGTACGTGCTGCAGATTCACTTCAAGGCCTCTAACAATGTGGCCGAGTATGAGGCCGTGGTGCACGGCCTGAAGGTAGCCAAGGAGATTGGTGTGCAGCGTATCATCTGCTTTGGCGACTCGTATTTGGTAGTGCAGCAGGTATCCGGCACCTGGGATGCTCTGGATGCCAACATGGCCTCCTACCGGTTTCTTGTGCAAACCATGACTGGCTTCTTTGAAGGGTGTGAGTTCCAACATATACACTGAGCAGAAAATAATGCAGCTGATGAGCTTCCAAGTTGGGGTCTTCTCGGCAGTTCATCCCGGCTGGGATTGCCTTGGAGCATTTGAGAAAGCCATCTATCAAGCCATCCCCCAACTCGGAGTCTATTTTTGTTCTGTCTCTGCCAGGAGAGGAAGCTGTTCCAATGGAGATTGATTGGGAGGCTGCAAAAGAGAACCCGGGGACTGCCGTCTCCAACCCGGGGACTGGCACCTGCAACCCGGGGTCTGCTCCATTCAACCCGGGGACTGTCGCATTCATCGAGGGGTCCTTTCCGAGTACTCGAGGACTCGAGGACTCGTCTCCAACCCAGAAGAGGTGTTGGTGGCTGATCCAATGGAAGTGGACGAACCAGTGTTTCCCACACGGGAGACACCAAGTTGGGCTCTGCCCATATTATCCTTTCTAACGGATGGCACCTTGCCAAGTGACGAGGTCACTGCCAGGCAGATACAGAGAAGATCCAAGGGCTACACTATCCTCAACAAGGTACTGCATAGAAGGAGCCCTACTGGCGTGCTGCAACGCTGCGTTGAGCCAGAGGAAGGAGACGAAATTCTTGTGGAGATACACCAGGGGGAATGCGGGCATCACGCCTCATCTCGGGCTCTGGTCAACAAGGCTTTCTGGCATGGTTTCTTTTGGCTCACTGCCTTGAAGCAAGCTGAAGATATAGTGAGAAAGTGCAACGGTTGCCAGAGATTTGCAAGTAAGATTCATATGCCAGCTTCCGAGTTGAAGACCATTCCCATTACTTGGCCATTTGCAGTTTGGTGTTTGGATATGGTGGGGCCTTTCAAGCCAGCTAGAGGCAACATGACTCACATCTTGGTCATGGTTGACAAGTTCACCAAGTGGATTGAGGTCAAGCCTATTCGGAAGTGTGATGGAGTCACAACTGTGAGCTTCCTGAAGGATGTGACACTGAGATACGGCTACCCGCACAGCATCATCACTGATAATGGCACAAACTTTGCTGAGGGTGCTTTCGCGAGATTCTGCAAAGAGAAGCGGATCCGGCTAGATGTTGCATCTGTTGCGCATCCGGCCTCCAATGGGCAAGTTGAAAGAGAAAATGGCATGGTGCTATCCGTCATAAAGCCAAGGCTGATGGAGCCATTACAGCGAACCCCTGGTTGTTGGCTGGACGAGTTGCTGGCGGTGTTGTGGAGTCTAAGGACTACCCCTAACCGATCAAACGGATACACACCATTCTTCCTGGTATATGGAGCTGAGGCCGTGTTGCCCACTGACCTGGAGCATGACTCGCCCCGAGTAACCCTCTACACTGAGGCGGAGGCGAGAGAAGCTTGAGAAAATGACGTTGACATGCTAGAAGAAGCAAGAGAGTTAACTCTGTCACGTTCAGCTGTCTATCAGCAAAACTTGAGGCGTTATCACAGCCGAAAAGTGAACCCAAGGGTTTTCCGAGAAGGAGACATGGTCCTTAGGCTCGTGCAGCGCACGACCGGGATGAACAAGCTATCCCCTCTGTGGGAAGGGCCTTTCATTGTGAGCAAGGCTCTGCACAATGATGCCTACTATCTAGTTGACGCACAGGCACCCCAGAAGAACAGGCCGGATAGAGCTGGAGAGGAATCTAAGCGCCCCTAGAATGTAGCTCTACTCCGCCGTTTTCATTCATGAGCAGAAAGTTGTATGTATCTCCTCAACCGAGTTAAAATTCTAGTTGGCACTCCGAATTCAAACTCGGGGACTGCCCTTGCCCAACTTGTTCTGTGTTGTTCTACTCTGTTTTACTTTGTCTACTCGGTTGCTTTACTTAGAATTTCATAAGAATATCTATTAGTGTGTTTAAACCCAAGGGCCAACTCTTCGACTCTGCTGCTGTCCGCAACCCGGCTTCATGGCAAGCAAGAGAACAAGCCAAAGGTCAATGAGCACACGAAAAATTGCTAAGGAGAAGAAAGGTGTAGCAACCGAGTAGGGTGTTCTTTTCTGTTTCTGTTGTCTCTTTTCGGCCAAGTGGTGGGCAGCGTTACTATGCGATTTTCTAAGTGGCTAAATATTTGAAACTCGAACTTTGAAATCTTGTGACTCGACTACCAAAAAAGCCACAAGTGGCAGGTAAGAGCTAAGACAAAGAGAATGAGTGGATAAAAAATGCAACTCGGGGACTTGCATAGAAACGCAACCCGGCATCGAGCCAGAGTTGCTAAAACTGTTAACTGAATTAAAAGCTGAGTAGCAAAGGACATAATTGTTTCGGTTACATATGCACCCGGCATCCCGGGGATCTGATAAGTGTCTGAGATAAAATGTGCAGGAATTACTCGAGAGTAGAGGCGGTGTTGTCCGCGTCGGTGTTGGCGGAGGCAGTTTGATCAGAGGTTGTTGTAGCCACTGAGATGGGGTCCGTCGCAGAGTCGGAGGCCAGAGGGTAGAGACCGTCTGTAGCAGCAGCAGTCACGCCCAACTCGGGAGCTGGCGCCTGGATCACCATCTTGGTGGTGATGGCGGCCTCATGCGTGGCAGGCTGCGGCTGCTCGGCATCTGCGTTGGCGGACAACTCGGATTCCTCTGTGTTGCCCTGCTGCTCGGATTCCTCAGTCCCCTTGGTCTCCTCCTGCTCGGCTCCTTCCTCTCCGGCACCCTCCTCGGACGTAGCCAAGTCCTCGCCCTCGTCATCGTCCTCGTCATCATCGTCTTCTCGAATGTCAGTATCCGGCTCGGTGAGGCCATCGATGTAGACGCTGGTCTCGGCATAGGAGGCGATATGATAGGCCACCTCCTTTCGGAGAGTGATGCAGTCAGGCTCTTTAGTCCATTTGGAGTCTTCGCGGCACTCACGGATCTTTTGGAGATCCAAGTTTTCATACCAGCTCAGGATGAAGTGCAGCAACTCGTCAGCTCCTGCCCGAGCTGCGGAGGCACGCCACTTCTTGAGTTCAGCCTTGACTTCGCGCGGGTTCTCGGCAATTCCTTGGAATGTTTCTGGGACCTCCTTTTCTGGCCAGAACAGGGTGTGCAAGTTGATTGCTGTGGCCACCATGGAGGTGCCCAGGCCCTTGAGGGAATGCACCCGTGTCTTCAAGTTGGCGAGAAGGTCAGAGATGGTGGATCCATCATCAAGGCCGAGACCGGCTGTTGCCCTGGCTTTCCTTGCTTTGTTCGCAGCAGTTGCTCCAGCGGCACGAAGCTCCGGGAAGACATCTAAATCAGCAGGGCCTAAAGTTAGGTCAGAAACAGAAACCGAGAAGAAGAAAAATAGAATAGAAGAGAGCAGAGGGAAAAAAAGGCAAACATGATAGCGGATAATGACAACTTACATTCCATCTCGAGGACAATTGCTCCCAGTTTCCTATGCCAATCGGTCTCATCTGAAACATGCTTTGCATGGATGCGGCGCGATTCCGTGATCTGGGCCTCGAGAGCCGAGTTCCGGTCCTTCAGCACCTGGATCTCCAACTCAAGTGCCTGCTTCTCTGCCTTGGCTGTCTTCTCAATCTCCTTTTTTCTCGCTGACGTGGTTAATGGCAGTCTGGAGTGCGGCTTGGAGATCGAGTTGGAGCTTCTCGTATTCATCTCTCTCGGTCTTGCGCTCCTTCTCAATCTCCAATTCCCGGGTCACCATTTGCTGTTGCACCTCAGCGGGCGTGAGGCACTGCAAGTGTTGCTCTCGGAAATTTTTATACTGTTCTGCGAGAAGAGCAGCATTGTGAGCAAAACGGCCAAGTAGGAAGATACAATTGCAGATAAGAAAGGGGAAGGCTCACCTTCCAGAGTAGCGATCTTGCTCTGGGCGGAGGCGGCGAAAACTTCGCAGTCTTGGTGCTTTTCCACCAAGTCCTTGAGCTTGCCTGCAGAGAAAACAACAATGAAGCAAAAAGCAAAAACGGGCGTAAACACAAAACGCACAAAACGAGATGCTAGAAGCTTACCTTCGATCTCAGAGATCTGGAGAGTGCGTTCCAGGGCCATCTGCTCCATCACCTCGTTGTATTTCTTGTCGACTTCCAGAGCCTGGATACGATCTTTGGCGATGTGGTGATTCCAGAGTAGCCGACGGAAAACCCTGGTCCTCTTCTGGACGCTATCCTGCAGAGAAGAATGGAGAAAGTATAAGTGGTTTGGAAGATTTGGCCCGAGTAAATGTCAACTCGGTTGAGTCTTCACTCACTCGGCCCGAATCTCGGGGACTGGGGGAATGACTAAGAGGAAAAGAGAAAAAGAGAAGAGAAAGAAGAAACCAGCAACTCGGAAAATGCAAGAAGGAGAAGAAACACTTGCCACGTAGCTCTGCTCGATGTCCTCGATGTTCTTGCGGATGACGAACAGCTTTCCGGCCAAGGTGCAGGCAGGGCTGGCAACCGTCATGGCGACAGAGCCTACATCAGCTTTGTTCCAGTCGATGCGGTAGTGATCGAGCTGACCCAACTCGGTACCGTTCCAAGTGGGGTTACCGTGCGCCTTGCTGTTCCAGGCCTTATCAACAAAGCCTACTCGGTCCAGGATGTCAGTAAGGCCTTCTTCTTCAATCTCGTCATCTTCTTCGCCACGAGAAAAGACCTCGGGGTCGCCTTCTTCCCCTTGGACTTGGAGTTTGCCATGGCTTGGCCTTCCTTGAGAGCGGCTAGTCGCTTCTCTCCCTTGGTTAGTGAGGTTTGGTGGCGCTGCGACAAGGTCATCATGTACTCGGGGTAGGTGGCTTGCGTGCTGCCGCTAGCGCCAGCACTCTGCTTCTCGACGGGGCCAGTGGTGACCCCGGAGGCAGCCGGGTTGGCGTTTGAAGCAGAAGGAACAAGAGTAAGCTGGGTGCTCTTCACCTGCTTCCCGGACGGCTCATCTCGCGGCTTGGGGGGCGGCATCTGCTGCCCAGCTTGAGAAGCTGTGCGCTTTGGCTGTATCCGAGTCACCTCAGTCTTGATGATCTTCTTTGTTCTTGGAGTAGCGGCTGGCCGAGAAGGTGGTGGCACATGCAGAGTAGGTTGAGGAGGTATTGGGGCTGAGTGAGTTGGTGGAGGAACAGGCGCGCTGGGTGGAGTCACTGATGCATGTAAAATGCATAGATGAATTTTGCATATTTTTACATGGTTTTCTATTACATATTGCATCATATAAGGGTATAATTCAATGTTTTATAGTATTTTGGGGTTAAATTACAAAGTCCCCCAACTTTTATGGAATTAACCCTGCCTGTCAGAAACCCCGTTTTCTATATTTTTGACGTTTCAGGGGGCAAACTTCCACGAAATCACCTAAAAATCTGCGGGGGTCATTTTCTTGGAAGGAGAAGACTTGCGAGCGAAGGATCCACGAGAATTGGGCAAGGAGGCCCAAAAGAGGACCCTCCACGCGGCCAGATTCCTTGCCCGCGTGAGAGGCCCCCTTTTGGCCCCTGCGGCCCCAATTCCTTCCATCTTCGACTTACCGACTCCATCTTGACCTAAAACCGACTATAAAAAGGGTCCCCCACACCCTTACGGAGGGAGCGCTGCCGAAACACCGAAACACCAAAACAGAGACCTGGAGTTCCAGATTGGAGGGGGAAAACTCCGGCGGGGCGCCACCGGTGTGATCTCCTACCTCTCCAACGTCATCACCATCGACATCTCCATGAACAGGGAGTAGTCCACCCCAGGTCTATGGGTTTGTGGAAGTAGCACTTGTATATCTCTCTCTCTATGTGCTTCACTAATTAGATCCGTATGAGCTGCCTCACATGATTACGGGCACCGTTGTAATTCCTATGTGGTCGATCTTTTCTATGAGTTATTGAATCTTAGATTGCAATTGTTTCTCTTGAGTTATTTGAGTAGATGTATCTTATGTACCCCGTTCTTATTTGGTAGCTTTGATCAATCTAGTTCTTGAGAGCGTGTGTGGGGTGATGGGTGCATTAGTTGGAGTAACGGGGGGGTGGCTAGTGCTGTGAAAGTGACATAAGTTTAGCGATCCACTTAGGTTTTGTTAAACCTTTCTTAGTTACCTCACTAGTGATAAAAAGGAGTACCTTGTTACCGGGGATTTGAAGTGACACTAATCAATCTCCATGACTAGATCTAGCAAGTTCTTACTTCAACTTCATGTCACATTGCTTAAAGCTATACTCTGTTTTTTCCTTAATTATCGAGGTGTTATGATTTATTTCGCATCTTGGTGGAGTATAAGAGGGATCAATATGACCATAGAGATCTCTATGCTAGGACGTGATGCCCATATGAAAGTACTCAATGTTAAACATGTTATTGTAATCTCACATGTAATTCTTTATGTCCACCATCTACCACTTTATTTGAGAGAATGCAAGTGTGAAACCATGAACCCCGGTCCTATTTTAATTATAAGAAAACACTCTAGTTACTTTGCTGCAATTTACTTTACTTGCACTTTACTTTACTTGCATCTTAAATTCGAATTTACATTATCTCCATCACCACTTGCATCACAAAAATACAAAAACAATCCATTGCATATTTATTTTCTCATTTGCATTTAGTAGTAGATTTAATTCTTGCACATTTACTTTCAGTTTTTCATTGCAATTTAGAAGTCTCACACCTTGTGCTTGACAACCACTTGGTGAGGTTGAGGGCACAAAACTCTCTATTTGTTTGCAGGATCCTGGAGGAAGCTTGGAAGACAACTGCTGTAATACTGGCTCCCCAAGAGTTCGATATAAACCCTCGAGTCACCCTCGTGGGGAAGAAGGCTTGCCACTAGCTACACACTCTGCACTTGGAGTCTCAATCTAGCCATCAAGCGTTTTTGTGGCGCCGTTGCCGGGGAGCCATAGGTGAAGGAGTTGTCCAAGGGAGCTCACAAGAAGTCTACATCACCAACAAGGTGTGCAAACACCTAAGATTGGGGAGGTTGCACCTACGTGAGTACCGTCCTTTCTATCTCCACCTTCTTTCAAGTAGATTGTTTTGTTTCTTGTCTTGTTTTTGTTTTTTTTTTTGTTTTTGTTCTTGTTTTTGTTTTGTCTTGCATATTTTATTTTAGTTTGCATTTTAGTTTTGCATTTAGTTATATAGTTTATTTTAGTATTTTGAATTTGCCTAGTTACTTTACTTTTATTTTGCATAAAAAATTAAAAACTACATAAAAACTTGGAAAATGGAGCAGAGAACTTATTGGCCATTCAGTGTTAGGAATTTCCCTCAAGAGCTAAATATTCCCGTTGAAAAATTAGAGGTAGATCCTAGTGTTATTAAAATGATTTATGAATCTCGTTTCTATGGAAAGCCTAAAGAAGACCCTTTGTTCCATCTTAAGAAATTTGATGAAAGATGTAAAACTTTGGACTTGAATCATGCAAACATCAACACTACTAAAGTTAAACTCTTTCCCTACTCACTAGGAGGCAAAGCATTAAATTGGATATTAAGATGGCCTCCTAGCAATTTTACTACTTGGTTCAACTTAAGGGTTGCATTTATTGAAAGGTTTTGTCATGCTGAAAAGAATTACAATGTTAAACAATTTCTCATTACCTTTAAACAAGAAAAATATGAATCAATGATACAAGCATGGGAGAGATTTAGAAGTAGAGCATATGGAATAGGGCATGGCTTTAGAGATTGGATACTTATGCATATGTTTTATAAGGGACTTTCTGAAACTTCTAGAGCATTTTTAGATAATGAATGTGGGGTATATTTTACTAGTACTAATGCTGCAAATACCCATGTTTTGCTTGAAAGTTTGCTCTTAGAGGTTAAAATTAAAGAGAGCTTAAAAAAGGCTGAAGTACCCGAGGATATTTGTGATGATCGCTATGAGATTTTTAATATGCATAATAGAAAAGGAAAAGTAGAGGAAATTATGATGCTTACTGAAATTAAGGATCCATTGCTTGATTTAGAAAAAAGTAGCTTGCAAGAACTTATTGCTACTCTACAAAAATTTGCTAGTGATCCCACAATAAATGTTAATCAACCTGGCTTTGGATCTTATATTGCTAATCATGTCTTGCAAGAAAAAATTGCTAGGTACAAGAATGAGGCCATGATACCTCCTAAGCTTGGGGATGCATGGATCCCCAAGGTGCTAGTTTCAATTGGAAAAGAAATTCACCATGCTATGTTAGATCTAGGTTCTAGTGTATCGGTACTCTCTAAAGAATTATATGAATTGTTAGAACTAGAAAATTTAGAAAAGTGCTCAAGTGAATTTGTCCTTGCTGATAACTCTACTAAACATGCTGTAGGAGAAGTAAAAGATGTTATGATTGAATTGCACATGACTTTCGTACCCGTTGATTTCATTATTATGGATATGGGGGATAAATCCCTTAGTCCTATTATTTTGGGTGGACCTTTTCTTCGTACTACAGGTGCAATCATAGACTCCAAGGAAGGGAATGTCAAGTTTCAGTTCCCTCACAAGAAAAGCATGGAGCACTTCCCAAGGAAGAGGGGCACGCTGAAGAACAAGCTCCCTCATGAGCTTTATCCCTCTTGATTATCAAGTAAGTAAAGCCTAGCTATATGGCTATAAAGAAAGCGCTTTACGGGAGGCAAACCGGTTGTTTTTGTTTGGATTTTCCTAGTGTCCTCTTGCTGTCTCAAGAGATTAGTTTTTTTGTTTAATTCTGGAGTTTTCAATAAAGAGTCAAGTCAAACCCATTTGGACTTATAAGTTGCTATCCTAGTGCATGAAATTTCTGTTTCAGCACGAGTCTGATTACCGTATGATTTTACGTTTTTTATTGGTATGTCGGATTGAGCTAATTTTTTAGTATGTTCTGCAACTTTTTGTCCTATGTAAGCACAAAAATTGGCTTAATTTTTTGACGAGTCTAGCTTAGGGAAAAACGTTAGTTTTTCTGCTGTTGCTTTTCTGGACAGATTCTGCCTTCTTTTGTTTTATGCACTCTTTGGGCTTGGGAATCGAATTTCCATGATTCTTTCAAGCAAGAGAGTGAAAATACAACATAATGAACCTTATTGTCTATCTACTGGAGCATTTGATTTGGAATTTTGCACAGCAAGCATGTGATTTGTTTGTCCTTGCTAATCTCACCCCACAGAAAAAGAATGGGAGAAACATGTTTTGTGAAGTTTTTTTTTTCACAGGGAATAGAGGAGCTGCGCCTCAAGACATCCAAGAATGGTGAAATCCATAAGCTTGGGGATGTTATGAACACCCCACTGGAGCTACACTCTTTTGGTTAGCACACGTCTACTTTCTGTTTTTCTAAGCAAAGCATTTATCGTAGAGACTTGAAGCGTCTAGTTTTTGTTTTTATTTTTGTTTTGATAAGACCACCACCATCATTTTATATGAGATTGAGCTACTGGAGTTTGGGATTGGAATGTATTGTATGCTAGTATTATGACTTGGAATAGGGATGCCATGGTTGATTTGAAGAGCTACATATGTTTGAATGATTTATAGGCTTTTTATGTGTAGAAATTTGCAATAATGTTGTCTTGAGCTATCTCTTATTCATGTCCTTGATGTTAATTGCTGGTTTATTTAGTTTGTCATGAAATTAGTAGTTTTATTGACATATGCATGCATAGTAGCTGGTCAACTATCTCCCTATTGCTAGCCCAAAAATTTAAAAATTCCAACAAGTAAAAACTTGTTTCCAACACTCCTTAGCCAAGTATTTCCAGTGAGTCCACCATATCTTCCCATTAGCTTCATTGCTATTCCTAGTATGTTCACCATGTTATTGTGTTATTTATGTTCTAAATTAAGATATTCACTTTATTAATTGTCATGGGTTGAACTTGGGATAGGACTCTCACGAACTTTTGAAGGCACACTTTACTTTTTATGCATCTAATAAACATGACCCAATAATGGGGGTCACAAGTTTTGCGTTTGACAAGTGTGTGGTTGGGAGCTAGCTATAAACGTGTATCACCGGAAAGCTTTCAACATTGCACAAAAAATTTACATTTGGTTGATATCATGTACTTTTGTTTTTGGACTCCTGCCATGCCGAAATGAAATAGAGGAGTAGTAAGTTTTGATGAGTAAGTATCTATATGACTAGAGAAACGCATTGGGCCGCTAACCCAAGCCATGCTTTTATCATGGTGGAAATTTACTTACAGCTTGAGTGACTCTACAACACATCCTATAATAAAATAAGAATCTATGCATAATAGTGAATGAAAATAAAAAGGATGATGAGTCTACTCCGTTTGTTCATCTTGTCATTGTAACATGGGCTTGTTTCCATGTCATGGGGAAAGAGGTACCTCTTTGCGGTTCTCTATGATGTCATTAATACTTATTATGATTGTACAAAGCTTATTAGGAATCTTAAGTTGAGTAATCATGGAGTAGGTTTTCACACTCACGGGGCATGAGGCTTTCAACCACCTTGTCATTCTCATTACTTCAATACTCACAATTTTAAGATGCTAGTGATAAAGGGGCAATGAGAGTCCTAGATCAATGGATACCACATCTCAATTAGTAATTTTAGTTGAATAATTTAGAGGCTAAATAAGAATTGATCATGTTTGACCTCTACTCAGTTTTCTCCAAAGTGTCCACCATATTTTCTATTCTCCATTATGCTATTCTTTGACCAATATAGGATTTTATTTTTCATTTTGTGTATGCATTTGGTCCATAGTGCTTTTATTTCATTATACACTTTGTGAACTTTCATGAAGCATCTTTGCTTGCATATTTGATATTTCTTACAATATGAATTGTATATTGCTACTCATTTCTAGTATTAATCATTTGATTATATGTAGCATGAATAATCCTCCTTGATATCCCATGATTGTTTCAATATGCAAAACCCATCTTAGTTTTATCACCTTCATACTCGAGGACGAGCATGGGTTAAGCTTGGGGATGTTGATGCATGTAAAATGCATAGATGAATTTTGCATATTTTCACATGGTTTTCTATTACATATTGCATCATATAAGGGTATAATTCAATGTTTTATAGTATTTTGGGGTTAAATTACAAAGTCCCCCAACTTTTATGGAATTAACCATGCCTGTCAGAAACCCCGTTTTCTATATTTTTGACGTTTCAGGGGGCAAACTTCCGCGAAATCACCTGAAAATCTGCGAGGGTCATTTTCTTGGAAGGAGAGGACTTGCGGGCGAAGGATCCACGAGAATTGGGCAAGGAGGCCCAAAAGAGGACCCTCCACGCGGCCAGATTCCTTGGCCGCGTGAGAGGCCCCCTTTTGGCCCCTATGGCCCCAATTCCTTCCATCTTTGACTTACCGACTCCGTCTTGACCTAAACCGACTATAAAAAGGGTCCCCCGTACCCTTACGGAGGGAGCGCCGCCGAAACACCGAAACAGAGACCTGGAGTTCCAGATTGGAGGGGGAAAACTCCGGCGGGGCGCCGCCGGTGTGATCTCCTACCCCTCCAACGTCATCACCATCGACATCTCCATGAAGAGGGAGTAGTCCACCCCAGGGCTATGGGTTTGTGGAAGTAGTACTTGTATCTCTCTCTCTATGTGCTTCACTAATTAGATCCGTATGAGCTGCCTCACATGATTACATGCACCGTTGTAATTCCTATGTGGCTGATCTTTTCTATGAGTTATTAAATCTGAGATTGCAATTGTTTCTCTTGAGTTATTTGAGTAGATGTATCTTATGTACCCCGTTCTTATTTGCTTGCTTTGATCAATCTAGTTCTTGAGAGCGTGTGTGGGGTGATGGGTGCATTAGTTGGAGTAACGGGGGGTGTCTAGTGCTGTGAAAGTGACAGAAGTTCAGCGACCCACTTAGGTTTTGTTAAACCTTTCTTAGTTACCTCACTAGGGATAAAAAGGAGTACCTTGTTACCGGGGATTTGAAGTGACACTGATCAATCTCCATGACTAGATCTAGCAAGTTCTTACTTCAACTTCATGTCACATTGCTTAAAGCTATACTCTGGTTTTTCCTTAATTATCGAGGTGTTATGATTTATTTCGCATCTTGGTGGAGATAAGAGGGATCAATATGACCGTAGAGATCTCTATGCTAGGACGTGATGCCCATATGAAAGTACTCAATGTTAAACATGTTATTGTAATCTCACATGTAATTCTTTATGTCCACCGTCTACCACTTTATTTGAGAGAATGTAAGTGTGAAACCATGAACCCCGGTCCTATTTTAATTATAAGAAAACACTCTAGTTACTTTGCTGCAATTTACTTTACTTGCACTTTACTTTACTTGCATCTCCAATTCGAATTTACATTATCTCCATCACCACTTGCATCACAAAAATACAAAAACAATCCATTGCATATTTATTTTCTCATTTGCATTTAGTAGTAGATTTAATTATTGCACATTTACTTTCAGTTTTGCATTGCAATTTAGAAGTCTCACACCTTGTGCTTGACAACCACTTGGTGAGGTTGAGGGCACAAAACTCTCTATTTGTTTGCAGGATCCTAGAGGAAGCTTGGAAGACAACTGCTGAAATACTGGCTCCCCAAGAGTTCGATATAAACCCTCGAGTCACCCTCGTGGGGAAGAAGGCTTGCCACTAGCTACACACTCTGCACTTGGAGTCTCAACCTAGCCATCAGTCACCTGCGGAGTTGGCGGCACAGGAGTCCGGCTACTCGGTGCAGCGTCTGGCTACACTTGGTCCTGGCGGGTTGGCTCCACCAAGTCATCGTCTACCCGCTGCTCCGCAGAGGGATCCGGCCTTGTGTCAATCGTGTCTTCTACCCACGGCCCGGCCACGGGATCATCTTGTTCTTCAGCATGGCTGTCTTGCCGCTGCTCGAGGGTGGCGTCTGGCCGCTCCAGGGCGGCATCATCTTCTTGCTGCTGCTCGGCAGCACGATCAGTGTTCTCCTCCACGGATGCAGTTGGGGGAGTTGGCGGCATCTCGTCGTTTGCAGCTTCCCGAGCAGTTGACCACGCGTCAGGAGGCGACTGCTCGGTGGTGAGATCTACCTCTATCCTGGCGCCATCATTCTCGGCGCCAGCGTCTTGTTCTTCATCAACTGGGGAGGACGCACGCTCCCTTCCCCGTGGCTTTGGGTTCTCATCGTCATCCGAGAGCTGAACAGTTTCTCGGGGCGGGGTCGTCTGCATCTGAGAAGCTGACGCAGTGGTGGCGTCCGCGTCAAGAGCAGCGCTGGAAGAAAGAATAGTGCAAGATCAGAAAGCAGAGAAGGAAACCAAGGGAAAGGTGCAACAGGAAGCGGCAATAAGTCAAGGTTACTCGGAGGAACACTTACCCTTTGCGGGTGGTGGCTTTCCTCCTCTTGGAAGCACCGGTCTTGTGGACGGCTGTCTTCTTGGCCTTCTTGGGGGCAGGTGCCTGGGCACCACTGCCAACTCTCTTCTGAGTATTGGGAGCAGCCACCGATAGCGGATCGACGACCATTACTTCCTCCTCGTTGTCCAACTCAGGGTCCTCTGCAGAGTAGAAGAAGAAAGGAGTTAAAACAAGCAAGGAAAGAAAGTCAAAGTTTACTGCTAGCAGACAGAGAGGTGAACTCAATCACCTTTGTCATCTTCGGACCAATCCCGAATAGACGCAACAACTCGGGACTTACCGGGTTGAACGGCGTTGGGGATACACAAGGTATCATGAGTGTCGTATGCCTTGGCATCATCTTCTTCTCGGTCCTTGTGCCAGTTGGACTCGAAGATCTCACTATCCTCCTCTCGCTGGCGGTTGATGTGCTGTTGAGGCAAACATAAAGCACGATGAGTTGAATTATCGGCTAAGGAATTCTACTCGGGTTAGCATGCAAACACAAAGCATATTCGGCTAAGGAATTCTACTCGGAGTAACATGCAAACGCAAAGCATATTAGGCTAAGTAATTCTACCCGGCATGGCGTGCAAACACAAAGCATATGAAGCCAGAGAGATAGGTATGAGGACCTACTCGGTACAGCATGCAAGTACAAAGCATACAAAGCTGAGAGACTACCTATTCAGTATCAGAGTGCAAACACAAATCATAGAGCACTAACCTGAGTGATCTTCTTGGTGCGGCTATACGACATGAAGCCGTAAGCCCAGTTCTCGGTGAGCGAGGTCGACATTATGGACCTGTCCCAGATGGCCACCTCGGCCTTGGTGAGCTCGAAAGTTGTTGTCCTGGTGCAATCACGGGGGCCTCCCATGTGGCACATCTTGTGCACTCGGTGCTGAAGCGGGAGTACCCGGCGCGACATCCAGCACGCAATGGGGTCGTTTTGGATGAACCCCGCCGTCACCAGCTCGGTCAGGCGCTTCTCGACCTGGAGGACGTCTGGCACTGTCTTCTTCGGGTCATAGCCCCAGTTCTGCCCGGTGGGCAGCTCGTTCTTGAACTGCGGAAGCCCTATCCGGTCTTCTATGGGCTTCCCCTTCTCGGCGGGTACGTTCTTCATGTACAGGAACCCGCGCTGCCACTTGCGCACGGTGTCCAGCCCGAGAACTCTCGGGTGGTGTCCGTTGCGGCGTTGCAGCATCATCGCGCTACCCGTCTGGGTCATCATGCGGGGGGGGGGGCGGAAGTGTTGCCGGGATCAGGAATCTTTTGTCTACGAAGGAAGAAATACCTTGCCCAGGTGTGGATGGTTGGGTAGACACCCAGAAAGGCTTCACACACGGTGGCGTGTGTGGAGAGCATCACGATTGCGTTTGGTGGGAGATGGTGTGGTTGAACGCCAAAATGGCGGAGAAAATCAGAGAAGAATTGTGAGATGGGAAGGCCGAAGCCGCGTTTGAAATGGGATAAGAAGACCACGAACTCACCCTCTTCGGGTTCCGGGATGATCTCCTTGCCAGGAGGCCGGCAGACGACGCCGGGAGGGATGCGGCGCGTGTTGACCAGCCATTGGTAGTCCTCCGCGGTCACGTCCGAGCCCTCCCAGCCGGCTCGGGCGGGAACCGCATCGTCTCCAGGCGCCATGGAAGTAGATGGCTGTCGGAGAAGAAGAGCTCGACGGAGATGCGCGGAGATACGCTTCTCTCTCTCTCTCTCTCTCTCTCTTTCGCTGTGCATAGGGCGGCGGCACTGTGCTCGACGGCAGCGACAGAGGCGAGGGGGCATGAGATTGGAAAGAGGCAGGAAGAAGACGAAGTGGGCGGCGCGGGGGTATTTATCTCACCCCGCGCGTTGCAGTTACCACCGGATTGATCGTGGGCATTGATCGTGCGGCCTGGGTTAACTGCCCGTTAGAAACGCACACAACGCGAAACGCGCACGTAACCGGCGCAGTTAATCCCACGTCCATATCGTGGGCTTTCGTGTACCGTTTGACGTGACCTAACGAGCCGTGGGCCCGGGTTGCAGAGGTTGGCGCGTGGCCTGTTGTGTTCCTGTCACCGAGGCGTCAGGGGCACGGGGGCTCGACACGTGCCCAGTAGCGACACAAGGAGATGGATTTGGTCTGATCCAGCGGGATTGTGTTCGAAATTTCACCAAGTCATTTTACTCGGCAGCTCAGTAGAGAGATTGCTCTACTCGGCTGCAAGGAAGGTTCTTTTAAGGTCACAGTTGGAGAGATTTGAGAAGGGGTTACTGGTTCGAGTTGAGGTGCAACTCGGCATCGCTGCTTCAAGAAGACAATTTGGTTTAAGCTGGCAGGGCCCAGTGAACAAGTTCACAGGACTCTACCAGCTTTGGGGACTAATGTCGGGGGGTTACCCCCGAGTAGGGGTAAGGAAAGTGGTAAAATGCAAAGATCAGAGTACTGTTGGCCGGGTTGGTGGCTACCCGGGTACCCTCTACCCGGTAGTCTCTATCCGGTCATAAGTATTGAAGGCCAAGAGGCGATATTGAGCAAGTTTGTAGTTGACCGGGTAGCGATCAAGTGGTCCGAGTAGATGAGCTGCGTTACTACTCGGGCAAGAAGTCAATGGAGCCGTTCTGACAGGATCCCGCGTATCCTGCAAGCCGTACAGGCGTGCGGTTCAACTTACGGAGGGCGTGATTATCCACGCTACGGTGTGCCTACAGTGCGGTAGGCGCCTGTCAATTCCTGTCACTGACAAAGGGGACATGACATGCCTAGGGGCCTACTCTATGTCACTGACAGGATGGACAGGTCCCATCTGCCGAACGGCGCGGCGACTTCCCGCACTGCGTCAGCGAGAAGCCGGAGGCGTGCGCTGTCCTGCAGTGGGCATGTCCCATCGAGTTGTACCTTATAGTATTTTTTTATTCGGCTGGGCACCAGTATATAAGGTGCCCTTCCCCCTCCTGCGCGAGGGACGTTGCCTCAGTTCGCATTTATTGCAAAAGCCAGCACTAGAGCTAGAGAGAAGAGCCGAGTGGCTACTCAGCCAAGAGGCAAACATTGTACTGTGGCTACTCGGAAAACATACATACAGAAAGGTAGGCAGGAGTAGGGGTGTTACCTCACACACGAGGGCCCTGAACCTGGGTAGATCTTGTTGTTTGCAGTGTTACTTACGCGCGGCTACTCGCCGTGCGATCCCTCCCCGGATACTTCCAGCGTCCATCGGCCCCAACACTTTGGCCATCCTATGGCATCTGCCGTGATACCACCACGACACTTTTACTTGCTTTTTAGCTTCTTTGGCGAAAGCCAAACAAATTGCTGAAGATGCCGGCAATGCGGAGAACCTCCGCAAGGAAAACATGGAGCTTCACAAAATCACTGTAAAGCTCCAGAAGGACCTGGAGGCCAGTCAACTGGCTGTCGGCATTGCCGAGTCCAAGGCCTCCAACCAGGCCGATAAGGACAAAGCCACCATCAGGGACCTGGAGAACGCACTGAACCAGCGTATGGAGGAAGGCACGGAGATGGACCGGATCCTCGGTAAGTTTTTTGACTTTTACCGGATTTTTCCTTTTCCCCTTCTTCTGCTTTCCTTAACTTTATTTTGTTGATTAAAACAGAAGGTATCCCCACACTAACCCGGATCGAAAGAATCCGGGCTTTCGAGAAGGTCTTCATCGTGCTCAAAGCTGCGGGGATGCTACTTATTAATAAGTACATTCCCGACAAATCAGGGGAGTTCTCGGAAGTTAGCAAACTTCCGGAGGCGATCGTGGAGGTGGCTAACCGCAAGGAGTCTTGGTTCCGCTCCGCGGCTCGCGGTGGTGCGCGCATGGCCCTTGGCTCATGCGTATGCATTATACCACCGCCAAGTCTTGGCGCGTGGCATCCGGTATTCCTCAGGGATACACGGACGCTCAGCGGGCCAGCATCTTTGATGCAATCAAAGGCCACGCCACCAAGATTGCCAACATTGTGAACATCTCCACCTTCTACCCCGAGGAGGAAATTCCGACAACTCCGGAGGAATCTAGCAGCGAGGACGAAGACTCGGATGCCGAAGAAGCTGCTTGAATCCTAGGTAGAAGATAGGAAAATAGAAGCATTACTGTTCTTACAATGTAACACTTATTGTAATGATATTTATTCTTTTGTATAAACAAGTACTCCGCTTTTGCAGTTAAATTATTAAGTCTTTACAAGTTTTTCGGGTTTTAATTCCTTTATCTTCTAAGTTCTCTGGTTTATATGCCTTAACTGTCCTTAGTGTTTGAAATGGCTCGATAGTACATAATCTTCACGCCAAGTGACTGGGTATAACCGATCAGTCGAAACTCGGAATCATGGATCGTACTAAAGGCATTTTTACTTACTAATTTCAGTGACCCAACACATAAACAATCAGATAATACTTAGAGAAAAGTAAGGAATTGTAAAATTGTATGAAACTCGGGCATTAAGGCACAATCTGGGTTTCCTTAAGCCTCCTTAGGCTGAAGAGCATTCAGTTTTATAACTCCGAGCACGCAGACACAATTCGGGTTAACATTAAGTATTTTGAAAGATCATTGGGAAATAGATAAGGTGAACTTATGCTTTGTATGAAAACAGATAAAACAGTAATGCATGAATTCCGACAACTTTATTTTATTATCACAAAGGTGTTTGCATAGAAATTGAACTAAGTGTAGAAGGGACGTAGCTGATGGATGCTCCAGGGCCTTTTTGTCTCTCCTAGTTCGACATCTCTCTTCCTCTTTCTTTTGTGATTCAGACGCTTGGGATCATCTTCCGTGTCTCTAATATCTAAAAGATAATAAGATCCATTTTTCATAGCCTTGCTAATGACAAATGGTCCCTCCCAGACCGGGGCTAACTTGTGCTTCCTTTATTGCACCAATCTTAGCACTAGGTCACCTTCTTTGAAAGATTGATTCCTGATTTTCTGACTATGGTAGCGTCTCAATCCTTGCTGATAAATGGCGGATCTTTGAAGCACAAGGTCTCGTTCTTCTTCTAAAAGATCGACGGCATCCTGTCATGCGCATTCGGCATCCGAGTCATCGTAAGCCTGCACTCTTGGGCTATCATGGAGCATGTCCGTTGGAAGCATTGCTTCCGCGCCATAGACCAAGAAAAACGGGGTTTGCCCTGTTGATCTATTTGGTGTCGTTCGAATACTCCAAAGCACGGAAGGTAGTTCTTCTACTCATGCTCCAGCTGCTCTATGAAGAGGAGATTCGAGTCTTGGGCGTATTCCTTGCAAGATTGAGCTATTCATTCTTTCAACCTGCCCATTGGATTGTGGGTGAGCCACATATGCAAGATCTAGGCGTATTCCTGTTTTTCGGCAATATTTTTCCAACTCTCCAATAGAGAAATTTGTCCCGTTGTCGGTGATTATGCCGTGTGGAACGCAGTATCTCATGACTACGTCAATGTTGAAGTTTCTGGCAGTCACACCGTCAAGTTTCTTGATGGGTTTCGCCTCCACCCACTTGGTATACTTATCCACTACAATGAGTAGATGTGTAAGTCCGCCTCTTGCAGTTTTGAATGGTCCCATCATATCTAGCCCCCCGCGAACGGCCATTTTATAGGGATAGTTTTGAGTGCTTGAGCTGACATATTCGTCTGCTTGGCGTAATACTGACATCCGGCACATGTGTTTACTATGTGTTCGATATCTGTCTTGGTTGTGAGCCAGAAAAACCCTGCATGGAATGCTTTTTTGACTTTGCTTTTTGATTGGGCATGATGTCCGCAATCTCCTGCATGGATTTCTTGCAAAATTTCTCGTCCTTCCTCTGGCAAAATATATCGCTGAAAAATTCCGATAGTGCTGCGCTTATACAGGAAACCGTTGATTACCGTGTATCCTTTGCATCGGTGCTGTATCTGCCTTTGCAAGACCTCGTCTGCTCTATCCGGGAACTTCTGATCAACTAAGAAGTTTAAGTTTGGAATCGGCCAATCCGGGTTAACGAGCAGAACTTCAATTGACTCGGAAACGAGAGGATAATCAACGTCTCCACCTTTGATCGATGGTTCGTGCAAGTGTTGGAAAAACACACCAGGTGGTAGGGTTCTTACTCTTTCCGACCCCATGCGGGTTAACGCATCCGCGTTCCAATTTTCTTCCCTTTTGATATGAAGTACTTCAAATCCAAGGAAGCAAATGGCAAACTCGTCCACCGTTCTCCGATATTCGGCCATGATGGGGCTTTTGGCGTCCCATGTTTGGTTTAGCTGATGTTGTACCAAATCCGAGTCACCATAGCATAATATGCGTTTGACACCTATTTCTTTTGCAACATGCAAGCCATGAAGCAATGCTTCGTATTCTGCCACGTCATTACTAGCGTTAAAGTGTATCTGCAATACATACTCCATAATGTCACCTTTTGGGGATTTTAGCACTACACCAGCTCCAACGCCTTCTTTCATATTGGATCCGTCAAAATGCATAATCCAGTATTCCGACTCCGGAATTGTGGTGTTCTCCATTGCTTCTGTCCAATCAGCGACAAAATCTGCCAACACCTGGGATTTAATTGCCGTCCGGGGTTGGTACTTAATGTCGAACGCAGCTAGCTCAATGCCCCATTTGGCTACTCGGCCTGTTGCGTCCGCATTGTTAATGATATCCCCTAGTGGTGCTTTGCTTACCACTGTTATAGAATGCGCTTGGAAATAATGGCAGAGTTTTCTAGATGCGAAAAACACGCCATATGCCAACTTTTGATAATGTGGATACCTTTGCTTTGACCCGGAGAAAATTTCGCACACATAGTATACTGGATGTTGATCCGGTATGCTTTGTTCTTCTTTCCACCTTTCCACAATTATCACAACACTAATAACCCTGTTCGTTGCTGTAAGATACATCAACATATGTTCTTCATCTTTTGGCGATGCCAAAATCGGTGCTTTCATCAAGGTTTCTTTCAACTGGGTTAATGCTTTGTCCGCCTCTTTTGTCCATTCAAATTTGTCGGATTTCTTCAACAATTTGTATAATGGCAGAGCTTTGTCTCCTAGCCGGCTTATAAACCTGCTGACTGCGGCTGCAGAACCCGTCAATCTTTGTACATCTTTTAAACACGTAGGCTTTGTGATGTTCAAGATTGCCTTGATCTTTTCCGGGTTTACTTCTATTCCTCTGTGAGAAACGATAAAACCCAGAAGATTTCCAGAGGGAACCCCGAACACGCACTTTAATGGATTCAACTTCATTTTCTAAGTGCGCAAATTTTTGAAGGTTTCTCGTAGATCTTCAAGGAGTGTGTCCTTTTCCTTGGAAACTACGACAATATCGTCCACGTAAACGTGAACATTTTTGTCGATCTGACTATGCAAGCAACGTTGCATGCAACACTGGTATGTAGCACCTGCGTTCTTCAGGCCAAAAGGCATGGTTATGTAATAGTATGTTCCATACGGGGTTATGAAGGAAGTTTTGATTTTATATTCCTCCTTCATACGTATTTGATGGTACCCGGAGTAAGCATCCAAAAAGCATAAAAGCTCAGAGCCAGCAGTGACATCTATTATTTGATCGATTCGCGGTAACGCGAACCTATCTTTTGGACACAATTTGTTCAATTCGGTGTAATCTATACACATCCCAAGAACAATAATGTCTTTCTTCGAGACTAATACTGGGTTCGCAGACCAGTCAGTATGTATAACTTCCCGGATAAAATCAGCTGCTAAAAGCCGGATAATTTCCTTGCCTATAGCCTTCCGTCTTCTTCCATCAACACGATGGAGACCTTGTTTGACGGGTTTTGAACCTAGAATTACCTTCAATTGATGCTCAGCAAGTTCCGTGGGTACTCCCGGCATGTCCGCAGGACACCAGGCAAACATGTCCCAGTTCTCACGGAGGAACTCGATGAGCGCGCTTTCCTATTTGTCGGTCATCCCTGTCCTTACTACGACAAATTTTGTCGCATCCTTGGGGTCTAGGATAACCTGTCTTGTATTCTCAGAAGCTTTGAAGCTATCTGCCGGCTTCCGACTTTCTTTTCCTGCCGACATTTCCATCGGCGATACTTCCTTTGCCACCTCTTTCAATTCTTCCTTTGCTATTACTTTTTTTGGCACAAAGGGCATTTCCTTTTTCTAGCTCGTTTGCCAGTTTGAAGTCTCCCAAAATGGTGATTACTCCTCCTTTTGGCCCTGGCATCTTCAGCTTGTTGTAAATATAACATGATCTTGCCATGAATTTGGCGGAAGCTGGACGTCCGAGTATTGCATGGTATACACTTTCGAACGACACCACCTCGAAAGAGATTTTTTCCTGTCGGATATGTTCTCTTTCTCCAAAGGTTACATCTAGGGAAATTTCTCCTAGGGAATGTGCTTGTCTGTCAGGAACGATACCGTGGAAACGTATGTTGCTATGTTTGAGCTGGGTCTCGGAAATTCGCAGATGCTTCAGTGTATCCAGGTACATAATATTAATACTAGATCCTCCATCTATCAACACTCTCTTTAGCCTAGTGTTTTGAACAATAGGGCTTACAATTAGAGCTTGTGTGCCGGGTTCTAGGATATTTCCGAGATGATCTGACTGATCCCGGGTAATTGGCGTACTAGAATACTTCAAGAATTTGGGCGTTGGTGGGACAAACGCATTTATTTCTCGAAGTATTCGCTTTGCCTGCTTTGCTGAGGGAGTTTCCAGGAAAGTTAAGTGGCATTCTCCATCAACTCTCAGGAATTTTGGTTCGCCTTTTCGCTGATGTTCCTGGATTTTTTCATCAGTGTCCGACTCACTGTCTTCTTTTTCAGCTTCTGCCTTTTGTTTGGAGAATTTTCTCTTGGAGTTCTTTCCTTTATTCCCGGATCCTACAGTGTCCTTCATATGCTTATTGAGGCGACACTGCGCATTTGTATGGGTAGGCTTCCCAAATTGCAAATGGTGGACACCGTTTTCCGACTTAATTTTTCCCCACTCTTGTTTAGAATAGGAGATAGGTTATGTGGTTCTTCCTTTCCATTTGCCGCCAGTATTCTTTCCAAAGGTTAAATTACTTCTTTGGGCTTTGTCTGCGCTTCTGGGGTAGTCTTCTTTTCAGAACGAGGCGTCTTTTTGGCCTGAACCAAAGCATCAATATTTCCACCTCCCGCTCCGATGTCATCTTCGGCCGCTGCATGCTCATTGGCGGTAGTAAGCATAGATCCGAGATCTTTGTGCTCTTTTGAACCAACCATGAACGGTACGCGGCCGGGTTTTAGTCCATTGATGAAAGCATGCATTGCTTGTACATCACTTACTCGAGAGCAGCTGTTTTTCCTTGCTGTCCATCTTGATATAAAGTCGACATATGACTCGTCTTCAAATTGGACGCATCGGTTTAGCTGGTTGATGCTTTTAGGGCGTTTGTATGTACCCCGGAAGTGCAGAGCGAATACTCTAGCCATATCATCCCAGTTATCCACTGTTCTTGATGGAAGCCCGTTAATCCAATCTCTGGCGCCATCCAACAACATTAGGGGGAGGAATTTTATTGCTTCCAGGTATGTCCCCTTGTTGATCTGGACGGCGGTATACTAATCTGAAAGCAATATATCCGGGTTTGTGCTTCCAATATACTTTTGTTAAGTTGGACCAACTTTGGCAAAGCCAGAATGTAGCGTTATTTTTTGGATCCTGTCAGTGAAACACTTAGGTCCAAAGTATATATCATATATTTCCGCCTTATCGGCGTGTGCGGAATATCTGCCGGCTGAATGGACAGAAGGGGATCTGCTTCTTTCTGGCCCATTGTTGCGCGAATGCGCTCTTTCGGGATTATCCATGTTTCGTCCGTTATCGTGTCCTTTGGAATGAGGCGGAGTTCTACTCCTTGGCCTTTCCTTATTCCTAGGAGGAGTACGGGACCTCTCACGTCTATGAGGATTCTCGTGTCTTCCGGCTTTTTCAGCAGGGTGTCTCAGAGGCGGCATCCTTTTCCCATCTTTCTGGTTTTGTTCCTCCCGGTCTTTATGATCGCGGGGTATATTTCCGCCTTTCGGCATATGGGATCCCGTTCTGGACGCTTCATCCCTATTGTCTGGGATTTTCTTGTCCTTCTTAGGATCTCCCTTTTTCTTAGGTACATATGCAAGGTTTCAAGTGAAGTTGGAAGAATCGATGACATTTAGTTCATTCCTCAAAGCTCGAAATCTTGGTTCATCAAGGGCCTTCGTGAAGATATCGACCAGTTGATCCTTGGTGGATACATATGAGAGATCAATATCACCCTTCTCAACATGATCCTGAATAAAATAATGACGGATCTCAATGTGCTTCGTCTTGGAGTGAAGAACGGTGTTGTAGGCGATCTTGATAGCACTCTCATTGTCACAAAGAAGAGGCACCTTGTCAAAATGAATACCATAACCCTTCAAGGTTTTCCTCATCCAAAGCACTTGGGCACAACAGCTTGCCGCAGAGATATACTCGGCCTCGGTGGTGGAGAGAGAAATGCAGTTTTGCTTCTTTGAAGACAAACATACTAACGAGCGGCCAAGGAATTGGCAACCCCCGATGTGGACTTCCTATCCGTCTTCTCTCCCGCATAATCCGCATCCGAATACCCGATGAGCTGAAAACTTGAACCCTTGGGATACCAAAGACCAAAATTTAGGGTATGAACTAAATATCGAAAGATTCGTTTCACCGCTTCCAAATGACTTTGCCTCGGAGAGGCTTGAAACCTTGCACATTTACCTACACTATACATGATATCCAGTCTAGATGTACAAAGGTAGAGCAAAGAGCCAATCATGGAGCGGTATACCTTTTGATCTACCTCTTTACCGTTGGGGTCGGGTTTCAAGTCAGTGGTTGTGGACATGGGAGTCTTCATAGGCTTGACATCATGCATGTTGAATCTTTTGAGCATGTCTTGAGTGTATTTGGTTGTTTGATGAAAGTTCCTTCATGATATTGATTCACTTCAAAGCTAAGGAAAAATTCCAATTCTCCCATCATAGACATCTCAAACCTATCGGTCATAAGCTTGCAAAACTCTTCATTGAACAAAGTGTTAGTAGACCCAAAAATGATGTCATCCACATAGAGTTAGCATATGAATAAGTCACCTCCAACCGTCTTGGTAAAGAAGGCGGGATCGATTAAACCAACATTAAACCCACGATCCACTAGAAACTATTTAAGGTGCTCGTACCACGCACGTGGAGCTTGCTTAAGTCCATAGAGTGCCTTATCGAGTTTATGGACATAATCAGGGTGGTTGGCATCCTTGAAACCCGGAACATATACCAACTCGCTAATGTTACTATTTAGGAAAGCACTCTTAACATCCATTTGTTGCAACTTAAAATTATGATGAGATGCATAAGAAAGTAAGATGTGAATGGATTCAAGACGAGCTACGGGGGCAAATGTTTCACCGAAATCAACACCCTTCGACTTGAGAAAACCCTTGAGTCACCAATCTTGCCTTGTTTTGAATGATGATACCATATTTGTCTTGCTTGTTCTTGAACACCCATTTGGTGCCAATAACATTCTTGCAATCCTTGGGCCTTGGCACTAACTTCCACACTTTGTTGCGCTCGAAGTTATTGAGTTCATCATGCATGGCTTCAAGCCAGTCTTGATCTTCGAGAGCTTCATAAACCTTCTTGGGTTCAATGAAAGAGACAAAATCATGAGCCTTGCTAAAATCCGCCAATTGCTTCCTAGTGACAACCCTTCCACGAACTTCCCCAAGTATCTTGTCCTCCGTGTGACCCGCTCGTTCAAGATTCTCTATCCTTCTATTTGCTCTACGAGCTAGTATCTCCTCCAAAAATTCTTTGGATATTGCTTGAGAATCACCTTATTCATCGGAGACATGTCCATCTTCATATTGGCCTTGATCATTAGTGGGTGAAGGATCACCACTAGGTTGATCTCTCTCAACAATGATGGGACTTCGATCATGACTTTGATGAGAAGTTTGGACTTGATCATTATCTTGGCCTTGATTACTTGCTTGACCTTGATCATTAGCTTGAGGGCTTGGTGCATCTTGTTGGGTAGCTTGTGTATCAATGGGTGTAGTCAATGTCTCCACTTGAGTGGGGGCATAGTCCTTCTCCCTCCGTCATCCGGTAACCCTCAATGGGAATTATTTCACCAATCCCCATTCTTCTTATGACTATGGGAGGAATTGCATCTCCTACAACACCATGATCTATGCACCCCTCTTGGGAGTTGTTATCCTCATCAAACACCAAGTCTATAACTTCTTCAACTTGTCCGGTGGACTTGTTGTAGACTCTATAGGCGTGAGCATTTGCGGCATAGCCAACAAAAGTACCCTCATAAGATTTGGTCTCAAATTTTTACAAACGTTTAACTTTCTTGCGAATGAAGCACTTGTAACGAAAGAACTTGAAGTAAGATACGTCCGGTTTCTTGCCCGTGAGAATCTCATAGGGAGTCTTGTTCAAGATCTTGCGGAGATATAACCGGTTGGTAGCATGACAAGCGGTAGAGACAACTTCGGCCCAAAATTTATAAGGAGAACATAACTCCGCAATCATTGTCCTAGCCGCATCCATCAAAGTCCGGTTCTTCCTTTCCGCAACACCATTTTGTTGAGGGGTGTAGGGAGAGGAGTATTGGTGAGAAATGCCCTCTTCACTAAGAAACCCCTCAACGGTATAGTTCTTTAACTCTGTACCATTATCACTCCGAATGGCCAATATGGAAGCATTGTGTTGGTGCTCCACTAGAGTGATAAAATCGATGACTCTCTTTTGAGTTTCACTCTTCCTCTTGAAGAAATACACCCAACAATATCTTGAATAATCATCCACAGTCACCAAGCAGTACTTCTTTCCTCCGAGACTATCATAAGATAGTGGACCAAAGAGATCTAAGTGAATGAGCTCTAGAATTCTTGTGGTGGAGATATTAGTCTTGGTTGGGTGAAGTTCTCCATATTGCTTTATAAAGGCGCAAGAACTACACACACGATCTTTAGCAAACTTAGCTTTGGTTAGTCCTATAACATGATTGCCACTTTGAAGGTCATGCAACATTCTCATATTGGTGTGGGCTAACCGACAATTCCAAAGCCACCCCACATCAACTTTGGCCATTAGGCATGTCGCGGCACACGTGTCTCCCTTAGAGAACTCCACTACATACATGTCGTTCTAGACAAACCCAACAAAGGCTACTTTAAGAGTTGTTTCCCAAGTGACAATCACATTCTCTTTATTAAAGAAAGAGGTAAAACCACAATTTGCAAGTTGAAGAACGGACATCAAGTTATAACCAAGGGACTCAACAAGGAGAACATTCTCAATTGATACATCATTTGAGATAGCCACCTTGCCTCGTCCCAATACCTTAAGTTCGGAATTGTCACCAATAGTGACGCACTTGAGATGAGGTAATGGAGGTTCAATATTTCTCATTGTGTCATTGCTTCCGGTCATATGTTGGGATGCACCACTATCCACCGTCCATCTACCCGACCCGGAAGCACTTCCCTACAAGAGATCAATTTCTTGATTTAGGTACCCATCCTTCAATCGGTCCTCTTTTGTTAGTAACAAGGGTCTTAGGAACCCAAATAGTCCAATGATAATCATCACCATAAGAAGTACCAACGTATTTAGCATAAACATGACCATCTCTAGATTTCATACGAACATAAGAGGGGTTATATTTTCCGGCAAAGTCGTTGTGAGTGATGATCCCCCTAGATCGGTATCATCACCCACCACGGCGTTGGTATCCTTCTCCTTGGTCACCTCTCCATCTTTCACAAAGAGAACATTCCGAGAGGAAGAGGTGACATTCTTGGTTTTCTTCTTTGACTTGGCAAAGAAGCCAAGCCCTTCGTTTCCTTTCTTGGCTCCTTGAGAGCTTATGGCGTCATTGAGAATTTTCTCTCTTCCTACAACGTTAGTAGTAGTACAAGAGGTAGGCATGATAACAATACTATTAGAGGAGGAAGTCACTTGCTTATTAGATTGTTGAGCTAGAAGCTTATTTCGGGATATGGTGAGTTTGTCATGGATTTCTTTAAGAGACGTGAACTCCTTTTCTAGTTTTCCATGACGCTCAACAAGTTCCTCATGAGCTATTCCTAGCTTCAACTCTTCTTCTTCAAAGACTTTAAGTAAGGCAAGAGATTTTTCATTATCCTTCTTAAGTTTGGAAACACTAATAGCATAAAGTCTCTTCTAGACTAGATAGTCTCTCTTCAAGAGAGGCTCTCAAGGATCTCTCTTTCTCAAGAGATTCTACAAGCTCATTGTCATGATTCTCATGACCACCACCATAGCTTTCCAAGGTCGTGATGATCTCTTCCTTCTCATCTATGAGAGAGTTAGCATCATCAAGTTGCCTCAAGAGGGCCTTTACCTTTTCCTTGGTTTCGCCTTCAAGACTACCTAGCCAAGAGCTAAGATTCTTGATCTCCTCATCATCCACAATGTTTTCAACACAATCCAATAGTGAGCGAGAACTAGTAGCAATAGACTTGGAGGTGGAAGATATTACCGCGGTGGATTTTTCCATGAGACATGTAGGTCGGACCAATGCCTTATCATTGGGGCATTAAAATAGAGAGACCGATGAAGAGGAAGTCATAGCTATGGCGACATGGGCCACACCTACGAATTCATCTTCTCCTTCATCTCCGGAGTAGTATGTTTCCAATGTGGGGCCTTCTTGAACTTATAGAGCCCTTGGGACTCTTCTAGAGAGATTCTTGTTTTGTGGAGCTTTTTCTTGTCCTTGCGAACAAGCTTCCGTTCATTCTCTTCTCTTGTCTCAAAAGGACACTCATTGACGAAGTGATTTCCGCTTCCACAATTGAAGCATGTCCTTGGCCGCTCCCCCTTCTTCTTGTAGATCTTGTTTCTTGAAGATCTAGGAGCACCGGCCTTGTGAGCCTCCCATCTCTTCCAATAACCGTGCATGGCAAGAGCAATGCACTTGTGAGCACCCTTGTATGTATCTTCATCATCCTCATCGTCCTCATCCACTTCCTCTATCCGAGAAACCGCCTTAGACTTCAAGGAGAGATTGGGAGACTTTCCAACTCCTCTTGAGCGAGCAAGAGCATCATCCGCGCTATGTGAGATAGGGATATGGCTATGAACTCACTAAGAACACCAATGGAGTTTAGGGAGTTGTAGTCCGATCTTGTTCTAATGCTAGTGGAGAGGTTCTTCTCGAAAGGAGTTATGGCCTTGACAAACTTCCTCTTTATCTACTCATCGGAGATCTCTTCTTTTCCAAAGTCCCTCAATTGGTTGCCAAGAGTGACAACCCTTCTATATAGTTCTTCAGGACTTTCATCTTCAAGCATAATGAAGTTCTCGGACTTGTCAAGATCCACATCATACTTGGAGTATTGGATGCTAGCATTGCCTTGAAACAAGGTGTCAAGTTTATCCCAAGCCTCCTTGGTGGTCTTGATACCGCATATGTGTTCAAGATGTTCTCTTGGGAGAGCCTTCTAGATAGTGACAAGAGCGGTCTTGTTGAGTTGAAATTCCATGTCTTTTCTTGGAGTAAAGTTGTTTGCATTGTGAGGATGAAATCCATGGAGAATACTTCTCCACAAGGCGGTGCAAGAACCTGAAATATGAGACTCCATATTGAACTTCCAAGAAGAGAATTCGTTAGTGTTAAGCATGTGAGGAAGTCCAACATTTAGAATGTGTGGCATTGTGGCAATAGGATGAATAGTGTCATAATTGGGAGGTGGTGGTACTTTTGAGTTAGACCCCGAAACGTTAGCCGATTGAGACTTGGACCCTTCGGAGCTCCCACCGTTCTTAGCCTTTTTATCGGCTTTGCCTTGGCTTTCGCCTTGGCTAAAGCAATGTTAACTTCCATTTTGGCGATGTCCGGAATGGACTCATCATCCGAGCTAACATCATCGGCGGTGAGAGGTGGTTCCTTGGACTCCTTGGTTTTCCCCATCATGCCCTCCAACATTTTCTTTATGCTAGAAACCTCCGAGCCAACACTAGAGCTAACCTTGGACAATTTGGTTTCGAGGGTTCCAACTGTTTCTTGTAGGTTAGTTATAGTGTTGGCCATTTTGGCGATTTCCACACTAGAACCGTCGGGCTCATTTTCATTGACCATTATACTGTTAAGCGGTTAAGCCCTTAGCAAGAGCCGAGGCTCTGATACCAATTGAAAGTACACTATGGTCAACTAGAGGGGAGGGTGAATAGGTTGACTACCATTTTTCTTCTTTTCCTTTTAATTATGGCTAAGCAAGATAAAATGAGGTTCTCTAGATGTTCAACTAGGTGAGCAACCTAAGTGATACAAGATAAGATGCACAACAAAGTAAAACGAAAGGCAACAAGATAAACCACAAGTGTAAACAAGGAGACAAGGATATGTTTCCCGTAGTTCCTTCTCAAGAGAATTACGTCTACGTTGGAGAGGTGGGGAGCCACCTAGGCGCTCCTCAATATCACAATTGTGCACACCTTATTCTCCTTGAGCTTCTCCGATGAGGGAGATTCTCGTTTCCACTATGAGGTCGACTTGAAGGCGTTGACCAAACCTTTACATAAGGTTGAGGACACTCCACAAGATGGATGGAGGCTCTCAACGGATTCGAAGCTTCTTGCAACAAGGTGGAAGCTACAAGCACAAGATCTACTAAGGTTTCTAGGCCTCAAGTAGGATTCTATATCTACTAGGATGTGGTGGATGGATTTGAAATTCCTTTGGTGGAATCACGGATCTAGGTCTCCTCTAGCTCTCCATAAAGTTTCGGAGTGTTTGGGTGGTTGGAGAGGGAGATCTAGGAGGTTGAAGCTTCCATTAATGGCTAGGAGAGAGAATGGGAATAGCTTGGGCATTTATGAGGTAGGGGGAGGCTTTAAATACCCCTTCCCCCAAGTGGCCGTTGTGCAGTCTGCGCAGCACCGAGGCTCCGGTGGTCTTCTTATACGCGCACACGCGCAGCCCATTTTCTTCGAAATGGATCCTGCAGGGCAGAGGTTCCGGTGGATATGGCGGAGGTTCCGCCCACCGGAGGTCCACCGGAGGCTCCACTGCAGCCTCCGCTCTTATCACCCGAAGGGGGTTTTAGCGGAGGTCGCACCGGAGGCACCACCGGAGGCTAGCCCCACAGTGGGGCAGTGGAGCCAGCGGAGGCTCCGGTGGTTTCACCGGAGGCTCCGCCCACCGGAAGTGCACCGGAGTCTCCGCTGGAGCCTCCGCTCTTATGCACCCGAAGGTGTTTTTAGTGGAGGTTCCATCGGACTTTTCACCGGAGGCTAGCGCCAGGACGAGCTGGGAAACGCATGGGCGGAGGTTCCGGTGGTTTCACCGGAGCCTCCGCTGCATGCAAAAGTGGCCCCCCAGCTTTGTTTATTCGATCTCTTTCCATTCGAAACATTTCTGTAACCCATAGAGATTGTATACTTGATGAACCTGACATTTTCTTATATATATATATATTAAATAGGACCTGCAAGTATTCTCAAATAGACATTAGTCCAATATTTATGTTGTCATTAATTATCAAAACGGAAGATGATCTTTCAGGAAGGTCCCCATATTACCATCCACTACAAGGAGAGGTACAACTCTGAAAAACTTTGTTGCTCTTGATTCACCATATGTAATGAGTAAGCTTCTTACACTACCACATGCTACACAGAATGTTACTTCTGTTGAGTCTGAGAATGGTTATGATACTTTTGATGATGCTTCTACTGTGCTTGATGATACCGGTTCACTAGGTCCTTTCCTAGATGCTACAATTACTAGATCTAAACAAATTGAGAACACTGAAATTCCCGTGGAAAATGTTGGTACACCTTTTAGTTCACCTGAGTCTAGAGAAATTCCTAGCGATGATCTTGATGAAGCCTATATTTAACTTAATAATGACTTTATTGAAGAAGTTCAAGATACTACTAGTGCAAGTGCTCTTAAGAGTCTTCTTGCAAGACATGTTGTTAAATATAAATCTTCTACTAATGCTAGGTTTGCTACATCTCCCATATACATTAAAGATAAGGATTATGATTTCTCTCTTGATTTATCTTATATATCTATTGTTGAGAAGGAACCTTTTTGTGGGACCGAAAGTAAAAGTCCTATGGAACACATGAATGAACTTTCATCTTTGAGTAGTTTATTTTCTGAAGATATTAAGAAACACACTTACTTTGTTACTAAGATCTTCCCTTTCTCATTGAAAGATGAAGCTAAGACTTGGTTTAACAATTTGTCACCTAGATCTATTGATAGTCCTATGAATTTGGTTAATGATTTCTTTCAAAAATATTTTCCTGCTAGTTCTCAACATGCTGCTTTGGAGAATATCTTTAACTTTAAGCAAATTTAAGGAGAGAAAATGCGTGAATCTTGGTCAAGGTTTTTTTCTTTAATAAGAGCTAGCCCTAGAAATCCATTACGTAAAAATGAGATCTTAGATATATTTTATAATGGACTAACTATTGAATCTAGGACATAACTGGATAGTTGTGCTCGTTGTGTTTTCAGGAAAAGAACTCCATAAGAAGCTGAGGAATTACTGGCTAATATATCCAAAAATCATGATGATTGGACTATACCTTAGCCTACACCAACACCCAAGAAGAGAGGAATGATTGAATTAAATGATGAAGTGATGAGGTAAGCCAAGAAATATCTTAAAGATAGGGGTATCAAATCTGAAGATGTGAAGAATTTACAACCTATAGAAGAATTATGTAAACCAATTCCTCACCCATCCATAGTTGAGGTACACTCCCTCTAGTATTTTGATAATAAAGATATTCCCTATTCTAAACCACCTGATCAATGCTTAGATGAATTTGATAATTATGTTGTTAAGAAAGATAATTTTAATATGAGTATGCATAATCATCTAATGGAAAACTCTAGAGCTATTGATAATTTGCATTGTATTATTGAGAGAACCTCTAATGATGTTAAAATGCTTGTTAAACATTTTCATATGGTTCAAACTAAAATTGATCAACTTACTAAAGTGCAAAGAACTTTGATAGCTAATGCTTCTAGAGAAAAACATGTTTGTGAAATAATTGCTAGAAGTGGTATTTCTACTCAAGATCCCTTGTATCCTGAAGGACATCCTAAAAGAATTGAAAAATATTCTCAGCAACCTAAAAGCAATAGTTCTCCTTCTAAGAAAAGGAAGAAGAAACATAAAACTGTTGTATAATATCCTAAACATGGTAAATATCCTAATAGTATATCTATTTCTGAAGCTGAAACTAAAAGTGATGCTTCTGATAAAGAAGAAACTAAAGTTGAACCTGAAAAGCAAACTAAAACTGCAAAGTATACTAAGGAAGATTTCCGAGGTTCTCTTTCTTTACCAAAGTATACCAATGTCTTTTCCTAATAATAAACACAAATCAAAGGAAGAAGAACATTATAACAGGTTTTGTGAGTGGATGAAACCTTTGTTTTTGCAAATTCCTTTGACTAATGCTATTAAACTGCCTCCTTATTCGAAATACATGAAATACATTGTCTCTAACAAAAGGAAAATTCCTAATGAGGAAATTTCCACTATACTTGCTAATTACTCTTTAATTGATAAGGTTTCACAGAAGCTTGGAGGCCCTCGTATTCCTACTATTATTTGTTCCATTAAAAATAATTATGTTAGAACTGGTCTATGTGACTTGGGAGCAGGAGTTAGTGTTATGCATTTTTCTCTTTATAAGAGACTTTATTTGGAAAATTTGATACACACTGATATATACTTACAAATGGCTCATAAATCTACTACTATTCCTGTTGGTATATGTGAGAATGTTCCTGTTCAGGTGGCTAATAATTGTTTGATATTAACTGACTTTGTTGTGTTGGAAATGCCTGAAGATGATAATATGTCTATTATTCTTGGGAGACCTTTTCTTAACACTGCAGGGGCTATTATTGATTGCAACCAAGGGAAAGTCACTTTTAATGTCAATGATAAAGAGCATACAGTTTATTTTCCTAAGAAGATTGATAGAAGATATGGTCTAAATTCAATTGAAAATATTGAGACCATCAAGATTGGAGAATTCTATTGTCCTATTCCAATGCCACCAATAGAATATGGAATTATTGTGATTGGAACTATGTCTATCAAAGTTGAGGTAACATAATCATTTAGTGATATACAAAGTTTTGCTTCATAAAAAATATTTTGGTAACAAGACTTAATCAACCTTGTTAACAATGTGATTTGATATGAAGGAAACAATGTTTTCACTTTGGTTTCACCATACCTACCTTTGTTTTCAACATGCCCACCTTTTTTTTCACCATGCTACACATGTTTTCATAATCCATACCTTTGTTTTCACCATCTATACTTTTGTTTTCACAATGATTTCTTTTGTTTTCACCATGTTATGTTTGTTTTCACCACCCATAACTGTGTTTTCACTGGGTATTCACACATTAGAATGTATTAGAACCCTTGTAGAACTGTTTTTGGTTCTGTTTTCCATCGTTCCATAATTGTTTTCCAGGTTTATGATTAATTATTAAATTCTTAAAATACCTCGAAAATAAAGTTTCTCGAAAAATTCCAGAAAAATTATAATAAATTTTTACGCTAAAAATGAGACAAAGAGGCACCTCGAACACCCCAGGTGGACCCTCCATGCAGGCACACCACAGGGTAGCGCGAGCAGCCCCCTGGTGGCGCCAACACATGGTGTGGCCCCCTGGCCCTCCACTAGCTCTCCTCATTGCCAAACAGACCCCTCTCTCACCCAAACCTAAAAACATCCCTAGAACCTGAGTTCTTTCTGTTCTTCCTCGAGATTTTTCGATCTCCTTGCTCAGCCCATCTTTGTCGCTGAAATTTGGTGCATTTGCTCTCCGGTATGTGACTCCTACGATTATCCAAGTAGAATTTTGTTTAGTGGAGTATTTCTTGAGTATTTTGGTATTGTAGGTGACAACTTATGTGAGTTTGCATGCTTGTTTTGAGTTGAAATAATTTAGTTTTGATGCATGTTTAGCTCTCCTACAAGTCTCTATAGTAGTTTCTACCATATAGTTGCTTGTAATCAATTTTTGTGATGATTTTTGTTTAGAAATAGAGCATAATGTATACCAACTTGACCAACGTGAGTTGGAGTTGCATGTGTTCATGCCAGTACACCGAAAATAAAGAGTGTTTCCATCCATTTATCCATGCGAAGAATTTATGCATGTTGCGGGAATTTTGCAAGATTTCTAAACTCTTGTGGCTAATGCAGGATTGGAACATTTCATTGAGGATGAACCTACCCAATACATTAAACTAACTATGTCTGTGGTGCGATATTTCCGTTTCAACGGGTCCTCTTCTAACCCTATGGTTTATTACAAAATTTATAATAAAGCTACCAACTTGTCTTTCGATGATTTTTGTGCAGGTATTAAAGTGCCACAATGGGGATAACGTGGAAAGATAAGAGGGCATCCCAAGCCATTGATATGAAGAAATTTGCCAAGGTAGAATCTTCACGGGAGAAAGCGGTAAAATTCGAGACATTCAACTCCCATCTATTCGATATTTTGCCTATTTTATTGCCAAATGTGTGCTTTCTAGAAAAATTAGAAACAAGTTATCTGTGTATGATCTAGCTTTTATCTCAGCTGCTTTGAGGCATGATAGGTCTTATAATTTTTGTTCTTTAATTGCTTTCCGTCTCGCTGCTAACCACGAGAAGGGCGGAGTTTGTGGAGGTCTCTTTGCCTCTCGTTTACTAGCCTTGCATGGTTTGGAGCCGCATCCCTTAGACTTGCAGTTTCCCGTAGAGAGGCTTGATCTTAATTCCATGACACAACATAAATGTGTTTCCACCTATGCTAACTTGAACAATTTATCCTATGAAATATTTTTCTCCAAGAAAGCAAGGTGGAGAGTAACTAAATCTGATAGAGTAGTCAATTTGCTTACTCCTCTTTTCTTTAACCTTGATGTCAGGAAAGAATGGTCACTCTCAGAGTGAATTTGATACATACATTGAGGAGCATCCCCATCTTGTAGAGGATGCTGGAGAGGAGGACGAAAATCATTTCGTCCAACCCTCTGACACTACGAGGCTTCTATACCAGCATCCTGGTTATGATTATGCGCCTGCTGCCTCATCTTCTTCATGGGCGCCTGAGTACGACCACGCTAGGTACGACCCACCAGCATGGGGTTACTTTCCGCACCGGGATTGATCTCTACTTAGGCCAAAAGCCTAATCTTGGGGGAGGTATGCCGACATCACACTCATTTGCATATCATGTTTCTGTCGGTTCTTTGTATATCCAAGTTTTTAATTTGTTTTGCTTGTTTTTGTTTTCTTTCGCTTGTTTTTGTTTCTTTCGCTTCTTTTTGCTTCTTTCGTTTCTTTTTTTAATTATTTTGCTCTTGCTTTCCAAAACACAAAAAGACCAAAAATATTTCCGTTCTTTCTATTTATTTGTTTCTTTAGTCTCTTTCATTGGTTTGCTTTGCTTTCTATTTCGGTTTAATATTCAAAAACCCCAAAAGAATTTTCTTTGTTTGCTTGTTTTCCTTCCGTTCTTGTTTTAAATTCGAAAACCCAAAAATATTTGTTCTTCTTCTTTGGTTTTGTAAAGATGCTTCAGAGTTGATTGGTCTTCCGTGTATCCATTGGAGCTTGGTTATCATTTTATATCATTCGATCCACACAAGTGAAGAGCAATAATGACGAGTTACAACAATTCAAGTTGTGGTGAGAGGCTGGTATGAACTCTATTTATTTTCATTTTTGTACATATACTCATCCATGTGGACATGCTTAATTTTTTCGTGTAAGATGTATGCTATTTAATGGATTCTTAGTAGTTCGTTCTCTCTCATGTTTAGTTCCAACTTACTAATATTAGATAGCATGTCGTATAAATGTTTCCTCGCATTGTTTTATTCATAGAAGGGTATGACATTGTGGTATCTCCCTCTGAATGTTTCGCTTGAATCGACTTGGCACATGCTCACGCAAGCATAAGACTGAAAACAAAAATTCAGTTAAGCCTCGATGATTTATTTTGCCTTAGAGTATTTGTATCATTTTTATGCCTCCGTTAATTTTATTGTCACATGCATCATTATGATAGTTATTTCTCTCTTGATTGTTGCTCCCAATCTATTGCTAGCCTTCACCTGTACTGAGTATGAGCTCCACTCGTGCATCCAACTCCCAAAAACCAAAGTTTGCCAAATGTGTCCACCATACCAACCTATATGTGGTATTTCACTGCCACTCTAACTAAATTTCCATGTGCTACCTTTAAAACTTTGAAAATATTTCTCAATTTGTGACACTGTTTTAGTTCATGAAGAAGTAGTAGTTGGGTTTGTTGTCTTCCATGCTATTTAGGTACCCTGACTTGCATGCTTCATCTTCTCATCATTAATTTTTCAAAGAGCTAGTTAGACCATTATAACATCAAAAAACTAAACAACTAAATAGGCACTCCTCCATGGTATGAGATTGTTGGCAGGCACCCGAGGATTCGGTTAGCTATGGTTCACGAAAGAAAGGTGGGGAGGAGTGTCATACTATATAAAGATCATGCTATAAATTCGCAATAAATATTCGGAACCGCTCTCATCTTGTTTAGTATGGAAGATAACAATGACTTTATTACCATTTGTTGACATGAACAACCACCTCCCAAAATCATTTTACTTCTGTTTATAAAATAAAAAGCTCTAGCACATGTCAATCCCCGCTTCCCTCTGCGAAGGGCCCTTTCTTTTAGTTTTATGTTGATTCTTCACCTTCTTACTTTACGCACTTTCTTGAGAGCATAACTGTCATTCTTACTGTAATGTGCTTGTGCCAGGATACGGTTAATTGTGGTATAACTTTGATGCTTTTATCTTTGATATCTCTACTTCTAGTCTTCACTTGAACTTCATAGGTGCCCAGGTATTTATGTTTTTCTCCATTATTAAGGGCAAGAGAGTGCACTTTATCATACCCTATTATGAACATTGCAATACTGTAAATTGATGTATTTCATGTTGCGTTTATTAGTGTGTTGGAATCTCTTCATGGTTTGCACAACTATTAGGTGACTTTATTTTGCATACTTCTTATTCCGAATTGCCTAAGCACTTGATCATATAGTGAGAATATTTATATCATATGAAACAAATGTGTTTGTAAACGTTCTTTTATCGCACTCAGTTGTTAACTGAATTGCTTGAGAACATGCAAAAAGCCAAGCTTGGGGGGAGTTGATACGCCCAAAACGTATCTCCTTTTCCGAACACTTTTGCCTTCTAAACTTGTGAGTTTTGGATGCAACTAACACGGACTAACGTTGTTTTCAGCAGAATTACCTTGGTGTCTTGTTTTTGTGCAGAAAAATCAACTTTTAAGAAATTTCCCGGAAAAGATCCCAAAGACCTTATTCACCCGGAGCTAGAAGGAGACCCGGAGGGGGCAAGGAGGGGCCCACACCACCCATGGGTGCCGCCCTAGGCCGCGCCGCCTGGTGGCGTGTCTTCCCTAGGCACCCCCTCTGGCTCCCCTTTCGACTACATAAGCCATATAACCCTAAATCATCAGGGGGTTCGTCATATTCCAGAGACACACACCCGAGCGCCGCCACCGCCTCGAAACCCAATTCGGGGATCAGAAGTTCCTGTTCTGGCACCGTGCCGGGATGGGGATTCGAAGGAAATGATCGCCATAGTCACCGCCACCACTTCTCCATCAACCATCCATGATTCCCCAATCCATGTGTGAGTAATCCCCGCTGTAGGATGAGAGGGATGGAAGGGATTGGATGATATCGTTCATGTAATAATGCCAGATTGTTAGGGCGTAATGCCTAGTATCTGTTGTTAGTGCTATATACCGTTGTTGCAACTTGTTATTCTTAATGCTTGTCACTAGGGACCAAGTGTCATGATCTCAGATCTGAACATGTTATTGTTTCATGAGTATAATTATGAACTTGATCATATCTGCAAGTTGTTTAAACACATAGTTGTCCGGAACCCGAGGCCCCAAAGTGAAAGAAATTGGGATAACCGGAGGGGATGGCTGCGATGTGAGGATTACATGTGTTCACAGAGTGTAAATGCTTTGCTCCGGTGCTTTATTAAAAGGAGCACCTTAATTACCAGTAGTTTCCCTTGAGGCCCCGCTGCAAACGGGCTGGTAGGACAAAAGATGTTGTGCAAGTTTCTCATTGTGAGCACGTATGACTAAATTGGAACACATGCCTATGGTTTGCCTAGAACTTGGATTCTTTATTATTATCTATTTGCAATGACCATGTTATTATTATCATATGAACTATCTTATCCATGCAAGGCACGTTCATCCATTCCCTATGCCTACGGTACTTTAATCCTTCCGTTTTCCACAATTTCTACTGCTGTTACTATTTTACTCCAGCTATTATTTTACTACGGCTGTTGTTATAAAACTGTTACCACTGATAAATTGTTACGAGCAAGTCTACTTTCAGGTGCATCTGAATTGACAACTAATCTATTAAGGCTTATAAATATTATTTGGCTCCCCTTGTGTCGAATCAATAAATTTGGGTTTTACTTCCTTCGAAGACTGTTGCGATCCCCTATACTTGTGGGTCATCAGTCAACTCAATTGCGTCACTATTGGTGATAACTCCGAGCTAAAGGTACTGGGACGAGGCAAGGTAGCCATCTCAAATGATTGATCAATTGAGAATGTTCTCCTTGTTGAGTCCCTTGGTTACAATCTCATGTCGGTCCTTCAACTTGCAAATTGTGGTTTTACCTCTTTCTTTAATAAGGAGAATGTGATTGTCACTTGGGAAACAACTCTTAAAGTAGCCTTTGTGTGGCAGGTCAAGAACGACATGTATGTAGTGGACTTATCTAAAGGAGACACATGTGCCGCGACATGCCTAATGGCTAAAGTTGATGTGGGTTGGCTATGGCATCGCCGGTTAGCCCACACCAATATGAGGACATTGCATGACCTCCAAAGTGGCAATCATGTTCTAGGACTAACGAATGCTAAGTTTGCCAAAGATCGTGTGTGTATCTCTTGCATGCTTGGAAAGCAACATGGAGAATCTCACCCTATTAAGACCATCATCACCACTTCAAGAGTTCTTGAGCTTATTCATTTGGACCTTTTTGGTTCATTATCTTATGATAGTCTTGGAGGAAAGAAGTATTGCTTGGTGATTGTGGATGATTATTCAAGATATTGTTGGGTGTATTTCTTCAAGAAGAAGAGTGAGACTCAAAAGAGAGTCATCGAGTTCATCACGTCGGTGGAGTGCCAACATAATGCAAGCATCATGGCAATCCGGAGTGATAATGGCTCCGAATTCAAGAACTACACCGTGGAGGGATTTCTTAGCGAAGAAGGGATCGCTCATTAATACTGCACTACCTATACCCCTCAATAAAATGGTGTGACAGAGAGGAAGAACCGGACACTAATGGATGCGGCAAGGACCATGATTGCGGAGTTCTCTTCTCCATACAATTTTTGGGCCAAGGCCGTCTCCACCGCTTGTCATGCTAGCAACCGGTTGTATCTCCACAAGAACTTGAACAAGACTCCCTATGAGATTCTCACGGGCAAGAATCCGGATGTATCATAATTCAAGGTATTTGGGTGCAAATGCTTCATTTGCAAGAAAGGTAAACACTTGTCAAAATTCGAGACCAAATCTTATGAGGGTATCTTTGTTGGTTATGCCACAAACGCTTACGCCTATAGAGTCTACAAAAAGTCCACCAGACAAGTTGAAGAGGCTATAGACATGGTGTTTGATGAGGATAATGGGTCCCAAGGGGGCCGTATAGATCATGGTGTTGTAGGAGATGCAATTCCTCCCATCGTCATAAGAAGAACGGAGATTAGTGAAATAATCCCCATCGAGGGTTACCAGATGACGGAGGGAGAAGGACTAAGCTCTACTCAAGTGGAGCCATTGACTACACCCATTGATACACAAGCTACCAAACAAGATGCATCAAGCCCCTCAAGCTAATGACCAAGGCCAAGCTAATGACCAAGGCCATGCTATCAATCAAGGGCAAGCTAATGATCAAGGCCAAGCTAACAATGAAGGACAAGAACAAGATTCTCATGTTGTCGAGAGAGCTCAACCAAGAAGTGATCCATCTCCCATTGATGAACAAGGCCAAGATCAAGATGGACATGACTCTGATGATCAAGGTGATTCTCAAGCCATATTCAAGGAGACTTTGGAGGAGATGCTAGCACGTAGAGAAAAGAGAAGGCTAAAAAAATCTTGAGCGTGCCGTCCATACGGAGGACATGATCCTTGGAGTAGTTCGAGGAAGGGTTGTCACAAGGAGGCAATTGCCGGATTTTAGCAAGGCACATGCTTTTGTCTCTTTCATTGAGCTCAATAAAGTCTATGAAGATCTTGAAGATCAAGATTGTCTTGAGGCTTGATACGTCCAAAACGTATCTCCTTTTTCGAACACTTCTCATATTGTTTCCCTCTAAACTTGTGAGTTTTGTATACCACTAACACGGACTAACGTTGTTTTCAGCAGAATTACCTTGATGTCTCATTTTTGTGCAAAAAAATCAACTTCCGAAAAATTTCCCAGAAAAGACCCCATTGAGCTTATATCACCAGAGGACCCCGAGAGCTAGAAGGACACCTCGAGGGGCCCCGGGAGGGGCCCAGACCACCCCTGGGTGCGCCCCCTAGGCCGCGCCGCCAGGTGGTGTGGGGGCCACCTCCATCCCCTCGGGCTCCCCTTTGGACTACATATGGCTCGTAAACCTAAAACGCGAGGGGGTTCGTCATATTCCAGAGAAACACAACAGAGCGCCGCTACCACCTCGAAACTCAATTCGGGGATCAGAAGTTCCTGTTCTGGCACCCTGCCAGGACGGGGATTCGAAGGAGATCATCGCCATCGACACCACCAATCCTTCTCCATCAACCATCCATGATTCCCCCGTGAATGTGTGGGTAAACCCCGCTATAGGCTGAGAGGGATGGAAGGGATTGGATGAGATTGATCATGTAATAATGCCACATTGTTAGGGCATAGTGCCTAGTATCCATTGTTAGTGTTTTCTACCGTTGTTGCAACTTGTTATGCTTAATTATCATCACAAGGGCCCGGGTGTCATGATTTCAGATCTGAACATGTTATTGTTTCATGAGTATAATTATGTTTCTTGATCATATCTGCAAGTTGTTTACACATATTGTTGTCCGGAACCCGAGGCCCCAAAGTGACAGAAATTGGGACAACCGGAGGGGATGGTTGTGATGTGAGGATCACATGTGTTCACGAAGTGTTAATGCTTTGCTCCGGTGCTTTATTAAAAGGAGAACCTTAATTAGCAGTAGTTTCCCTAGAGGCCCCGCTGCCACGGGCTAGTAGGACAAAAGATGTTGTGCAAGTTTCTCATTGCGAGCACGTATGACTATATTGGAACACATGCCTATGGTTTGCCTAGAACTTGGATGCTTTATTATTATTATCTCCAATGCCCATGTTATTATTATTACTTGACCCTTATTATCCATGCAAAACCCGTTCATCCATTCCCTCTATGCCTACGGTACTCCCATCATGCTGTTTTCCGTGATTGCTACTGCTGTTACTATTTTATTACTGTTGTTATTTTATTACTACTGCTGCTATAAAACTGTTACCACTGATAAATTGTTGCGAGCAAGTCTAATTTCAGGTGCAGATGAATTGACAACTCAGTTGTTAAGGCTTATAAATATTCTTTGGCTCCCCTTGTGTTGAATCAATAAATTTGGGTTTTACTTCCCTCGAAGACTGTTGCGATCCCCTATACTTGTGGGTCATCAAGACTATTTTCTCGCGCCGTTACCGGGAGCATAGCTTTATTTATTATCTCACTTGAACGTGATATTGTTCGCTGCAAGCCTTTCATCATGGAAAAAACTCGTAAGGGAAAAGTGCCTATATTACCATCCACTACAAGGAGAGGTACAACTCTGAACACCTCTGTTGCTCTTGATTCACCATCTGTTATGAGTAAGCTTCTTACACCACCACATGCTACACACCGTTACTTATGCTGAGTCTGAAAATGCTTCTGATACTTTTGATGATGCTTCTACTGGGCTTCATGCTACTGGTTCTCTAGGTCCTTTCCTAGATGCTACTATTGCTAAATCCAAACAAATTGATAATGCTGAAATTCCTGTTGAAAATATTGGTACAGTTGTTAATTCACCTGAGTTTATTGATGATCTTGATGAAACCTATATTGAACTTAATGATGATTTTATTAAAGAAGCTCAAGCTACTACTGGTGCAAGTTCTCTTAAGAGTCTTCTTGCAAGACATGTTGTTAAATATAAATCTTCTCTAGATGCCAAGTTTGCCACATCTCCCATACACATTAGAGACAAGGATTATGATTTCTCTCTAGACCTATCTTATATATCTATTGTTGAGAAGGAAAATTTTTTGGAACTGAAATTAAAAGTTCTATGGAACACATTAATGAGCTTTCATCTCTGAGTAGTTTATTTTCTGATGATACTAAGCTGCGTACTTATTTTGTTACCAATATTTTCCCTTTCTCATTAAAACATGAAGCTAAAACTTGGTTTAACAATCTGTCACCTGGATCTATTACTAGTCCTACGAATTTGGTTAATGATTTCTTTCAAAAATATTTTCCTTCTAGTGCTCAACATGCTGTTGTGCAAGATATCTTTAACTTTGAGCAAATTGAAGGAGAGAAATTTCCTGAATCTTGGAAAAGGTTTTGTTCTTTAATAAGAGCTTGCCCTGGCTATCCTTTACCCAAAAATGAGCTCCTAGATATATTTTATAATGGACTAACTGTTGAATCTAGGACATACCTGGATAGTTGTGTTGGTTGTGTTTTCACGAAAAGAACTCCAGAAGAAGCTGAGGAATTAATGGCTAAAATAGCCAAAAATAATGATGATTGGAATATACGAGAGCCACCACCAATACCAACTCCCAAGAAGAGAGGGGTGATTGAATTAAATGATGAAGTGATGAAGGAGGCCAAAAAATCTCTTAAAGAGAGGGGTATTAAATCCGAAGATGTGAAGAATTTACCTTCTATAGAAGAATTATGTAAGCCTATTCCTCATCCATCAACAGTTGAGGTACACTCTCTCCAATACTTTGATAATAGAGATATTCCCTACTCTAAACCACCTGATAAATGCTTAGATGAATTTGATAATTATGTTGTTAAGCAAGATAATTTTAATATGAGAGTGCAAAATCACCTTATGGAAAACTCTAGAGCTATTGATAATTTGCATGGTATTATTGAGAGAACCTCTAATGATGTTAAAATGATCGTTAAACATATTCATATGGTTCAAACTTAAATTGATCAACTTACTAAAGTGCAAAAACATATGCTAGCTAATGCTTCTAAAGAGAAACATGTTTGTGAAATAATTACTAGAAGTGGTATTTCTACTCATGATCCCTTGTATCCTGAAGGACATCCTAAAAGAATTGAACAAGATTCTCAGCAACCTAAAAACAGTAGTTCTCCTTCTAAGAAAAAGAAGAGGAGACAAAAAAAAACTGTTGTAGAATCTCCCGAACCTGCTAACGGTTCTAATAGTATATCTATTTCTGATGCTGAAACTAAAAGTGGTAATGAAAAAAGTGGTGCTTCTGATAAAGAAGAAACTGTAGCTGAACCTGAAAAGCAAACTAAAACTGTGAAGTATAATAAGGAGGATTTCATTGCCAATAAACTTGGTAAAGAAATAGAGCCTTGGGTACAAAAAGCAATGCCTTTTCCTAATAAGAAACACAAATCAAAGGAAGAAGAACATTATAACAAATTATGTGAGTGGATGAAACCTTTGTTTTTGCAAATTTCTTTGACTGATGCTATTAAACTGCCTCCTTATACAAAATATATGAATTATATTGTCTCAAACAAAAGGAAAATTCCTAATGAGGAAATTTCCACTATGCTTGCTAATTACTCTTTTGATGGTAAGGTTCCAAACAAGCTTGGAGACCCTGGTATTCCTACTATTCCTTGTTCCATTAAAAACAATTATGTTAGAACTGCTTTATGTGATTCGGGAGCTGGAGTTAGTGTTATGCCTTTCTCTCTTTATCAAAGACCATGTCTTGAAAAATTGATACACACTGTATATCTTTGTTGATGGATGATAAATCTACTACTATTCTTGTTGGTATATGTGACAATGTTCCTGTTCAAGTTGCTACTAGTTGTTTGATATTAACTAACTTTGTTGTGTTGGAAATGCCCGAAGATGATAATATGTCTATTATTCTTGGGAGACCTTTTCTTAACACTGCACGGGCTGTTATTGATTGCAACCAAGGAAAAGTAACTTTTAATGTTAATGATAAAGTACATACTCTTTATTTTCCCAATAAGATTTATAGAAGATATGGTTTAAATTCAATTGAATATATTGAGACCATCAAGATTGGAGAATTTTATTGTCCCATTCCAGTGCCACCAAAAGAATATGAAATTATTATGATTGGGACTATGTCTATCAAGGTTGAGGTAACATAATTATTTAGTGTTAAGCAAATTTTTGCTTCATATAAGATTATTCTGGTAACAAGACTTGATCAACCTTGTTAACAAAGTGATTTTGAATGAAGAGGACAATGTTTTTACCTTCCACATTATGTTTTTCCGGTTGTTATTTCTGTTATCACCTTGCCATTTTAGTATAATCATGTTTCCATCATTCATACCTTTGTTTTCACCATCAATACTTTTGTTTTCATAGTGATTTCTTTTGTTTACACCATGTTATGTTTATTTTCACCACCCATAACTTTGTTTTCACCACTTCCATCTATGTTTTCACTGGGTATCTAGACATTAGAATGTTTTAGAACCTCTGTAGTTCTGGTTTTGGTTTTGTTTTCCACCTTTCCATAATTTTTTATAGGTTTATAATTAATTATTAAATTATGAAAACCCTTAAAAATAAAGTTTCTCGAAAAATTCCAGAAAAAATATAATAAATTTTTACATTAAAAATGAGGCAGAGAGCCACCTGGGAGACCCCAGGAGGACCCACCAGTCAGGCACACCATAGGCTAGCGCGGCCTTCCCCTGGTGGCGCCTGGGTATGGTGTGGGCCCCCTGGCCCTCCACTTACTCTCTCACCTCGCAAACTCAAAACATTTCCTGAAACCCGTGTTCTTGCTGTTCTTCCTCGGGATTTTTAGATCTCTTTGCTCAACCCATCATTTATGCTCAAATTTGGTGCATTTGCTCTCCGGTATGTGACTCCTCCGATTATCCAAGTAGGATTTTGTTTGGTGGAGTATTTCTTGAGTATTTTGGTACTGTAGGTGACAACTTATGTGAGTTTGCATGCTTTATTTAAGTTGAAATAATATAGTTTTGATGCATGTTTAGCTCTCCTATAAGTCTCTATGGTAGCTTCCACTTTATAGTTGCTTAAAATCAAATTTTGTGATGATTGATGAAAAAAATTGAGAGATGGACAACCATAACTTTGGAGAAATATTTAGGAGTGATGGTCCTATAAGAACAAGGCCCTCACATTCATCCACCTTAGTGAGGCCATCTTATAACAAAGACCTTTTTGCACCGAACATCGATGACGCGGGAGGTGATGGAATTGCTAATCCTTCTAGGTTCCCATGTTTTACATATTTGAGAAGTGCGGGTCTAATGGATGACTTCTTGATGCTTGTTGAAAGAGTTGGTTTGACTAGCTACATGATGGATGAAAGTCTCCAGTATGCTACTCTCACAAAAACTTTTATTGAGAGCTTTAAATTTCAAAACTCACAATATGAACCCACTGTTGCTTTTAAGTTATATGTTAGTTATTTTTCTTTGCCCTTGGAAACTTTTTGTAACATTATAGGTCAATGCGTCCGAGACAGCGTGCAAGATTCCGGAGAGACCCGCTGATCTCATGGTGCTATATCGAGAAATCACCAATGATGATGGCCGCTCACCCCAGCGTGGGAAGATAAGAAACACCCAACTTCCTGCTCTCAAATATTTCGCTTATTATCTTGCTACTAGTATCCTTGGTAGGGAGAACACTCGCAACATTTCTAGCTATCACCTTGCTTTTATTCATGCTGCACTTAACCGTAGCAAGAAGTCTTCATTGCTACACGTATAGCAGCTTCTCTAGATTTTTCTGTTGCTCCTGATGATGAATTAATTGCTCCTTATAGACTTAACCTTGCTGCGATGAAGACTCATCATTTTATCACTGCTAATTCTATTGCTGATCATTTAGTACATAGAGTGTTATTTATTGACGGAGATGAGAAGGAAGTTGTTTTGCCGCAGCCTGCTTTGTTCAAAGTTGATAGGGCACCATGGTCGCGCTCCAAGTGGGAGATAGATGAGCATCTGAGCTTGACGGGGTTCCACAGACAATAGGAGAGGCGGGATGCGCCTCCCGAGGATTACACCACACAGTACGCCGAGGCGTCCTTGAGCACATATCAGGAGGAAGGCTCCTCCTCGACATACTACGTGGGCGCCACCTCATGGTCCCCTTGGGGATGATCTCCACTTAGGCCAAAATCCTAAGCTTTGGGGAGGTACACTGACATCACACTCATCTTTATATATTATCTTATGTCGGTTCTTTGTATATTCATATTTTCGTTTCTTTCGTTTTTTTTGGTTTTCTTTCGCTTCTTCCGCTTCTTTTTGTTTTTATTGTTTTGCTCCTGCTTTCCAAAACACAAAAAGACCAAAAATATTTCTGTTGTTTCTCTTTATTTGCTTCTTTAGTTTCTTTTGTTGGTTTGCTTTACTTTCTCGTTTCGGTTTAGTTTTCAAAAATCCAAAAATATTTTGCTTTATTTGCTTGTTTCTTCTCTTCTTGTTTTAAATTCAAAAACCCAAAAATACTTGTTGTTCTTCTTTGGTTTTGTAAAGTTATTGCAGAGTTCACATGACTTATGTGTCTCCGTTGGATCTTGCTTATCATTCTATATATTCAATCCACACGAGTGAAGAGCAGTAATGATGATTTACGACAGTCCAAGTTGTGGTGAGAGGCTGGTATGAACTCTATTTGTTTTATTTTTGTACATATACTCATCCATGTGAACATTCTTAGTTTGTTCATGTAAGGTATATGTTATTTAATTGATGCTTAGTAGTTCATGATATCTCGTGTTTAGTTCCAACTTATTAATATAAGATAGCATGTCGTATAGATTTTGCTTGCATTGTTTTATTCATAGAAGGGTATGACATTGTGGTATCTCCCTCTGATTGTTTCGCTTGAATCGACTTGGCACATGCTCATGACTGAAAACAAAAATTCAATGAAGATTTGATGATTTATTTTGCCTCAAAGTATTTGTATCACTTTTATGCCCCTGTTAATTTTGTTTTGTCGCAAGCATTATTATGACAGTTGTTGCTCTCTTGATTGTCGCTCCCCGTCTATTGCTAGCCTTCACCTGTACTGAGTATGAGCTCTACTCGTTCATCCTACTCCCAAAAACCAAAGTTATCCAAATATGCCCACCATACCTACCTATATATGTGGTATTTGACCGCCATTCCAAGTAAATTTCTCATGTGCTACCTTTAAAACCTTCGAAAATTTATTCCTGTTTTGTGCCCCTGTTTTAGCTCATGAGGACGTAAATAGAGAATCTTTATCTCACTTGTTGATTGGATTTCACACCATGGACTAGTGGCTTCATCCTCTTATCCAAATGATAGAAGAGCCGACAGCGGGGCGCCCAGCCCCAAATTAATACAAAAAATTCTCTTCACCATTTTTGCCCCTAATTTATCAGTCAACGCATAATTGTGTAAACAAAAGAGAAAGAGGGATGACCTTCTACACCAGTTGCGTCCTTCAATGGGATCTGCTCTTGTGAAGTCTAGTTGTCTAGTGACGTAATGTATTTTCTGTTTACCATTCGTTGACATAAGCATACACCTCTCTAAAAAAATGTTTTCAATACCTCTATTTAATAAAATAAAAAGCTCTAGCACATGAGTTAATCCCTGCTTCCCTCTGCGAAGGCCTTTCTTTTACTTTTATGTTGAGTCTTCACCTTCTCACTTTATGCACCTTCTTGAGAGCATGGTTTTCATTCTTAGTTTAATGTGCTTGTCCCAGAACACGGTTAATTATGGTATAACTTTGAGAATTGTATCTTTGATATCTTTATTTCTAGTCTTTATTTGAACTTCAGAGGTGCTCTAGCATTTATGTTTTGCTCCATTATTAAGGGAAAGCGAGTACACTTTATCATACCCTATTATGAGCATTGAAATCATGCAGATTGATATACTTCATGTTGTACATTATTAGTTTTTTGGCATATTTTCATGGCTTGCATAACTGCTAGGTGACTTTTATCTTGCATACATCTTATTATGAATTGCTCAACACTTGATCATATAGTGAGTATACTTACATCATATGAAACAAATGTGTTCGTAAAAGTCTTGTATCGCATTCAGTTGTCACTGAATTACTTGAGGAAAAGCAAGAAGCTAAGATTGGGGGGGAGTTGATACGTCCAAAATGTATCTCCTTTTCCAAACACTTTTCTTATTGTTTTCCTCTAAAAGTGTTGTATCCCATTCAGTTGTCACTGAATTACTTGAGGAAAAGCAAGAAGCTAAGCTTGGGGGGGGGGGAGTTGATACGTCCAAAACGTATCTCCTTTTCCAAACAGTTTTGGATACCACTAACACAGACTAACGCTGTTTTCAGCAGAATTACCTTGGTGTCTCGTTTTTGTGAAGAAAAATCAACTTTCGGGAAATTGCCCAGAAAAGACCCCATTGAGCTTATATCGCGAGAGGACCCCGGGAGCCAGAAGGACACCTGGAGGGGCCCCAGTGATGTAGCCCACCCAACTCCACCAAGTGCATCGATGACTAGATCACGCGCAAAGGCCATTCAGGATAAGGTGAACTCGCTCCTCTCGCTCCATACTTTCGGTCATGTGGCGGATGGTGCGCTACCTCATGGTTCCACACTTTGCGTGCTCAGGTTAAAACCCACCACGGAGGCCCGGAAAGCACCCAAGACGATGCGCGAGAAGGAATCGAGAAGGGCGGAGAAGACGACATCGAATTCGGAGTCCCGGCGGAGAAGATAGCGGGAAAGGAACCCCCCCCCCCCGGCCTTAGAACCCGGCCAGGCCGGCCTCCTCCCACTCCAGGACGGGCACCCAACAGAGGGGGCCGGCCTCCACCCCGGCCTCGGGCCGTCCACCTCCCTCCTCAGGCCGGACCCCCTCCCGAGAGGGCCGGCCCCTCCAGGCCGGCCGCCCCCGCTCCCACCTCGGCCTCGGGCCGGTCGCCCCGCCAGCCCCACGCCGGCCCCTCCCAGGCCGGCGCGCCTCACCCACCACGGCTCCAGGCCGGCCCCAGGCCGGCGTGCGCCTGGGGCGCCCCTCTGCCTCCACCCCGGCCCCATGGCCGGCCAGGCCGGGCTCCCAGGCCGGCGTGGGCCAAAATACACGCAAATGACCCGTTTTTGACCCCGTTTTCACCTGCTTCGACCCCCGGCTATATAAGGACGACCCCGAGCTAGATCTAGGGTTTTAGAGTTGAATTTAGAACATTTGGAGCTCAGCTCTCTTGTATCCCTCTTTGAGGAACTACTCCTATGGTGTGTACCTAGGAACGTATCAAGGCTACTCCTCCGACTTCGTCGAGGATCGTATCAAGGCACATCCCAACTACTTGTCCTCTCCCTTTCGGGTTTCAGTCAAGAGTTGTCCAATCTTCCTCTCGTTCATCCTTGAGGTTCTATTGGCATAGTGGTACCGGCTACGGGTGTGAGACGGTTTGTATCAAGGTGAGTTCAGTTGGATCGATTGTTCCGTAGGCGGCCCTCGGGGCTTAGTTGACGGGAGGTTGGATCTTTCGGTTCTTGCGATTTATCCCGATTTTTGTGTTTCCCGGCGATTCCCCCACGTTCCCCCTAGATTCCCCATCTCGTGTTCTTCGTGTTCTTCGTGCTCCTCTTTCGTTCTACGTCGATTCGTGAAGATCGGGCCAATCTAGGATTCCAACTCCATATCACCCAGGAGGGGCCCAGACCACCCCTGGGCGTGCCCCCCTAGGCCGTGCCGCCAGGTGGTGTGGGGTCCACCTCCACCCCCTCGGGCTCCGCTTTAGAATACATATGCCCCGTAAACATAAAACGCGAGGGGTTTTGTCATATCCAGAGACTATATTCGAGGATCAGAAGTTCCTGTTCTGGCACCTTGCCGGGACGGGGATTCGAAGGAGATCATCGCCATTGACACCGCCACTCCTTATCCATCAACCATCCATGATTCCCCCGTCCACGTGTGAGTAAACCACGCTGTAGGCTGAAAGAGGTGGAAGGGATTGGATGAGATTGATCATGTAATAATCCAGATTGTTAGGGCATAGTGCCTAGTATCCATTGTTAGTGTTTTCTACCGTTGTTGCAACTTGTTATGCTTAATGCTTGTCACTAGGGCCCGAGTGCCATGATTTCATATTTGAACTTGTTATTGTTTCATGAGTATAATTATGTTTCTTGATCATACCTGCAAGTTGTTTACACATATTGTTGTCTGGAACCCGAGGCCCCAAAGTGACAGAAATTGGGACAACCGGAGGGGATGGCTGTGATGTGAGGATCACATGTTTTCATGGAGTTTTAATGCTTTTCTCGGGTGCTTTATTAAAAGGAGCACCTTAATTACCAGTAGTTTCCCTGGAGGCCCCGCTGCCACTGGCTGGTAGGATAAAAGATGTTGTGCAAGTTTCTCATTGCGAGCACGTATGACTATATTGGAACACATGCCTATGGTTTGCATGGAACTTGGATGCTTTATTATTATTATCTGCAATGACCACGTTATTATGATTACATGACCTTTGTTATCCATGCAACACCCGTTCATCCATTCCCTCTATACCTACGGTACTCCCATCCTGCTGTTTTCCGCGATTGTTACTGATGTTACTATTTTATTCCTGTTGTTATTTTATTACCTCTGCTACTATTAAACTGTTACCACTAATAAATTATTGTGAGCAAGTCTACTTTCAGGTGCAGCTGAATTGACAACTCAGTTGTTAAGGCCTATAAATATTCTTTGGCTCCCCTTGTGTCAAATCAATAAATTTGGGTTTTACTTCCCTCGAAGACTGTTGCGATCCCCTATACTTGTGGGTCCTCATAACTATGCATGATGAACTCAACAACTTCGAGCACAACAAAGTGTGGAAGTTAGTGCCAAGGCCCAAGGATTGCAATAACGTCATTGGAACCAAGTGGATGTTCAAGAACAAGCAAGATAAAGATGGCATGTCATTCGCAACAAGGCGAGATTGGTGGCTTGATACGTCATAAACGTATCCTTAATTTCTTATGTTCCATGTTGTTTTTTATTGTTTCCCACATGTTTGCTATACACTTTATGCTTTTTTATCGATTTTCTGGACTAACCTATTGACAAGATGCCACAGAGCCAGTTCCCTGCTTTCTCCTGTTTTTAGTTCCAGAAAAGTTGTTCTAGAAATATTCTTGGAGTACCGAAGAGACCCGGAAGGGGGCCTCAGGGTGCCCACACCATAGGGCGGCACGCCCCCCTTGGCCGCGCCGGGGAGTGGTGTGGGGCCCCCATGCCTCCACCGCCTCTGCCCTTTCGCCTATTTAATCATCCCGAGGCAAAAACCCTAAGGAGATCCAACTTTAACCCGAGAAACACCCGAGGCCTCCGTCACCGTCATCCCGAGATCGGGAGGGTTCTGGAGCTCTCCCCGGCACCCTTCCGGAGGGGGAAATCATCACCGGAGGGGTCTACACCACCATGCCCTCCTCCGAAGTGATGCGTGAGTAGTTCATCCCTGGACTACGGGTCCATAGCAGTAGCTAGATGGTTGTTATCTCCACTTTTTAACTCATGTTTAGATCTTGTGAGCTGCCTATCATGATCAAGATCATCTTTATGTAATCCTGCATGTTGTGCTTGCCGGGATCTAATGAATGTTGAATGTTGTGTCTTCTGATTATCAATCTATCATGTTGTCTTCATGCTCATTTTATTTATGATCGTGCATGCTCTCCATTATTAGTAGATGCTCTGGCCAAGTAGATGCTAGTAACTCCAAGAGGGAGTATTTATGCTCGATAGTGCGTTCATGCCTCCTTTGCATCTGTGCTCGAGTGACAGAAACGTGACAGATGGAGGATGTGTTGTTTCCATTAGGGAGAAAACAACAATGCTTTGTATAAGGATGATGTTATTGTTTACATTACACACTTTGCTTACTGCGATTATCTATTGCTTGCAACTTAATACCCACCGTTTGTTCGGGTGATATTCGAAGGGTGGATTTTTAGTCATAGATGCAGTTGGATAACGGTCTATGTATCTTGTTGTAATTGCCCGCATGAATCACATAGTAATCTTTATGTCTTGCATATGCACTACAGTGCAGCCTTCATTTTTGTCAATTGCCCACCTGTAATTTGTTCACCACACATGTTATTTATCTTTCACGGAGAGACACCACTAGTGAAATGTGGAAACCGCTCCTTTTTCCTTATACTGATAAACACCTACTGCTTTTATACTGCTCTCATATTGTTCCTACTGTTTTCCACACCATATTTTTAACCTCTTTGTGTTCAGCAAAACCGGTGAGATTGACAACCTCACTGCTTCGTTGGGGCAAAGTGATTTGATTGTGTTGTGTAGGTTCCACGTTGTTTCTGAACCGGTAGTGCGCCCTGCCATCTCAGCTGCTTCACCTTCTGAAGTTACTCCTTCCTCCTACTTGTCGATTCAACCTTGGTTTCTTTATGAGGGAAACTTGCTACTGTGCTCTTCATACCTTTCTCTTGGGGTCTCCCAGCGAACGTGTGTATCACGCACATCAAGCTAATTTCTGGCACCGTTGCCGGGGAGGAAGAGAATTTCTGCAAGGGGAGTCTCTCACTTCCAATCTCTTTACTTTGATTTTGTTTTGCTTAGTTTATTTTATTTTGTCTGGTTTGCTTCTCTTTATAAAAAACACACAAAAAATAGTTCTTATTCCAGCTGTAGTTTTATTCTCGTTTTAATCTTGCTTTGTCATGTTTGCTATCAATGGTTGATGTCTTTGAAACTAGATCTTATTGGCAAGGTGGGTTCACATATGAACACCAAAAATATTATAAGGAACACCGCATGTCACAAAAAGTAATACACTTATGTGAGCAAATTAATAAATTGCATGACTATGCTAGAATCTTGTGCTCTACTTATAATGTTACTTATTGTTTGATAAATCTCGTTGCTGTAGGAGGTATAAACACTTCCCTTTTCAATGTGATCATAATGATAATGTTACCATATCTTCTTATGTTAAGGGAAATTATGAATTTTATGATGTGGAACAAATTGTAGAACTTATTGTTTCGAAGGGTGCATTCGAAATTACCTATTTTCTTGAAAGTATGGATGATGCACCTTATAAATATGAGATTTATGCTATACTTGAATTCCTTTGATAATTACAAGGATTATAATCACTACATAATGGAATATCTTAACAAATGCTCTCAACCTAAGGAAGAGACTAATGCCTTGCAGGAGCCTATGGAAGAGGAAATTGCTGAATTTGGAAGCTCATTGGATGAAAAAGAGGAGGATAGTGATGATCAAGAGGAGGAAGAATGGAGCTACCCATGTCTACCTCCAAATGAGAGTAACTTTTTAACTCATATTGTGATGATTCTATTGATTCTTTTGAAATATCCCTTTTGATGAAATTGATACTCGCTATACTTGTGACCTTGATACTACTATTAATGGAACTTGTGAGAATGATATTGCTACTGTTATTTATGATAATATTTGCTACTTTGATAAATCCTATGATAATCCTCTGTTTATTCCAACTATTGATATTCATGATAATGCGGAAGTTTGTTTAGAAAATTTATATGATAATGCTCTTGATGATGGTCCTATGTTACTTGATGTTATAAATTATAATGCTACTGAAAATACGATTGCTAAAATGTGTCTCATGCCTTTTATGAGTGATCAATCATTTTGTTTTGTTATTGCTAAAAGTGGCAAAGAAGAGGTCTTTGATTTTAATTTTGATCCCACTGTTTGGAGCATAATATGAATTGTGTGCTTTTAGACCATGACAAACATGCTTTATGTGACAATTATGTTGTTGAGTTTGTTCATGATGCTACTGAAAATTATTATGAGAGAGGAAAATATGGTTGTAGGAATTTACATGTTGCTAAAACACCTCTCTTTTTGTTGAAAGTTTTGAAGTTGCACTTGTTCTACCTTCCCATGATTTCTAGTTTGAGCTTCTTTAATTTATTTCTTTACAAGATTCCTATGCATCAGAAGTGGGTTAGACTTAAATTTGTTTTATACTTGCTTCTTTATGCTCTATTTTTCTTAATTCATTTTTTTATGTGAGCATCTTCTTCACTTGAAAACACTTGAATCCACTTTTCTGAGCCTAGCTAAAAGGCGTTAAAGAAAAGCACTTCTTGGGAGATAAACCATGGTTTTATTTTTGCTTTGTTTTTCTCTGTTTTATTTGAGTCAAGGGGTTGTATACTTCTGTAGAAACTCCTTCGTATCTTTCTTTTCATATTTTAGTAGTGCCAAGTAAGGTTTCTGACGAGAGTTGGAGTTGGTTTTCGGATTTCTACGCAAGAAACAGATATCTGCTGTCCACAGTAAACAATCATATAAAATACTAGAAGATCACAATGATATGAAACTTTTTGTGCTTATTTCTCAGATAATTCCTCAACTTTTCCTTTCTTTAAGTTTTTCGATCTGAGCAACATAAGTGCCCCGAAAACATTCGTCTTTACAGACTATTCTGGTTTTGACAGATTCTGCCATTTTTCTTGCATTTGCTCTTTTGCGATGTCAAGTGGATATCTTTGCTTCACGAAACATCAGAGGCTTTAGATAATGTTTAAAAGTATCAATAGCAGTTGTGCCATACAGAACCAGTAGGTTTTTATTTGTTGCACTAACCCTCTAAGCGAATTACTGTTTGAGTGTGGTGTGAAGGAAGTTTTCAAGTGTCAAGAGAAGAGGTGATATATATGATCAAGAAGAGTGCAAGGTCAAAGCTTGGGAATGCCTCCGAGGTTGATCCAAGCATATTCCTAGAAGAATCAAGCATCTAAGCTTGGGTATGCCCAAGGCATCCCCTTCTTCATCAACTATCTATCAGGTCACTTCTCCTAAAACTATATTTTTATTCGGTCACATCATATGAAGTTTACTTGGAGTGTCTATTTGTTTTTCTTTGTTTTTTTTTCTTTGTTTTCCTTGCTGCAATAATATCATTGGACCTAGCATCCTTGTTTGGGAGAGAGACACGCTCCGCTTTCTCATTTGAATACATGCTATGCTAGTATTCTTAGTTTTTCTTCTAGTTACTGCAAAAAATCCTGTTTAGCTCTTGTTTTCATTGCATCCCTTATTAAGAGATGTTAGTTTTAGTAGTTTTATGTGAGTACTCTCATGTTTGCTTGCTGTAGCATGTAGAGGATTTTTTTAAAGCATGTCTTGTATGGTGCTTGTTGGGAAAAGAAATTGCTGCTTGAAGTAGAATTTTTAACGGTGCAAGTAGAAGTTTGTATGGACTGTGGCTAGACTTTTTCATATCATGCTAGATGTTATTTTAATTATAAAGCCTAGTGGTTATTTAGTAGCATGATTTGTCTCAAATATCTGAGAGTGTTTAATATGCCATTGAAAGAATCATGAGTTGTTCTTGTCATATTGAATCATAAATTTGTGGCGTTCTCCTTTGAATGTTTTATTTGGTTGACTTGGCGCATACTCACACCATGTTTATGACTATGAAATAGTCACGAATAGCCTCCATGATCATTTAGTTTTTTAACATGAGGTACCACTAATGCTTTGATTAATTATGTTTATGTCGCTATGCATGATTATGGCTCATATGCTCTCTTGATTTGTCGCTCCCAGTCTTTTGCTAGCCTCCACCTGTACTAAGTATGAGCTCTACTCGTGCATCCAACTCCCTAAAACCAAAATTTTCCCATTGTGTCCACCATACCTGCCTACATGGGGTAATTAACCACCACTCTAAAGTATATTGCTCATGTGTTACCTTTAAAACTTTCAAAATTACTTCTGTTTTGTGCTCCTGTTTTAGCTCATGAGGACGTAAATAGAGAATCTTTATCTCACTTGTTGATTGAACTTTCACACCATGGACTAGTGTCTTAATCCGCTTATCCAATGATAGAAGAGCTGGCAGCGGGGTGCCCATCCCCAAATTAATAACACAAATTCTCTTCACTATTTCCCCCCTGATTTATCAGTCAACGCATAATTATGTAAACAAAAGAGAAAGGGGGATGACCTTCTACCCAGATGCGTCCTTCTATGGGATCTGCTCTTGTGAAGTCTAGTTGGCTTGTGACGTACTGTATTTTCTGTTTACCATTCGTTGACATAAGCATACACCTCTCTTAAAAATTTCTTTTATATCTCTGTTTAATAAAATAAAAGCTCTAGCACATGAGTGATCCATGCTTCCCTCTGCGAAGGGACTTTCTTTTACTTTTATGTCGAGTCTCCATCTTCTAACTTTATGCACAATTGAGAGCATTTTTGCCATTCTGAGTTTTATGTGCATTTGTCCCAGAAACATTATTAATTGATTCATGATGTGTTATTGCTTGTTCTCTAATTATCTGTTCTAGTCTTCCTCATGAACTTTGAAGGTGTCCTAGAATTTATGTTTTGCCCCACTCCTAAGGACTAGCGAAATATCACTTTGACATGTTTTCTCTATACTTGAAACAAACGTATATCTTTATTTGCATTGTTATTCATGATCTTTTATTTGAGTTACTTCTCATGATGCAAAGTGGTTGCTATGCTTTATTATTAAAGTTTTATTTATCATGCTTGTGTTGAAGTTCTATGTTTGCTATACACTTTATGCCTTTTTTTATCGATTTTACGGACTAACCTATTGACAAGATGATGGGGGGATAGTAACCCGGCAGGCCAACTCCAAGGTGTAACCCGGCCCAAAGGACGCCGCGCGGGATCCGGTTAAGGATAAAGAAACTTCTGGAAGGCCCAAAGTTTGTAGGCCTCGTAACCCGGATTGTGGGTTGCGGTAAGGAAAGCTAGGGTTTGTAAGCAGAGTTCGGATAGGATTCAAGTTGCGCCTTGGAGGGCAAGCCAAGGGGGGGTACGGGTGCTTTATAAACCGGCCCCTAGGCTTAGCTTGACAGAGATTCACGACATAGTCATATCACCTGTTATCGAGTATCCAGCATAAATCGAGAGCCATATTCGAGACCCGGCGAGTTGAGTGTCGATTCCTAGATCGCTTATCCCCATGTTTTCTTTCGAGCCAAACCCTCTCCCAAACACCTGTGTCGACTTGCCCCAAGATCAGTTACCCCTGGTAACATCTGCCGTGATCATCCCACGACAGTTGGCGCCCACCGTGGGGCCTGCGTCCAAAGGTGTTTACATCACGGGAGAAGCTCGGAAAAGCATGAGGAACCTCGTCGTCGAAGAGATCTATGACGACCACAAAGGAGAGAAGATGGTGGACGACTCCGGCTGGGGGCCAGAATCGGATCGCCTCGAATCCGGATCTGTCGTTACAATCGGCCGGATCAGCGTCTTCATCGGTATGGTATGTTCCTCTGGCTCGGCTCCTGACGATGTTGGATCTGATTCTGTGTCAGGGGAGGATGCTTGCGACCAATCAGATAGAGAAGAATCAGTTGGAGCAACAGACCAGATAGAAGAATCCATCGCGCAGTGGGAACAGCCGGAGGAGCCGGCATGGGTCCCGCGTGACCCGGACGACGGAAAGGACGATACTGAATCTATACGGGACCTGCTGGAAGACCGGTACGGAGAAGACAACAACGGAGAAGAACAACATGAACTCACAGCAGGCGTAATACGCCGAGCGGCGGTCTACACGGCTCCCGCAGCCAACCTTAATCAAGGAAACATCACCACGGCTCCGGTCGGGGCGGCTCAGGCATTGGCACAGCGACAGGACGCGGGTAACGGAAACCCGATCCCGGCCCGGGTCGACGGAGAGTCGGCATCAGTGACTAGCCGTGCGGCGGATGAGGAGTTGCACGCGAATACGTTCGGATTCCTGGGAAACCGGACACCGGGGGCGGGTCCGTCAAACCCGCGTCACCCGGCCTTGTTCGACAACAATATGATCCTAGACCCCACTGTCCTCGCTACGGTTATCACTCCAGAAAACGCAGCTGAACGTGTCAGGGACCTGGACGTGGCTCGCCGCGCGTTGGAACAGCAAAGAAGGCAAGTGGAAGCAGAGAAACAAGGGATGGCTACGCGTCAACGCGAGCTGGATGCGTTGGAAACCCGGCTTCGAGAGGAAACATCTAGAGTACACGAGAGACATCAAACTAGACTACCGGCCACGGGTGGGGTCATTAACCCGGCAGCTTTGTTTATTACGCCTCAGGACCAACCGATCCCAGCTGTAAACCAGGGAACTGCGCCTCAGCCGGTGACAGCGGAAGCCCGCGCGGCAAACGTGCAGGCCGGGTTACCCCCACCACGAACGAGAGTCACAACCGGCATCGAGTTACCGTCGCAGCCGCCGTCACGGTTTCGCACACCAGCAGGCCACTACAACAATCCCATGGACAACGTGTATGCAGCAACGCTCGCATTGAACCAGATCCCGGTAGGAGAATCGCCCCATGCAGAAAGGACCCGGCAAGCGATCGATCTACTGCACACTGCAGTGGCGCAGCAGGCCAATTACCCGGATCACAGAAGCGGGATGCATGGGACGCCATACGCCAGTCAGCAACAAGGGAATATTCAAGCAAACTCGGCGCGGCGGAGGGAAGAGCAGCAGCAAATGCCGCCTCCTCCCCGTGTTCCGGCAGCATCGGTGGCGCAGGCCGTTGTGGATAGCTCCAGGGCTCGGAGAGCCGGGGCCGGGTCTGCTGCACATGGGCTGCCCGCAGCACCGCGCCCCGCTACGCCCCCGGCTGGATCGCACGCTTCCCGAGTAAGGCCAGTCTCAACCGTCCTCGCAGGGCCCAAGTGTCTCTCGGATGACATCAGAGCTGAACCTTACCCGGAAAAATTCAAAGAGCCGGGAAAAGTAGTGAACTATGAACCGACCATGGATCCGGAAACATGGTTGAGTAGTTATGAGATGGCAATGTCAATCCGCAATGCATCCGAGAATCTTCAAGCCAAGTTCATGTACTTGATGATGTCAGAAGGAGTAGCAAAGTTATGGTTTACCAACTTGCCAAAAAGATCGATCAAGTCTTGGGAAGAACTAAAGACCGCGTTCGTCAAGCACTTTCATGGGACGTGCAGAAAGCTATTCACTATTGATGATCTAGAGCGATGCGTTCAGAAGAAGGGAGAATCAGCACGCAGTTGGGTACGCCGGGTTATGGAGATACTTCACTCATCCACAGAAATTCAGCCCAAAGATGCGCTACAAGCTATGCAAAAACATGCAAGTATATTCCTTTAGTACAAAAGTTAACTCGCATGAAGTCCAGTAGGAATGCAGCGGAGGTTACAATGGGAGAATTAATGGATGCATGCAACAAACACGCTGCAACAGACACTACAGAGGAGGAAGTTGACGACAAGAAAGCGAAGGTGAACACCAGTAACAGTGGAAGAACCGGCAATGGATCAGCACCGAGTAATAACGGAAATAGTCAGAACAAGCGCCCATTTGAAGGAGGTTCCAAGTTTGTAGCTAATACTGAAGCCGGGTCTTCGAGACCCAGATCTGAAGGGAATTTTAATACCGGAAATCATAATGGAGGACACTATCAGGGACCTCCGAGGCCGGGCAACAGTTGGGATATATTCAGGATGGCGTGCCCGAAGCACAGCAGGAACGGCAAGCCGGCTAATCACTCCTTGGAGCAATGCGCCGACTTACAGAGATGGAAGAATGAGGAAGTAAACAGAGCCATGCGAGGAGCGGGTCGGGGAGGAGGCCCGGGTCCAGGTGGAAATTTGGGCAATGGTCCACCCCCAGCCGGTAACCCGGCAGCAGGAAATCCGGGCAACAATCAAGGGGGAGCGGGAGGTTTTCAGGCTAACCCCAAACAGTTGGGTCAATATCACGTGCACACTACTGGAGGCTCTAACAAGGATAAAAAGATATTGAAACAAGCGGTCAATTTAGTCTCTTCCGCTGTTCCGAGGTATTTGAGGTGGTCAGAACAGGAGGTAACTTGGAGCAGAAGGGATCATCCGGACAGGGTCGATCACCCGGGAGTTTTAGCCTTGGTAGTGGCACCACAGGTCAATGGGTATGAGCTGAAAAAAGTCTTGATGGATGGAGGAAGCAGCATCAATATCCTGTACTGGGAAACTTTCCTGCGCATGGGCCTCAAGGAATCTCAATTGCAAAAAAGTACAACAGTTTTTCACGGGATAGTGCCGGGTCATTCAGCGTGCCCTGAAGGAAAAATGGCTTTGGAGGTAGCTTTTGGGGAATCAAAGGACAATTATCGGGTTGAGTGGCTTACTTTTGAGGTGGTTAAGTTGCGCAGTCCCTATCACGCATTGTTTGGAAGACCAGCTTATGCCAAGTTCATGGCAAGACCGTGTTATGTGTATCTACAGCTGAAAATCCCGGGTCCTAAGAAGACCATTACCATACACGGAAATCGAGATATAGCAGCTGAATGCGATGAAGGAGATGCAGCAATGGCTTAGCAAGCCTGTAGGAAAGAGGAGCTCAAGCATTACCGATCGCAGGCAAACCTGGAGGAAAGGGCAACGTCAAAAAGGCCGACCTCTGAAGGGGATAAAGCAAAAACTAGGACAGAACAAGATCCTAAGATGGTGGCCTTCATCAGGAGCGGTCCTTCCAAGCTCCCTGGCGTAGAAGAGGAAAGCACACCGCTATCTACAACTAGCCGCGCTACAAGAACGACATACCCGGATTGGCTAACAAACCCGGTACTCATTATGAAAGGGACTAACAAATGGAGAATGTGCATCGGCCGTGCCAGCCTGGGGCCGATTCTCGAGAAGAACTAAAGCAGTGTAACAGACAGCAGGTTTCATACGCGCTCTTTTCCTACCCAGGGTACCTAAGGGGACTGGGAGGTTTTTAATGAGGCGGCCTGCTGGCACAAACTTTTTCGTATCAATAAAAGAGATGGTTTTCAAGTCTTATCATGGTCTTTGCTTCAAGTACAAGTAAGTGATATTTGTTATTATCAATACATCAGTATCATCAAAATACGTTGCACGTACATGAGTCCTTGGAAATTGAACTGCTTAAATAGTAGTCACAAACCCAGAGACCTGGCCTTGATGCCTATGAGTTATGAGGGCCGATTACTTGCAAGACGAGTACGGCTGCAATCTTATAACCGGACGAAGGAGCCAAATTTCTTGGTTATTCTTACTTAAGCTCGATGTGAATCGCACCAAAGTGGCATGATCTGTTCGCTTACGATTACAATCAAACCATGCAGCCCAATGGGACTTGCTTGACCCTGTTTTTCGTATAGATGTAACAACATGGTATCCACGCGAAAGCCGGCTTACAGTACAAGATAATCAAAAGGGTCATCTAAACCACAAGTCTATGCAGAGTACAAGGCTAAATAGCCGGAAACTCAACAAGTATCAAGCATGACTTCAGTATTTACGTGAATGGCTATTGGTTTTCGGATTAGTAAAGAGCAGTTTGTCATCTGAGAAAGGCCACACCCCCCTGGCTCGTACTTTGGGTCATGGGGACTGGGGACTTTGAAACAGAAACAAGCTGTTTATCTATTAAAGCTCGAATAACCTTGGCTTCCGAGTCTTGGGGACTTAAAGAAAAGTCCGCTTATCAAAGCCCGCGATACTCGGTTAACCGAGCCTCGAAAAGGGAATCAAAAGCAACCGGGTATCGAGAATAAACTTAAGAATAAAACAAGGGTCGAGATTATCAAAAGCCGGGAAAGGCACAAAGTTATCACGAGTAAAAGTACAAAGTGACAGTGCCAGTATCAATGGCGCAACAAGCGCATCATCAAAATCGTACCAGTTTTTAAAAAACACAGAATACAAGACATCATCCTACTCGGCATCCTGGGAATGATCTTCCGGGTCTTGGTCTTGGACCTGGTCCTTGGCCTTTCCAGCAGCATTACCCGGACTTTCCACATCAGGACGGACAGGCGGAGGAACAGCTGGTGTAGAGGTAGACGGCCTTAAGCCTAACTCGGCCTCTCTCTTAGCAGCTTCTTCTTTCCCCCTGGCCAGGTCAGTCGCCCATTTTTCCAGCATGTCGAAGGGAGGGGGTGCCTCCACCAAAATGGTTTTGCCTTCAGTGTCGTACGAGCTCATGATTGTGTCCAGTTCCATCTTATCGGCCAAGGCAGTAGCCGAGTGGCGTACGGCGGATTGTATAACTTTGAAATCCTTGGGCGTAAACTTGGAGCCGTCAGCCTTGAATTCTGGAAACCCGGATATTACCTTTGCCGGGTCAAGCTTAGGAAAATAAGCTTTCGCCAGCGTAAAGGCCCGGGTCATACCGACTCGGCAAGACGAGCGCTTCCATATTTCAATCCATCCAGGCACCGTCGAAAACGCTTGCATAAGGTTTTCTTCGCCGGGGTATACCTCGGAAGGCCATTTCACGGCATCCAATAAAAGCTTTGCGCCGGCAAAAAAATGTTCGGAGCACAGTCTTTAGCGTTCTAGTCATAGCAACGGCATCGTCCTCTGGAGCAGCAAGGTTAGCACCTGCAATTGAAATAAAAGAAAGCATATCAGTAATCTTGATTATTATAACGATAAGATAGAGGCATGTAAGTTAATCGCGAACAAAAGCTTACTTAGCAAGATGCGATAAGTGTCCGCAACCTGGTTCGACAAGTTTTTTAGCGTAGATTGGGCAGCATCGTATTTCTTCTTGTATCTGGAGACATCTTTTTTCAAAGTCTTCACCTCCGCCTCAAGGGTTTCTCTGCGCTTTACTTCAGCAAGCAGGAGCTGCTCGGTCTTGAGTAATACCTCGTCGGACCGAGTAATTTCCGCCTGCAAGGAACGAGTAAAACTGTAAGTCAGATATCATGACAAGCCGAATATTGTATGAAGTACCGAGCACAACTTCAGCAAGTTATGCTCCGAACTTGGGGACTGGGTGTGTAGTAAGGAATATCAAATAATGTTACCTGATGTGCTGCGGCCATACGCTCCAAGACATTTCCCTCTGAAGCTTTCATGGACAGGAGAGCACTCATCAGCTGGTTAAAATCATTGTTATCCGAGTTAGAAGACTCGGGGCGTGGAAATTTGGAGAAGAAGTTTTGTTCGTAACAGGAGACGGCACCCGGGTCATCTGAATGTCGGAGTTTGGCCCTCCTCCCGCGCCCGCAGCTGCGCCTTTTTCCTTCTCGCTTGTGTGCGAGGCTATTGGATACCCGGCTTCTTGCCTAGCCGGGTTCGTTGGTGACGCTTGCTCATCACCAGCTGTGGTGAATGCATCGTCAGTCAGTTTATTCTTACCCCGGTCCTCAACTTCCATGTCTTCCCGGTCGCTAACAACGACCGTGGCTCTATAGAAAGTGCAAAGGTGCAGTTAGCGCATAAGTCATGAAAAGGGCGATAAAAGTTTGGCATAACATCAGGAAACGAACTTTACCCGGGGTTCACCGCGAAGTCCGAGGGGAAGCCGCTGCTGGACCCGGAAGATACTGAAAAATACCAAGCAAGGTGTGAGATTACTTTGTGAGGGAATGTTTGGGAAAGATTCTTGTGTATGGTGAATACCAGTATGTCGAGCTGGAGGCGATGAAGTACCCGGGTTAAGGGTCTCGTTACCCGGATGGTTCCGGGTCACTCTACGTTTGGACGCAGGTGGCTCCTTCAGTTATGACCAAAGGGATGATGACAGGGTTAGCTCATGAATGATATCACGGGAACGCAAATTAAGCACAAGGAAATGAAATGAAACCTGGAAAACGATTCCTTGGGGTTTTCTTTTGGATCCGGCTTTAATTGCTGGCTCCGGTTCATCTTCATCACTGGCAGACTCCACCTTGCCGTCCGTTTCTTCCTCCTCGTCTTGGTCTTCTTGTTCTGAAAGTAATCAAGATTATAGTGTGGAAATGAGAAGTAGGGCATGACGTATTCAAGGGGACTAAGTATGTGCCTTCGTCCGAGTTAACGGCATCCCCTTCCTCTTCCGGGTTTCCGGAGTTAGGAGGAGTATCCGCCTTCCAGAAGTCACTGTCGGCCTGAGGTGGAGACACCAGAGCAAGGATTAACAGTTGTATCAAGAGGAACGAATAAAATTGAACTTGTTAGAATTAGGTCCTTACCACGGGGGCCGGGTTCTCGAGGGTGAAAGGTTCTAATCCGGCTATGTTCCGGATCACCTCGAGCTTTTCCGTCAGAAAGCCCTTGATTGTTTTGTTGGCATCGCTAGGAGCGAAATTGCTGGTGGAGTATCGGATCGGGTCCGTGGTTTGCCCCGAGTATTCGCACATCAGTTTTGTGCGAATGGAGTTGGGTTGGATGCGGAAATCGACCCAAGTCTTCACCAGGTTAAGCCCGATGAGGCCTTGGGCAGAAAGGATGGAGATTTTGGCCAATAGAGGTAGAATTTCTTCCCTTTCCGGGTCAGGGGCAAACCCATTGAAGGCTTCGGAAATGTCAAGTTGACCCTCCGAGTAACCCGGCAACTTCTTTTCGCCGGGTGGGGAGGTGTCCTGGCAGTAAAAGTATGAGAGCTGCCAGTGCTTTACGTGGGAATTGAGGGTGAGAGGAGGCATTAAGGAGTTCTTGCGGCGTTGGATGGAAACCCCGCCGCAAGTAAGAAGTGCACCGTCGCCGCTTTCGCGGCACGGTTTGCACTAGAAGAGTTCGATGAAGAGAGCCAGACTTGGCGGAGAGCACAAGTAAGACTCGGAAAGAACGATAAAATGAGTGATGTTTAGAACGGAGTTGGGTCCTATGTCGAAAATGCGAAGGCCATAATGGCTTAAAACGTCGCGAAAGAAAGGATGACCCGGAGGCCGGAAGCCCCGGGTCACATGTTCAACAAAACAGATTACCTCATTTTCTGCTGGAGTGGGCCGGGTCTCATTACCCGGTACTCTCCACTGGATAGTCTCCTGAGGGGGTAGAACCCCTAGTTCAACCAGTTCCTCTAGTTTGGCCTTGGTGACGGAGGACCTCCCCCAGTTGGCAGATATGGAATTTGTGGTTTTTGCCTTAACTGGCTGCTTTCCCTGCTTCTTGGGCGCCATGGGGTTAACCTGAAAAAGCGTCCAAGGAAAGGATGTGAGAAGTGAAAACTCGGAAATTGTCAGTTGAGCAAGTGTTGGTAAGTTAAACATGATCCGGGTATTACTTTGCTAAGCCAGGTATGAGTTGTCCGGGTATCGCACATTATTACAAAGGCTGTGGAATCTTATGCATAGATAAGTGTTCGGGGAGGGTAAATGGCTGCCCGTACATCTATTATGAGCAAGTGAGCCGGAGAGGAAAGACTTTCCGGGTGATAGGAGTAAAGGCGGAAAATTTAGATGACTCCAGCCCAGATTGGGAATCTCATTTCTGAATTTGTGGCAAAATTAGTGATTACAAGTGATAGGAGAGTGAGCTAAACTGTGTATCTTATCTATTGGGTGAGCTAGAGTAAACACTAGTGACTTGATTCGGCATGACCCGAGAAATCGCGGGCGGCTCGATTCAGATCTAATTTGAGGAGAAACTAAGAAATTACGAGGATAAGTTAGAGGATGTAGGAGACTTACCAAAGGAGATTGAAGCGAAGCTTTGCGGAGGCAGATGACGCAAGCTTGGTGCCCTTTCACGATTCTTGGCGGGCAGATCGGAGGTTTGGTGGCGGATTTGGGCGGTGGAGTGAACCGCGCTGTGGCGGAGCGCAAACGGCGGCGGATGGGCTCCGGTGACGCGCGCGGGGCTTCCGTGATGGCGCTCTGGGGGCTCGAGCTTGAAAGGAGGAAGGAAGAGGAATGGAGAAAATAAGCCGTTGGAGCTAGGGTTACTTCCGAGGGCTTATTTATAACGGCCAGGGTGGAAAAACTTAGCCCAACGGGCGGAACCCGGGAAATACGGGGTAATGGCTGTCTATTTCGAAATTTGCGAGATACATTTTTAGCATGGAGGGAGGTGTACAGACAAAAAAGGAAGGAAGATCTTTTCCTTGGTATCAGGATTAATTATCGAGAAAAGTGTAGAATCGTGGAGTTTTTATTAAGACTCAGATCTGGAAAATTAGGAGAAGCATTTGGAGGAGAGCCGGGTTATTGCATGGTCACCATGGAGTTGGACCCAGCCATTTATCAAAGCATTGTAACCCGGCCTCCATATGCTTGAGCGTTTGATATTTTTGCAGGGAATAGCCAGCGCTTCAAGGAGGAATCCAGGAAGCCCAAGCTATTCTGGGGACTACTGATGGGGGGATAGTAACCCGGCAGGCCAACTCCAAGGTGTAACCCGGCCCAAAGGACGCCGCGCGGGATCCGGATAAGGATAAAGAAACTTCTGGAAGGCCCAAAGTTTGTAGGCCTCGTAACCCGGATTGTGGGTTGCGGTAAGGAAAGCTAGGGTTTGCAAGCAGAGTTCGGATAGGATTCAAGCTGCGCCTTGGAGGGCAAGCCAAGGGGGGTACGGGTGCTTTATAAACCGGCCCCTAGGCTTAGCTTGACAGAGATTCACGACATAGTCATATCACCTGTTATCGAGTATCCAGCATAAATCGAGAGCCATATTCGAGACCCGGCGAGTTGAGTGCCGATTCCTAGATCGCTTATCCCCATGTTTTCTTTCGAGCCAAACCCTCTCCCAAACACCTGTGTCGACTTGCCCCAAGATCAGTTACCCCTGGTAACATCTGCCGTGATCATCCCACGACACAAGATGCCACAGAGCCAGTTCCCTGTTTTCTGTTGTTTTTAGTTTCAGAAAATTTGTTCTGGAAATATTCTCGGAATTGGAAAATTCGAAGCCCAGAAGTCTTAAAATTCCGAAGGTTCCACGGAGTCCCGAAGAGACCCGGAGGGGGGCCTTAGGGGCCCACACCATAGGGCGGCGCGCCCCCTGGCTGCGCCGGGGGGTGGTGTGGGGCCCCCATGCCTCCACCGCCTGTGCTCTGAGTAAAAAACCCTAAGGAGATCCCACTTTTACTCGAGAAACACCTGAGGCCGCCGTCACCGTCATCCCGAGGTCGGGAAGTTTCTGGAGCTCTCCCCGGCACCCTGCCAGAGGGGGAAATCATCACCAGAGGGGTCTACACCACCATGCCCTCCTCCTAAGTGATGCGTGAGTAGTTCATCCCTGGACTACGGGTCCATACCCGTTGCTAGATGGTTGTTCTCTCCACTTTGTACCTCATGTTTAGATCTTGTGAGCTTCCTATCATGATCAAGATCATCTTTATGTAATGCTACATGTTGTGTTTGATGTGATCTGATGAATGTTGAATGCTATATCTTCTGATTATCAATCTATCATGTTATCTTCATTCTCATGTTATTTATGATCTTGCATGCTTTCTAGAATGTGGGCGGAAATTTTCCCGGAAATTTCCGGCCACCGGATTATTGAAATATCCGCCCCGCACGCCCGAAAATTTCTGGTACTTATACCAGAATATTCTGGCCCTAGAAGACAGCAACGACTATAATTCGGAGGAGGCTATAAATACATGTCCTCTTCCTCTAGACACCTAGCTCATCCATTCCTCTCTCTCTCCTCCATTGTTTGATAGCTCAAAACGACTAGATCTCCCTACTCAACCAACCAAACTTGATGCCCTTCAAGGATTTGGTGGAGAATACCTAGATCATCTTTACCAAGTCAAAAATCGATTCCCCCCATTCCCCCTTAGGGATCTTGTAAATATCTTGGTTCCCTTGACATCCTAGAAAACCCTAGTGCTTGGACCTTCCACCTTGTTGCAATAAGCTTTGGATCATTGAGAGCCTCCAACCCACTTGTGGAGTAGCCTCAACCATGTGTACAGGTTTGGTCAGCGCCTTCAAGTCGACCTCATAGTGGAAATGAGAATCTCCCTCACCGGAGAAGCTCAAGGACAATAAGGTGTGCACATCCGTGCTATTGAGGAGCGCCTAGGTGGCTCCCCACCTCTCCAACGTAGAAGTACTTCTGTTGAGAAAGAACTACGGGAATCATATCCTTGTCTCCTTGTTTTCACTTGTGGTTATCTTGTACTTTACATATTACTTCCGTTGCATGCTTGTTTCCTCCGACCTAGTGTGTTCATCTAGTTGCACATCTAGACAACTGTGTCTTTTACTTGTTGAGCCTATCTAAAAGGGAAAAAGAATTAAAATTTGTAGGTCACCTATTCACCCCCTCTAGTTGACCACATTGTACTTTCACCTACGCCCTCCGCGATGAGGCTCTGGCCCTCCGCGAGGCAGGTGTAGTGTCTCGCGAGACCTCTGTTTTCCTCATCGAGGAGAAGAATCACGCCATTGAGGAGGACGTCGGGAAACGCGAGGCGGAAGTCAACCAACTTGTGGGTGAGGTCAGCGATGAGCATGAGCGCCTCGATAAACAGGAGAAGTACCTGAAAGAGACATAGGAGCAACAACGTGAACTGGTGGAGCAAAAGATCCAGGCCGAACGCGAGGCGTATCGTAAGGATCTCGACACGGATCTTGTCAGCAAGCAGCTGCGTCAGGAGGCCTTTGGTGGAGGTGAGCATGCGCTGCTTTCTTAGGCCGAGATACTCAAGGAAGCGCTCGCTCGGCTCCACGTGCATCTCGATGAGGAGAAGGGTGTGAGGGAACGCTCTGTTGCTGAGCCCGCAAGGTTCCACTTGGACTTGTTTGCTCTGCAAGAGAAGCTTGCTCCCCTTGCCGAGGGGGTGCCTGAGCAGGAGGAGCTGGCTAGGCCAGCGTGAGAGCTTCAGCGTCAGCTGCAGGAGACGTTCCAACGCGCCGTCCATGGCGCTCGCGATGTGGGCGAGCGGTTGGCCTCGAGGTGCCCGCTCCTCCTGGTATGTATGATGCGGTACGCGGTCTTCACTTCTTCGTCGGGTTCCTTGGCTCGCTGCAGGAGGACGTCCAGAGTATGGACGCCATTATCGACGAGGATTGCCACCAGCTCCTGGCGGAGGCTGCGACCCACCTGTTCTCCTGCGTCTTGATGGTCTAGCCTGATTTCTAGCATGGTACCTTGGCCGGTGAAGTTCCCACTGAGCTCGCTGCTTCTCTTACTGTCCGTGTGAAGGGTGTCGTGAGCGTCTTCGTTAAGGCCTTCACGCCGACCGCCCGGGTGACGTGAAGTTTGCTCCTGGTGCAGGGAACGGTGGTTCTTCTGCCGGATGTCCTTCCTCTTCTTTGTGTGTTCTTACCTTTAAATGCGTGTGATTTTTTAGTTCTTGTAAGCAAAATTTCTGTACTCGGTGTTATTGTATCCCTATCTTTGACCCGTCCTTGTATGTTCTCTGTACGAGAGTATATAGCTTTTGTGTACGGGTGTCCTTCGAGACACTTTGGCTGTGTCCTTTGTGATGGGTCTCCCGCTGCTCCTTATGGATGATTCTCCAGGATCCTTGTGGGAGTTGCACCCTTGTTTCTTGAGAGTGAGGCTACCCGCAATTTTTGCGCTCATGGAGGGGCACGCGCTTGACTGTTCCTTCGTGAGTATCTTGCGAGCAGATCTACACCAAGGGACTTGGCGAGGTTTTGTGTGCGGTAGCGACCTCTACACATACACTGTTCCAGCCCCCGCTCGTGGGATGCTCTCGAGAGGAGAAGGACACTTGCGCGCCTCTTGGAGAGGGAGGTATGCATGCTGAGATGAATGCCCATGAGTTTGTTGGATACAGAGATGCAAGCATGCCGGTATGCAAAAGAGATGTGATTGCTTCAGGAAAGCAACTGGATTTTACTGCTAGGGTGGGGCATTTTTCTCTTACAAAACGCTTGGCGATATCGTGACCTTGTGGTCCCCCAAGAAGCACTTGACGTCACCATGCGGACACGGGACTCCCATCGTCATGGGGCTGATACTCGTGTGAGTTCAGATGCACAGCTCGAGGATGTAGTGGCCTTGTGGCGCCCTCGAGTAACAAAGTTTGCCCCACCGGAACGGGGCTCCCAATTGTTTGGGTAGAAGCTCCCGCGACCTTGTGGCCCCTCTAGCGAGAGCTCCATGAGACCCTCATGGAGAGAGGTCCTGGTGTCGTTTTTACCGTGTCATCATGGGGTCTCCTCGTGGATACGTCTCCACGTCCTTGTGAGGACCGTGGAGCGAGCATGTGGTGAGCACTCCCCCCTAGTAGGGAGGAGAGCTCGCATGGAGAGCAGTGGAAGCCTCCAGCGCTCTGGGGGACTTCTGAGTGGCTGCTATCTCTTGAGAGGGTAGCAACCTCTTCTTTGGAGCCTCATCGAGGTGTCCCACATCGTCTTCATCAGCAGGGTGCGAGGTCGCCACCTCCTTGTAGGCTCGCTCGACAGAGCGTGCTGCATTCTCCACCTCTCCATGGACGGTGATGGTCCCGGTAGGCCTAGGCAGCTTGGCGAGGTTGTACGCATGGTGCATCATTTCCATGAACTTCACGAGGGATGGGTACCCGAGAATGGGGTTGTAGGAGAGGGCGATGCGGACCACGTCGAAGTGGAGGGTCTCGGTACGGTAGTTCTGGTGGGTGCCGAGCGTGATAGCGATGCGCACTTGCCCTAGGGGGACTGTGGTGTCGTCCGTGACACCGGTGAACGACCTTGTGGAGGCCAGGCGCTCATAGGGAACTTGAAGCCGCTCGAACTGGGCACCGAGATGACGTTGAGGCCCGCACCCCCGTCGAGTAGAGTCTTTTTTATGGCGATGTTGTTAATGGTGGGGTTGCAAACCAGGGGGAAGGTTCCCATGGTCCTTGTGGACTTGAGGTGTTCGTTGATCTCGAAGGAGGCCTTGTGGTCTGACCATTTCAGTAGCTTGACCGTCCCTGTCCCTGGGTGGACAATGTTGATCTCTCGCGAGATTTTCTCGAAGTGGCGGTTGGAGAGAGGAGCTTGTGCTCCACCAAGAATGCAAACTATGTAACCTGTGGGATATTGGTAGCCCCCGTAGTGTTCGTCGCCGCGACCTTGTTTCCCCTCATGGCGTTGGTGTGTGACAGCGTTCACCTGAGGAGGGGGTGGGTTAGGATGTTGCAGCGGCGGGCGCTGCTGCTGCTGCGATAGTGGGTGCTGGGGGAACGAATGGTAGCCGTCGTCGTTGTAGCCACCCGTGCCGTACCCATTGTAGTGATTCGGGCCACGCTCCTCCCATCTCCCTCCAGCGCGGCCTCCCCCTCGCCCAGGACTGCACCAGCCGCCACCTCGAGAGTAGCCCTCCTGGCTCCTCATGAAGCGTTCACCCCGCATCCTCTCCAACTGAAAACAGTCCTTCGTGGCGTGTGCGTGCATTCTGTGGAACTCACAGAAGGGGCGGTTGTCCGCCACGACTGCGGGAGTGGGCTGCTCCAGGCGCCACTGCGTTCCTAACGGCGGCGGTGGTTGTTTCTAAGACGCATGTGCGTCTCGCTTCGGCGTGTGAGAGGAAGCTTCCTTCTCAGCGCCGTGTTGGCCATCCATGCCAGTGGGGTTGCGTCGCGGCGCGTCATTGCCGGTTGGCTCGACCTGCCCCCTGCGACGAGCACGCTCGGATCGGGTGAGGCGAGGGCTGGTCCTGGTAGCAGGCGCCATGGCGACGATGAAGTGGAGGAGTGCCTTAGCCCGCTACCTGGCGCGCTAAATGTCGGAGAGTGGGCTGTCAAGGACAGGATCTCTCTAAAGGTTCGAACACAGGGGGCTAAATACACTTCCTTCACCTCTCGAGAAGGCTTCCCGAGGGAAGCTTGAGAACAACGACAATGGCGACACGAAGAGTTTACCCAGGTTCATGCCACCAGTGTGGTGTAAAACCCTAGTCTTGCTTGTCTGATGGATTGCACTGCGGTGACTACAGTACAGATGCGAGCTTGTTCTCGGGTCAAACTATGAGGCTCCTTGTGAAACTGAGCTCCCCTTCTACGAGGGCCGAAGGCGTCGCCTGCGCGGTCTTGGTCGCCGAGGACAGCTGCACCGTCCATGGTAGAATGGTGAGGGCGTCCAATGACGTTGCCTCCGTCTTGTAGTGTAATCCTAGTCTCCTTGCACCGAAGGGGAAATCTTGGGAAGGCATTTTGGCGCTGGCTCTTGCTTTATACACGAGAACGACAACTATGGCCAAAGAGGCTCTGCGGCGCCTTCGTCATCACACATAGGAGCAATCGTCAGCAACACATGGTATGTCCCCTCCCGAGAGAGGGGGGGTCCTCTGGAGAGGAGCGAGCGCGAGGTAGAGCTCCTCTCCTAGGGCAAACGAATCGATACTTCGCGCGGGGTCCTCTCCTTCAGACCGTCCCGGCGAGAGATTGGGCTTGAAGACGGTCCTACCGACACGGGTTGTGCCTATAAGGCTGTAACAACCCAAGTATGAAAACCAGCCCCTTAGAATGTTTGTTGCATGTTTATTTAAGTATTGCATCATGTCATCATATTGTTTTCCTTGTTGTTTGCATTTGTTTCTTAATTGTTGCATTTGTTTTCCACTGTTTTCACAACTCAAATTCAAACCTTATTCAAGCAATGTTTTCATACTTGTTCTGTTACAACTTTTGGAATAAAAATAACAAGTGAAAACAACCAAATTGTTCCATTTTATTTCATTGTTGATCACTTCTCAAATTGTTGCTTTAAACCAAACAAATGTTTCAATCAGTTAATTCTAATTCACTTTAATTTCAAACCAAATGTATTTCAAATCAATACTCTTTTGAATCCATGGAATACACCAAACAAATGTAATATTTAATCACTTTAATCATAGGGGTTCCCCTATTCAAAGTTGTTTTTATTAAATGGGCACTTAATTAAAATACACCCAAATTTGAATTTCAAACAAACATCAAGCTAATTTAAAGTTTTCTGAAAACAAAACTTGGTTAATGTTTTCTTTTAACCCAACTAGCTTAACCAAATTTTTATGACATTTTTGCTAACCAAAATCTCATGGTTTTCTTCCTTTTCTAATTTGCTACAAAAAAATATATAAAAGAAACAGAAAATAACAAAAAGAGGAGAGGGAAGCAGCCCACCTAGCTAAGGCCAGCCCACCCTAGCCAGAACCCACCAAGTGAGCCCACTTACCCCTCCTGTCGCTGTCTTCAACCTCCAGATGATGTCACCTCTTGTACGAACCCCAACAGAGCCATCTGATCCTTCCCCCTCACCTCGATGCTCAGCCGTACGAGCTCGCCACCCTATAACTAACCTACCCCTCGACCACCTGCTAACCCTAGCCCTAGGTATCCCTTTTCTCCCTCCCCGCCGCCGATCGCTCTCTCGTCCACCTCTTCTCTGCCTTGTATCTGAACCCTGCAACCAAACCGCCGTCAGAGCCACTGTTCCCCGTCATCCCCCGACCACCACCGTCACCTCGAGGAGGAGCCTCCGCCGGGAATGGAACCGGGGCGCTCCCCTGAGGCTCCTCGTGCCCTCGCCTCACGCTGGGAGAGACCACGGCGGCCGCGCCGTCGCCGGAGAGGAGCACCTCTGCCACTGCCGTCAGGCAGTCGTCATCGACAGCAGCAGCAGGTGCGATCGGCATCCTCTCTCCTTCCCTCCTTTCCCTCTCACACGGGCCGCACGAACGCCGAGAGCCCATCACCGCCCCGTCGTGCATCAGCGGCCACAACATCTCCGTTCGATCTCTGCTCTGTTCGTACGGTTCACAAAGGAACGATCTGTTCCAAGCTTCAGTTAACCGGCGTCGTTCTGTTTTTATTTCGTCAGTCCCCTAGCGTATCACAAACAGCCGAACAGCACTCTGGTAGCGTTCCCTTCCGCGCGAGCGATGCGTCCCGGGATCGAACCCCGCGCGGCGCAACCTTTTTTGCATTTTCTTCCGCGCGCGGGGGTTGGGTCCACCCGTCGGTGACCGCCACTGCCACCTCACCTTGCGCACGCCTGCGTGGCTGCCACCTGGGCCTGGGCCCGCACGGCAGCGGCTAGGGTAGGAAGCAGATCCGTAACAAAAGGATTTCAGCGAATTTCCTAAAATCCCTAATTCTTTTTAATAAACAGAATTAACACAAAACTTTAAAAGTTAATAACTTTTATTCTGTAATTCCAATTAATACAAGTTCTATATGAATTCTGATCCAAATTTCCTAAACTTTCCAAATATCCAACTTGTGTACTGTTTTGAAAACTTCAAATGCATTTAAGATTCAAATTTAAATAATTCAAATGCAATTTGTAATAATTCATAAATAATTCATCCCAATTCCGAATAATGCAAATAAAATATGTTTTCCATACCATTTCATCTCACCTTTTCAAATATAATTTTTGTTTTCTGTTTTGAATAATTAAAATTGCCTAAACCATTTAAACCTTGTTTAATTCAATTAAAAATTGTTTAATATTGTTTAATTCATAATTAAATAATCCAAATTCCAATTTCAAAATGTGAAACATGTATTCCAACTAAAATTTGATAACCTTTTCAAATATCAACTTTGTTATTTGTTTTGAACATTTTAAATGGGTGAAAACAACAAATACTTGTGTGTCACCTTAATGCACCCAAAATTTCCCTAAATTAATAATAAAATTCTAAATTGCTACACCCTATTCTAATTTGATTCTAATGTTGTTATTTTGCTGTTTTCCTTTTGCATGCATCATACTAAACCACTATCACCTGTTGTTTAGTTGGAAAACAAATAATCTAACCAAAATCCATGGGCTTTTCATATGCAACTCAAAATTGCATATGTGTCCATTTACATTGTGTTATCCTATCAATTAGTTTATTTTGATGCATCTATTAACTTGTCATGCATCATATTTGATTGTGCACTATGCCATGTTATTGATTGTTTATCTTTCTGCCTTGTTTGTTTGCTTCTTCCTGGATATACGACGACGTTGAGACCGACGATACTTACGACATCCCTTCTAAGGAGTTGGCTCAGTACCAGGCTACTGGGTTTTGCAGGCAAGTTATCACTCACATGAACCATCGTGTTCCTTTCACCATCGATTACTGATACTTTCCGTTGTTCTTTTCTGCTAGCCTTAGTAGTAGTTGTTTCTGTTACGAACCTATCACATGTATCCTTTAACCCTGATATTGCCTCACCTCCATACCTATAACCATTGTTGGAGCCCGTGTCTTACTAGCATGCTTAGGTTGTTTTGCTCGAGTCTGTTACCCGTTACTTTCTGTTACCATTTTCCATTACGTTGTGGGGGCTCGATGTTTAATCAATCAATCATGCTAATGTTACTATTAATAATAAATTTGATGATAAGGCACCGGCAGGAGGCCCATGAGAGGTTTTGGAGCCTGCTAGTGTCGACCCTAATAGGAAAAGGGTCTTGTCTACTGATCCATGATGAGCGCACTACCCGCATGTGGGAAGCGAGTATGGGCGCCCCCCTCAACTTGACCTGATTCGCATCTCGTCCAAATCGCCTCATTTAGTTCGTGTTTTCCATTTGCCGCATGCATGTTTTTGCGAGCCCAGCGCAGGGTGGAACTTTTGTAGTCGGCATATAGGGGGACACGTTCTTAGAGTGCTATGAGGGTCCATTTTCTTCTGGGCTCGATTAGCCGTGCGCCCAAGGTGCTTTGGGCTTGATGCGAAGAATGGTTGGTTGTGTTGAGTGCCCCGCTTGGTGGGGTGATCTCCCATCTGGCGGGCCATTCATACGTGTACGGCCAAATTGGTGCAACCCTGCAGGGATAATCTTCTCGAGAAGCCGTGTTTTCCGCGGTTATGGATTACTTGGTGAAAGTACTGGCTAACAAGTACTCAGGACAACTTAAACATAATGACCAAACATGTTACACCCTATGATTAATAACTTGACTAGTAACAGGTTGATGACACAATAACTTGATTCACCTTTAATACAACTGTGTGGGTTATCCTCGGATTTGCTTCTTTGGATAAGGGGCGAGATCCAGGATGGGTTTGTTTGAAGTTATCTTTCAGTTGGTTACAATCCTCGATCTTATCTCCTTTCTGTTAGCCGGAAGTGGTAGAATCTCTTTAGTTGGTTAGCGTAGCCAGTTGCAGCATCTTTTATATCCCCTCTCTTCCGTTGAACCCAAGGAATCTGTGCTTGGTGTTGACGGGTTACACTTTGGTGAACTGTGAGTCTTACTTGCCAGTACGTTTATGTACTGACCCCTTTGGGGCTGTGGTTTCCGCAGACCTACGTTTCCGAGGATCTACATGGTGGCAACTACGTGGAGTATGACGAGACTGCTGACGAGTAGATAGCGGACCCGGGCAGGATCCGAGACTTCGTGGATGGGCTCCGTCTGTTTGTTTCCGGCCTCTTAGGCCTATTTGGTTCTTGTCTGTACTCAGACATGTTGAATGCTTCCGCTGTGATGTAATGATGAATTGTTGGGGCATGTGCCCTCTGAATGAATGTATTTGCTATCTCTGCTCTAATGAGAGCCATTTGCAACTTGTTTCAATCTTTTGTGTCGTAGAGATCTGTTGTGATATCACTTGTTAAACGCCGTTGACGTACCATGTGTGTATGGTTTGAAGTACGTCGACGGAAGTGCCTTTGATCTCTAGTGGATAGTTTACATCGACGATGGAATAGCAGGGCTTGTGTTGTCGCGCATAAGCGCAGGCCTACCAGGAAGCTGGGACGTGGGAGCAGTTATGCCCCATAATCCAAGCATCTGCTATCCAGTTCGTACGGTGAGTATCCCCTAGAAATCAGGGTGCGACAAATGGTATCAGAGCCTGTCTGCCTGTAGGATCCCTTTTTACTGGTCGCAGTTGAGTCTAGAAACTATTTTGTAGCTACATAGGAAAAAATGAAACGTGAGAGTAGGAATTCTGTTCTTTTTCTTCTTTTCCCCACCCTCCCTCCCTTTTCTGGTAAGGAAGTGCAACGTTGATTTCTCCCTTCTCATCTAAACTTTCAAGTTAGGATTTCACGTGTTTTGGGTTCTCCGTAGTACCTCAGGAATCTTGTTCTTGTTTCCCCGGTGTTGCTTCAATATCCTGTTCTTCTAAATAACATTTCGTCCGTTGAAATCTTGTTGTTGTTTTCCACTTCAAATCTTCTATCGGCGTCTAATCAAAACATTCTCGTAAACTCTTGTCCAACTAAAGTGTTATTTCATACCGGAGAATCATATTCCTTTGTGTCAACAATCTTTTCCACAACATACAACCTAATTCTGGTTCCACTAAGCAATCAAATCTCTGTTCACTCCCCGGGATCTCAAGTGTTGACTTCCAAGATAAGTAAGAACAATCCAATTCTAATGGGAGGCCACATATTCCTCGTTACTCTCATGTTGATGATTCTGACATTGACGATTATTCCTGGTGTTGCATTGATGTCAATAACTCTGTTCCACCATTCTAGCCAGATAATCTATTTTATAAATGAGTCAAATTCTATCCAGCTTTACACCCTACATACAAAAACCTCTTCCTTCAATTGAAAATATTCCGGTGGTTTCCAAATTCCCTGACGTCTTCCCAAGAAGTTTCCGGACCTTCTCTTTTCTCAGTAGGAATCTCGGGGCGCGATTCCTTCAAGGGGGGGCGTTTTGTAACAGCCCAAGTATGAAAACCAGCCCCTTAGAATGTTTGTTGCATGTTTATTTAAGTATTGCATCATGTCATCATATTGTTTTCCTTGTTGTTTGCATTTGTTTCTTAATTGTTGCATTTGTTTTCCACTGTTTTCACAACTCAAATTCAAACCTTATTCAAGCAATGTTTTCATACTTGTTCTGTTACAACTTTTGGAATAAAAATAACAAGTGAAAACAACCAAATTGTTCCATTTTATTTCATTGTTGATCACTTCTCAAATTGTTGCTTTAAACCAAACAAATGTTTCAATCAGTTAATTCTAATTCACTTTAATTTCAAACCAAATGTATTTCAAATCAATACTCTTTTGAATCCATGGAATACACCAAACAAATGTAATATTTAATCACTTTAATCATAGGGGTTCCCCTATTCAAAGTTGTTTTTATTAAATGGGCACTTAATTAAAATACACCCAAATTTGAATTTCAAACAAACATCAAGCTAATTTAAAGTTTTCTGAAAACAAAACTTGGTTAATGTTTTCTTTTAACCCAACTAGCTTAACCAAATTTTTATGACATTTTTGCTAACCAAAATCTCATGGTTTTCTTCCTTTTCTAATTTGCTACAAAAAAAAAATATAAAAGAAACAGAAAATAACAAAAAGAGGAGAGGGAAGCAGCCCACCTAGCTAAGGCCAGCCCACCCTAGCCAAAACCCACCAAGTGAGCCCACTTACCCCTCCTGTCGCTGTCTTCAACCTCCAGATGATGTCACCTCCTGTGCGAACCCCAACAGAGCCATCCGATCCTTCCCCCTCACCTCGATGCTCAGCCGTACGAGCTCGCCACCCTATAACTAACCTACCCCTCGACCACCTGCTAACCCTAGCCCTAGGTATCCCTTTTCTCCCTCCCCGCCGCCGATCGCTCTCTCGTCCACCTCTTCTCTGCCTTGTATCTGAACCCTGCAACCAAACCGCCGTCAGAGCCACTGTTCCCCGTCATCCCCCGACCACCACCGTCACCTCGAGGAGGAGCCGCCGCCGGGAATGGAACCGGGGCGCTCCCCTGAGGCTCCTCGTGCCCTCGCCTCACGCTGGGAGAGACCACGGCGGCCGCGCCGTCGCCGGAGAGGAGCACCTCTGCCACTGCCGTCAGGCAGTCGTCATCGACAGCAGCAGCAGGTGCGATCGGCATCCTCTCTCCTTCCCTCCTTTCCCTCTCACACGGGCCGCACGAACGCCGAGAGCCCATCACCGCCCCGTCGTGCATCAGCGGCCGCAGCATCTCCGTTCGATCTCTGCTCTGTTCGTACGGTTCAGAAAGGAACGATCTGTTCCAAGCTTCAGTTAACCGGCGTCGTTCTCTTTTTATTTCGTCAGTCCCCTAGCGTATCACAAACAGCCGAACAGCACTCTGGTAGCGTTCCCTTCCGCGCGAGCGATGCGTCCCGGGATCGAACCCCGCGCGGCGCAACCCCTTTTGCATTTTCTTCCGCGCGCGGGGGTTGGGTCCACCCGTCGGTGACCGCCACTGCCACCTCACCTTGCGCACGCCTGCGTGGCTGCCACCTGGGCCTGGGCCCACACGGCAGCGGCTAGGGTAGGAAGCAGATCCGTAACAAAAGGATTTCAGCGAATTTCCTAAAATCCCTAATTCTTTTTAATAAACAGAATTAACACAAAACTTTAAAAGTTAATAACTTTTATTCTGTAATTCCAATTAATACAAGTTCTATATGAATTCTGATCCAAATTTCCTAAACTTTCCAAATATCCAACTTGTGTACTGTTTTGAAAACTTCAAATGCATTTAAGATTCAAATTTAAATAATTCAAATGCAATTTGTAATAATTCATAAATAATTCATCCCAATTCCAAATAATGCAAATAAAATATGTTTTCCATACCATTTCATCTCACCTTTTCAAATATAATTTTTGTTTTCTGTTTTGAATAATTAAAATTGCCTAAACCATTTAAACCTTGTTTAATTCAATTAAAAATTGTTTAATATTGTTTAATTCATAATTAAATAATCCAAATTCCAATTTCAAAATGTGAAACATGTATTCCAACTAAAATTTGATAACCTGTTCAAATATCAACTTTGTTATTTGTTTTGAACATTTTAAATGGGTGAAAACAACAAATACTTGTGTGTCACCTTAATGCACCCAAAATTTCCCTAAATTAATAATAAAATTCTAAATTGCTACACCCTATTCTAATTTGATTCTAATGTTGTTATTTTGCTGTTTTCCTTTTGCATGCATCATACTAAACCACTATCACCTGTTGTTTAGTTGGAAAACAAATAATCTAACCAAAATCCATGGGCTTTTCATATGCAACTCAAAATTGCATATGTGTCCATTTACATTGTGTTATCCTATCAATTAGTTTATTTTGATGCATCTATTAACTTGTCATGCATCATATTTGATTGTGCACTATGCCATGTTATTGATTGTTTATCTTTCTGCCTTGTTTGTTTGCTTCTTCCTGGATATACGACGACGTTGAGACCGACGATACTTACGACATCCCTTCTAAGGAGTTGGCTCAGTACCAGGCTACTGGGTTTTGCAGGCAAGTTATCACTCACATGAACCATCGTGTTCCTTTCACCATCGATTACTGATACTTTCCGTTGTTCTTTTCTGCTAGCCTTAGTAGTAGTTGTTTCTGTTACGAACCTATCACATGTATCCTTTAACCCTGATATTGCCTCACCTCCATACCTATAACCATTGTTGGAGCCCGTGTCTTACTAGCATGCTTAGGTTGTTTTGCTCGAGTCTGTTACCCGTTACTTTCTGTTACCATTTTCCATTACGTTGTGGGGGCTCGATGTTTAATCAATCAATCATGCTAATGTTACTATTAATAATAAATTTGATGATAAGGCACCGGCAGGAGGCCCATGAGAGGTTTTGGAGCCTGCTAGTGTCGACCCTAATAGGAAAAGGGTCTTGTCTACTGATCCATGATGAGCGCACTACCCGCATGTGGGAAGCGAGTATGGGCGCCCCCCTCAACTTGACCTGATTCGCATCTCGTCCAAATCGCCTCATTTAGTTCGTGTTTTCCATTTGCCGCATGCATGTTTTTGCGAGCCCAGCGCAGGGTGGAACTTTTGTAGTCGGCATATAGGGGGACACGTTCTTAGAGTGCTATGAGGGTCCATTTTCTTCTGGGCTCGATTAGCCGTGCGCCCAAGGTGCTTTGGGCTTGATGCGAAGAATGGTTGGTTGTGTTGAGTGCCCCGCTTGGTGGGGTGATCTCCCATCTGGCGGGCCATTCATACGTGTACGGCCAAATTGGTGCAACCCTGCAGGGATAATCTTCTCGAGAAGCCGTGTTTTCCGCGGTTACGGATTACTTGGTGAAAGTACTGGCTAACAAGTACTCAGGACAACTTAAACATAATGACCAAACATGTTACACCCTATGATTAATAACTTGACTAGTAACAGGTTGATGACACAATAACTTGATTCACCTTTAATACAACTGTGTGGGTTATCCTCGGATTTGCTTCTTTGGATAAGGGGCGAGATCCAGGATGGGTTTGTTTGAAGTTATCTTTCAGTTGGTTACAATCCTCGATCTTATCTCCTTTCTGTTAGCCGGAAGTGGTAGAATCTCTGTAGTTGGTTAGCGCAGCCAGTTGCAGCATCTTTTATATCCCCTCTCTTTCGTTGAACCCAAGGCATCTGTGCTTGGTGTTGACGGGGTACACTTTGGTGAACTGTGAGTCTTGCTTGCCAGTACGTTTATGTACTGACCCCTTTGGGGCTGTGGTTTCCGCAGACCTACGTTTCCGAGGATCTACATGGTGGCAACTACGTGGAGTATGACGAGACTGCTGACGAGTAGATAGCGGACCCGGGCAGGATCCGAGACTTCGTGGATGGGCTCCGTCTGTTTGTTTCCGGCCTCTTAGGCCTATTTGGTTCTTGTCTGTACTCAGACATGTTGAATGCTTCCGCTGTGATGTAATGATGAATTGTTGGGGCATGTGCCCTCTGAATGAATGTATTTGCTATCTCTGCTCTAATGAGAGCCATTTGCAACTTGTTTCAATCTTTTGTGTCGTAGAGATCTGTTGTGATATCACTTGTTAAACGCCGTTGACGTACCATGTGTGTATGGTTTGAAGTACGTCGACGGAAGTGCCTTTGATCTCTAGTGGATAGTTTACATCGACGATGGAATAGCAGGGCTTGTGTTGTCACGCATAAGCGCATGCCTACCAGGAAGCTGGGACGTGGGAGCAGTTATGCCCCATAATCCAAGCATCTGCTATCCAGTTCGTACGGTGAGTATCCCCTAGAAATCAGGGTGCGACAAAGGCCGTGGGTGCTCGTTAAGCTGGGCAGCAGCAGTCGGACTGGGATACCCAGGTATCCAAAGGCCTGACAGGGATGAAGAGGGTCGCGTCTCGAGAGTGGACATGCTCATCGAAGGGGAGACTTCTAGAGATGGCGAAGTGCGGATGGGGTGCATGGCGACTAGTTGAAGACAATGCTTGGTCGGAGTGCTCGATTGCCCCCTCGGACTATGCTGGGGTTATGCTGGAACATGTCGAGACGATAGTGAGTTTCGAGTTACGTCGAGACGCGTCCTCCAACTGCAAATCAACCAACCCGAAGATGTGAGGGGGTTGCATGTGATCCTATGTACCTGACAGAATCGACACGGGGCGGCGGTGGACAGGCAGACTCCGACGAGCTAATTCGGCGCCCTAAGGGCGTCACAAATAAGGGTCCGAGGATTATTTATCGAGCATGAGCTCATGGCCTTTGCAAATTGCAACATAAGGACATGGAGATCACAGATGACGTGGACACGGTTCATGAGAGAGGATGGTTCAGCGGGAGGTTGAAGCATCGCTCGCTTGGTGAAACTACTCTAACCAATTATAAGGGACCAGCTAGAGATGCCCTAATTGAACATCTAGTGCAAACAAATGGTGAGTCCCATATATCTCTGTAGCCAAAGATACATGGTAAGTCCATCCATCCATCTGTAGACTGTAGCTATGGACATAGAACTTTCTTATTCGTTTCTGATCTGCAGCTATGCATATATTCCCATGCATATATGCATTGTTATCCCCTGATCTTGTAATTTTTTGTTTGTCTTTCTTTCTGCGGAAAACGATATGTTTTCAGCTATTTGCAATATTCCGAAGGATCAAAATATTTGTGTAGCTTTCGGTAGAAATGTAGATAAAAAGGCTGTGGGCCCTCGGTATATGGTGTATGTGGAGGAGCGAGCATGCATTGCGCATGTTGCTGCCGGGAGGGATCTCTATATCTATATGGGATCTTTCTTTGTTTCTTTCCAGTCGATTGATTCGGTTAGCACGCCCTGTGGTTGGACCTGGAGGTGTAAAAATCCTTCAAAAGCCTGGAGTATATATGTGTTCTCCGTCCTATCAACCCTAACGGGTAAGATCCCGATCGAGCATGAAAATGACTTGTGCATTTTGTATTTGGAGTGATGTGTATACGGATGGTTGCGCGTTAATTAGGCGTAAAATAGTTCATACTAGTAAACATGAATTCCCCTGGTCATGCTCAAACTTGGAAACAAATACAAACCAGAAAAAGAAATGAAATTGTGGAAGGGGGGATTTCACACTTTTTTCTCCACTGACGCAGTCCAATATTTGCACTCTGACTTTTCGCAAATACATCTTGTGCGAGTTCGCACGGATACAGACATACAGTGGTGGGGTGTGTGTGTGAAGACTGCTCTAGTTCGGTATAATATCACGGTGACGAAAGGCGATAGCTAGCCATGTTTTTATGTTTTTGTTACTCCAGTGTTGTTGTGTCGACGATGGAGAACGTCTGGTGGTCGCCTGGTTTTGGAAGGTAGCCCGGATTGGAGGCAGTTCGTCAGCAAAGACAGCAAGGTAGCTTACACATCGTCGTCGCCGTGCCACCACCGTCGACTGCCTGGACCATCGACGATGATGTATCGTCCAATGGAGAACCGCGCTAGAGACTATTTACCGCCAGCGAGCGAGCTAGCTATCGGGTCATTAGCACCCGTAGTCCCGTTCATCGACGGCGACGCCCGCCTCCTGGGCTTCACGTGGGCTCCGACCAGGACAAGTTGGGAAGAAGCTCCTGTCATCCGTTAGCGTCAACGTTCCCTAGTGCTTTTGTCAGTGTGCAATGGATCGTCGTTGTGCGAGTACATGGTGTTGGATTGGATCGAGTTGGAGACTGCTTGATAGCTTTGTTAATGGCTTACACCAGTTTGGATGGACGCGAAATTTCCAGGATAAGTTTTTGTGGGCTCGAGCTTGACCTGATTTTGACCTTGATCCGACTTCTCTCCCTGCCCACAGCTAAGCTCAACTTATTGACCCACTGTTAATTCAGGCTAGGCCATGCCAGAAGTCCCGTGTCTCATGGTCGGATAGGACCCCTTTTTGTTCAGAACCTAAGGGCGTGTTTGGTAGCCCGTATGGTGTTTCTCGTCTCATACATGTCCACTCTGACTATGCTGGCTAGGTACAAACCCACGTGGGGCAAGCTCTACTGCGTTGAGAGAGTGTTTGGTTGCCCGTACGATTGAGCCAGGCCAGACACAACAAAAAAATGCCATCGGGTGTCCGCCATCAGGTCCCTAGACAGAAAAACAAAACATAATCGGGTCCCTAGAAAGAAAAATAAAAAACAATCGGGACCCTCCGCCATTGTCAACCTCCGTCCCTGCCGGAAGTCGCCGAGCAGCGTCGGAGGTAGACCAGCGCACCTCAGCACCGGCGTGTGGCTCGTACGGGCCCCTCTCCTCATGCTCTTCAGCTGCCAGGGCCGGAGCACCGCGAGAACGGCGTCACGCGCGGCACAGTCGGTGACAGTGCAGTCTGCACGCGGGAGCTTTGGAGGCCGCGGTGGTGGTCGTCTCCCCAGCTGGGCTCCTCCGTAGACGCAAGGCGGGGGGAGGGGGGTCTTGCCTCCGACGCGGTGCAGCGCTGGGCTCAAGGGCAGCGGGACGGGGCGGCGTTTGGTTTGGCGACGTGAGCGAACCAAAGGAGAGAGAGAGAGATGCGGGGGAAATGTCAGGAGTTTTCGGCCGGGGCGGACACCGCATGACTCGGGTGGGCCCAAGCGTGGGGTTTTCGGTATGAGCGTCGTGCGGGCCCAAGCGTGGGGTTTTCGGTATGAGCTCAACCCGGCTGAGTTGAGAAGCTCGATAGGGGCGAAGAGGCACGACACGGGCTACCAAACAGAAAAAATCGGGACGGAAGCAGATTATCTGAGGCCATACGGGCTACCAAACACGCCCTTATTATCGCCATACTTCAGCATGTACGTAGACGGACTAAAGAATAACATTACTCAAGTCAGACTTCTTTTCTCCGACTTGTGTAGCAAAGGGAGGCAAGTACGCCCTCAAGTCAAAATGATAATATTAGTTGTTGGGCCTATTTGATTCGAAGCAGAAGATTTAAATCCTTATAATTTTCTTTACTTATTTTCTTTATAGCTTGAATACCATAAAAAAAATCTCAGGGAGTCATTTGCACCAGATTTTATAGAAAGTCTTTTTTTAAGGGGTTCATAGAAAGTCTTACATCTACTTAAAACTCCTTTTCAGAATTCTTTATTTCTCATGTCAAGAAATCAAACATGGTACATACGAAATCCAGTACGATTGGAGGCAATCTTACAAATCAAAGGCTCGCATAGTTACTTGTTTCATCTAGCGGGCAAATTTTACGTATCAAAACTTACGTAATTCTTGAGATATTCTTTTTGTTGAGAATTCTCAAGATATTTTCTCAAGTGAAATTCAGTTTGCCGTGTAATTGCAGTTTTGACATGCAACCAACCGACCAACCATTTGAGAGCGGTCTCAATGCTTGTCATAGAGCTCGTGCCCTAAGTAGGCGCTAGTTGGGGGCGACGATAGATCCGTTATGATTTATTATACCGTGCGACGTGGGAGGAAGAAGATGAGTTGGGTTGGATGATTTGCGTCACTCGATTTCTTCAAAATCAATGCCTATACATTTCTCCTCTTTCAAACCTACCCTAGTAGTCATTGCCATACTCACATATTTTCATTGAAAATCTTAACGTGTAAGAGCATCTCTAACAATATCTTTTATACCATTTTAAGGGCTGGGAGCAATTTGTGCGGCAACGATACCCCTGAAAAGGCCCTTAAATTAGGGAGGCCCTAAAATTTTCCCTACCAACCCCCTTCTTCAATGGGCATACTAGTGACTTCTCCTGAAAGTTATTTTTGCACCCCATTAGCCCTCACTTCCGACTGGCTCAACTCTCCTTTATGCGCCCCCTTCAGTCGTCGTGGTCCTCCCATAGTCTTTGTCGATATCTCTCGTGCATCCCTCGTCACCACCGCTGAAACACTTAATTGTCGGGGTTAGGACGATGAGCCAATGACCGTCACCACTGAAAGTCCTCCGGTTAGGGTGTTACAAACATCGTCGCTGACTCCTAACCCGCCTCGTTGTGACCTTGTGTCGCCGCTACTAGCCATTGACTCATCACTCATCGCGATCATGTCTTCAAACAAGTGACAAGGGCCGCCCACATGATGTGGAACCCCGCTGCCACCTAAAATGAGCCATCGTTGCGTCGTTTCTCCAATTCACGACACCTCCTTGTCGAGGTCGTCTCCGTCCTCGCCGTCGAGTATCACCACCTTTACATCCGTAGACGGCCTCGTGCGCGAGGACGAAAGATTGGGTTCTCCCTCCCCCCCCCCCCTTTTTTTCTATAGTACTCTCTCCGTTCCAACATAGATAACTTACATTTGTCCACACATACATGTACGTATACATGTTTTAGTGTCTACATAGATGCATGTTTAGACAAATGGAAGCCATCTATTTTGGAACAGAGGGAGTAATATTATTTTCCATGTTCAGAATATTTGAATTTAAAGTTGAATTGTATGGTTCGGAAGTGAATTTTGATATGATCAAGTTCTATGCATCGACATTACCAATGATTATTTTTCCCTAAAGTTGAAAATGGCGAGAGAGAAATAAACACCGAGGTTTAGAGGCTACTTGAAGTTAAATTTTGTTTCTCAGGGCTGAAGGATTTGGCCCATAAAACCAGTTTGGAAGGGTTCTCTTTCCCTAACCGCGCCCAGATTCATTTAATTAAAAGGTTGGAGATACTCTAAACGACGGTACATACACATGGCTACACGAGGCCAGATCCATAAACCACGAAACAGTACACCGGACAAACTCGTGGCCTTGGTCGTCTCCTGTAGGCTCTACCGAATCAAGAATCATCCACCGACCGAGACAGGATCGCCACGATTGGCTCCTTCATCTTCTGGCTAGCGAACCGCCACTGGTCGGAATTCCGGGTCCGGCGCGCACCTGGTTGGTTCGCCGTTCACGCGCCCCAGCTACCTGCCGTGCGCGCGACGGGCCAAAAAAGCGGCCGTTTCCATCTCCTGTAGCTCGCGTCGAGCTCGACAACTTGCGACCTGTGGTAAGAGCCACTTGCGAGCCGTAATTCGCTTTGATGCTGCGTTCGCACAAGGGAACGCCGTGCCACGTGTCTTCGAGCCGTGAGCTCTTCTGTCCGGATTGCTAGTGGCAGACGTACCACGGTAGTCTGAGATTTGCATAGAAGATGCGGTAAATAAAGCGCCGTAGAAATTGACGAAGCTACAAAGAAATTAAAAACGAAAGCTGGGTAAGCATCTTACGGACTACTACTGCAGATCGTTGTGTCGTGAGCGGGTCTTGCACGAGAATCATGCACGGTCCCTTATCTCGCGTGATCTGTGTATCAATGTCGCTATTCCGTTGGTTGAAGTAGAAGGGACGAACTGATCTTCCTACTTCACATTAGAAATTTGAAGCAGATCTGATTTGATGTTTCTAGGATTTAATGGAGAAAAAATATTACTACGCATAAGTAAAAGGGACGCTCCATTTACAGGAAATAATTTCGCGTTCATCCAAAAGAAGCAAAAGCAAAAATCTCACATACAAGTTTTGTGAAAATCGCAACTCATATGCAAGCTATGCAAAAATAACAATTTCAACGACTTCTTTCAAAACCTAAAAAAGATATTCGAGCTCTTCAATTTAGATTCTTCTAAAAGATTTTAACTCTTGCCTTTAGAACTTTTTACAATAAAAGGGCATGCGTTTCTAAAGGCACTCTCCGTATTTAAGGCATGGTTCCAGTCCCACCATTTTTTAAATATTAATTTCAAATGTTGGAAGTAAGTTAGCAAAAGGAATAATGATAGTAAATAGATTGTATGAATGATTATAAATTAAACCATTGGTCACAAGATAAAATCATCGTGAAATTACAACTGAAATCAGGAAAGTATGGTATTAAAACAAGTAAAATCGTGTCTAAGATGTAGGCAAAATAAATAAAAATGTTAGTATAAAGTCACACCAAATAAATCAATAAATCAACAAACATAATTCTGACCAACGTGTAAAATGTTCCAAATCAACTTAAATGGCGTCACCCAAGTATATATCAATTGTTTCAAAGTATAATGCAAAATATGATGTTAGAGATTTTATTAAGCACAAAGGATAACCTAAAACTAAAATGATTTAAGAATTAATTTACAATTTTTTAAATAATACGAAAAGAGAAAGAATACAATCATCATAAAATATTCTAAGGCTCTTTCAATTCGTAGAATTCCAAAAATATAGGAATAGGGAAAAACACGAAATAGTTTTACGGAGGATTGTGAAAACATAGGACTCCTGCGATTTTGTATGCTTGATTTGCAGGAATGACAAAAAAATTACAAAATCCTTGAAAGACATGGTCAACAACACATGCAAAAGTAAAATTCGATAATTAGAGTGTAATTTTATGTCTATTGCCATGTTGTTTGTGCATAGGAATTTTAAAAAAATTGTTTGAGTGGACTATATAATTCCATTTTTTTCCCTTTGAAATCCAACCCAAAGAAAAAAAACTCTCCATTTTTCAATGCTCTATTCCTTTGAATTCTAGTGATAAACATTATCACCCCATAGTTATTTTCTATTTTTATGTTTTTCCTCTCTCTTTTGTACTAAAAGGGGCTCCTATATTTTGCTTTCACAAACATTGTGGTGCAAAAATCACATATATTTTTGTTAGAAAGTTTAGATGCTATCATTTAATAAAAATATTAAATGATGTATAATATTTGATGGCGCGGAGTCCATACGGGTGTTACATGGACCTCACATGTCAAGACCACTTGGTGATATAGCGAAGTTGTTAAGTAAAAAAAATGTGAAATAAGGAAACTTCTTCAAATAGGTCACTCAATAACGGTTTTCTAACCAATGTGGGTGCTTTCTCGAAATACGCTTTCACCCCCGCTTTATAAACAACCTCAATGACCGAACCGATACAAAATAATAAGAAAAAACTCTTACAAATAGAAAAAAAAGTAGAACCAAACTTGAATGAAAAGACTGGAACGGACCCGATCGACGAGACTCCACAATAACGTCCCAAGAAGGATATGACCTGGCATGTCGCCGGGTCGCCGATGTCAAAACAAACGGGATGGTAAGTGTTTTCGTGCTTTCGGGGGTGTTCGAGCAAAGAAAGAAGAAGATGAATGTGCCATAAAATAGAGATGCTCTTATCCTCGCCCTATTGATAGGTAAAAGAAATAGTTCAGCACTGACCTTAATCTAATAACCAAAAATTACAGTGTTATACAACTGTACACTTGGTGTGTACAGCTAATAAAGAAGGAATCTAATAACCAAAAATTACAGTGTTATACCACTGTACACTTGGTGTGTACAGCTAATAAAGAAGACAGTGATGGTAAGCGCCACAGCGAGTCAAAGTAATTTTGCAACGATGACATATTGGCACTCTCCTCTGGCGCTATGCTACTGGTTTGTCTCGCACGCAGAAAACCAAATCAATAGAAAACAAAACCTACTACGGTGCTACCCCAGCCTAGAATTATAGGCACCTCTTCTTCTTTTTATCCGGTGTGGTGTGGCCTGGATAATTGGGCACATCCAAACAAGACGGAAACAAAACAGAACTGCCTCATCGCCCACGTCCCGCACCAAACCCAAAATCAGAGAGAAGCGGAGTGAGAGAGAGGGGCGAGGGGAATAAAGCAAAGCAGAGGAGGGAGATAGACAGATCTCAAATCAAAGAAACAGAGTGCGCCGAGACGGACGACCACCATGGTCTCCGCTGCCGCTAGTATATAAAGAGCGGCACCACGGCCTGTGCAAACCCAGCCCCGGCATCCCAGTCGTCGTCTCATGCTTCGATCCACGCACACGCTCAGCCCCAGCAGCAGCAGCTCGTCCGGCTCCGGCGAGAAGAAGATGGTGGGCGGGGGCGCGCCGAGCGGGGCGAAGCTGCTGCAGATCCTGAACGTGCGCGTGGTGGGCAGCGGCGAGCGCGTGGTGGTGCTGTCGCACGGCTTCGGCACCGACCAGTCGGCGTGGAGCAGGATCCTGCCGTACCTGACCCGCGACCACCGCGTGGTGCTCTACGACCTCGTCTGCGCCGGCAGCGTCAACCCGGACCACTTCGACTTCCGCCGCTACAACGGGCTGGACGCGTACGTGGACGACCTGCTCGCCATCCTCGACGCGCTCCGCATCCCGCGCTGCGCCTTCGTGGGCCACTCCGTCTCCGCCATGATCGGCATCCTCGCCTCCATCCGCCGCCCCGACCTCTTCGCCAAGCTCGTCCTCATCGGCTGCTCGCCCAGGTGGGTAGGACCGTAGGAGTAGTACTAGTATAATTCCGTTCTTATTTTCACACCAGCACCGACCGATCGAAGCAAAGCAAAGCGAAGCAAAATTCATTTCCTTGTGGTGTGCGATGTGTGTGGCAGGTTCCTGAACGACAGCGACTACCACGGCGGGTTCGAGATGGAGGAGATCCAGCAGGTGTTCGACGCGATGTCGGCCAACTACTCGGCGTGGGCGACGGGGTACGCGCCGCTGGCGGTGGGCGCGGACGTGCCGGCGGCGGTGCAGGAGTTCAGCCGCACGCTGTTCAACATGCGGCCGGACATCTCGCTGCACGTGTGCCAGAGCGTGTTCAAGACCGACCTCCGCGGCGTGCTGGGCATGGTGCAGGCGCCGTGCGTGGTGGTGCAGACCACCCGCGACGTCTCGGTGCCGGCCTCCGTCGCAGCCTACCTCAAGGCGCACCTCGGCGGGCGCACCACCATCGAGCCCCTGCCGACGGAGGGCCACCTCCCGCACCTCAGCGCGCCCAGCCTCCTCGCCCAGGTGCTCCGCCGCTCGCTCGCGCGGTACTAGGCCTACTAGCTAGCGAAAAAAAAGTAAAAATAGAGAGAGGGAGAAGAGACGTACTGTACTGTACTCCCTCACGTTCGGAGACGTACGGTCATGTGGTACGCTACGCGGGGAGCCTACTCCGTCCGTGTTTCTTCTCTGTAATTTTATTACCGCGACGATTTTACTCGCCTCCTCAAAGAATGGCTCGGCCTGTGTGTGTGCCGACTGCCAAGAGATGTACTGTACTGTAGCACGTACGAGTACTCCATTTTTCTTCGTCTGAGAACTCACTTGAGCAAAAAAAAATTGTCTTTTTTTTTTCACTGCGATGCACGCTTGCAGTCAGTAGCGACGGATCATGGATGTGAGTGGGCGTGTAGGGTGCCACGTGGCGGAACAGGGGGCCGCATCGAGAGTTCGAGACTGTGCACGCGTTTGTCTCCTTCCTCTCCTTGTCCTACACTCCTGTCCCATCCGTAACGGCGGGCCGCGGTGGTAATCTTTTTCTGTTTATGAAGCGGTAACAATTCTTGTTTCTACTGCTACTACACTGTTCTCCAGGGTCTGTGCATCGTCGATCGTGTTTGGATAAGACCCTCGAGAGGAGACGAAAAGTGGTGTACACCTATGGCTGGCCTTCGTATAATCCACGGCAGTCGGTTGTCCACGTCGTGCATGGGCCATCTTATCGTCATGCTCATTTGACGCGGATAATGAAGCTGACTTTTCCAACTTAGCTAAGCCTAGAGGGGAAAGAGTTTCCAGACGTGCCCCTAGCTAGTGAAGCAGACTCGTACTACACGATGATCTCGCCATGTAACCGTGACGAGGCAGGCAGTCAAAGGCGTGTCGCACTGCGCTACTGCAGCCAATACTATATTGATCGCATCCATCCATCCACCTAGAAAGACGTTGAGGATGCACTAACACTCCACAGTATATTTTAAGGTCCAGTTGCGGGCGCTGCGATTTAATTAGGAGTACAATAATCTTGTTCTTATACGACTTGTTTTGTGGTTATCTAGGATGCTTAGCTAGTTAGCTTAGCTACGGATGTATGCGGGCATGGCGTGGGAGTGGGTGTGGGGGGGCTCCATTCGAGAGCTAAGGTGGTGATCAGCGTGATGCTTAGCTTTTGGTATGGTAGGTGCGCTGTTGCTAGCTTAAGCCCAACCCACAACCACAAACTAATCCGCTGTACTAATAATATCTAAGCTGCTCCCGTTGGCTTGGCATCAACCGAAAGTTTAATAACACCAATAACAATTCATTCAGCCTCCTCGTCGCCCGGCTCACGGCAGGCTCTTGCGGCTTTGCATATTCTGAACTTGTTTATTCTGAATGTTTTTTATCCGCCACTTAAGCAAAGTCATGTTGGCATTTGGAAGCCTTGTTGCTTACGCGAGAACAGGGCCAAACGCAGCCCGTGCGTGCCCCCTTGTGATTTCAGCCAAAACGCAAAATCGTGTAGAGAGCCCGAGTAACCCGCGATGTATGAGGCTCGTTTTATTCTTCTGTGAGTAGAGCGCCGGTGGAGAAAATAAATGAGAAAGGGGTGGGGGCGATTTGGGTGGGGGCGATGAGCGATTTTGTGCCTAGGAGGAGTACATGGTAAGGTAAAGGATCTTTTTTGGGGGGCGGGTCCTGGCCCCGTTTGGGCACGCGATGAGACGAGGGCTTGGCGAGTGGAGAGGAGGCGAGCCCCGCGCGACGTGGGCACACCGAGTGGCCGGCGTTATCCTCCACCGGCCCCCCTGTGCTGCCGTGTCGACTGTCGCCTGTACAAACAGCGGGTGGCGCGCGGCGAAAAGACGATGCACCCAAGCGGCAGCGGACAGGGCTTTAATGTAGAGGCGTGGCATGATGGCTGGCCTCACCTGCCGTCCTTGACGGGCGAGTCGCCGCATGAACTGGTAAACAGCTAACAGCATATACAGCCGGCAAAAACAGGGCGAGGGAAATACGGTTAATATAGGGCGCGCGGGACAAAAAAAATGTCACTACCGCTGTAAACTTGCGCGGCGGGAGGTAAATTTTGGCCGGGCGCATGGGCACAAGCTCAAGTCGGCGTGGCAAAGTAACCGTCGATAGGAAATCTCCGCGCGCGCCCAACCCCTTTCCTCCGAGACAGCGTCCGTGATGGATGACTCGACCAGTATGCCACCCACCCACCGTCGCCGTACCAAATCCGAGCGGCGAAATCGTGTGCGGGGTTGTTCATCGTGCCTCGGACGAAGGCATAGGACGGCCCCCCTCCCCCCCCCCCCCGCCATGTCACGCCGGCTGTCAAACCTGTGACCGCTGGAGTGCCGACGAGCCCCGCCGACGCTGCCGGGTTGAGCAAAAAGATAAAGATCGTCTCCTCGCGGTGGATGCTCCCCCTACACAGCCCTTCCACGTCGTCCACTCGCCTCTCCCTCCCCCACCGCCGCTGCAATCGCCATCTTCCGCGGATATTGCTGCGGGGGCGGATGCGCCCAACATGGTGGGGTTGAAGACTCGACGGTTAATGTCACTAGTGCAACAAACAACGGCCAAGTTTTCGATGACAATGCAACCGAAGAAGTAGAAGTGGAAGAGGATAAAGATGAAAAATGAATATTGTCGTCCCGTGTGCTCGTGTGAACTTTAATTTGTGACGAACTATACCATGGATTTGCTTTTGAACTATGCCGATGATCTTTAATTTTATGTTGTATTGCCTGGATTTTTTGTTCATCGTTTGTATTTTGCATATGCGCTTGTTTGTGCTCAAACGTCGGCCTAGCTCGCGCGCTGCACTTTGTGCGCCTGCCGAGGAGCGCTACGCTGCTCGCGCTGTATTTTCGCTCCCGCAATTTGACTCGCGAGTGCCGCACTATAAAATAGCTATTTCAGCGCCCTAAACTGCTTTTACCGCGCGCGAATATAGCGCTTCTACTGGACGTTTAGAGCATCTCCAACATCGGTGCAGCAGTGGCGCGGGCTAAATTTGATTTCTAGCGCCGACTTAGCGTTTTAGCCCGGTGAAGGTTTGTTATTTTCCCGGTCGTTGGATCTTTTAGCGCGAGTATGGTTATCTTTTCCAGGCATGTAACATATATTGAAACTAAAGATCCAACAAATAAAAAAACTAGAGCGGAAAATAAAATATATTTAACTCGATACAACGCCTATTGAGCGCCTTCGATACTACGGGCAAACTCGGATTGAAACTACTACCGCCTATTTGTCGTCGTCGGAGGAGGTGACATCAAAGTTAGCCCACAGATCATCCCACCTGGGATTGTCGTTGTCCCAGGTGGTGTGGCCGTAGAACTGCTCCTCCACCATAGCCAAGGAAGCGTGTTCATTGCTGGGTACAAATGGATCGAGGACAGAAGCCCAGGTTTCAGTTTATGTTACAGAAGATTCAAGGAGACCCCAATGTAACACCCGGGGTTTTCCCCAATTTGTTTTGTTGTTTTTCTTTTTGCATCGTCATGGCATCATGCATTGCATGTCATTTATTTGAAATCTCAAAATTGGTTTTTATAACTCCTTTTTGTTAAAATGAAACTTATTTGCTAATACATTTTATTGTGTTTTAAATCAATTACTAAACTGGTTTGTAAAATAAATAATAAAAAAAGAGATCTTGGGGTTGCTAGGCCGACCGCCCAGCAGAGCCCATCACCAAAGCCTCCCCCCATCCGAACCAGCCCACCTACCCTTCACCCTCCACCTCCGTACGAGGAGAACACGCAGAACGCGTGACCCTCCTCCTATCGCTGTCCACGCCAAAAGCAGGAAACCATCGATCCCCACCTCCAACTGCCCCGCTCCTCCCCTTTTCTTTCCCCTCCTCCAAGCCGTCCCCAAGCCCTACCCACTCCCTCTCCTTTTCCCCTCCCTTCTTCTCCTTCTCATCGGATTCGTTTCTCTGAATTTCTGAAGGAAGACAGCACCGCTGCCATGGCTGGGATTTGGAGCTGCTGGCGCGGTCCCTCTGGGCGTCCCCAAGCTCCGTTCTCGGCGGGAACGAAAACGGGGTTGTCCCCTCTACTTCCCCGCCTCCTCGAACCGCCCGGAGGGTGCCAAGTTCGTCACGCCGTCGCCGTCTTGCCGCCCGTCGCCACCGTCGCCTCTCCCACCGGCGTTCGCTGCCGTGGCAGCGGCTCCGGCCTCGAGCCATCCGCGCCGCCAAGTTCCTCCCGAGGTGAGCACTCCCTCTGTCCCTCCTACTCCATCCTCCTTTGCTCTGTGGCCAGCCTTCGCGCGGCGCTGTCGTGGATCTCCGGCGAACTTTCCGCCCTCCTTCGCTGATCAGCGACAGCACGCACAGACAGAAACTGAATTTCAGTTTCGTCAGGCGCTGCCCGAGGCACACCTCAAAACCGTTCGCGAGTGGTACCATCAACCAACGCAGCAGCCAGCCCAACTGGCTAACACACCCTTGCGCGCAAGCCAACATCCTGGGTTCGATTCCCCCCCAAGGCACAAAGCCAACCCCTTTTTTCCTCTTTTTTTCTGTTATTTCTCGAATTTCAGAAAAGCAGATCTGAGGCCTTAACTGTAAAATCAATAACAAATTGAATTTTGATCCAATTTCAACGATTCAAGTTTTTGTGGATTCAAAATTTTGTGCTCTTTCTGTTAATGTCAAGTTTGCAACATGTTTCTGTAATAATTTTTGCTCTAAATAATTAATTACTGAAAATGCAATTAAAAGTTGAAACTTTGGAATTTCATAACTTTAGTTCTGTTCATCCAATTTGAGCAAACTTGGGCTCTAAAAATTTGTCTTAACAAACTCTACACATTGGTATTTTATTTGGTCACAATTGAATTAAATTTGAACATGTTTCCCTCTGTTTGCTAAAAAGGGCAGAATAAGAATGGTTATGGAAAATTGCATAATAAATTCAATAATAACCCAAAAATTGTGTTTAATAGCTCAAATTGTTCATTGAAACATTTTATACATGTTTTCAACCTTTTCAATGCAATTTGTTTACTGTTTTTCCTAATTAAAAGTGGTGCATTAATTCAATGCTTTAATTAAACCTCTTAAATTGCAAAATTCATAACTTGGGCAATTCAAATCCAATTCCAACATGTGAAATATGTTTTCCATGCAAAATGGAATAAGCTTTCCAAATATCAACTTTGTTTTCTGTTTTGAACAATTTAAATTGCTGAAAACAACTGTTTCTTATTTAATGCATTTAAAATTGTCAATTTAATAATTTGCTCATCTAAAATCCAAATTCAACAAATGAAATATGTATTCCATCTAAAATTTTGTGTTCTTTCCAAATATAATTTTTTTTTATCTATTTTGAACAATTAAAATTGGTGAAAACAACAAATGCTTGTGTAACTCATTTAAGAAGCCAAATTTCATAACTTAATAAATAAAATTCCAAACTTGGTAAATAACATATCAAATTGAAGCTATTGTTGTTTTCTTATTGTTTTCTTCATCCATGCATCATTCTAATCAACTTTCACATGATGGTTATTTGTAGATCATTTAATTCAACCTTAATTCATGGGCTTTCCAGATGCGATCCAAATTGCATATGGGCCATTTAAATATGTTTACCATGTCAACTAGTTTATCTTTGATGCATCCTTAAACTTGTCATGCATCCATATCTTGATCATGCTGGATCTTTTGCCGTAGAAGTAATTGTTGCATCCGGTGTTTGTTCGAGGTTCGTTGCTTCTTCGCGGATAGGACGCTGAGATGATGTGAGCAACGACAAGTTCTTCGGATGTACCTCTACTTGCTGGATTCCAGGCAAGTATACTCACTTGCTGCCTATGGCTGCCTTTCATCACTTGTTACCGATTCTTTCTGTTGTCCTTATTCTAGCCTTATGATTCGATGCTTGTGTCTCGATCCTATCATATGTTACCTTGCAGCCATGATATAGCCTTCTTTCCATTTCCTATTACATGTTGTTTGTTTATCCCGTTGGCCCTCGTGTCGTAGTTGCATGCTTAGGTTGTTTGTGCTCGAGTCTTGTTGTCCGTCTTATCACCTGTTTAGTTTGATAATTGGGTTTCAATTCCATCAACAACATGTTAATGTTTTGGGTAATAATAATTTGATGATAAGGCACCGGCAGGAGGCCCGGCGTGGTTTTGAGGCCTGCTAGTGTCGACCCTAATTAGGAAAAGGGTCTTGTCTACTGATCCATGATGAGCGCACTAACCGCATGTGGGAAGCGAGTATGGGCGCCCCCCGCAATTCTGATTCGATTCGCATCTCGTCCAAATCGCCTCATTTAGTTCGGGTTTTCCATTTGCCGCATGCATATGCAGGTGCGAACCCTTGGCGCCAGGGTGGAACTTTTGTAATCGGCATTTAGGGAGACACGTTCTTAGAGTGCTATGAGGGTCCCCTTTTCTTCGTGGGGCTTGATTAGCCGTGCGCTCAACTGCACGGGGTTCTTTGGGCTTGATGCGAAGAAGAGTTGGGTTGTGTTGAGTACCTCGCTTGGTGGGTTGATCCCCCGTCTGGCGGGTTATTCTTACGTGTACGGCCAAATTGGTGCATCCCTGCAGGGTTAAATCTTCTCGAGAAGCCGTGTTGTCCGCGGTTATGGATGACTTGGTGAAAGTGCTGGCTAACAAGTACTCAGACAACTTACACCTAACGATGATAACGTGACTAGTAATATAGATTACCTCCACCATAAAAATGAATGTCACCTTAATCAACCGTGTGAGTTTCCTTGGGTTGCTTCCTTAGTAGGGGGTAACATTGGATGGGTATTGCTTGGTGAGTAGTTATAGTTGGTTTTGTCGCGCTATCTTATTCCTTTCTTTTAGCCGGATGTTGTAGCGAGTCTCTGTAGTTAGTTAGTGCAGCCCGCTGCCGCTTCTTTGCAATAATCCCTTCCTTTCCGTTGTACCCAAAGTATTTGTATCTTGTGATGATTGGTTACGCTGGTATCTTGTGAGTATGGGTTATCCACTTGCCAGTACTTAATCGTACTGACCCACCAATCCATTTCGTGGCTTCATATTCCACATTGCAGTCAACAGGTTTGAAGTCTGACGACGTTAGCTTGGGAATCCCTCCGGCTTGGCCTGGGCAGGGATTGGACGCCATCGGTTATCTTCAGGACTCTTAGTCCAATTTGTATCTTGTCCGTAGTCGGACGCTATGTTGTTTCTTCCGCTGTTATTTGGATCTTTGTATTGTATCAGTTGTATCCTTGACTCGTTTGAGTCGTCTTGTATATATCTTTTCTGTTGTTGTTGTGGATTATTCGTGAACTGTTGTAATGTTATCACAAATGGCAACCTGGAATCGGTTATTATGTGGATTTTGGCGGGAATGTTGAAATCTGCATAGTGCCCGATCTCGGGGCGTCATAAATGGTACCAGAGCATGGTTTCCGATTCCCGATATTGTTTTGATACGAATGATTATCGAAGCAACGGGTCCGCAAAGCCTGTAGGATAACCTCGCTAACGGTCGTTGTTTCTAGAGTGTCAAAAACTATTTCTGCTAAACTATTTTCGAAACATCTCAATAGGATTCTTGTTTTCTCCTTATCGCTATTCTATTTCCCCTCCCATCTTATTTGTTTTGCAGTCTTCCCCCTTGTCTAACTTTCAAAGTGTTAGGATCCTACGTGGGTGGACGTTTTCTGAGCCTTTAACCTAATAGGTTCGATCATCGGAAGATTCCTGGCGGAAGAACATCGTCGTCACTCCGAGCAAGAAGCCCTTGTTAGTGGTGTCGAGAAGCCCTTGTTAGTGGTGTCGAGGAGATCAACTGGAAGCATGAAGAATCGAGAGTCGAACTTCTTTCCATTCCCGGGGTTGGAGGTAGATTGCGAGGGCGCAATCCCTTGTTAGTGGTGTCGTCTGTAACACCTGGGGTTTTCCCCAATTTGTTTTGTTGTTTTTCTTTTTGCATCGTCATGGCATCATGCATTGCATGTCATTTATTTGAAATCTCAAAATTGGTTTTTATAACTCCTTTTTGTTAAAATGAAACTTATTTGCTAATACATTTTATTGTGTTTTAAATCAATTACTAAACTGGTTTGTAAAATAAATAAATAAAAAAGAGATCTTGGGGTTGCTAGGCCGACCGGCCCAGCAGAGCCCATCACCAAAGCCTCCCCCCATCCGAACCAGCCCACCTACCCTTCACCCTCCACCTCCGTACGAGGAGAACACGCAGAACGCGTGACCCTCCTCCTGTCGCTGTCCACGCCAAAAGCAGGAAACCACCGATCCCCACCTCCAACTGCCCCGCTCCTCCCCTTTTCTTTCCCCTCCTCCAAGCCGTCCCCAAGCCCTACCCACTCCCTCTCCTTTTCCCCTTCCTTCTTCTCCTTCTCATCGGATTCGTTTCTCTGAATTTCTGAAGGAAGACAGCACCGCTGCCATGGCTGGGATTTGGAGCTGCTGGCGCGGTCCCTCTGGGCGTCCCCAAGCTCCGTTCTCGGCGGGAACGGAAACGGGGTTGTCCCCTCTACTTCCCCGCCTCCTCAAACCGCCCGGAGGGGTGCCAAGTTCGTCACGCCGTCGCCGTCTTGCCGCCCGTTGCCACCGTCGCCTCTCCCATCGGCGTTCGCTGCCGTGGCAGCGGCTCCGGCCTCGAGCCATCCGCGCCGCCAAGTTCCTCCCGAGGTGAGCACTCCCTCTGTCCCTCCTACTCCATCCTCCTTTGCTCTGTGGCCAGCCTTCGCGCGGCGCCGTCGTGGATCTCCGGCGAACTTTCCGCCCTCCTTCGCTGATCGGCGACAGCACGCACAGACAGAAACTGAATTTCAGTTTCGTCAGGCGCTGCCCGAGGCACACCTCAAAACCGTTCGCGAGTGGTACCATCAACCAACGCAGCAGCCAGCCCAACTGGCTAACACACCCTTGCGCGCAAGCCAACATCCTGGGTTCGATTCCCCCCCAAGGCACAAAGCCAACCCCTTTTTCCTCTTTTTTTCTGTTATTTCTCGAATTTCAGAAAAGCAGATCTGAGGCCTTAACTGTAAAATCAATAACAAATTGAATTTTGATCCAATTTTAACGATTCAAGTTTCTGTGGATTCAAAATTTTGTGCTCTTTCTGTTAATGTCAAGTTTGCAACATATTTCTGTAATAATTTTTGCTCTAAATAATTAATTACTGAAAATGCAATTAAAAGTTGAAACTTTGGAATTTCATAACTTTAGTTCTGTTCATCCAATTTGAGCAAACTTGGGATCTAAAAATTTGTCTTAACAAACTCTACACATTGGTATTTTATTTGGTAACAATTGAATTAAATTTGAACATGTTTCCCTCTGTTTACTAAAAAGGGCAGAATAAGAATGGTTATGGAAAATTGCATAATAAATTCAATAATAACCCAAAAATTGTGTTTAATAGCTCAAATTGTTCATTGAAACATTTTATACATGTTTTCAACCTTTTCAATGCAATTTGTTTACTGTTTTTCCTAATTAAAAGTGGTGCATTAATTCAATGCTTTAATTAAACCTCTTAAATTGCAAAATTCATAACTTGGGCAATTCAAATCCAATTCCAACATGTGAAATATGTTTTCCATGCAAAATTGAATAAGCTTTCCAAATATCAACTTTGTTTTCTGTTTTGAACAATTTAAATTGCTGAAAACAACTGTTTCTTATTTAATGCATGTAAAATTGTCAATTTAATAACTTGCTCATCTAAAATCCAAATTCAACAAATGAAATATGTATTCCATCTAAAATTTTGTGTTCTTTCCAAATATAATTTTTTTTATCTATTTTGAACAATTAAAATTGGTGAAAACAACAAATGCCTGTGTAACTCATTTAAGAAGCCAAATTTCATAACTTAATAAATAAAATTCCAAACTTGGTAAATAACATATCAAATTGAAGCTATTGTTGTTTTCTTATTGTTTTCTTCATCCATGCATCATTCTAATCAACTTTCACATGATGGTTATTTGTAGATCATTTAATTCAATCTTAATTCATGGGCTTTCCAGATGCGATCCAAATTGCATATGGGCCCATTTAAATATGTTTACCATGTCAACTAGTTTATCTTTGATGCATCCTTAAACTTGTCATGCATCCATATCTTGATCATGCTGGATCTTTTGCCGTAGAAGTAATTGTTGCATCCGGTGTTTGTTCGAGGTTCGTTGCTTCTTCGCGGATAGGACGTTGAGATGATGTGAGCAACGACAAGTTCTTCGGATGTACCTCTACTTGCTGGATTCCAGGCAAGTATACTCACTTGCTGCCTATGGCTGCCTTTCATCACTTGTTACCGATTCTTTCTGTTGTCCTTATGCTAGCCTTATGATTCGATGCTTGTGTCTCGATCCTATCATATGTTACCTTGCAGCCATGATATAGCCTTCCTTCCATTTCCTATTACATGTTGTTTGTTTATCCCGTTGGCCCTCGTGTCGTAGTTGCATGCTTAGGTTGTTTGTGCTCGAGTCTTGTTGTCCGTCTTATCACCTGTTTAGTTTGATAATTGGGTTTCAATTCCACCAACAACATGTTAATGTTTTGGGTAATAATAATTTGACGATAAGGCACCGGCAGGAGGCCCGGCGTGGTTTTGAGGCCTGCTAGTGTCGACCCTAATTAGGAAAAGGGTCTTGTCTACTGATCCATGATGAGCGCACTAACCGCATGTGGGAAGCGAGTATGGGCGCCCCCCGCAATTCTGATTCGATTCGCATCTCGTCCAAATCGCCTCATTTAGTTCGGGTTTTCCATTTGCCGCATGCATATGCAGGTGCGAACCCTTGGCGCCAGGGTGGAACTTTTGTAATCGGCATTTAGGGAGACACGTTCTTAGAGTGCTATGAGGGTCCCCTTTTCTTCGTGGGTCTTGATTAGCCGTGCGCTCAACTGCACGGGGTTCTTTGGGCTTGATGCGAAGAAGAGTTGGGTTGTGTTGAGTACCTCGCTTGGTGGGTTGATCCCCCGTCTGGCGGGTTATTCTTACGTGTACGACCAAATTGGTGCATCCCTGCAGGGTTAAATCTTCTCGAGAAGCCGTGTTGTCCGCGGTTATGGATGACTTGGTGAAAGTGCTGGCTAACAAGTACTCAGACAACTTACACCTAACGATGATAACGTGACTAGTAATATAGATTACCTCCACCATAAAAATGAATGTCACCTTAATCAACCGTGTGAGTTTCCTTGGGTTGCTTCCTTAGTAGGGGGTAACATTGGATGGGTATTGCTTGGTGAGTAGTTATAGTTGGTTTTGTCGCGCTATCTTATCCCTTTCTTTTAGCCGGATGTTGTAGCGAGTCTCTGTAGTTAGTTAGTGCAGCCCGCTGCCGCTTCTTTGCAATAATCCCTTCCTTTCCGTTGTACCCAAAGTATTTGTATCTTGTGATGATTGGTTACGCTGGTATCTTGTGAGTATGGGTTATCCACTTGCCAGTACTTAATCGTACTAACCCACGAATCCATTTCGTGGCTGCATATTCCACATTGCAGTCAACAGGTTTGAAGTCTGACGACGTTAGCTTGGGAATCCCTCCGGCTTGGCCTGGGCAGGGATTGGACGCCATCGGTTATCTTCAGGACTCTTAGTCCAATTTGTATCTTGTCCGTAGTCGGACGCTATGTTGTTTCTTCCGTTGTTATTTGGATCTTTGTATTGTATCAGTTGTATCCTTGACTCGTTTCAGTCGTCTTGTATATATCTTTTCTGTTGTTGTTGTGGATTATTCGTGAACTGTTGTAATGTTATCACAAATGGCAACCTGGAATCGGTTATTATGTGGATTTTGGCGGGAATGCTGAAATCTGCATGGTGCCCGATCTCGGGGCGTCACACCCAACCTAGGAAGATATCCTGGGGCCCAAAGATGGAGCAAAGCACAAGGACTTGAAGCCTCGAGAATATTCTAGAACTGGCTGTTGGGTGAGACCGAGGTCCATCTTAAACCGGCAAAGGTTCTCCCGCTGGATTAGGCTAGGACTCCGACTTCGGGTGTGACCTGGATCTCTGTAAACCCAGGAACCTGTCCACTATATAAGACGAGGATGTAGAAATAAAGTCTTAGCAGAGACATTTCTCAAGACATCAGAAGTTAGAATTTGCTCCTTGTAATCGAGACCTCGAATCATCAATATTAAAGAATCGGGAGTAGGTTTTACTCTCAATAGAGGGGCCAAACCTGGGTAAAGTCGCGCCTTTCGTTTCCGCCATAACCCTTCTGATACTTCGCTTAGAAACTATGGCCTCAAAATCTAGTTCTCGCACAAGGACAATGATACGTCGTAAACGTATCGTTAATTTTTAATGATCCATGTTGTTTTCTTATTGTGTCCCACATGTTTGCTATACACTTTATGTTATTTTTATCGATTTTACGGACTAACCTATTGACAAGATGCCACAGAGTCAGCTCCCTGTTTTATGTTGTTTTTAGTTTCAGAAAAGTTGTTCTGGAAATATTCTCGGAATTGGAAAAATCGAAACCCAGAAGTCTTAGAATTCCCGAAGGTTCCACGGAGTCCCGAAGAGACCCGAAGGGGGGCCTCAGGGGGCCCACACCATAGGTCAGCGCGCCCCTGGCCGCGCCATGGGGTGGTATGGCCCCCTGGCCTCCATTGCGTTTGCCCTTTCGCCTATTTATACACCCAGAGACGTATACCCTAAAAATATACCACTTCGTTCCGAAAAACACCCGAGGCCGCTGTCATCGTCATCCTGAGATCGGGAGGGTTCTGGAGCTCTCCCCGGCACCCTGCCGGGAGGGAAATTCATCACCGGAGGGGTTTACACCACCATGCCCTCCTCCAAAGTGATGCGTGAGTAGTTCATCCCTCATGGTTGTTATCTCCACTTTGTACCTCATGTTTAGATCTTGTGAGCTGCCTAACATGATCAAGATCATCTTTATTTAATGCTACATGTTGTGTTTGCTGGGATCTTATGAATGTTGAATGCTATGTCTTATGATTATCAATATATCATGTTATGTTCATGCATATGTTATTTATGATCTTGCATGCTCTCCGTTATTAGTAGATGTTCTGGCCAAGTAGATGCTAGTAACTCCAAGAGGTTGTATTTATGCTCGATAGTGGGTTCATGCCTCCTTTGCATCTGTGCTCGAGTGACAGAAACGTGACAAATGGAGGATGTGTTGTTTCCATTAGGGAGAAATCAATGGTGTTTACTTAGTTTACATTGTTTACATTACACACTTTACTTACGGCGACAATCTGTTGCTTGCAACTTAATACCCAACGTTTGTTCGGATGATATTCGGAGGGTAGATTATTAGAAATAGATGCAGTTGGATGACGGTCTATGTATTTTGTTGTAATGCCTGCATGAATCACATAGTAATCTTTATGTCTTGCATATGCACTGCGGTGCAGTCTTCATTTTTGTCAACTTCCCAGCTGTAATTTGTTCACCACACATGTTATTTATCTTTCACGGAGAGACACCACTAGTGAACTGTGACGCCCCGAGATCGGGCACTATGCAGATTTCGGCATTTCCACCCAAATCCGCATAATAACCGATTTTAGGTAGCCACTTGTGATAACATTACAACAGTTCACGAATAATCCACAACAACAACACAAGAGATATGTACAAGACGACTCAAACGAGTCAAGAATACAATTGATACAATACAAAGATCCAAATAACAGCGGAAGAAACAACATAGCGTCCGACTACGGACAAGATACAAATTGGACTAAGAGTCCTGAAGATAACCGATGGCGTCCAAATCCCTGCCCAGGCCAAGCCGGAGGGATTCCCAAGCTAACGTCGTCAGACTTCAAACCTGTTGACTGCAATGTGGAATATGCAGCCACGAAATGGATTCGTGGGTCAGTACGGTTAAGTACTGGCAAGCGGATAAACCATACTCACAAGATACCAGCGTAACCAATCATCACAAGATACAAATACTTTGGATACAACGGAAGGAAGGGATTATTGCAAAGAAGCGGCAGCGTGCAGCACTAACAACTAAAGAGACGCGCTACAACTTCCGGCTAATAGAAAGGGATAAGAGAGCGTATCAGAACCAACTACAACTACTCACCAAACAATACCCATCCAGTGTTACCCCCTACTAAGGAAGCAACCCAAGGAAACTCACGCTGTTGATTAAGGTGACATCATTTTATGGTGGAGGTAATCTATATTACTAGTCAAGTTATCATCGTTAAGTGTAAATTGTCTGAGTACTTGTTAGCCAGCACTTTCACCAAGTCATCCATAACCGCGGACAACACGGCTTCTCGAGAAGATTTAACCCTGCAGGGATGCACCAATTTGGCCGTACACGTAAGAATGACCCGCCAGATGGAAAGGCCCTTCCACCAAGCGAGGCACTCAACACAACCCAACTCTTCTTCGCATCAAGCCCAAAGAACCCCGTGCAATTGAGCGCACGGCTAATCAAGCCCCACGAAGAAAAGGGGACCCTCATAGCACTCTAAGAACGTGTCTCCCTAAATCCCGACTACAAAAGTTCCACCCTGGCGCCAAGGGTTCGCACCTGCATATGCATGCGTCAAATGGAAAACCCGAACTAAATGAGGCGATTTGGACGAGATGCGAATCGAATCAGAATTGCGGGGGGCGCCCATACTCGCTTCCCACATGCGGTTAGTGCGCTCATCATGGATCGGAGGACAAGACCCTTTTCCTAATTAAGGTCGACACTAGCAGGCCACAAAACCACGCCGGGCCTCCTGCCGGTGCCTTATCATCAAATTAATATTACCCAAAACATTAACATGTTGTTGATTGAATTGAAACCCAACTATCGACTAAACAGGTGATAAGATAAATGACGACAAGAATCGAGCACAAACAAACCTAAGCATGCAACTACGACACGAGGGCCAACGGGGTAAACAAACAACAGGTAATAGGAAGTGGAAGGAATGCTATATCATGGCTGCAAGGTAAACATATGATAGGATCGAGACACAAGCATCGAAAATACTAGGCTAGCATAAAGACAACGGAAAGAATCGGTAACAAGTGATGAAAGGTAGCCATAGGTAGCAAGTGAGTATACTTGCCTGGAATCCAGCAAGTAGAGGTAGCAGAACTTGTCGTTGCTCACATCAGCTCAGCGTCCTATCCGCGAAGAAGCAACGAACTAGAACAAACACCGGATGCAACAATTACTACTACGGCAAAAGATCCAGCATGATCCTAATTTTATATGCATGGCAGGCGAGATGCAAAGAACGATGCAACTTAAGCAATTTAATCGGAACCGGAGTCCGGACAAATAATTATTGGTTCAAGTTGTTTAGCTAACCATCAATGTTAAATGTTGTTGAGCATGGCAGACAATAAAATAGATGAGCTAGGCAATTTAAATGGAATAGGGCAACAGTTGAAATAAATACCCCAACACATTCCATATTTATTTGTTAGGTGAACATGCATAATACAAACTAAGATGCAACATACAAAATGCAAACAGGGGTAAGGATGGCATATTAATAATCTGCATGTGTTTTTGATCAAAATTCATATATAACATGTTGTCATTAAAGTTCTAGTTTGGAAGTTATGCATTAGGACATTTAACAAAAGCAATAAGAAAGAAAAGGAGTTGGCTTGTGATTTGAACTTGGGGCTCATGTGCAGCACAACGAACCAGTACCACTGGGCTAAAGCAGTACTTGTGACAATAGACGAGACTGAAGGAACAAGAGTTGGCCGCCCCGACGTTAACTGAATAAAAATTCAGAACAGCACATGAGCGTCAGACTTGGAGAAATAAAAATAAGAGGCTTGTGCATAGGATGGGAATCGAACTTTGGATCTCCACGACAACGGATCAACTTGCTGGCCGCTAGGACAGACCAGTGCTATGTACAACAACTGGGTCGGGTTCTACATGTACTGTATCCCGAACGTTAACTGAATTTTGCAGGGAAAGGTTCAGACTTTCAGCTCCAGGATTGAAGGTATACAAAATAAAAGCCGGAGACTTTCGACGCGGGTGGGGGAATTGAACTCGGGACCTCCCAGGATGCAGTCAGAGGTAAAGCCAATGGGCTATCCCGAGTTTGTGTAATGACTTGAAACGGAAACAAGAAGAGGTGACTAGTTGACATTAACTGAACTTCCACGAAAAAGCTTCAGACTTTGGTCTTCCTGCTGCAGCGCGACGGATCGAAGATCACCAGAACGTTGTTGGTTCCTGGTGTGTGCGTGCAAGCCGGAGGTACAGGGGTGATCTGGGTGTACATGCGTGTGTACTTGGTGATTGTACAGGTCCTGTGTGTGTGGGTCGGGAGTACAGAACAAAGGAATGACAGGAGCTTTGGCTTCCATGACCATGGTGGACAACAGCTTGGTCAGAGATTAAGTCGACGATACGGAGCGCTAAAGTGACGGAATTCGACAGGAATCGGAAGGGCGGCTCACCGGGGTGGTGCTGTTGTAGTCGATCGATCTCGAAGAGGTCTGGGTCGCCGGAATTTCGCCGGAGAAGGTCGCCGGCCGGAGAACTTGTCGAGGACGCCGGCGATGATTGAGGAGCTCTCGGCATGATTCCTTCTGCGCGGAGCACCTGCTCGATGAGGCGGAGCTCCTAGCATCCTTGTACTGGCGCGAAAGTGCCTGTAGCAGTGGCGCCATGGCGAGGGTACGTGTAAGTGCTCTGTTTGTGTGGAGTAGGAACAGAGAGATGGAGGGAGAGGAAAAGCATAGCGGCGGCGGCTCTAGGAGGGAGAGGGGAGAGGGACTAGGGTTTGGAGGGGAGAGAGGTGCTTAAGAGGAGGGAGGAAGGGAGCAGGTGGGGATCGGTGGTGAAAGCGACAGGGGCACGGCTCGTGCGTTCCTGTACGGACAAAGGAAGAATAAGGCCTAGCTGGGCTGCCTTTAAGGTGGGTTGGTGGTGGGCTGGCTTGGTTTGGCTGGCCTGCCACCCAAAACGTTTTTTTTTGTTTAACAATTTTCTAGAAAAAATAAAAGAGGTTTGAGATGCTACTAGAAATAGTTTTGAGGCATAAAAATAATTTCAGAAAATTTAGGAAAATAAGATTTGATGCAATTGAATTAGTGTTTGCAAGTTTAAATGAATGATGGTGCATGATGCCATGCGATGCAAAAGGAAAACAACAAGCAATTCTAATAGGAAAAACCTCGGGTGTTACATGAACTATGGACCCCGGTCCATTTTCCTCATACTGATAAAACACCTACTGCTTAAATACTGTTTTCATATTGTTCCTACTATTTTCCTACTGTTTTTCACACCATACGTTTAACCTCTTTATGTTTAGCAAAACCGGTGAGATTGACAACCTCACTGCTTCGTTGGGGAAAAGTGATTTGATTGTGTTGTGTAGGCTCCACGTTGCTACTGGACCGGTAGTGCGCCCTGCCATCTCAACTTCTTCAACCTTTTGAAGTTACTTCTTTGTCGAATCTGCTGTTCGGCAAATCCCTCAGGTGACCCTATCGGGTTTCGAATAGGAGAACCCATGAGCACTGGTGGCAATCGTCGGCTAAACAGGGGGCAAGATTTACCCAGGTTCGGGGCCCTCGTCGAGGTAAAACCCTTACTCCTGCCTCTGTCGATCTGTATTAATCGAGTAGATCGGTTACAATGATGGTGGCTCAAGTCGAGAGTATGATCTCGAGCTCAAGGCTTTGGTGTTGCGGTGTTTCTTGGTCTTCTACCGGTGGCTCTCCTGGCCTTATATAGGCGGCCAGGTCTCAAACCCTACCCGGAGAGGACTCGAACTCTAACCCTACGTCGGTTACAGGTTTCCTAACTTAGCCCGCAAGGTATTGCGGGTGGGCTTCACGTGGGCCTTCTGGAACACTCCGAGGGATCCTCTTCTTGGGCTTTAACCTTGGGCCAAATACGGGGTGTCCTTACCCGTAGGGTCCAGGATCCATGCCTTCGTCAGTAGCCCCCGAGTGTTTGCTCGAGTGGGATGTTTCCAGTCGAGTAGACGGTCAAACCTTTTTCGATATTTCTTTCTTTCGGATAACCAGTATGGTTGTCTTCCTGTTTAGAGGGCGCGTACCCTGTGTAATGAGTTTTTATACCCGAGTGTCGAGTAATACAAGTGCCTGTTTTTATGACTTTTTACCGCAGAAGGATATGGCACAGTAGCTTGGCTCTCCCGAAAGACCAGGGCCAATTAATTGCAACTAGGGCAAAAACCAATTCTGGCCTACACAGGTTCGAGACCTCCGACTCGAACCCGATGAGGTGATTGTTGCGACTGGGCCGTTGTGGTCTTATCGAGTCGAACTTAACCTATGTGGGTACCCGGCGCGTCCGCTGGGATTTTTCTTCGTGTTGTTGACACGGATTCATACCGGAGGACGCAACTTGAGTGCGATTCCAGGCCCTCAAAAGAGATCTTTCGGGTCTTAACTTCACATTCGAAAGAATATGGCATCCGGATGTGCCTAGTCGGCTGAACAATCCAGGTTTTATGATGTATAAATATCATGTGAAAGAGAAAGGCAGGTTCTACCTACCCGCGTAATTTTTAGGTTTGTAATTCTTTATCCATACGAAAGAGTTTTCGTGTTAGGAGTTTTATGCCCATATGAAAGAATTTTCATGTTTGGGATATTTTGCCCATACGAAAGAATTTTCGTGCGTAGGGTATTTTTTCCTGTGAAAGAGATTTCACGTTATGATAAGAAATTATTTCCATGTTTGGATTTTCATATTCAAAGGAGTTTATCCATACGAAGTTATTTTCGTGTTTGAACTTTCCATTCGAGAGATTCTTCGGCTTGATGATGCACGCTATGACGTCATGGCGCACTTTTATCCTCCCGATGGGACGTGACGGAGTGAGGGCAGAAGAAATGACCCACTTTGTCAGCTTTTTGACCGGAAACGAGACGTCGTTTCCGGTTTTTACGCGAACTGCGCAGTAAATGCCCACGATCCTCCGTTAAGATCGTGGCAGGAAACAGCATCCACCGCCTCCTCGTTTTGTCTTCGCACGTGGTGGCTGCGATGGATGCCATGTGGCACATCGAGTGGCCAGGATTGAGTAGCCTCGTGTATAAGTACGGGTCTTGGTGAAGCGGTGAAACTTTCCCAGCCTTCGTCTTCCAGTTCATCTTCTTCCTCGCGCTCATCTCCCTTCTCTCCTAGAGCTCATGCTTAGCAGTGATGGCGGGAGGCAAGAGACGTGGCGCTGCCGTTTCCGCGTCCGGGGAAGCTTCGGCGCAACCTGTACCGCGTTCGGGCGACTGGCGTTCGCCCAACACTACGGCGAAAAGTATTAAGGAGATGCAGCGGGAGGGGCTGCTGCCTGCGGAGTCCTTGAAGCGGGTGCGCCTCGGCAAGAAGGAGGAGGTACCCAACCCGCACGCGAACGAACGCGTGGTCTTCGCGGACCGCGTGTCGCGCGGTCTTTCTCTTCCCCTCCATCCATTTCTCGTGGCATTGTTGTATGTCTATGGCATACAGCTCCACGATCTTCCTCCGAATGCGGTGCAACACATATCGTGTTCTGCGAATGCTTCTTGGGCATTCGCCCACACTGGGGGCTCTGGAAGGCCCTTTTCAAAGTTCGAATCTTCCGCGAGAAGTCGCGGGTAGAGTCTGAACCTGGCGAGCCATTACGCACGGGTGGCTTTGGGATCCAAGCGAAGTCGGAGACCAGCTACTTCAACATGTACTTCATCGACTCCGCCCAGGGATGGAGAAAAAAGTGGTTCTACGTCATCGACAACAGCTCGGATGGGATCCAGGAGTTCCATCCGCTTGCTGTCTTGAAGAAGAGGAAGTCCTGGGCGCACAAGTTGTCGACTGAAGAGACCGAGGTCGTCACGCCACTACTCGCCAGGGTGGCCGCCCTCCGTGACCAGGGAGCTGGGGTCGTGCTAAATGGGATGCACCTGGCGAGCATCTTCCTCAAGCGCAGAATCCAGCCCCTGCAACTCAGACCTTCCACGATGTGGGAGTACCAGGGCTCTGAGGATCCTAGCCGAGTGAGTCGTGAAGAGCTCTCGAACGTCGAGTTCGAGAAGAAAATTGCGGCTATCACTAGCCTGAAGGTGGGAGATAAATTCCCCGACTGCACAGTCGCAGCCTTCGATGCATCAAGGCCTCCGCCAGCCGAGGTGAGTTTGTTCTTATTTTTCTCCTTTACTTTCTTTGCTTGTTCTGAGTTTTGGTCGACTGAGTTTTCTCTTGCTTTCTTCTGTCTTTTCTTGTAGAGCTTATCCGTGGCCAACTGCTACCCTCCAATTTCTGGGGAGGAGGCCTCGGAGTTATTGGCGAGTAACCTGGACGGCCCAGCCGATACCAGTGTTGCCAATGCTTCTTCGAGTTCCGAGCAAGATTCTTCGGATGACGCAGGGGACTCGGATGGCGGTCAACACAAACGCCGTTGAGTGGAGGGTGATGAGGCCACCTCTAAGGACAACTCCTTGGAGGAATCGCCCGGGAAGGGACCCCTCAACGTAACTCCGCTACGCTCACTCGCTCCTTCCCCTTCGTTCCCAGTAATCCAAACCGCCTGGAATGCGGATATGCTGGACGAAGAGGACGACGAAGATGAGTAAGTTTCTTTTCCTGTTCTTTAGTCGAACGCTTTGTTTCAGCGTCTTGTTGATGCTTTGTCTTTATTGCAGCCTGCAAGCTATCAGCCCTCGCAGGTACGCCTCTTCCATCCTCCCGAAAGGAGGAATAAAACGGGAGCTGCAGGCGAGACTCCTACCGCCGGCACCGTCCAAAATTCTTCGAATGCAGCCCCCAATGCGGCGACTCCAAAGGCTCCAAAGGAGGTGTCGGGCAGCTCGGCTGATCCCCTCTCGCTCGCTCAAGGCCAGGTAAATTCTGATGCCTCCTTTTTAATGCCCCACCGTCTTTGGATTTCTTATCGGGTGCACGTCAGTGCTCCCGATGGGAGTAGCCCCCGAGGCTGTAGTCGATCACATGTGATCGGCTACAGACTCAAAGATAGTCGTTTCCCTCTCCTTCTTTTTATCGGGTGCACGGCAGTGCTCCCGATGGGAGTAGCCCCCGAGGCTATACTCAAATGCTTGCAATCGATTATAGGCTCAAACTTTACTCTTCTGACTCTTTTCCTGTTCCTTGCAGTCACTTATTGACTCCCTTGCGGCGATTGGTCGCCGTGTTGTTTTTGCCGAGTCAGAGTGCGGGATCCTTCGAGCGGACCGCAGTCGACTCACCACCGAGAACGAGCTTCTTTGAGGTAAGTTTACCACATTTTCTTGTATTCGTTTTCCACCAATTCTTCGACTCTGATGATCGTTGCTGTGCACCTCAACTTGAATTTTTGAAGACCGAGAAGGAGAGTGCTTCCACTCAGGCAACAGCTCTAGAGGCAGAATTGGCGACTGCCCGACGGGAGCTCGAGTCTTCCCGCATGCTATCTGCTGATTACGAGGGAAAACTTGCGGCTGCCCAGGATGCTCTAAAGAGCTTGGAGGACGCTGGCGCCAAGGCGGACGCCAATCTCGTCAATTTTCTTCGCCCCCTTGCTGAGCGCTTCGCGAGTAAGTTATATTTATCTACTATCTGCTTTTTGTCTTGGAAAATCCTTTGGACTACCACTTTCTTTTCTTAGGTCTCCTGGGCATCCCTCTGGAGCTTGCTGGGGTTCCTCGAGTGGACGCATTGACAGATTCTTACGCCCAGCTTAGGAGGCATGCTGCAGGGGTTTGCACCTTGATTGGCGATGCCATTCGGGTGTTGACGCAACTGCACGGCCGCCTTCTCGTCAACGTTGTGTCCCCACCCGCGCTGGGCGATCTGCTGAAGGTTTTCTCGGAGGGCAATCTCCTTGAAGCTTACGCGGTTGCCCAGTCAGAATCTGGGGCGAAGACCGCCATCCAATTCGCGCTGGCGCATGGAGTTACAGGCTTGGAGGAGGCCTACTCGGAGCTTCCCGTCGATCCTGTTATGGGCAAAAAGGTAGGGCTTCGTCGTTTTGGCGATGCCGTCGGAGTCCTTGCTCGGAAGTTATCCGAGTTATTTTCCCGTGCTAAGGGAGGGACCACTGTCGCGAGTGGTAGCACAACTGTAGCTTCTTAGGTTATTTCGGTTGTACTTTGCAGCTTCGATTGTAATGAACCCTCGGACGTGCTCCCGTATTTTCAATAGTTTAATCGAGATGTTTTGCTGAAATGCTTCCTGCGATTGTGTGTGTGCTCCCGATGGGAGTAGCCCCCGAGCACCTGTCGAATAGGTGGTTAATATATCTCGAGTAGGGCATCTTATTCCTTAATCTTCCTTGTACTTTTCAGGTGACCGGGGTGGTTGCAGAGCCTTCGGATGGAACTGCTACTCCAGCCGATCCTCTTGTTGCCGCTGTTGGGACCTTGGCGGGTCTCCATGATCGTGTAGCTGATGGTGAGCGCAAGTTAAAGGCGTTGCGTGGGGTAGCCGATGTGGCTAAATCCAAACAAAAGCTGGCGACTGAATGTGAGCAATTTGTGATGGATGAATTGGCGTCTGTTGCCAATGATTTGCTCTGTAAGTAGTTCAGCCCCCGAGTCTTTCTAATCTTGTGTTCTTCTTTTGATCATGCACCCTTGCTTTTCAGTTGTTTGACCAGATGACAGGAATGAGAAACAATGGGTGGAGAACCACATCTTTGAAGAAGCTGGTAGCTCAAGGCCTCATGCGAATAATTTCTGGTCTGATCGTAGTCGAGGTTTTGTGCTTGACACTCTGAAGTTCCTAGTCAACCAGGCGAAGATACTCGTGAGTTCCTTTCACGAGGTTTTGATTGCGATGAACGCCGCTTTTTATCCGCTGCAAAGGGGTCCAGAGGATTGGAGCCATCTTCTCAGGGTGTTCGGTCGAGAAGGAGAGATTCGCGAGTGTGTTCGCAATCAGATGACTTGCGGCTCGGTGATGGCTCTCTCTTTTGTCCGGTTATGGCATCCTGAGGTGAATTTCAACTCCATAGCTAGACTTCCTGATGGTCCAATCGACGACATGTTTCCTCATTATAGGGCTGTTCGTCCTGCGGCAGAGGAAATCATTCGATTGACCTCGGATGAGGTAGATCGGGTTTTGGCGGCTGAGAATACTCATCGCCATGTATAAGTGTAGGATGTATCTATCCTGTTTATTTGTGTAGTTTGTGAAAACTGTTTGTAACGTGTGTAACCTTGTATATATAAATTTTCCTGTGATGCTGAATTTAGGCGTAGCCCCCGTGTGTTTTTGGGGTGTATACCTGTAACTTTAAGCATGTAAGGATGAATAATCTTCGGGTATTTATGGTTGAGAAACCATGTATTTTATTGCGATGACGGAAAAGTCATGTATTCGACCTACAAGAGTGGCTAGTATAGCCTTATTGCTTCGATAAAAATAGATCTAAGGATAAAATTTGCGTAGGTGTGCAATATTCCAAGGGTTGGAATAGATGCCTCCAGTCGCTGGGTTCTTCAGTCTATAAGCTCCTCCTGGGATAACTTCGTGTATGATGAAGGGTCCTTCCCATGGTGGCTCGAGCTTGTGTCCTTCCTTCTGCTTAAGTCGCAGCACCATATCTCCTACTGCGAATGCTCTGTGGCGTATGCGGCGACTATGATAGTTTCGCAGTGATTGTTGATATACTGCGGATCTTGCGAGCGCGATATCGCGCATTTCATCGAGTGCGTCCATATCTTCCGCGAGTGCCTTGTTGGAGGTTTCTTCGCTGTAGGCCACAACCCGTGGGGCGCTGAATCTGACATCCTCGGGAAGGACTGCTTCTGCCCCGTATACCATGAAAAATGGTGTGTAGTTTGTGGATCGGTTTGGGGTTGTGCGGAGGCTCCATAGTACGGAGGGTAGCTCTTCGGCCCAATGTCCTGCTGCTGGGTGCAGACGATCGAGTAGACGTTTCTTGATGCCAGCTGAAACTAAGCCATTAGATCTTTCGACTTGTCCGTTCGTTTGCGGATGGGCAACTGAAGCAAACTTGAAGTTGATGCCCTTTTCCTCGCAGAACTGTTGTGTTTCCTTTGCTGTGAAGTTTGTACCATTGTCTGTAATGATGTCATGTGGTACTCCAAATCTGCATACGATGGAATCGAGGAACTTGACAGCGCATTGAGCGCTAGCCGTGGTTACTGGCATGGCCTCAATCCACTTGGTAAATTTGTCAACTGCGACCAGCAAGTGTGTGTATCCACCTGGCATGGACTTGCGTAGTGGTCCTACCATGTCCAGCCCCCATTGTGCGAAGGGCCAGGCGATGGGTATCATATGCAATTCCGTAGCGGGTGCGTGTGGTCTCGGTGCAAATCGCTGGCAAGCGTCGCACCTGTCGACCAGCTCCTTTGCGTCGGTGGCTGCCGCGAGCCACTAGAATCCTGCTCGGAAGGCTTTTCCCATGATTGCTTTCCAGCTAGCGTGATGTCCACAGTCTCCTTGATGGATGTCTTGAAGTGATTCTTTGCCGTCTTCGGGTGCGATGCAGCGCTGAAGTATACCCGAGATGCTCTGTTTGTATAATTCTCCGTTGACCACCCGAAAGGATTTACTGCGTCTGATTATCTGTCGAGCCTCGCGGGGATCGGCCGGGAGCTGTTTGGCGGACAAGTAGTCGAGATATTTCTGCGTCCAGACTGGCTCGACCAGAAAAATTTGCCGTGAAATGTTATGATTAAGATCGATGATGGCAACTTGCAGGCTGACCTCTGTTTCTTGTGCTGCGGGTGCTCCTGCAGCTTTTTTGATTTTGACCGATCGCTTAGTCATCCATTCGAAATATATCCCTGGCGGTATGGGTGTGTTTGTGGAACCCATGTTTGCCAGCCTATCTGCTTCTTTGTTGCTGGATCTCGCAATATGCTTCAGCTCGCGTCCTTTGAAGCTTCCTTCGAGTAGGTTGTACATGTCACGATATGCGACCATGTTTTCAGCAATTGCGTCGCATTCTTTCATTGTCTGCTGCACGATGAGATTGGAGTCGCCGTAGATCATTAATCGGGTGGCTCCACAGGCGACTGCCATCTTCATCCCATGCAACATGGCTTCATACTCTGCGTCGTTGTTCGATGCTGGATCATCGGGTGGAAAGTCCAATCGTGGACGTATTGCAGCTTGTCTCCCCTAGGCGATATGAGGACGATTCCAGCTCCTGCTCCTTCATTTCTTTTGGACCCGTCAAAATACAATATCCAGTTGCTCGTGTACTCAGGCGGTCCGGGCGTTTGTAGCTCTGTCCACTCGCTCAGGAATTCCACGAGTACTTGGGATTTGACTGCATTTCGTCCTGCATAGGTGATGTCCCAAGCGCCCAGCTCGATGCTCCATTTTGCTATTCTTCCGGGTGCCATAGGGTTGTTCATGATTGTACCGAGTGATGCATCATTAACCACTGTGATGGCGTGTTCCTGGAATTAGTGCTTGAGTTTTCGAGCTGTAAGAACAACTCCATATGCGAGCTTCTGGTAATAAGGATATCGTTGCTTGCATGACTAGAGCACTTCACTGATGTAATAGATCAGTCGTTGGACTCCGTACGCTTTGCCTTCCTCAGGTCGTTCGACTATGATTGCTGTGCTGATGACCTGCTTTGTGGCGGCTAGGTACAAGTAGAGTGGATCCCTCTCTTGCGGTGTTGCAATGAAGCGCCTGCTTTGCAACGATCGCTTCAGATCTGCGAATGCTTGTTTAGCTTCTAATGTCCACTCGAATTTGTCCGTTTTCTTCAGCAGCTTATAGAAGGGTAATGCTTGCTCCCCCAATCGTGCGATGAACCTGCTCAAGGCGGCTAGTCGCCCTGTGAGCTGTTGGACTCCGCGTAGATTGGTTGGCTCCTTCATTGTCAAGATTGCTTGTATTTTTTCTAGGTTGGCTTCGATGCCTTTGGCGGATACCAGGTACCCGAGAAGTTTTCCTGCTGGAACGCCGAAGACGCATTTTGTTGGATTGAGCTTGATCCTGTATGCGTTGAGGGCGTCAAATGTTTCTCTAATGTCCTCGAGGAGTGTATCCTCTACTCGAGTCTTGATGACGATGTCGTCAACGTACACTTGTACATTCTTGCCAATGAGCTTGGCGAGGCATTTTTGCATGCAGCGCTGATATGTTGCGCCTGCGTTCTTGAGCCCGAAGGGCATCGTCGTGTAGCAGTATACACCGTGTGGTGTGATGAATGCTGTTTTTTCTTCGTCTTCCTGCTTCATCCGGATCTGATTATATCCCGAATAGGCATCCAGGAAGGAGAGGCGCTGACAGCCTGCCGTAGAGTCCACGATCTGGTTGATTCGCGGGAGGGGAAAGTTATCCTTGGGGCAGTGCCTATTCAATGACGTGTAGTCAATGCACACTCGAAGGATGTCAGTGTTCTTTTTGGGGACCAGCACCGGGTTTGCTAACCAGGTGGATATCTTGATCTCCCTGATAAATTTTGATGCTAGAAATCTATTCACTTCTTCTCCAAGCGCTTTCTGCTTGGGTTCGGAGAACCGTCGAGTGGTCTGCTTGATGGGTTTTGCATCCTTGAAGACTTCGAGTGAGTGCTCGGCGAACTCTCTGGGTATTCCTGGCATATCTGAGGGCTGTCAGGCAAAAATTTCCCAGTACTCACGGAGGAGTTCGACGAGCGCGCTTTCCTATGCTTGCGAGAGGGTAGTTGAGATCATCGCTGTCTTCGCAGAATCTGTCGGGTGCACCTGATGTTTTCGGGTGTCGTTGTTGGCGCTGAACTCCAATTCAGGCGCGTTTTTCTTCGTGAGGGGCATCACGGAGTGATCCGTTGTTTTTGCCAACTCTTGCAATTCTTCTTGCATCCCGAAAGATTTTGCGATCTCGTTGAACTCAATGTCGCACTTGTTGGATTTCTGAAAATCTCCGTCGATGGTGATAACACCGTATTCTCCGGGTAACTTGAGTTTCAGGTACGCGTAATGTGGTACTGCCATGAATCTGGCGAACGCTGTTCGACCAAGAATGGCGTGGTACTGTGAGGGCCAGTCGACGACTTCGAAGTCAAGGAATTCTCTTCTGTAGTTGCTTTGATTGCCCAACACAACTTCTAGGTTAATTGTTCCGAGTGGACGGATTGCCTTTCCCGGAACTATCCCGTGGAAGGATGTTTCTGATTCCGCGAGGCCATCCAGGTTCTTGTTCATCCGACGGAGTGTGTCCGCGTAGATAATGTTGATGCCGCTGCCTCCGTCCATGAATACGCGGGCCAAATCGTAGTTGCCAATTTGTGCTTGGATTACGAGGGCGGCGTGTCCTGATCGATAGACTCGTGGTGGGTGGTCTTTCATTGAGAATGTGATCGGTTGAACCGCCATCTTCAAGTATTCGGGCTTTGTTGGCGGAGTCTGCACAGCCATGCACAACTGCCTTGTGTTAGTCTTTTGAACTCTACGGGATGGACATACCTTCTGGATCATTGCCAGTTGCCCTGCCGGATTTGGGTACGCATTGGCTCCGGAGTTTTGTGCAGGTGGTGCTGGCAGTGCAGCTAACGCCATGTTTGGATTTGCTGGTGGAGGTGGGGGTTGTGGCGGCTGGAATCCTTGGTGGCCTCCTCCTGGAAGTGGCGGGTAATTTGGAATAGCCGCTGATCTGTTTTTCTTCGAGAAAGCCTCGTGAATGTCATGGAACTTCCGACAATCCTTGAGGAGGTGCATTTCCTTGGTTTTGCCCATACGCTTATCTGTAAACAGATGTAACGAGCAGTAAGCATCAAGGTCCTCCTCGGGACTTTTTTTTCAGCCTTTGGTCTCCACTCGCGACTTCCACGGCGGCCGGTGTCGCGACTTCGCGTGAATTCCGCCGCTACCATCTCCTCTCGATCCTCGTGATCGTAGTATTTCCTCCTTTTTCTTCGTCCATGGCGGTCTACTTCGTGTGCAGGCGATGATGCTCTCTCATTGCGCACTGCGTCTTCTCCGTTAGCCCATTTTTCGGCTATGATCATCAGCTCCCCAATAGTTTTGGGTGCGGCTCTGCCTAGTTCTTCTCTGAAAGCAGTTCTTCGGGCGCCTTTCGCGAAGGCTTCTACCGCTACTTCTTCCGAGATGTTTCTTGCGGTGTTCCTGAGCGTGGTCCATCGCTGGATATACTCGCGGGTGGACTCGCCGCTTTTCTGCTTGCAGGCTCGCAGTTCTTCAATGGTGGCCAGCCTCTTGTAGGTCGACTGGAAGTTTTTGCAGAAATCGCGGTGTAGGTCGTCCCATGATGCGTAACAGGATCTTGGTCTCCCTTCCAGCCAGCTACGGGCCGCGCCGACGAGATGTAGATTGAGGTATTACATAGCCGTGTTCTTGTTCCCACGTTGGCATTTTACTGCCGTGAGGTAATCGTTTAGCCATGAAGAGGGTTCGAGTGAGCCGTCGTACTTTGTTACTTCTGTGCTGATCTTGAACCTTCTGGGTAGAGGTGCTTCGCGGATGCTGCGGGCAAAGCAGAGCGCACCGCATTTTTTGTCATCCGAAGAGTTGGACGAAGAGCGCTCGCGGTATCGCGATGCCCTTGCCTTGTCCACTTTATTTTGTGCGATGTCCGATCGCGCGTCATATCCTGGCTGGTCGCGGTCAGCGTCTTTCCTTGGCTCCTTGCTTCGTTTTCGCGAGCGGCTGCTGTGATATCGCGAGCTTTTGTCTCTCGGGCTGTCTTCGCTGCTGCTTCGACTGTCTCCGCGGCGTCGAGCTTCTTTTCCTCGACCACGACGTGGTGACTTGTCCCTTCTTGGCGAAGAGCTCCTGTGCTTACGGGGCGCCTCTTTTTCTTTCTCCTTCTCCTTCTCCTGTTGCTCCTTCTCTAGCTGTTCCGCGGCCTTCCTGCGGTCGTAGGAGGCGAGCCTTGCGGCTGCCAGTCCTATCCCCTTGCGCACTTGTTTATACTGCTCCGCCCGAGGGTCGCTTTCCGTCGGCTGGTTCATCTGCATGTAAGTTGCTGCAGCCAGGACCGTGGCGGAAGGAGTTTGCGGGTAGACGTTCCCGTCATCATCAACTCGCATGAGAGAAGGCGCGACCGACCTGCTGGTTCCGGCTAAGGACTCGATGTTCCTGGATGTAGATGCGTATCCCTTCCTCGCGGGTCGGGTTCCGACCAAGGGTGCTAGGGACAGCTCAGCTCGTCGTTGACTTGATTCATCCGCTGCTCTCTTTCGACGGGCCAGATCTATCCGAGCTTCTTTGATGGTTGCGGCCGCTCTCACTAGATGATAGTGGTAGGCGACCATGTCTTCGTGTGGCGCTTCCGCTGCGGGTGGCTTGCTTGTTCGCATGGCCTCCTTGGCTCGGTCCCAAGCTTCCCGCGTGACACCGATTATGTTGCGCTCTGCCGCACTATGTTCTGTCTCTAGGGGTTGCTCCGATCCTGCCATGCAGACTTGAGCCAGTCCTGGCTCGTGCGTCCTAGGCGTAGATCGGAAGGCCCTTTGTACTCGAGAAGGTTCCTCTGTCGAGAGGGTATGGTAGCAGTTGGCGTTGAAGCGGACGGACTCGCCGCTTTTCTCTAGATGAAGTCGCGAATCGACGGCTCCTGATTCAGATCCTGATTCTTCCGAGAAGTTGAAAATTCCATCCCTGTCGGTCACGAACTCCAGGCTCCCGAACGTCAATGTGACGCTCCTCTCCAGATCGTCGAATACCGGGCGTGATTCCGGCGAGTGAGGGGTGACCACGACAGACCCGATCCGTATAGGATTGTACGGGGCCGCAGTCGAAGGTTTCGAACGAGAATTGGTTGTCGATGAGGCCGAAGATGCCTGTGATCCAGCGCCCGCCGTTCCCACCGACGGCGCCAATTATCGAATCTGCTGTTCGGCAAATCCCTCAGGTGACCCTATTGGGTTTCGAATAGCAGAACCCATGAGCACTGGTGGCAATTGTCGGCTAAACAGGGGGCAAGATTTACCCAGGTTCGGGGCCCTCGTCGAGGTAAAACCCTTACTCCTGCCTCTGTCGATCTGTATTAATCGAGTATATCGGTTACAATGATGGTGGCTCAAGTCGAGAGTATGATCTCGAGCTCAAGGCTTTGGTGTTGCCGTGTTGCTTGGTCTTCTACCGGTGGCTCTCCTGGCCTTATATAGGTGGCCAGGTCTCAAACCCTACCCGGAGAGGACTCGAACTCTAACCCTACGTCGGTTACAGGTTTCCTAACTTAGCCCGCAAGGTATTGCGGGTGGGCTTCACGTGGGCCTTTTGGAACACTCCAAGGGATCCTCTTCTTGGGCTTTAACCTTGGGCCAAAGACGGGGTGTCCTTACCCGCAGGGTCCAGGATCCATGCCTTCGTCATCCTTCCTCCTACTGGTCGATTCAATCTTGGTTTCTTTCTGAGGGAAACTTGCTGCTGCACTCTTCATACCTTCCTCTTGGGGTTTCCCAACGAACGTGTGTTCACACGCATCAAGCACTTTTCTGGCGTCGTTGCCGGGGAGGAAGATAATTTTTGCAAGGGGAGTCTCTCACTTCCAATCACTTTTCTTTGTTTTTGTTTTGCTTAGTTTTTTTTTTGCTTCTCATTATCAAAAACACACAAAAAAAATTAGTTCTTATTCTAGCTATAGTTTTATTCCCGTTTTTAGTCTTGCTAAAATGACTACTCCTGAGAACACGAAGTTGTGTGACTTTACTAACACCAACAACAATGATTTCATTAGCACACCTATTGCTCCACCTGCTCCTACTGCTGATTTTTATGAGATAAAGTCTACCCTGTTAAACCTTGTTATGAGAGAGCAATTTTCTAGTGTTAGTACTGATGATGCTGCTGCCCATCTTAATAATTTTGTTGAACTATGTGAGATGCAAAAATATAAAGATGTAGATGGAGATATTATTAAGCCAAAATTGTTTCCTTCTATTTGAGAGGAAGAGCTAAAGAATGGTTGCTATCTTTGCCTAGAAATAGTATTGATCCTTGGACTAAGTGTAAAGATGATTTCACTAGAAAATATTATCCTCCTACTAAGATTATATCTTTAAGAAGTACCAATATGAATTTTAAGCAACTTGATAATGAGAATGTTGCTAAATCTTGGGAAATAATGAAATCTTTAGTAAAGAATTGTCCCACTCATGGACTGATTACTTGGATGATTATCCAAACCTTTTATGTAGGTCTGAATTTTTCTTCAAGAAACCTTCTGGATTTAGGTGCTGGAGGAACCTTTATATCCATGACCTTGGTGTCAGCAACAAAGCTTCTTGATGATATGATGGTAAATTATTCTGAGTGGCACACTGAGAGAGCTACAACTGGTAAGAAGGTAAATTCTGTTGAAGAAACCTCCTCTTTGAATGAAAGACTTGATGCTATTATGTCTATGCTTGTGAATGGCCATGCTCCTATTGATACAAATAATGTTCCTTTAGCCTCTTTGGTTGCTCAAGAAGAGCATTTTGATGTGAACTTCATTAAAAATAATAATTTCAACACCAATGCTTATACGAATAATTTTGGTAGCAACAATTATAGGCCATATCCTCCCAATAATAGCAATGCTTATGGTAATTACTATGGTAATTCCTAAAAAACAATAAAAGTGTACCCTCTAATCTTGAGAACATGCTTAAGAATTTTATTAGTACACAAACTTCTTTTAATAAATCTGTTGAGGAAAAATTTGGCAAAATTGATGTTCTTGTTTCTAAAGTTGATAGTCTTGCTCTTGTGTTGATTTTCTGTAACTAAAGGTTATGCCTCATGATGTTAAAGAAATTAAAACTTTGAATGCTATCCAAATTCGAATTGATGATAATGTTAGGATGTTAGCTGAATTGCATGCTAGATGGGAAAGAGAAGATGAAATAGCTAGAAAGAATAATATAGCTAATGTTTGCACCATTACCACCACTAGTAAAACTGAATCCTCTCATGTTAGAAAACCTTCTACTATCAATGGTAAAGTAATTGGTGTTGGAAACACTCCCACTTCTGCTATTAAAAATGCAAAACTGCCTGAAACTGCTAAAAATGTTCCTGATAAAAGTGCTGAAATTTTTAGAAACATTGGAGACAATGGTCCCATTATATTTGATAAAAATGATCTTGACTTTGATTAATGCAACATAACTAAAGTTATTAAGTTCTTACAAAATCTTTCTAGTTGTCCTAATGCTAGTGCTATGAATATGGCTTTCACAAAACATATTACAAATGCTCTCATGCAAATTAGAGAGGATGAATTAAGATGTGAAGCCTCTATTCCTAGGAAGCTAGATGATGGTTGGGAACCTATTATTAAAATGGAAGTAAATGATTTTGATTGCAATGCTCTATGTGATCTTGGTGCTAGTATCTCTGTTATGCCCAAGAAACTCTATGATATTCTTGATTTACCACCATTGGAACCTTGTTATTTGGATATTCGTCTTATTGATAATGTTAGAAAGAAACCTTTGGGGAGAGTTGATGATGTTCTTATCATGGTTAATAACACTCTTCTCCCCGTTGATTTTTTTGTCTTGAATATTGAATGCAATGCTTCTTGTCGAATTGTTTTAGGAAGACCTTTTCTTAGAACTGTTGGTTCTGTTATTGATATGAAAGAAGGGAATATTAAATTTCAGTTCCCACTCAAGAAAGGTATGGAACACTTTCCTAGAAAGAGAATGAAGTTTCCTTTTGATTCTGTTATTCGAATAAGTTACTATTTGGGTGCTTCTTTACTTGAAAATACTTGATTCCACTTTTCTGGGCCTAGCTAAAAGGCGTTAAAGAAAAGCACTTCTTGGGAGATAACCCATGGTCTTATTTTTTTCTTTGTTTTTCTCTGTTTTCTTTGAGTTAAGGGCTTGTATACTTCTGTAGAAACTCCTGTGTATCTTTATTTTCATGTTTTAGTAGTGCCAAGTAAGGTTTCTGACGAGAGTTGGAGTTGGTTTTAGGATTTCTGCAAAGGAAACAGATTTCTGCTGTCCACCGTAAAAAATTGTATAAATCATAGAAAAATCAGAATGACCTGAAATTACTTTTGCTTATTCCTTGGCTAACTCCGAAACGTTTTCGTTCTTTAAGTTTTTCGATCTGAGAAACGTAAGTGCCTCAAAAAAATTCGTCTTTACAGACTGTTTTGGTTTTGACGGATTCTGCCGTTTTTCTTGCATTTGCTCTTTTTGCGATGTCAAGTAGATTTCTTTGCTTCACGAAACATCAGTGGCTGTAGCTAATGTTTAAAATTATCAATAGCACTTGTGCCATACAGAACAAATGGATATTTAATTCTTGCACTAACCCTCTAATGCGAATTAATGTTTGAGTGTGGTGTGAACGAAGTTTTCAAGGGTCAAGAGAAGAGGTGATATATGTGATCAAAAAGAGTGCAAGGTCAAAGCTTGGGGATGCCCCCGTGGTTCATCCAAGCATATTTTAAGAAGACTCAAACATGTAATCTTGGGGATGCCCAAGGCATCCCCTTCTTCCTCAACTATCTATCAGGTCACTTCTCGTGAAACTATATTTTTATTCGGTCACATCATACGAAGTTTACTTGGAGCGTCTATTTATTTTTCTTTTTTTTCCCTTTGTTTTTCTTGCTGCAATAATATTGTTGGACACTAGCATTCTTTGTTTGGGAGAGAGACACGCTCCGCTTTTTCGTTTGAATACTTGCTATGCTAGTATTCTTAGTTTTTCTTCTAGTTGCTGCAAAAATTCCTGTTTTGCTCTCGTTTTTATTGCATCTCTTGTTCAGAGCTGTTAGTTTTAGTAGTGTTTTGTGAGTCTTCTCATGTTTTCTTTCTGTAGCATTTAGACAGTTTTTGTTAAAGCATGTTTTGTATGGTGCTTGTTGGGAAAGGAAACTGCTGCTTGAGGTAGAATTTTTAACGGTGCAAGTAGAAGCTTGTATAGACTATGGCTAGACTTTTTCATATCATGCTAGATGTTATTTTATTTCTAAAGCCTTGTGGTTATTTAGTATCATGATTAGCATTAAATAGCTGAGAGTGTTTAATGTGCCATTGAAAGAATCATGAGTTGTTCTTGTCATATTGAAGCATAAATTTGTGGTGTTCTCGTTTGAATGTTTTATTTGGTTGACTTGGCGCATTCTCACACCATGTTTATGACTATGAACCAGTCACTAATAGCCTCCATGATCATTTAGTTTTTGAACTTGTGGTACGTCTTATTCTTTGATTAATGATGTTTATGTCGCTATGCATGATTGTGGCTCTTATACTCTCTTGATTTGTCGATCCCAGTCTTTTGCAGGCCTCCACATGTACTGAGTATGAGCTCTACTCGTGCATCCAACTCTCAGAAACCAAAGTTTTCCCATTGTGTCCACCATACCAACCTACATGTGGTATTTAACCGCCACTCCAAAGTAAATTTCTCATTTGTTACCTTTAAAACTTAAAAAATTGCTCTTGTTTTGTGCTCCTGTTTTAGCTCATGAGGACGTAAATAGAGAATCCTTATCTCACTTGTTGATTGGAATTTCACACCCTGGACTAGTGGCTTCATCCGCTTATCCAATGATAGAAGAGCTGGCAGCGGGGTGCCTAGCCCCAAATTAATAACACAAATTCTATTCACTATGTTTGCCCCTGATTTATCAGGCAATGCATAATTGTGTGAACAAAAGGGAAAGACGGATGACCTTCTACCCATATGCATCCTTCTATGGGAGCCGATCTTTTGAAGTCTAGTTGGCTTGTGACGTATTGTATTTTCTATTTACCATTCGTTGACATAAGCATACACCTCTCTTAAATTATAGACACTCCTCCACGACATGTGATTGTTGGCAGGCACCCGAGGATTCGGTCAGCCATGGTTTGTGCAAGATGGTTGGGAGGAGTGTAATTTTTTATACCTCTGTTTAGTAAAATAAAAGCTCTAGAACATGAGTGATCCATGCTTCCCTCTTCAAAGGGCCTTTCTTTTACTTTTATGTTTAGTCTCCATCTTCTAACTTTATGCACAGTTGAGAGAGCATAGTTGACATTCTGAGTTTTATGTGCATTTGTCCCAGAAACATTATTAATTGATTCATGATGTGTTATTGCTTGTTCTCTAATTATTTTTTCTAGTATTCCTCATGAACTTTGAAGGTTTCCTGGCATTTATGTTTTGCCCCACTCTTAAGGACTAGCAAAATATCACTTTGACATGTTTTCTCTATACTTGAAACAAACGTCTATCTTTTGTTGCATTGTTATTCATGATCTTTTATTTGAGTTACTTCTCATGATGCAAGGTGATATTTCTATGCTTTATTATTAAAGTTCTATTTATCATGCTTGTGTTAATGTTCTATGATCTCACCTTACTTATTCTTTTACATTTTTTATTATCAAGTTTATGTTGGTAGCATGTCACCTTAGAAATTATGTGTTTTTATCGTTTACCTACTCGAGGACGAGTAGGAACCAAGCTTGGGGATGTTGATACGTCAATAAACGTATCCTTAATTTCTAATGTTCCATGTTGTTTTCTTATTGTTTCCCACATATTAGCTATACACTTTATGTCATTTTTATCGATTTTCCGGACTAACCTATTGACAAGATGCCATAGAGCCAGTTCGCTGTTTTCTGCAGTTTTTATTTTCAGAAAAGTTGTTCTGGAAATATTCTCGGAATTGGAAAATCCGGAGCCCGGAAGTCTTAGAATTCCCGAAGGTTCCGCGGAGTCCCGAAAAGACCCGGAGGGGGGCCTCAGGGGGCCCACACCATAGGGCGGCGCCCCTGGCCGCGCCATGGGGTGGTGTGGGGCCCCCCGGCCTCCACCGCCTTTGCCCTTTCACCTATTTATACCCCTCGAGACGTAAACCCTAAAAATATACCACTTCGTCCTGAAAAATACCTGAGGCCGCCGGCATCGTCATTTCGAGATCGGGAGGGTTATGGAGCTCTCCCCGGCACCCTGCCAGGAGGGGAAGTCATCACCGGAGGGGTCTACACCACCATTCCCTCCTCCAAAGTGATGCATGAGTAGTTCATCCCTGGACTACGGGTCCATAGCAGTAGCTAGATGGTTGTTCTCTCCACTTTGTACCTCATGTTTAGATCTTGTGAGCTGCCTAACATGATCAAGATCATCTTTATGTAATGCTACATGTTGTGTTTGCTGGGATCTTATGAATGTTGAATGCTATGTGTTCTGATTATCAATCTATCATGTTATCTTCATGCATATGTTATTTTTGATCTTGCATGCTCTCCGTTATTAGTAGACGCTCTGGCCAAGTAGATGCTAGTAACTCCAAGAGGGAGTATTTATGCTCGATAGTGGGTTCATGCCTCCTTTGTATCTGTGCTCGAGTGACAGAAACGTGACGGATGAAAGATATGCTGTTGACATTAGGGAGAAAACAACGGTGTTTACTTAGTTTACATTACACACTTTGCTTACAGAGATAATATGGTTCTTGCAACTTAATACCCAACGTTTGTTCGAATGATATTCGGAGGATGGATTATTAGACATAGATGCAGTTGGATGACGGTCTATGTATTTTATTGTAATGCTTGCATGAATCACATAGTAATCTTTATGTCTTGCATATGCACTACGGTGCAGCCTTCATTTCTGTCAATTGGCCAGCTGTAATTTGTTCACCACACATGTTATTTATCTTTCACGGAGAGACACCACTAGTAAACTGTGGACCCCGGTCCATTTTCCTCATACTGATAAAACACCTAATGCTTTCATCAGAAGATTCCTGGTGGAAGAACACCGTCATCAACCCGAGCAAGATTCCCTTGTTAGTGGTGTAGAGAAACTTTTGTTAGTGGTGTCGATAAGAAGAGATCCGCCCAGTGACCCGGGAAATCAACCGCAGCACGAAGACTCCGTAGTTGACACCTCTCTTCCCCTTGCCTTGGGTGGATTGCGAGGGCGCAATCCCTTGTTAGTGGTGTCGTCTGTAACACCCGGGGGATTTTCCCCCAAATTAGAAGTTGATTGTTTTACTTTTGGCATTGCATGGCATTGCATCATGCATGAAGTGCACCTTGTTTCCAAACCAAATTAAAAATGTAAACATATTACAATGTTTCCAAAACCATTTGCAAACAAAACAACTCAAATTGTTTTTCAATAGTTTTGAATTTGAATTATTCAAATTGCTTGGTTAATAAAACCCCTTCTATTAAAACCCTAATTTGAATTTCAAATTTAAATTCAAACATGAGCACAATTTCAAAATTTTCAAAACTCAACTGTCATGCACTTGGGTAAATGAAATGTTGAACTCACTAAAAATATTGCATAAAATAAATAAACAACACCCTAAACCCCTTTCTTTTCTCTCTTATCTCTCTTTTACAAAAAAAAGAAGAAGATTTAAAAACAAAAAGGGGGAGGCAGGCCAGCCCAAGTGGGCTAGCCCACCTACGACCCCTACTCCCACAGCCCAACAGCCCAACCCCCCTGCTTCTTCTTCGTACGGACAGACAGGAGGCGGGCGTCACCCTCCACCACCGAGCCCCCCACCACCACCTGCTCCCACGCTCCTCTCCTTATCATCTTCCCCTCCCCAAAGCCACCTCCCACCTCCCAAACCCTAATCTCCCCTTTTCTTCCCTCCTTGCCGCCGCCGTTCCCCTCACTCCTTCATCTTCTTGTCCATTCTGAACTTCTGAAACCGGAGCAACACCCCACGTCCGTACCTTGCCGGCCATGGCGTCGACGCTGCGGACCTCGTTGCGTCGTCTGGAGGCCGGGAATGGAACCGGCGTGCGTTCCTCTTCGTCCTTGCGGCAGTGCAGGAGGAGGTTGCCCGGGCCATCGCCGACAAGGGCACCTTGTCTCCCTGCGCCGGTGTGCTCGGCAGCGGCATCTGCACGATGTCCTCGCGGGTTTCGGTCCCCGCGACCTCGTCTCTGGCAACCCAAGGTGAGCCACATCCTCCTGGACCATCCCTCCCCCCGTCCTTGCTCTGGATCGCCGTCATCGTGCGGTAGATCGCCGCGGGCAGCCGTGTTTCCACGTTCAACCTTTAGATGCGATGCAGCAGTTTCGTCAGAAACAGTCCTATTTCGTAACCTCAACTAGAGCAGCGCCCAGATCCTTCCACGAATCGCAGCAACAGCCCAGTGGCTAAGCCACCCGCGCGCACGCCCTCGGTCGCGAGTTCGAGTCCCTCCCCGGCCGAAAGGCCAACCTTTTTTCGGGGTTTTTCCCCTCGCGCTGGGCCCCGCTGGTCAGTGACCGCGAAGGCTGGCGTGGCTCTGCCCGCGCCTCGCTGGCTGCCAGCGTGGCCTCGGGCCCGCGCGTCAGCCTCCCTGGCTAGGGCACTCCCCGGTGGGAAAAGTCCAGATCCAGATCTGGATCTGGACACTTTCGCACCTAGGCCCCTCCCTTTCTTCTGTTTTGCACCGACACCCCTCCACGCACTGTTTCCATCACAAACACGTCCCTGCATTTTTCAGAAACAACCCTAAATTTCAAATGCCCATATCTTTTAATCTATAAATCCAAATAATGCAAACTTTATATCTATTTTTATCAGAAAAATGTGTAGATTATTAATATGCCATCCATGCTCATGCTTGCATCTTGTATCTTGCATTGTAGTCGTGTTATGCATGTCAACTAAATAAAAACATATGGACTGTGTTGGGGTATTTAAATAATATTTCCCTATTCCATTTAATCTTGTTTAGCTCACCTATTTAATGTTTTCCATGTTAAACAACATTTAATATGATGGATAGATAAACAACTCTAACCTATAATTATTGGTCCGGACTCCGGTTCCGATTAAATTGCCTAAGTTGCATCTGGTGTTGCATCTCGCATGTCATGCATATAACATAGGATCATGCTAGATCTTTTACCGTAGAAGTAATAATTGCATCCGGTGTTTGTTCTAGTTCGTTGCTTCTTCGCGGATAGGACGTTGAGATGCTGTGAGCAACGACAAGTTCTGCGGATGTACCTCTACTTGCTGGATCTCAGGCAAGTATACTCACTTGCTACCTATGGCTGCCTTTCATCACTTGTTACCGATTCCTTCCGTTATCCTTATGCTAGCCTTATGATTCGATGCTTGTGTATCGATCCTATCATATGTTCTCCTTGCAACCATGATATAGCCTTCCTTACACTTCCTATCAACTGTTGTTTGTTTACCTTGTTGGCCCTCGTGTCGTAGTTGCATGCTTAGTGTTGTTTGTGCTCGAGTCTTGTTGTCCTTTTTCATATCACCTGTTTAGTTTGATAGCTGGGTTTCAATTTAATCAACAACATGTTAATGTTTGGGGTAATAATAATAATTTGATGATAAGGCACCGACAGGAGGCCCGGCGTGGTTTTGAGGCCTGCTAGTGTCGAACCTAATTAGGAAAAGGGTCTTGTCCTCCGATCCATGATGAGCGCACTAACTGCATGTGGGAAGCGAGTATGGGCGCCCCCCGCAATTCTGATTCGATTCGCATCTCGTCCAAATCGCCACACTTAGGTCGGGCTTTCCATTTGATGCATGCATATGCAGGTGCGAACCCTTGGCGCCAGGGTGGAACTTTTGTAGTCGGCATTTAGGGCGGCGTGGTCTTCTAGTGCTATGAGGGTCCCCCTTTTCTTCGTGGGGGCTCGATTAGCCGCGCACGCACAACATGTGGTTCTTTGGGCTTGATGCGAAGAAGAGTTGGGTTGTGTTGAGTGCCTCGCTTGGTGGAAGGGCCGTTCCATCTGGCGGGTCATTCTTACGTGTACGGCCAAATTGGTGCATCCCTGCAGGGTTAATCTTCTCGAGAAGCCGTGTTGTCCGCGGTTATGGATGACTTGGTGAAAGTGTTGGCTAACAAGTACTCAGACAACTTACACTTAACGATGATAACTTGACTAGTAATATAGATTACCTCCACCATAAAAATGAATGTCACCTTAATCAACAGTGTGAGTTTCCTTGGGTTGCTTCCTTAGTAGGGGGTAACATTGGATGGGTATTGTTTGGTGAGTAGTTATAGTTGGTTCTGATATGCTATCTTATCCCTTTCTTTTAGCCGGATGTTGTAGCGCGTCTCTGTAGTTAGTTAGTGCAGCCAGCTGCCGTTTCTTTGCAATAATCCCTTCCTTTCCGTTGTACCCAAAGTATTTGTATCTTGTGATGATTGGTTACACTGGTATCTTGTGAGTATGGTTTATCCACTTGTCAGTACTTAACCGTACTGACCCACGAATCCATTTCGTGGCTGCATATTCCACATTGCAGTCAACAGGTTTGAAGTCTGACGATGTTAGCTTGGGAATCCCTCCGGCTTGGCCTGGGCAGGGATTGGACGCCATCGGTTATCTTCAGGACTCTTAGTCCCATTTGTATCTTGTCCGTAGTCGGGCACTATGTTGTTTCTTCCGCTGTCATTTGGATCTTTGTATTGTATCAGTTGTATCCTTGACTCGTTTGAGTCGTCTTGTATATACCTCCTCTGTTGTTGTTGTGGATTATTCGTGAACTGTTGTAATGTTATCACAAGTGGCAACCTGAAATCGGTTATTATGTGGATTTTGGCGGAAATGCTGAAATCTGCATAGTGCCCGATCTCGGGGCGTCACAAATGGTATCAGAGCATGGTTTCCGATTCCCAAAGTTGTTTCGATACGAATGGTTATCGAAGCAATGGGTCCGCAAAGCCTGTTGGATAACCTCGCTAACGGTCGTGTTTCTAGAGTGTCAAAATACTATTTCTGCTAAACAATTTTGGAAACATCTCAATAGGATTCTTGTTTTCTCCTTATATCTATTCTATTTCCCCTCTCATCTTATTTGTTTTGGAGTCTCTCTCCCTCTCAATCTTTCAAAGTTTTAGGATTCTACGTGGGTGGACGTTTTCTGAGCCTTTAACCTAATAGGTTCGATCATCGGAAGATTCTTGGTGGAAGAACATCGTCATCAACCCGAGCAAGATTCCCTTGTTAGTGGTGTCGAGAAACTTTTGTTAGTGGTGTCGAGAAGAAGAGATCCGCCCACTGACCCGGGAAATCAACCGCAGCACGAAGACTCCGTAGTTGACACCTCTCTTCCCCTTGCCTTGGGTGGATTGCGAGGGCGCAATCCCTTGTTAGTGGTGTCGTCTGTAACACCCGGGGGATTTTCCCCCAAATTAGAAGTTGATTGTTTTACTTTTGGCATTGCATGACATTGCATCATGCATGAAGTGCACCTTGTTTCCAAACCAAATTAAAAATGTAAACATATTACAATGTTTCCAAAACCATTTGCAAACAAAACAACTCAAATTGTTTTTCAATAGTTTTGAATTTGAATTATTCAAATTTCTTGGTTAATAAAACCCCTTCTATTAAAACCCTAATTTGAATTTCAAATTTAAATTCAAACATGAGCACAATTTCAAAATTTTCAAAACTCAACTGTCATGCACTTGGGTAAATGAAATGTTGAACTCAGTAAAAATATTGCATAAAATAAATAAACAACACCCTAAACCCCTTTCTTTTCTCTCTTATCTCTCTTTTACAAAAAAAAAAGAAGATTTAAAAACAAAAAGGGGGAGGCAGGCCAGCCCAAGTGGGCTAGCCCACCTACGACCCCTACTCCCACAGCCCAGCAGCCCAACCCCCCTGCTTCTTCTTCGTACGGACAGACAGGAGGGGGACGTCACCCTCCACCACCGAGCCCCCAACCACCACCTGCTACCACGCTCCCCTCCTTATCATCTTCCCCTCCCCCAAGCAACCTCCCACCTCCCAAACCCTAAGCTCTCCTTTTCTTCCCTCCTTGCCGCCGCCGCTCCCCTCACTCCTTCATCTTCTTGTCTGTTCTGAACTTCTGAAACCGGAGCAACACCCCACGTCCGTACCTTGCCGGCCATGGCGTCGACGCTGCAGACCTCGTTGCGTCGTCTGGAGGCCGGGAATGGAACCGGCGTGCGTTCCTCTTCGTCCTTGCGGGAGTGCAGGGGCGGAGGTTGCCCGGGCCATCGCCGGCAAGGGCACCTTGTCTCCCTCCGTCGTTGTGCTCGGCAGCGGCATCTGCACGATGTCCTCGCGGGTTTCGGTCCCCGCGACCTCGTCTCTGGCAACCCAAGGTGAGCCACATCCTCCTGGACCATCCCTCCCCCCGTCCTTGCTCTAGATCGCCGTCATCGTGCGGTAGATCGCCGCGGGCGGCCGTGTTTCCCCGTTCAACCTTCAGATGCGATGCAGCAGTTTCGTCAGAAACAGTCCTATTTCGTAACCTCAACTAGAGCAGCGCCCAGATCCTTCCACGAATCGCAGCAACAGCCCAGTGGCTAAGCCACCCGCGCGCACGCCCTCGGTCGCGAGTTCGAGTCCCTCCCCGGCCGAAAGGCCAACCTTTTTTCGGGGTTTTTTCCCTCGCGCTGGGCCCCGCTGGTCAGTGACCGTGAAGGCTGGCGTGGCTCTGCCCGCACCTCGCTGGCTGCCAGCGTGGCCTCGGGCCCGCGCGTCAGCCTCCCTGGCTAGGGCACTCCCCGGTGGGAAAAGTCCAGATCCAGATCTGGATCTGGCACTTTCGCACCCAGGCCCCTGTCTTTCTTCTGTTTTGCACCGACACCCCTCCACGCACTGTTTCCATCACAAACACGTCCCTGCATTTTTCAGAAACAACCCTAAATTTCAAATGCCCATATCTTTTAATCTATAAATCCAAATAATGCAAACTTTATATCTATTTTTATCAGAAAAATGTGTAGATTATTAATATGCCATCCATGCTCATGCTTGCATCTTGTATCTTGCATTGTAGTCGTGTTATGCATGTCAACTAAATAACAACATATGGAATGTGTTGGGGTATTTAAATAATATTTCCCTATTCCATTTAATCTTGTTTAGCTCACCTATTTAATGTTTTCCATGTTAAACAACATTTAATATGATGGCTAGATAAACAACTTGAACCTATAATTATTGGTCCGGACTCCGGTTCCGATTAAATTGCCTAAGTTGCATCTGGTGTTGCATCTTGCATGTCATGCATATAACATAGGATCATGCTGGATCTTTTACCGTAGAAGTAATAATTGCATCCGGTGTTTGTTCTAGTTCGTTGCTTCTTCCCGGATAGGACGTTGAGATGATGTGAGCAACGACAAGTTCTGCGGATGTACCTCTACTTGCTGGATCTCAGGCAAGTATACTCACTTGCTACCTATGGCTGCCTTTCATCACTTGTTACCGATTCCTTCCGTTATCTTTATGCTAGCCTTATGATTCGATGCTTGTGTCTCGATCCTATCATATGTTCTCCTTGCAACCATGATATAGCCTTCCTTCCACTTCCTATCAACTGTTGTTTGTTTACCTTGTTGGCCCTCGTGTCGTAGTTGCATGCTTTGTGTTGTTTGTGCTCGAGTCTTGTTGTCCTTTTTCATATCACCTGTTTAGTTTGATAGCTGGGTTTCAATTTAATCAACAACATGTTAATGTTTGGGGTAATAATAATAATTTGATGATAAGGCACCGGCAGGAGGCCCGGCGTGGTTTTGAGGCCTGCTAGTGTCGAACCTAATTAGGAAAAGGGTCTTGTCCTCCGATCCATGATGAGCGCACTAACCGCATGTGGGAAGCGAGTATGGGCGCCCCCCGCAATTCTGATTCGATTCGCATCTCGTCCAAATCGCCACACTTAGTTCGGGCTTTCCATTTGATGCATGCATATGCAGGTGCGAACCCTTGGCGCCAGGGTGGAACTTTTGTAGTCGGCATTTAGGGCGGCGTGGTCTTCCAGTGCTATGAGGGTCCCCCTTTTCTTCGTGGGGGCTCGATTAGCCGCGCACGCACAGCACGTGGTTCTTTGGGCTTGATGCGAAGAAGAGTTGGGTTGTGTTGAGTGCCTCGCTTGGTGGAAGGGCCGTTCCATCTGGCGGGTCATTCTTACGTGAACGGCCAAATTGGTGCATCCCTGCAGGGTTAATCTTCTCGAGAAGCCATGTTGTCCGCGGTTATGGATGACTTGGTGAAAGTGCTGGCTAACAAGTACTCAGACAACTTACACTTAACGATGATAACTTGACTAGTAATATAGATTACCTCCACCATAAAAATGAATGTCACCTTAATCAACAGTGTGAGTTTCCTTGGGTTGATTCCTTAGTAGGGGGTAACATTGGATGGGTATTGTTTGGTGAGTAGTTATAGTTGGTTCTGATACGCTATCTTATCCCTTTCTTTTAGCCGGATGTTGTAGCGCGTCTCTGTAGTTAGTTAGTGCAGCCAGCTGCCGCTTCTTTGCAATAATCCCTTCCTTTCCGTTGTACCCAAAGTATTTGTATCTTGTGATGATTGGTTACGCTGGTATCTTGTGAGTATGGTTTATCCACTTGCCAGTACTTAACCGTACTGACCCACGAATCCATTTCATGGCTGCATATTCCACATTGCAGTCAACAGGTTTGAAGTCTGACGACGTTATCTTGGGAATCCCTCCGGCTTGGCCTGGGCAGGGATTGGACGCCATCGGTTATCTTCAGGACTCTTAGTCCCATTTGTATCTTGTCCGTAGTCGGGCACTATGTTGTTTCTTCCGCTATCATTTGGATCTTTGTATTGTATCATTTGTATCCTTGACTCGTTTGAGTCGTCTTGTATATACCTCCTCTGTTGTTGTTGTGGATTATTCGTGAACTGTTGTAATGTTATCACAAGTGGCAACCTAAAATCGGTTATTATGTGGATTTTGGCGGAAATGCTGAAATCTGCATAGTGCCCGATCTCGGGGCGTCACATGAAGTTACTCCTTCCATCTACTGGTCGATTCAATCTTGGTTTCTTTCTGAAGAAAACTTGCTGCTGCACTCTTCATACCTTCCTCTTGGGGTCTCCCAACGAACGTGTGTTCAGACACATCAAACACTTGCTGTGATAACCCCACGACAGTGTTGGTAAACGATCTCGAGCTAGATCTTGGAATCATTATTCACTTGTATCTTCATAGGTATATCTTGCGGTGATTGCGTATCATGCATGGAGATTTTTTAAAATGCCTTTACATGCAACCCAGTAGGCATACCACATGGGTGCCCACGGTTGGCATACTGGGTACGGAATAACCATAAGCGCATCCAGTCACCCGTCAAGATACATCGACCCAAGCCCACTACGGGTACAGGTTCAAGCCCAATTCAGAGCGAGGAGTGCTTGACAAGGCAAGAGTAGATGAAGGAAACCAACTCTTACCTTGTTCGATTTTTGTAAAACTCCTGAGACCCAGCCTCATGTGTAAAGGCAAGGAGGGTGTCACACCCCAGTTTTTTGATAGTTGTAATATAGTTACGGGAGACAAAAATGCGAGCCAAAAAAACTTTTGTAGTATGTTTTTATGGACCAATATGTGTATGTGACCATGGTTATCTATGCAATGCAAGCAATATTTTATTTTAAATCAAATATCATTTTCCTAAAAGCTCACTATTGTTTTCTCTAATGTTTTCCATATGTTATTTTGAGTAATTTGATCCAAGGATCATGCTTGTTTTCAACTTGACAAAATTATTTGGCTTTGTTTCATCCAAGAAAACAAAATGGCATTTGGAATTATGGTGGTTTTTCTTTAATTTTTCTATTAAGGTTTTTCCCTGAAAAACTAGCCAAACACCTATTTCTAGCTCATGTTTTCAATTAGTTAGAGTATCCAGTTTTATGTTTTCTTGGCTTATTGTTGTTCTCTGGTGTGTGGACTACAAATACATAACCTTAGTTTGATTTGTGAAGTTTGTAAACACATAGTTGAATGCTTGTTTTTGTGACAAGAAAATAACAGAGAAAACTAGAGTATTTTAAAAACAGAGAAAAACAGAAAGATACCATTTTTCTAGCTTGTTTTCATAGCCTTGCACCCTTTCAAAAAAAAAATATAAAATGTGTTCCTGGATGTTCATGGCATGTTTAACAATGTCCAATTTGAAATTCTAAAATTGGACTTCAATTGCGATTTTAATCATGCCTGAACGTTTTGATGTTTCTGTTTGTTTCAGCACTTAGCCAAAATTTCTGCTAAGTCATTTTCTGAATCCTTTTTTTGACAGAAGTTTGAACAATTGAATTGGTTTGAATTTGTTCGAATTGGGGGGGAGAGATCATGTCAACTCTACTCCCCTATGTTGCCTCTGCTAGTGTGTGCCTTGGATGCTTTTAGTGTTGATCGGAGAGAGAGAGAAAAGAGAGAGGGAAGTGAGTCCAAGAGACAAGGGGGGGGGCAAGGGGGGCACACAGTGCGCGCCACCGCCCGTGCACCACTGTGGCTATGCTTCTCGCCGCTCGCCTCTCCTCGCTGCCCAGCAGCAGTGCGCAACCGCCCGAGCCCTGTGCCGCCCCGTGCGCGACACCACGATGCGCCCCGAGCCGCCCGAGCCCATGCCCGTGGCCGTGCCCTCAACCACCGCCCGTGCCCCGCGCCTATAAGGCACGACGTTCTCTCCCATCTTGCCACCCACTCCCTACACTCCATCGCACGCCCCCCAGCACGCCCACTCATCCCCGCTCGCTCTCTGTGAGTGAGACGAGGAGAAATCTCGCAGGAGCCCGTGCCGGATCCCCTCGGAGGTGGAGCTCTCACCGTCCACCATTAGCATGCCATTTCGACCTAGCCTGAATCCCCAACCCCGTGCGCATCTCCCTGACGCGTTTTCCTGCCCGATTGCCTGCAGGTTCGCCGCCGCGGGCGCACGCCTCGCCGTCGCCGCCCGTGACTGTTGTTGTTGCTGCTAGCTCCCCTGCATGGCCACGACCTTCTGCGACCACCTCAACCCCGAGCCACTGCCTCTCGCTGCCCCTAGGTGAGCCACGCCTCGTCGCCGGCCTCGGTCGTTTCCGTGCAGGAGAGAGAGAGAGAGAGAGGGAGTGAGGAAGACGACGCACCAGGGCCGTTGATTCGCAGATCAACGATGCCCTTTGAAACCAAGCGTTCCCGCGACGGGCAGCGCGCGCGAGCCGTGGGCCGGTTTTGGCCTCAAATTGGCTTTGCCCTGGCAGATCTGGCACGCGCGCCTTGTTTTTCCTCTGTGTTTAATCCTTTTGGAAAATAGGCAGAAACAGAACCCTAGGTTTAGCCCCAGGAAAAATAGGAATGTGTAGATCTGGCTAAGCCAAAAATCATGGAGGTACCCTAGCATGTTCTTAACCATGTCCAAGTGGTAGATCTACTTTTTGACTTTTATTTTTACACTAGTTACTGTTTTGGCAAAACCTATCTGTTTAGCCATTTTTGGCATAACTTTAAAAATGAGAATCCTAAAAATGCAAACTCAACTTTTTTTTGATATCCCTAAGTGATACCTACCAGTAGCACTTGGACTTGCTTGCAAGTGAGCTCCCTAGAGAAAATACCTTGCATTTTGGTAAATGACTAGAGAGCACTTCTAGGGTTTTTGTAGGTTAATTGATGATGATTTTTGATGTGAATCCAATTGGGTGACCTTGTTTATGCTTAGATATACCTAGCTTGGTGTAATTTTTAGAGTTGTAGAATAATTTTGGTGTGCATAACTAAATTTTGTACTTTTCTGTTTTTATTTATTCTTGTGTAAATAAGTTTTATAGATTTATGTTTTCTACCATATGTAGGATTGTTACTCTCTGTTAGTAGGTTGTTTTCTTCTGGAACTAGTATGTTAGGAAAAGTTTAGTATTATGTGTGTTGATTAGAATTAGTTTTGCTAGCATAGCCATTTCCTAGAATTTCGTAATGTTTAGGAAATTCTGACTTTTTACTTTTAGGTTTAGTAGCTAAATTTTTGAGGTTGATATGTTAGGTCCAGTACCACTTTGGTACTGATAGTAGGGATTACGTCACCTGTGTTAGCTTTCACTTTTATTTATAGAAAAGCATGGGTAGTTTTGACTTGATTAATTGCATCCTATTTTTATCACTAGAATGAGTAGTGTTTTTTTGCTTGTTTAGTGGGATAGTAATTTTTTCCAAGTATGACCAGAGGCATTATGACCTCCTAATGCCTTGGTAGGCTAGTGGAACACCCACTGATGCCATTGCATTTTTGTGGGAAATATAATTTTCCCCACCATAGGCATGTTTGCTAGTAGCCTTGTTTATTGTATGTGTGCTTAATAATTTTTGCCATTGGAAAATTGAGTGATAGATTATTTTTGTTTGTTGCTTGCTGTATGTGTTGCTTTGTAATATTGTTTTCCTTAGTTGGTTCTGAATGTGTGTCCTTTATTTCTTTTTACGACGTTAGAAAACGAAGAAGGAGATATTGCAGAAGAGGCCTATTTTCACTCCTGTTATTTCCAAGAGAAGAACCAGGACCAATACCAAGGCAAGCCATCCTATTGCTTGCTGCTACTATACTTTCCATTATCTATCATGCATGTTTTTTACTTCTGAAGTTTTAAAAAATTTGGTTAACAAAACTATTTTTGTTGTGACTATTACTACTATTAATATTATAGTTAACTATCACATTGCCAGTAGTCAAACTTGGTGTTACCAAGCCTTTAGCCACCATATGGTATATAAATACCACCTACATTAATAATCTTGAAGTCCCTAAGTGGACACCCTAAAATGTGTTTTTGTAAATAAAGGATTTATGGAAAGACCTCGGTGGAAAGGTGGGACCTTGTCCACTGGAGGTGGCAAAGAGGAAAGTTTTTGAAAGTGATTTTACAGAAGTCACATAACCTAGTCTTCGCTGGACAACCAAGACGTACTGCCACTCTACCTCAATATGGGCAAGGGGCCTAGCTAGAAACTTGTTCGTGTTAGTGTGTGTTCTATCCCAAGTGCTATAGGGGATTGGATCCTCTGAACCGAAATGTCGCCAGGTGTGAGACACGGGATATGCGAAGTGTGGGAGAACAAACCTAGTTGAAGGGATAGTCATATACTAGCTTGAACATAGTGTAAGATTAGGACCAGTTATCTGATGTTCGCATACTGTCGCGGACAGTCCATGGTTGTTCATGGTAGATGTTCTGGATCTTGTGGATTGTGTACACCTCTGCAGAGTAAAACTATTCGGGATAGTCGCGTCCTCAGATATGGACAGTTGAATGGCCATGTAGCTAGCATTGTGTCAATGTTTTCAAAAATGATGTTTTGAAAAAGGATTAGTACCTGCGAGGTACTGGAAATATGAGCTTTGTACCTATGAGGTCCGGATGAGAAAAAGCTGGAAGTTGTTTTACAAGAAGGTTTGCAAATAAAAACTTTCTTTACTAAACAAACTCTTACAAAACCTCTTGGATATGCGATATCTATAAGAGAAACTATATTATTTTCTTTTTGAAGTATCTTCTTCAACAAAGATATAGAGATGTCAATCAACCATGATGTATCTTCCATCCATCATGGGTAGCAAACCCTATGTATAGCCTAACCATTCCACCAAATAAGTATACTTGCATTTCTTAAGCTATATAAAGGATGTCTTGCTGAGTACATTCAAATGTACTCATATTGGTTTCGTCCCTGGCTATTTACTTGGCTAGACTATGACGAGCAGCCCTAGGAGGAGTACTACAATGATGACACTGTGAACTAGGATCGTCTCGCGGTCAGCAGCATGTAGGTTAAGGCGTGATTTGGGCTCTATCGCGTGGTGTTTCGTTGTCTTCCGATGTGTTCGTGTTATTTGTCTGCCCTACGTGCCAGTTATCTAAAACTTGGTCATGTGACCATTTGTGTAAAACATTTATTATTCGTGTAATGGATGATGTAATATGTATGCCAACTTCATAGTTGTTCATGACTGATTGTTCTGAGATCGTGAATGTATGCATATGAGGGGTCTTGGACTGCTAGTCTGGGGCCTCTACAGAGGGATCGTAGAAAACCCTAGACTCATACCGCATACACCACCTACGCCAGATAAAATCTCTGAGCTGCAGTTTCATTGCAACCTTGGAGAACTCGCCGAAATAATACCAGACTTGCAAGAGTAGGGTTTTACCTTCACAAGGCCCCTGAACCTGGGTAAATCGTGCCCCTGTTTCCTCTAAGCCAAGTAGTCCACCATCGCTCATCTTTCCCCATGAAGCCCTAACACCTCAAGCATGGGATATGACATGGTACTCCCACGACAGTGTTGGTGGAGACCATGAAGGGACATAGCACTGTAATGATTACCCATGGTGTCATGTTTGCTTTGAGCGCATTCCTGGGTGCTCGTATCGATAACCATTTCAACACGGTGTGCATAAGTTCGGCCGACTCCGTAAGAGATTATAGAGCAGAGGACATAATCCGGGTTCCCATTTCACCCCACAAATCCCATTTTTTCTCATGGGTAATAAATACAATTCAAGAAAAATTTAACTTATATGGATAAGATTTTGGACCTATATATTGGACTAATTCATGATGCATGTCATGCTGGTATATTCCATATTTTATGGATGCAACGCAAAATATAAAAAAATTACCTTCTTTAATACTACTCTGCAGGTTTTCCAGTTTCTGTACTCTAAGAGGATTTTGGAAACTCGATCACATCTTTCAACGTGCTTGTGCTCGTATACAAGTGCACCTATCTCGCTAAATATAGATTTCACTATCTTGGAACTAAGGTAATGTAGTTGTATGGTTGTAAATATGCAACGACTATATTAGGGCATCATGCCTATCTTTACTCAGGTCACCTAACATGCTACATCTAGCTACTAGTAGTATGTTCTAGAAAAACTGATTGATGAAATGAAGGATGAGTGTCTTGTTTAAATCACTACGATTGGTTTAGAGAAAGAGTGTTGGAAGGGACAAGTTATACTTGTAACATATCTGTATTTGATTGAAGCTAACTATCTCCTCTAGTAAATTTGGCCGGGCGCCTCTAGGACGCTATTCAAAGAAGCAAAGTACCTCTTTGATTGGGGGTTCACCAATAACCTCATTAATTTTTATCCTCATTTTATTTATAAATGAACACATGTGCAATTTATTGGCTCAAATGAAATCAAGTGGCAGCATAAAGTCCATGTTTTAACAAGGTTCGTTCAGTGATCCACTCTTTACAATTTATTAGGCTCATCTTCAAAATGCAACATTTGTAGATTGTAAGGCCTATCTTCATGTAATGAGTATAAATAATTACATCACGTGTGTTGATCCAAATTGTATTTCCTATAGCATGTCACCATGTATTGTAGTGACAACTTGTATTTATGATTTCCATTGTTATTGTAGCTGGTAATGGCTATACATAAATTTTAAGAATTTTTCCATCAAGTTCATAATTATCTATTTTAATTTGTTTTTACAAAGTTGTCATATTTCTAGTTATTATTATGATCATGTTTCCTAAAATTTGTGTCTTAACTTAGCACGAAATCTATCTAGCAGAATATTCCATGTATTATAGTCTTATTATGTGTGCCAAATAAAGTTGAAGAGCTTGCCTTGCCGGCAATTAGCAATCTTGGACGAGACCATGTAGGAACATAGCCCTTTGACATCAAGAGTGTTGTGATGGCTTTGAACTCATTCGTGGCAGCGTTTTAAGTGACACTGGTAGAGGACGTGCGACAGAATATTCAAGGCCGGACGAAGTCCATAGCATGACCAAGATGCAAATGCAGTAGCATTAGGGGCATAAACTTTGACTCATGATTTCTTCCTAATGCAAAATCTACCAACTCAAAATCTTATTGCTCATATTCACTTTTCCCATTTGAATTTAACAAATCGTCGTCTAAAACCTTGAAACCAAAAAGGTGTTGTTGGTTTTAGGATTGGGCTTGCAGTTTGAATGTTGAATGGCTGTTCCACAAAAACTCATACTCTCCTTAGGTCCAACAGACTTATTTGACAACTATGTCTGATGTGTGCACGGTGAACCTAGTTGGCTTTGTCATTGTTATCACGTCCATGCCGACTCTCGGTTGTTATTTGAAGTCCCTCTATGTTTCTAGGCGTAAGCACACAGTGGACACGGACACAAGGAAATTGCGAGACTGCTTACCAAACATCATCAAAGTTGGCTAAATAATTTGTCGGGCCTACATATATGTTATCACTTAAACCGAGTGGGCCATAAGCTTCTCTTAGCTAAAGCCTAACTGCTAACAAGGTCTTCTTCATTGATTCACATGAAAAAAGAACGTCGAACTCTCATCAATGGCAGCCTGGCGACAGATATGACCCTTGGGGACAATGGGGTACTACGTGTTCCTGATGATTGTTAGGCAGTTAGGGACCCGAGCAAGCTTGCGCTTCACGAAACGATCCTTCTAGCTATAACTTCAAATGCCTTAACGAGGGGGCCAAGGATGGTTGTCGCGCTACAGATCTCGGTGGTGACCAGATACAAAGTACGAGAAAAATATAAATAACATGAAGAACAATTTGGGGCGAAAGGATTGGATGATTTTCCGATGCATCCCAAGCCCATACATTGCAAGTTATGAAAAATAAATTATATGGTGTCAAAATTGCCTCACTATCAACACTATCGTCCAAGTTTTTGGTTTCTATGGCAGCGCATGTATTCAAAATTCCCATATACCAGAGGTCATATCCTGTGGATATATATACATACACTCCTGGGAATTATTATTATGCACTTGTATATATGGTTGTAAATCTACAACAACCACCGTAAAGTGACCATCATGGCTATCTTTACTGAGGTCACTTGCCTCGTGCTTCATCTATCTACAATGCCTACCGTGGCCGGGAGGAAGCATGAATTTACATATATCTCTAGGGGGAATGCATGTATTACGTCTTGCACGAAATTAGGTGCCGTGGGGATTCTTAAAAAACAAAATTATATCTCTAGGGGGAATGCATGTAGGTTCCGCGGGGATTCTTTAAAAAACAAAATTAGGTGTTGCGGGACGAGCTTCCAGACGGCGGCTCCTATTTGCCGGGCGGCACGCCCGCTGCCTGCGGGATGACGCTTACTCGGCCGGCCCACTTTACTCGGTTTTTTCCTTTTTTAACAAAAAATATTCTGAACAAAAAGAAAAATGAACAAAAATACATTTTAAAAAAATTGAACAAAAAATAAACAGAAAGGAACAACAGAAAAAAGGGAAAAAGAAATCAAAAAGAAATTTGAACAAAAAAAATTTGTACAAAAAACAATTGAAAAAAGTAAACAAAAAATCCTGAGTTTTGTTCCTGTGATGGGCCGGCCGGCCCAGGACCGCTGCCTTCAGGCGGCGCCTCGATTTTTTGCCGCCTGCGAGCGGCAAATAGGATTTGCCATGGCGGCGCGGATGGGCCGGCCCACTTAAACTTCTCCACCCCTTTTCAGTAAGAAAAATTGAATAAAACTAAAAATAATCATAAATAAATTTAAACAAAAAAGTTGAACAAAAACAAAATAACACGCCCAAAAAATTAAACAATTTTTTAACAAAAATAAATTTAAACAAAAAATTGAACAAAAAGAATAAAAACAAAAATGGATCGGACCTACAAAATAGGCCGGCCCTTCAGATGGCGTGACAGAATAGCGAAGCTAACGAGCGGCAAATAGGAAATGCCCTTTCAAGCAGTCCCCAGGTTGGAGTGCATGAGAATGAAGGCACGCGGGGTTTCTGCACGGCCCAAGATTCTGCTGGGACGAAGCCCCGACATGCCATGTTGATGGACAGTGCAGTTTGGACGACAAATCCTATTTACCACCCGTTGCGGGCACGTCCGATGGGCCAGCCATTTTAGGGGTCCGGTCTATTTTTTTTTCAAATCTTTTTGTTCAATTTTTTTTTGTCGGGCGTGATTCTTTTTTCTTTAAATTTATTTCTGTTTACTTTTATTTTTGTTTAAAATATTGTTTCAATTTTATAACTGAAAAGAACGGGAGGAGTTAACTGGGCCGACCCATTTGCCCCGCCCCGCAGGCGACGACAGCGAAGTGCCGCCTGCGGGCGGCAAATAGGAGCCTCGCTTTGATGGATGTGGCCGAACATACATCGGGTGAATCACATAAATTGATGAAATTCCATGCGCGGCCCACGGAGAAGACGTGATACACGCTCGTCATGGTCATGGCCGTGGCCGTGCCCTCGCGTAGCAACCGGACAAAAACCGCCACGCCTCTTGATCTGGCATGTAACACCCGGGGTTTTTCCCCCAAATAAAATTGTGTGTTGTTTTTCTTTTTCATGGCATGGCATCATGCATCCTCATGCATTTGAAATTTGCAATCTATTTGAAACCCATCAAATCTCGTTTGCTAAAGCTTTCTAGGTTTTATTTGATTGCATAAATCAATTCTTAATAATGTCAAACACAATCTCTGGAACTAATAAAACAAACCCAAAGAAAAAAATGTTTAAGGGAGAGAGAGAGCAGCCCAGCCCATCTCCTCTCCACCCAGCCCATCTCCTCTCCACCCGGCCCACCTCCACTCCTTCTTCTCCGTACGACAGAGGAGGCACGAGGATCCTCCTGTCGCTTTCACCAAACCACCACCGATCCCCACCCGCTCCATCCACACGTTAAAGCAGCCCCCTCCCCTCCTCCAAACCCTAGCCGCCTCCTTCTTCTCCCTTCCATCTCCTCCGCCATCCCCCTTCCTCTTTGCTATTTTTTCCTTCTCTGAATTTTACTGAACTGAGAGAGAGCCCCCTCCATGGCCGGTAGAGGGAGCACCAAGAGCCGCCGCCGTGGGCACTGGGAGGATCTCCGAAAGCCGGGAATGGAACCGTGGCTTCTTCCTCGTCGTCCTCGTTCCCTCGGTCGAACATGGGAGGCACCAGGAGCACCACGCCATCCTCGCCAAGTCGTCGTCCGTCCGTGAGGGACACATCCAGGGCGTCGTCGTCTTCAACTCCGTGCGGTCCAGGTCGTCGTTTTCTCGATGAACCCTCGCGCCATCGACCTCCCCAAGGTGAGCCGCACCCCCAGGACCTCCTTCCCCTCTCCGCACACTGCTCTGGACGGCCGCCATCGAGCGGCGTCGTTGTCGTCGTCCTTCATCTGTGTCCGTTCCCGTCCCGTTCCTCTGAATATTTGGTGTCAAAAATTCAGTTAACCGTACTGGGTCGCCTCATATTACTCACGGATCCGTATACTATCAGAACACGCACCCAGCCCAGTGGCTAAGGCCCTGGTCCGCACCCTTGGGATCCCTGGTTCGAATCCCATATGCAGCATTCCGCCCACCTTTTTTCCGATTTTTGCCACTGTGGCTTCCACCGCACCTAGATAGCGCCGCGTGGCACGGGGGCCCGCTTGTCAACCACTCTGGCTGACTCTGCCCCGGTAGAAAACGTTTCGGCCATTTTCTTTTATTCTCGAAATCCAGAAAACAGAACTAAATCTTTATTTATAAAATCAATAACAAATTGAAAAATGCTCCAATTTCAATGATTCAAATTTCTGTGGATTCAGCATCTTGTGCTCTTTCTGTTAGTAACAAAGTTGCAACATGTTTCCGTAATAAATTTTGCACTAAATAATTAAATACAGAAATGGATATTAAAATTTGAAACTTTGGAAATTCATAACTTGAGTTATGTTCACCCAAATTGAGCAAACTTGGGCTCTAAAATTTTGTCTTAACAAACTCTACACAGTAGTATTTTATTTGGTCACCATTGAATTAAATTTGAACATGTTTCCTTCTGTTTACTAAAAGGGGCAGAATAAAAATGCTTATGGAAAAATGCATAATAAATTCAATAATGATCCAAAAATTATGTTTAATAGCTCAAAATGTTCATTGAAACATTTTATACATGTTTTCAACCTTTTCAATACAATTTGTGCCCCATTCCATTTAAATTTGGTTAGCTCACCCACTAATTGTTATCCATGCTAATCAACATTTAAATTGATGGTTAGATAAATAACTTAAACCTTCCTAATTAAATGTTGGGCTTTTGTCTCAGCTTAAATTTGGTTAAGTTGCATCCCCGCATATCATGCATCCATATCTTGATCATGCTGGATCTTTTGCCGTAGAAGTAATTGTTGCATCCGGTGTTTGTTCTAGTTTGTTGCTTCTTCGCGGGTAGGACGTTGAGATGATGTGAGCACCGACAAGTTCTTCGGATGTACCTCTACTTGCTGGATTCCAGGCAAGTATACTCACTTGCTACCTATGTTGCCTTTCCTCACTTGTTACCGCTTCTTTCCGTTGTCTTTATGCTAGCCTTATGATTCGATGCTTGTGTCTCGATCCTATCATATGTTTACCTTGCAACCATGATATAGCCTTCCTACCACTTCCTATTACCTGTTGTTTGTTTACCCCGTTGGCCCTCGTGTCGTAGTTGCATGCTTAGGTTTGTTTGCGCTCGAGTCCTGTTGTCCTTTGTCCTATCATCTGTTTAGTCGATAGTTGGGTTTCAATTCAATCAACAACATGTTAATGTTTTGGGTAATAATAATTTGATGATAAGGCACCGGCAGGAGGCCCGGCGTGGTTTTGAGGCCTGCTAGTGTCGACCTTAATTAGGAAAAGGGTCTTGTCCTCCGATCCATGATGAGCGCACTAACCGCATGTGGGAAGCGAGTATGGGCGTCCCCCGCAACTTTGATTCGATTCGCATCTCGTCCAAATCGCCTAATTTAGTTCAGGTTTTCCATTTTCCGCATGCATATGCAGGTGCGAACCCTTGGCGCCAGGGTGGAACTTTTGTAGTCGGCATTTAGGGAGACACGTTCTTAGAGGGGTCCCTTTTTCTTCGTGGGGCTTGATTAGTCGTGCGCTCAATTGCACGGGGTTCTTTGGGCTTGATGCGAAGAAGAGTTGGGTTGTGTTGAGTGCCTCGCTTGGTGGAAGGGCCTTTCCATCTGGCGGGTCATTATTACGTGTACGACCAAATTGGTGCATCCCTGCAGGGTTAATCTTCTCGAGAAGCCGTGTTGTCCGCGGTTATGGATGACTTGGTGAAAGTGCTGGCTAACAAGTACTCAGACAACTTACACTTAACGATGATAACTTGACTAGTAATATAGATTACCTCCACCATAAAAATGAATGTCACCTTAATCAACAGCGTGAGTTTCCTTGGGTTGCTTCCTTAGTAGGGGTAACACTGGATGGGTATTGTTTGGTGAGTAGTTATAGTTGGTTCTGTCGCGCTCTCTTATCCCTTTCTATTAGCCGGATGTTGTAGCGCGTCTCTGTAGTTAGTTAGTGCAGCCCGCTGCCGCTTCGTTGCAATAATCCCTTCCTTTCCGTTGTACCCAAAGTACTTGTATCTTGTGATGATTGGTTACGCTGGTATCTTGTGAGTATGGTTTATCCACTTGCCAGTACTTAATAGTACTGAACCACGAATCCTTTTCGTGGCTGCATATTCCACATTGCAGTCAACAGGTTTGAAGCCTGACGACGTTAGCTTGGGAATCCCTCCGGCTTGGCCTGGTCAGGGATTGAACGCCATCGGTTATCTTCAGGACTCTTAGTCCAATTTGTATCTTGTCCGTAGTCGGACACTATGTTGTTTCTTCCGCTGTCATTTGGATCTTTGTATTGTATCAGTTGTATTCTTGACTCGTTTGAGTCGTCTTGTATATACCTCCTCTGTTGTTGTTGTGGATTATTCGTGAATTGTTGTAGTGTTATCACAAGTGGCAACCTGGAATCAGTTATTATGTGGATTTTGGCGGAAATGCTGAAATCTGCATAGTGCCCGATCTCGGGGCGTCACATGGCACGCTTCCCTTTATAATTCTTGTTCAATATATTTTACGTGCTACAAAATATTCTCAAAAGTTTCATGACTTTATATTTTTGTTAGGTCGTCAAAATAGACAATTCTAGCCACAAAGCTTTGTGAAAGCTATAAAAACCTTTAAAGTGCAATACATGTACCAATACGCAAAACCCAAAAACAAACTCTGTGAAGGGGCAAATTTGGTCTAAGCTTTTTTTTTTTTTTTTTTGAAATGTAGGTTCTACCCCTAGACTCTGCATCAAAATGATGTACACATTTGATATTTTTATTAACAATAAGATGAAACCTCAACGCATTACAAAGAGTTACAACGATTAATCGGAAGCCATGACGACAAATTCGTCACACCTACAACCTATACTTGATGAAGGGGTGGTCATAATCGGAGCCAAACCTAACACACCAACGCACCTCATCTAAATCGGAGGCCTCACCCAAGCTGCCCGATAGCGAGCCGGTAGCACAAACCGATCGAGCAGAAACCAGGCGCGCGGCAACATGCACGCCGATATTCCGATGTCCGCCGTGTTCCACTGAATCATCTTCACGAGTAATCCATGAAATGACCATGTCAGGCCTGTCGTCGACGCTGCCACGGTGTCGGACAACGCGTCCGTCCCGCGTGAGTCCATCATGACACGCCCGTCACAACGTCCTTGCAGCACCATGCCACCGAGTCTCAGCGAAGTCGACGCAGTAAGACGAACACCGCTGCACCACTGGTCCCTACAGCTGAGTCTGGCTCCAAGAACGATGCCCACAGCAGGGACATGACGAAGGAACGCCAACATCATTCGATCCGAGAATCCTAGATCTACGGTTTCCCCCAGAACCTGGAAAAGGTGTAGATGATCATGGTACCACGACAATGTCTTAAAAAAGGAGTCGACACATGTGAGTGCCGTCGCTGCCGGCTCTGGCCAAGACCAGAGGCGAGCTTTCGCTCGGTCGCCAGTCACTCTCCACATCCATGCCGCCGTACCGAGCAAGCCTAGCGCGAAAACATGCCCCCAGAGCAGCACGAGCGGGTCCACAATCGTTGCACGACGATGTCTTCATCAAGGTAGCGGTGCAAAATGCCGCCATCGCCCGCCAAGACCGAAGGCAACACTGTTTTCACCGGCAACTTTGTATCCCCGACTCGCATCCGGGACTAGATCACGGATCTCGCGATCCGAAAACCCAACCTCAGACTAACCTCCTCCGGCGAAGCAGAACGCCACCACCACCATTCCCGGAGCAGATCCCGAGCATCCTCCGTGATGCAGGAGTAGCCTAGGGTAGATTCCGCTCGTCACTAGCGGAGAACCAGCGAGAGGCGCTGCGAGCTCGTGCCCGCCCTGGCCCAAACGGACCCAGCAGGGTCGTCGTTCGTGCCAGCACCTCAAGCCGCTTCCGCCACCAGCCGATGCAGATCCGCCCCAGTCGCCGGCACCCTGCCTCACTGACCGCCAGTCGAAGAGGGAGACCGGCCGGCACGGCGCCCCCTTGATCGGTTTTGGAGAAAGGCCGCCGCCACTGCCACGCCGCACGGGCTTTGCCCATCGACACCCCGGGTGGCGACGGTGGGAGGAGGACATGTAGAAGAGGGTGGCAGGAGGAGGGAGGCGGGAAGAGCCCCGGCGCGGCGGGGCTATATACAACATACACAAACATAGTGTAAAGAAAAGAGAAAAGTTAGTCACGTGAAGGAATTTTCTAGCTAAACGAACACATTAACAATGCATATACATGAATCAAGATTAACTATGCTAATACCAATCTCTATCTCTACTATATACTCTACTATATATATATATATATATATATATATATATATATATATATATATATATATATATATCTACTATATAGTTTCTGCTAAGGTACGTTACGTAGGCGTACGGGTACGTTTTGCTAGATCCGTACGTCTATATGTTAGTTAAATCTTAACAGAACAAAGAGTTCAACGCGGATACGCTAGGCCAGCGCACCGCCTTGGGCCCTGGAGCCCTGGACTGCTCCATGTGTACATAAAGCTAGGATCCGTGGAGTTCCGTGGCAGGTGAGAGCTCGTGGGAAACGATCTCGCGTAGAGCCCCGTGGTATACGCGCGCACGACTCCGTCTAGGCGAGAGCGCGCAGCGGCGGAGGAGACGATGTCTGGCTCACGTAGGCGAGAGCTCGGAGGACACGACCTCGATAAGCCTGTGCCCATAAACCATAAGCACACGCCGGCAAGGAAATTTTTCCATCTACGCGAGAGGGCATCCCCGAAACAAAGACGGAGATGGCTACGATCTCTAGCATGCGGGTATTGCCATACGGAGGACGGACGTGTCGAGCAGATGCAACTGACTGCAAACACACCGTCACACGGGAGACGGGGCCTCGCCAGGTCATCGGAATGTCTTGATGTCTGAGGTATCTTCACAACGCCACGACGATGCCGGTGGAGGTGCCGCTGATGCTCACCAACGCAGAGCTCGTGGCCACTCCTTGGTGAAGGCGACGCGCTGGCGGTACAGCTCAAACTGGCCGCACTGCCGGGTCGCTGCCCTCACCTGCTAGCGGCATAGCTCAAGCAGAGGACATCAGATGACTACATTGTCCAGCTCCTGATGTCCTCATCATGCACCACACGTGCATGATTTATCCGGCTGGATGTCCTGCAGGAGATCGTGTGCATGTGCATGCAAGTATGAAGTATGCATACGTTCGAGGAACGGAGGTATTCGGCCCAGAGACGTGCACCGGCAGCAGACGCGCGCCACGTGGGCTTCAAGCGCGAAGTGCTCGGTGGAGTTCATTGGAGATGCTCCGTAGGACCGCACGCCGGTGTTGGGGATGCGTGGAGCGGTTGGGGATGACCGAGGATGAAGGGTCGGGCGGCGGTGCAGGAATTAGGGAGGGACGGCGCGATGTGGAATCCGTGGTGGCGACGTGGCGTTGACTACCTTCGAAGCAATCCCCTGAATCGAGCATATATGCAGTTAGAAAAAATAGTTTATAGGACGGCAACATATCGAGCTCCTACGATTACCAAGTATCAGCAGGAAAATTAAAGAACCAACATCATGTGTCAGGTCGTTGGGCCTTGATTTCCTCCTTATCTAGCAAGCTTAATATCTTCCTCATGGTAGCCTTGCCGAAAGTACGGATGCCATCGTCCATATTCAAGGAAGTGCAAGGTAACGGTAAATTGTACCAGTTGATTATGCCATACACAGTAGTGACCCCGAATTAGTGCAAAATAAAATAAAAAAGTAAGAGTGTTTATGTTGTTTGAAAGATGAAATAGAGTGGCGTAATGTTAAATTTTAAGACGCTTGCTAACCTACTTTCAATTGTTCAATGTAAGATTGTTCAAGGTAATTTGGATTTGTGGACTAACAACTGCATCAAGAATGAAACGAAATATAAATTTAAGGAGTGAAAGCTATGATACTTTTAATGGTATAAAACGAAATACATTAAACCTGAACTATGTGTAGTGATATTTTTATATAAAGAAATGAACTTGTGGTATTCCAAGATAGGAAAAAAAAATCTTCCAATGCACTTTAATTTCGCAAAAGTCATCTCGTGGCATTATAAAAGCACTATGTCTCCCGTTGCAACGCACGGGCAGTTATGCTAGTAAATATAATATGGCTTACCGACACGTAGTACGTCGTAGGTCGCTCGCGCGATTTGTTTTCTGGGTGGGTCGCGTTACCTCGCTCGCGGTGATTTGTTGCGCGATGATTTGACTGCCCCCAATGGGCCTTGTTATGTGCCTCCCACTGATCATCATGGGTCAGCCCAATCAAAATCCATGGATGCGCACGTGAAGGAGAGACCTCCCAGTAGACACCGGTGATTCTAAAAAAACTAAACGGCCGTGATTCTAAAAAAAAACCTAAACACCGGGAATAAAATATCAGCACCCTGCCACCCTCCACGTACAGCATTAACTCATTGATTTGCCTATCATTTGTCACCCTTCACTAGCTGAAAGAAAAAAAGAAAACATGTCACAACAATGATAGGGAACTTTTACTTTTGCATTGTTTTTTCTTTCGTTCTAATGATCAGGGATTTGTTCAGGGTATGACCGGTTGCCGTTGAACCTTCGATGTTAGATTTGTTTTTCATAGGAGATGTCGTGCCTCTCCCTGAATTAACCTGCTTCACAGATATTGCTCTCTTCAGCTAATGGTACGTTCCATGCATGTCCGGTCGAGACAGTCCCACATACGTTCTTGAATTTTCAAAATTTTCTTTAAATCGCGGCCATTCAAGGAAGGGCAAATAAAAATAAATCCGTGACTACTGAATATATAACAAATCACCGACATAGTCAGCAGGCTCATAGAAACAAGGAAAGATGGGAGAAACAAGGAAACTACATGCAACTGTAACCACGTAACATGTGAGAAAACATGGGGAAAGGTAAAAGAACGACGTTGACCGTAGGGATTTTTTTTTGAAAGAAGACCTAATTAGTTGCCTGCTATGTTTTGAAATTAAGTCTAACAGAGGTCACTCTTAACACACGCATTCACAAAGTGCAACGACTGACACATTATCCCGTTGCAACGCACAGATATTTAGCTAGTTATTAATTAAAGGTGCGCGGTCGTCTATATGCCCCTCCACCCATCCATCGCCAAGCATCCTCACAGTCAACTTCCCACCTAAAGTGAATTAAGACCAGGAAGGCTAGGAACGAGTAGAGAATCAAAATGCTCTTATTCTAAAGGAAGCGAGTGCCAAAGCGAAATTAGAGTAAAGAACAAAAGAACGAAATGCAAGGGTTGCATCCGCTGTTTCAAGTCCGGACAGTTCCACCGCTAGGTTATTGAGTTGGCTCCCCCGTTATTCTTCATCAGACAACGCACACTGTAACCTAAACTCTCCTATCAAAAAGCAATACCCCTATCTTTTGATTAGGGCCAACCAAGATTAGATAACCAAATAAACCGGTACAATAAGTACAGGATCACTACTCATGACTCCTTCGTGTCCGTAGTCCTTGAGAACACGATCAACAATGCCTCCCATAGCTTAAACTTTGTCAGGTAGAACAGGTAGTTCGCATGCACACCTTTCGGTGACCGATGCTCGACAAGGCAAAATTTACCAGGTCCCGTGCGGGTGAGCTTCACTATGTTGATCCTCTCGCTGTCCTCACAGACCATCTTCTCCTTGGCGAGCTTCCATGCCGGCGGTGCCGCTCCTTCCCCGTCGCCCGCGGACACGACGTCGCAGGAGCATATGCTGCCTGGCTCGCTGGATTCCCGGTGGAGCCCCACCCATGCATCAATCTCGCCGTCGAAGTAGGCGTGCCCTTGGAAAGGCAGCAACCAGTCGCCGTGGCGCCCCCACTCGTGTGTCTCGGTGTCGAACGAGTAGGTGCCATGTTGGTGCACGGAGAAGAAGACGGTGTGGCCGTCCGGGTGCGCGGCCTGGCAGGCCAGATGCCTGTAGTTGAAAGGCGCCACGGGGACGGCATTCCAGGCCCAGCCCCCTTTCTCGTCGGCGGCGAGCACCTCGAAGTGATCATCAGCCTTGTAGGAACTGGTACAGCCCATCACGTATAGCCTGTCGCATGCGGGCACGAGCTCGGAACCTTGCCGCACATGTATGGGGGTGCGAGGGCCAACGGCGAGGCCTCCTGTTGCCGTGTCGTACACAAGGACGGGGGCGCCCTCCTCCTCCTTGTTGTAGTTCATGGCAATGATTCTACTGCCCACAGCGGCGAATTTGGTAGAATACTTAAGGGGGCACTCCAGGCGAAAGACCGGCGGGCCGGGGAGGGGCGTGGCCTGCGAGTCCAAGTCGGCGCCGTGGTCACCGTCTAAGTCGGACATGTTCACCTTGTATATGCTGTACCCGTTGCTCCAGTCATCCACAACGAGGTATAGATGGTGCCGCCGGCGGTGTGAGCGCCTGGAACTTGGGCCGCCCTCATCGTCGGACCTGCGCCGCTTCGACATGGCTAGCTTGGCTTTCTGCCGCTGTCTACGGTATGTTAAAGATTGCAGCGGCAATCGCGGCGTCGCGGTCGACAAGAAGTTTTCAAAACAATCAGGTCGGGTCGATAGTTTATATAGATGGAGATATAGAAATATAGGCGGGTGCCCTTGACGGTTTCGGATTTGCAGCGCTGGACAAAAACCATGCCTTTCCTAAACAAAATCTGCATATCCGTACTGCAAAATTACTCCTACGACGGTACCTGTTCGCACCAGCTACACACACAACTGAAGACCTCATCCGTCTCTGAAGGCCCTCGCAATGTCCTACACACGGCTACATGGTCGCCATCCCGAGCTCGCCAGTGTTCTACACGTCGAAACGCCCTCTATCCTCCAAAGCATATTCAGCCTTAGCGGATTTTCCGTGTCTGTGTCATCGCCCGCGCCGCCGGCTCGCCGTTCCGGCCGTTGAGCGCTCAGATCCGCCACAAGTCCACACCAGGCTGAATCAGTTCTGAATACGCGGCGGCCGGAAGTCCACACCAGGCTGCCTCGGGGTCCGCCGACGCCGCTCCGAGAGATCGGTTCATCAGCGCGCCTATTCGATGAACCTGTGAACAGCTGTATGTTCTGTTTGGCGTTACCGCTAGCAAGATTTGCCAACAGTTTTATCTGGCATCATATTCCATGTTCATAGTATTTCACCGGAAGTCGTACGCATCACACATGCATTTATTTTCCGTTTTATTTTTTGTGTGGCGCACACATGCTGACATTCGTGCTAGGATGAACTTGGTACTCGATTTGTTTGACGTGTAATGACTGTCCAAATTCATCTTTGATCACCAATTAGTCTATCAGTATGTAACTTAATTATGTTACACACACTAGACCAGTGGCGAAGTGCAATTTATGGGCGGGCCACTCCTGCAGCTGAGTATGGATTTCTTCAAAATTAGGAGTTTTGTTGGGCCAGCCTAGCAAGAATACAAAGGAATGGCCAATTCTTGGGCGGGCCACAGCCCAGGTCGGCGCCAATGTAGCCCCGCCACTGCTGGACACCATAGTCCGTAAGATTCATACTAGAGGCCGGGGCGCCCGTTTGGGCGCCTTCTGTCCATACAGTGGTGGCCCAATCGAGATTTCATTTCATTCTTCTCCTCCATCAATCCTTCGTTTCTCTCATCTCCGTGCGATTTTTGAGTTTTCATCGTCATCCTCTTCTTTTCCTGACAGACCGCACCGGTGCGGCGTCTTCATGTGCACCGCCCGACACATGCACAACCAAGAACATTTGCGGACGTGATTTCGGCAGCCTGCACAACCCGTGTGACAAGATCCTTTCAGAAAAATGTAGAATGCTATGAGAAGTTGCTATGACCAAGAGCTCTTAAAAAAAATGTAGGATGCTGAGAAATTGGTCATCCTATAACTAATTAAAACAATAACCCATCATCAACATAGAAATTACAAGCACAAATAGTTTGAAATGACAAATGAATAACTTCAAGTGTAATAGCTGGAACGGTTAAAAGTCTAGAGCTGGGATAAAGAACGGTTTAAACTGAAAATAAAATCTAAAAGTCAATGTAAAGGAGCAATCAAAAATATGTTGCAGAAGCTTGACACATAGCAATCCAATTAGATCAAGTGAGCCCATCCCTTGTAGGGGAATCAACTCCTCAACCTATTCCATCAAAATATCACTAACTTGGGATAGCTGAAAAAACAAATAATTTTCCGCTGCATTTCAAAAAAAAACTTCACCACAATAATGCAGTCACACACACCAATCAAAGTTTAGGAAAATTGTTGAATCCTATCACAGAACTGTTACCCAATACAAATGAGAACCACATAATCGATAAATTTGAAATTCATATTAGTAAGCCTCAAGAGCTCATGCTCATGGCATGAGTGAGTAGCAGCTCGCCTGACAGGAAGACTGGTGCTATACGGCGAGGCGAGACACCGCCTTCAACATTACAAAGCAGAGAAACTCATTAACCTTAAGTCTGTAAGCGATTGTGACATAAACCTACATATGCATGAAACAACCCAATCAAATTCAGACCACCATCGGAACTTCCGCTGCGAGTCTCGCAATCGCACATACAATGTAATCATTTATGAGCGAAACAAATAACAATGTATCTCTATGCGGTTGTGGATGATCAAAGGGCGGACGACCTTGCAAATATTGTTTGATGGAGACCACAAGTAGTAGATTATGGTCCCATGTTCGGATCTTCAGATTTTACGCATCTCCAGTTGGTGCTGGGAAACCTGAGGGACATCCACAATAAAACTGCCATGGCTGAAAACCGAGAAGCAAATTATCCCCATTGATCTCAAGAAATCAGGCATACATGACACGCATGTGATTTTGCGAAAAAACTCAACTGCATTACTTCATGGAAGAAGAAATCCATAACTCAACAAGATATATCTACATTGTCTATAGATTAATTTCTACTATAAGTCAATTAATTTAACCATAGAAAAAGTAGACGCACATGAAGGACCGCAAACTGGTGATAAGAGGATGTTTACCTTGTTAAATATCCTATAAAGAAGCCACCAAATGTTAAGCATTCAGCATATTTGCAAAATTTCAGAAAAGAGAACTACGAATAAACCTCTATTGTAAATTGAAGGAAAATATTAGCTTTAAAATACAGCAGAAGTAACCTGTCCATGCTGAAACAACAAGCACCTCTAGCAATACTCCAGAGATACTGGTTACCAAAGCAATTAATTTGAACTTTTTACTTCTAGTAATCAATTTGGATGGAATCTTAAATGAAACTATTTATTTCTAACATTTATTCGAACATTTTTCTGTTGGAACGCGTAGAGATAAACGAAAACTTTTCTACGCGGTACTTCCAAGATCTAGCCGAGGTAGAAGCCCACGAGGATTACCACTAGACGCGCGGTTGCGGATTATCGATGAAGCGCGTCGGGGCAGTGTAGTCCCACGATCCGATCCAGCCGATCCAATCCCGCGATCGTCGAACTGCTGAATGTACATCACCTCTGCCGGTATCCACACGTACGAGGAGGAGCTCCGACGGTGGACTGTTAGGTCCGGTGCGACGGCTGGACTGAGTGGGGCTAGGGTTCCCAACGCATGGGAGTGGACTAACGTGCCCGCTGGGCAACCTGCGTCCCTCTTTATATAGCGAATGGTAGTGGGTTTCACAACACTTGTGGCCCATTCCCTCTGTGAGTCCGACTCACAAACTCAGTCCATTTTCGATTCGGGTCCTACCCGACCAATACATTTGCTCCCGCTCTTAAGTGTGCGAACCTACAGCCTCATGGCGAGTTGGACACGATTGGAGTCCTACTCTCAAACAATCAATCGGTAGCGGCTCCTAGCAGAACGTGCCGACTCCCAAGTCCCATTGAGTCATGACGACATACCTTCAATGTGACATTCATCTTAGTCCATTTTGCCTCACGATATACCTTGTCGAACTATAGACGATTTATCGTCATCCCTTTAATAGTTCAACTCTCTTCTCGGTCCGTGATATATGATTCATCTGACTAACTCTTAGTCAACAAACTCAGTTAACACTTAACCGAGTTGCGCATGGCCATGCTTCTAGAATCATATCACTCGAGAGGGCCAAGAGAATATCTCTCCATTCGGAGAGGAAAAATCCCATCTTGATTATCCACATCACGCAGCTTGTTTCTCATTCGACACGAACTCTTCCTTTATAGCTGCCTTGTCACAGAACAACGTTTGACAGAACCTAAGACGGTGATCCACAACTCGGATTGCGCGACAACCCCAGGTCTAAGGATTACATTGATTGAGACATGCAAATGACGACCTTCTCGTTGCATCTAAATATGGGTCAGTCCGACTTGCTAAACTCTTTAGCCAAGTCTGTGAACGTTGGAATGGCATCACCATGCCCATGACAAGTGGAACCGAGTCATCAGCCAACACTCACATTAGGCTAGGGTGTGTGTCCAGCACAACCTTAATGACCAAGGAAAATTTACTATGAACAACATGAATACATAGTTCCACAATCGAATCACATATTCAATGACATGTATCAGATGTTTAAAGCAAGGACAACTTAATATCTTTATGAATACATTTGGAATACATCATACATGATTGCCTCTAGGGAATATTCCCAACATTTTCAAAATCATTTTTTATGATGCTTGTTAAAAATTTCAGAAAAGGAAGATGCATAACCATACCTATGGAGAAATTTTTTAGAGTGATGCACCAATAATGACAATGGCGTCAAGATCAACAACTTGATTGAGGCCATCATATAATGAAAATCTTATGGCACCGAGTATAGGAGATGAGGGGGATGATGGAGATGCACATACATATAACTTCCTTTGTTTTAACTTTTCAAATAATACAGGGATCCTTGATGATTCATTGCTACTTGTTAGTAGGGTTGGTTGATGTCTATGCACGCTTCTATTCTTGTAGATAGTGTTGAGCCTCCAAGTGCAGAGGTTTGTAGAACAACATCAAGTTTCCCTTAAGTGGATCACGCAAGGTTTATCAAACTCAGTGAGGTAGGGGTCAAAGATATCCCTCTCGAGAAACCCTGCAATTAAGATAGTAAAATGCGAGTAATATGGATGGTTATAAGTAATAATAGCAATCTAAAATAAATATGGCAACAAGCAAACATGTAGCAGAACAGGCGGAAAACGGTGTTTCAATGCTTGGAAACAAGGCCCAAGGATCCTACTTTCACTAGTAAACACTCTCAACAACGATCACATAATTCAATAACTAAATATCTTCTCTTCACTATGCCACTCTTAACCTTCTCCAGTTGGATAACGAACACTAATCATTGCGTACGGCTGCAAAAAGCATTCCTTAAAGTAAGCATTCCTATGTCTAGTTAGCCCCACACTATCAACTTGAGCGCCCTAGAAGGTACTAGACAAACACCACAATTCATAGAGGAGACACACACGATTTGCACACTGTCACCTTCACACCGCGGGACAAGGTGACTCCAAAGTTCATATGAAGAAAACACTTAAGTAGCACATGAAGAGTAACATCTACTTATTCAACTAGATTACAAAGCTCACGATCACATATAGATCACACCATGGGATAGAGAGATGAACCACATAGCTACCGGTAGAGCCCTTAGCCTCGGGGGAGAACTACTCCCTCCTCATCATAGGAGACAACAACGGCGATGGAGATGGCGGTGGAGTCGATGGAGATGGCTTCCGGGGGCACTTCCCCATCTCGGCAGGGTGCCAGAACAGAGATCTGTCCCCCGGAACTTGGGTTGACGATGACGGTGGCTGCGGAAGGTTTCGTGGAATTTCGCCGATTCGGTTAGGGTTTTCGGGAGGAAGGCCTTAAATAGGCGGAAGAGCAATGCCGGGAGGTCACCAGGGGGGCCTCACCACCCCCAGGGGCGCCCTAGGGTGGACCCGCGCCTGGGCATGGTGAAGTCCACCCGGTGACCGTCTTTGACTCTTCTTCGGATTTCTGGAAGCTTCGGAGAAATTAGGGACTTTGGCTTTCCTGGCTTCCAATTCAGAGTATATTTCCAGAACAAATTTTCTGAAACTAAAAACAGCAGAAAACAGGGATGTTAATAGGTTAGTCTAGGAAAACGTAAGAAAACGTAGGAAAACATATGAAAAACATGTAGCAATTGGCATAATATCAACATGGAACATCAGAAATTATAGATACGTTGGATACGTATCAAGCATCCCCAAGCTTAGTTCCTACTCGTCCTCGAGTAGGTAAACGATAAAAAAAAATCTGAGGTGACATACTACCACACAATCTTGTTCATAATATGTAAAGTAGAGCATGTAAACTAGGATCAAATGAACTAAAGTTGTGATCTATATTTGATATAAACAAGTAATGCATAAACAAATAAGAAGAAAGAAGATTTTTTTAATTAATCAATACTAAAAGACTATCAACCGTGCAAAGTTTATTAGAGATGATTTAAGCTTTCAAGAACAACAATATCATGCACTTCAAACGATCTTCACAACCCCTGTTAGTATCAAGTCAAGCTTTCCACACGATGCAATGCTTGAATCTTGAACTATTTGCGCACTAAAAACAAGCAAGTGTTCTGCGTTGGTCCCTGGCACCGGGATGTTATGGAAAATAGAACATTATGGGGGGGGGGGGTTGGAAGGTCAATGGAAGAAAGGCTCACAAAGGTGAAAGTGGTCATTAGACAAGAGAAAGTCTTACAACCGAAGCTATGCAAGGAGTAGGGATTGCCACACAACGGATGCACATAGAGCTGTAAGTGTATGAAAGCTCTCCAATGGAACTAGTGGGAGTGCATCCAACTTGCTTTCTCACGAAGACCTAGAGATCATTTGAGGAGGCTCATCATTGGAATATACAAGCCAAGTTCTATAATGTAAAATTCCCCACATATTTATGAATGAATGATAATATGAAAACTTTCTCCAAACTGAAGCATTGGTGCTAAACATGAAGCACAATTGTGGTTAAAGGATAGTGATGCGCCTCCTCTCTCTTTATTCTCTCTCTAGCCCTTTTTTCTTTTCTTTTTGGGATTTTTAATTAATTAATTTATTTTATATATCCTCACCGGAAGTGGCAACATCCTATATTACAATGAATCATCACACTTTTAGTACTCATAATTCATATTAGAATATCTCTGATGTATCCAACTGCATGCTCCTGCCAGTGTAGCAGTATGCATAAATAACCATGAAGCTCATCATCAAGTAACATAATGGATTTGGATGTTGTGCAGCAATATATCTCGGAATGACTATGGAAATGCCATGATATGTAGGTATGGTGGCTGTTTTGAGGAAGAATATATGGGATTATGTGTAGGAGAACAATGTACTCCCACGGGATTTGGATGCACTAGCGGATTTTGCACCAACTCTCAATGTGAGAAAGGGAAATGCACATTACCGAAGAGGCTAGCAAATATGGATGGTGGAAATGCCAGGAACCTCAACATAGACTCACGAGTTAAAAGATTACAGGAAGAAAATCATCTTACAAGGCACAATGCAAATCACTCCAAGAGGGTCTGTGGTAGTGGCAAGTCACTGTTAGCTAGCTCGACCGTAGCGCGTAACAAAATGTCGATCGGAAATGTATCACTCCTCGCAATCATATAAAATTGTTTCTATCAGCTAGGAATTTAAGTGTGGCACAGCTTCAAGTTTCTCAGACCAACCATTAAAATTTTATACTTACTAGTCCTTCCCGTTTATCCAGTAAGCAAATTAATATCTCAAAACAGCAGCAATGATTCAAGTGAAGCAGTTTACTGATCTACAAGACCATGCAATCTTTTCCACTATACCAACTATCACAATAGCATTAATATTTTCAAGCAAACACACATATGAGAACCACCTAACAACAAAAGCTAACAGCTTTGAACAAAGGATGCATACAAAACAAGAGCTGGAAGCACTAAAATATCTAAGCATGAATACTCAACAAATATAAGTGAAGCACAAGAGTATTCTAACGAAAAAGCGGGGTGTGTATCTCTCCCAAACAAATATGCTAGGATCCAACTATTTATTACAGAAAATAAAACCAAACAACTGAAAAAAAAACGCTCCAAGTGAAGCACATAAGATGTGACTGAATAAAAATATAGTTTCACTAGAAGTGACCTGATAAATTGTTGATGAAGAAGGGGATGCCTTGGGCATCCCCAAGATTAGATGCTTGAGTCTTCTTGGAATTTGCTGGGATCCCCGAGATTAGGCTTTTCACTCTTCTTGATCACATCATATCATCCTCTTCTCTTGACCCTTGAAAACTTCCGTCACACCAAACTTCTGACAGTCTTCATTAGCAACATTAGTGCAAATCAAAATAATAAATTCACATGGTTCAGTTTCAACACAATACTAACACTCATAAACACATTAGCTACTGTCACAACTTCTTTTAAAACTCTTTTTCTCAAAAGAACACCAAAAGAAAGAGTTTAAGAGGCAAATGCAATTATTAGCAGAAATCTGTCAAAACAGAACAACAGGTAAAGATGATATTTTTCAAAAATCCTATGTTGCTCAAATCAAAAGGTGGTCAACTAAGAAAAGTTGCGTATATATCCCAGGATGACGCACAAAACAACTCAGGTCATTTTGAATGTTCTGTGATTTTATACGATTTTAAAAGTGGACATCAGCAATCTGTTTCATGTGCAGAAATCCGAAATATAGTCTCAACTTTCCACTAGAGGCTTTACTTGGATCAACAAGACACAAAAGAAAAGATACAACGGGGTTTCTGAGGAAATAGACAACACCCATGTGCAAAGAAAACAAAAATAAACGACGGAAAACAGGTTGAAAACGGAGAAATAAAACGGGTTGTCTCCCGGAAGCGATTTTCTTTTAATGCCTTTCAGCTAGGCACAATGATTTTAAAAGATGCTCACATAAGAATAAGAGTTGAAGCACAATAAGAGAGCATCAAGAAGAAAATATAAAATACATTTAATTCTATCCCACTTCCTATGAAAAAGAATTTTGTAGAAAAACAAGTCAACGAAGCACATAGTGACTAGCATAGGAAGACAAAATAAGTGCAACTTCAAAAATTTCAACATAAAGAGGCCAAACTTAATATTGTTGAGATGCATAAAACCATGTTTACTTCTCTCATAATAACCTTCAGTAGCATAATGAATAAAATTAACATTATATCTATCACATAAAACATTCTTATCATGAGCCACATGCATAAAAGAATTAATACTCTCCACATAAGCATATTCATTCTTATTAATAACAACGAGAGTAGGATTATCATAAAGAACTCGAATATGATAGACAGGTTGCATATTAAAGATATGGTTTTGGGTAGTCCCACCATAATTATGGCAAGTTTCATGAGGATGATTGTAATTATAGCATATGTTATAACTTTCTTTATAATAATTATAAAAAACTGGAGGCATATTGAAATCATAATTAATTTTCTTCTCAATAGTAGGTGGACTAAAAATGTCATATTAATCATTGCAATCATCATATATTGGAGGCATAGTATCATCACAAGCAATAAAATAGTTTTCTTCCAAAAGCCGTTCATTTGTAAACATATCATCATTTTTACTAGGAGGAGATGTATCAAGCATATAATCATTACTAGCAAAGGGATTTTCAAACACATCATCCACAAGTTTAGAGCTTTCTATATTATCATTGGAAGGAGCATGGATAGTACTAATAGTACAAAAATTATTAATATCATCGTTTTCAGAATTGGTACCAAAAGATTTTCAATATCAAAAGTAGTGTGTTTCTCCCAATAATGATCACTTTCATAAATAACAGGCATAGGAAAATCATCGAGTTCAGACTCATCAGCAAAAGCTATATTATGAGCAACATGCTTAGGGGGAGATACCGTTACGTCTCTCCTTTTGCTCCTCTTTTTCTTCTTCTTCTTCCCCTCTTTAGGAGGGAGAGACTTAAAAGGAAGCTTCTCCACATACCCTAGTTTACTGTCAGAAACAATAGAAAGAACTTTGGAGGATTCCTCCTCCTCATTAACAAGAACAGAACTCATATTAGTCCTATCATATATTGGTAAAGTGTCCTCTTTTAGAATATTTTGTATGTAAGTATTTGCATGGAAATTTTCAACACAATAAAGATGGCATTCATGCAAGACACTATTCATATCAAAAGCACGCATATCAATCAAAGAAGTATTTTTAATAACTCTTCACACCCCCAAAAATAATGTAAGTTCACCATGACCATTAGGGGTGATCATGTCATCACAATACAAACTTGCAGTACTCATAGGATTCGAAAGTCTACTATCATGGCTTGAGCATTGAAAATTAAAATGACCCACTTTACAACAAAGTTCACAAATAAAAGGATAGAGGGCACAAATGTTTTCACCAAGATCATTTAGAGCCCTATCCCACATTCTAGTTTTTTCATTCCTATGATGGATACAACATTCTTCTTCGATTTGATTCTTTTCACAAGGTCTAAGTGCTCCACAGAAATTAACATGCTTATAAGAAATAGTACTTTCAGAAGTTTGAGCATGTTTATTCCAATCATCAATAACAATTTCATTTTCATGTAAGTGTCTTTAAAAGGTTCATGATATATGTCCCCATTTTTTAGGAAGATTAATATAAGAAGCAAAGGATCTATACCAACCGACAGGTATTTGAGGATCAAGACCATATTCAGCATTAAGTTCATGAAAATCGGTAGTTTCAGCAAAAGTCTAATGCAATCATACTCATAGTTTATACCCGATTCTTTACCTTTGATGTTATTCCAATCTTCACTATTGATTAGAATTATCTCAAGAAGATCCCACTTAGCTTCAACCTTCTTACTACAAAAAGAACCCTCTGAACATGCATCTAGATAATCCTTCCAATGTCCTAAAAGCCTTGCATAAAAATTACTAACAATTATTTCCTCACGAAGCTCATGGTTAGGACATTTGAGTATTAATGTTTTCAGTCTTCCCCAAGCTTGGGCAATTCTTTCTCCATCATGAGGACAAAAATTATAAATGTAATTCCTATCTAAATATAGTTCATGAGAAGGATAAAATTTAGAGTAAAAGAGAGATTCAAGTTCCTTCCACTCCAAATGATGAGGATCATCTAGTAGTTCATACCACTCCCTTGCTTTGTCCTTAAGTGACAAAGGGAACAGACTCCTCTTAACTTGGTCCATTGAGATACCTGCACACCTGAATAACTCGCATAATTCATGCATAAAGTGTAAATGATCACTAGGATGGACAGTTCCATCTCCAAAACAATGGTTATCCATGACAAGTTCAACAATTTTCTTGGGTATTTTAAAAGGAATGCTTTCAGTAGGAGGATTTAAAATATCACAAGCATCATTAGGTTTATCACATATGGGAGATAAAGTATGATCAGAGAAAATTTTCTCCTCTAAAGCTGGAAAATTAAAAAGATCGTTAAAACTAGCTTCCCCAAGCTTAGAATTTTCCCTAGCATTAGGAATGATGGGGTGCAAAGAATTAATGCTAATAACATTGCTATCACTATTATGAAAACAACTTCCATAGATTTTTTAATTTTCTCTTGAAAAGCATCATGTCCTCATTCAAGATAAATATTATAAAGTTCTATCATATTTTTGTTGTTTTCCATTAAGACTACTAGTAAAAACAAAAACAAGAAGCGAGTAAAAATAAGCCTAACTAATGAAAACAAGAAACAAAAATATAAAATTGCAGAATCTAAAGGAAATAATTCCGAGCACTCACACCCGAGGATGTGAGTACCTTTTACCTTACCTCCTCGGCAACGGCGCCAGAAAAGAGTTTGATGTCTACGCACGCTTCTATTCTTGTAGACAGTGTTGGGCCTCCAAGTGCAAAGGTTTGTACAACAGCAGCACGTTTCTCTTAAGTGGATCACCCAAGATTTATTGAACTCAGGGAGGTAGAGGTCAAAGATATCCCTCTCAAGCAACCCTGCAATTAAGATACAAGAAGTCTCGTGTGTCCCCAACACACCCAATATACTTTTCAGGTATATAGGTGCACTAGTTCGGCGAAGAGATAGTGAAATGCGAGTAATATGGATGGTTATAAGTAACAATAGCAATCTGAAATAAATATGGGAGCAAGAAAACATGTAGCAGAACAGGCGGAAAACGGTGTTTCAATGCTCGTAAACAAGGCCTAGGGATCCTACTTTCACTAGTGGACACTCTAAACAATGATCACATAATTGAATAACTAAATATCAGCTCTTCACTATGCTACTCTTAACCCTCTCCGGTTGGATAACGAACACTAATCATTGCATAGGGCTGCAAAAAGCATTCCTTAAAGTAAGCATTCCCATGTCTAGTTAGCCCCACACTGTCAAATTGAGCGCCCTAGAAGGTACTAGACAAACACAACAATTCATAGAGGAGACACACACAATCTGCACACTGTCACCTTCACACCGTGGGACAGGGTGACTCCAAAGTTCATATTAATAAAACACTTGAGTAGCACAATAGGTGAAGAGTAACATCTACTTATTCAACTATATTACAAAGCCCACGATCACATATAGATCACACCATGGGAGAGAGAGAGAGAGATGAACCACATAGCTACCGGTAGAGCCCTCAGCCTCGGGGGAGAACTACTCCCTCCTCATCATAGGAGCAGCAACGACAATGGAGATGGCGGTGGAGCCGATGGATATGGCTTCCGGGGGCACTTCCCCGTCCAATCAGGGTGCCAGAACAGAGATCTGTCCCTCGAAACTTGGTTTTACGATGACGGAGGCTACGGAAGGTTTCGTGGAATTTTTCCTATTCGGTTAGGGTTTTCGGGAGGAAGGCCTTAAATAGGCGGGAGGTCACCAGGGGGCCCTCAGCACCCCCAGGCGCACCTTAGGGTGGACCCATGCCTGGGCATGGTGAGGTCCACCCAGTGACCGCCTTTGACTCTTCTTCAGACTTCCGGAAGCTTCAGAGAAAAATAGGGACTTTGTCTTTCGTGGCATCCAATTCTGAGAATATTTCCAGAACAACTTTTTCTGAAAATAAAAACAGCAGAAACAGGGAACTGGCACTAGGAATCTTGTTAATAGGTTAGTCCCGGAAAACGTAAGAAAACATAGGATAACATACGGAAAACATGTAGCAATTGGTATAATATCAACATGGAACATCAGAAATTATAGATACGTTGGAGACGTATCATTGGTCTAACTGAGTACATAAATGACGAAAGTGCTCAATATTCTATACTCACAAAAAAATGTTGAGAGATTTACTTTAGATAACTCCTCTTATAATCCATTTGTTATATTTAGAATCTATGATAGGCTTTTTACCATTCCCTTGGCAAGATTTGGCATTATCATAGGTATTAATACGTCTGGGACAGCGACGAGGATTCAAGGACGACCTTCTGATTTGCTGGAGCTCTACCGAGGGGTGACAAATGATGATGAACGCATAGCCCAGCGTGGCAAGATAAGGAACATTCAACTCGTCGCCATTAGATATTTTTCTTATTATCTTGCCACTAGTGTTCTTGGTAGGTAAAACACTAGTAATATTTCAAATTACCATTTAGCTTTTTTGGCTTCTGTACTTGATAATAACAATAAGTACAACCTTGGTGCTCTCATTCCTCGATGTTTATATGCTAGAGGACTCATTTATGGGGTATTATTGCTACGGGTATATTAACTTCTCTAGGCCTTCCTGTTGCTCCCAATGATGAGTTGTTAGCCCCACAGAGACTTGATCTTGCTGCCATAACAGCTCATCATTTTTTTACTGCTAACTCTAGTGCTGGAAATATAGTATATAGAGTTTTATTTACTAGTGGAGATGAAAGGGGAGTTCCTTTGCCGCAGCCTGGTTTGTTTTAAATTTGAAAACCCAAAAATATTTTTTTGTTCTCGTTTGGTTTTGTAAAGGTTGTTGCAGAGTTCAACAGTCTTCCGTGACTCCATTTGAGCTTGGTTATCATTTCATATTATTCAAGCCACACAAGTGAAGAGCAATAATGTTGATTTACGACAATTCAAGTTGTGCTGAGAGGCTGGTATAAACTCTATTGGTTTTCATTTTTTTGTACATATACCCATCAATGTGGACATGCTTAGTTTGTTCGTGTAAAGTGTATGTTATTTAAAAAAAATACTTAGTAGTCTGTGCGCTCTTATGATTAGTCCCAACTTACTAATAGTAGAGAGCATATCGTATAAATGTTTGTTTGCATTGTTTTATTCATAGAAAGAGTATGAAATTGTGGTATCTTCCTCTAAATGTTTCACATGAATTGACTTGGCACATGCTCACGCATGCTAACACTGAAAACAGATAGTCAATTAAGCCTCGATGATTTATTTTGCTCAGTGTCGGATATATACCGAATAGGGGTGTATCAGATGGTGCTCTAAAGTGCCGGATTACCAGGGTGGCCTAAATGGTAATGGATCATGGTCCATTGGGCGGCCCAGTAAGCTGACGCACGGAAGCCTGATTCTAGTAGAACCCGGACCACAGCCCACGTGGTACGGCTTGGAGTAGAAGGCGGATTTCTTGCCTTCCAAGTTAGCACATATCGTAGTCTTCTAGGTTTCTGTCGAGACATCGTAGTAGTTTTCATAGACGGGGGTGCCATGAGACTACGGTAGAGACGTGGGGTAACGGGATCGCGTGGTGGACAATTGACACAGGATTTACCCAGGTTCGGTACGTCGTGACAGTACGACGTTCCTACTCCTGCAATCTCACTAATCAGGGCTAAAGCCTATATATAGAATTATAATGTGAGGTTTAGATCTAGCTATTCGCTGAGGATCAACTTCCCAGCGAGTTAGCCTATAGCCTCTTCTCCTTTTTTATCTTATCTCCCGTCCGACTTTATATAATAGCCGGATTAGGGCTTACAGAATAGGAAACCTGACTACGGTAACTATAACTTGGCAAGTAAGGAATCCGTCTTCTCCTCCAAGCCAGATCACGTGGGCCGTGATCCGGGTCCTTCTAGAATCCGGCTTCTATGCGTCAGGTTACTGGGCCGCCCAATGGACCAAAGCCCACTACCACTTGGGCCACCCTGGTAATCCGGCACTTCTGACTACCATCTGATATACCCCATTCAGTATATATCCGACAGTAGCACCAAGAAGGATTAAAACTCTGATTCTCCGTCTTTCGCCAAATGTTCATTGTCCGAGAAATATTGATCAACAGTCTTAATTCTTCTTATTCTTCTTTTAAAAGAGATGGTAACGTAAAACTCGGAATTCAGAAAATCCGGCTTTTCTCTCGCGATCCTTCGCGGAGAAGGAACTTCCTACGTCAGCGCTTTAATCATGCTGACGTAAGGGACGTTTGGGTTTCACGCGGGAAACCCAGTAACGTATCTCTGACATATTCTCACGGGAAACGAGGAGATAGCCATCATTACCCTGTCGTTTCATTTCCCGGATTTTCCTGCGAGCGACACGCGTTGAATATCCAACGGTCAAAATAGCCGTTGGCACGTATCTTGACTGATTTCCGGCTATAAGTGGCCTCCTTCGTCCTCACAGGAAACCTTCCGCACTCGCTTTCCACGCCATTACTACGCCCAAGCTCTCGAGCGAAGAACTTCCTCCGAGCACGCACCGCGCCCAAAACGTCACCGGAGAAGAACCGCGCCGCCACCTAATGGCATCTTCGCCATCCTCTCCTGCTCGCTCCACCGCGCACACAATCGAGTAGATCATCAACGACCTTGATCCAAAGCTAGGTTCCCCGACGCGCGCCGGCGACGAGCCGGAGAAGACGGCGGATTCTGCGGCGGACGGAGGTAATCCTTCCGCCGCCGCGAATCTTGCGGGTTCAAGCTCCGCGTCCACTCCGCCGTTTTCTCCTGAGACGGCGGAGGAGAAGATCACGCTTCTCGGCGACGAGCTCGCCGCTGCGGACGAAATGGCGGCTCCCAGAGGACGAAAAGGAGGGGTTAATTCTAAAGGGGAAATGGCGGCTCCCAGAGGACGAGAACGAACCCATGCCGAACGACGGCGAACGGGTTCTCCTCTCCTCCCATCTCCTAAGAGGTATGGGATTGCCACCTTCTGCCTTTTTTCTCCAAGTCCTCTCCCACTATAATATCCAGCCTCATAACCTGCCACCCAAATCCATTCTTTATATGGCCGGGTTCCAGGCCCTATTCGAGGGTTACCTAGGCATAGAACCTAGGTTAGATTTCTGGATGTATTGTTTCGGGGTTAAGCGGAACTCTTCGGAGGGCGCACTCCCGACTTGCGGAACCATCTCCTTTACTCTTAGGAGATTTAGGGAAGATTGGTTCCCCAAGATCAAAACATCGGAATCCGTCAAATTTTGGACGGGTTCCTTCTTCTACCATCCCGATGTGCCTTTCCCGAAAAAAGGCCATCGGGGTTCCACCTTTCTCAAACACTGCTGCTGTTCCCCAAGAAAATTGGGGAACAGAAGCCGTCCAAGTTCTTCCGCCTGATCTTCTAAGGATTAAGCGGCGCATCGCCAAGCTCACTTCCTCTGATCCGCCTCTAACCGGCATGGACACGGTCCTTTGCTGGTTGGATAAGCGGATCCAGCCGTTGGCCAACCACGGTGGTCGCCTTCTTTGCGACTACACGGGTGCCAAGGACGAAATGCGGACAACCAGCAAAGACTGGCCCGCGAGGGATCTTCGACGGCGCGTGAACCACTTGGTCGCATCCCGCGACCAATACGAAGCGAGTCGGCCAATGTATACGGCCGACAATCCGACTCCCCAGGTATTTATTTCGCCATTTGGGTTTTCCATATTTTCTCGGATTTCTTGCTTCTAATTCTGGCTTTTCTTCTCGACAGATCACCGAGCATCCTGAATCGGAGCTTGCCTCTGAGGCCAAGATGGAGGCGTTGCGCACCACCTTTGCAGGTGGGAGAAAGCGCAAGAAGATTTCCTCCTCTGAGGAAGTTATCGACCTTGACGGGGTTCCCGTCTCCACCTCCAGGTTAGATCATCCGGGTAATTTTACTTTTGTCGAAGTTTTTCTTTCGTCTTCGGAATTTTAACTTTTTCCAGGTTTTTTGGTTTTTAGCCTACCTCCCTCCAACTTAAAGCCGAAGAAGCTGAAGAAACACAAAATTGTGTCCAGCCGAGGCACTCAACCTTCTTCCGTCATCACCCCGGACACATCGTCCTCGATGGCGGAAGAGCATGCTACAGCCCCCAGCACCGAGCCGCTGGAGCCCAGCCAGCCCGTTGTGTCGAACACGGACACGAGGGAAAGGGCGGCTCCATAGGTGGGAAAATATTCTCGGACATTTGATGAGGAGATTCCCACCTTTGACAAGGAATTCAAGATTATCAAGGGCGGCCTAAGCGTGGCCGAAACTCTTTTTGCGGAATACGCAAAAGAGTTCAATGAATACTTGGCGGGTTTGCAACGAATGAGCCAGGTATGTAACTCTAGCCCCCAAGGATTAAACAAAATGCATGCTTTTTGCCTTGATGCTTTATAATCATTCTTTTCCTTGCTATGTTCTAGCAAACCGCTGAATCCATTAACATGGAAGTTTTCAACAAACTCTCCATCAAGAATAAAGAGGTTAGAAATCTTCTTTCTATTCTTGAGGAGAGAGAGGCGGAGCTGGCATCGTCTCAGCTTGCGTTGTCGGAAACAACAGGTAAACGTTTTTCCTCTGAAGTTTCCGATGCAACTTTTTGTCTAAGTACTTATTCCGGGAGTTTGCTAAACTCGGAATTTTCCTTGCTTTCCAGCTGCTTTGGGTAAGGCCAAGCAAATAGCTGAAGACGCCGGCAATGCCGAGTTTCTCCGAAAGGAGAATTTGGACCTTCACAAGGATCTTGTGAAGGCTCAAAAATATCTGGAAGCCAGCAATCTGGCCCTTGGAATCTCTCAATCAAAGGCTTCCGAACAGGCGGAGAAGGACAAGTCCACCATTCGGGACTTGGAAGCTGCTCTCAACCTTCGCCTGGAGGAAGGCTCCGAAATTGACAAACTTGTCGGTAAGTTTTTCTTCATTTACAATTTTTCCAAGTCTTGTTGTGTTTCTCTGCTTTTTTACTTAACCTTCTTGGTTGTTTTTGCTGAAAAAAAGGAGAGAGCCCAGATCTTTCTCGGATTGATAGAATCCGAGCCTTTGGGAAGACCTGGACTTCGATCAGAGTTTCTTGTATGCAGCTGGTCAACAAGTTTCTTCCCTCAAAGACTGGGGAGTTCTCGGAAGTTGAAAAACTTCCGGGTGCCATCATGGAGGTGGCGGAGTCTAGGGAATCTACCCTACGCTCCGCTGCACGAGGTGGTGCACGCATGGCACTCGGCCTTATGCGTATGCCCCTGGTGAAAAATCTTGGCGCGTGACGTCCGGTATCCCCCAAGGGTACACGGAAACTCAGCGGAATACAATCTTTGATGAAATCAAAGGTAACGCCACCAAGATTGCCTCCATGGTGAATATTTCCATCACCTATCCGGAAGAGGAGATCCCCGAAGCCCCCGAAGATGATAGCAGCGAAGAAGAGTCGGATGCTTGAGGGGCTGCCTTGAACCTGGATGGTGAAAGTAGACAATAGGAGCATTACTGCACTTTTACAATGTAATTCATATTGTAATGCTTCTATTCCTTTTGTATAAATAAGAATTCCGCCTTTTCCAGTCTTAAGTACGAAATTCCTTGCAAGGTTTTCGGATTTTACTATTCCTTTATCATCGAAGTTCTCTGTCGTATATGTTTTAACTGTCCTTAGTGTTTGAAATGGCTCAATAGCATTATGAAGCGTCATGCCGAGTAACTGGGTATAACCAATCAGTTTAAACTCGGAATCATGGATCATACTAAAGGCATTTTTACTAACTAGCTCTAGTGACCCAACACATAATCAATCATATAATGCTTAGAGAAGTAAGAAATTTTTTAAATGAAACTTGGGCACGCAGGCAATTCAAGTTTCCTTTAGCCGTTCTAGCAGGCTGAAAATCATTCAGTTTTTTAACGCCGAATACGCAGGCACAATTTGGGTTAACATTGAGTATTTTGTAAGATCATTGGGAAATAGATAAGGTGGATTCATGCTTTGTACTATAATGAACTTGTAAAAACATGGATAACAGAATTCTGACAACTTTATTTCATGATCTCAAAAGATGTTTACATAGAAATTGAACTAAGTATAGAAGGGACATAGCTGCTAGATACTCCCAGGCCTTTGCTGTCCACTTGACTTTGTCGGATCTTGTCAGCAACTTGTATAGTGGTAAGGCTTTTATCCCCCAGCCGACTAATAAATCTACTGACGGCAGCGGCGGAACCCATCAATCTTTGGACATCTTTCACACATGTAGGCTCCGAGATGTTCAAGATGGCTTTGATCTTTTTCGGGTTAACTTCTATTCCTCTGTGAGAAACGATGAAACCCAGAAGTTTTCCTGAGGGAACCCCGAATACACACTTTGATGGATTTAACTTCATCTTGTAAGTGCGCAAGTTTTCGAAAGTTTCTCGCAAATCCTCAAGGAGTGTATCTTTTTCCTTGGTTACGACAGCAATGTCATCCACGTAAACATGGACGTTTTTTGCCAATCTGACTATGAAAACAGCGTTGCATGCAATGCTGGTAGGTTGCACCTGCGTTCTTCAGGCCAAATGGCATGGTTACGTAATAGTACGTCCCGTACGGGGTTATGAAAGAAGTCTTAATTTTATCTTCCTTTTTCATGCGTATTTGGTGGTACCCGGAGTATGCATCCAAAAAGCATAAAATCTCAGAGCCTGCTGTGGCGTCTATTATTTGATCGATTCGCAGCAACGTGAACCTATCTTTGGGATACAATTTGTTCAAGCCTGTGTAATCTATACACATTCTAAGAGCAGTAGTGTCTTTCTTCGGTACTAATACCGGATTTGCAGACCATTCAGTGTGAATTACTTCCTGGATAAAATCTGCTGCTAAAAGCCGGATAATTTCCTTGCCGATAACCTTCCGTCTTCTTCCGTCAAATCGACGGAGACCTTGTTTGACGGGTTTTGAGCCTGGAATCACCTTGAGTTGATGCTCAGCAAGTTCCCTGGGTACGCCTGGCATGTCAGCTGGACACCAGGCGAAAATATCCCAGTTCTCACGGAGGAACTTGATGAGCTCGCCTTCCTATTTGTCGGTCATCCCAGTCCCTACGACGACAAATTTTGTCGGATCTTTGGGATCTAGGATTACCTGTCTTGTATTCTCTGACGCCTTAAAGCTATCTGCTGGCTTCTGGGTTTCTTTTCCTGCCGGCATTTCTGTCGGAGATACCTCCTTGGCCAGCTCCTTCAGTTCTTCCTTTGCTATGACTCTCTGAGCGCAAAGGGTGTTTTCTTTTTCCAGCTCGTTTGCCAGCTTGAAGTCACCAGCTATGGTGATTACTCCTCCTTTGGGTCCTGGCATCTTCAGCTTGTTATAGATATAACATGATCTTGCCATAAATTTGGCGAAAGCTAAACGTCCGAGTATTGCGTGATACACGCTTTTGAACGGCACCACTTCGAAGGATACTTTTTCCTGGCGGAAGTGATCTTTATCTCAGAAAGTGACATCTAGGGAAATTTCTCCTAGGGATCGTGCTTGTCTGCCAGGACCAATGCCATGGAAGCGTATGTTGTTGTAATTGAGCTGCGACTCGGATATTTTCAGGTGCTTCAGCGTATCCAGGTACATTATGTTAATGCTGGATCCTCCATCCATCAACACTCTTCTTAGCCTAGTGTTCTGGACAATAGGGCTTACGACAAGAGCTTGTGTGCCGGGTTCAGGGATATTCCCGGATGATCAGACTGATCCCAGGTAATTGGTGTGTTGGAATACTTCAAGAATTTCGGGGTTGCCGGAACAACCACGTTTATTTCTCGAAGCGTTCTTTTGGCCACCTTTGCTGACGGAGTTGCTAGGAATGTTAACATTGCTTCTCCATCAGCTCTCGGAAATTTGGGATCACCCTTTCGCTGTTGTTCCTGGATTTTTCATCAGTGTCCGATTCACTGTCTTCTTTGTCAGCTTCTGGCTTTTGTTTGGGGAGTTTCCTTTTGGAACCCTTCCCCTTATTTTCCGGATCCTGCACTGCCTTTCATGTGCTTATTCATCCGGCATTGCGCATGTGTATGGGTGGGTTTCCCAAATTGTGAATGGTGGACGCAAGGTTCCGACTTAATCCTCTCCCACTCTTCTGGAGTGTAGTTAATTGGATCTGGACTGCGTCCCTTCCACTTATTCCCTTTTTCACTTCCAAAGGCTATGTTGACTTCTTTGGGTTTTGTCGTTGTTTCCGGAGTTCCTTTTTTGTCAGAACGAGGGTTTTTCTTGGCAAGTATCAGTGTGTCGATATTGCCTCCTCTTGCTCTAATGTGATCTTCGGCTGCAGCGTGCTCATTGGCGGTGGTGAGCATAGATCCGAGATCTTTGTGCTGTTTGGAACCAACCATGAACGGTACAAGTCCGGGTTTTAGGCCATTGACGAAAGCATGCATTGCTTGCACGTTAGTTACTCCAGAGCAACTATTCTTCATTGCAGTCTATCTTGAGATGAAATCCACGTATGGTTCATCCTCAAATTGGGTGCAACGGTTTAGCTGGTTGATGCTGTTCGGGCATTTGTACGTTCCCCGGAAATGCTGAGTGAATACTCGAGCCATATCATCCCAGCTGTCGACAGTTCTTGATGGCAATCCATTGATCCAATCTCTGGCAGCTTCCAGTAACATCAGGGGAAGAAACTTGACCGCTTCCAGGTCTGTCCCATTGTTAATCTGGACGGCTGTATAGTAGTCTGAGAGCCAGGTATCCGGATTTGTGCTGCCGGTGTATTTCTGGTACGTTGGACCGACCTTGGCAAAGCCAGAATGCAGGGTTATCCTTCGGATCCTGTCGGTGAAACACTTAGGTCCAAAGTATAGATCATCCTTTTCCGCTGTATCAATGTGTGCGGAATATCTTCTGGATGAATGGACAGAAGGGGATCTGCTCCTTTCTTTTTCATTGTTGCGCGGACGCGCTTTTCCGGGATCGTTTCTATTTCTTCGGAGATCACGTCCTTTGGGATAAGGCGGAGTTCTGCTCATTTGCCTTTCTTTGTCCTTAGGAGGTGTCCGAGATCTCTCACGCCTGTGAGGCAAATCATGTCTTCCGGCTTTCTCAGCTGGGTTTCTCGGAGGTGGCATTGTTTTGCCGTCATTCCGGTGTTTTTCTTCCCAATCGCGGGGTTTGTGTCCACCTTTTGGGAGATGGGATCCGGTTCTAGACGCTTCATCCCTATTGTCGGGGTTTTTCTTGTCTTTTCTCGGATCCTCTTTCTTATCCTTTGAATTGTCTGAATCTCCAGGTTCTTCCGGTCCAGGTGCTCCAGCAGCGCAAGTAGCTGTTTTGCATAGGGCGGAGTTATCGTGCAGCCTCCCTGATCGCTCTTGGCCCCGCTGCTGTTGTTGCAATGCCTTTCCTAGGAAAGCATACACCCCTTGAAGTTTTTCACCGTTGGAGTACATGTCATTGTTGAGGATGGCGAACGCTGCTTCCGCGTTTTCTGCTGCGGTTTTGTATATTGGTTCGCCTCTGGCATCTTTGTTGTTTACCTACTTTTTCCAAGATGGGTTATGGAACCTTTCTTTTGGCGGTAGTACTTCCGGTCTTATGATTCCGGGTAACCTTGTAGGTTTTAAGGCAGATCTATTCTTGCTCTCGTACTCCTCTATTTCTTCCTTCATGGATGTCATCCTGGGTTTTTTGGAGGTGTTCACGAGACCTGAGTAGATGTTGCTGCTGTCGTTGGAAAGCTCGTCTTCTGGCTTCCAGCATCTCAGGGGTATCGTTTGGTCCCACTGGTGTTTGTAACAATTCATGTTCTTCCTGTTCCGTCATTGGCGGAGCAAGGATCTCTTTGGTCTTCTTCTCCGCGGGCTTTGTTCCGCTAGCATCTCCTACTTCCAGGTTTTCATTAGCTAGATCGGCTGATATTTTCTTCCGGATTTTGGATTGGAGTTTCTTAGCAGCACGGTGCTTTTTCTTGGAAGAGGGAGGTTACTTGACAGGCTCATCTTCTGTCAATTCCTTGACATTGGGAAATACCGGATAAGTTTCTCCGTCTTCTCTCTCTTCCTCAGGTGGAGGAGTTTTAGGGCTTTCCTGGCTGTCGGCATCCGCGGTTTCAGCTGGTTTTGCCATTAGCACTTCATGGAATCCCTCTTGAAGAGATTTTACCTTTCTTTCGAAGGTATCCTCATCCTCATCTTCGGAATAGAAATCATCCGATCCGGTTTACGACTCTAATCTCGCCTCAATGGCGGCAAGCACTGAATCGGCTTCCGAGTTCATCGTCATGTTGACGGATGTCGGATCTTCCACCTCTGTGATGGGTGTGTTGTTATCTGCCTCCTGCACGGGATTTCCGTCATCCGTGTTTTCGGCGACTTCGGATTGCACCATGCCGATAAAGTGTGTGTCACCTTTTTGTCAGCGATCTGAGCAGAATCCGGTATCATGGTCATCTTCGACTGGGTATAGGGCGGGTGGGAAATATTTGCTTCCACCGCAAAACCCCATTGCCTCTGCAGTTAGTCCGATAAAGATATTAGCAGATCCGATCGGTAACACGCAGGCACTTACCAGGTGGTTTTGCGCCGGTATGTAGGATCCGTTGTCGAGTAAGCGTCCGACGTCGTCGTCGAACTCCAGGCTTCCGACAGTTATCGATCTTCCGATTCCGCCGAGTATCCCAGATCGGAACTTCACGCCTGACATCGTTTGCCCCACGGTGGGTGTCGAAGCTCTGGCTCCGCAAATCCCTCAGGTGACCCTATCGGGTTTCGACTAGGAGATGTCATAGGCGCTGGTGAAATCGTCGGCTTGACAGGGGGGCGATATTTACCCAGGTTCGGGGCCCTCGAAGAGGTAAAACCCTTACTCCTGCCTTCTGCTGATCTGTATTGGATGATTAGATCGATTACAGGGTGCTCGAATCGAGAGTAGATCTCGAGTTTCAAGGCTTTTGTGGTCGTGCGGTAATACTTGGTCCTCTCCTGGGGGCTCTCCTGGCCTTATATAGATGGCCAGGTCTCGAGTCCTACCCGGAGAGGATTCAAACCCTAGTTTAAGTCGGTTACAAAACTACCTAACTTAACCCGCAAGTTTGGTGCGGGTGGGCTTCTGGTAGGCCTTCTGGAGTCTTCCAAGGGCGCCTCTTCTTGGGCCTTGACATTGGGCCTGAGATGGGGTGTCCTTACCCGCAGGATCCAAGATCTATGTCTTCGTCAGTAGCCCCCGAGCGTGTGCTCGATTGGAATTTATTTCCAGTCGGGTAGACGGTCAGACCTTTTTTGATCTCCTCCTGGAAGTTCAGCTCGACAGTTGTTGTCTACAAAGGGTGTGTTCCCTGTTTCGCGAATTAAAATACTCGAGTATCGAGCAGCATAGGTGCCAGTTTTTGCGGCTATATTTGCAGAAGGATGTGGCGCAGTAGCTTGGCTCTCCCGATAGATCAGGGCCAATTAATTGCGACTAGGGCAAAAACACTCCTGGCCTACACAGGTTCGAGACCTCCGACTCGAACCCGATGAGGTGATCGTCACGACTGGGCCGTTGTGGACTTATCGAGTCGAACTTAACCTAAGAGGGTACCCGGCGCGTCCGCTAGGATTTTTCTTCGTGTTGTTGACACGGAACTATGCCGGAGGACGCAGCTTTCGAGTGCGATTCCAGGCCCAAAAGAAAGATCTTTTTGGGTCTTACCTTCATATTCGAAGAATATGGCATCCGGATGTGCCTAGTCGGCTGTACAATCCAGGTTCTTGTGATGTATAATTATCACGCATAAGGTAGGTTCCTTCTACCCGATTAGATTGGTATGAGTTCCGTACGAAAAAGTTTCGTGTAGGAAATGTTAGTTCCGTATGAAAGAGTTTTCATGTTTTTAGAAAAATTGTGCCCGTACGAAAGAGTTTTCGTGTATAAGGTATGTTTCTCTTGTTCGAAGAGGCTTTGATCCATGAATTTCTTCATGGGAAAATTGTGTTTTATCCGAAGGAATTGATGTTCGTGCGAAGATAATTTCGCGTTTGAACTTCCATTCGAAAAAGATTTCCCTTTTGAATGACGAACGCCATGACGTCAAGGCGTGCTCCTCTTCTCCCGATGGGACGTGACGGAGTGGCAGCAGAAGTTGGCCCACCTTGTCAGCTTTTTGACCGGGAAACGAGACGTCGTTCCCGGTTTTTACGCAAAACATGCAGTAAATGCGCACGATCTTCTGTTAAGATCGTGGCACGAAACAGCACTGGGCCGCCGCTTCGTTTCATCTGCACGCGTGGCGGCCGCGATGGATGCCACGTAGCGCATCGTACGGCTGAAATCGTTTCACCCTGTGTATATATACAGGTGTTAGCGCTGCGGTAAAACTTTCTCCGCTCTCTATCTTCATCTTCCACCTCGCGCTCGTCTTCGTCTTCCTTGCGCTCGAGCTCTCACTGTGAACAATGGCCGGCGGAAAGAAACGTGGCGCTGGAACTTCCGCGTCTGGCGAGCCTTCTGCGCCACCCGCCCCTCGCGCCGGCGACTGGCGCACCCCCAACACCACCGCTAAGAGCATCAAGGAGATGCAGCGGGAGGGTCTGCTGCCGGCGGAGGCGGAGAAGCGCGTCCGTCTTGGGAAGAGGGAAGAGGTACCAAACCCTCACTCGAACGAGCGCGTGGTCTTTGTGGACCACGTGACTCGAGGCCTCTCCTTCCCTCTTCATCCTTTCTTCATCGGGCTGCTGTGTGCCTACGGCATACAGCTCCACGACCTTCCCCCGAACGCGGTGCAGCACATTTCGTGCTTCATCGCGCTTTGCGAATGCTATCTTGGCATCCGCCCGCACTGGGCGCTCTGGAAGGCGCTGTTCAAGATCCGGATCTTCCGCGAGAAATTGCGGGTGGAGTCCGAGCCTGGTGAGCCACTTCGCACGGGTGGCTTCGGGATCCAGGCGCGCCAGGAGAATGCATACTTCAACATGCACTTCATCGACTCCGCCCAAGGCTGGCGGAAGAAGTGGTTCTACGTCGCCGACAACAGCTCGAGCGGGCTTGTAGAGTTCCACCCATTCGCAGTTCTGGCGAGGCGTAAGTCTTGGAGCCACAAGATGTCAGCCGAAGAAACCCAGACAGTCACACCTCTACTCGAAAGAGTAGCTGCTCTTCGAGACCAAACCTCGGGAGTAGTGCTCAATGGGCTCCATCTGGCGAGCCTCTTCTTGAAGCGCAGGATCCAGCCTTTGCAGCAGAGGCCTTCCACTATGTGGGAGTATCAAGGTGCAGAAGATCCTAGCCGAGTGAGCCGCGAAGAACTTTCGAATGTGGAATTCGAGAAGAAGATCGCGGCCATCACTCGACTGAAGGTTGGGGAGCAATTCCCCGATTGCTCAGTCGAGGCTTATTCTGCTTCAAACCCTCCTCCAGCTGAGGTTAGTTTCCTGTCTTTAACTTACTTCCATCTTCAGAATTTCGTAGTCGATAAGATCTTTATCGTCTTCTTATCTTTGTAGAGCCTAGTTGTAGCAAATTGCTACCCGCCCGTTGTTGGTGAAGATGCCTCGTGTCTCCAGTCAAGCCACCAGGACGGCGCAGTTGACACCAGCGTGGCCAACGCCTCTTCGAGTTCTGAGCATGATTCCTCAGATGATGCTGAAGACTCGAATGGCGTCCCACCAAAGCGCCGTCGGGTGAACGAAGACGAAGTCACCTCCAAAGACAAGTCTTTGGAGGCGTCACCTGGCCAAGCTCCAATTTCCGCGACTCCGCTTCGATCTCTTCCTCCTCTGGCTCCGTTCGCAACCGCCTGGAATGCGGATGACCTGGATGAAGACGACGAGGATGACGAGTAGGACTTTTCCATACTTTAATTCGATCAATCTCTACTTGTCAACGCTGACGTTTCTTTGTCTTTCACTGCAGTCTGCAGGCGATCAGCCCGCGTAGGTTCGCCGCCGCTGTTCCTCCCGAAAAGAGGAATAAGGCAAAGGACGCGGGTGAGACCCCTACTGCGGGTACCGTCCAGAACTCTCCCAGGGCAGCGCCTGATGCTGCGACTGTGGAGCGGGAGGTCCCCAGCTCCGCTGCTAGAACTTCGGTCTCGAAGGAGGCGACGGACAGCTCTGCGGATCCCCTCTCCCGCGCCTCTGGACAGGTAAACTTCTATCTCTTTGGCTTTCACAAACAAATTTTATCGGGTGCACGACAGTGCTCCCGATGGGAGTAGCCCCCGAGGCTGTAGTCGATTATAAATAATCGGGTACAGGCTCAAAACCTCTTTCTTCTCTTCTTCTTTATTTTGTCTTCTTCGGGTGCACGACAGTGCTCCCGATGGGAGTAGCCCCCGAGGCTGTAGTCGATTGTAAATAATCGGGTACAGGCTCAAGTCTTAATTACTCTAACTCTTCTATCTTCGTGCCTCCGCAGTCGCTCGTCGATTCCCTTGCGGCGATCGGTCGCCGCGTCGTTCTGGCCGAGACAGATTGCGAGTCGCTTCGATCAGAAGTTAACCGACTCAAATCTGAGAGCGACCTTCTTAAAGGTAAATTCCATTATCTTCTTGGCTTCAGTGTATCATCCATTCTTGATTTCTGATTAATATCCCCTTTGCAGCTCGAGCCGAATTCGCAGAGTCTGAAAGGACCAAACTTTCAGAGCAGGTAACTGCTCGGGAAGCTGAACTGGCGACTACCCGACAAGAGCTGGAAGCTTCTCGCAAGCAATCGGAGGAACTCAGTACGAAGCTTGCGGAGGCGCGGAAGGCCGTGAAGGACTTGGAGGAGGCCGGCAGTAAGGCTGACAATGACACTGTTGCGTTCCTTCGTCCCCTCGCCAAACGCTTTGCGGGTAAGTGTCTTGGGTTTTTGAACTTTTCATTCTGCTGATTTTTGCTAAGCATTATTTTCTTTGTCCGTAGATCTTCTGAGTGTTCCTCTGGAGATTCCTGGGATTCAGCGGGTGGACGTGCTGACCGACACTCTCGCGCAGCTCAGGAAGCATTCTGAGGGAATATTTTCCCTGATTAATGATGCTTCCAAAGCGTTGGCGCGAGTGCATGGCCGTCTTGTTGCCAGCGATACTCCTGCGCCTGCGCTGAGCGAGCTGTTGAAGGTCTTCTCGGAAGGCAACCTCCTGGAAGCCTTTGCGGTTGCTCAATCGGAAGCTGGCGCAAAGACTGCGATTCAGTTCGCTCTGGCGAACGGAGTTGATGGTCTGGAGGAGGCCTACTCGTCCATGCCGGTCGACCCTTCCACGGGCAAGAAGGTACGGCTATCTCGTTTTTCTGAGCAAGCCACTGTTCTTGCTCGGAAATTATCTGAGATGTTTGCTCGGAAGAAGGGAGGGTCGACCGCTGCTAGTGGCAGCACCAACGCGGCTTCGTAGGCTCTTTTTCTTTTGTTTCTGTTGCTTGGATGTAATGAATTTTGGGATGTATTCCCGTACCTTTGCTGGTCTTTAATCGAAGCATTTTGCATTTAGAATTTATCCTTGTCGTCTATACTTTGCCTCCCGATGGGAGTAGTCCCCGAGCGATTAGTCAGATGTGCGACTAGAGACAACTCGAGTAGGGCGTCTCACTTCTTTCCTTGTACTTCTTCCAGGCGATTGCGTCTGCCGCTGAATCTTCGAGTGGACGTGGTAATCCAGTAAGTCCACTTGTGGCTGCCGTGGGCACTTTTGCTGGCCTTCGTGATAAGGTTCAGGAGGGTGAGCGTAGGCTGAAAGCGCTGCGCGGAGTAGCTGACGTGGCAATATCCAAGCAGAAATTGGCGGCTGAGCGCGAGCAATTTCTAATTGGTGAACTGTCTTCGATTGCAAGGGAGTTACTATGTGAGTAGTGTAGCCCCCATGCTATTTCCTCCTCTGTGTTTCTTAGCTTACTAAGTGCGTTTGCTTCTTAGTTGTGAAACCAGATGACAGGGAAGAAAAGCAGTGGGTGGAAAACCACATTCATCAAGAAGCTAACAGCACAAAGCCTCATGCGAGTAATTTCTGGTCTGATCGCAGTCGAGGTTTTGTGATGGCTACCTTGAAGTTTCGAGTCCGCCAGGCGAAAATTCTCGTGAGTTCTTTCCACGAGGTCCTGGTTGCGGTGAATGCTGCTTTTTATCCACTTGAGAGGGGCCCCGAAGACTGGAGTTATCTTCTCAGGTTATTCGGACGAGAAGGAGAGGTTCGCGCGTGCGTTCGCAACCAGATGACGTGCGGCGCGGTTGTTGCTCTCTCGTTTGTCCGAATATGGCATCCTGAGATAGACTTGAACTCCGTAGCTCGGCGTCCAGATTATGCAATCGAAGATATTGCGCCGTACTATGATGCTGTTCGTCCTGCAGCCGAGAAGATTATCCGAATGACCTCTGAAGAGGTAGATAGGGTCTTAGCGACTAAGAATGCTCAGCGTTTCGACTGACTTTATCGGATGTGAATATCCTGTAAGTTTATCTGTAGTTTGTAAAAACTGTAGTAAGGTGTGCAACCTTGTACTCGATAATTCTTTTCTGTGATGCTTAGTTTTAGGTGTAGCCCCCGTGTATTTTATGGGGTGTGTACCTGTAACCTTTTAGCATGTAGTAAACTTGAAAGCTGTCGAGTAAATATGATGAGGGAATCATGTCTTTATTGCTATGACTGAGAAGTCATGTGTTCGAGCTACAAGATTGGCTAGTATAGCCTTATTGTTGCAAAATAAATAAATCTAGGGGTAGAATTTGCGCAGTTGCGCGATATTCCATGGATTGGAATAGATGCCTCCAGTCTCTGGATTCTTCAGTCGATAGGCTCCTCCTGGGATCACTTCGTGTACGATGAAGGGTCCTTCCCAAGGTGGTTCGAGCTTGTGTCCTTCTTTTTGCTTCAGCCGCAACACCAAGTCGCCAACCACGAATGATCTGTGGCGTATGCGGCGACTGTGATAATTGCGCAGTGATTGTTGGTAGACTGCAGATCTTGCGAGTGCAATGTCCCGAATTTCGTCGAGTGCGTCCATATCTTCTGCAAGTGCTTTGTTGGAGGTTTCTTCGCTGTAGGCTACAACTCGTGGGGCGCTGAATCGAACCTCTTCGGGGAGGACGGCTTCTGCCCCGTATACCATGAAAAATGGTGTGTACTGCGTTGATCGATTGGTGGTTGTGCGGAGGCTCCAAAGTACGGAGGGTAACTCCTCTGCCCAAAGTCCTGCAGCGGGATGTAGCCGATCGAGCAATCTTTTTTTGATGCCAGCCGAAACTAAGCCGTTGGACCTTTCGACTTGGCCGTTTGTTTGCGGATGGGCGACCGAAGCAAACTTCAGATTGATTCCTTTCTCCTCGCAGAACTGTTGTGTCTTCTTTGCAGTGAAGTTCGTACCATTGTCTGTAATGATGTCGTGTGGTACCCCGAATCTGCATACTATGGAGTCGAGGAACTTGATTGCGCATTGGGCGCTAGCCGAGGTCACTGGCATAGCTTCGATCCATTTGGTAAATTTGTCGACTGCAACCAGCAAATGTGTGTACCCTCCTGAAGTGGATTTGCGCAGTGGGCCAACCATGTCGAGCCCCCATTGTGCAAAGGGCCAGGCGATGGGTATCATGTGCAACTCTGTGGCGGGCGCGTGCGGCTTGGGTGAGAATCGCTGGCAAGCGTCACATCTATCGACCAGGTTTTTTGCATCGTTGGCTGCTGTTAGCCAGTAGAATCCTGCTCGAAAGGCTTTTCCCAGTATTGCTCTCCAGCTAGCATGATGTCCGCAATCACCCTGGTGTATATCCCGGAGTAACTCTTTGCCGTCTTCGGGTGCGATGCACCGCTGAAGGATGCCCGAGATGCTTTGCTTGTATAACTCTCCGTTTATTACCCGAAAGGATTTACTACGCCTGATTAGCTGTCGAGCCTCGCGTGGATCGGCCGGGAGCTGTTTGTTGAGCAGGTAGTCGAGATATTTCTGCGTCCAGATTGGCTCGACCAGAAAAACCTGCCGTGATATGTTATGAGTAAGCTCGAGAAGCGCGATTTGCGGGCTGACCTCGGTTTCTTGTGCTGCGGGTGTCTCTAGGGCTTTCTTCACTTTGACTGATCTCTTAATCATCCGCTCGAAATATATCCCTGGCGGTATGGGTGTATTCGTGGAACCCATGTTGGCCAGTCTATCCGCCTCTTCGTTGCTGGATCTTGCAATGTGCTTCAACTCGCATCCTTTGAAGCTTCCTTCGAGTAGATTATACATGTCGCGGTACGCGATCATGTTTTCAGCAATGGCATCTCATTCTTTCATTGTTTGTTGCACTATGAGATTGGAATCGCCATAAATCATCAACCGGGTAGCTCCACAAGCAATCGCCATCTTCATCCCGTGTAACAGTGCTTCATATTCTGCGTCGTTGTTCGATGCTGGATCATATGGTGGAAAGTCTAGTCGCAGGACGTATTGCAGTTTGTCTCCACGAGGTGAGATAAGAACGATTCCAGCTCCTGCCCCTTCGTTTCTTTTGGACCCGTCAAAGTACATGATCCAATTGCTTGTATACTCGGGTGGCCCGGGTGTTTGTAGTTCTGTCCATTCGCTGATGAATTCCACGAGAACTTGGGATTTGACTGCATTGCGTCCTGCATAGGTGATATCCCAAGCGCCCAACTCGATGCTCCACTTCGCTATTCTTCCGGATGCCATAGGGTTGTTCATGATTGTCCCGAGTGACGCATCATTAACCACTGTAATGGCGTGTTCCTGGAAGTAATGTTTGAGTTTTCGGGCTGTGAGGACAACTCCATACGCAAGCTTCTGGTAATGAGGATATCGCTGCTTGCATGGCGAGAGCACTTCGCTGATGTAATATATTGGGCGCTGGACTCCGTATGCCTTGCCATCTTCAGGTCGTTCGACTACGATTGCAGTGCTGATGACCTGGTTTGTGGCGGCTAAATAGAGAAGAAGTGGCTCCCTTTCTTGTGGTGTTGCGAGAATGCGCCTGCTTTGCAACGACCGTTTCAAGTCTGCGAATGCTTGTTTGGCTTCGGGGGTCCATTCGAATTTGTCCGTCTTCTTCAGTAGCTTGTAGAAGGGTAACGCCTGCTCTCCCAATCGTGCGATGAACCTGCTTAGGGCGGCCAATCGCCCTGCGAGCTGCTGGACTCCGCGTAGATTGGTAGGCTCCTTCATGGTGAGGATGGCTTGTATTTTCTCCGGATTGGCCTCAATGCCTCTGGCGGATACCAGGTATCCTAGGAGTTTCCCTGCGGGGACGCCGAAAACGCATTTTGTCGGATTGAGCTTGATCCGATATGCATTAAGGGCGTCGAATGTTTCTTTAATATCTTCGAGGAGTGTGTCCTCTACTCGAGTTTTGATGACGATGTCGTCGACATATACTTGTACGTTCTTGCCAATGAGATTGGCAAGGCATCTCTGCATGCAACGTTGATATGTTGCGCCTGCGTTCTTCAGCCCGAAGGGCATTGTCGTGTAGCAGTATACACCGTGTGGTGTGATGAATGCCGTCTTCTCTTCGTCTTCCTTTTTCATTCGGATCTGGTTGTATCCCGAATAGGCGTCCAGGAAGGAGAGACGTTGGCAACCCGCTGTGGAATCCACGATCTGGTCGATTCGTGGTAGAGGAAAGTTGTCCTTGGGGCAGTGCTTGTTCAGTGACGTGTAGTCGATGCACACCCGAAGGATATCCGTGTTCTTCTTGGGGACCAGCACCGGATTTGCTAACCAGGTGGATATCTTGATCTCCCTAATGAAATTTGCGGCTAGCAGCCTATTTACTTCTTCTCCCAGTGCCTTTTGCTTGGGTTCTGAAAATCGTCGAGTCGTCTGTTTGATGGGCTTGGCGTTAGGAAAGACTTCGAGTGAGTGCTCGGCAAACTCCCTGGGTATACCTGGCATATCTGAGGGCTGCCAGGCGAAAATCTCCCAGTACTCACGGAGGAGTTTGACGAGCGCGCTTTCCTATGCTGGCGAGAGGGTTGTGGAAACCATCGCGGTTTTGGCGGAATCCGTCGGGTGCACTTGGTGCTTGCGAGTGTCGCTGTTGGCGCTGAATTCCAGTTCAGGCGCGTTTTTCTTTGTGAGGGGCATGACGGAGTGATCCGTGGTTTTTGCCAGCTCTTGTAGTTCTTCTTGCATCCCGAAAGATTTCGCGATCTCGTTAAATTCTATGTCGCACTTATCCGATTTCTGGAAGTCTCCGTCAATGGTGATCACACCGTATTCGCCGGGTAGCTTGAGCTTCAAGTATGCGTAATGTGGTACGGCCATGAATCTGGCGAACGCTGTTCGACCAAGAATGGCGTGGTACTGTGAGGGCCAGTCGACGACTTCAAAGTCCAGGAATTCCCTTCTGTAGTTGCGTGGGGAGCCCAGTACAACTTCAAGGTTGATTGTTCCGAGTGGACGTATTGCCTTGCCCGGAACTATCCCGTGGAAGGATGTTTCTGATTCCGTTAGGCCGTCCAGGTTTTTGTTCATTCGACGGAGTGTATCCGCGTAGATGATGTTGATGCCGCTGCCGCCGTCCATGAATACGCGGGCCAGGTCATAGTTGCCAATTTGAGCTTGAATGACAAGGGCGGCGTGTCCTGGTCGATAGACTCGTGGCGGGTGGTCTTCCTTCGAGAACGTGATTGGCTGCTCGGCCATCTTCAGGTACTCGGGCTTCGTTGGTGGCGTCTGCACTGCCATGCATATTTGTCTCGAGTTAGTTTTTTGAGCTCTGCGAGAGGGGCATACCTTCTGTATCATCCCGAGGAGTTGTCCGTGCGGAGTCGGGTATGTATTTGCTCCCGTGTTTTGTTGTTGTGGTGCTGGCAATGCGGCGAGTGCCATGCTTGGGTTGGCCGGTGGAGGTGGTGGCGGTGGTAGCTGGAATTGTTGTCCGCCTCCTGTTAGTGGTGGATAGTTTTGGGTGGAAGCGAATCTTTTCTTGGCGAGCGCGTCCGAGATTTCGATGAACTTTCGGCAATCCTTGAGAAGGTGTGTTGCCTTAGTCTTGCCCGTGCGCTTGTCTGTGAACAGATGTAGCGAGCAGTACGCATCGAGGTCTTCCTCGGGTGTTTTTTCTTCTGTCTTTGGTCTCCATTCGCGACTTCCACGACGACCGGAGTCGCGACTTCGCGTGAATTCTGCTGCCACTAGTTCTTCTCTATCCTCGTGGTCGTAATATTTTCTTCTCTTTCTTCGCCCATGACGGTCTTCGTCGTGTGTGGGCGATGATGTTCTTTCATTGCGTACCGCGTCTTCTCCATTGGCCCATTTTTCGGCTATGACCATGAGCTCCCCTATGGTTTTGGGCGCAGCTCTGCCGAGTTCTTCTCGAAACGCGGTCCTTCTTGCCCCTTTGGCGAAGGCCTCAATCGCCACTTCTTCAGAGATTGTCCCTGCGGTGTTCCTGAGCGTGTTCCACCGCTGGATGTATTCTCGCGTGGATTCGCCACTTTTCTGTTTGCAAGCTCGTAGTTCTTCGATTGTAGCTGGCCTTTTGTAGGTTGACTGGAAGTTTTTGCAGAAATCGCGATGCAGGTCGTCCCACGATGCGTAGCAAGATCGTGGTCTCCTCTCCAGCCAGCTGCGGGCCGCTCCGGCTAGGTGCAAATTGAGGTATTGCATGGCCGTGTTCTTGTTACCACGTTGGCATTTTACTGCCGTGAGGTAGTCGCTTAACCACTGGGAGGGCTCGAGTGAGCCATCGTATTTTGTCACCTCCGAGCTGAGCTTGAATCTCTTGGGTAGAGGTGCTTCGCGAATACTGCGAGCAAAGCAAAGTGCTCCGCAGGTTTCGTCGTCCGAAGACCCGGATGAGGAGCGTTCGCGATATCGTGAAGCCCTTGCTTTATCCACCTTCTTCTGGGCGAGATCAGATCGCGCGTCGTACCCGGACCGGTCGCGGTCGCTATCTTTTCTTGGTTCCTTACTTCGTTTTCTCGAGCGGCTGCTGTGGTGCCGCGAATCTTTGTCTCTCGGGCTGTCGTCGCTGCTGCTTCGACTGTCGCCGCGGCGTCGAGCCTCTTTTCCTCGGCCGCGACGCGGCGATTTATCCTTTCTCGGAGAGGAGCTCCTGTGCCTGCGGGGCGTGTCCTTGTCTTTGTCCTTCTCCTGTCGCGCCTTCTCCAGTTGTTCCTTGCGATCGTGGGAGGCGAGTTTCGCGGCTGCCAGCCCTAGACCCTTGCGGATATGCTTGTATTGTTCCACCCGAGGATCGCTGTCCGTCGGCTGGTTCATCTGCATGTAGGTTGCCGCGGCTAGGATTGCGGCGGCTGGAGTTTGCGGGTAGACGTTGCCATCGTCGTCAACCCTCATGAAAGAAGACGTGGTAGACCTGTTGGTCCCAGCCATAGATTCGTGGTCCCTCGTCGACGCTGCGGGTCCTTTTCCCCCGGGTCGGGTACCGACCGAAGGTGCAAGGGACAGCTCGGCTCGACGTAGGCTTGACTCATCCGCCGCTCTCCTGCGACGGGCTAGATCTGCTCGGGCATCCTTGATGTTTGAGGCCGCTCTCACTAGGTGATAGTGGTAGGCGGTTAGGTCTTCCTGTGTGGCACCTGCTGCGGGTGGCTGACTCTTTCGCATGGATTCCTTGGCTCTTTTCCAGGCTTCCCGCGAGACGCCGATTAGATCGCGCTCGGTTGCGCTATATTCAGTTTCCGAGGGCTGTTCCGATCCTGCCATGCAGACTTGGGCCAGTCGTGGCCCGTGTGTCCTAGGCGCAGATCGGGAGGCTCTTCGCACCCGGGAGGGTTCCTCTGTCGAGAGTGCGTGGTAGTCGATCGTGTTGAAGCGGATGGACTCGCCGCTTTTCTCCATAGGGAAGCGCGAGTTGACGGCTCCAGATTCGGGTTCAGATTCATCCGAGAAGTGGAGGATTCCGTCTCTGTTTGCCATGAAGTTGAAGCTTCCGAACGTCAGGGTGACGCTCTTCTCCAGATCCTCGAATACCGGGCGTGATTCCGGCGAGTGAGGTGTGACTATGACGGATCCGATCCGTACAGGATTGTTCGGAGCCGTAGTCGATGGTTTCCAACGGGAGTTGGATGTCGATGAAGCCGAAGATGCCGGTGATCCAGCGCCCGCGATCCCCACGGTCGGCGCCAATTGTCGAAGCTCTGGCTCCGCAAATCCCTCAGGTGACCCTATCGGGTTTCGACTAGGAGATGTCATAGGCGCTGGTGAAATCGTCGGCTTGACAGGGGGGAGAGATTTACCCAGGTTCGGGGCCCTCGAAGAGGTAAAACCCTTACTCCTGCCTTCTGCTGATCTGTATTGGATGATTAGATCGATTACAGGGTGCTCGAATCGAGAGTAGATCTCGAGTTTCAAGGCTTTTGTGGTCGTGCGGTAATACTTGGTCCTCTCCTGGGGGCTCTCCTGGCCTTATATAGATGGCCAGGTCTCGAGTCCTACCCGGAGAGGATTCAAACCCTAGTTTAAGTCGGTTACAAAACTACCTAACTTAACCCGCAAGTTTGGTGCGGGTGGGCTTCTGGTAGGCCTTCTGGAGTCTTCCAAGGGCGCCTCTTCTTGGGCCTTGACATTGGGCCTGAGAGGGGGTGTCCTTACCCGCAGGATCCAAGATCTATGTCTTCGTCAGTGGGCGCCAACTGTCGAGACATCGTAGTAGTTTTCATAGACGGGGGTGCCATGAGACTACGGTAGAGACGTGGGGTAATGGGATCGCGTGGTGGACAATTGACACAGGATTTACCCAGGTTCGGTACGTCGTGATAGTACGACGTTCCTACTCCTGCAATCTCACTAATCAGGGCTAAATCCTGTGTATAGAATTACAATGTGAGGTTTAGATCTAGCTATTTGCAGAGGATCAACTTCCCGGCGAGTTAGCCTATAGGCTCTTCTCCTTTTTTTTATCTTATCTCCCGTCCGGCTTTATATAATAGACGGATTAGGGCTTACAGAATAGGAAACCTAGAAGACTACGGTAAGTATAACTTGGAAAGTAAGGAATCCGTCTTCTCCTCCAAGCCAGATCACGTGGGCCGTGATCCGGGTCCTTCTAGAATCCGGCTTCTGTGCATCAGGTTACAGGGCCGCCCAATGGACCAAAGCCCACTACCACTTGGGCGACCCTGGTAATCCGGCACTTATGACTACCATGTGATATACCCCTATTAAGTATATATCCGACAGTTTCCTATTCTGTAAGCCCTAACCCGGCTATTATATAAAGCCGGATGGGAGATAAGAAAGAGAGAGAAGAAGCTAGAGGCTAACTCGCCGAGAGGTTGATCCTTGTCGAGTAGATAAACCTAAACTCATATCGTACTCTGTATACCTCGGGCTTTAGTCCCGATTAGTGAGATTGCAGGAGTAGGAACGTCGCCTAGTTGCGACGTACTGAACCTGGGTAAAGCCCCGGTGTCATTATTCGTCATACAATCACGTCCCCCACCTCTCTATCGGTAGTCTCATGGCACCCCCTTCTATGAAATCTACTACGATGTCTCGACAGTTGGTGCCCACCGTGGGGCCAGCTACGTCAAGTGTTATGTTTCGACCGGGGATACTCGGCGGAATCGGCAGTACCATAACTGTCGGAAGCTTGGAATTCGACAACTACGTCGGGCGCTTCCTCGACAACGGATCGTACATGCCAGCACGGAATCATCTGGTAAGTGCCTGCGTTTTACCGATTGGATCTGCAAACATCTTTATCGGATTAACTGCAGAAGCAATGGGATTCTGTGGTGGAAGCAAATTTATCCCACCGCCCTATACCCAATCGAAGAAGACTATGACGCCGGATTTTGCTCAGATCGCCGATATCATGCTGAATCGCACTTTATTGGTATGGTGCAATCCGAGATCACCGAAAACACGTATGAAAGAAATCCCGTGCAAGAGGGAGAAAACACTCCCACAATAGAGGTGGAAGATCCGACATTCGTCAATATGACGACGAACTCGGAAGCTGACTCCGTATTAGCCTCCATTGAGGCAAGATTGGAATCAGAACCCGGATCAGATGATTTCGATTCTGAAGATGAGGATGAGGATGCTTTCGAAAGAAAAGTCAAATATCTTCAAGAGGGATTCCATGAAGTACTAATGGCAAAACCGGCTGAAAACACGGATGCCGATAGTCAGGAAAGCCCTAGAACACCTCCGCCAGAGGAAGAGAGAGAAGAAGGAGAAAACACTCCAACATATCCCGATGTCAAAGTATTGACAGAGGATAAACCTGGTAAAAAACCTCCCTCTTCCAAGAAAAAGCAGAAAGCTTCCAAGAAACTCCAATACAAGCTCCGGAAGAAAAAATTGGCTGATCCAGCCAATGACAACCTGGAAGTAGGAGGAGGAAGTGGAGTTAAGCCTGCGGAGAAGAAAACGAAGGAAATCTCCGTTCAGCCAATGTCAGATCAAGACAAACAAGATTTACTTCAAACACCAGTGGGACCACACGAACCCCCTGAACTGCTGGAAGCCATAAGACATGCTCTCCAAAGGCAACATCAACATCTATTCCGAACTCGAGAACACCTCCAAAAAACCCAGGCTGACATTAAGTTAAAGCAGGAAGAAATCGAGGAATACGAGAGAAGGAATAGATCTGGCATTAAACCTACACGGTTACCCAGAATTGCAAGACCATAAGTACTGCCGCCAACGGAACGGTGTCAAAACCCAGCCTGGCAAAAGCAAGTAAACGGCAAAGATGTCAGGGGCGAACCTATATACAAAATTGCAGCAGAAAATGCGGAAGCCGCGTTCGCCATCCTCTACAACGATATGTACTCCAATGGCGAAAAACTTCAAGGGGTGTATGCTTCCCTAGGAAAGGCATTGCAACAGCAATAACGAGGGCAAGCACGATCAGGGAAGTTGCACGACGAATTGGCCCTATGCAAAACAGCTACATGCGCCGCTGGAGCACCTGGACCGGAAGAACCTGGATATTCAAGTCATTTGAAAGAGAAGAAATCAGATCCGAGAAAGGACAAGAAAAAGCCCGATAACAAGGATGCAGCGTCCAGAACCGGTTCCCATCTGCCGAAAGATGGAATTAATCCCCGAGATCGGGAAGAACAAAACCGGAAGGATGGAAAAGCAATGCAGCCTCCGAGACGCCCTGCTGAAAAAGCCGGAAGATACGATATACCTCACAGGCGTGAGAGATCCCGTACGTCCGCGAGGAATAAGTCCCAAAGGGCACGATAACGGAGGAAATAGAGACAATCCCAGAAAAGCGCGTTCGCGCAACAATGGAAAAGAAAGGAGCAGACCCCCTTCTGTCCATTCAGTCGGTAGATACTCCGCACACATTGATAGAGTAGAAAGAGATGACTTATACTTCGGGCCTAAGTGTTTCACTGACGGGATCCCAAGGATAACTCTACATTCTGGCTTCGCCAAAGTTGGTCCAACGTATCAAAATACACCGGTAGTACTTAGCCGGATACCTGGCTCTCAAACTATTACACAACCGTCCAGATTAACAATGGCACAGACCTAGAGGCAGTAAAATTCCTCTCCCTTATGTTACTGGATGGAGCCGGAGATTAGATCAATGGGCTACCGTCAAGAACTATCGACAGCTGGGATGATATGGCTAGAGTTTTTACTCAGCATTTTCGGGGAACCTACAAGCGCCCGAACAACATCAACCAGCTAAACCGCTGCACCCAGTTTGAAGATGATCCATACGTGGACTTTATCTCAAGATGGACTGCAGTGAAGACTAGTTGCGCTGGAGTAACTGACGTACCAGCAATGCATGCTTTCGTCAATGGCTTAAAACCCGGACTCGTACCGTTCACGATCGGTTCCAAAAAGCACAAAGAACCCGGATCTATGTTTACAACCGCCAATGAGCATGCAGTGGCCAAAGACGATATCAGAGCGAGAGGTGGTAATATTGATACATTGATTCAGGCCAAAAAGACCCCTTGCCCTGAGAAAAAAGCAACTCCAGAAGCACAGAAAAAACCCAAAGAAGTTAACATAGCCTTTGGAAGAGAAAATAGGAGAAAGTGGAAAGGACGAAGCATAGAACACATCAACTACACCAAAGAAGAGTGGGAAATAATCAAGTCGGAAAACTGTGTCCACCACTCGCAATTTGGGAAAACCATCCATACTAACGCACAATGCCGGTTCAACAAGCATATGAAAGGCAGTGCAGGATCCGGAAGCAAAGAAAAGAGTTCCAAGAGGAAATTCTCCAAACAAAAGCCAGAAGCTGAAAAAGAAGATAGTGAATCAGACACTGACGAAAGAATCCAGGAACAACAGCGAAAAGGCGAGCCTAAGTTTCCGAGAGTTGATGGAGAATGCAACTTAACTTTCCTGACAACTCCCTCAACAAAGGTGGCAAAGAGAACACTTCGAGAAATAAACGCGGTTGTTCCCGCAACCCCGAAATTCTTGAAGTACTCAAATACACCAATTACCTGGGATCAGTCTGATCATCCCGGAAACATCCCAGAACCCAGCACGCAAGCTCTAGTAGTGAGCCCTATTGTTCAAAAAACTAGGCTAAAAAGAGTGCTGATGGATGGAGGGTCCATCATTAACATAATGTACCTGGATACACTGAAGCATCTGCGAATCTCCGAGACCCAGCTCAATTATAGCAACATACGTTTTCACGGCATCGTCCCTGGCAGACAAGCACGATCCCTAGGAGAAATTTCCCTAACCTTCGGAGAGAAAGATCATTTCCGTAAGGAAAAAGTATCCTTCAAGGTTGTGCCGTTTGAAAGGGTGTATCACGCAATACTCGGACGCCCAACTTTCGCCAAATTCATGGCAAGATCATGTTATATTTATAACAAGATGAAGATGCCATGGCCAAAAGGAGGAGTAATCACCATAAAGGGAGACTTCAAACTGGCAAACGAGCTGGAAAAAGAAAACGCCCTTTGCGCAGAAAAAGTTATAGCAAAGGAAGAACTGAAGGAGCTGGCGAAAGAAGTATCGCCGACAAAGATGCCGACAGGAAAAGAAAGCCGGAAGCCGGCAGACAGCTTCAAAGCTTCCGAGAATACAAGACATGTTATCCTAGATCCTAAAGATCCGACAAAGTTTGTCGTAGTAGGAACGGGGATGACCGACAAATAGGAAAGCGGGCTCATCAAGTTCTTCCGTGAGAACTGGGACATATTTGCATGGTGTCCATCGGACATACCAGGCGTACCCAGAGAACTTGCTGAGTACCAACTTAAGGTGATTCCAGGATTCAAACCCGTCAAACAAGGTCTCCGTCGATTTGACGGAAGAAGACGGAAGGCTATTGGCAAGGAAATTATCCGGCTATTGGCAGCTGATTTCATCCGGGAAGTTATACATACTGAATGGTCTGCAAATCCAGTATTAGTCCCGAAGAAAGATAGTACCGTTCTTAGGATGTGTATAGATTACACCGGCCTGAACAAATTCTGTCCAAAAGATAGATTTGCGTTACCGCGAATCGATCAAATAATAGATGCCACTGCTGGCTCTGAGCTTTTATGCTTTTTGGACGCTTATTCCGGGTATCATCAAATACGCATGAAGGAAGAAGATCAAATCAAAACTTCCTTCATAACCCCGTATGGAACATGCCACTACAAAACCATGCCTTTTTGCCTAAAAAACGCGGGCGCAACTTACCAGCATTGCATGCAACGATGTTGCATAGTCAGATTGGCAAAAATGATCATGTTTCCATGGACGACATTGCCGTCGTTTCAAAGGAAAAGGACACACTCCTTGAAGACTTGCGAGAAACCTTCGAAAATTTGCGCACCTATAAGATGAAGTTGAATCCATTAAAGTGCGTATTTGGGGTTCCCTTAGGAAAACTTTTGGGTTTCATCGTTTCTCATAGAGGAATAGAAGTAAACCCGGAAAACATCAAGGCAATTCTAAACATCTCAAGACCTACGTGCGTAAAAGATGTAAAAAGATTGACAGGTTCTGCAGCTGCAGTCAGCAGGTATATTAGCCGGCTAGGAGACAAAGCTCTGCCATTGTACAAATTATTGAAGAAATCCGACTAATTTGTGTCGACAGGAGAAGCAGATGCAGCATTAACCCAGCCCAAAGAAACCTTGATGAAAGCTCCGATTTTGGCATCCCCAAAAGACGAAGAACCCATGTTATTGTACCTTACAGCTACAAACCAGGTTATCAGCGCAGTAATAGTTGTGGAGAAACGGAAAGACGAGCAAAGCATACCAGATCAACATCCGGTGTATTATGTAAGCGAAGTTTTTTCCGAGTCCAAACAAAGGTACCCACACTATCAAAAACTGGCATATGGCGTATTTTTCGCATCTCGAAAACTTCGTCATTATTTCCAAGGACATTCCATAACAGTGGTATGCAAAGCACCACTAGGGGATATAATCAACAATGAGGACGCAACAGGCCGAGTAGCCAAATGGGGCATCGAGTTGGCTGCGTTCGACATTAAGTACCAACCCCGGACGACAATAAAATCCCAGGTGTTGACAGAGTTTGTCGCTGATTGGACAAAAGCAATGGAAAACACAACAATGCAGGACTCGGAATACTGGGTTATGCACTTTTACGGATCCAAGATGAAAGAAGGCGCTGGAGCTGGTGTAGTCCTAAAATCCCCCAAGGGAGACAAAATGGAGTATGTATTACAAATACACTTCGATGCCAGCAATAACGTGGCAGAATACGGAGCTTTGCTTCACGGCTTGCACATTGCAAAAAAAATAGGTGTCAATGCCAGCAATAATGTGACTCATATTGGTACAACATCAGCTCAACCAAACGTGGGATGCCAAAAGTCCCATCATGGCCAAATATCGGAGAACGGTGGACGAGTTTGCAATCTGCTTCCGAGGATTTGAAGTACTTCACGTCAAAAGGGAAAAAAACTGGAACGCGGATGCATTAGCCCGCATGGGATCGGAAAGAGTGAAAACCCTACCACCAGGTGTGTTTGTCCAGCATTTGCACGAACCATCCATAATAGGTGGAGATGTCGACTATCCTCTCGTTTCCGAGTCAATCGAAGTCCTGCTTGTTAACCCGGAGAGGAAAATTCCATATTTGAACTTCTTGGTAGATCAGAAGTACCCGGATGGAGCAGACGAGGTCTTGCAAAGACAAATACAACGTCGATGCAAAGGATACACGGTAATCAATGATTGCCTGTATAAACGCAGTACTACTGGAATTTTTCTGCGATGTATTTTGCCAGAAGAAGGACGAGAAATTCTGCAAGAAATCCATGCTGGAGATAGCGTACATCATGCTCAATCAAAAAGCATAGTCAAAAAAGCATTCCGTGCGGGGGTTTTCTGGCTAACAGCCAAGACAGATGTCGAGCACATAGTAAATACATGTGCCGGATGTCAGTATTACGCCAAGAAGACGAGTATGCCAGCCCAAGCACTCAAAACTAGCCCTATTACATGGCCGTTTGTGGTCTGGGGGATAGATATGATGGGACCATTCAAAACTGCAAGAGGTGGACTTACACATCTACTCGTTGAAGTGGATAAGCATACCAAGTGGGTGGAGGCAAAACCCATCAAAAAGCTTGACGGTGTAACTGCCAGAAATTTCATCATTGATGTAGTCATGAGATATGGTGTTCCACATAGCATAATAACCCACAACGGGACAAATTTCTCCATTGGAGAGTTGGCAAAATATTGCCGACAAACGGGAATTCGCCTAGATCTTGCATCTGTGGCACACCCGCAATCCAATGCACAGGTTGAAAGAATGAACAGAGCAATCCAGCAAAGAATACGCCCAAGACTCGAATCTCCTCTTCATAGAGCAGCTGGAACATGGGTGGAAGAATTACCCTCTGTGCTCTGGACCATTCGAACGACACCAAACAGGTCAACAGGGCAGACCCCGTTTTCCTAGTTTATGGTGCGGAAGTTGTTCTTCCAACGGACATGATCCATGATAGCCCAAGAGTGCAGGCTTTCGATGACTCAGATGCCCAAAGCGCACGACAGGATGCCGTCGATCTATTAGAAGAAGAACGAGAGCTTGTGCTTCAAAGATCCGCCATTTATCAACAAGGTTTACAATGTTACCATAGTCGGAAAATCAGGCATCGTTCTTTTAAAGAAGGTGACTTAGTGCTAAGATTGGTGCATGAAAGGAAGCACAAATTGGCCCCAGTTTGGGAAGGTCTGTTCGTCATAAGCAAGGCTATGAAAAATGGATTATACTATCTTGTAGATATTCGAGACACGGAAGACGATCTCGAGAAGCCGAATCGCAAAAGAAAGAGAAGGATAGATGATGAACTAGGAGAGACTTAGAGGCCCTGGAGCATCCAGCAGTTACGTCTCTTCTATACTTAGTTCAATTTCTATGTAAAAATCTTTGAGATCATGAAATAAAATTGTCGAAATTCATACTTCTATGTTTTTACATGTTTATTATAGTACAAAGCCTAATTCAGTCTTATCTATTTCCCAATGATCTTTCAAAATACTCAATGTTAACACGAATTGTGCCTACGTGCTCGGCGTTAAAGAACTGAATGATTTTCAGCCTAAAAAGGCTTAAGGAAACCCAGATTGTGCCTGCGTGCCTGAGTTTCATTCACAAAATTCTTTACTGTTCTCCGAGTATTATCTGATTGTTTTTATGCTGGGTCGTTGGAGCTAGTAAGTAAAAATGCCTTTAGTATGATCCATGTTTCCGAGTTTAGACTGATTGGTTATACCCAGTCACCCGACATGAAGATTAAAATGCTATCGAGCCATTTCAAACACTAAGGACAGTTAAAGCATAAGAACCAGAGAACTTAGAATATAAAGGAATAACAACCCGAAAAACTTGCAAAGGACTTAAATAATATTGTTGCAAAAGGCGGAGTACTTGTTCATACAAAAGAATAGAAGCATTACAATAATGTTTACATTGTAAGTTCAGTAACGCTCCTATTTCCTATCTCTCTACCCAGGACCAGGAAAATTCCTTCAGGCATCCGAGTCATCTTCGCTGCTGGACTCCTCGGGAACTTCTGGAATTGCTTCCTCCGGGTACAAGATGGAGACTGTCGTGGGAAAGTCACGACAGACGTTACTGGTGGTAAGTTGGATTGGGGTGATTCGACTCTGTTGTTTGGGAGAGGGTTTAGCCCAGGTTGAGCATTAGATGAAATCATACTTATTGGCAATCTAGGGGCTCGGGCTGCAATGTCGTCGAGACTCCAATCTAGGGTTACAATGGACTTGCTCACGAATAACTAGAATACCCGAATCCTACTATTCTCTCTCGATCTATCCCTCTATGTCCTAGAAGCCGGTTTAGATATAATACCCGGTTTCCTCGCTTTCCTTACAAGATACCTCTAGAATCCTACTCGGGATCTACACGTAACCCTAAATTACTTCCCGTAACCCTCAAGTTATGGATTGCAGGGTTTATGCCGCCTTTCAGGTCTTCTAGAACTTCTCTTCCCTTGGCCCGGGTCATCAATACAATCATTGGCCCATTAATAATACCCGGCCCAGTATCATAATGCAGGGTCTCATGTAGATTCCTTCAATCCGGGTCTCGTCTCATGCATGGGCCTGCCGGGTTATCATCCCCCCAACAGTAGTCCCCAGAATAGCTTGGGCATCTTGGTTGACGCGCTTTCCTCGTAGCTTCAAACTTTTGAGTCAACCAGGAAGCGCATGCTATTCCCTGCAAAACAGCAAACATTTATACAGATAATGTGACGGGTTAGATTGCTTGAATTATAGCCAGGTCGGCTCTCTCGGTGGTCCATATAATAACCCTGTTATCACACCAAGCCGAATATCATTTCTTGAATCAGCCCTCCACGACATGCATTTCATAACCCGGCTTTTATTCTCTTTCACAAGTGGCTCCGAGTAACAGTTTCGAGTCCGGCTCTTTTTGCAGTCATCAGTAACTCGGGTACTTGGCGATAACTCCCAAGATCTTATCCCGTAATCAATGGGCCGGTTCATATCTTTCCGCAAATCCCTCCATTTTACCGTTTGGCATTCTAGGGTTTCGCCACGCCTATAAATATAGAGCCCGGGGGAAAACCCTAAACCCGAACTCCACCGTGCTTCCTCTTCTTCTTCCTCCAAGCACACCATTGGAGCCCAAGGATCCGAGCTCAAAACTTGAGCCACCGGATTCCGCGCGCACGCTGTTGACCTCGACAGCTGGCCGCCGCTCCGCATCGCCGTTTCGCACCGCTGTGCTCGCCGGGCTTCACCTTTAAGATCTAGCTGCGCCATTGGAGCCCGAACTTCAAGCTCGAAGCTCTAACGCCAACCCACACGCACACCTACCGCCATCCTCAAGAACCGGGCCACCGCTCCATGCCGCGCTCACCGGACCTCACTCCGCCGCAGTCTTCCGGTAAGCATTAGTAGATCTAGGTTTTCACCTTTAGATCTTGAGTTCGTGTTCATCATGCTTTTCGCTTTAATTTTATCCTTTCTTTGTTCTTAATTTTTTGTTCCTTCTAGATCCATTTCAATGGCACCCAAGGCCGCTTCCAAGTCCAAGGGTAAGACCCCGGCTTTGAAGCAAAAGCCGGGTCAATCCATTTCAGCCAACTGGGCTAAGTCGACCGTCACGAAAGAAAAACTAGAGAAGCTGCCCGAGTCTGGAGTCCTCCCACCTCAGTCGGAGATCTCCTGGAGAGCACCCGAAGAGGAGAGTCGGCCTTCGCCCGAATCAGGTGAAGTTGTTGTCTTTCTTGAGCACGTGACCCGGGGTTTCTGCCCCCGGGTCATCCTTTCTTTCGCGATATCCTCCATCACTACAAGCTCCGAGTTTTCGACATCGGTCCAAACTCGACTTTAAACATCTGCCATTTCATCGTTCTTTGCGAATCTTACCTTTGCATCGCCCCCAATCTTGCTTTGTTTCTCAAGCTTTTCCAATGCAAGCCTTGCCGTGAAAACACGGATGGACCCCTCCTTGTCTGTGGGGGCGTGTCCATCCAAAGACGCAAGAAATCGTTAATGCCGACTCTTAGCCTTCATTCCCACGTGAAGCATTGGCAGAAAACGTTCTTTTATTGCAAGGACACATCTACACCCGGCGAAAGGCCTTTGCCGGGTTTTTCCACTGAAACCCTTGCTCTTAGCGATAATTTAAGCGCTTTCGCTCCAGAAGCCGACAGACAATCCATCCAACCGCTCCTTCATAAGTTAGTCGTCCTAGCTTCCCATGGTCTCTGTGGGCTGAAGTTGATCAAGACCTCGATCAGCTGTAGGATCCAGCCTAATAGCATCCGCCCCAAACTCCTTTGCGACTACCCGGGCCATCTGACCGACTCTCTCCGATACTCGGAGAAATCAAACCCGGCCGCCGATGTTAACAAGGCCATGAAAAACTTCCTAGCTGAGAAGGTGGATGTTATCAGGAGCATTTCCGGACTCGGCCCCTTTACTTGCTCAAACCCGGCTCCACCAGTAAGAACCGGCTAATCCCTTCTAAACCGGTTAATTTTTCAGATATATATATACTAACTTTTAACTTTGTTGCTCTTTACCCAGGAATCTGATGAATTTTGGAAGATTGTCACCCCTCCCCGCTCTGAAAACTCGGAGGATGAAGAGCCGAGTGACAGCGAGGAAGGTAATTCCGAGTTATTGAGCAGATATTTTGTCAATTTACTAGACCAAAATTCTCCTCTTACCCTTATTCACGACAATACGCCACAATCACCAGCGCCGTCTGACAAGGACGACTCTCAGTCTGAGGAGAGCGAGGCGGAGCCAGATGCCGAGTTAGGAAAAAAGAGAAAAGCGAAGGGTGTCACATTCAAGGTACCCTATTCTTCCACAATTTCAGACCCGTACTCATGTGTTGATACATGCCAACTTGACAAATATCTAATCATTGTGTTTTCAAAGAAGACCGCGTCTCCTCCTCCCAAGCGACGGGCAACCCAGAATTCTCCGGGTGACGAGCCCTCAACCCCGGGATCCCTCAGTCGCCTGCTCGCCGAGCCGGTACTCCTTCTACTTATCCTGATTGCACTCCTCAAAAATTCCCATCTCCGAGTCACCCTTTAGCCGGAAAACTCCGAGTCTCACTTTCCAACTCTCTATCAGTATCTTGTGGATCTAGCAATGATCTCCCTAGTGATTTCGTCGTGAATACCGGGTATTTTTCATAACTTGACTAAATCCTTACACTTTGCATGTTTTGCCTCTATAACCCACTAACTTATTGTTTTTCTTTCCTTAGAGCCAAGGTTACGCTCAGCGATCCAGTGGAAACCCACGCTTATGACCCGATGGCAGAAGACCCGGTAAGCGCTGCCAACCCTTCGCCCGTTGAAGAGCAAGAGCCGGCTAATGCAACCAGCCCGAGAACCGAGTCTCCTCCTCCTATGCCCCAGCCGGATGATCCCGAGGTTGAATACCTTGGGACCCAAAAGAGTGATACTGCTCCAAAAACCGCGACTGCCAGATATGAAGCGGAGGAAACAAAGGTAGCAGCTCAACCGACTGGCCCAGGCGCTAGCTCTTCTAGACCGGCGAAAAGTTTGAAAAACTACTGGAGGATTATCGCACCCTAAAGACGACTGAGGAGGAGATAGTCGAGTCTCTGGCGGCTGAGCACCAGGTAATTTTCCTAACACTATTCATATACTCCTCCTAGTCCCCAAGTTCTGAGTGTTCTATCCACAGCCACTCGGTACTGCAAATATATCCCTTTTGCGCTCTTTGCCGACTGATATGTACTTTTTCATTTTCAGGCTTACGTTACCCGGACCGATGAAATCCTAGCCAAAACCAATAAACTCCTGGAAGTGGAAGTTAAGCTCCGTGAGGAGCTAGAAGCTAACCTCAAGGATCTCTCCAAGAGGCATAACAAGCAAAAGAAATGACTCCGTACCGCTGAGGAGCTTGTCAAGCAATTCTCGACTTTCATTGGCGAGACATTTAACTCCATCATTGGTAAGACTAAGTTTCCGACTGTCGATTTTTGTTACCCAGATTTCCCTATCCAACAATGTTTTTGACTCGGATTTCGATGACTTACTTCTCTTTTTCTATCACAGGTCCGACTGAAGTTGCTGAAGTTAAGGATGACCACCACAGGCTGAGAATACTCAAGACTGTCATCCGGCAATCCTCGGCAGGGACAAAGTGGACCCTTGAGGCTGTGAAGTTATCCGATGATTACACCGGTGTAACCCACATGCTCGAGGCATACTCGACGGTCCCTGCCTAGATGGATGCCTGGAAGCGCTCAGCATGCCGGGTTGGAGTGGTACGTGCTCTTGCGATGGCCAAAGCCTATTACCCCAGGATCGAGCCGGCAATGCTTGTGAACGGATTTCCCGAGTTTAAAATTGATGGCTCTAAGTTCACGGGGAAGGACCTCAAGGCCATCAACACTTAGATTCGTCACTCGGCTAGCCTGATCACGAAGACCCTCGACGTCAACAACCTTACTGCCGCCTATGATGCCGAGGACAAGCATGTGCCCTTCGAAGACCCGACGCCCTTTGACATCTTGACTCGTTTCAAGGCGGAGCTTGCGAAGAAAAAGGCTGCGGCCGAATCTGGCTCTGCGCCAACTTCATCAACTCCAGTTGTTCCTCCTACATCACGCGCTACTTCCATGGGTGCCCCGGATATTGAGAAGGAGAAGGCAACAGAGGAGAATGTCGAAGACTCGGCTACCAAGACTACTCATGAAGACTCGGCTGACGCAGCCGAGTAAAGTATTCCTTTTTATCAATGAACAATTATTCGGCCAATGGGCATTGTAAAGCCTTTTATACATTGCTATTTGATAGTGCGTCTGTGCACTTTTGGTACTATTCCTAAGGTTTGTAACGTATTAAACTTCTGTGGTTTCGATGACGCTTTTGGTTATCGATTTGATATGCACTTTTCAACCTTATGTTGGCACAACTTTTCTTTTTACATGCTTTTCGTGAAAGATGCCGAGTCTTGGTTTTGGGGCGGCGAAGAATTTCTTCCAAGTCCCCAATATCCGGATTTTTTGGGTCTGGGTTTTTTTTGGATTGGGAAACTTTGTTTTTCAAGTCCCCAAGTCCCCGAGACCCGGATTTTGGGTCTAGGGTTTTTTGGCTTGGGAAATTTTGTTTGCAAGTCCCCAAGATCCGGCTTCACGTTTTTAAGTTACGCGCAATATGTAATAAGCTTATGGTTGTTTCCTTTTGCTCTGCACAACTTATGGTTTAGATGACCCTTTTGACCCTTCTGGTTATAAGCCGGTTTTCGCATGGATTTTCAATGTTGCAATAACTCTAGTAAAAACAGGGTCAGGCACGTCCCCGTGGGCATCATGACTGATTGGATTTATAGGTTAGCAAACACGCCATTTTGTTGCGAGTTACATCAAGCTTAATCAAAAAGAGGTCAAGAAAAATTTGGCTCTATTGTCCGGGTTATGAGATTGTAACTTTACTTATTAAAAGTAATCAGTCCTCACAACCAAATGGCATCGTGGTCGGGTCTAAATGTGTAACTGTGCTATTCAAGCAATCAGCCCCCAAGACCTAGATATATGTGCTACGCGACAGTAGGCTTTCTGCTCTACTGGCTTACAAGTAACTTAAATATCGAGGAGGAAAATGTGCAAACTGAAACCCACTGATTCTTACCCTTGCTATTGGAAAAAATAACTACAGAAAAATATGCACGAAATTGACAAAAACCTAAAGAACATAACAACCATCGTGATTTAACCATTTCTTAATTGATATAAAAGGTTAGGTCAGCAGGCCGCCTCATTAAAAACCCTCCAGTCCCCTTAGGTACCCTGGATAGGAAAAGAGTGCGTCTGAAACCTGCTGCCCGTTACATCATGTAGTACAATCTGCAAACCGAGTCTATACTAAGTGTAGTAGGGACGCAGCTGAGCCACGTTCCATGGTCGTTCACGCTCTTGCATAGATACGGTGGAATGAGCGGTGTCGTTCACATAATCCTACTCTTTCCTTGCATCCACCAGGTCATACGATCCATTGTGCAGATTCCAGTTTATAATGAACGGACCCACCCATGGGGGAGACAACTTGTGCTTTCCCTCCTTGGATTGCACCAGGCGCAGCACCAGGTCGACTTCTTGGAAAATGCGGGTTTTGACCCGACGACTATGGTATCGCCGTAAATCTTGTTGATATATTGCGGACCGTTCCAACGCTTGCTCCCTGTGTTCTTCTAACATGTCCACGGTGTCTTGCTGGGTATTCTTGTTTTCCACCTCAACATAAGCCGCCACTCGTGGCGAGTCATGGATGATATCACTCGGAAGGACCGCCTCTGCACCATAAACCATAAAAATAGGGTCATTTGAGTAGATCTGTTAGGTGTCATATTGATTCCCCAAACCACATATGGTAACTCCTCAATGTCGCACCCGGACTTCTATAGGATACTCACCGGGCCGCTAAATAGTAGATGATTGGATTACGGGGCCTACCTGCACCCGCACCTCTTACGAGTAGGCCAACACATATAGTGTGACAACCAATCTCTACTATCCATCGTCGATGTAAACCCTCCCATAGAAATCAGGATACTACCATTGATGTACTTCATACCATACACACATGGTACGTCAACGGCGTTTAACAAAATGATAGCACAACAGATCTCTAAGACACAAAGAAATAGAAATAAGTGGCAAATAGCTCTCACTAGAGAAGAGATAGCAAATACAATCATGCAGAGGACACATGTCCCAACAATCCATCATTACATCACAGCGGAAGCATCCAAAGTGTCTGAGTACAGACAAATCCAAATAGGCCTAAGAGGCCGGGAATGAAAGGAAAACGGAGGCCATCCACGAAGTCTCGGATCCTGCCCGGGTCCGCTATCTACTCGTCAACAACCTCGTCATACTCCACGTAGTAGCCACCATGGGGATCCTCGGAACCGTAGTCTGCAGAACACGCAGCCCCAAAGGGGTCAGTACAGACGAGTACTGGCAAGCAAGACACAGAGGATACCAAAGTGTACCCGTAACCACCAAGCACAGATACTTTGGGTTCAACGGAAGAATAGGTGATACAAAAGATGCTGCAGCGGGCTGCACTAACCAACTACAGAGACACGCTACAACTTCCGGCTAACAGAAAGAAGATAAGATCGCGTATCGTAACCAACTGCAACTAACTTCAAACAAACCCATCCAATGTTTCCCCCTACTAAGGAAGCAACCCAAGGAAAACTCATACTGTTGGTTAGGGTGACATCATAATTATGGTGGAAGTAATCTATATTACTAGTCAAGTTATTATAGTTAGGTGTAAGTTGTCTGAGTACTTGTTAGCCAGTACTTTCACCAAGTCATCCATAACCGCGAACAACACGGCTTCTCGAGAAGATTTAACCCTGCAGGGATGCACCAATGTAGCCGTACACGTAAGAATAACCCGCCAGATGGAAATGCACTTCCACCAAGCGAGGCACTCAACACAACCCAACTCTTCTTCGCATCAAGCCCAAAGAACACCGTGCAATTGAGCGCACGACTAATCGAGCCCCATGAAGAAAAGGGGACCCTAATAGCACTCTAAGAACGTGTCTCCCTAAATGCCGACTACAAAAGTTCCACCCTGGCCACGGGTTCGCACCTGCATATGCATGCGGCAAATGGAAAACCCGAACTAAATGAGGCGATTTGGACGAGATGCGAATCGAATCAAATTGAGGGGGGCGCCCATACAAGCTTCCTACATGCGGTTAGTGCGCTCATCATGGATCAGTAGACAAGACCCTTTTCCTAATTAGGGTCGACACTAGCAGGCCTCAAAACCACGCCGGGCCTCCTGCCGGTGCCTTAACATCAAATTATTATTACCCATAACATTAACAGGTAGTTGTTTAAACATCGAGCCCATAGAACATAATAAATATGGTAAAAGAATTAACGGACATCAGACTCGAGCGCAAGCAACCCTAAGCATGCTAGTAAGACACAGGCAACAAGCAACGGGGTTATAGGTGTGGAGGTGAGGCAATATCAGGGTTATAGGATAACATGTGATAGGATCGGGACATAAGCAACGATTCATAAGGCTAGCAGAAGTAGACAATGGAAAGTATCGGTATCCAGTGTGGAACGGGACACAATGGTTCATGTGAGTGAATACTTGCCTGCAAACTCAGTAGCCTGGTACTGAGCTAACTCCTCAGAAGTAGTGTCGTAAACCTCGTCTGTCTCAACGTCGTCGTCTATTCGAGAAGAAGCAAACAAACAATCGAAGAGAGACGAACAATCAATAACATGGCATAATGCACAAACATGGGATGATGCATGACAATTTAATTGATGCATCAAAGGTAAACTAGTTGACATGATAACATAATTGAATGGGCCCATATGCAATTTGGATTGCATATGGAAGGCCCATGAATTAAGGTTGAATTAAATGATCTACAACTAACCATCATGTGAAAGTTGATTAGCATGATGCATGGATGATGAAAACAAAAAGGAAACAACAATAGCTTCAATTTGATATGTTGTTTACCAAGTTTGGAATTCTATTTATTAAGTTATGGAATTTTGGTCTCTTAAATGAGTTACACAAGAATTTGTTGTTTTCACCAATTTTAATTGCTCAAAATAGTTAACAAAATTCATATTTGGAAAGAACACAAAATTTTAGGTGGAATACATGTTTCATTTGTTGAGAAAGGAATTAAAATGAATTACTTATGAATTAAACAAGTTTAAACAAGATTTAAATGGATTTAATTCAAGTATTAATATTATTTGAATTTTATTTGTTCAAAACATTAAATAAAATTCATACTTGGTAAGTTTATACTTTTCTGGTTTGAAAACATATTTTATATGTTCAAAAGAATTTAATTTGACCAAGTTATTAATTTAGCAATTTTAAATGATTTAAACAAGGTTTAAATTATTTAACCAATTTTAATAATTCAATACAGGAAACAAAGTTTATATTTGGAAAGGTGGTTCAATTTAGCATGGAAAACATATTTTATATGTGCCATTTAAATTAAATTTGAATTAGTTATGAATTTAACCAAATTTGAAATAGTTGTTTGGATTTGAAGTTTTGAAAATATTTGAAATGTTCAAAACAGAAAACAAATGATTTAAACAGGTAGAGAATTAAATTTGGTACAGTATACATATTTTATTTATATTATTTGGAGTTGAAATGCCCAAGTTATTTCAATTTGGAATTCAGGGACTAATCTGTAAATAACAGGGACTGGAAAAAAGAAAAAGGGCCAGAACTAATTACACCTCGCAGTGGCCCAGCCTAGGCCACTGACGAGGGGGCCATGGGCCACGGTGGCGCTGCGTGGCAGTGTGGGTCACTGACAAGGGGCCCTACCTGTCAGCTAGCGTGGCGAAAAAGTGTGGGATTTAATCCCGTGAGGCAGGGATCGAACCCTGGACCTCGTGTGCGCGCGCGCAGTGCTTAGCCACTGCGGTACTGTTTCGTTTCTTGTCAGTATAGGGGGCTAAGGGGGTATGAGGTTCAGTCGCGCTGTTTAACTGAACCTGAACAAAATTCAGTTATCTGAACTTCACAGCGACGAGGAGACGGTGGTCGCCGGCGGCCTGCGTTGCTGCGGTGGCTGTGCATGCACGGGTGCCAGGTGCAGGGTGGTGTGGGCGTGCTGGTGTGCCATGCGTGTAGAGACGGAAAAGAGAGGACAGTGAGCGCTCACCGGGAGGGATTCGAGGGGAGGAGGTGACGGTGCTGTGGTGGCCGGCGACGTCGAGGTGGACGGCGGCGGCGCTGCAGCTGTTCCCTGGTACCGTGGCATGGTCGAGGAGGAAGAGGAAGCAGAGGGGAGACGATCCCCGCGCTTAGCCCGCGCTGAGGACCATCCTGGCGACGGCGATCGCCGGGGTTTGCTTGCGGTGGTGCGGTGGAGGTGCGGTACAGAGAGGAGCAGAGGGAGTACAGCGGGAGAGAGGAGAGGAAAAACGACGGCGCGAGGGAGGAGGTCTAGGGCTAGGCGGAGGAGCTCGAGGCAGCTAGGTTTTAAGGAGGGGAGGAGGTGCTCGTGGCCGTCCCCTGCCTCTGTATCTCGACGTGGACACCCCCGATGGGGTGCCGTACAGAGGTAGGGGATGAACAGGTAAGGGGTAGCAGGCCGTGGGGATGGTGGGCTGGTGGGCTGGGCCTGCTGCCCACTGGCCTGTCTCTCCCCTCTCTGCGTTTTCTTTTTATTTTTTTTACTGATTCTGTTTTTTTTTTGTAGAAAAAGAAAAGGAAGAAAATGAGAGAAAAAGAAGGGCTCTTGGGGTTTTAAAAATTTGAGAAAATTTTGATAGGTTGATTATTTCAAAAGCTCAGCTGTGCAAGTGTTTGTTTTCAAAATTTTGAATTTTGGTTGCTGTTTGTAAATTCAAATGAATTTAAGTGAAACATTGGTATAATTAAATTATTGAAACTTAAGCAATTCAATAGTTTGAACTTCATGTTTATTGGAAGCAAATGATTGGTTTGTTTTGTAATTTTTCATTTGAAACATTGTAACAGAAACAAGTATGAAACAAATTGATTTGAATTTTTGGTTTGAGAATTTAAGATAAACACATGTGTGGAAAATGATGACATGATGCATAACATAAAATAACAAAAGCAAACATTCTAGGGGTTGTTTTCATACTTGGGATGTTACAAAACGCCCCCCCTTGAAGGAATCGCGCCCCGAGATTCCTACTGAGAAGAGAAAATGTCCGGATACTTCTTGCGAAGATCCTCTTCGGTCTCCCACGTTGCCTCTTTATCGGAATGATGAGACCACTGCACTTTCAAGAACTTGGTGCTCTTGTTGCGAGTCTTGCGCTCGGTCTCATCGAGAATTCGAATAGGGTGTTCCTCATAAGAGAGATCTTCTTGCAGTTCAATGGAATCATGATGAACTGCACGATCTGGATCTTTGAAGCACCTCTTGAGCTGTGACACGTGAAACACATCGTGCACCTTGGATAGTTTTTCTGGAAGTTCAAGACGATAGGCATTTTCTGCACGCCTTGAGATAATGTTGAAAGGACCAATGTATCTTGGTGCAAGCTTTCCTTTGACACCAAAACGATGAGTGCCTCTGAGGGGAGTTACACGGAGATATGCTTTGTCTCCAGCTGCATAGACCATGTCCCTGTGTTTGCTGTCATAGTAGCTTTTCTGACGAGACTGAGCAATCTTAAGATTGTCATGAATGATGCGAACTTTCTCTTCAGCTTCCTTAACAATGTCAGGGCCTAAGAGTGAACGTTCACCAGCTCCAGACCAATTGATTGGACTCCTGCATCTGCGGCCATAGAGAGCCTCAAATGGTGCCATGCCTAGGCTTTCCTGGAAGCTGTTGTTGTAGGAGAATTCAGCATATGGAAGACATTCCTCCCATTTCATGCCAAAGGAGATACCACATGCTCTGAGCATATCCTCGAGAATCTGATTGACTCTTTCGACTTGCCCTTGAGACTAAGGATGATAAGCTGTGCTGAACAGAAGTTTGGTGCCTAATGCTTCTTGAAAACTCTTCCAGAAATGAGAAGTGAATATGCTTCCATGGTCTGAGCTTATTTCCAATGGAACACCATGAAGAGGAACAATCTTTGTTGTGTAGAGCTCTGCTAACTGGCTAGCTGAGATTGTCTCTTTGACAGGAAAGAAGTGAGCTACTTTAGTGAGTAGATCAATGACAACGAAGATTGCATCGTTGCCTTTCTTGGACTTTGGGAAACCAGTGACGAAGTCCATTTCAATCATGTCCCACTTCCACTCAGGGATTTTCAGAGGTTGGAGAAGACCGGCTGTTTTCTGATGAACTGCCTTAACACGTTGACAAACGTCGCATTCAGAAACGTATTTAGCAATTTCACGTTTCATGCTAGGCCACCAATACAGTGTCTTGAGATCCTGGTACATCTTTGTACTTCCAGGATGTATGGAGAGAGGAGTTTCATGAGCCTCCTTGAGAATGACATCTTTGAGACTTTGAATTTGAGGAACTGCAATGCGTCCTTCGAAGAACATAGTTCCCTTGTCATCAATTGAGAAGGACTTAAATTTGTCCTTGCCTTGTTTGATGTGCTCTACCATCTTCTTGATTTCAGCATCACGAAGTTGTTCAGAACGAATCTTGTCCTCGAGAGTTGGACTGGTTGTCAAGTTTGCAAGATATCCTTGAGGAACAAGACCAAGGTTGAGCTTCTGGAATTCTTCATGAAGAGGAGGTTGGCTTTCCATGATCATGAGATTATTGCAATACGACTTGCGACTGAGAGCATCGGCCATAACATTAGCCTTACCTGGAGTGTAAGAAATGGTAAGATCAAAGTCTTTGATCTTTTCAATCCATCTCCTTTGTCTGAGGTTTAAATCTGGTTGAGTGAAGATGTATTTCAGACTCTTATGATCGGAAAATATTTCAGTGCAGTTACCCAACAAGTATTGTCTCCATTTCTTGAGGGCAAACACAACTGCTGCGAGTTCTAGGTCATGAGTGGGATAATTGAGCTCATGTGCGTTCAACTGACGTGAAGCATAAGCCACAACTTGACGTTCTTGCATAAGAACTGCACCTAGACCTTGGAGAGAAGCATCACAGAATATTTGGAAAGGTTTGGTAGGATCTGGGCCAACCAGAACTGGTGTAGAAGTGAGTTTAGTCTTCAGGAGATTGAAACTTTCATCACATTGTGGAGACCAAACGAACTTCTTGTCCTTCTTTGTGAGATCCGTGAGAGGTTTGGCAATCTTGGAGAAGTTTTGGACGAAACGACGGCAATAGCTAGCCAAGCCAAGACAACTTCTTACTTGCTTCACCGTCTTGGGAGGTTTCCAATCAACAATTGCTCTAACCTTTTCTGGATCAATGGCTATTCCCTTGGCAGAGATGACATGACCAAGATAAGCAACTTCTGCAATCCATAACTCACATTTGGAGAATTTGGCATAGAGACGATGCTCGCGAAGCTTCAAGAGAGTTAGACGAAGATGTTCTTCATGCTCTTCCTCGGATTTGGAGTAGACAAGAATGTCATCAAGATATACCACAACGAACTTGTCGAGGTATTCATGGAAGACAGAATTCATGAGTCGAGAGAAGGTCGCCGGTGCTTTGGTGAGACCAAAGGACATGACGGTGTATTCATATAGACCGTAGCGAGTGGTGAAGGCTGTCTTTGGAATATCTTCCTTTATGATCTTTATTTGATGGTAACCCATTCTCAAGTCCAGCTTGGAGAATATTGAGGCTCCAGCAAGTTGATCAAAAAGATCATCGATACGAGGAATTGGATACTTGTTTTTGATGGTTTTCTCGTTAAGAGGACGATAGTCAACAACGAGTCTCTTTGTTTGATCCTTCTTCGCAACGAACAGAGTTGGGCAACCCCAAGCCGAGGAACTAGGTTGAATGTAACCTTTCTCCATGTACATATCGATTTGCTCCTTTAACAACTTCAGTTCAGGAGAAGCTATCTTGTATGTATGCTTAGAGATTGGAGCAGTACCTGGTTCAAGTTCAATCACGAACTCAACTGCTCTGTCCGGAGGCATCCCTGGCAATTCTTCTGGAAAGACGTCAGGGAATTCGCAAACCACCGGAACATTTTCGAGTAGAGGTAGAAGTTTTGCATCGAGTGTGCATAGCTGAATGGAACTTGATTCATGTGGAGATTAGACTATCTGGCCAGAGGGGTGGATCAGAGTTATTGACTTTTGAGCATAGTCAATTTTTGCTTTATTGGCCTTCAGCCAATCCATTCCAAGAATGACATCAATGTCAGAATTTCCCAGCAACATGAGAGAAGCAAGGAATATGCGACCTCCAATTAGGATTTGATTGTCCTTACTTATCTTGGAAGTCAACATTTGAGATCCCGGGGAGTGAACAGTGATTTGATTGCTTAGTGGAACCACAATTAGGTTGTTTGTTGTGGCAAAGATCTTTGACACAAAAGAATGTGATGCTCCGGTATCAAACAACACTTTAGCTGGAAAAGAGTTTACGGGGAATGTACCGAGAACGACGTCAGGAGCTTCCTCAGCTTTGTCGATCTTGACGTGATTCACCCTTGCGGTCCTCCCGACAGGCCTGTTGTTGGAGTTGAAGGCCTTATGCGGGGGAGCGCGCACCATTGCCTGGTTTTAGTTAGGACGAGGTGGTGGTGGAGGTAGCTGCCTCTGCATGCACTTGTCGGCGTAGTGTCCCGTCTGCTTGCACTTGTAGCATGTGACGACACGAGGAGGCCCTGGCCTTGGCTTCCCCATCGAAACCCTTTGATCATGCATCTGAGCAGGGTTGGGTGGGCGGGGAGCGAAGCCTGGAGAAATTTGGGCGTATGGAGCCCGAGTGACAGCACCATTTGGCACCCAGATGCGGCGCTTCTGCGGAGGGGTGGTCATGTTGGAGGAGGAACCACCCTCACGCGAGTGCTTGCAAGACTCCTCGAACGCCTTGCGCCCATTCTCTTCATTGAGCGCGGTGTTAACGAGATCCTCGAAGCTGTTGGCCTTGACGTTGGTGAGAGCATACTTGAGTTCCGGGTTAAAACCTCTGCGGAACCTTGCCATCTTCTTAGCTTCGGTGGACACCTCATCTCCAGCGTACCGAGCGAGGCGATTGAACTCACTCTGATAGCTGATGACGTCCAGCTTGCCTTGCTTGAGAGAGAAAAACTCTTCACGCATTCTTTCCATGAGACCATCTGGTATGTGGTGCTTCAGGAAGGCTTCCTTGAAACAACCCCAGGTGATTGGCATGCCAGCTCTCATAGCCTGGTAGTTTTCCCACCACGAAGCTGCCTGACCCTTCAGCAGATAGGAGGCATACTTGACCTTGTCTTCCTCAGCTACGTGTGCAATCTCCAGAGCCCTGGCTATCTCACGGATCCAGTCATCAGCGTCCAGAGGCTCGCGTGTGGCCACGAAAGCTCTTGGGCCCAGACTGAGAAACTCCTTGATACTGACTCGTGGAGCTGTCTGGTGGATGTGCTGATTAGCCTGAAACTGGGCCATCTGCGTCATCACTTGGGTCATCTGAGTCAACAGCTCCGCGATTGGCGGTGGCTCAGGCGTGTTGTTCCTTGTTGGAGGCATCCTGAATGGAAATGCATTTTAGCACAACAATAGAAAGGGATAGACTTTGCAACCGAAAGAGAGATTATTCCGACGCATGAATAGATAACCAACAGGTACACCATCACATGTTCAATTACATCAGAATATCCAACACACCATAAATGGTTCGAATACAGAAGGATAACTAAACATAGCTAGGAATGGATACATCGATACTACCATGCTCATCACGCAGGACGGCGGCTAGGAGTACGGCGAGAGGTACGGTGAGGAGCACTCCCACGAAAGTATGTAGAACGACGATCCACGTAGATCGGACGTGCTCTGAGAGCAACTCTAGGTGTGGTGAAATACATAGCATCGACTCCCTGTGCTCCAAAGCGTGGAATCCCAGTGTAACCAGCACCAAGGTTAAGGAGTGGACCTCTGATCGGCTCGTAACCTCCAGCATCTGGCAGACGACGCCCAAATGGCTGATCGAAACGTGCAAAGCGCTCGTCTCCAACAAAGTCTGTGGTGTAAGTCGCCAGACGAGTCAAGGCAAGGTAGAGCTGCTCCCTGACTAAAGCCAACTCCTGAGATAGTGTGCTGGCAACTGCGTCACTGTGCCTCACAAACTGAGCGGTGGTGTGCAGCCTGGAGCTATCATGCTCGTAAACATCCAAGTTGTCGTAGAGAGTGAAGTGAGCTCCCTCCGAAGTGATGTAACCACGGGGGATGTGGCGATAGATAGAATCGTCAAATCCCCAGTAGTCAGCACGAAGGACGGTGAGACTCACATAAGCTGCCTGCTGCACAGCCATATCCACTGTGGAACCCACTGCCTCGTAGCGGTGGACTACGCTCATGCCATCGTCTGACAGAATGTAGACGATAGCCTGGTAGTAGGTCTGCTCAAGCTCTCGCTGCTGCTCGTAGACCTGGTACTCTGGTGCCCAACTGAACCCCAGATAAGTGACCATGTCTCTCAGCATCTCTGGATAACCGGCAGTGCTCTCGCAATGAGTCATACGAACCACCTGCGGGTAGAACCTGAGATCCATCTGCAGATGATTTGGGAAGCTTTGATTAGACGCCGGTAGAAGAACTGAAGTGGAAAGCAACAACAAGGTTTCAACGGACGAAAAGGATCTTGAGAAGAACAGGATATCGAAGCAACATTCGGGAAACACGAGACCAAAACTCCTGAGGTACTACGGAAAACCCATCCGGCTTCTAGAGGATCAATATCTACTGCTTAAGGAATAGAGGATCTGCTTCCGGGGCTTACACGCCTCTGTTCTCAATCGTGAGTAGGCAACATGATAAATCATTTCACAACCACCTCCATTCCTATGGTCTAGTAGATATAACCATCCTAGAGAAACCAGGATACGTGAAATCCTAACTTGAAAGTTTAGATGAGAAGGGAAAACAACGTTGCACTTCCTTACCAGAAAAAGGGAGGGTGGGTGGGGAAAGAAGAAAAGAACAGAATTCCTACTCTCACGTTTCATTTTTCCTATATAGCTACAAAATAGTTTCTAGACTCAACTGCGACCAGTAAAAGGGATCCTACAGGCAGACAGGCTCTGATACCATTTGTCGCACCCGGACTTCTATTGTATACTCACCGGGCCGCTAAATAGTAGATGATTGGATTACGGGGCCTACCTGCACCCGCACCTCTTACGAGTAGGCCAACACATATAGTGTGAAGACCAATCTCTACTATCCATCGTCGATGTAAACCCTCCCATAGAAATCAGGATACTACCATTGACGTACTTCATACCATACACACATGGTACGTCAACGGCGTTTAACAAAATGATAGCACAACAGATCTCTAAGACACAAAGAAATAGAAATAAGTGGCAAATATCTCTCACTAGAGCAGAGATAGCAAATACAATCATGCAGAGGACACATGTCCCAACAATCCATCATTACATCACAGCGGAAGCATCCAAAGTGTCTGAGTACAGACAAATCCAAATAGGCCTAAGAGGCAGGGAATGAAAGGAAAACGGAGGCCATCCACGAAGTCTCGGATCCTGCCCGGGTCCTCTATCTACTCGTCAACAACCTCGTCATAGTCCACGTAGTAGCCACCATGGGGATCCTCGGAACCGTAGTCTGCAGAACACGCAGCCCCAAAGGGGTCAGTACAGACGAGTACTGGCAAGCAAGACGCACAGGATACCAAAGTGTACCCGTCAACACCAAGCACAGATACTTTGGGTTCAACGGAAGAATAGGTGATACAAAAGATGCTGCAGCGGGCTGCATTAACCAACTACAGAGACACGCTACAACTTCCAGCTAACAGAAAGAAGATAAGATCGCGTATCGTAACCAACTGCAACTAACTTCAAACAAACCCATCCAATGTTGCCCCCTACTAAGGAAGCAACCCAAGGAAAACTCACACTGTTGGTTAGGGTGACATCATAATTATGGTGGAAGTAATCTATATTACTAGTCAAGTTATTATAGTTAGGTGTAAGTTGTCTGAGTACTTGTTAGCCAGTACTTTCACCAAGTCACCCATAACCGCGGACAACACGGCTTCTCGAGAAGATTTAACCCTGCAGGGATGCACCAATGTAGCCGTACACGTAAGAATAACCCGCCAGATGGAAATGCACTTCCACTAAGCGAGGCACTCAACACAACCCAGCTCTTCTTCGCATCAAGCCCAAAGAACACCGTGCAATTGAGCGCACGACTAATCGAGCCCCACGAAGAAAAGGGGACCCTAATAGCACTCTAAGAACGTGTATCCCTAAATGCCGACTACAAAAGTTCCACATTGGCCACGGGTTCGCACCTGCATATGCATGCGCCAAATGGAAAACCCGAACTAAATGAGGCGATTTGGACGAGATGCGAATCGAATCAAATTGAGGGGGGCGCCCATACACGCTTCCCACATGCGGTTAGTGCGCTCATCATGGATCAGTAGACAAGACCCTTTTCCTAATTAGGGTCGACACTAGCAGGCCTCAAAACCACGCCGGGCCTCCTGCCGATGCCTTATCATCAAATTATTATTACCCATAACATTAACAGGTTGTTGTTTAAATATCGAGCCCATAGAACATAATAAATATGGTAAAAGAATTAACGGACATCAGACTCGAGCGCAAGCAACCCTAAGCATGCTAGTAAGACACAGGCAACAAGCAACGGGGTTATAGGTGTGGAGGTGAGGCAATATCAGGGTTATAGGATAACATGTGATAGGATCGGGACACAAGCAATGATTCATAAGGCTACCAGAAATAGACAACGGAAAGTATCGGTATCCAGTGTGGAACAGGACACAATGGTTCATGTGAGTGAATACTTGCCTGCAAACTCAGTAGCCTGGTACTGAGCTAACTCCTCAGAAGTAGTGTCGTAAACCTCGTCTGTCTCAAGGTCGTCGTCTATTCGAGAAGAAGCAAACGAACAATCGAAGAGAGACGAACAATCAATAACATGGCATAATGCACAAACATGGGATGATGCATGACAATTTAATTGATGCATCAAAGGTAAACTAGTTGACATGATAACATAATTGAATGGGCCCATATGCAATTTGGATTGCATATGGAAGGCCCATGAATTAAGGTTGAATTAAATGATCTACAACTAACCATCATGTGAAAGTTGATTAGCATGATGCATGGATGATGAAAACAAAAAGGAAACAACAATAGCTTCAATTTGATATGTTGTTTACGAAGTTTGGAGTTCTATTTATTAAGTTATGGAATTTTGGTCTCTTAAATGAGTTACACAAGCATTTGTTGTTTTCACCAATTTTAATTGCTCAAAATAGTTAACAAAATTCATATTTGGAAAGAACACAAAATTTTAGGTGGAATACATGTTTCATTTGTTGAGAAAGGGATTAAAATGAATCTATACCTAATAATAAAGAGAGGAAGGTTTCTTCCGGTCCATACAGAGATATTACTGTTTTACCCTTCCACCAAATCGCTTTGTACCCTTTGTTTTATGTTGGCGTCACTAATTTCGTGCCTCATGAGTCTGTTGATGGGAGTTGTATCCGGACAAAGCCAGCCTAGAGTTACGGCTTGTTCTCGGTCAATGAGAGTCCTATCCGGACAAGACTAGCCTAATCGTCGCTCTGCAGTCTACGTTGTGGTGCCAGTTGCCGGCTGAGGACAGTGGTCAGGTGGCGAGGTAGTCCGAATGACAGCTGATGGCCTAGGCCCTAAGAACTCATGCAGGTTTGATGAGAGGAATCTACATTGATCACGTTTGGCTGTTGCACATGCTCAAGCGCACCAGTTTGGGTCTTCTTCACGTAGGGCCATAATCTGCAGGCCAGCCGGCGATCCACACGACCTGCCAAAACCTTCTAGCCATTTTTCAGATTCGACAATTTTTCAGTTTGCCGATCGATCGTGTTAGTTGCTAGCTTAGCTTCATACATGTAGTATTTATTTTATCGAATAAAAGATGCTTATGTATCTTCCAATCACGTGAGGTGCTAGGTTACCGTCATGTATTTTCTTTTACCTGCATGTATTTCTTTTAGCGTGTATCTTTCTACCGTTTTTTTTTTCAATCACGTGAGGTGCTGGCTTTGCATGGATTTTTTTTGGAAGCTCCATGTCTCTTTATTTCCTCTAATTGTTCTCTAAATGTGATAAGTTTTTTTAAATTAGAATACCGAAATTTTCATATCATCTGTTGGCGATTTGTCATCTATTGATATAGAAACTGATCCAATATAATTGGAGAACTTTGTTCCTATATTTTTTACCCAACATGACAAGATAATCATTTCAAACAAAAGGTCATCGATGAGGAGCAAAGAGTAGCTACGCGAGGTATGATCTCGTGTAATGGTAGGAAGCTAGGAGCCCTCACGCACGTTTTCAGCTATGTGCGGCCGGCCATTTATACTGCAATCGCGTCGGAGAACAAGGTATATGTTTTCTCCCCCTTTACAATGCACAGACAACCATATCATCCATTGGTGATTTGTCATCTATGATATAGAAACTGATCCAATCTAATTGGAGAACTTTGTTCTTATATTTTTTACCCAACATGAGGAGATAACCATGTAAAAAAACATCATCGGTGAGGAGCGAAGAGTAGCTACGCGGCGTATGATCCCGTGTAATGGTACGAAGCTAGGAGCTCCCATGCACGTTTTCAGCTGTGTGCGTCTGGCCATTTATAAGGTATATATATTTTCTCCCCTGTTGCAATGCACGGGCAACCATATCATCCATTGGCGATTTGTCATCTATGGATATATATAGAAACTGATCCAATGTAATTGGAGAACTTTGTTCTTATATTTTTTTTACCCAACATGAGAAGATAACCATGTCAAACAAAAGATCATCGGTGAGTAGCGAAGAGTAGCTACGCGGAGTATGATCTCGTGTAATGGTAGGAAGCTAGGAGCCCTCACACACGTTTTCAGCTATGCGCGGCCGGCCATTTATACTCCAATCGCGTCGGAGAACAAGGTATATATTTTCTCCCCCTTTACAACGCACGGACAACCATATCATCTATTGGTGATTTGTCATCTATGGATATAGAAACTGATCCAATGTAATTGGAGAACTTTGTTCTTATATATTTTTACCCAACATGAGGAGATAACCATGTCAAATAAAAGATCATCAGCAAGGAGCGAAGAGTAGCTACGCGGAGTATGATCCCGTGTAATGGTAGGAAGCTAGGAGCCCTCACACACGTTTTCAGCTATGTGCGTCTGGCCATTTATACTGCAATCGCGTCTAGAGAATAAGGTATATATATTTTCTGCCCCGTTGCAACGCACGGGCAACCATATCATCCATTGGCGATTTGTCATCTATGGAAATAGAAACTGATCTGATGTAGAACTTTGTTCTTATATTTTATACCCAACATGAGAAGATAACCATGTCAAACAAAAGATCATCGGTGAAGAGCGAAGAGTAGCTACGCGGAGGATGGTCTCATGTAATGGTAGGAGGCTAGGAGCCCTCACACACATTTTCAGCTATGCGCGGCCGACCATTTATACTGCAATCGCGTCTAGAGAACAAGTTATATATTTTCTCCCACCGTTGCAACGCACGGGCAAATTTGCTAGTTACTTATGAATTAAACAAGTTTAAACAAGATTTAAATGGATTTAATTCAAGTATTAATATTATTTGAATTTTATTTGTTCAAAACATTAAATAAAATTCATACTTGGTAATTTTATACTTTTCTGGTTTGAAAACATATTTTATATGTTCAAAAGAATTTAATTTGACCAAGTTATTAATTTAGCAATTTTAAATGATTTAAACAAGGTTTAAATTATTTAACCAAATTTAATTATTCAATACAGGAAACAAAGTTTATATTTAGAAAGGTGGTTCAATTTAGCATGGAAAACATATTTTATATGTGCCATTTAAATTAAATTTGAATTAGTTATGAATTTAACCAAATTTGAAATAGTTGTTTGGATTTGAAGTTTTGAAAATATTTGAAATGTTCAAAACAGAAAACAAATGATTTAAACAGGTAGAGAATTAAATTTGGTACAGGATACATATTTTATTTATATTATTTGGAGTTGAAATGCCCAAGTTATTTCAATTTGGAATTTAGGGACTAATCTGTAAATAACAGGGGCTGGAATTAAAAAGAAAAAGGGCCAGAACTAATTACACCTCGCAGTGGCCCAGCCTAGGCCACTGACGAGGGGGCCATGGGCCACGGTGGCGCTGCGTGGCAGTGTGGGTCACTGACAAGGGGCCCTACCTGTCAGCTAGCGTGGCGAAAAAGTGTGGGATTTAATCCCGTGAGGCAGGGATCGAACCCTGGACCTCGTGTGCGCGCGCGCAGTGCTGTGCCACTGCGGTACTGTTTCGTTTCTTGTCAGTATAGGGGGCTAAGGGGGTATGAGGTTCAGTCGCGCTGTTTAACTGAACCTGAACAAAATTCAGTTATCTGAACTTCACAGCGACGAGGAGACGGTGGTCGCCGGCGGCCTGCGTTGCTGCGGTGGCTGTGCGTGCACGGGTGCCAGGTGCAGGGTGGTGTGGGCGTGCTGGTGTGCCATGCGTGCAGAGAGGGAAAAGAGAGGACAGTGAGCGCTCACCGGGAGGGATTCGAGGGGAGGAGGTGACGGTGCTGTGGTGGCCGGCGACGCCGAGGTGGACGGCGGCGGCGCTGCAGCTGTTCCCTGGTACCGTGGCGTGGTCGAGGAGGAAGAGGAAGCAGAGGGGAGACGATCCCCGCGCTTAGCCCGCGCTGAGGACCATCCTGGCGACGGCGATCGCCGGGGTTTGCTTGCGGTGGTGCGGTGGAGGTGCGGTACAGATAGGAGCAGAGGGAGTACATCGGTAGAGAGGAGAGGAAAAACGACGGCGCGAGGGAGGAGGTCTAGGGCTAGGCGGAGGAGCTCGAGGCAGCTAGGTTTTAAGGAGGGGAGGAGGTGCTCGTGGCCGTCCCCTGCCTCTGTATCTCGACGTGGACACCCCCGATGGGGTGCCGTACAGAGGTAGGGGATGAACAGGTAAGGGGTAGCAGGCCGTGGGGATGGTGGGCTGGGCCTGCTGCCCACTGGCCTGTCTCTCCCCTCTCTGCGTTTTTTTTTACTGATTCTGTTTCTTTTTTTGCAGAAAAAGAAAAGGAAGAAAATGAGAGAAAAAGAAGGGCTCTTAGGGTTTTAAAAATTTGGGAAAATTTTGATAGGTTGATTATTTCAAAAGCTCAGCTGTGCAAGTGTTTGTTTTCAAAAATTTGAAATTTGGTTGCTGTTTGTAAATTCAAATGAATTTAAGTGAAACATTGGTATAATTAAATTATTGAAACTTAAGCAATTAAATAGTTTGAACTTCATGTTTATTGGAAGCAAATGATTGGTTTGTTTTGTAATTTTTCATTTGAAACATTGTAACAGAAACAAGTATGAAACAAATTGATTTGAATTTTTGGTTTGAGAATTTAAGATAAACACATGTGTGGAAAATGATGACATGATGCATAACATAAAATAACAAAAGCAAACATTCTAGGGGTTGTTTTCATACTTGGGATGTTACACTCAACCCATGCTCCATTAGCTCGGAGGCACGGGACTCGTAATCGTGGTTTCAAGCCACGAAGTAGCTCTTGGTTAGCCCTCTCCACCTGCCCATTGGCTTGTGGATGGGCCACAGAGGCTACATCATGTCGAATGCCATTTTTTCCACAAAACTTCTCCATCTCACCTAAGGACATATTGGTCCATTGTCCGTGATTATGCTGTGGGGGTATCCAAATCGATATATGATCTTCTTCAGAAATTTCACAGTTGTGGCCGCTTCACAGTTTGTAACAGGCATGACCTCAACCCACTTTGTAATAATGGGCGAATGAAATTTAGAGGGTAACTTGGAGGGAATATAATTCAAAGATTCAAGGACGACCTGCTGATTTGCTGGAGCTCTACCGAGGGGTGACAAATGATGATGACGGAACAGCCCAGCGCGGCAAGATTAGGAACACTCAACTCCCCGCCATTAGATATTTTGCTTATTATCTTGCCACTAGTGTTCTTGGTAGGTAAAACACTAGTAATATTTCAAATTACCATTTATCTTTTCTGGCTGCTGCACTCAATAATAACAATAAGTACAACCTTGGTGCTCTCATTCCTTGCCATTTAGATGCTAGAGGACCCATTTATGGGAGTATTATTGCTACGTGTATATTATCTTCTCAAGGCCTTCCTGTTGCTCCCAATGATGAGTTGTTAGCTCCACAAAGACTTGATCTTGCTGCCATGAAAGCTTGTCATTTTGTTACTGCTAACTCTAGTGCTGGAAATATAGTATATAGAGTTTCATTTACTGATGGAGATGAAAGGGAAGCTACTTTGCCGCAACCTGGTTTGTTCAGTATTCGCTGGATGACGTGGTCGTGCTCAAAGAAGGAGTTGTATGAGCAGATGCGTTTGCTTGGTTTCTATGTGCAGCACGACCCCGAGTATCAAGCAGGGCATGACGCGCCTCCGGGGACTACACCGTGCATTACACTGGGGCGTCCTCGAATTCATATCGGGGGGATGGCCCTTCCTCGACGTATTAATGGGGCACCACTTCTTGACCCTCTTGGGATTGATCTCCACTTAGGCCAAAAGAATAAGATTGGGAGGAGGTATGCCGATATCACACTCGTTTACATATCATGTTTCTGTCGGTTCTTTGTATATCCATGTTTTCTTTTTTTTCCTCTCTTTGGTTTTATTCGTTTATTTCCTGCTTTTCAAAACGCAAGAAGACAAAAAAATATTTTGGTTGTTTCTCTTTATTTGTTTATTTAGTTTATTTTATTAGTTTCCTTTTCTTTCTAGTTTCAGTTTCTTATTCAAAAATCTAAAAATATTTTGCTTTATTTGCTTGTTTCCTTTTGTTCTTGTTTTAAAGTTGAAAACCCAAAAATATTTGTTGTTCTTCTTTGGTTTTGTAAAGGTTGTTGCAGAGTTCAACAGTCTTCCGTGACTCCATTGGAGCTTGCTATCATTTCATATTATTCATGCCACACAAGTGAAGAGCAATAATGATGATTTACGACAATTCAAGTTGTGCTGAGAGGCTGGTATAAACTCTATTTGTTTTCATTTTTGTACATATACCCATCCATGTGGACATGCTTAGTTTGTTCGTGTAAGGTGTATGTTATTTAAAAAAAATACTTAGTAGTCCATGGTCTCTTATGATTAGTCCAAACTTACTAATAGTAGAAAGCATATCGTATAAATGTTTGTTTGCATTGTTTTATTCATAGAAAGAGTATGAAATTGTGGTATCTTCCTCTAAATGTTTTATTTGAATTGACTTGGCACATGCTCACGCATGCTAAGACTGAAAACAAAAAGTCAATTAAGCCTCGATGATTTATTTTGCTCAGAGTATTTGTATCACTTTTATACCACCGTTAATTTTATTTTGTCGTAAGCATGATTATGACGGTCACTGTTCTCTCTATTGTCGCTCTCTGTCTTTTGCTAGCCTTCACTTGTACTTAATATGAGCTCTATTCGTGCATCCAATTTCCAAAAACCAAAGTTTGTCAAATGTGTCCACCATATCTACATATATGTGTTATTTAACCGCCACTCCAAACCAAATTGCTTGTGTGCTACCTTTAAAACCTTCAAAATTGTACTTGTTTTGTGCCCGTGTTTTAGCTCATGAGGACGCAAGTAGATGCTCTTTATCTCACTTATTGATTAGATTTTACACACTTGTACTAGTGGCACATCCACTTATCCAATTGCTGTAAGAGATGACAACGGGGTGCCCAGCCCCAAAATATGGTTATTACAATTCTCTTCACTCTTTTTGCCTCTGATTTATCAGTTAAAATATAATTATGTAAACAAAAGATAAGATATATGATCTACTGACCCTAGTAGAAAGAACGTCCTTCAATGGGAGCCGATCTTATAAAATCTAGTTAACTTTTGACAGATTGTATTGTTTGTTTGCTATTCATTGACATATACATACACCTCTCTCAAAATTGTTTTCAATACCTCTGTTTCAGTCAAATAAAAAGATCTAGCACATGAGTTAATGTTTGTTTCCCTCTACGAAAGGCATTCCTTTTACTTTTATGTTGAGTCCTCATCTTCTAACTTTATGCACCTTGTCGAGAGCATAGCTGTCATTGTTAGTGAAATGTGTTTGTCCCACGATACGGTTGATTGTGGTATAACTTTGATATTTTTATCTTTGATGTCTTTACTTCTAGTCTTCACTTGAACCTCAGAGGTGTCCTGGCATTTATGTTTTGCTCCACAACTAAGGGAAAGTGAGATACCACTTTATCATATCTTATAGTGAACATTGAATCCTGCAAATTGATATATTTCATGTTGCTTAATATCACTGTGTTGGTATCTCCTCATGGTTTGCATAGCTATTAGGCGACTTTAGGTATCTCCTCATGGTTTGCATAACTATTAGGTGACTTTATTTTCATACTTCTTGTTATGAATTTCCCAAGCATTTGATCATATAATGAGAATATTTACATCATATGAAGCAAATGTGTTCGTAAAAGTTGTTTTATCGCACAAGGTTGTTAACTGAATCGCTTGAGGACAAGCAATAAGCTAAGCTTGAGGGGAGTTCATACGTCCAAAATGTATCTACTTTTCCGAACACTTTTGCTGTTATTTTACTCTAAAGTTGTGAGTTCTGAATACAACTAACACGGACTAACGCTGTTTTCAGCAGAATTGCTCTTGTGTCTCGTTTTTGTGCAGAAACTCAACTTTCAGGAAAATGTCCGGAAAAATCCCAATGTCCCTGTTTTACCCGAAGACCCTTGGAGACAGAAGATGAGACAGAGAGGGGCCAGGAGGGGGCCACACCACCTGGCGGCGCCCCTCCTTCCGACTACTTTAAGCCCCTTAACCTAAAAACGTCGGGGTGTTTGTCATATTCCAAAGAAAAACACTAGAGCACCGCCGCCACATCGAAACCCAATTTGGGGACCAGAAGTTCCTGTTCTGGCACCCTGCCGGGACATGGGTTCAAAGGAGATCATTGCCCGCCACTTCTCCATCAACCATCCATAATTCCCCCATCCATGCGTGAGTAATCCATGCTGTAGGCAGAGAGGGACGGTAGGAATTGGATGAGATGCTCATGTAATAATTGCCAGATTCTTAGGGCATGGTGCCTAGTATCCGTTGTTAGTGCTATATATCGTTGTTGCAACTTGTTATGCCTAATGCTTTTCACTAGGGCCCGAGTTCCATGATCTCAGATGAACATGTTATTGTTTCACGAAGATAATTGTGCTTTTGTAAGTTGTTTACATATGTCGTTGTCCGGAACCAGAGGCCCCAAAGCGACAACAATTGGGATAACCGGAGGGGATGGTTGTGATGTGACGATCACGTGTGTTCATGGAGTGTTAATGCTTTGCTTCGGTGCTTTATTAAAAGGATCACCTTAGAAGATGTTGTGATAGTTTCTCATTGCGAGCGCGTACGACTAAATACGGAACACATAGCTATGGTTACCTAGTACTTAGATGCTTTATTATTATCTATCTGCAATTGCCCATGTTTTTATTATTATATGAACTATATTATCCATGCACACCCGTTCATCCATCCCTATGCCTGTAGTATTTTAATCCTTTTGTTTCCCACAATTGTTGCGTTGTTTTTATTTTATGCATGCAGTTCTTTTACTACTGCTACTGCTATAAAACTGTTGCTACTGATAAACTGTTGAGAGCAAGTCTACTTCTAGGTGCAGATGAATTGACAGCTCGTTTGTTAAGACTTATAAATATTCTTTGGCTCCCATTATGTCAAATCAATAAATTTGGGTTTTACTTCCCTCGAAGATTGTTGCAATCCCTATACTCGTGGGTCATCAGTAATGTGTACCTCATATGTAGTGATTAATAAATATTAGTGAAGATGACATGGGCAATTGATTGGCTAGGAAAATGGATAATGTGATAGCTTGCATGTTGAGCTAGAAAAATCATTAATGCATGTTAGCGGGGTTTTACTTTATAAGAAGTATATATTGGATTGAAGCGACCTATCTCCTCTAGATTATTTGATCAGATACCTCTAAGACACTATTCAAAGAAGCAAAGTACCACCTTTCATTGGGGTTCATGAGTTCATCAAGAACCGCATTGATTTTTGTCCATGTTTTTAAAATAAACTAACACATGTGTAGGTATTGGAGCAATTGAAATCATGTGACATCATGGAATATATGTGTTAACAAGATACGTTAAGTAATCCACCCTTTACAATTTACTTAGCGCATCTTCAAAATGTTGAAATTGTATATTGTCGGGCACATCTTAATGTGATGAGTATAAATAATTACATTGTGTTGATCCAAATTGCATTTTCTATGGCATATCACCATGTATTGTAGTGAAAATTGTATTTACGATTTCCATTTTTTGTTGTAGGCCATGAAGGCTATACATAAATTTTAACCATTTTTTCATCAAGTTCATAAAGCTTTGTTATGAAAAAAATGACAGAGTTATCAGATTTCTAGTTTGTATTGTAATCTAAAAGGTGTGTCTTAACTTAGCACAAGTTCTTTTTAGCAGCACATTTCATGTATTATAGTCTTATTATGTGTGTCAAGTAAAGTTGAAGAGTTTGCGTTCCATGTGGTTTGCAATGTTGGACGAGACCATGTAGGGATATAGCCCTTTGATGACCATCAAGAGTGTTGTGAAGGCTTTGGACTCATTTGTCGTAGTGGTTTCAGTGACACTGGTAGAGGACGTATGATAGAGTATTCATGGAGGGACGAAGTCCATAGCATGACCAAGGTGCGAATGCGGTAGCATCAAGGCACAAACTTTGAATTACGAATGCTTCATAATGCAAAATCATACACGTGTACTACTTTGTAATGTATTTGTGTCTCTGGATTAAATCAACTGTAAAATCTACCACCTCAAAATCTCATTGCTCATATTCATTTTTCCCATTTGATTTTAACAAATAATCATCTAAAACCTCAAAACAAAACAAAAATGACTTTGGTTTTAAGATTAGGTTTGCACTTTGAATATTGAATGGTTGTTTCGTAAAAAAACTTGAACTCTCCTTAGCTACGACAAACTTCCTTGACAACTATGTCTTCTTGTGCACAGTGGACCATAGTTGTCTCTATCATTTATATCACATCCATGCCGACTCTCGGTTATTCTTTGAAGTCCCTCTATGTTTATAGAGAGATGCTAATCTACAGGCTACACCTACGGGAATTTTACCTATACAGATTGACGTGGCAACATTCTATTGGAGAGGGTGGAGGGCCCAGGCTCAAATTCAGAGGGGAGAATAATTACAGGACGGACACGTACTCTCGTAATATTGTTTCCGTAAGATGTTGTCCCTAATTCTAGTTTTTCCGATGTTTCTAGGCGCAAGCAAACAATGGACAAGGACACAAGGAAATTGCCAGCCTGATTGTTTTAGATGAGGAAGCTGCTGACCATACATTAGCAAAGTTGGTTAATATGTTATCACTTAAGCCCAATTGACCATAAAATTCTCCTAACTAAAGCCTAACCATTAACAAGTTCTTCCTACGCGATTCACATGAAAAAATAAGTTGGAAGCTCTCATCTATGGCGGCATGGAGACACGCACGACCTCGGGCGACAATAGGGTACTACGTGCTCTTGATGTTTGTTAGGTAGTTAGGAGCCCAATCATGATTGCAATTCATCAACTGATCCATGTAGCTACAACTTCAAATGCCTTAGCGATGGAGAAACTGATTGAGGCCGGAATCGACATCCCGGTGGTGCGGACATAAAAACCAGGAGGAAAACATTACTAACATCAAGAACAATGTGGGTTGCTAGAATTGGATGAGTTCTTGATGCATCCCAAGCCCACACATTACAAGATGTGAAAAAAATGTTATGATATCAAAATTGCGTCACTAATAACACTGGCCACCAAGTTTTTTGTTTCTATGGCGGTGTATGTATTCATTATGCTCATATACAAGTGTACATATCCTGTGGATATATATAGATGCCTCCTACCTCATGGGAACCATTCTTATGCACATCTATAGCTATAAATCTACAACAAACATCGTAAGTGGTCATCATGGCTACTCAAATCACTTGTCTCGTGCTTTGGATAGACACCAGTAATCACCATCAACACCACTAATATAAAACAAGAGAGAGGGTGTGATCCAATAAATGTAGGCCATATATTGGTGTTTTTAAACGGACGGATCGGACTGAATAATCTTCCATCTCATGATAATTACTCATGTGCCATGCGTCCAAAACCGCCCTCGCGGTTTACCCGTGCTGCCGCCTGCCGACGGGCATGTGCTGCAAACGCCGCCCTGAAGACGGAACCATCGAAAAAGGCGAAAGCCGGAGCTGCAATATCTTGCACGACGTCCTCTCTCTCTATCTCTCTATCTCTCTCTCTTTTCGCACAGGACGCTGTCTTGGTCCAGCCCCAGCCAGCGGCAACGTCGCTGTTATAGACCACCCAAGTCGTGACCGGGATCATTGAATGGGATCTTGAATGCCGTTAGCGCGTTTGGATTCTTCTTGCCACCACAATTATGGTCGCCGTAGCAATCCAGAGCAGAGATCCTCCCATCGTTAAGAAAAGATTCACCAAGTACGGTGTAGCTCCAGCAATCACACTGGTGCATCGATTCTTCTACAACAGGTATAGATTAAATTTATTATACATGCCAAATGCTTGAGATTTTACCGAAGTGGTTTAATTGTTGTTTTACTAGGAATCAAACTGACCGGCGATAAGATGATTTTTTGGGAATGCACCTTCTCCCCTTCCCAAGTTGTATATGTCAGATCCCTGTCTTGATCTATGTTAGTAGGTATTCACACCTTTTTCATTTCACGAGGCTTGGTCTGAATGTTGTGGCTTGGTTCTTCAGATGAGCATTAAATCCGGTGATTTTTTCATTGTTTCGTCGATTGCTTAGCACGGTTAGAGTAGATTCTTTGTCCCAGGATCAGATTGTGTTGTCCTGAAGGAAAAATAACTTTGGATCATAGTGTCGATGGAGTAGCAGGATTTTTGGGTCCACTTGATTAAAGTTTTTCTTATTTATTCCAACTCCACTGTTCTAATTAATTACATTTATCTTCATAAGTGGTACTATATAGCTACAATATATAGCACTAAATTCTCAACAAAATCAAAAGCATATAGAGATAAACAATGCAGAAATGCTTCTTTCGTATGATCGTGAGTATTATTACTAATTCCTAATGCGATGTCTTAATCTAGGAGGCTCTCTATTCCCATAAAAAATGGGCGAATGAAATTTAGAGGGTAACTTGGAGGAGAAATAATTCATAGATTTCTTAAAACCTTAATAAAATGGAATATGCATGATAAGTAGGCTTATTTTAATATTGAAGTATTCAGTTTGTTGATGGTCCTACTTTTTGTCCCCATAACAGTACATATAACTAGGCTCCTATAGTGCTTGTTGTTATTTTTACAGTATATTTCACGTAAGGAAATATAATCTTTGTAGAATAATTAATAGGGTATTTTTTTATTGTAAACGAGGAATGACCTCCTATGTAAGATGCACTTTATTTGAATCATGTAGTCAAACAGAGGTTTATTATTTATGTTTCAACTCCTTCTAACCAGCACTCCAACACGGTAAGTGGCCTTCTCCCCCATTTTAAAATAGTACATATTATGGATTTTTTCCATAATTTGTGATGCTAAATGATAAGCAAACATCCTGGACTAGAAGCACGCGAGAAATGGAGATGGCTAATCTTGTTCGGTGTCCCAATGGGGCTCCATGGTAAGATGCATGGTGACAGTCTGATTGCATGACAAAGCGAGGGACTGTGGATTAGTAATACGTAGGTGTTAGAATTGGAAGAGGAGGTGTGTTAGCATTGTGCAAATTAGGGTAAGAGGAAAGCTGGAGGAGGATCATAGACATATAAGAGGTTGTGGTGGTGAGGGACCTCGAAGGAGTGATTAGGGCGGTGACAAACTCCCATCAAATATTCACGTGGCTGAGAGCTCGGTGATGGCATATTTTAGAGTTATACGATTTTGACTAGACGACTTTATTTGTCCAAACAATATGATCATGATTTTCTAAATGCTTATAAATATTCACTTGGTGTATGAACGACTAAACATCATATCATTTGCAAATAATAAAAAGTATTCGTTCATGTTGATAAGTATTCTTGTCTGTATTGGTGTATAATTTTAACATGATATTTTCCAAATTAGGATGAATTGTTCCTTTTTGTGATCATGAATACAATTATCAATATGACTTAGTAGATCTTATGCTATGAGTAAAATTTATTTAATATATATTAGTTGTATAAGTTCATCATAGACACCTGCATGATTGCAAATCCTTGGATTGATTCAACTTTTGTTTATGCTTTTAGCTTGGATAAACGAATAAATGTTCCTATCTTACACAACATTGCAAGTGCACAATTACTAGTACAGATAATGTAGTAGTGCACTAGTACAACCAGGAGAAAACATTTATTAGTCACTCTATTTCATTTTTAAGCATAATTTTTCTTAAAATTGATTGAACTTTTAAGTCTTTTATTGCTTGTCTTTCAACTCTATGCAATAGAAATCAATATATAATTTATCGATCTAACAACAAAAATAGCTAGTGGTAATATATGGACCGAATTGTAATATTAATACACACACTATTATAAAAGATAGAAGAGATTTATAACTTGCGACTTATACTAAACCGGCGGGTTGTATGAGGGGTATATGGACATAAAATCCTAAACAAGATAGAATTCAGATCCAAATCGGTAACAAATATTACCGTACTGCGGGGCCCTCCTCCGGGCAGGCCACGTTGTTCGAGGCAGCATGATGGGCCAACTTCAGACTCCATGACGCTACACTCTACTCATAAGAAGTTCGCCCTTTTATCAGCACTAGTAGAAGTGCACGTGCAACCCACGTATCATATTTTATAATCAAAACATTTATTTAAATTAAATTTATTTTGGTTTTATATTTTTTTTATCCTCCAATTATTGTTTTATATTTTTTTATAGCATGAGGAGGCATCGAATATCGGGCGAGAGTAGGTTGATCACGAAAGGCCAAGTGACCCATAGCTTGGCGCCAACGGATGTGGACTGTGAGACCACATATCCATTGGCGAGGGCGAGAAGATACGCGTGGTGGAAGTTCACGACATTTCTCTAGCGATTAAACAAAAACAATATATTCAATGATGATGAAATGAATGTAAAATACCGACATCGATGTCGGCATCTAACGACATAAGCTTGAATAAGTTTTGTCTGGTGTTAAAGAACAGTATTTATTTCCCGTTTAATTTAAAAACAAAGAAATTAGAGAGATATATAGAAATTTGCCTGGCTTTATTTTAGCAAAGGAATTATGCTATGGAGGAGTCGCATGTATCCATCCGATGGCAAGCAGGCACACATGCAGCAACAAAGGATCCGACCAAGCTTATACAAAAAAAAAAAAATCAACCCATGACAACCAAGCACCGGACCAAGTAGAGCTATGGAAAAAAAATGAATGGACCGACCTACGGTTTCTCCTCTCTGTCTCTTTCCTACCTTCCATTCCATCCCCTTTCCACTCCTCTTGGTCAATCCCCTGCCCCCATGTCCACTACCCAGCTCCCTCCTCTTTACCTTCCTTCTCCATGCATCCATGGCCGGCCATCCTAGCTGGGTCCTGTCTGCCTCCACGCTCGCGAGCACCTCGCGCGGCTCCCTCTCCCGCCGCCTCCATGCGTTCCTCTGCCGCCGCGCCAGCGAGTTCCCGCCGCCAAATTCTTGCTCCGCATACCTCCGTCGCCGGTAGGCACCGATGAATCGAGGTCAAGCCACAGCTTCCCCTCCCTCTCGTATTACAGGTATTATTTTCCTTTACTTTTCTTAGTTGACCGCATTTGGTTATGTACATCAGAACTTTTCACTTAACCAGGTTATTTTGTTAGTTTGTGCTGCAATGGTGGTGGCAAATCACTGTTCTTGTTGATTTGTAGGCAATGAACATAAGGATTTGTACCAACAAAGAACAGCACTGCCAAGAAAGACAAACCTGCTGCTGAACCGATAGTTGTTCCAATTGTATTGAGGATGTCCGATTTTTATCAGAAGGTGTCTGCTCATCCACTTCAGATTATTTTTTCTAAAAAAACAAGAAATGATGGCATTAAGTAAAATGCTTGCTATTTTGTGCCTCTAATAAAAATTTGGATGTAAATTATACTATAATGGCCACTAAGCGTATGAGTCAAGTTTAATCCCTTTGAACAAGGTGAGATTGTTATTTCGAGTACATTCATGGCCTGAACTGGTTGTAATATTTACTGATAAATAGTTGCTCGCCTAACAAGTGTTGTAGATACTTTAGGACCTTGAGAAAATGAATCTGATGAAGCTATCTCCTCCATATGTACATGTGCAAGTGGGCGGATGCAAAAAAATACTAAGTGGAGTTAAAAGAAAAAGGCATATCTTATGCTTATCGTTTCTGAATGCCAAAGGAAAGTTTACTGAAATTAACGACTTTATTCCTGGTTGGGTAATGTCAAGTGTTAGAGCTTATCTTTCCATGGACTTATTTTAAGCAAATTAAGTTAGTAATTCAGACTTGCAAATTGTGTGAACCACACAGTGACACACGTAGACTAATAAAAACAGTGAGTTTAATCCCTTTGAACAAGTTGAGATTGTTATTTCGAGTACATTCATGGCCTGAACTGGTTGTAATATTTACTGATAAATAGTTGCTCGCCTAACAAGTGTTGTAGATACTTTAGGACCTTGAGAAAATGAATCTGATGAAGCTATCTCCTCCATATGTACATGTGCAAGTGGGCGGATGCAAAAAAGTACTAAGTGGAGTTAAAAGAAAAAGGCATATCTTACGGTTATCGTTTCTGAATGCCAAAGGAAAGCTTACTGAAATTAACGACTTTATTCCTGGTTGGGTAATGTCAAGTGTTAGAGCTTATCTTTCCATGGACTTATTTTAAGCAAATTAAGTTAGTAATTCAGACTTGAAAATTGTGTGAACCACACAGTGACACACGTAGACTAATAAAAACAGTGACCATGTTACTACTGACTTGGGAAATGAACAGCGCTCGGCAACCCCTGCACCTCCGCAAGAACCGCATGTGCGTCGCTGCGGAAGCTCCTCGGCAAGCACCCGTTGGCCGAACTGGGCGTCATCCGGCGCGCGTCGCGCCTTGCCGGTGGCCTCGTTCTGCAACCCCTGCACTTCCGCAAGAACAGACCGGTGCGGCTCGGCTGCTTCTAGCACGAGCAAGCGAGTCGGAGACGCGGACGGCGACGACCTCGGTGAGCTACTGATGAACGCACCCGCGAGCGAGCTGAGACGGCTGGCCAACACGGCGTGCTCTGGCTGTTCGCTTGAACGGAGTTAGCCGGCGAGTATGTATCATCTTGACTATACCTCTTGAAAAGTAGCAGAAGTTCGATGATTTTTTCCAGAATCACTCTGTGTTTCATCATCATATATGTAGGGTCAATTCAAAGATGAATTTGTGACAGTTTGAGGTGTTCCACTCTCAGAGGTACTTACTTAACAACTTAATTGCAGTTTTCACAAGCATGACTGAACTTGCAAATAAATCTGACTCTCCCCTCTGTTGCAAAGATATGCTTAGCATTATGGAGAGCAAGAAACATCCCAATCTGTTCTTTGCAGGAGAGGTAATAACACTATTGTTCTTGAACCTGCAACAGTCTGTACCAGCAATAGTGCAATTCATCTTACAGATGGTGATCTTTCTGCAGATACTTAATGTCGACGGTGTCACAGGCGGTTCAATTTTCAGGTATGGAGTAGAAATTGCTTAAAACAGTATCACTTCATCTAAGAGAGCAGCAAAGAGCGTACATTTTGATAGAAAGATATTCCTCTGTTAGTAATATAACTGAACATACATTTCATTCTCGTAAAGGTTTCAACTCCTTGTCGTGCACAGAATGCATGGACTTGTGGGTATATAGCTGGGTCAAGCATAGGCACGTTGGCATCAAACAACAATCTCGAACCAAAGGCGTTTTTGCAGCTGGAAGGATCATACTGAAATGGATGGGACCATGAAATCACCTTAGATTTGTTCATCTTAGGGCAGTGATTCAAGCATTCTGATTGTAGTTCTGTGAGAGTTGCTCATGAACGCGCCTGGCGAGCGGGCTGAGACGGCTTGTGAACGCGGCGCTCGCGGGACGGCGAGCAGTGGTCTGCTGCTCGGGGAGTCGGAGAGCTCAGCGAGCTCCCGATGAACGCGCCTGGCGAGCGAGCTGAGACGGCTGGTTTCTAACACGACCAAGCGAGTTGGAAACGCGGACGACGATGAGCTCGGCGAGCTGCTCATGAACGCGCCCGGCGAGCGGGCTGAGACGACTTGTGAACGCGGCGCTCGCGGGACGGCGAGCAGTGGACTGCTGATCGGGGAGTCGGAGACACGGACGGCGACGAGCTCGGCGAGCGAGCGGCTTGTGAACGCGTCGGGGAGTCGGAGACACGGACGGCGACGAGCTGCCGAAACGCTTGCGGGACGGCGGCAAGCCATGTTTTGCTGCTCCGGGCTCGGGACTTGTTTACGTTCCAGTTCCAGGAAGAAAACGAATCTTTTTTTTTCTGCTGCTGATGACCTGTTTAAACGAAACGTTTTTTTGACTTGTGGTGGCTTGTACGCAATATGTCGAACTCAACATTGGAGCTGCCTGGTCCGTACGATTCTTATAGTTCGACGATCGAGATCGATTGTATCCACGAAGTTTGCTCTTTTATAAGTAGTTTAGATAACTAAATTTAGATCAAACCAAAATAATACATACCATAGATATCGATGCAATGTTGTGTGTTTTTTGGCGTGATCGATAGAGGTCCTACACGAAGCTCCAACCAGACTATCACTAAGGCGTCCAAGCTGTATCCTAGTCTGATCTCCTGACTGGCGTCGTGTCATGTGTAGGAGGCGCGGTAAAGGTGTCCACGGGTATCTCCCTAGGAGATAGCATCAATCAAGGAAATGGATTGATTGATCTGTCTAGGAAAGTGCGGATGCAGGGAAAAAGGGTCAAAAGGTATATCGGCTACTAGCTTTACTTCGCTGGACCTGATCCCCCACCCCCCTCGCCGATCCGCCCCTAAATGACCAGATTTTTTTTTATAAATTTTGGAACATTTTACTGAAGACAAATGTATATATGCAGCTTAAAATGGACTGGATGGAGTATTTCTAACGGTAAAAATAGGGTACCGCTATGAAGAGCTCGACATCTTACCACATTTGGCAAATGAAATCAACTTTTTTTTTTTGAGCAAAAGGCAAATGAAATCAACTGCATCTGACGTCCAGAGCGAGATCAAGGAAGGGCATCGAGACGTGACCCAACCTGCGAATGTTGCGAGCTGTCTCTTTCTCACAGCCCGTTTGGCCCAATGTGAGGAATTGGGGTGCCGGGCCAGTAGATGTTACAGGAAGCGCAAGGTCAGAGACTCGGAGTGCATGAGACGAGCGGATGCACGTGGGGTTTTGCACGCTCGAAAATTCTACAAAGACGAGGCCTTGACGTGACATGTCTTTTTTTTCGACGAGGTCCAGTGTCGATGATCCGGAGAGTGCAGCTTGGACGTATGTCGCCAAACATACACCGTGTGGGTCACACCGCGCGATGAATTTTCGGGCGGCCTGAGGAAAAGACACGGTGCATGATCGCCATGGCCGTGTCGTGCCCTTGCCTAGCAACCGGACAAAAATTGCGGCGCATCTTGACCTGACATCTCCCATCTCGCGTGCCATCCAAGTGAGGAAATAACAGAGGTCTTTGCCCTTGTGTGCTTCTGGAATGCAGGTAACAACTGAAAATATGCTTTTGATTACATGGGGATGTCTTTGATGACATGCACAACAGGTAATTCATGTCAAAAGTTGAGTCTCGACAAACGATTACATATTGAGGAAATCATGTGCCATTTGGAATCAATTTGGCTCTTTGAGAATCGGCTATTAACTTTTCCGGTTGAAGCTTTTCGTGATTTTGACATAGCGCTAGGGATGATTTTTATCATCGCGTGTAATTTAATCTGAACCATGAATGACTTGCTCGAAGAATCAACTGATCGGATCAACGGTTTCTTATGTTAATTTTCCGGCTCCAAAGAGTACTCAAGTATTACAAGATATAAAATTAATTGAGCGTCTCTTATAATATATTTCTAGGTATCATCTTGTATATTGACTAGTAGCAATGTTGTAAGATATTTCTATCGATGACCCACCAAACATGAACGAATGATACTAGTGACTACCTCGCCTACAAGGTTGGTGGTCTTGTTGGAGAGGGTGTATTGATGTACCCTTTTGACGACTACCCTTGGTGTGGTGTTTTCTTTGAGCGTGTTCCTTTTAACCACGGTGTCTACAACTTTGGCTGGGTCCGTAAGAGAGTCTAGAGTGGAGGACACAATGTGGGTTCCTATTGCATGCCCGTTCTTGCTGGTGGTGAAAAAAAAATACAAAACCAGGAGGAAGATGTATCTTATATCCAAACCTTTTGGACCCATCATATTGAATGAATTTATGATGCGTCTCAAACCCGTAAGTTCTGTAGTAGAAATTTCGGGTGTCAAAATTGCCCACAGTTGACACTACTCTCAAGTTTTTTCCATTTCTGTACTTCAAGAGGATTTTCTTTTGGAAACTCCAACATATCTATGAAATTGTGCTCGCATATAGGTGTACATATGTCGACCGCTCGATATATATTCCTCTCTCTTGAAACTATGATAAATTACTGCATGGTTGTAAGTATGCAACAACCATATTAAGTGGACACCATGTCTATCTTTTCTCGGATCACTTACTGTGATACATCTAGCTACTATTAGGCTCATATTCAAAATACAAATTATGTAGATTTTAAAGCCACATTCGTGTGATGACTATAGATAATTGCATCATTTGTTTCCTTCCAAATTGTATATCTATAGTATTTCACCATGTATATTTGCATCAATTTGTATTTAAACTTTTCCATTATTGATGCGCCATGCTATAAATATAATGATTTAAAAAAAAATCCACCAAGTTTAAGATGCTTGATTAGATTTCAATTATCGTTTTCATGCAGTTGTCAGATTTCCACCAAGTTGGCAATGTTAGTTGAAATCATGTAGGGATATGTTGAGATGACTTCGACTAGCTTTGTCGAAGCTCTGGCTCCGCAAATCCCTCAGGTGACCCTATCGGGTTTCGACTAGGAGATGTCATAGGCGCTGGTGAAATCATCGGCTTGACAGGGGGGCGAGATTTACCCAGGTTCGGGGCCCTCGAAGAGGTAAAAACCCTTACTCCTGCCTTCTGATGATCTGTATTGGATGATTAGATCGATTACAGGGTGCTCGAATCGAGAGTAGATCTCGAGTTTCAAGGCTTTTGTGGTCGTGCGGTAATACTTGGTCCTCTCCTGGGGGCTCTCCTGGCCTTATATAGATGGCCAGGTCTCGAGTCCTACCCGGAGAGGATTCAAACCCTAGTTTAAGTCGGTTACAAAACTACCTAACTTAACCCGCAAGTTTGGTGCGGGTGGGCTTCTGGTAGGCCTTCTGGAGTCTTCCAAGGGCGCCTCTTCTTGGGCCTTGACATTGGGCCTGAGAGGGGGTGTCCTTACCCGCAGGATCCAAGATCTATGTCTTCGTCAGTAGCCCCCGAGCGTGTGCTCGATTGGGATTTATTTCCAGTCGGGTAGACGGTCAGACCTTTTTTGATCTCCTCCTGGAAGTTCAGCTCGACAGTTGTTGTCTACAAAGGGTGTGTTCCCTGTTTCGCGAATTAAAATACTCGAGTATCGAGCAGCATAGGTGCCAGTTTTTGCGGCTATATTTGCAGAAGGATGTGGCGCAGTAGCTTGGCTCTCCCGAGAGATCAGGGCCAATTAATTGCGACTAGGGCAAAAACACTCCTGGCCTACACAGGTTCGAGACCTCCGACTCGAACCCGATGAGGTGATCGTCACGACTGGGCCGTTGTGGACTTATCGAGTCGAACTTAACCTAAGAGGGTACCCGGCGCGTCCGCTAGGATTTTTCTTCGTGTTGTTGACACGGAACTATGCCGGAGGACGCAGCTTTCGAGTGCGATTCCAGGCCCAAAAGAAAGATCTTTTTGGGTCTTACCTTCATATTCGAAGAATATGGCATCCGGATGTGCCTAGTCGGCTGTACAATCCAGGTTCTTGTGATGTATAATTATCACGCATAAGGTAGGTTCCTTCTACCCGATTAGATTGGTATGAGTTCCGTACGAAAAAGTTTCGTGTAGGAAATGTTAGTTCCGTATGAAAGAGTTTTCATGTTTTTAGAAAAATTGTGCCCGTACGAAAGAGTTTTCGTGTATAAGGTATGTTTCTCTTGTTCGAAGAGGCTTTGATCCATGAATTTCTTCATGGGAAAATTGTGTTTTATCCGAAGGAATTGATGTTCGTGCGAAGATAATTTCGCGTTTGAACTTCCATTCGAAAAAGATTTCCCTTTTGAATGACGAACGCCATGACGTCAAGGCGTGCTCCTCTTCTCCCGATGGGACGTGACGGAGTGGCAGCAGAAGTTGGCCCACCTTGTAAGCTTTTTGACCGGGAAACGAGAAGTCGTTCCCGGTTTTTACGCAAAACGTGCAGTAAATGTGCACGATCTTCTGTTAAGATCGTGGCACGAAACAGCACTGGGCCGCCGCTTCGTTTCATCTGCACGCGTGGCGGCCGCGATGGATGCCACGTAGCGCATCGTACGGCTGAAATCGTTTCACCCTGTGTATATATACAGGTGTTAGCGCTGCGGTAAAACTTTCTCCGCTCTCTATCTTCATCTTCCACCTCGCGCTCGTCTTCGTCTTCCTTGCGCTCGATCTCTCACTGTGAACAATGGCCGGCGGAAAGAAACGTGGCGCTGGAACTTCCGCGTCTGGCGAGCCTTCTGCGCCACCCGCCCCTCGCGCCGGCGACTGGCGCACCCCCAACACCACCGCTAAGAGCATCAAGGAGATGCAGCGGGAGGGTCTGCTGCCGGCGGAGGCGGAGAAGCGCGTCCGTCTTGGGAAGAGGGAAGAGGTACCAAACCCTCACTCGAACGAGCGCGTGGTCTTTGTGGACCACGTGACTCGAGGCCTCTCCTTCCCTCTTCATCCTTTCTTCATCGGGCTGCTGTGTGCCTACGGCATACAGCTCCACGACCTTCCCCCGAACGCGGTGCAGCACATTTCGTGCTTCATCGCGCTTTGCGAATGCTATCTTGGCATCCGCCCGCACTGGGCGCTCTGGAAGGCGCTGTTCAAGATCCGGATCTTCCGCGAGAAATCGCGGGTGGAGTCCGAGCCTGGTGAGCCACTTCGCACGGGTGACGGTATCCAGGCGCGCCAGGAGAATGCATACTTCAACATGCACTTCATCGACTCCGCCCAAGGCTGGCGGAAGAAGTGGTTCTACGTCGCCGACAACAGCTCGAGCGGGCTTGTAGAGTTCCACCCATTCGCAGTTCTGGCGAGGCGTAAGTCTTGGAGCCACAAGATGTCAGCCGAAGAAACCCAGACAGTCACACCTCTACTCGAAAGAGTAGCTGCTCTTCGAGACCAAACCTCGGGAGTAGTGCTCAATGGGCTCCATCTGGCGAGCCTCTTCTTGAAGCGCAGGATCCAGCCTTTGCAGCAGAGGCCTTCCACTATGTGGGAGTATCAAGGTGCAGAAGATCCCAGCCGAGTGAGCCGCGAAGAACTTTCGAATGTGGAATTCGAGAAGAAGATCGTGGCCATCACTCGACTGAAGGTTGGGGAGCAATTCCCCGATTGCTCAGTCGAGGCTTATTCTGCTTCAAACCCTCCTCCAGCTGAGGTTAGTTTCCTGTCTTTAACTTACTTCCATCTTCAGAATTTCGTAGTCGATAAGATCTTTATCGTCTTCTTATCTTTGTAGAGCCTAGTTGTAGCAAATTGCTACCCGCCCGTTGTTGGTGAAGATGCCTCGTGTCTCCAGTCGAGCCACCAGGACGGCGCGGTTGACACCAGCGTGGCCAACGCCTCTTCGAGTTCTGAGCATGATTCCTCAGATGATGCTAAAGACTCGAATGGCGTCCTACCAAAGCGCCGTCGGGTGAACGAAGACGAAGTCACCTCCAAAGACAAGTCTTTGGAGGCGTCACCTGGCCAAGCTCCAATTTCCGCGACTCCGCTTCGATCTCTTCCTCCTCTGGCTCCGTTCGCAACCGCCTGGAATGCGGATGACCTGGATGAAGACGACGAGGATGACGAGTAGGACTTTTCCATACTTTAATTCGATCAATCTCTACTTGTCAACGCTGACGTTTCTTTGTCTTTCACTGCAGTCTGCAGGCGATCAGCCCGCGTAGGTTCGCCGCCGATGTTCCTCCCGAAAAGAGGAATAAGGCAAAGGACGCGGGTGAGACCCCTACTGCGGGTACCGTCCAGAACTCTCCCAGGGCAGCGCCTGATGCTGCGACTGTGGAGCGGGAGGTCCCCAGCTCCGCTGCTAGAACTTCGGTCTCGAAGGAGGCGACGGACAGCTCTGCGGATCCCCTCTCCCGCGCCTCTGGACAGGTAAACTTCTATCTCTTTGGCTTTCACAAACAAATTTTATCGGGTGCACGACAGTGCTCCCGATGGGAGTAGCCCCCGAGGCTGTAGTCGATTATAAATAATCGGGTAGAGGCTCAAAACCTCTTTCTTCTCTTCTTCTTTATTTTGTCTTCTTCGGGTGCACGACAGTGCTCCCGATGGGAGTAGCCCCCGAGGCTGTAGTCGATTGTAAATAATCGGGTACAGGCTCAAGTCTTAATTACTCTAACTCTTCTATCTTCGTGCCTCCGCAGTCGCTCGTCGATTCCCTTGCGGCGATCGGTCGCCGCGTCGTTCTGGCCGAGACAGATTGCGAGTCGCTTCGATCAGAAGTTAACCGACTCAAATCTGAGAGCGACCTTCTTAAAGGTAAATTCCATTATCTTCTTGGCTTCAGTGTATCATCCATTCTTGATTTCTGATTAATATCCCCTTTGCAGCTCGAGCCGAATTTGCAGAGTCTGAAAGGACCAAACTTTCAGAGCAGGTAACTGCTCGGGAAGCTGAACTGGCGACTACCCGACAAGAGCTGGAAGCTTCTCGCAAGCAATCGGAGGAACTCAGTACGAAGCTTGCGGAGGCGCGGAAGGCCGTGAAGGACTTGGAGGAGGCCGGCAGTAAGGCTGACAATGACACTATCGCGTTCCTTCGTCCCCTCGCCAAACGCTTTGCAGGTAAGTGTCTTGGGTTTTTGAACTTTTCATTCTGCTGATTTTTGCTAAGCATTATTTTCTTTGTCCGTAGATCTTCTGAGTGTTCCTCTGGAGATTCCTGGGATTCAGCGGGTGGACGTGCTGACCGACACTCTCGCGCAGCTCAGGAAGCATTCTGAGGGAATATTTTCCCTGATTAATGATGCTTCCAAAGTGTAACATCCCAAGTATGAAAATACCCCTAGAATGCTTTGTTCCTTGTTTTATTTCAAGCAATGCATCATGTCATCATGTTTACTTATTGTTTGCATTTGTTTTCCATCTGTTTTATCCTGTTTTCACAACTCAAATTCAAACCTTTTTCAAACATGGTTTCATACTTGCTCTGTTACAACCTTTGGAACCAAAATAACAAATAAAAACAACCCTTTTATTCCTTGTTTTCACTTATTAAATTGTTGCTTTAAATCCAACCAATAATTCAATCAATAATTCTCAAATCACCTTTTTAAATTCCCAAACCAAGTTCAAATCAGTACCTTTTGGGAACCATAAAAAATCACCAAACATTTCTTCCCTCTAACTCATTCTAAAGCCCTAGGGATAACCCTATTTTTTATTCATGTTTTATCAAGATTTTATTAAACTCAAATCCCCTATTTTTGAATTCAAACACAAACTATAATTTCAAATTTCAATTTTTGAAATCCAAGTTTACAACATGGTTTCTAATTAACTAAGAAGCTTAACTTAATTTTTCTATATTTTTTCTCAAATAAAACCTTAACAGTTTTCTTCCAAAAGCAAAAGTACAAAAAAAAAAAAAAAAAAAAAAACAGAAAAGAATAAAAACGAGCTAACCCTACAGCGCGCGCAGCAGATAACTCCAGCCCAGCCCAGCTAAGCCTACCCGCGCGCGCCCAGCCCATCACTTACTCGCCGTACCGTTTCGTCCGCGCCAAGATTCGTGCGCGCGCTCTCCTTCGTCTTCTTCCCGTACGGCGCCCATCGGAGGCATCCACGGCGACCGCGCGCGACCACGGCGGCCACCGCAGCGCCTCCAGGCTATAAAAGGGAGCCCTAGCCCCCCTAGGTGTGCCCTAAGCTCTAGGGTTCCTCGCAGCGCCGCCAAATCTCCTCCTCCTCGAGCTGTCCACCTCTCTGCAATTCCCGCCGCCGTCGATCTCTGAAAACCTTCATGGCGCCGCCGCAGTTAGCACCCACCTAGCCACCTCTGCCCAGGAATCAGCTCGCCGTCACCTCCTCTTCCCCTTGGACACCTTCAATCGCCACGGTGAGCATCAAATCGGCGACGCGATCCCCTCTTTCTTTCCGGCCACCGTGCCTACTTTCTGAATCCAAGGACCTCGCCGTCGTTGCAGGACCCCTCGTCGACGTTGGAGCACGGAACCAGCATCGCCACCTCGCCCTCGACGTGTTGGACACCTGAGCAGCCGCAGAGGACCACCAGGGGCTCCACGCCGTCCTCGACGCCGCCGTCTGCCACGCCGTCGTCACCTCTCTGCCACGGCAACTCCACGGTGAGCTCCACCGTCACCGTCCCCTCTCCCTCTGCTGCTGCACAGCGCGCACACCACGTCTAGCTTGCGCACAGCTCAACCACGGCAGAGCACGGCCGTGCGTTCACTCCGGCGATCTTTCTGAATCTCTGTCAGTCGAGCACACGTTCGCTCGTCAGTTAAAGTTCAGAACTTTAACTGAACAATAACCTGGCTGCGTAGCTACTACTGTCAACAAACACGACAGCAGCGCAGTGGCGCGAGCCTTTTGCGCGCACAGCGAGCTCGCGGGTTCGAGCCCCGCGGCCGCAATCTTTTTTGGGGTTTTCTCCCCCACGCTGAGCCCCACCAGGCAGTGGCACTGGAGGCCACGCCAGCGTGTGCGCCACGCTGGCCCCTCTGGCCCACTGCGCAGTGGCAGTGGGTAGATAGAACCTGAGTAACAAAGGTTTTCTGCGAATTTCAGAAATTCCAAATTCTTTTTAAATAGCAGAATTAAACTAAAACTTATAAATTCCATAACTTCAAATCTATAAATCCAATAACTAAACTTTGTATATGAATTCTGATCCAAATTTTGTACTCTTTCCAAATATCCAATTTGTATTCTGTTTTGAATATTCAAAATGCAATTTAAATTCAAATTCAAATAATTCAAATGCAAATTGAAATAATTCATAACTAATTCATTCTGTTTTCAAATAATTCAAATAAAATATGTTTTTCACACCATTTTGAATGCTCTATTCAAATATAAATTTTGTTTTCTGGTTTGAACAATTTAAATTGCCTAAACTATTTAATTCTTGTTTAATTCAATTAAAAATTGTTTAATTTTGTTTAATTCATAAATAATTAATCCTAAGTCCAATTTCAAATTGTGAAACATGTAATCCAACTAAAATTTGATAAACTTTTCAAATATAAAATTTGTAATTTGTTTTGCACACTTTAAATTGATGATAACAACATTTACTTGTGTGCCATGTTTAAGTAACAAAATTCCAAATTTGATAAATGCCTTTTTAAATTGTTAACTATCATTCCAATTGCATCTAACTGGTTATGTTATTGTTCCTCATCATGCATGCATCATACTAATTCAACTACACCTAATGCTTAGTGATAGAACAATTAATTCAACTCCAAGCATGGGCTTCCATATGCATCCTTTTGCATATGGAATCCATTTAAACTTGTGTTTCATGTCAATCAAGTTATTTTGTTGCATCTATTAAACGTGACATGCATCATCCAATGTTTGTGCACTTATGCCATGTATTGATTGCCCGTCTTCCTTCGTTGTTGTTTTTGCTTCTTCTCGAATAGACGACGACGTTGGTACCGACGAGCCTTACGACACCACTACTCAGGACCTAGCCCAGTACGAGGCTGAGCTGCCAGGCAAGTTATCACTCACATGAATCATTGAGTTCCTTTCCACACTTGTTGTCGATACCATCTTTTTGTCTACTATTGCTAGCCCTATGTATCGTTGCTTGTTCTCCGAACCCATCACATGATACCTTGGGCCATGATATTGCCACCACCTCCAAACCTACAGCCATTGCTTGTGCCTGTTATTATCTAGCATGCTTAGGGTTGCTTTTACTCGAGTCTGTTGTCGGTTAATACTGTTACTATCTTATTATCTGTACCGGGGGCTCGATGTTAATCAATCAATCCTGTTAATTGCTAATGGTAATAATAACTTGATGATAAGGCACCGGCAGGAGGCCCATGAGTGGTTTTGGAGCCTGCTAGTGTCGACCCTACTAGGAAAAGGGTCTTGTCTACTGATCCATGATGAGCGCACTACCCGCATTTGGGAAGCGAGTATGGGCGCCCCCCTCAACTTGACCTGATTCGCATCTCGTCCAAATCGCCTCATTTAGTTCGTGTTTTCCATTTGCCGCATGCATGTTTTTGCGAGCCCAGCGCAGGGTGGAACTTTCGTAGTCGGCATATAGGGGGACACGTTCTTAGAGTGCTATGAGGGTCCATTTTCTTCTGGGCTCGATTAGCCGTGCGCCCAAGGTGCTTTGGGCTTGATGCGGAGAATGGTTGGTTGTGTAGAGTACCCCGCTTGGTGGGTTAGCTTCCCATCTGGCGGGTTATTCTTGAGTGTACGGCCAAATTGGTGCAACCCTGCAGGGATAATCTTCTCGAGAAGCCGTGTTTTCCGCGGTTATGGATTACTTGGTGAAAGTACTGGCTAACAAGTACTCAGGACAACTTCAACTTAATGATCAATCATGTTTCACCCAATGATTAATAACCTGACTAGTAATAGGTTATTCACACAATAACTTGATTCACCTTATCACAACTGTGTGAGTTATCCTCGGATCGCTTCTTTGGATAAGGGGCGAGATCCAGGAAGGGTTTGGTTGAAGTTATCCTTCAGTTGGTTACAATCCTCGATCTTATCTTTTCTGTTAGCCGGAACTTGTAGTTATATTCTGTAGTTGGTTAGAGCAGCCAGCAGCACTTTTTATATCACCCCTTTCCTCCGTTGATCCCAAGCATCAAAGCTTGTGTTGACGGGTAACTCCTTGATGAACTGTGAGTCTTGCTTGCCAGTACTTGGATGTACTGACCCCGTTGGGGCTGTGGTCTACGCAGAGTACTACTACGACTACGATGCTTCCCAGGATGGCTACTTTGTGGAGTTCGATGACGCTGCAGACGAGTAGTTAGCTGGACCAGGGCAGGATCCAGACCTTCGTGGATGGGCTTCGCTTTTATTTATTTTCTCAGGCTTCTTAAGCCATGGAGTTGTCTGTACTCAGACCCTTTGATTGCTTCCGCTGTTGTAATGGATGATATGTTGGGACATGTGTCCTCTGGATGACTGTATTCGATATTTTCTGCCTTAGTGAAGGCCAGTTGCACTTATTTCATTCTTTTGTGTCTTAGAGACATTCTGTGTTATCATTCGTACCAAACTGTTGACGTACCGTGCGTGTTTGATTATGAAGTACGTCGACAGTAGTGCCTTTAGGTTCCTAGCGGATAGTTTACTTCGACGGTGGAAGCAGGGCTTGTGTTGTCGCGCATAAGCGCAGGCCTACCAGGAAGCTGGGACGTGGGAGCTTGTTTGCCCCATAATCCAAGCACCTGACTTCCAGTTCGTGCGAAGAGTATCCTCTAGAAACCCAGGGTGCGAAAAATGGTATCAGAGCCTGTCTGCCTGTAGGATCCCTTTTTACTGGTCGCAGTTGAGTCTAGAAACTATTTTGTAGCTATATAGGAAAAATGAAACGTGAGAGTAGGAATTCTGCCATTTTTCTTCTTTCCCCACCCACCCACCCTTTTCTGGTAAGGAAGTGCAACGTTGTTTTTCTGTTCTCACCTAAACTTTCAAGTTAGGATTTCACGTGTTTGGGTTATCTGTAGTACCTCAGGACTTTTGGTCTCGTTTTCCCGGTGTTGCTTCGATATCATGTTCTTTTCAACATCCTTTTCGTCCGTTGAACCTTGTTGTTGTTCTTCCACATCCTTTTTCATCTACCGGAGTCTAATCAAAACCTTCCAAATAATCTGCAGATGGGTCTCAACTACTATCCGCAGGTGGTTCGCATGACTCGCTGTGAGAGCACCGCCGGTTTTCCGGAGTTGCTGAGAGACATGGTTACCTTTCTGGGGTTCCATTGGGCACCAGAGTACCAGGTCTACGAGCACCAGCGAGAGTGTGACCAGACTTGCTACCGGGCTATCGTCTACATTCTGTCGGATGATGGCAGGAGCATTGCACACCAGTACGAGGCAGTAGGGTCCACAGTGGATAAGGCAGTGCAGCAGGCAGCGTACGTGAGTGTCACCGTTCTCCGTGCTGACTACTGGGGGTTTGATAAGTCCAGTTTTCGTCACATCCCCCGTGGTTACATCACGGCAGCAGGAGCTCACTTCACTATCCACCGTGACATGGATACCTACGAGACTGATAGCTCCAGGCTCCAGGTCACTGCCCAGTTTGCTAGTCACAGTGATGCCGTTGCTTCCGCACTTTCTCAGGAGTTAGCCTCAGTCAGGGAGCAGCTCCACCTTGCTCTCACTCGTCTGGCGACGTACACCACAGACTTTGTTGGAGACGAGCGCTTCGCACGTGTCGTTCAGCCAGCTGGTCTTCCGTTGCCAGATGCTGGAGGTTACGAGCCGATCAGAGGTCCACTTCTCGATCTCGGAGCTGGTTACACAGGGATTCCCCGCTATGGAGCACAGGGATACGACGCTTCCTACTTCACGACACCGAGAGTTGCTCTCAGAGCAGTTCCTATCTACATGGATCGTCGTGATACCTACTTCCGTGGGATTCCTCCTCACCGTATCTCTCGTCGTACTACTCACCGCCGTCCTGCGTGATGAGCATGGGAGTACCGTTGTATCCATTACTAGCTGTGTCTAGTTTATCCTTTCGTTTTCGAACCATGTGTTGGTCTGTTGGATATTCTGATGTATGTGAACATGTGATGATGTACCTGTTGGTTATCTATTCATGCGTCGGAATAATCTATCTTTCGGTTACCAAGTCTATCCTTTTCTGTTGTTGTGCTAAAATGAATTTCTGTTCAGGATGCCTCCAACCAGGAACAACCCGCCACCGCCACCACCAATGGGGGAGCTGTTGGCTCAGATGACCCAAGTGGTGACACAGATGGCCCAGATCCAGGCTAACCAGCAACACAACCAGAATGCTCCAAGGGTCACCATCAAGGACTTCCTCAGCTTGGGCCCAAAAGCTTTCGTGGCAACACGTGAGCCCCTGGATGCTGATGACTGGATCCGTGACGTAGCAAGAGCTCTGGAGATAGCTCATGTTGCTGAAGAGGATAAGGTCAAGTACGCCACCTACCTACTGAAGGGTCAGGCAGCTACTTGGTGGGAGAACTACCAGGCCATGAGGGCTGGCTTTCCTATCAACTGGGGATGTTTCAAGGATGCCTTCCTGAAGCACCACATCCCGGATGGTCTCATGGAAAAGATGCGTGAGGAATTCTGCTCTCTCAGACAGGGCAAGCTGGACGTTCTCGGCTACCAGAACGAGTTCAATCGTCTCGCTCGGTACGCTGGTGACGAAGTGTCCACCGAAGCCAAGAAGATGGCAAGGTTCCGCCGAGGTTTTAACCCGGAACTGAAGTACGCTCTCACAAACATCAAGTGCAAGGACTTCGTCGAGCTTGTGAACACCGCACTCAATGAGGAGAATGGGCGCAAGGCGTTCGAAGAGTCCCGCAAGCACTCGCGTGAGGGTGGTTCCTCCTCCAACATGACCACCCCTCCGCAGAAGCGCCGCATCTGGGTGCCAAATGGTGCTGTCACTCGGGCTCCAAATGCCCAAGCTTCTCCAGGCTTTGGTCCCCGCCCACCCAACCCATCTCAGATGCAGGGTCAGAGGTTCCCGATGGGGCAGCCAAGGCCAGGTCCTTCTCGCATCGTCACTTGCTACAAGTGCAAGGATACTGGACATTATGCTGACAAGTGCACTCAGAAGCAGCTACCCCTACCTCCTCGCCCCAACACCAACCAGGCTATGGTTCGTGCTCCTCCGGCTAAAGCCTTCAACTCCAACAATAGGCCTGTCGGGAGGAACGCGAGGGTGAACCATATCAAGGCCGACAAAGCCGAAGAGGCTGCAGACGTCGTTCTCGGTATATTACCCGTAAACTCTATTCCAGCTAAAGTGTTGTTTGATACTGGAGCATCGCATTCATTTGTGTCAAAGATTTTTGCAAAAGCATACAACCTAGTTCTGGTTCCGCTAAGCAATCAAATGACTGTTCACTCTCCGGGACCGCAAATGTTGACTTCCAAGATAAGCATGGACAATGAGATCCTAATTGGAGGTCGCATATTCCTTGCTTCACTCATGTTGCTGGGAAATTCTGACATTGATGTCATTCTGGGTATGGATTGGTTGAAGACCCACAAAGCTAAAATTGACTGTGCTCAAAAGTCAATAACTCTCTCCCACACTTCAGGCCAGATAGTCTATTCTCCATATGGATCAACTTCTGTTCAGCTGTTCAGCCTCGATGCCAAACCCCTTCCGGCAATTGAAAATGTTCCGGTGGTTTGTGAATTCCCTGACGTCTTTCCAGAAGAATTGCCAGGGATGCCTCCGGACAGAGCAGTTGAGTTCGTGATCGAGCTTGAGCCAGGTACTGCTCCAATCTCTAAGCATCCATATAAGATAGCTCCTCCTGAACTGAAATTGTTGAAGGAGCAAATCGATATGTATATGGACAAAGGTTTCATTCAGCCTAGTTCCTCCGCTTGGGGTTGCCCAACTCTGTTTGTTGCCAAGAAGGATCAAACAAAAAGACTCGTGGTTGACTATCGTCCTCTCAACGAGAAAACCATCAAGAACAAGTATCCACTTCCTCGTATCGATGATCTTTTTGATCAACTTGCTGGAGCCTCAATATTCTCAAAGTTGGACTTGAGGATGGGGTACCATCAGATAAAGATCAGAAAGGAAGATATTCCTAAGACAGCTTTCACCACTAGGTACGGTCTATATGAATACACCGTCATGTCCTTTGGCCTCACCAATGCACCGGCGACCTTCTCAAGACTCATGAATTCTGTCTTCCATGAATACCTCGACAAGTTCGTTGTGGTATATCTTGATGATATTCTAGTCTACTCAAAATCCGAGGAAGAGCATGGAGAACACCTTCGTCTCACTCTCATGAAACTTCGCGAGCATCGTCTGTATGCCAAGTTTTCCAAATGTGAGTTCTGGATTCCAGAAGTTGCATATCTTGGTCATATCATCTCTGCCAAAGGCATTGCCATTGATCCTGAAAAGGTTAAGGCAATTGTTGATTGGAAACCCCCTAAGACGGTGAAACAAGTTAGAAGCTTTCTTGGCTTGGCTAGCTATTGCCGTCGTTTCGTCCAAAACTTTTCCAAGATTGCTAAACCTCTCACTGATCTCACAAAGAAGGACAAAAAGTTCGTTTGGACTCCACAATGTGATGAGAGTTTCAACCTCCTGAAGACTAAACTCACTTCCACACCTGTTCTAGTTGGCCCCGACACTACCAAACCTTTCCAGATATTCTGTGATGCATCTCTCCAAGGCCTAGGAGCAGTTCTTATGCAAGAACGTCAAGTTGTGGCTTATGCTTCACGTCAGTTGAACCCACATGAGCAAAACTATCCCACTCATGATCTTGAACTTGCAGCAGTTGTGTTTGCCCTCAAGAAATGGAGACAATACTTGTTGGGTAACAAAACTGAAATCTTTTCCGATCATAAGAGTCTGAAATACATCTTCACTCAGCCAGATCTGAACCTCAGGCAAAGGAGATGGATTGAGAAGATTAAAGACTTTGATCTCACCATTTCTTACACTCCAGGCAAGGCTAATGTTATGGCCGATGCTCTCAGTCGCAAATCCTATTGCAATAATCTCATGATCATGGAAAGCCAACCTCCACTTCATGAAGAATTCCAAAAGCTGAACCTTGGTCTTGTTCCGGAAGGATACCTTGCTAGCTTGACAGCCAGTCCAACTCTCGAGGACAAGATTCGTTCTGAACAACTTCGTGATTATGAAATCAAGAAGATTGTGGATCAAATCAAGGAGGGCAATGATAAATTCAAGTCCTTCTCAGTTGATGACAAGGGAACTGTGTTCTTTGAAGGACGCATTGCAGTCCCTCAGATTCAAAGTCTCAAGGATATCATTCTCAAGGAGGCTCATGAAACTCCTCTATCCATTCACCCTGGAAGTACAAAGATGTACCAGGATCTCAAGACTCTGTATTGGTGGTCTGGCATGAAACGTGAAATTGCTCAATACGTTTCTGAATGCGACGTTTGTCAACGTGTTAAGGCAGTCCATCAGAAGACAGCAGGTCTACTCCAACCTCTGAAAATTCCTGAGTGGAAGTGGGACATGATTGAAATGGACTTCGTTACTGGGTTTCCAAAGTCCAAAAAGGGCAACGATGCAATCTTCGTTGTTATTGATCGTCTCACTAAGGTTGCTCACTTCTATGCTGTAAAGGAAACTATCTCAGCTAGCCAGTTAGCAGAGCTCTACACAGCAAAGGTTGTTCCCCTTCATGGTGTTCCATTGGAAATAAGCTCAGACCGTGGAAGTATTTTCACTTCTCATTTCTGGAAGAGCTTTCAAGAAGCATTGGGCACTAAACTTCTGTTCAGCACAGCTTATCACCCTCAGTCTCAGGGGCAAGTCGAAAGAGTCAATCAGATTCTCGAGGATATGCTCAGAGCATGTGGTCTCTCCTTTGGCATGAAATGGGAGGATTGCCTTCCATATGCTGAATTCTCCTACAACAACAGCTACCAGGCAAGCCTAGGCATGGCACCATTTGAGGCACTGTATGGTCGCAGATGCAGGAGTCCAATCAATTGGTCTGGAGCTGGTGAACGTTCACTTTTAGGCCCTGACATTGTTAAGGAAGCCGAGGAGAAAGTTCGTATCATTCGTGACAATCTCAGGATTGCTCAGTCTCGTCAGAAGAGCTATTATGATAGCAAGCACAGGGATATGGTCTATGCACCTGGTGATAAGGCATATCTCCGTGTAACTCCCCTCAGAGGCACTCATCGTTTTGGTGTGAAAGGAAAACTTGCACCAAGATACATTGGCCCTTTCAACATCCTCTCAAGACGTGCAGAGAATGCTTATCGTCTCGAACTTCCAGAAAAACTATCCAAAGTGCACGATGTGTTCCACGTGTCACAACTCAAGAAGTGTTTCAAAGATCCAGATCGTGCAGTTGATCATGATTCCATTGAGCTGCAAGATGATCTATCTTATGAGGAGCACCCTATTCGTATTCTCGATGAGACCGAGCGTAAGACTCGCAACAAGAGCACCAAGTTCTTGAAAGTCCAATGGTCGCATCATTCTGATAAAGAGGCAACGTGGGAGACCGAAGAGGATCTTCGCAAGAAGTATCCGGACCTGTTCATTTCTCAGTAAGGGAATCTCGGGGCGCGATTCCTTCAAGGGGGGGCGTTTTGTAACATCCCAAGTATGAAAATACCCCTAGAATGCTTTGTTCCTTGTTTTATTTCAAGCAATGCATCATGTCATCATGTTTACTTATTGTTTGCATTTGTTTTCCATCTGTTTTATCCTGTTTTCACAACTCAAATTCAAACCTTTTTCAAACATGGTTTCATACTTGCTCTGTTACAACCTTTGGAACCAAAATAACAAATAAAAACAACCCTTTTATTCCTTGTTTTCACTTATTAAATTGTTGCTTTAAATCCAACCAATAATTCAATCAATAATTCTCAAATCACCTTTTTAAATTCCCAAACCAAGTTCAAATCAGTACCTTTTGGGAACCATAAAAAATCACCAAACATTTCTTCCCTCTAACTCATTCTAAAGCCCTAGGGATAACCCTATTTTTTATTCATGTTTTATCAAGATTTTATTAAACTCAAATCCCCTATTTTTGAATTCAAACACAAACTATAATTTCAAATTTCAATTTTTGAAATCCAAGTTTACAACATGGTTTCTAATTAACTAAGAAGCTTAACTTAATTTTTCTATATTTTTTCTCAAATAAAACCTTAACAGTTTTCTTCCAAAAGCAAAAGTACAAAAAAAAAAAAAAAAAAAAAAAAAACAGAAAAGAATAAAAACGAGCTAACCCTACAGCGCGCGCAGCAGATAACTCCAGCCCAGCCCAGCTAAGCCTACCCGCGCGCGCCCAGCCCATCACTTACTCGCCGTACCGTTTCGTCCGCGCCAAGATTCGTGCGCGCGCTCTCCTTCGTCTTCTTCCCGTACGGCGCCCATCGGAGGCATCCACGGCGACCGCGCGCGACCACGGCGGCCACCGCAGCGCCTCCAGGCTATAAAAGGGAGCCCTAGCCCCCCTAGGTGTGCCCTAAGCTCTAGGGTTCCTCGCAGCGCCGCCAAATCTCCTCCTCCTCGAGCTGTCCACCTCTCTGCAATTCCCGCCGCCGTCGATCTCTGAAAACCTTCATGGCGCCGCCGCAGTTAGCACCCACCTAGCCACCTCTGCCCAGGAATCAGCTCGCCGTCACCTCCTCTTCCCCTTGGACACCTTCAATCGCCACGGTGAGCATCAAATCGGCGACGCGATCCCCTCTTTCTTTCCGGCCACCGTGCCTACTTTCTGAATCCAAGGACCTCGCCGTCGTTGCAGGACCCCTCGTCGACGTTGGAGCACGGAACCAGCATCGCCACCTCGCCCTCGACGTGTTGGACACCTGAGCAGCCGCAGAGGACCACCAGGGGCTCCACGCCGTCCTCGACGCCGCCGTCTGCCACGCCGTCGTCACCTCTCTGCCACAGCAACTCCACGGTGAGCTCCACCGTCACCGTCCCCTCTCCCTCTGCTGCTGCACAGCGCGCACACCACGTCCAGCTTGCGCACAGCTCAACCACGGCAGAGCACGGCCGTGCGTTCACTCCGGCGATCTTTCTGAATCTCTGTCAGTCGAGCACACGTTCGCTCGTCAGTTAAAGTTCAGAACTTTAACTGAACAATAACCTGGCTGCGTAGCTACTACTGTCAACAAACACGACAGCAGCGCAGTGGCGCGAGCCTTTTGCGCGCACAGCGAGCTCGCGGGTTCGAGCCCCGCGGCCGCAATCTTTTTTGGGGTTTTCTCCCCCACGCTGAGCCCCACCAGGCAGTGGCACTGGAGGCCACGCCAGCGTGTGCGCCACGCTGGCCCCTCTGGCCCACTGCGCAGTGGCAGTGGGTAGATAGAACCTGAGTAACAAAGGTTTTCTGCGAATTTCAGAAATTCCAAATTCTTTTTAAATAGCAGAATTAAACTAAAACTTATAAATTCCATAACTTCAAATCTATAAATCCAATAACTAAACTTTGTATATGAATTCTGATCCAAATTTTGTACTCTTTCCAAATATCCAATTTGTATTCTGTTTTGAATATTCAAAATGCAATATAAATTCAAATTCAAATAATTCAAATGCAAATTGAAATAATTCATAACTAATTCATTCTGTTTTCAAATAATTCAAATAAAATATGTTTTTCACACCATTTTGAATGCTCTATTCAAATATAAATTTTGTTTTCTGGTTTGAACAATTTAAATTGCCTAAACTATTTAATTCTTGTTTAATTCAATTAAAAATTGTTTAATTTTGTTTAATTCATAAATAATTAATCCTAAGTCCAATTTCAAATTGTGAAACATGTAATCCAACTAAAATTTGATAAACTTTTCAAATATAAAATTTGTAATTTGTTTTGCACACTTTAAATTGATGATAACAACATTTACTTGTGTGCCATGTTTAAGTAACAAAATTCCAAATTTGATAAATGCCTTTTTAAATTGTTAACTATCATTCCAATTGCATCTAACTGGTTATGTTATTGTTCCTCATCATGCATGCATCATACTAATTCAACTACACCTAATGCTTAGTGATAGAACAATTAATTTAACTCCAAGCATGGGCTTCCATATGCATCCTTTTGCATATGGAATCCATTTAAACTTGTGTTTCATGTCAATCAAGTTATTTTGTTGCATCTATTAAACGTGACATGCATCATCCAATGTTTGTGCACTTATGCCATGTATTGATTGCCCGTCTTCCTTCGTTGTTGTTTTTGCTTCTTCTCGAATAGACGACGACGTTGGTACCGACGAGCCTTACGACACCACTACTCAGGACCTAGCCCAGTACGAGGCTGAGCTGCCAGGCAAGTTATCACTCACATGAATCATTGAGTTCCTTTCCACACTTGTTGTCGATACCATCTTTTTGTCTACTATTGCTAGCCCTATGTATCGTTGCTTGTTCTCCGAACCCATCACATGATACCTTGGGCCATGATATTGCCACCACCTCCAAACCTACAGCCATTGCTTGTGCCTGTTATTATCTAGCATGCTTAGGGTTGCTTTTACTCGAGTCTGTTGTCGGTTAATACTGTTACTATCTTATTATCTGTACCGGGGGCTCGATGTTAATCAATCAATCCTGTTAATTGCTAATGGTAATAATAACTTGATGATAAGGCACCGGCAGGAGGCCCATGAGTGGTTTTGGAGCCTGCTAGTGTCGACCCTAATAGGAAAAGGGTCTTGTCTACTGATCCATGATGAGCGCACTACCCGCATTTGGGAAGCGAGTATGGGCGCCCCCCTCAACTTGACCTGATTCGCATCTCGTCCAAATCGCCTCATTTAGTTCGTGTTTTCCATTTGCCGCATGCATGTTTTTGCGAGCCCAGCGCAGGGTGGAACTTTCGTAGTCGGCATATAGGGGGACACGTTCTTAGAGTGCTATGAGGGTCCATTTTCTTCTGGGCTCGATTAGCCGTGCGCCCAAGGTGCTTTGGGCTTGATGCGGAGAATGGTTGGTTGTGTAGAGTACCCCGCTTGGTGGGTTAGCTTCCCATCTGGCGGGTTATTCTTGAGTGTACGGCCAAATTGGTGCAACCCTGCAGGGATAATCTTCTCGAGAAGCCGTGTTTTCCGCGGTTATGGATTACTTGGTGAAAGTACTGGCTAACAAGTACTCAGGACAACTTCAACTTAATGATCAATCATGTTTCACCCAATGATTAATAACCTGACTAGTAATAGGTTATTCACACAATAACTTGATTCACCTTATCACAACTGTGTGAGTTATCCTCGGATCGCTTCTTTGGATAAGGGGCGAGATCCAGGAAGGGTTTGGTTGAAGTTATCCTTCAGTTGGTTACAATCCTCGATCTTATCTTTTCTGTTAGCCGGAACTTGTAGTTATATTCTGTAGTTGGTTAGAGCAGCCAGCAGCACTTTTTATATCACCCCTTTCCTCCGTTGATCCCAAGCATCAAAGCTTGTGTTGACGGGTAACTCCTTGATGAACTGTGAGTCTTGCTTGCCAGTACTTGGATGTACTGACCCCGTTGGGGCTGTGGTCTACGCAGAGTACTACTACGACTACGATGCTTCCCAGGATGGCTACTTTGTGGAGTTCGATGACGCTGCAGACGAGTAGTTAGCTGGACCAGGGCAGGATCCAGACCTTCGTGGATGGGCTTCGCTTTTATTTATTTTCTCAGGCTTCTTAAGCCATGGAGTTGTCTGTACTCAGACCCTTTGATTGCTTCCGCTGTTGTAATGGATGATATGTTGGGACATGTGTCCTCTGGATGACTGTATTCGATATTTTCTGCCTTAGTGAAGGCCAGTTGCACTTATTTCATTCTTTTGTGTCTTAGAGACATTCTGTGTTATCATTCGTACCAAACTGTTGACGTACCGTGCGTGTTTGATTATGAAGTACGTCGACAGTAGTGTCTTTAGGTTCCTAGCGGATAGTTTACTTCGACGGTGGAAGCAGGGCTTGTGTTGTCGCGCATAAGCGCAGGCCTACCAGGAAGCTGGGACGTGGGAGCTTGTTTGCCCCATAATCCAAGCACCTGACTTCCAGTTCGTGCGAAGAGTATCCTCTAGAAACCCAGGGTGCGACACAAAGCGTTGGCGCGAGTGCATGGCCGTCTTGTTGCCAGCGATACTCCTGCGCCTGCGCTGAGCGAGCTGTTGAAGGTCTTCTCGGAAGGCAACCTCCTGGAAGCCTTTGCGGTTGCTCAATCGGAAGCTGGCGCAAAGACTGCGATTCAGTTCGCTCTGGCGAACGGAGTTGATGGTCTGGAGGAGGCCTACTCGTCCATGCCGGTCGACCCTTCCACGGGCAAGAAGGTACGACTATCTCGTTTTTCCGAGCAAGCCACTGTTCTTGCTCGGAAATTATCTGAGATGTTTGCTCGGAAGAAGGGAGGGTCGACCGCTGCTAGTGGCAGCACCAACGCGGCTTCGTAGGCTCTTTTTCTTTTGTTTCTGTTGCTTGGATGTAATGAATTTTGGGATGTATTCCCGTACCTTTGCTGGTCTTTAATCGAAGCATTTTGCATTTAGAATTTATCCTTGTCGTCTATACTTTGCCTCCCGATGGGAGTAGTCCCCGAGCGATTAGTCAGATGTGCGACTAGAGACAACTCGAGTAGGGCGTCTCACTTCTTTCCTTGTACTTCTTCCAGGCGATTGCGTCTGCCGCTGAATCTTCGAGTGGACGTGGTAATCCAGTAAGTCCACTTGTGGCTGCCGTGGGCACTTTTGCTGGCCTTCGTGATAAGGTTCAGGAGGGTGAGCGTAGGCTGAAAGCGCTGCGCGGAGTAGCTGACGTGGCAATATCCAAGCAGAAATTGGCGGCTGAGCGCGAGCAATTTCTAATTGGTGAACTGTCTTCGATTGCAAGGGAGTTACTATGTGAGTAGTGTAGCCCCCATGCTATTTCCTCCTCTGTGTTTCTTAGCTTACTAAGTGCGTTTGCTTCTTAGTTGTGAAACCAGATGACAGGGAAGAAAAGCAGTGGGTGGAAAACCACATTCATCAAGAAGCTAACAGCACAAAGCCTCATGCGAGTAATTTCTGGTCTGATCGCAGTCGAGGTTTTGTGATGGCTACCTTGAAGTTTCGAGTCCGCCAGGCGAAAATTCTCGTGAGTTCTTTCCACGAGGTCCTGGTTGCGGTGAATGCTGCTTTTTATCCACTTGAGAGGGGCCCCGAAGACTGGAGTTATCTTCTCAGGTTATTCGGACGAGAAGGAGAGGTTCGCGCGTGCGTTCGCAACCACATGACGTGCGGCGCGGTTGTTGCTCTCTCGTTTGTCCGAATATGGCATCCTGAGATAGACTTGAACTCCGTAGCTCGGCGTCCAGATTATGCAATCGAAGATATTGCGCCGTACTATGATGTTGTTCGTCCTGCAGCCGAGAAGATTATCCGAATGACCTCTGAAGAGGTAGATAGGGTCTTAGCGACTAAGAATGCTCAGCGTTTCGACTGACTTTATCGGATGTGAATATCCTGTAAGTTTATCTGTAGTTTGTAAAAACTGTAGTAAGGTGTGCAACCTTGTACTCGATAATTCTTTTCTGTGATGCTTAGTTTTAGGTGTAGCCCCCGTGTATTTTATGGGGTGTGTACCTGTAACCTTTTAGCATGTAGTAAACTTGAAAGCTGTCGAGTAAATATGATGAGGGAATCATGTCTTTATTGCTATGACTGAGAAGTCATGTGTTCGAGCTACAAGATTGGCTAGTATAGCCTTATTGTTGCAAAATAAATAAACCTAGGGGTAGAATTTGCGCAGTTGCGCGATATTCCATGGATTGGAATAGATGCCTCCAGTCTCTGGATTCTTCAGTCGATAGGCTCCTCCTGGGATCACTTCGTGTACGATGAAGGGTCCTTCCCAAGGTGGTTCGAGCTTGTGTCCTTCTTTTTGCTTTAGCCGCAACACCAAGTCGCCAACCACGAATGATCTGTGGCGTATGCGGCGACTGTGATAATTGCGCAGTGATTGTTGGTAGACTGCAGATCTTGCGAGTGCAATGTCCCGAATTTCGTCGAGTGCGTCCATATCTTCTGCAAGTGCTTTGTTGGAGGTTTCTTCGCTGTAGGCTACAACTCGTGGAGCGCTGAATCGAACCTCTTCGGGGAGGACGGCTTCTGCCCCGTATACCATGAAAAATGGTGTGTATTGCGTTGATCGATTGGGGGTTGTGCGGAGGCTCCAAAGTACGGAGGGTAACTCCTCTGCCCAATGTCCTGCAGCGGGATGTAGCCGATCGAGCAATCTTTTTTTGATGCCAGCCGAAACTAAGCCGTTGGACCTTTCGACTTGGCCGTTTGTTTGCGGATGGGCGACCGAAGCAAACTTCAGATTGATTCCTTTCTCCTCGCAGAACTGTTGTGTCTCCTTTGCAGTGAAGTTCGTACCATTGTCTGTAATGATGTCGTGTGGTACCCCGAATCTGCATACTATGGAGTCGAGGAACTTGATTGCGCATTGGGCGCTAGCCGAGGTCACTGGCATAGCTTCGATCCATTTGGTAAATTTGTCGACTGCAACCAGCAAATGTGTGTACCCTCCTGGAGTGGATTTGCGCAGTGGGCCAACCATGTCGAGCCCCCATTGTGCAAAGGGCCAGGCGATGGGTATCATGTGCAACTCTGTGGCGGGCGCGTGCGGCTTGGGTGAGAATCGCTGGCAAGCGTCACATCTATCGACCAGGTTTTTTGCATCGTTGGCTGCTGTTAGCCAGTAGAATCCTGCTCGAAAGGATTTTCCCAGTATTGCTCTCCAGCTAGCATGATGTCCGCAATCACCCTGGTGTATATCCCGGAGTAACTCTTTGCCGTCTTCGGGTGCGATGCACCGCTGAAGGATGCCCGAGATGCTTTGCTTGTATAACTCTCCGTTTATTACCCGAAAGGATTTGCTACGCCTGATTAGCTGTCGAGCCTCGCGTGGATCGGCCGGGAGCTGTTTGTTGAGCAGGTAGTCGAGATATTTCTGCGTCCAGATTGGCTCGACCAGAAAAACCTGCCGTGATATGTTATGAGTAAGCTCGAGAAGCGCGATTTGCGGGCTGACCTCGGTTTCTTGTGCTGCGGGTGTCTCTAGGGCTTTCTTCACTTTGACTGATCTCTTAATCATCCGCTCGAAATATATCCCTGGCGGTATGGGTGTATTCGTGGAACCCATGTTGGCCAGTCTATCCGCCTCTTCGTTGCTGGATCTTGCAATGTGCTTCAACTCGCATCCTTTGAAGCTTCCTTCGAGTAGATTATACATGTCGCGGTACGCGATCATGTTTTCAGCAATGGCATCGCATTCTTTCATTGTTTGTTGCACTATGAGATTGGAATCGCCATAAATCATCAACCGGGTAGCTCCACAAGCAATCGCCATCTTCATCCCGTGTAACAGTGCTTCATATTCTGCGTCGTTGTTCGATGCTGGATCATCTGGTGGAAAGTCTAGTCGCAGGACGTAATGCAGTTTGTCTCCACGAGGTGAGATAAGAACGATTCCAGCTCCTGCCCCTTCGTTTCTTTTGGACCCGTCAAAGTACATGATCCAATTGCTTGTATACTCGGGTGGCCCGGGTGTTTGTAGTTCTGTCCATTCGCTGATGAATTCCACGAGAACTTGGGATTTGACTGCATTGCGTCCTGCATAGGTGATATCCCAAGCGCCCAACTCGATGCTCCACTTCGCTATTCTTCCGGATGCCATAGGGTTGTTCATGATTGTCCCGAGTGACGCATCATTAACCACTGTAATGGCGTGTTCCTGGAAGTAATGTTTGAGTTTTCGGGCTGTGAGGACAACTCCATACGCAAGCTTCTGGTAATGAGGATATCGCTGCTTGCATGGCGAGAGCACTTCGCTGATGTAATATATTGGGCGCTGGACTCCGTATGCCTTGCCATCTTCAGGTCGTTCGACTATGATTGCAGTGCTGATGACCTGGTTTGTGGCGGCTAAATAGAGAAGAAGTGGCTCCCTTTCTTGTGGTGTTGCGAGAATGCGCCTGCTTTGCAGCGACCGTTTCAAGTCTGCGAATGCTTGTTTGGCTTCGGGGGTCCATTCGAATTTGTCCGTCTTCTTCAGTAGCTTGTAGAAGGGTAACGCCTGCTCTCCCAATCGTGCGATGAACCTGCTTAGGGCGGCCAATCGCCCTGCGAGCTGCTGGACTCCGCGTAGATTGGTAGGCTCCTTCATGGTGAGGATGGCTTGTATTTTCTCCGGATTGGCCTCAATGCCTCTGGCGGATACCAGGTATCATAGGAGTTTTCCCGCGGGGACGCCGAAAACGCATTTTGTCGGATTGAGCTTGATCCGATATGCATTAAGGGCGTCGAATGTTTCTTTAATATCTTCGAGGAGTGTGTCCTCTACTCGAATTTTGATGACGATGTCGTCGACATATACTTGTACGTTCTTGCCAATGAGATTGGCAAGGCATCTCTGCATGCAACGTTGATATGTTGCGCCTGCGTTCTTCAGCCCGAAGGGCATTGTCGTGTAGCAGTATACACCGTGTGGTGTGATGAATGCCGTCTTCTCTTCGTCTTCCTTTTTCATTCGGATCTGGTTGTATCCCGAATAGGCGTCCAGGAAGGAGAGACGTTGGCAACCCGCTGTGGAATCCACGATCTGGTCGATTCGTGGTAGAGGAAAGTTGTCCTTGGGGCAGTGCTTGTTCAGTGACGTGTAGTCGATGCACACCCGAAGGATATCCGTGTTCTTCTTGGGGACCAGCACCGGATTTGCTAACCAGGTGGATATCTTGATCTCCCTAATGAAATTTGCGGCTAGCAGCCTATTTACTTCTTCTCCCAGCGCCTTTTGCTTGGGTTCTGAAAATCGTCGAGTCGTCTGTTTGATGGGCTTGGCGTTAGGAAAGACTTCGAGTGAGTGCTCGGCAAACTCCCTGGGTATACCTGGCATATCTGAGGGCTGCCAGGCGAAAATCTCCCAGTACTCACGGAGGAGTTTGACGAGCGCGCTTTCCTATGCTGGCGAGAGGGTTGTGGAAACCATCGCGGTTTTGGCGGAATCCGTCGGGTGCACTTGGTGCTTGCGAGTGTCGCTGTTGGCGCTGAATTCCAGTTCAGGCGCGTTTTTCTTTGTGAGGGGCATGACGGAGTGATCCGTGGTTTTTGCCAGCTCTTGTAGTTCTTCTTGCATCCCGAAAGATTTCGCGATCTCGTTAAATTCTATGTCGCACTTATCCGATTTCTGGGAGTCTCCGTCAATGGTGATCACACCGTATTCGCCGGGTAGCTTGAGCTTCAAGTATGCGTAATGTGGTACGGCCATGAATCTGGCGAACGCTGTTCGACCAAGAATGGCGTGGTACTGTGAGGGCCAGTCGACGACTTCAAAGTCAGGAATTCCCTTCTGTAGTTGCGTGGGGAGCCCAGTACAACTTCAAGGTTGATTGTTCCGAGTGGACGTATTGCCTTGCCCGGAACTATCCCGTGGAAGGATGTTTCTGATTCCGTTAGGCCGTCCAGGTTTTTGTTCATTCGACGGAGTGTATCCGCGTAGATGATGTTGATGCCGCTGCCGCCGTCCATGAATACGCGGGCCAGGTCATAGTTGCCAATTTGAGCTTGAATGACAAGGGCGGCGTGTCCTGGTCGATAGACTCGTGGCGGGTGGTCTTCCTTCGAGAACGTGATTGGCTGCTCGGCCATCTTCAGGTACTCGGGCTTCGTTGGTGGCGTCTGCACTGCCATGCATATTTGTCTCGAGTTAGTTTTTTGAGCTCTGCGAGAGGGGCATACCTTCTGTATCATCCCGAGGAGTTGCCCGTGCGGAGTCGGGTATGTATTTGCTCCCGTGTTTTGTTGTTGTGGTGCTGGCAATGCGGCGAGTGCCATGCTTGGGTTGGCCGGTGGAGGTGGTGGCGGTGGTAGCTGGAATTGTTGTCCGCCTCCTGGTAGTGGTGGATAGTTTTGGGTGGAGGCGAATCTTTTCTTGGCGAGCGCGTCCGAGATTTCGATGAACTTTCGGCAATCCTTGAGAAGGTGTGTTGCCTTAGTCTTGCCCGTGCGCTTGTCTGTGAACAGATGTAGCGAGCAGTACGCATCGAGGTCTTCCTCGGGTGATTTTTCTTCTGTCTTTGGTCTCCATTCGCGACTTCCACGACGACCGGAGTCGCGACTTCGCGTGAATTCTGCTGCCACTAGTTCTTCTCTATCCTCGTGGTCGTAATATTTTCTTCTCTTTCTTCGCCCATGACGGTCTTCGTCGTGTGTGGGCGATGATGTTCTTTCATTGCGTACCGCGTCTTCTCCATTGGCCCATTTTTCGGCTATGACCATGAGCTCCCCTATGGTTTTGGGCGCAGCTCTGCCGAGTTCTTCTCGAAACGCGGTCCTTCTTGCCCCTTTGGCGAAGGCCTCAATCGCCACTTCTTCAGAGATTGTCCCTGCGGTGTTCCTGAGCGTGTTCCACCGCTGGATGTATTTTCGCGTGGATTCGCCACTTTTCTGTTTGCAAGCTCGTAGTTCTTCGATTGTAGCTGGCCTTTTGTAGGTTGACTGGAAGTTTTTGCAGAAATCGCGATGCAGGTCGTCCCACGATGCGTAGCAAGATCGTGGTCTCCTCTCCAGCCAGCTGCGGGCCGCTCCGGCTAGGTGCAAATTGAGGTATTGCATGGCCGTGTTCTTGTTACCACGTTGGCATTTTACTGCCGTGAGGTAGTCGCTTAACCACTGGGAGGGCTCGAGTGAGCCATCGTATTTTGTCACCTCCGAGCTGAGCTTGAATCTCTTGGGTAGAGGTGCTTCGCGAATACTGCGAGCAAAGCAAAGTGCTCCGCAGGTTTCGTCGTCCGAAGACCCGGATGAGGAGCGTTCGCGATATCGTGAAGCCCTTGCTTTATCCACCTTCTTCTGGGCGAGATCGGATCGCGCGTCGTACCCGGACCGGTCGCGGTCGCTATCTTTTCTTGGTTCCTTACTTCGTTTTCTCGAGCGGCTGCTGTGGTGCCGCGAATCTTTGTCTCTCGGGCTGTCGTCGCTGCTGCTTCGACTGTCGCCGCGGCGTCGAGCCTCTTTTCCTCGGCCGCGACGCGGGGATTTATCCTTTCTCGGAGAGGAGCTCCTGTGCCTGCGGGGCGTGTCCTTGTCTTTGTCCTTCTCCTGTCGCGCCTTCTCCAGTTGTTCCTTGCGATCGTGGGAGGCGAGTTTCGCGGCTGCCAGCCCTAGACCCTTGCGGATATGCTTGTATTGTTCCACCCGAGGATCGCTGTCCGTCGGCTGGTTCATCTGCATGTAGGTTGCCGCGGCTAGGATTGCGGCGGCTGGAGTTTGCGGGTAGACGTTGCCATCGTCGTCAACCCTCATGAAAGAAGACGTGGTAGACCTGTTGGTCCCAGCCATAGATTCGTGGTCCCTCGTCGACGCTGCGGGTCCTTTTCCCCCGGGTCGGGTACCGACCGAAGGTGCAAGGGACAGCTCGGCTCGACGTAGGCTTGACTCATCCGCCGCTCTCCTGCGACGGGCTAGATCTGCTCGGGCATCCTTGATGTTTGAGGCCGCTCTCACTAGGTGATAGTGGTAGGCGGTTAGGTCTTCCTGTGTGGCACCTGCTGCGGGTGGCTGACTCTTTCGCATGGATTCCTTGGCTCTTTTCCAGGCTTCCCGCGAGACGCCGATTAGATCGCGCTCGGTTGCGCTATATTCAGTTTCCGAGGGCTGTTCCGATCCTGCCATGCAGACTTGGGCCAGTCGTGGCCCGTGTGTCCTAGGCGCAGATCGGGAGGCTCTTCGCACCCGGGAGGGTTCCTCTGTCGAGAGTGCGTGGTAGTCGATCGTGTTGAAGCGGATGGACTCGCCGCTTTTCTCCATAAGGAAGCGCGAGTTGACGGCTCCAGATTCGGGTTCAGATTCATCCGAGAAGTGGAGGATTCCGTCTCTGTTTGCCATGAAGTTGAAGCTTCCGAACGTCAGGGTGACGCTCTTCTCCAGATCCTCGAATACCGGGCGTGATTCCGGCGAGTGAGGTGTGACTATGACGGATCCGATCCGTACAAGATTGTTCGGAGCCGTAGTCGATGGTTTCCAACGGGAGTTGGATGTCGATGAAGCCGAAGATGCCGGTGATCCAGCGCCCGCGATCCCCACGGTCGGCGCCAATTGTCGAAGCTCTGGCTCCGCAAATCCCTCAGGTGACCCTATCGGGTTTCGACTAGGAGATGTCATAGGCGCTGGTGAAATCGTCGGCTTGACAGGGGGGCGAGATTTACCCAGGTTCGGGGCCCTCGAAGAGGTAAAAACCCTTACTCCTGCCTTCTGCTGATCTGTATTGGATGATTAGATCGATTACAGGGTGCTCGAATCGAGAGTAGATCTCGAGTTTCAAGGCTTTTGTGGTCGTGCGGTAATACTTGGTCCTCTCCTGGGGGCTCTCCTGGCCTTATATAGATGGCCAGGTCTCGAGTCCTACCCGGAGAGGATTCAAACCCTAGTTTAAGTCGGTTACAAAACTACCTAACTTAACCCGCAAGTTTGGTGCGGGTGGGCTTCTGGTAGGCCTTCTGGAGTCTTCCAAGGGCGCCTCTTCTTGGGCCTTGACATTGGGCCTGAGAGGGGGTGTCCTTACCCGCAGGATCCAAGATCTATGTCTTCGTCAATCTTCTTGGTGGGGGTCCCGGCAACATTGGCAGAGGACGTATGGTTAAATAGTCATGGTGGGACGAAGTCAATAACATGAACAAAAGATGAAAATGGGTCAAATTAGGGTACACTCTTTGAATTATTAATTCGTCCTGATACGAAATCATATATTTTGTAGTAATTTGTACCTAAACGATCTAGTCTATCTCGATTAAATCAAAAGCTAAAATCTTCCAAATTAAATTCTCATTTCGCAAATTCATGTTTCCCATTTAATTTTACCAAATCATTATCTAAAACGATAGATTGAAGAAAATGCTTTTGGATTTTGGATTGGCTTGCACTTTGAGAATTTTTGTCAAAAAGGACCACCTAGCCGAGTGTATTGACAGAAATGACCACTACCTAGTACAATTGATGGAAATACAATGGCGGCGGGCCTGCCAGGTGCCACGTGACGCTTGCCTCCACCAGCGGAGGCGGCAAGGCTTGCCACCACAGGCAGATGCAACACGTGGGACCGAATAGAAATCCTGCTGAGGCTAGAATGGGAAATGGAGGGGTGGGCTCAGCCGCCAACCACAAAGGCGCCACGCAGTGCTATCTTAGCAGCTAGCTACTAGCTAGCCATGGGATGGATGGATGTATTGTGAGGTGTAACTGCAAATGCGGTGGCATATATCCACTGTCTCATATTAATTGTCTTGAAGTTGGATAAAAATAGATTTATATAACACTAACATACATCCACTTTTGTTTAACTTTGGTACAATTAATATAAGACGGATGGAGTATATATACGTGCTATCTAGATTCCGAGTGGAGTCTTGGCACCGAGCATATACTCCCGGTTTATAAAATGCATTTAAAATGTTCAAAAAAATTGTAACAAAATTTTTGCGTGTACAAATTGCTGTTCTTTATGCTCACGAAGTCGTTTCACGAAAAATCAATATTTTTTTATGCCGTGTGTAAAAAGGACAAAAATTATGTGGTCAAAAGGGCTTTTGATGAGACAACTTTTTTTGTCTCTTTACATAGACCATAAAAAATGTCAGTTTCCAGCGAAACTTGACTTGTGTACATGGAATGTCGAGATGTACATGCTAAATTTTTGTTTTGAATTTGTTGACATTTTAGAATGTTGTTTTCCAGTGACAGAAGCATATGCTCGTATGTTCCAAATTGAATTTCTGCATTTCGGGACATGTAATCGGTGGAAGCTGTAGAAAGGGATCTGCCGCACGCGCCGATTTATTAGAAATTGTGTGTCCATCAATGCATTGGAGCGTACTGTAGGTTTGGACATGGCACCCTAAACTCTGTTATTGTTTTTATAAACCATGATGAACAAAACACGCCGCCTCCAGTGGTGGCGTCAGGCTAATGTGGTAGACGTGCCACCTCGGGCCGTGGTGGTAGAAGCTAACCCCCTTCGTTTTCCATTCCCATGTTCCCCAGAAATGTGTTCTCGTCGACATGCTGCTTTTGCCTGTGGCGACAGGCCCGTCGCCTCAGCTCGTGGAGGCAAGCACCACGTGTCAGTTACCCTGCACTCAACTGTTGTTCTTTTTGTCCATACACTTGGCTAGGTATTTCCTTTTGTCCAAAAATCCAATTGTCGTTTCATCGAGACTTGCGCTCACCTTAGGTCTGGCAAATTTCTTGGACACCACCGCCCGCATGTGTAAATTGAACCTAACCGCTTGGTCATAATTGTCACATCCGCTGCCAACTCATGACTGTTCTCGAAGTATCTATATGTCTCTAGACACTGATATATTGTATATAAGGACACAAGAAAGTCGTCAGCCTTAGGCTGGTCACAATGGGGAGGAACTTAGCAGTAACATCACATGTTTCAATATAACTTTGCTTATGTGTCACGTATTTAACGAAGAGAGAGATGCTTGTGGTAACTAGCTAAGTTACCGGAACATCACACACTCCAAGAAACAATGAGTCTATAGCCTAATAAATGCATCGTTGCATGACACTACATATATGTTACTACCCACTGTGGAGGTAGTAACATAGTTTAGGAAAACGTGTAGGTTACTAGTGTATGTTCCTCCCCATTGTGACCAGCCTTATCTCTTTAGCGTAGAAAGTTGCAATCGAGATATATCACAGTTGGCTAGGAAATAATTAGCTGGCATAGAGATATATAATTGCTTAAACCTAGGGGCCATAAACTTATCCTAGCTAAAGACTAACCAAGTAAGAGTGTCTTCTCTCGCACTACTCTCTTCCACGGCGGCATGATGACAAACCAAGCGTCTATTCTAGATAGCTGTCGGGTATTCGAGGCTTCGATCATACTTCTATAATCCTCTGCAATTCCTGATCATACTTCTATAATCCTCTGCAATTCCTGGTCATGGGGAAAAACAAACAAGGAGGAAGACATAACAAAAAGAAGGATTTTTTTAGGGGAGGGGGGTGGATATCTCCCTCGTCCATCAATTAATAAAAAGAGAGTTCTCCAGTTAATTTATGGGTAAAAACCATACAAACTTAGCGAAAGGCAGCCAAGACACAACCCCACAAGGCAAACCGACTACTCCCAAAAAGATTGAGTTTACATGACCACGAAGAGACACATACCAACACTGCCAACACATTCCTCCTATACCACATCGGTGAAGCTCAACATCACAGAATATCTTTTGGCACACGTGTCATTGTGTCAACGCTCTAGACGTAATTACACCACCCACGGGAGCTACATGCCCGACAATCTCTGCTCGGAGAGAGGCTACATCATCCACACCACCACCCTCCCTCTAGTAAAAATGATTTTGGCTTGATTGGATTGGATGAGTTCCCGATGCATCCCAAGCCCATACATTCCAAGTTACAAAAAAGCAATATAGTATCAGAAAAAGGCCAAGCTTCCGAGTTTTTCGTTCCCATATTTGCCTGTGCATGTATTCACCATGCTCATACCATCTCCCATGGATATATATACACGGCTCACCGGAAACCATATACTTATATCATCCGCTTGTATGGCTGTAAATCTACAACCACCATCGTAAGTGACCATCATGGCTACTTAAGTCACTTGCCTCGCTCTTCGTCTAACCATTAGTACAGTTCCTGTAGGCTAGAGGCCTAGACCTGTAGTAGTGCAGCCGGGAGAAGCAAATGAAATCAGCTGCACGTGCACCCCAGGCCGAGACCAAGAGTAAGAGCATCTCCGGTACCCGCCGTTTTGGGTCCGCGGTTGCGCCGCTCGCTCTGCAGCACCACCTGCCGCCGGTCGGCCTCGTACTGCGCGATGAGCGCGTACTGCTCGGCCGACGTCGCGTTTTCGGCCAGCTGCCGGTAGGCCTCGCGCTCCGCCTCCTCCCTCCGGTGGGTCTCCAGGGATGCCCGAACGGCGGCAGCCTCGGCCGCTGCAGCCGTCTGCTCGAGGCCGCCGCGAACCTGGTGGAACGCCTCATCGTTCCGCCAGGTCTCGAAGGAGAGGTAGGCCGCGTGCTGCTCGGGCCAGACGGGCTGCCTCCTCTGTTCCCTCCTCCAGCGACGGGCTTCCCGCGCCGGCTGCTGCTCGGGCGCCACCTCTTCCCGGGCCGGCTGTTGCTCGGGTGCCACCGCTTCCTGCGAAGGCTGCTGCTCGGCGCCACCGCTTCCTGCGCCAGCTGCCACTAGTGGAAACAACCCCTCTCGTCCAGGGGGCCGGGGGGCAGCTGTCCCGGTTGCAACCAAATCCGGGACAAATGCCCTGCATTGGTCCCGGTTCGTGCGCCCGGGGCAACAGGAATCGCCTGGGCGCATTGGTCCCGGTTCGTGGGGGGCATATCGGTCCCGGCTCGTGCCACGGACCGGGACCAATGCCTAGCCACAGGCCACGTGGCACGCGCATGACATGTTGTCCCGGTTCAGTCCACGAACCGGGACCAATGCCCCCTTCCTCTATATATACTGTCCCAGCCCCCCCTCCTTCCATCTTTTTTTTTTGCTTGGAGGTGTGAGAGAGTGTGGTGTTGCTGTTTTTTTTTTACTATGCACACGAGGTGTTCGACGAAATTCCCGAGACGCACACAAGCTCACTGAAAATGGTTTCTTCGACCGAGGTTAACAAATTATCTTTTTCATCTGTAACTGATACATAAAAAAGTATTATTTGTCGATGTACTGTGGTTATCTCTGTATTAATATGTATTTTGATAAACTTAATTATATGATGCAGATGGATGCACGGCAGCGATGGATGTACGGTGACCGACGCACCTCCGAGTATATGGCAGGCCTGAATGCATTTCTTGCTGTAGCTCAGGCGAACAAAGATAATGGCTTCATGTGTTGCCCATGTGTTGATTGTCGGAACGTCAGAGAACATTCTTCCGAAAGAATCCTTCACGGCCATCTACTTCGGAGAGGTTTCATGCCCAGCTATAATTGCTGGACCAAGCATGGAGAAAGAGGGGTTGTGATGGAAGACGATGAAGAAGAAGAAGAAGATCCTTTGTTCCCTGAATACGACGATACTGCAATGGAAGAGAATGCAGAAGAAGGAGGTGATCAAGAACAGGCATCAGAAGAGCCCGATGATGATCTTGGCCGAGTTATTGCTGATGCAAGGGAAGACTGTGAAAATAGATTGGAGAGGTTGAAACTGGACAACATGTTACAGGATCACAAAAAATTGTTATACCCAAATTGCGAAGATGGTAGCACAAAGCTCGGTACCACACTGGAGTTGCTGAAATGGAAGGCACAAAACGGTGTGACTGACAAGGCATTTGAGACTTTACTTCAACTAATGAAGCCAAAACTTCCAAAGGATAACGAATTGCCTGAGAGTACGTACGAAGCAAAGAAAGCTCTCTGCCCTCTAGGATTAGATGTGCAGAAGATACATGCATGCATTAATGACTGCATTCTCTTCCGCGGTGAGAAGTACGAGAATTTGGATGAATGTCCGATATGCACTGCACTGCGGTATAAGATCAGAGCAGATGATCCTGGTGATGTTGACGGCGAGCCCCCCGTAAGAGGGTTCCTGCTAAGGTGATGTGGTATGCTCCTATAATACCACGGCTGAAACGTCTGTTTAGAAACAAAGAGCATGCTAGGTTGTTGCGATGGCACAAAGAAGACCGTAAGAAAGATGGAAAGTTGAGGCACCCCGCCGATGGATCGCAGTGGAGAAAGATCGAGAGAGACTTTCCAGACTTTGCAGGAGAGGCGAGAAACTTATGGTTTGGTCTAAGTACAGATGGCTTTAATCCTTTTGGGGAGCAGAGCTCCAGTCATAGCACTTGGCCTGTAACTCTATGTATGTACAACCTTCCTCCTTGGTTGTGCATGAAGCGCAAGTTCATTATGATGCCAGTTCTCATCCAAGGCCCGAGGCAACCTGGCAACGACATTGATGTGTATCTAAGGCCATTAGTGGAAGAACTCTTAGAACTGTGGGGCAAACCAGGTGTACGTGTGTGGGATGAGAACGAACAAAAGCCATTTGACCTACGGGCGTTGCTTTTCGTGACCATCAATGATTGGCCAGCTCTTAGTAACATTTCCGGTCATACAAACAAGGGATACAATGCATGCACACACTGTTTAGATAAGACTGACAGTGTTTTTTTGGATAAATGTAAAAAGGTTGTATACCTGGGGCATCGTAGATTTCTTCCGATCAAGCATCCCTTAAGGAAAAAAGGAGGGAAGCATTTCAGAGGTGAGGCAGATAACCGAAAGAAGCCTGAGCTCCGTAGTGGTAATGATATATTCGATATGGTCAAGGACCTAGAAGTAATCTTTGGTAAGGCTGCTGGCAGCCAACCAGTTCCGTACGGCCCTGATAAGCGGGCACCCATGTGGAAGAAGAAATCTATATTTTGGGAGCTACCCTATTGGAAAGTTTTAGATGTCCGGTCTTCGATCGACGTGATGCACGTGACAAAGAATCTATGTGTCAATCTGCTATGCTTCCTGGGCGTGTATGGGAAGTCAAAAGATACGCCTGAAGCACGGGAGGACCAGCAACGTATGAAAGACCCAAGCAACAAGCACACAGATACAGGGCGCCATTCCTTAAGCAGCTACGCTCTTACTAAAGCAGAGAAGGAAATATTCTTTGAAGTCCTTTACAGTATCAAGGTTCCGTCTGGCTTCTCGTCGAATATAAAGGGGATAATAAACATGGCAGAGAAAAAATTCCAAAACCTGAAGTCTCATGACTGCCACGTGATTATGACGCAATTGCTTCCGATTGCATTGAGGGGGCTTCTACCGGAAAATGTTCGAGTACCCATTGTGAAGCTATGTGCATTCATGAACGCAATATCTCAGAAGGTAATCGATCCAGAAATTCTGACAAGATTACAGAGGGATGTGGTCCAGTGTCTTGTTAGTTTTGAGTTGGTGTTCCCACCATCCTTCTTCAACATTATGACTCATCTCCTTGTTCACCTATGTGAAGAGATTCATATTCTCGGTCCACCATCCCACTTTTCTGTTTCTCTCTCCTCCGTATGTTGGTGATGTGTAATAATAAGCGTGGAATACATGATCATATAGTTCTGTTTGATTAGTATTTTGTATTGACCGGTAAATAGCTGACAACTATGACCCATGTCCGAATACATTTCGAAGTGATAGTACGGATAACATCCTGACAGATATTGCAGGATTATAACTACTTTTAATATGTAGTATCTGTTGACACACGGTATAGAACAAGCGATATATTCCGCGCACACATTGCAGGCACACCATATTAATTTGAGGCATTGGAGGAGAAGACACATGAAGACAGTGATTTGAGTTGAGATAGGTGAAGTTAATAGGAGGATTTTGAGGGGTTGGTGGGATCAGACACAAACTGGCACTTTAATTGAGATTGCCGACGTGAAGTCTCTCACTAATGATAGCGTGCACGGAAGGCAATTCATTCCAAATTGATACTGTGGGTTGCCACTTGTCGGTGTTGAAGAACATGTTTCCCAATGGTGTTAATGTGGTGTCCTTATTCTCCGGTATTGGAGGAGGAGAGATAGCTTTGCACAGGCTTGGCATCCACATGAAGACAGTGATTTGAGTTGAGATAGGTGAAGTTAATAGGAGGATTTTGAGGGGTTGGTGGGATCAGACACAAACTGGCACTTTAATTGAGATTGCCGACGTGAAGTCTCTCACTAATGATAGCGTACACGGAAGGCAATTCATTCCAAATTGATACTGTGGGTTGCCACTTGTCGGTGTTGAAGAACATGTTTCCCAATGGTGTTAATGTGGTGTCCTTATTCTCCGGTATTGGAGGAGGAGAGATAGCTTTGCATAGGCTTGGCATCCACATGAAGACAGTGATTTCAGTTGAGATAGGTGAAGTTAATAGGAGGATTCTGAGGGGTTGGTGGGATCAGACACAAACTGGCACTTTAATTGAGATTGCCGACGTGAAGTCTCTCACTAATGATAGAATTGCATAATCTTGAAAAAACCTTTGCCTTGATCGTCCAAGATGTCCCAGTAGTGGTGCTCAGCGCCTTGTCTGCATGTTTCGCAGGACATGCCCATTTTACAGTGTAGAAACATCTACAGAAAAGAGCAAACATCTGTAAACTAGGCAGAGGAGAAGTAGAATCAGGTAGAGAAACATTAGAGCCGATGAGAAGTACAAATAGCATATGGAGAGAAACAAGGTTTAAAAGATATTGCTAGGTGCTTCCGGCCAAAAGATTATCAAATCAAAGTTTTGAAATTCTCAAATCAAACCATAAGTTCACAAAGCATACGCAAACATTGACCGTTACCAACCTGAGCCGCAAGGAGCAGTAGAGCAGAGCAGACTCTAGAGGATGGACAAGCAGCCAGGACTGACATCGACTCTAGAGGATGAACAAGCCACCCTACTTTTACTATGAAAATGAGGCCCTAGCTCCAAAAAGTGTATGGGTTGAAATTTCCAGAAATTTTTATGACACAGAGCCGGAGTTTGTGGATTCTAAGCACTTCTGTGCAGCTGCTCAAGAAAGAGGCTACATCCATAACTTCCATAATTTATATTCAAATTGTATACAAATGAAAAAATAATTAATAGTTTCAATAGTTAGAATAATTATTTAGTTAAACGAAAAATGGATTTAAATTAGTTTTGCAAATTCTAGCATTTTTCATGTTGGAATTTTTGTCAAATTTGGAAGTATATAAAAGTTGTTAATGTGCAAACTTAACACTTTTCAAATTTTGGCGCTAAAAAATTTTGGGCGCGCAGGGGTGCCACCGAAATTCGAAATTTGTTTTTGGTCCCGGGCCGTGGTACCAACCGGGACCAAAGGGGCTCTAGTCCCGGTTGGTGGCACGGGCCGGGACTAAAGGCCCAAGTGTATAAAAAGCGCGGCCCTCTCTCCAGGCCGAGCGGACACCCCAGGGGCGGGTACGAGTGGATATGGCTGGGCGAAGCCCTGCCGGCGGCGAGAACGAGTGGATATGGCTGGGCGAAGCCCTGCCGGCGGCGGCGGGAACGAATGGACTAGGGACACAGTAGATTAGGGAACACAACTTCTATTAAAATAAGGCCAGGGGCCTTGCTTACATAGGGGCGGCGCGGCCACAGGCGGCCGGCCGTACTTGCATAAGGGACGGCGGCGCGGCCACAGGCGGCCGGCCGTTTCTTGGGGGGGGGGGGGGTAGCTAGGGGCGGGGGCGCGGCCACAGGCGGCCGGCGCCAATCTAGTCGTCCTCGTCGTCGGAGAGGCTTACGTAGGCGGGTGGCTGCCACAGGTGAGCAGGCGGCTGGGCCGGGCTCGCCGGGGCTGGAGACATCGGGGGCATCGGGGGAGCGTACGGCGGCGGCGGGGGCAGCACCTCCTGCGGCAGCGGCGGCGGCGGGGGCAGCTCCTCCTCCTGCTCCGGCGACCCCGGCGCCCAAACGCCGCCGGTCCAGGCCCAGCTCATGCCATACTCCAGGCCTGGTGGGAGCGGCTGCGGCTCCGGCATGTCCTCGGACGCCTCCAGCTCGGCGTTCATCGCCTGCCACCAGGGGATGGCAGGCTCGTTAGGGGGCGGCGGCGGCGGTGGCATGGCGGCGGCGTCGGCGGCGGCGGCGGCCACGACACGCTCCCACCTCTTGATCTCGTCGTCGATGAGGGAGCGGCGGGAGGCCTCGCAGGCCTTCTCCATGGCGGCCCAGAGCTCGGGGTCCTCCTCCCCGGAGAAGTCCTCCGGCTCGTCCACGAGGAGCCATAGCTCCCTCTCCCGGCCGGGCGCTGGCGGGGGGTAGTCGTCCACGTTGGCCTCGAGGGGGGCGGGGATGAAGGAGCGGCGGCGCTGCTCGTGCTCCTGCTCGAGCCAGGCGGCCCAGTAGGGGGAGCCGCGCGCGTACATCCGCTCCCTGCGGACGGGAGCCGGCAGGAGCTCGCGCCGGCGCTCGATCTCCTCGAGCAGCGCCGCGCCGGTCGGGGCCGGCGGCACTGGGATCCGCTGGGGATTCAGGTGCCAGCCGTCCGGGAGGTGCACGTCGTTGTAGAACACCGGAGTGGCATTGTTCCAGTGCCACTCCGCCTCGTCCACCCGGACGTACCGGCGGAACCGCTTGCCCGGGGGTGCGGCGCGGGGCGGCGGGCGTGCAGCCGGTGGTGGCGCGGGGACGCGCGGCACCCCGCCGAGGCGGACACCTCCAGGGCCGTAGCCGAAGGCCTCCGCCGGCGGGGGCGGGATGCGGCCGGCGCCGCTCGACGAGCCTCCGTCGTCGTTCCTTGGGCGCTTGCCGGAGTTCGAGAACCAGCGGGACATGGTGGCGGCTAGGGTTGCTTTGCCAGGGACGCGTCCGGGGTGGGTGGGTTGTACGGGCGGCGGGGGGCCTTTAAAAAGGACCCGGGGTGGGCTGGCATGCCAACCGGCGGCCTGAACGTGGCGGCGGTTGCAGGCGGCCATGAATGCGGGGAGCCGAGGCGTGGCGCGTGGGGAGTGGGGCGCGGGAAGCCGAGGCGGGGCGGGAAGACGAGGCGGACAGCGGCCCTTTGACCGTCCTTCGGTCTTAGTTTAAGGGACCAGGCGAACCAGCCACCAGGCCGCTGGCCAGTGGCCCCTGTTGACTGGCCATAATAACAGACGCGGGCCAGTGGGCCCTTCGAACCGTTGACTGTCCATAAATAAAAGACGCGGGCCAGTGGGCCTTTTTGACTAAAAAATGTGTCAGTGGGCTTAATTAAAGACGTGGGCCTGGAGCGGTTGGGGAAGGGGAGGCCGGTTGGCGATTGCGAGTCGGGAGAAAAAAAAACGAACAAAAAAAACCTGCCGCGGCAGGGAAAATGGGCGGACTTTTTTTTTTTTAAGAAGGCATCCATCCCGGTCCCTAAAACGAACCGGGACGAACTCCCTCGCGGTCCCTGGCCCAGAGTCGCCACGTGGGCCAGCCTTACCATCCCGGGTCCTGGCACAACTGGGACCAATGGGGAGGGCCATTTGTCCCGGCTAGCCCATCCCGGTTGCGCAACCGGGACAAATGGCCCTTACGACCCGGGACAAAAGGCCCTGTTTCCACTAGTGTGCTGCTGTTCCTCGTACTGGAACTCTCTGTCGTTGTCCCTGTCGATGTGGCCACGCATCCCAGTCGTGGGCCGGCAGTACTGTGGAGAGTGGCGGTGGGTGCGGAACCGGCGAGGCATCGTTGCTAGGTGTGTGAGGCGAGGGTGGCGAGAGCGAGCGCGGCAAGGAGGAGGAGGTGGGTGGCGAGAATGGTAGAACGGCGAGCGGCGAGCGCCCTTTTTATAGCTTGGCGGGTCGGTCACTGCGCCGCGCGTGTCACCGCTGCCGTCACGCCATTAATCTGGCAGCCTTTGACTGGAGCGCATGCACTGGCCGGCTGCCCCGCCATTACTCCGACATCCTTTGACCGGCGCGAGCGCCGAGAAGAAGATCGCGGGCTGGGTTTCTGTTCCCGCGTTTTTTCGAGGCATCACTGATAGAGCCGGGGCCCGCGGGCTGCACCGCAGTTTCGCCCCCCCCCAAGCCGAACCCAGCGGGCTGGGTTTGACCTGGGAGCCGCGGTGCGAATTAGCGCCGAAACTTCTGGGGGGGCGACTGGTGCGGAAACGGCGCTATTCGCCGCTTCCGGCGCTAAAAAGGCCGTGTGGGGGGCTCGGGGGGCGACTGGAGATGCCCTAAGGAGTTGCGTGCTGGGTATTTGTCACATGCCGTTTGGCCCAACGGCTGGAGGTATTCAGGCGCCGGGCCGGTAGATTTCGCGGGAGGCGCTTTCAGGTAGACCAAGGAGATTAGCATGCGGGTGGCCCAGAAGGCCCAGGTCGGAAGTCCACGAGATGAGCGGATGCACGCGAGGGGGGTTCCCCTAACTAGCGCTCACAGCGAGCGGGAGGTGTACGCCTTGCCCGCACGCGGGCAGCGACTCGCGAGCGGTCTGCTGGGCTGCTTCCCCGAGCGGTCCCATTTTGGGCCGGTTTGGTCAGCCCATCAAATAGGTTTTTTCCTATTTTTACTTATATTTTATTTATTTTTTTATTTCTCTGAATTATGTCTCATTTTTTTAAATTCAAACTATTTTTCAAAATGTGAACCATTATCTAAAATGAACAATTTTGAATCTGAATGATTCTAGAAAGTGAACAATTTTCAAGTATGAACGGTGTTTAAAATATGAACAATTTAAAAAATAAACAAATTTTTAAAATGAACAATTTTGGAATATGAACGATTTCTATATCTGAACGATTTTCGAAAATATTTTTTTCAAATATGAACGATTTTCAAAATCTAAACAATTTTCAAAAAAAAAAATGAACAAATTTCAAAACTGAACGTTTTTTTCATTTGAACATTTTTTATCCGAACAATTTTTGAATTAAATTTTTTTCAAGTTTGAACATTTTTTTTGAACAGATGTCAAAAAGAAATATTTTGGAGTAATAGAAAATAAAACAAATAATAATAATAAAACATAAAAAGAAAACAGAAAAGAAAGAAATAAAACGGAAATAAAAAACAGAAAAAGAAGAAGGGAAAATAAGATAATAAAAACGTAAAAGAGATAACCTGTACATGAGTGCTTGCATGTCCCAGTGGTTACCACGCTAAACCCCCCCCGATGTCAGGTTCTATGATCGATTCCCCTTCCCCACCCATTTCCTACGTACTACCTCCGGTCCTATATAAGTGTCGGACATTTACACAAGGCCCAGTCAAAAAATTTACTACCTCCCTGACACTTATATCGGATCGGAGGGAGTACTATTTTCAATTTGTTTGAGTTAAAAATGGGCCGGCCCATCTGCATCGTGATACGCGGGCGAGTCCTTATAGGATTCGCTATAGGCGCTATATAGGGATTGCGCGCGAGGGGGTTTGTACGGAGCGGCAAAGCTGAAGATTGCTGCAGAGATGAGGCCCGGTCGTCTGAAAAAACACGAAAATGACCTTAGGGATAAACTTCAGCATAAAATGGACCCAAAGCCAAACTAATTCCGAATCTAACCCTTTTGGGTAGAGCCCAACACCACGGCGCGGTGCTAATAAGGGTAGCGCCATCTGATACAGCGCGGTGCACCCCGCCACGTAGGCCAGGGTGGGCCCAGGTGTGGTAAGGTAGCGTCGGGCCACTCGGCGCAGTGCGTTTGAGGGCAGCGCGGCGTAACGGGGCGCGGTGCTCTCGGGATAGGAAAAAAAGGCCAGCCCGACCCCCCTCTCTCCACTCCACTTGTTCTTCCTCCACTCGGGTTGACCCCATTTTCTCTCTCCCTCTCACTCCCCCAAGTCACCCCACTCCCAAATCAATCAATTTCTTGGTCTATACTTGGTGGATTTTGCCCCCCCCTTTGTTCAAGAGGTATTCCCCTATTCTTAAGCTTTGTGTCCAATTAATTTTTGCAATTAGAGGTGACATTTGTGTAGATCTAGGAAACCCTACCTTTTGCATATGAGGGGAAATTTGTGGTTGAATTGCTCAATGTTTGTGTATGAGGGCTATATAGTGGTGTGCACATGATTTCAATGTTAGGGATTATGATTTTAGTTAGATATAATTAGTGAGCTATATTAATTATGGTTAGTGTTAAATAATTAGCATTATGCTTAGGGTTAGATGTAGTTAGTGAGATGTATGGTACTATTATTTTAGTAGCTTGAATTCAATGTTGAATGTGTATAAATTTATTTGATGAGAAAATTTTGTTGTGTTGTTGTAATTATTTTTTAGATGGAGAAATTTGTTAGTGTTCGTCATGTCGATAAGGATTCTTTTTTAGAGGGAATGTTAACCATGACCCGGAGGAGGTTCTGTTGATGTTTGATCGAATCCTAGCTATGCCGAGGTAGTGGAAAAAGTGAGGATTGAATTAAATTGGATGGAGCCAAATGATGTAGTTGAATTGGTGGGAATGCATAATGTTGGCACCGGGATGCACTCTCGTTGGAAGGTCATGCCTCTCAACTCCGAGTCACGTTGGAGTGCTTACAAGGATATGGTGGCGGAATCTCAAGACAAATCTCGTGAATTATTTGCCACCAAGAAGGTTGATCCTCTCATGCACTTTGACTTGAACCGGTGTGCCTCCCAAAGTGATGTTAGGAGCCCTATTCGTAATGAGCCATTTGATGAGCATGAAGTGTATGTCACATCATCTAGTCCACCTCCAATGACCCAACATGACATGAGCCAACCAACAATGAATCAACATGAAATCCACCGCCCTCCAAACCCTTCTCAAGATGATCAAGATGTATCATCGGAAGACGATGAGTTGGAGGATGAGCTTCATACCAATGACGTTGGTGATGTGGAGGCATATTATTTGCAAGAGGACATGGATCCTCTAATGCCTTACAACCGATGTTATGCAAATGACTCCGATGATGACGGTCCCGAGGAAGATGTTGATGAGGATGGGTTAACGGCTAGAGAAGCCGAAGTTTTCAAGAAGGTAGTGGGCCGGGATCATCGGATATCATTTTTCCATGATCTTAGTCTCGCCGACAAAGCCGTGGTGGATGGAGGCAGTAGTAAAATGCTTGGACCAAGGCCAAGTTCGAAGAAGGATATGGATCCCCAAAAGTATGGTATTTGTAAGGGAGTCAAGTTTGAAAGTTTGTTGGAATTGAAGACATGGCTCAAGGAGTATGCGGTTAAGTATTACCGACCTTTCAAGGGGGGTCACTCGGACTCCAAGGTGCGTTACACGGTTAAATGTGAAGAGGCAAACAAAGGGTGTCCATGGATTGTGCATACAAGACCATGGATAGGAGGGCCTCAATGGGAGATAATAGGTTGTGTGGCAACTCACATGTGCGGTGGCAAGGATAGCGATGACATTGAAGTCAAGAATGCTCACCGGCAACTAACCTCGGATTTCATTGGCTATAGACTTTCCACCGAAATATCGTCATTCCCGTCTTATACGATTGGATCTATCATAGATACGGTGAAAGCACTATTCGTGATGGAGGGATGATAACCCGGTAGGCCAACGCCAAGGAGTAACTCGGCCCAAAGGACGTTGCGCAAGACCCGGCTAAGGATAAAGGAACTTCTAGAAGGCCCAAGTTCGTAGGCCTGGTAACCCGGATTGTGGGTTACGGTAAGGAAAGTTAGGGTTTTGTATGCGGTGTCCGGGTAGGATTCAGGGTGCGCCTTGGAGGGCAAGCCAGGGGGTCCGGGTGCTTTATAAGCCGGCCCCTAGGTCTAGTTTGAAGAGATCCAAGAGTTCGAGCAATATCGCTAGGTATCGAATATCCAGTGTAAAACGAGATCGAGTTATTATATTGAGATCGGAGACTCGGCGACTTGATTGCCGGCTACCAGATCGAACATCATCATGTTTTCCTCTGAGCTGAACCCTCTCCCAAGCACCAGAGTCGATTTGCCCCAAGATAAGTTACCCCCGGTAACGTCTGCCGTGATTATCCCACGACAGTTGGCGCCCACCGTGGGGCCTACGTCCAAAGGTGTTTACATCACGGGAGAAGCTCGGAAGAACCTGGAGAACCTTATCATCGGCGAGATCTACACCGACCCTGAAGGAGAGAAGATGGTGGACGATTCCGGCTGGGGGCCGGAGTCGGATCTGCTCGAGTCCGGATCTGTCGTGATAATCGGCCAGATCAACGTCTTCATCGGTATGTTACGTACATCTGGTTCAATCCCTGATGATTTCGGATTTGATTCTGTATCAGGGGAAGCCACCTACGCTCAATCGGACGGAGAAGAATCGGTCGGAACGGTGGATCCGACAGAGGAGCCCACCACGAAGTGGGAACAGCCGGAGGAGCCGACATGGACCCCGCATGGCCGGGTCGTGAGGGAGGATGATACCGAGTCCATCTTGCATCTCCTAGAGGACCGGTACGAGAAAAACAGCGGCGAAGAGGTGCAGTACGAATCTACGCCAAGCATCGTGCGCCAGGTTGCGGTTTACACGGCTCCTGCGACCAATCTTAGCCAGGGGAACGTGACCGCGGCCGCAGTCGGAGCAGCACAAGCATTGGCCCAGCAGCAAGATCCGGTTGACGGAAACTCGGTCTTAGCCCGGGTCGACGGAGAATCGGCATCGGTTACCAGCCGCGCGGCAGACGATGAGTTGCAGGCAAACACGTTCGGATTTCTAGCAAACCGGACACCAGGGGCGGGTCCTTCCAACCCGCGGCACCCGGCCCTATTCGACAACAACTTGATCCTAGACCCCACCGTTTTGGCCACAGTCATCACTCCAGAAAACGCGGCGGAACGTGTTAGAGAAGGCAGGTAGAAGCAGAAAAGCAAGGGATGGCCACACGCCAACGCGAGCTGGATGCATTGGAAACTCGGCTCCGAGAGGAAACAACTAGAATACATCAAAGGCACCAAACCAGATTACTAGCAATGGGTGGAGTTATTAACCCGGCCGCGCTATTCATCACGCCTCAGGATCAGCCGATTCAGGCGGTAGGCCAAGGAACTGCACCTCAACCGGCAACTGTGGGAGTACAGCCGGCAAACGTGCAGGCCGGGTCACCTTTACCACAGACTGGAGCTACAACTGGCAATACGTTACCACCACCGCCACCGTCACGATTTCGCACACCAACAGGCCATTACAACAATCCCATGGACAACATGTATGCAGCAACACTCGCACTGAATCAAGTCCCTGTGAGAGAGTCACCCCACGCAGAGGAGACCCGGGGGCGATAGATATGCTGCGCACTGCGGTGGCACTGCAAGTTAATTACCCGGATCACAGAAGTGGAATGCATGAGACGCCATACTCAGCCAGCAACGAGGCAACACCGGCAATATCCAGGCAAGTTCAGCGCGACGGAGGGAAGAGCAGCAGCAAATGCCGCCTCCTCCACGCGTTCAGGCAGTACCAGCAGCATCAGCAGCACAGGCTATCGTGGATAGTTCCAGAGCCAGGAGAGCCGCGGCCGGGTCTGCCGTGCACGGGCCACCCACAGTACCGCGCCCAGCCGCACCCCCCGCAGGGTCACACGTTTTCCGAGTAAGGCCGGTCCCGACTAATCTCGCTGGGCCTAAGTGTCTGTCGGATAACATCCACTACTAGGGAAAAGCTTACCCCAGGCGAACAGAAAATGCCTACCACAGGCGCATTTCGGTTCGCCTGGGACCATATCGCCAGCGGTAATGGCTTACCCCAGGCGAATACTACAATGCGCCTGTGGTAAGTTCACATACCCCAGGCGAATACTCCTTGTGCGCCTGGGATAAAACTCTTACCTGTGGCGAACAAGCGCTGTGCGCCTGGGGTAAAACTCTTACCTGTGGCGAACAAGCGCTGTGCGCCTGGGGTACATATGCGCCTGGGGTACTGTCCACTGTTCTCCTGGGGTAAGGTTTTGCTGTATCAAAAAAATAAAATAAAACCAAAATAACAGAATTACAGGAAAATGACAGAAATAAGTATCAAGCTGACAGAATAACAGCAAAATGACACAATTAAGTTTTATAACAGAAATATTTTCGATCATCAACACATAGTCTCGATCATCACCACATAGTTTAACAAAATTACATAGTCTCGAAAAGAACCATGCTACTAATAAATCCAGGAGTTAGCTAGTGAGATGGAAATAATTATTTGTTCTAATTTGAACAAACTCGTCATCTATCGATCTAGCAGGCTGATGTAGTGGATGACCATCATCATGTCCAACTTGGGGATGTCACTATTCCTCATGGTGATCAGAATAGCTCGGCCAGACTCCATACCAACTCTTGCGGAATGGAACTGCCTCCATGCTTGAGAGTTGAGGATGACGCGACCATCAACATTATCCCTGGTGATCGGAACTGCGGTGACATGTCCGGATTCTCCACGGTGTACTCCAATGGTACCGGGCTCCATGCCAGCACCGTCCGCTACCGCCATAGGTATTTTCTAGAACACAATTCCAAGATAGAATAAAAGCACAATGTCACATACCGGCCACATTATAACATAAGCAACTACAGGAATAAGAAAGTGTTAAGAAACATACCATGACATGTCCATTGGAGATGTTAGTGTTGGTGATGCGATGCACGAAAGGGAACCCGATGTAGCTATCTATCTCGGCAAGTTTCTGAAGGACACGGTCCTTCTCAATCTCGCTAAGATTCGCTCTTTGAGCAACCACCACATGTTTCCATGGGTCCTCCTCGTCCATATCATCCTCAGTGTCCATATCATCCTCAGTGTTCCCAATATCCTCCTCACTCCCGCCATTCTCGCTCGCAATCCCGCCCATATACAGAATTTTGATACGAGGTTGCGGTCCTTCCATAGAGAAGTGAATGTAATCACCTCCGCTTAAATTGTACGTGGCGATGATAGCATGCAATTGTTCCCCGCAGAAGTATGTCTTCGTTCTTTCTTTTTTCACTCGAAGAATGTAGGTGGTCCCGTGAACATTGAAATCCACATTATTGCCAACTAACTGGTTGAACTCTTGGCGAATATTGCACGGTAGAATCTAAAAAAGAAATATAAAGAATAAACACAAGTCTCAAGCTAGATAGTAAAACGAAAGAACAAGTTAACATAAAAAGAATTGTTAATTACCAACGAATCAACGTCACCGTCGTGGAGCTGAAGCATAAAAGAAGTCCCACTGAATCGTCCTTGGGCACATCGGGACCGACATACTTCGCGAGCCATGTTCTATTAAATTAAGAAAGTACACATAGAGGTTAGAGGAGCATAGCTATCACAAAACAAAGACAAATGGAAGCACCTACCTCTAGTAGTGTAATAAGGCAATTGACAGCAGTACAAACGAAATGGAACCTGTCGGAGAGTTACTCCTATTTAATCTCACATTTCACATTCCTTTTTACTAGTGAAATCTGACTCTATGGTATTCATCTAAACGGAAATACGCATTATTGAAAATTACATGTTGGAGATATAATGCACTACAAAGATCCGATAAGAGCACTGAATCCTGGAGATATAATGCACATTCCTCTGGATCCACGACGACGGGAGCACCGCGGCCACCAGGAGCAGGCGCACATCCTCCACAACGACGACGGGAGGGCCGGAGTGGGGTGGGATGGGAGGGTGGGGGGATGGGAGAGAGAGGGGCTGACCTGGATCAACAACGACGACGACGACGGAGTGGGCGACGACCTGCTCTGCTCCTCTCGACACTAGCGACGGCGGCGGCGTGTGGGTGCGTGTGGGTGCGGGCGCGGGTGAGATCTGGTCACTTAGAATACTAAAGCATTGAGCTAAGCACATTGGCACCGGTTTCTGATACAAACCGGTTCTAAAAGGATCTGTCCACTGGGCCCCCCACCCTGCCGCAAATGGCCTCATGGCCTTTAGGACCGGTTTGTGATACAAACCGGTTCTAAAGGATCTGTCCCCTGGGCCCCCCTCCGCGCAGCAAATGGTCGCAAGGCCTTTAGCACCGATTTTTGATACAAACCGGTGCTAAAGTCCTTTTGGCCATTTGCTGCGCGGAGTGGGGCCCAGAGGACAGATCCTTTAGAACCGGTTTGTATCACAAACCGGTTCTAAAGGTTTTCTCATTTTTGTGCGGCAACAACGAGGGCTTACCCCAGGCGCAGATGTACGTTTTTCGCCTGGGGTATGTTTTATACCGGAGGCGAACATGTGCTCTATTCGCCTGGGGTAAACGAAGAGAGCCACGGGGTGGTGTTGGGTGGCCCTGCCACACTTTACCCCAGTCGCTTCCTTAGTTGGTTCGCGTAGTTCTGCTGTTCGCCTGCGCTAAGTAGCCCAGGCGCGTCAACTTTCCTGTTCGCCTGTGGTAGGATATGCTGCTATAAGCAAATCTCTAGTAGTGATCAGGGCCGAGCCTTACCCGGATAAATTCAAGGAACCGGGTAAAGTGGTGAATTATGAGCCGACTATGGATCCAGAAACATGGTTCAGCAGTTATGAGATGGCCATGTCGATTCGTAATGCATCCGAGAATCTTCAAGCCAAGTTCATGTACTTGATGATGTCAGAAGGAGCAGCTAATCTATGGTTCACCAACCTACCGGAAGGATCTATCAAGTCATGGGAAGAGTTGAAAACCGCATTTATTAAGCACTTTCATGGGACGTGCAGAAAGTTATTCACTATTGATGATCTAGAGCGATGTGTTCAGAAGAAGGGAGAGTCGGCGCGCAGCTGGGTGCGCCGGGTTATGGAAATACTTCATTCATCCACAGATACCCAGCCCAAGGATGCGTTGCAAGCTATGGCAAAGACATGCAAGAACATACCTTTAGTGCAGAAATTAACTCGCATGAAGTCTAGTCGGAACGCTTCAGAAGTTACAATGGGAGAGCTAATGGATGCATGCAACAAGCACGCCGCAACAGATACTACAGAAGAGGACGTCGATGACAAGAAGGCAAAGGCAAATACGAACAACAACAATGGAAGAGCCAGCAACGGATCAACGCCGGGTAGCAATGGGAACAACCAGACAAGCGCCAGTTTGAAGGAAGCTCCGAGTTCGTCGCTAGCACAGAAGCCGGGTCTTCGAGACCCAGAGCAGAAGGAAATTTAAATGGAGGAAACCACAACGGAGGAAATTATCAAGGGCCAACTAGGCCGAGTAATAACTGGGATATCTTCAGAATGGCATGCCCAAAGCACAGCAGGAATGGTAGGCCAGCTAACCACTCATTGGAACAGTGTGCGGACCTACAGAGATGGAAGAACGAGGAAGTGAACAGAGCCATGCGAGGCGCAGGTCGGGGAGGAGGACCGGGTCCGGGTGGAAACCCGGGCAACGGCCCACCCCCAGCCGGAAACCCGGCAGGCGGAAATCCGGGTAACAACGAAGGGGAAGCTGGAGGTTTCCAAGCTAACCCCAAGCAGTTGGGACAATATCATGTGCATACTACGGGAACTTCTAACAAGGACAAAAAGATACTGAAGCAAGCGGTAAACTCGGTTTCTTCGGCTGTTCCGAGATACCTGAGATGGTCAGAGCAAGACGTAACATGGAGCAGAAGGGATCACCCGGAAAGGATAGAACATCCGGGAGTCTTAGCACTGGTGGTTGCACCACAAGTTAATGGTTATGAGTTGAAAAAGGTCCTGATGGATGGTGGAAGCAGCATCAATATCTTATACTGGGAAAACTTTCTACGCATGGGCCTCAAGGAGTCCCAGCTACAGAAAAGTTCAACAGTGTTTCACGGGATAGTGCCGGGTCACTCAGCGTGCCCCGAGGGAAAAATGCATTGGAGGTAGCGTTTGGAGAATCAAAGGATAATTATCGAGTTGAGTGGCTCACCTTTGAAGTGGTCAACTTGCGCAGCCCTTACCACGCGCTATTCGGAAGGCCGGCTTACGCTAAGTTCATGGCCAGGCCGTGTTATGTGTACCTACAGCTAAAAATCCCGGGTCCCAAGCAAACCATCACCATACATGGAAGCCGGGATATAGCAGCTGAGTGCGATGAAGGAGATGCAGTAATGGCCGAACAAGCTTGCAGAAAAGAGGAACTCAAGTATTACCGGTCTCAGGTAGACCCGGATGATAGAACAGCACTGAAAAGATCAAATACCGAAGAGGAAAGAGCAAAATCAAAGGCACCGCAAGACGCAAAGATGGTGGCCTTCATCAAAGGTGAACCCTCCCAACAATCCGCTGCAGAAGAGGAAATTGCACGACTACTTACAGCCAGCTGCATCATGGAAATCCCTCACCCGGGTTGGTTAGCAAACCCGATACTCATAACGAAAAAGACCAGTGGGTGGAGAATGTGTGTCAATTACGTCAGTCCCGGTGAGATCTCCAAGAAGAATTAAAATGATGTAACAGGCAGCAGGTTTCAGACGCACTATTTTCCTATCCATGGTACCTAAGGGGACTGGAGGGTTTTTAATGAGGCGGCTTGCTGACCTAATTTTCTCATATCAATAAAGAGATGGTTAAGAGATATATCTTCTTCACATCGTCCATCAAATTTCAGTCTTATGTTGTGTGTTTTACTTCTTGTCCAGGTAAGTGTTATTTTCCTTAGCATACTGCACATATCTAGGTCTTGGGGGCTGATTGCTTGAATAGCACAGTTACAAACTCAAAGACCCGGCCTTGATGCCTATGAGTTATAAGGGTCGGTTACTCGCAAACGAGTACGGCTACAATCTTATAACCGGACAAAGGAGCCAAATTTTCTTGACTTTTCTTACTTAAGCTCGATGTGACTCGCACTAAAGTGGCATGATTTGCTCGCTTACGATTACAATCAGCCATGAAGCCCAATGGGACTTGTCTAACCCTGTTTTCGTACAGATGTAGCAACATGGTATCCACGCCAAAGCCGGCTTACAGTACAAGATAGTCAAAAGGGTCATCTAAACCACAAGTTATGCAGAGTACAGGGCTAATAGCCGGAAACTCAACGTTTATCAAGCATAACTTCAATACCTATGTGAAACGGCTCTGGGTTTGGGCTTAGCAGCAAACAACTTGTTCTCTTTAAAAGACCACGCATCCCAGACTCGGAATTCCGAGTCTTGGGGACTGGGGATTTTTGAAAAAGAAGCAAGTTGCTTAGTTATTAAGCTCAAAAAATCCAACCATCCGAGTCTTGGGGACTTGGGGACTTAGAGAAAAGTCCACTTGTCAAAACCCATGATACTCGGAAACCGAGTCTCACAAAAGGAACCATAAAGAAAGTTGGATATCGAGAACAAGTGGACTCAAAAGTGGATAAATTTAAAATCATCCAAAAGGCCAGAAGAGGCACAAGGTGTATCAAGGACTTAAAGTGCATTACAAACTTCGATACTAGTATCAGAGGTGCACAGGCGCGCCATCAAAAAATGATTGTTTAAACGGCCTATTGGCCGACTAACGCATACGAAACGGTATCAGGTAGCAGGTATCACTCGACATTCTGGGCTGCGACATCCATCTTCTCCTTGCCCTTGCCATCACCCTTGGTAGCAGCAGCACCCGGATCGGCAGTAGTGCCGGCTCGTGCAGGAGGAGGGACGACTGGCGTGGAGGTAGCAGGCGCAGAATCGGCTTCAGCCTTCTTCTTTGCGGCTTCCTCCCTCAACTTGGCAGCTTCCTTCTTCCATCGGGCAAGCATATCATATGGCTTGGGACGATCCGCCTTAATCACCTTGTCATCAGCATCATATGCAGGGAGAATAGAGTTGACATCCAAACCATCAGCAATCACACTGGCCGGGTGACGAACTTCTTTCTGGGTGGCCTTGAAATTCTTAGGTAAAAACTTGGACCCGTCATGGTTGAATTCCGGAAACCCGCCCATCAGCTTGGCCGGCTCTAGCTTAGGAAAATAAGCTTTAGCCGGCGCAAGCCCCCAGGTTACTCCAACCCGGCAGGACGAGCGTTTCCAATGCCAAATCCACTCGGGAATAGTGGAGCAAGCATCCAGCACCTTCTTCAGGTTACCTGGCCCTACACCCGGCAATCGCAGTTCGTCAAGGATCCATTTGGTTCCGGCACAGAGCTGCAGGATAGTATCTTTGATAGTCTTCATTTTGGCAATATCATCTTCATCCGGGATCGCCTCATCCGGACCTGCAGGAAGCAAGAAAAACAATGAGTAAGGAAATCCGACTATCTATCAAAGTGAGAATCCGGGTATTAGTTATCAAAGTACAGAATCGTACTAGTCATTGCACGATATGTATCGGCGATCTGAACAGAAACCGTTGTCAGCTTATCCTCGGCTGCATGAGCCCGCTTCCTGTACTTCCTTGTGATCTTTCCACTCCTCCTAGCCTCAGCTTCAGCCGCCTCACGCAGAGCCATCTCCTTTCCAATGAGCTTGGTGGCTTTAGCCAATTTCTTCTCAGATTGGGTCACGAAAGCCTGAGTGGAGGCACAAGGAAGGATTAGTCGGACATACTATGAAGTTCCAAGCAAATTATCAAGAAATTCACTCGGAACTTGGGGACTAGATAAGGATACAAGCAGTATTATTTGGATTTACCTCATGCTTTGCTATCAAAGCTTCCAAGATATTTTCTTCTTCGGCCCTCAAGGTATGAAGGGCACTGAGCATCTGGGAGAACGTCATATCTTCGGGCCGGACACCAGAAGAGCCGGCAGCTTGATCGTCTGGCTGAAGAACTTTCCCTGACTTTGGGGTCGAGACCCGGACCGTCTGGGTGTCCGGGTTCGGGGAGCCCGTCCTCGTCTCCAGGATCTCAATCTCCTCATCCACGTCTTCGGATGATTTTGGAGACCCGGCTTCCTGGTGAGCCGGGTCACCAAAGGGGCCTTGTCCCTGGCCGTCTTCAGCCTCACCACCAGTCGCGGCGTCTACATTATCAGTCGGCCCCTCCGTCCCCCGGTTATCTGCTTCCATGTTCTTCGGGTCACTAATTGTGACTTGGGCGCTAAGGAAAAAAGAGAGAAACAGTTAGCAATAGTGGCTGAAAATTATCAGGTATGTAAGGGTATCATGCAGTAAAGACTTACCCGGCATTCACAGCGTAATCTGGTGGCAGCTCGCTGCTGGAAGCGGACGAAACTGTTACAGGAGCCGATAGTGGGACCCGGAACTGTCCGGCCAGGGGATGGTTGGGAGAAGGGTGGCGCTGAGGAGAATTGGAAGGACGAGGCGGAGGAGTACCGGCCCGGTGGATTGGAGAGGTGGAGATGCCCGGGTTAAGGGGATCGTCACCCGGAGAACTCCGAGTCACCCTGCGCTTGGCCGGAAGAGAATCCTTCAAGTATGATGAGTTCGATAATTGATGGTTAAGTTTGCGCATGTTATCAAAGGAGTAGGGTTTGGAGGACATAGAGGAGAAAGGAACCTTGGACACTACCCCTCTGGCCTTCCTTTTGGCTCCGATTGTTGTTTCTTGGTCGGACTCGGTGGCCTCCGGGTCATCCTCGTCCTTCTCATCTTCGTCCTCCAGCCCTGTGAGCCGAGTATGTATCGATGGAAAAAGTTAGATGAGTGAGGAAAAGGATGGAAGTAAAGTTGACACAAGATCCGGATAAATACCTTCGTCGTTGTCAGCCGGCTCGTCTTCTTCTTCCGGGTGTCTGGAAGAAGGGGAGGTTTCAACACGCCAGAAAGCGTCGTCAGCCTGAGATAAAAGTATGAAAGTGAGAACTAGGAGCTGAATCAAGTCAAAGTGTGGAAATAAGCTTACAAGTATCAAGTCTTACCGCTGGAGCCGGATTTTCCCGGGTGAACGGTGGTAACCCGGCGATGTTCTTGATCACGTCCAACTTCTCTGTCAAGAAGCCCTTGATGGTTTTATTGGTATCGCCGGCTGCAAAGCTATTGGTGGAGTATCGGAGCGCGTCCGTGGTGTGCCCTGAGTACTCGCACATTAACTTTGTGCTGATGGAATTGGGTTGGATCCGGAAATCGACCCAAGTTTTCACCAGGTTAAGCCCAATGAGACCTTGGGCCGAAAGAATAGCAATTTTAGCCAGCAGAGGCTGGATTGCTTCCCTGTCCGAGTCAAGGGCAAAAGCATTGAAAGTTTCAGAGATATCGAGAAGGCCCTCCGAGTAACCCGGCAGTTTCTTCTCGCCGGGTGGGGAGGTGTCTCGGCAGTAGAAATAAGAAAGTTGCCAGTGTTTGACATGGGAATTTAGAGTGAGAGTCGGCATGGGAGAATTCTTGCGGCGTTGGATAGAGACCCCGCCGCAAGCAAGAAGTGCTCCGTCACCGCTTTCGTGGCACGGCTTGCACTGGAAAAGTTCAATAAAGAGAGCCAAACTTGGCGGAGTGCACAAGTATGACTCGGACAGAACAATGAAATGGGTAATATTCAACAGAGAGTTAGGCCCTATGTCGAATACCCGGAGGCCATAGTGGCTCAGGACCTCACGAAAGAAAGGGTGACCCGGAGGGCGGAACCCCCGGGTCACATGCTCTACGAAGCAGATTACCTCATCATCGGCGGGCGTAGGCCGGGTCTCGTCACCCGGCACCCTCCAATGGATATCTTTTTGAGAAGGGAGAACCCCTAACTCGGCCAGCTCTTCTAGCTTGGCCTTCGTGACCGTGGATCGCGCCCAGTTGGCGGATATGGAGTTGGTGGTCTTGGCCTTGGCTGGCTGCTTCCCCTGCTTCTTGGGAGCCATGGGGTCGACCTGCAAAGCACAAGACAAAAAGTTACAAGAAGTAAGACTCGGAAAACATGAGCTGTCCGAGTATTTACAAGCGGTATCGAGAAAACATGGAAGTTAGGAATTATCCGGGTATCATTCTACGGAGCCAAGGTTACAAGTTATCCGGGTATCAAGCATCATTATAAAAACTATGGGGTACTTACGTATTGACAAGTGTTTGAGGAAGACGGATGATTGCCCATGTATCTACTGCAAGCAAAAGAACCGGAAGAAGAGGATTTTCCGAGTGTCAATGACAGGCGCGGAAAATTTTGGCTAAATGGATCTAGATTGGAAAATTTGCGGACGATTCTACGGAGAAATTGATGATTAATGATGATAGGAGAGTAGTGTGTGATCATCTATCAAGCTATTGGAAGAGTTAGCAAGCATCTAAGCGACCTAATCCGGCGCGGCAATAAAAATGGCCCGCGGGTCGACCTAGATCCAATCTAGAGTAAATCGAAAAATTCCAGGGTCAAATTAATGGATATGAGAAACTTACTGGAGGAGATTGGAGTAGCACACGGCGGCGGCAAATAGCGCAGTCTTGGTGCCCCCTTGCGATTCCCGGCGGGCAGGTCGAGGGCGCGGCGGCGGATCTCGGCGGCGGCATGGGACGAACCGTGGCGGAGCGTAGCCGGCGGCGGATTGGCTCCGGTGACGCGCGCGAGGTCTCCGTGACGGTGCGCTGCGAGCTTGAGCGCGGAAGTGAAGAGAAGGAGGAAGAAGGAGAAATGAGCCGTTGGGGTTAGGTTGACCCCTAAGTACCTATTTATAAGGGTGCGGGAGGATAAACCTAGGCCAACGGGCGAGAGCCGGAAATTGCGGATAAAACATATCCGCCCGGATTTTCAGAGATATGCGTTAAGTGCTAGACGGGATATCCGGAACAGATATGAAGCAAATCTTTTGCGTGATTATGGGATCGGTTAAACAAGTGAAATGAGCCGGATCTTTGGCATCGTTATCAGGGTATTGACCTGGAGAGATAAGCAAAGGACTTGGAGAAAGCCGGGTTATTATATGGCCACCATGGAGTTAGGCCTAGCTGTTTATCAAAGCAATCTAACCCGGCCTCCATGAATTTGTAAGTTTGGCATTTTTGCAGGGAATAGCGTGCGCTTCAAAGAGAATCTCGTGAAGCCCAAGCTATTCTGGGGACTACTGATGGAGGGATGATAACCCGGTAGGCCAACGCCAAGGAGTAACTCGGCCCAAAGGACGCTGCGCAAGACCCGGCTAAGGATAAAGGAACTTCTAGAAGGCCCAAGTTCGTAGGCCTGGTAACCCGGATTGTGGGTTACGGTAAGGAAAGTTAGGGTTTTGTATGCGGTGTCCGGGTAGGATTCAGGGTGCGCCTTGGAGGGCAAGCCAGGGGGTCCGGGTGCTTTATAAGCCGGCCCCTAGGTCTAGTTTAAAGAGATCCAAGAGTTCGAGCAATATCGCTATGTGACGCCCCGAGATCGGGAACTATGCAGATTTCAGCATTCCCGCCAAATCCGCATAATAACCGATTCCAGGTTGCCACTTATGATAACATTACAACAGTTCACGAATATTCCACAATTACAACAGAAACAGATAGATACAAGATGACTCAAACGGGTCAAGGATACAACTGATACAATACAAAGATCAAAATAACAGCGGAAGAAACAACATATCGTCCGTCTACGGACAAGATACAAATTGGACTAAGAGTCCTGAAGATAACCGAGAGCGTCCAATCCCTGCCCAGAGGCCAAGCCGGAGGGATTCCCAAGCTAACGTCGTCAGACTTCAAACCTGTTGACTGCAATGTTGAATATGCAGCCACGAAAGAGATTCGTGGGTCAGTACGGTTAAGTACTGGCAAGGGGAATAAAACCCATACTCACAAGGTACCGGCGTAGCCAGCCATCACAAGATACAAATACTTTGGTATCAACGGAAAGGAAGGGGTTATTGCAAATAAGCGACAGCGGGCTGCACTAACCAACTACAGAGAGATACTACAACTTCCGGCTAGCAGAAAGAAGATAAGATCGAGTATTGTAACCAACTGAAAGTAAATCCAAACAAACCCATCCTGGATCTCGCCCCTTTATCCAAAGAAGCAAACCGAGGATAACTCACACAGTTGGATTAATGATGGTTCAGATTATTGTGTCAATAAGCCTATTACTAGTCAAGTTGTTAATCATTGGGTGAAAGATTGTTAATCATTATGTTTAAGTTGTCCTGAGTACTTGTTAGCCAGTACTTTCACCAAGTAATCCATAACCGCGGAAAACACGGCTTCTCGAGAAGATTATCCCTGCAGGGTTGCACCAATTTAGCCGTACACGCAAGAATAACCCGCCAGATGGGAGATCACCCCACCAAGCGAGGTACTCTACACAACTCAACTCTTCTTCGCATCAAGCCCAAAGAACCTTGGGCGCACGGCTAATCGAGCCCCGAAGAAAAGGGACCCTCATAGCACTCTAAGACCGTGTCCCCCTATATGCCGACTACGAAAGTTCCACCCGGGATCCAAGGGCTCGCAAGATCATGCATGCAGCAAATGGAAAACCCGAACTAAATGAGGCGATTTGGACGAGATGCGAATCGAGTCAAATTGAGGGGGGCGCCCATACTCGCTTCCCACATGCGGGTAGTGCGCTCATCATGGATCAGTAGACAAGACCCTTTTCCTATTAGGGTCGACACTAGCAGGCCTCAAAACCACAAAGGGCCTCCTGCCGGTGCCTTATCATCAAATTATTATTTAACAATAATATCAGCATGATTGATTGATTGATTAAACATCGAGCCCCCAGAACATAATAGAGTAGTAACAGAAAGTAACGGGTAACAGACTCGAGCAAAACAACCCTAAGCATGCTAGTAAGACACGGGCAACAAGCAATGGTTATAGGTATGGAGGTGAGGCAATATCACGGTGAAGGGATTCATGTGATGGGTTCGTAACAGAAACAACTACTACTAAGGCTAGCAGAAAAGAACAACGGAAAGAATCGGTAACAAGTGATGAAAGGTAGCCATATGGCAGCAAGTGAGTATACTTGCCTGAGATCCCGCAAGGTAGCAGAACTTGTCGTTGCTCACATCATCTCAACGTCCTATCCGGGAAGAAGCAATGAACCTCGAACAAACACCGGATGCAACAATTACTACTACAGCAAAAGATCCAGCATGATCAAGATATGGATGCATTACAATTTAATGGATGCATAGAAATAAGCTAGTTGACAAGATAAACAGGTTTAAATGGACCCATATGCAACTTGAGTTGCATAGGAAAAGCCCATGAATTATGGGTGAAACAATTGTTTTCCAACTAATCAACAGGTGAAGGTGGATTAGCATGATGCATGGATGAGGAAAACAACAAAATAACAACAATAGAACCAGTTGAAATAAGGTTTAACAAGTTTGTAATTTATTGGTTAAGTGTGGAAAGTTTGGTTACTTAAACATGTCACACAAGCAATTGTTGTTTTCATCAAGTTAAAGTGTTCAAAACAATTAACAAAATTTGTATTTGAAGAGAACATCAAATTTTAGTTGGATTACATGTTTCAAATATTGAAATTGGAATTAGGATAATTTAATTATGAATTAAACAATATTAAACAAGTTTTAAATGGATTTAAAACAAGTTTGAATTAAATTGAATTTTTATTTGTTCAAAACATAAATTCAAACTCACATTTGAAAAGTTCACACTTTGATGGTTTGAAAACATATTTTGCATGTTCAAAATTATTTTAGTTTGAGCAAGTTATGATTTTATCAAATTTAAATGAATTAAACAAGGATTAAATTATTTGGGCAATTTAAATTATTCAAACCATGAAACAAAATTTATATTTGAAAAGGTTATTCAAAATGGTATGGAAAACATATTTTATTTGTGGAAATTGGATTTAAAATGAGCAAGTTATTATTTTGGCAATTTTAAATGCAATAAACAAGAAACAGTTGTTTTCAGCAATTAAAATTATTCAAAACAGCAAACAAAATTTATATTTGGAAAGTACATGAAAAGTTGATTGGAAAACATATTTTACTTTTGAAATTTGGAGTTAAAATGAATTAGTTATGATTTATGCAATTTTAAATGGAACCGGAACAATATTTAATTATACCAACTCATTCCATATTTAATTATTAGATGAACATGCATAACACAACTAAATTGCAAAATGCAAGGTGCAAACAAAGGTATGGATGGCATATTAAAATTCAATGCATTTTTCTGATTAAAATTGGTATTTTATACTTTGCATTTAGAGCTATAGTTTGCAAGTTATGAATTAATACATTTGGCAAAATAAAATAAATTAACAACACAGAAGAAAAAGGAGGGCCTAGGATTTGAACTTGGGTGTCGTACGAACTAGATGGAACCAATAACCACTATACTACAGAAGTGATGTTGACAATAGAATAAATTGAGTTAGAAGAGGCAGGTCGGCCAAGTTAACTGAAACAAAATTCAGAGGAGCTTCAGACTTCCGGTAGATGGGATTAAATCTCGGGACTGCATGCTGCTGATCGGAGTGAAGTGCAGCGAGCTAGGGACGTTGTTGGTGCTGGAATACATATCGGACACAAAAGAAAAATCATAGTGCAACACTGTTAACTGAATTTGGAACGAACCAGACATCAACAGGTTCAGACATTCAGCTCGCTCCAGGACTGGACAAAACAAAATAAAATCACGAGGATGCATCCGAGGGGAATTGAACCAGGGATCTCACGAGCGCATACGGAGGCGCTAGCCACTGGGCTGTGTTCCTGTTTGTGATACAGATCGGGTCTGACTGGACATGAACATGTATTGAGGTGTTAACTGAAACTGGGAAACCAAGGTTCAGACTTTGAAACAAAAATAAAAGCAGTAGGCTTTCGCCTCAGATAGGATTTGATCCAGGGATCTCCCGGGGTGCGATGCAGATGGATAGCCACTAGGCTATGCTGTGTCTGATGTATGCTTTCGGATCCACCTCGAATAAGGAGCAACGCGTCGCTATTACAGGGGTTTCTAACAGAACCTGAAGATGACGGGGGGGAGAACGACCGGTGCTGGTGTTAGTAGATCGGGGCCTAGCTGAAACGATGAAGAGGCTTTAACTGTATTTGGTAGACATGAAGGTTCAGACTTGGTGCTCCCTCCTGGAACGGAATCTCCCACGAGGAAAAGGCGGCACTTCCGATCGGTATCGACCAAGGCTGCAGCTGTTGGGTGCGTGCTGCACATTAGAAGCAGCAGCGGCAACAACTTGAGCAGCAGCAGCACACAACACCCTGCAGGTTCAGAGAGTCGACGGCGCAGCTAGTGGTCAATCTGGGCTGTGCCAGGGAGAGAAACAAGGGTGGGTGTTTGGCTGTTGTGCGCACGAACGCGGGAAGGCAATAACAGCAGCAGTTCAAGCTGGACGCTCCGGCGTCAACGCGGACGGGGCCATCTCCGACGGATCCGTGCGTCCAAGAAGAGAGGGAGCCGGGGAGTATGTCTGGGGGGCGGGGAACCTCACCTTGAGGCGGATGGCGCAGTCAATCAGCTTGAAGACGACGAGGACGCCCGGGCGACGTGGAAGAAGGAGAAGTAACGCGACGGTGACCGGCGAGAAGATGTGCTTGGCGCGGATGCTTCCGTCCCTACTGATGCCTATCCTTGGACGTGGTGAAACCGGCCTTTGGGGCGAATCTCCTGGACACGTTCTTGGGGCTCATCGAGGTTCGAGGCGACGGAGCCGTCGCCGTGCTTGCGCGGCCAACGTTTCCGGGCGGCCTCGTTGGCGAGCAACAGAGGGTATGAGCGGCAATTCCAAGCTAGATAATGGAAAGAGGAGTTCAAGGGGAACCTCCAGGACATACCTTCTTGGCTCTCGGAGGCACGAGACGGTGGGGATCTTGAGCTCAAGAGCCGGCCATGGTGGAAGCGGACAGTTTTGGAGAAGAGAAAAAGAAAACAGAGAGGAGGAGGGAGGTCTGGCGGCGGAAGGGAGGGAGAGTAGCTAGGGTTCAGAGTGGAATCCAGAGGCGGCTTAAGAGGTGGGGAAAGGTGGTGGTGGGTGGAGGGGTGACGTCGGCCACGGGAGAGAGCTCATGCACCTCTCGTGCTCATACTGAGAAGACGACAGAGAACGTGCCTCTTTAAGTGAAAGGAGATGGGCCAGAAGTGGATATGGGTTGTGGCCTGTGGGAGGAAAGGGAAAAGGGTGGGCTGCCCTTTCTCCATTTTTTTTGTGCTTTCCCTTTACCTCTCCTTTGGTTGATTTTTTTTTGTAAAGCATAAAAGAGAGAGAAAGGATAGGGGTTTTGGGGTGGTTTTTTATTTTATAATTAAATTTTATTGATTTGCAAACAATGAGTAAAAGCAAGGTTAGTAATGATTTTCAACATTTGGAAAATTAGTTTGGTTTTTAAATGGTTAGTTGGATTTCAACTATTAGTTTGATTTGAAAAAAAATTGGAAAGCAACAATTTTTATTTAATAAACTCAAGCAATTATGCAAACATTAATGAATTTAATAGTTTGCAAGAATTTGATTTTTAAACCACCATTTGATCATGCCCATTATGATTGGAATGATTTCAATTTTAGTTGAATTGGAAAGTTACCATTAGGGTTTTCAACAAGAGGGAAAGTTTTATTAACAAGCAATTCAACTTCAATTATTGAAAAACAATTGGAGTTGTTTAGGTTGCCATGTTTAATTATAAATTTTGGACATGTTTTTAAAGTTTTAATTGGTTTGAATTTTGGAGTGGTTTGGAAAACATGATGCAATGATTATGATGCATGTGATGCATGCAAAAAAAAGAAAAACAACCAACTTCTGTTTAAGGTAACACCCCAGGTGTTACAGACGACAGCACTAACAAGGGATTGCGCCCTCGCAATCCACCTGCTAACCCGGGAGGGGAAAGCAGTTCGACTATCGATTCTTCGTGCTTCCGGTTGATCCCCTCGACACCACTAACAAGGGCTTCTCGACACCACTAACAAGAGATTCTTGCTCGGAGTGACGACGATGTTCTTCCACCAGGAACCTTCCGGTGATCGAACCTATTAGGTTAAGGGCTCAGAAAACGTCCACCCACGTAGGATCCTAACACTTTGAAAGATAGACAAGGGGGAGACTCCAAAACAAATAGGATGGGAGGGGAAATAGAATAGGGATAAGGAGAAAACAAGAATCCTATCGAGATGTTTTTCCAAAATAGTTTAGCACAAATAGTTTTTGACACTCTAGAAACAACGACCGTTAGCGAGGTTAACCTACAGGCTTTGCGGACCCGTTGCTTCGATAACCATTCGTATCGAAACAATCTCGGGAATCGGAACCAAGGCTCTGATACCATTTGTGACGCCCCGAGATCGGGAACTATGCAGATTTCAGCATTCCCGCCAAATCCGCATAATAACCGATTCCAGGTTGCCACTTATGATAACATTACAACAGTTCACGAATATTCCACAATTACAACAGAAACAGATAGATACAAGATGACTCAAACGGGTCAAGGATACAACTGATACAATACAAAGATCCAAATAACAGCGGAAGAAACAACATATCGTCCGTCTACGGACAAGATACAAATTGGACTAAGAGTCCTGAAGATAACCGAGAGCGTCCAATCCCTGCCCAGGCCAAGCCGGAGGGATTCCCAAGCTAACGTCGTCAGACTTCAAACCTGTTGACTGCAATGTTGAATATGCAGCCACGAAAGAGATTCGTGGGTCAGTACGGTTAAGTACTGGCAAGGGGAATAAAACCCATACTCACAAGGTACTGGCGTAGCCAGCCATCACAAGATACAAATACTTTGGTATCAACGGAAAGGAAGGGGTTATTGCAAATAAGCGACAGCGGGCTGCACTAACCAACTACAGAGAGATACTACAACTTCCGGCTAGCAGAAAGAAGATAAGATCGAGTATTGTAACCAACTGAAAGTAAATCCAAACAAACCCATCCTGGATCTCGCCCCTTTATCCAAAGAAGCAAACCGAGGATAACTCACACAGTTGGATTAATGATGGTTCAGATTATTGTGTCAATAAGCCTATTACTAGTCAAGTTGTTAATCATTGGGTGAAAGATTGTTAATCATTATGTTTAAGTTGTCCTGAGTACTTGTTAGCCAGTACTTTCACCAAGTAATCCATAACCGCGGAAAACACGGCTTCTCGAGAAGATTATCCCTGCAGGGTTGCACCAATTTAGCCGTACACGCAAGAATAACCCGCCAGATGGGAGATCACCCCACCAAGCGAGGTACTCTACACAACTCAACTCTTCTTCGCATCAAGCCCAAAGAACCTTGGGCGCACGGCTAATCGAGCCCCGAAGAAAAGGGACCCTCATAGCACTCTAAGACCGTGTCCCCCTATATGCCGACTACGAAAGTTCCACCCGGGATCCAAGGGCTCGCAAGATCATGCATGCAGCAAATGGAAAACCCGAACTAAATGAGGCGATTTGGACGAGATGTGAATCGAGTCAAATTGAGGGGGGCGCCCATACTCGCTTCCCACATGCGGGTAGTGCGCTCATCATGGATCAGTAGACAAGACCCTTTTCCTATTAGGGTCGACACTAGCAGGCCTCAAAACCACAAAGGGCCTCCTGCCGGTGCCTTATCATCAAATTATTATTTAACAATAATATCAGCATGATTGATTGATTGATTAAACATCGAGCCCCCAGAACATAATAGAGTAGTAACAGAAAGTAACTGGTAACAGACTCGAGCAAAACAACCCTAAGCATGCTAGTAAGACACGGGCAACAAGCAATGGTTATAGGTATGGAGGTGAGGCAATATCACGGTGAAGGGATTCATGTGATGGGTTCGTAACAGAAACAACTACTACTAAGGCTAGCAGAAAAGAACAACGGAAAGAATCGGTAACAAGTGATGAAAGGTAGCCATATGGCAGCAAGTGAGTATACTTGCCTGAGATCCCGCAAGGTAGCAGAACTTGTCGTTGCTCACATCATCTCAACGTCCTATCCGGGAAGAAGCAATGAACCTCGAACAAACACCGGATGCAACAATTACTACTACAGCAAAAGATCCAGCATGATCAAGATATGGATGCATTACAATTTAATGGATGCATAGAAATAAGCTAGTTGACAAGATAAACAGGTTTAAATGGACCCATATGCAACTTGAGTTGCATAGGAAAAGCCCATGAATTATGGGTGAAACAATTGTTTTCCAACTAATCAACAGGTGAAGGTGGATTAGCATGATGAATGGATGAGGAAAACAACAAAATAACAACAATAGAACCAGTTGAAATAAGGTTTAACAAGTTTGTAATTTATTGGTTAAGTGTGGAAAGTTTGGTTACTTAAACATGTCACACAAGCAATTGTTGTTTTCATCAAGTTAAAGTGTTCAAAACAATTAACAAAATTTGTATTTGAAGAGAACATCAAATTTTAGTTGGATTACATGTTTCAAATATTGAAATTGGAATTAGGATAATTTAATTATGAATTAAACAATATTAAACAAGTTTTAAATGGATTTAAAACAAGTTTGAATTAAATTGAATTTTTATTTGTTCAAAACATAAATTCAAACTCACATTTGAAAAGTTCACACTTTGATGGTTTGAAAACATATTTTGCATGTTCAAAATTATTTTAGTTTGAGCAAGTTATGATTTTATCAAATTTAAATGAATTAAACAAGGATTAAATTATTTGGGCAATTTAAATTATTCAAACCATGAAACAAAATTTATATTTGAAAAGGTTATTCAAAATGGTATGGAAAACATATTTTATTTGTGGAAATTGGATTTAAAATGAGCAAGTTATTATTTTGGCAATTTTAAATGCAATAAACAAGAAACAGTTGTTTTCAGCAATTAAAATTATTCAAAACAGCAAACAAAATTTATATTTGGAAAGTACATGAAAAGTTGATTGGAAAACATATTTTACTTTTGAAATTTGGAGTTAAAATGAATTAGTTATGATTTATGCAATTTTAAATGGAACCGGAACAATATTTAATTATACCAACTCATTCCATATTTAATTATTAGATGAACATGCATAACACAACTAAATTGCAAAATGCAAGGTGCAAACAAAGGTATGGATGGCATATTAAAATTCAATGCATTTTTCTGATTAAAATTGGTATTTTATACTTTGCATTTAGAGCTATAGTTTGCAAGTTATGAATTAATACATTTGGCAAAATAAAATAAATTAACAACACAGAAGAAAAAGGAGGGCCTAGGATTTGAACTTGGGTGTCGTACGAACTAGATGGAACCAATAACCACTATACTACAGAAGTGATGTTGACAATAGAATAAATTGAGTTAGAAGAGGCAGGTCGGCCAAGTTAACTGAAACAAAATTCAGAGGAGCTTCAGACTTCCGGTAGATGGGATTCAATCTCGGGACTGCATGCTGCTGATCGGAGTGAAGTGCAGCGAGCTAGGGACGTTGTTGGTGCTGGAATACATATCGGACACAAAAGAAAAATCATAGTGCAACACTGTTAACTGAATTTGGAACGAACCAGACATCAACAGGTTCAGACATTCAGCTCGCTCCAGGACTGGACAAAACAAAATAAAATCACGAGGATGCATCCGAGGGGAATTGAACCAGGGATCTCACGAGCGCATACGGAGGCGCTAGCCACTGGGCTGTGTTCCTGTTTGTGATACAGATCGGGTCTGACTGGACATGAACATGTATTGAGGTGTTAACTGAAACTGGGAAACCAAGGTTCAGACTTTGAAACAAAAATAAAAGCAGTAGGCTTTCGCCTCAGATAGGATTTGATCCAGGGATCTCCCGGGGTGCGATGCAGATGGATAGCCACTAGGCTATGCTGTGTCTGATGTATGCTTTCGGATCCACCTCGAATAAGGAGCAACGCGTCGCTATTACAGGGGTTTCTAACAGAACCTGAAGATGACGGGGGGGAGAACGACCGGTGCTGGTGTTAGTAGATCGGGGCCTAGCTGAAACGATGAAGAGGCTTTAACTGTATTTGGTAGACATGAAGGTTCAGACTTGGTGCTCCCTCCTGGAACGGAATCTCCCACGAGGAAAAGGCGGCACTTCCGATCGGTATCGACCAAGGCTGCAGCTGTTGGGTGCGTGCTGCACATTAGAAGCAGCAGCGGCAACAACTTGAGCAGCAGCAGCACACAACACCCTGCAGGTTCAGAGAGTCGACGGCGCAGCTAGTGGTCAATCTGGGCTGTGCCAGGGAGAGAAACAAGGGTGGGTGTTTGGCTGTTGTGCGCACGAACGCGGGAAGGCAATAACAGCAGCAGTTCAAGCTGGACGCTCCGGCGTCAACGCGGACGGGGCCATCTCCGACGGATCCGTGCGTCCAAGAAGAGAGGGAGCCGGGGAGTATGTCTGGGGGGCGGGGAACCTCACCTTGAGGCGGATGGCGCAGTCAATCAGCTTGAAGACGACGAGGACGCCCGGGCGACGTGGAAGAAGGAGAAGTAACGCGACGGTGACCGGCGAGAAGATGTGCTTGGCGCGGATGCTTCCGTCCCTACTGATGCCTGTCCTTGGACGTGGTGAAACCGGCCTTTGGGGCGAATCTCCTGGACACGTTCTTGGGGCTCATCGAGGTTCGAGGCGACGGAGCCGTCGCCGTGCTTGCGCGGCCAACGTTTCCGGGCGGCCTCGTTGGCGAGCAACAGAGGGTATGAGCGGCAATTCCAAGCTAGATAATGGAAAGAGGAGTTCAAGGGGAACCTCCAGGACATACCTTCTTGGCTCTCGGAGGCACGAGACGGTGGGGATCTTGAGCTCAAGAGCCGGCCATGGTGGAAGCGGACAGTTTTGGAGAAGAGAAAAAGAAAACAGAGAGGAGGAGGGAGGTCTGGCGGCGGAAGGGAGGGAGAGTAGCTAGGGTTCAGAGTGGAATCCAGAGGCGGCTTAAGAGGTGGGGAAAGGTGGTGGTGGGTGGAGGGGTGACGTCGGCCACGGGAGAGAGCTCATGCACCTCTCGTGCTCATACTGAGAAGACGACAGAGAACGTGCCTCTTTAAGTGAAAGGAGATGGGCCAGAAGTGGATATGGGTTGTGGCCTGTGGGAGGAAAGGGAAAAGGGTGGGCTGCCCTTTCTCCATTTTTTTTGTGCTTTCCCTTTACCTCTCCTTTGGTTGATTTTTTTTTGTAAAGCATAAAAGAGAGAGAAAGGATAGGGGTTTTGGGGTGGTTTTTTATTTTATAATTAAATTTTATTGATTTGCAAACAATGAGTAAAAGCAAGGTTAGTAATGATTTTCAACATTTGGAAAATTAGTTTGGTTTTTAAATGGTTAGTTGGATTTCAACTATTAGTTTGATTTGAAAAAAAATTTGGAAAGCAACAATTTTTATTTAATAAACTCAAGCAATTATGCAAACATTAATGAATTTAATAGTTTGCAAGAATTTGATTTTTAAACCACCATTTGATCATGCCCATTATGATTGGAATGATTTCAATTTTAGTTGAATTGGAAAGTTACCATTAGGGTTTTCAACAAGAGGGAAAGTTTTATTAACAAGCAATTCAACTTCAATTATTGAAAAACAATTGGAGTTGTTTAGGTTGCCATGTTTAATTATAAATTTTGGACATGTTTTTAAAGTTTTAATTGGTTTGAATTTTGGAGTGGTTTGGAAAACATGATGCAATGCTTATGATGCATGTGATGCATGCAAAAAAAAAGAAAAACAACCAACTTCTGTTTAAGGTAACACCCCAGGTGTTACACGCTAGGTATCGAATATCCAGTGTAATACAAGATCGAGTTATTATATTGAGATCGGAGACTCGGCGACTTGATTGCCGGCTACCAGATCGAACATCATCATGTTTTCCTCTGAGCTAAACCCTCTCCCAAGCACCAGAGTCGATTTGCCCCAAGATAAGTTACCCCCGGTAACGTCTGCCGTGATTATCCCACGACAATTCGGTTACACGGTGAAGTATGGGAAGGCATGGAAGGCGAAGCAAGCCGCATTTAAGATGTTGTATGGCGATTGGGAGGAAGCATATAACCGACTCCCTAGGATGTTGGGAGCAATGGAGGCTACAAACCTGGGCATGGTGGTGGTGGTAGAGTCATTTGGCACAAAGACTAGAGAGTACAAGGGTGCAAATGTCCGGGTATTTGGCCGTGCATTTTGGGCTTTTGGGCAATGCATAAGGGCGTTCAAGCATTGTAGGCCGGTTATCTCGGTGGAGGGCACATTCTTGACCGGACAGTTCCAAGGCACACTCTTGGTTGCAGTAGCGCATGATGCCAATTAACGGTTGTTGCCTTTGGCTTTTGCTTTGGTTACGGCGGAAAACAATGATAATTGGGAGTGGTTCATGTACCAAGTGAGAACCAAGATATTCGAGCATCAAAGAGAGGTTTGTGTCATCTCGGACCGCCACCAAGGCATAATTCACGCGATGGAGATTGATATCCCCGGGCTTCCTCGTTTGCACCATCGATGGTGCATGAGGCATTTTGTGTCCAACTTCTATAGGGCATGCGGAAATAAGGAGCTATTCGATGATCTCAAAGATTGTTGCCTCGCTTTCACCGAGAGTCATTTTGCAAGATTGTACAACCGTTTGCTCGTACTCACAACATCGGCAGGGGGTAAGGAGTTCCTACATAGGCACGAGGAAATGACCCACAAGTGGGCTAGAGCCTTTGACATTGACGGTAGGAGGTACGGAGACATGACAAGCAACATGGCAGAATGTTTCAACAATGTTTTCAAGGGTGTCCGTGCGTTGCCTGTGACATCAATAGTCCAATATACATTCGACAAGTTGAATGTGTATTTTCAGAAGTATAGTGAGGAAACGGATGATCAGACTGAGGGAAAAAACAAGATGAAAAATAAGTACAAGCATCCACCGGAAGTTGACAAATGGATAGAATACCAGCAAAGGAAGGCGGACTCCCAAACTTCTCAATGTTTTGATAACGACGAGTGGATTTACAAAGTTAACGAGCCAGGTGGCACCACAGTTGGAGGTGTGCAACACGGAGGTCGGGCGTTCAAAGTATGGCTCAAGAAATGTGAGTGCTCGTGCATGATGCCTCAATTGCTTCATCTCCCTTGCTCGCATTTGAGGACGGCGACGTGTATTCGAAAAGTGGGTGTTAATAATCCACTAACGGTAAGGTTGGAGGAGTATTCCATTGAGGCCACCAAGGAGACATGGGTGGCTAGATTTCACCCTTACTATGACCAATCCCAGTGGCCGGAATTTCATGGCATCCAACTATAGCCCGATCCAGCTTTGAAGGTGCAAACACGGGAAAGAAGGAGGACAAAGCGCTTTAGAAATGACATGGATGCTTGGGGTCGTGGTGGACTTCGAGAATGGGGCCCCCAACATTTTCAAGAATCGAGGGAACCTCTCCGATGTGGAGCATGCAATGAAGAAGGCCACAACAATAGAGGTGGCCGTTGTAGAAGAAACAAGAGATCGAGAGGGAATGATGCTAGCACAAGCCAACAAGACGGTAGCTAACATGGCGGTCATGGTGGTGGCGGTAACACAAGCCAACAAGACGGTAGCCAACATGACGGTCATGGTGGTGGCGGTAACACAAGCCAACAAGACGGTAGCCAACATGGCAGTCATGGTGGTGGCGGTAACACAAGCCACCAAGGGGGTATCCACCATGGCGGTAGAAGTGGTAGAGTATCAATGTTTGACGAACTAAGAGGTGGTAGACGTACAACGACTAGGGGTCGTGGGGGTACACGAGGACGTAGATGATTGGTATGAATAAAGCATAAAATTGTTTCATTATTGTGTTTATTTTGAATATAGCTTTTTTTCTCATGTGCTAATTAAATTTACTAATTCTTGTAGGTATGGACCCGGACTCATGGATAGAGAGGCCTTTCATGTATAAGAATGCTCTTGACACTCCCAAAGAAGATCCACCCATATGTTGGCGCAAAGACATTTGCGAGGCCAAGCAATCCACGGATTGGGATGAGACAAGAGGAATAAAGTTTTGGTTGTGTCCCAACTTTTGTAGGGACAAACAAGAACCAAAATCTTCACATGACCGTCCCAAGGTATATATCCTACCATTCATGAAAATTTTATGAGTTTTTTGTTGTGGCTAATGATTATGGTCTATTTATAGTCACCGCCGCCCCTTTGTGCCTACTTAAAGTGGATAGACCTAGTTCAAGATTGCTACTACAAGCACGAGGTGGAATGGGAGGTTCTTTACACTCGTTCTCATTTAGAGGAGAACAAACGTGACGAGGAGAGAAAGAAGAGGATGAAGAAACGCAAGGAGAAGGAAAGGTTGGAGAAAGAAAAGAAGAAACGTGAAGTGAAGTGGACTCTTGAGGCGGAGAGGTCAAAAAAGCGTGAGATAGCTCGCGGTGCACAAGAGGAGTGGGCTCGTGAGAATGATTTGGCTAAACGTGAGGGGAAAAAATGTGATGTGAACCTTGTGCTCAAGAGGAGTGTGGCAAGAACTATGTATCATGAACTAGGTGTGGTGAACTAAGTGGCAAGAATTCGAATTTGAACTTGTAATATGGTGAATTCTTAGTTTGTTGTTGAGTTGGATTGTTATTTGTTGTTTGGTGAAAATTTCCTGTCATTTTTGAACTGCGTTGCAAAATTCCATATGTGCTAACTTGTGTGTGTACAATAAGTGAAAACAAGATTCAAATGTCCATGGCAGAGAGGGTAGCGCACTGTCACGCGGCGCGGTGCAGTGGAGGGTAGCACCGCTCTATGCGGCGTGGTGGTCTGTAGCATTTTTTCGCCAAATAACAGAGAGCTAACAGAGGGCGGCTACCCCCCGCGTCGCCAAAACGGATAAGTGAGGGAGGGTAGCGCCCCCTAGCCCGGCGCGGTGCTGTCACTGGGCAACTCCAGGCATCGTGGCGCGGTGGCCTGGCAGCGCCGTGTCACGCGGCGCAGTGCAGTGGAGGGCAGGGCCGCCCTACGAGGCGCGGTGGACTGTAGCTTTTTTGGCGCAAGCAACAGAGAGATAACAGAGGGGGCCACCCCCCTCCCCCCCCCCCGCGTCACCAAAACGGCTAAGTGAGGGAGGGTAGCGCCCCCTAGCCCGGCGCGGTGCTTTCACTGTGTAACTCCAGCCTTCGTGGCGCGGTGGCCAGGCATCGCCCTGTCACGCGGCGCGGTGCAGTGGAGGGCAGCGCCGCCCTACGCGGCGCGGTGGTTTGTAACTTTGCAGACAACAATTACAAACATATGTTATTCGATACACAAATCAATAATAAGTAATAATTCCATAAACAAAGCAATGATTCCATAATTTCCAGAATACTGGATTAACCATAAGTTCGATACACAGATCCATAATTTCCAGATACGACATACTAGTCCATAACGACAACGAAATACAAGTCCATAGCGACGAAGAAATACAAGTCCACAAGGGCAACTAGTCCATAACGACGACGAAATACAAGTCCACAAATAGTCCCTAAGTCCATCTACTTCCTTCCCTTGTAGGTACGAGTCAACTTCCTCGCCGTCGAGGATGGCGCGTCGACATTCTTTCTCCTGCATGATAGCTTCTTCCTCCTCTGAGGCGGAGGGACCTCAATCTCCTCCTCCTCCTCCTCATCCTGAACATCCTCCTCCTCGGCCTCAGCTTCTTCCTCCTCCTCGATCTCATTCTCATTTTCATCCACAACCATTTTGGCCTTATTCTTGGACCGTAATCCAAAAGAACGTACATATGCACCAAAGTTCTCTTCATCGTCAACCTGAAACAAAAAGAAACAACGCAGTCTCTATGAATACTAGAAACAAAGCCAAATATCTAGTGTCCTCGAGAGCCCATGCTTTCTTTGAATTTTACTACCTCAACATCTAGTGGATTAGAGGAGGAAGCACCGCCACAGAAAGGGACCTCATGTCCTCGAGATCCCGAGGAATCATTGCTCGGCTCCGCGGCGTTGTTGGTACGACAACCAAGCATATGAGCCAATCCTCGTAACCGAGCGGCGCTACGCTGTGAGATTGAGAAGAAACATCTTAGTGATTCTTCAAAGAAAGCATAAGTGGTCTCGAGAAGATTTAAAACTTACTTTCACATAAGCTCTAAGGGCGCTGTCACCCTTCTTAGTAAAAGGGAAAGAGGCTGCTTCCTCGGCTTCCGCGGCTTGGTTCTCTATCTCATTGCGCTGTGAAAATAAGAACTTTAGATCTCCGAATCTAATAATTATGAACACGGAAAAAAATGGTTCAAATTACCATATAGTTGATCATAGGTGCAAACTCGGTCCCGCGGCCCTCTCTCACTGCCTTGTTATATTTGAACTGAGGCGCGACATCTGGAAGTTGAGCATCATCAAAGACTATATCCTCGAAAGCAGGAGGACATAGGGCCAGACGAGTCCGTGGATGAAAACAAGCGAGATAGGCATTGAATGCAGCTAACTCGAACGGGTCGTGATGACGTAGATACATCTTGCTCTTGCTAGCCCTTGCCACCCTAACTTTCCATTTGGAGACATAATCACTATGGTGTTGATCCCATTTCAGCACCTTCTTCTGCCTTTTACGGTCCAACCTTCATATCAGAAGATATTAAGCGTTAGTGTCATGAAATGCGTAGATTAGAATGGAAGAGAGGAAATGTTAGATTCTTACTCGTGTAACACAAACTTTATGTCCTTCCATTGCGGCGGTGTAGTTTGTAGTAAACCAAATTGCGTCATCACTCGATGTGGCAAGTGGAGCTCAACTGCCCAGATGCATATCAGCGGGACCTTCAACAACCAAAGATATTCTTCCTCTCGGCACTTTCGGTTCAGGTCGAACTGATTGTTTGTCTTTCCGAAATATTCCTGGATGCCATAGATCTCCCATGTCACCTACAACAGTATACAAGATTTAAAAATTAAAACAAAAATCAACAACTATTACGTAAAACGTTATGACAGAACATGATATGACCACTATTACCTGCTCAGGGGTCAGCTCATCAAACTCATTTGTGTACCGCACATACTCCCTCTTTGTGTCACCTTTGAACTCCGCGACCTTTTGCCACCAATAAGCCCATGTAGCCCTACGAAGCGGGTTGTCATGATCATCCCAAGGATCCGATTTCATCCCTACCGTCCGTCCCACCGAAAAGTGTTCCCACATCCAAACACAGAGTAGTACTAGTGGACCACCAATATCGGCCATCGGTAAGGTCCTACGGTAAGCCTCGTCCAACTGCACATAGAGACACACTATAAAGTTTACAAGTTTCCGAGACAAACATGTAATTTAGAAAATGAGAGTTTTTTGGATTACCTGGCGATACAAGTATGCAAGCGCAGTCGAACCCCGGCTAAGATTTTTCACAGATAACGCCTGCAGCCACATCCAGTGCGCGTTCCTACCACCACTGTCAGCAAACAGAGTCCTCGAGATGACATACCACACGTATGCGCGTGCATACTGCACAACGGTCTCCATGTCAGCATCCTCGGGGCATTTTCCAAATTCTTTCCTTATCCAAACAAATGTAGCGCTAGCGGAGAGTCTATCCTTGCTTGGGTCTGTCTTCTCTGGTGGAACCTTACCAATGAGACTGAACATACCGTCACGCCAGTACTTGGAATCGGTGCTGAAACAAACAGGATCTCCACGGATGGGGAGTGCCGTTATCATGGACACGTCCTGGAGAGTCACGGTCATCTCCCCGGTGCGGAGGTGAAAAGAGTGCGTCTCCGGCCTCCATCTGTCAACAAGAGCGGTGATGGCAGTAGGATTCATGTGCATCTTAGACCGAGTGACAAATGAGATATATGGCAGTAGTCCAAGTGTCTCGATGTAATCCGTATACCGCTTGGCGTATGGCATGTCCTTGTGTGCGGCCTCATGGGCACGCAAACGAAGAGGGACACAGACCTACAAGAACAAATACAAGTTAGAACAATAAAATGGAAACTAGATACATATGAACAAACATAGTCAATATGGATTACCCTCTTTTGCTCCGCCATAAACATTCCATGGTGAGTGACATCATATTTATCCTTGATAAGACACTCGTCATCCATCCTATAATTTTGCAAAATAGACAAACTAATAAGAGATATAGAGGATGCTAATTAATTTAACAACATGCTCATATACACATTAGAAGAGACAAACTAATAAGAGAAATATACCCATCATCCACACATAGACATTACACCGGAGAGCACTAAAATTTATGTGTCATAGACATAGACAACCTAATATTTATGTGTCAACTTACAAGTCATATATATACCAAACAACAACTCTCACATCTCTCACATGGCAATATTAGCAACCATATTAGAGAAGCCAACAAATTAGCTCTCACATCTCTCACATGGCAACAAATCAAGAACATCATAGAGAAGCCAACAAATTAGCTCTCACATCTCTCACATGGCATTAATTAGCAACCATATTAGAGAAGCCAACAGAATTACATCTCTCACATCTCTCACATGACAAATTAGCTCTCACATCTATCACATGGCAACCATATTAGAGAAGCCAACAAAATTACCAATGATAATATAAACATCTCAAACATCTAACATACACATCTCACACACATAAATCCTACATCTCTAACCCATCTACAAATTTCGAAATAAATCAAGAACTATGGTTTCACCTAGGGTTGAAAGAGAGATTTATTGGACAAAAATTGAGGGAATCGGAGGAGAATACCTTAAGGAAGAATAGGCACCGAAATCCACGGAGGAATCCACCAATCTGGCCGGATCCGAGAGGGATTTGGGAAGGGGAGAGAGTGGAGCCGCCGGCCTCTTTGTCCTCTGTTCGTTGCCGGTTAAGATTTGGTATGTGCTGAAGACAGGGGGCACCACGCCGAGTCGCGATTTCCTTATCCTGGGAGCACCGTGCCCCGTTACGCGGCGCTGCCCTCAAACGCACCGCGCCGAGTGGCCCGGCGCTACCTTACCGCACCTGGGCCCGCCCTGGCCTACGTGGCGGGGTGCACCGCGCCGGATGAGACGGCGCTACCCTTATTATCACCGCGTCGTGGTGTTGGGCACTACCCAAAAGGGGCAGATTTAGAATTAGTTTGACTCTGGGTCCTTTTTGTGCTGAAGTTTATCCCTAGGATCATTTTCGTGTTTTTTAACCCCCGTCGTGGCCTGTTTTTTTTACTTTCGTGCTGCTTGGACGGATGTCGCCAAAACGTACACCGTGTGGGTCACAGCGACGAAGCTCCCCGGCCGGTGCCGCGGAGAAGACGCGGTGCACGCTCGTCGTGGCCGTGGCGCATCTTTGACCTGACACAGTGTCTGTCGTGCCATCCAACACATAGATTATGGACTACTACTACTCTCTCAGATCAAGGAAATAATGGAGGTCGTGTCTCTTTGCCTCCGGATAATGCAGGCCACTTTTCAGCGACTCTCTGTACCATAATCTTTGTACGTACGACAACGTGCTAATAAGCTGCCTGCGTGTCGTTTTCAACAAGTGCGTCTCTCGCATTGTATTGTGGAGCATGTCCACGCTTAAATAAATGTCCTTCTCCCTTTGCCGTCGCGCTTGCGTGTCAGTTATACGACTCGTTCGCACGACCGGAGTTGTACAAATTTAAAAGGACGTGGGCTCGCTGAAATATTGTTTTTCTTTTTCTACTAGCAAAACATGCCCGTGCGTTGCAACGGGAAAAAAATATCGCCTAGACGCACAAAGTAGGTTGTTCTTAGCATGGCGAAAAAAATATAGCCGAGACGCACAAAGTAGGTTGTTTTTAGTATGGCGAGGGCGCTATGTTAGATCACGGTGTGCGTGATGAAAAAGTCTGAATTTATCTTAGACTTAGTTTGGGCGTGGATATGAAGTGGAGAATTTAATTGGCATGATAATATCCTCCATTAGCGAATTAAAGTATCTCCAATCGCCGCTATCAAAACATAGCATCTAAGAGAAATTAATCAATGAAATAGTTAAAGTTTTTCCCTTATTTGATAAAAAAACATAGCATCCAATTCAAAATTGTAAATTCTGTGCCATTTAGGCTATATATATATCAATGATTTGATTGTACAAAAAACATACATCACATCAGAATATTTATATATCAGTTTTCACACATCAATAACAACAATCCACCCACGCACTACCAAAATGAGTGCAATGTATCCGTTCGTTGTAGTGTGTTTGGATCGGAAGAACAAATACACAAAGCAAATCAGCCTAAAAAGTTCACAGTTAGAAAAATCAGCGTCAAAAAAGAAAAATGAAGCGCAAGCTCCCGCGATCAAGTACATGCGAAAATATTCAGATCAATATCTAGCGGCTGTTCTAGGCACAAGTAACCTGGGTCAGCGGAGGGGTAATTTGGAGCCGTCCAAATATGCTGGCCACGTATCCCTGGCACAGTATATAGAGAGGAGGAGTTGGCCAAGCTAACATGGGCGTTTTCTTTGACCCCTTTCCAAATCTTCTAATTGCTCGTTGGAGATTTGGAGTTCATTGGGAAAGCCAGAACGGCTGCATCCTCAAACTATGGTGGTGATGTCCCACATCGATGGTAGAGGTGCACCGAAGCCTGTAGGCAGGAACAACATTTGATCGCTGCCATTGAGTACGTGATGGTCGCTGCCAGCGCCGAGGTTGAATAGCTCAAAAGCTCGTCCGTAGTCCCTTGATCCGCGTCCTCCTCCCAGACCATCGATCTAGGCAAGGCAGACGATGCTTGGTGGCGGCGGCAACCACGATGGGTTATGAAGAATACAGATTTCATGGATAGCAGTTTTTACGTGAGTTAGGCATGTCAGGCATGGGCCAATTTTCTGTAGTAACTTGGCATCCCCGCTGTGTCGTCGTTTTTCCTGGTCACCAGCCGAGCTATTATCTCTCTTCCTTTCCACCTTTTCCTACCAAGCGTCGCACACGACTCGGTGGCCTGTAAGGAGTTGCCCGAATATGATGCCGTTCCAGAGCGTGTTCACGTCTCGTACCTCGTCTCAGCTACATGCACGGTGTGTTGGAGACGTCCTACACGGAGTTGAGGCAGCAAGCGCCATTCAAATAGCCCATGCTGGCTGTGTCATGTTCCAGTGTTGCTTGTGAGCGACGTCCGCGACGCGGCCGACGGCCCACTTGGCTTCCTCCTCGTCCATTGCAGTGTCCACGTCGTGCATGTCCGTGCCTGACCACCTTCGCGGGAGCTCCTTCGCCGTTCCGGCAATTAACAATGACATACTCGACCTCCGCTCGCGTGCCAGCTCCCGTGAGAAAGGCACAAGAGCAAGGGACGGTGGTGCCTGGGCGTCAGATTTCCTTCTCTATGTTCCTGTCCAAGGCATCCGATTACATCGCCGCCCAAATATCAGCCTAGAGAAAACAATTTGTTTTGCTGCTGGGAAGACCTATTGTATATTTTATAGATGGAAGGAGAAAACTTGAACCGCAATATAAAAGGAAGCTGAGTCGAATTCAAATTCGTAAAGGACATAGAGAGGGTAAAGTACGAAATCGGGACCTACGTACAATGTACCAACAACCAAACGAGACGGCGTACCAGGAAACAAATCCTTTTTTCACTTACCGGTGGCAATGTGGGTAATTTGTGTCTAACTTTAGGGGCAATTTCAATGACCTACCAAACCAAACCAAGGAAGCCTTAACGCATTTATTATTAGGTATAGATTTCGTGTAAAACTGAATGTTTATAGTACTCCCTCCAGTCCGAATTAAGTGTCGGGAATATGTAACAAGCAAGTACAAAATACAATGTAAGCAGCGACAGTATTTCCGGAAAGGAGGTAGTAGATTTTTTCCTACTATGCTGCATATTGTAGAATTAGCTTCGATAATCCATGCCGGGTTTGCTTTTTTCTTGCAAATTTTGGAAGATTTTGGTGTCACTGTCATCAAGAATCAATATCACTCCGTTGCAGCCATACACTGAGGAGAGTGGTAACATGTGACTGTTCCACGGTGTAGATCTCCCACGAATATGTTGACTGACTGACACTATGTTCACCATGGGTTCTTCCGATATTCGTAATAGCTTTGGCTTCCCCTGAGTTTGCATATACTTCCTCTGTTTCACATTAGTTGACTCTAAAATTGTTGTACCTAGACTTATTATAATGCTAAATACATCCATTTATAGTCAAGTAATATGGAACAGATGTAGTAGATCATTCTATTTTACGGGAATCGACCTGTGGTCCATCTCTCAGAGATCTTTGTACATATTTCTTTTAATGTTTCACATATACACAGAGACTTTTTTCACAAAAAGTGAAATATATATGAGCTATTGACATGCCGTTACTTACATATATGGTACTTATAATTTGATGGGGGGATAATAATCCGGTAGGCCAACTCCAAGGTATAACCCGGCCCAAAGGACGCTGCGCAGGATCCGGCTAAGGATAAAGAAACTTCTAGAAGGCCCAAGGTTTATAGGCCTCGTAACCCGGATTGTGGGTTGCAGTAAGGAAAGCTAGGGTTTGTAAGCGGTGTTCGGGTAGGACTCAAGCTGCGCCTTGGAGGGCAAGCCAAGTAGGGGGACGGGTGCTTTATAAGCCGGCCCTATGTTTAGCTTTGGAGAGATCCAAGTAGCAATCATATCGCCGAATATCGAGTATCCATTGTACACAAAGAGATCGAGTTAATAAAGCGAGATCGGAGACCCGGCGACTTCATCGCCGGCTACCAGATTGAGTTCCATCATGTTTTCCTCTGAGCTAAATCCTCTCCCAAACGCCTGTGTCGACTTGCCCCAAGATCAGTTACCCCTGGTAACATCTGTCGTGATCACCCCACGACAGTTGGCGCCCACCGTGGGGCCTGCGTCCAAAGGTGTTTACATCACGGGAGAAGCTCGGAAAAGCATGAGGAACCTCGTCGTCGGAGAGATCTACGACGATCACAAAGGAGAGAAGATGGTGGACGACTCCGGCTGGGGGCCAGAATCGGATCGCCTCGAATCCGGATCTGTCGTGACAATCGGCCGGATCAGCGTCTTCATCGGTATGGTATGTACCTCTGACTCGGCTCCTGATGATGTTGGATCTGATTCTGTGTCAGGGGAGGCTACTTGCGCCCAATCAGATAGAGAAGAATCAGTTGGAGCAACAGACCAGATAGAAGAATCCATCGCGCAGTGGGAACAGCCGGAAGAGCCGGCATGGGCCCCGCGTGACTCGGACGGTGGAAAGGATGATACTGAATCTATCCGGGACCTGCTGGAAGACCGGTACGGAGAAGATAACAGTGGAGAAGAACAACATGAACTCACAACAAGCGTAATACGCCGAGCGGCGGTCTACACGGCTCCCGCAGCCAACCTTAATCAAGGAAACGTGACCACGGCTCCGGTCGGGGCGGCTCAGGCATTGGCGCAGCGGCAAGACGCAACTAACGGAAACCCGATCCTGGCCCGGGTCGACGGAGAGTCGGCATCAGTGACTAGCCGTGCGGCGGATGAGGAGTTGCACGCGAATACGTTCGGATTCCTGGGAAACCGGACACCGGGGGCGGGTCCTTCAAACCCGCGCCACCCGGCCTTGTTCGACAATAATCTGATCCTAGACCCCACGGTCCTTGCTACGGTTATCACTCCAGAAAACGCAGCTGAACGTGTCAGGGACCTGGATGTGGCCCGCCGCGCGTTGGAACAGCAAAGAAGGCAAGTGGAAGCGGAGAAACAAGGGGTGGCTACGCGTCAACGTGAGCTGGATGCATTGGAAACCCGGCTCCGAGAGGAAACATCTAGAGTACACCAGAGGCATCAAACTAGACTACCGGCCACGGGTGGGGTCATTAACCCGGCAGCTTTGTTCATTACGCCTCAGGACCAACCGATCCCGGCGGTAAACCAGGGAACTGCGCCTCAGCCGGCAACAGCAGAAGCCCACGCGGCAAACGTGCAGACCGGGTTACCCCCACCACGAACCAGAGTCACAACCGGCAACGAGCTGCCACCACAGCCACCGTCACGGTTTCGCACACCAGCAGGCCACTACAACAATCCCATGGACAACGTGTATGCAGCAACGCTTGCATTGAACTAGATCCCGGTAGGAGAATCGCCCCATGCAGAAAGGACCCGGCAAGTGATCGATCTACTGCACACTGCAGTGGCACATCAGGCCAATTACCCGGACCACAGAAGCGGGATGCATGGGACGCCATACGCCAGTCAACAACAAGGGAATATTCAAGCAAACTCGGCGCGGCGGAGGGAAGAGCAGCAGCAAATGCCGCCTTCTCCCCGTGTTCCGGCAGCATCGGTGGCGCAGGCCGTCGTGGATAGCTCCAGGGCTCGGAGAGCCGGGGCCGGGTCTGCTGCACATGGGTTGCCTGCAGCCCCGCGCCCCGCTGCGCCCCCGGCTGGATCGCACGCTTCCCGAGTAAGGCCAGCCTCAACCGTCCTCGCAGGGCCCAAGTGTCTCTCGGATGACATCAGAGCTGAACCTTACCCGGAAAAATTAAAAGAGCCGGGAAAAGTAGTGAATTATGAACCGACCATGGATCCGGAAACATGGTTGAGTAGTTATGAGATGGCAATGTCAATCCGCAATGCGTCCGAGAATCTTCAAGCCAAGTTCATGTACTTGATGATGTCAGAAGGAGCAGCAAAGTTATGGTTCACCAACCTGCCAGAAAAATCGATCAAGTCCTGGGAAGAACTGAAGACCGCGTTCGTCAAGCACTTTCATGGAACGTGCAGGAAGCTATTCACTATTGATGATTTAGAGCGATGCGTTCAGAAGAAGGGAGAATCAGCACGCAGTTGGGTACGCCGGGTTATGGAGATACTTCACTCATCCACAGATATTCAGCCCAAAGATGCGCTACAAGCTATGGCAAAAACATGCAAGTATATTCCTTTAGTACAAAAGTTAACTCGCATGAAGTCCAGTAGGAATGCATCGGAGGTTACGATGGGAGAATTAATGGATGCGTGCAACAAACACGCCGCAACAGACACTACAGAGGAGGAAGTTGACGACAAGAAAGCGAAGGTGAATACCAGTAATAGTGGAAGAACCGGCAATGGGTCGGCACCGAGTAATAACGGAAATAGTCAGAACAAGCGCCCATTTGAAGGAGGTTCCGAGTTTGTAGCTAATACTGAAGCCGGGTCTTCGAGACCCAGATCTGAAGGGAATTTTAATACCAGAAATCATAATGGAGGACACTATCAGGGACCTCCGAGGCCAGGCAACAGTTGGGACATATTCAGGATGGCGTGCCCGAAGCACAGCAGGAACGGCAAGCCGGCTAATCACTCCTTGGAGCAATGCGCCGACTTACAGAGATGGAAGAACGAGGAAGTAAACAGAGCCATGCGAGGTGCGGGTCGGGGAGGAGGCCCGGGTCCAGGTGGAAATCTAGGCAACGGTCCACCCCCAGCCGGTAACCCGGCAGCAGGAAATCCGGGCAACAATCAAGGGGGAGCGGGAGGTTTCCAGGCTAACCCCAAACAGTTGGGTCAGTATCATGTGCATACTACGGGAGGCTCTAACAAGGACAAAAAGATGCTAAAGCAGGCGGTTAACTCAGTTTCTTCTGCTGTTCCGAGGTATTTGAGATGGTCAGAACAGGAGGTAACATGGAGCAGGAGGGATCACCCGGATAGAGTGGATCACCCGGGAGTCTTAGCATTGGTAGTGGCACCACAGGTCAATGGGTACGAGCTGAAAAAAGTCTTGATGGATGGAGGGAGTAGCATCAATATCCTGTACTGGGAAACTTTCCTGCGCATGGGTCTAAAGGAATCTCAGCTACAAAAAAGTACAACAGTTTTTCACGGGATAGTGCCGGGTCATTCAGCGTGCCCTGAAGGAAAAATTGCGTTGGAGGTAGCTTTTGGGGAATCAAAGGACAATTATCGAGTTGAGTGGCTTACTTTTGAGGTGGTTAAGTTGCGCAGTCCTTATCACGCATTTTTGGAAGGCCGGCTTATGCCAAATTCATGGCAAGGCCGTGCTATGTGTATCTACAGCTGAAAATTCCGGGTCCTAAGAAGACCATTATCATACATGGAAATCGAGATATAGCGGCTGAGTGCGATGAAGGAGATGCAGCAATGGCTGAGCAAGCCTGTAGGAAAGAGGAACTCAGGCATTACCGATCTCAAGCAGACCTGGAGGAAAGGGCAACTTCAAAAAGGCCGAGCTCTGAGGAAGAAAAAGCAAAACCCAGGGCAGAGCAAGATGCTAAGATGGTGGCTTTCATCAGGAACGATCCCTTCAAATTGTCCGGCCTAGAAGGGGAAGTCACACCGTCGTCTACGGCTAGCAGCGCTGCGATAACGACACACCCGGATTGGCTAGCAAACTCGGCACTCGTCATGAAAGGGTCTAACAAGTGGAGAATGTGCGTCGGTCGCGCCAGCCCGGGACCGATTGTCGAAAAGAACTAGACAGTGTAACGGGCAGCAGGTTTCAGACGCGCTCTTTTCCTACCCAGGGTACCTAAGGGGACTGGAAGGTTTTTAATGAGGCGGCTTGCTGACCCAAACTTTATCATATCAATAAAAAGAGATGGTTTTCAAGTATTGTCATGGTCTTTGCTTCGACTACAGGTAAGTGGTACTTGTTATTATCAATACATCAGTATCATCAAAATACATTGCACATATATAGGTCTTTGGGGGCTAAGCTGCTTAAATAGCAGACACGAACCCAAATACCCGGCCTTGATGCCTATGAGTTATGAGGGCCGATTACTCGCAAGACGGGTACGGTTGCAATCTTATAACCGGACGAAGGAGCCAAATTTCTTGGTTATTCTTACTTAAGCTCGATGTGACTCGCACTAAAGTGGCATGATCTGTTCGCTTACGATTACAATCAACCATGCAGCCCAATGGGATTTGCTTGACCCTGTTTTTCGTATAGATGTAACAGCATGGTATCCACGCGAAAGCCGGCTTACAGTACAAGATAATCAAAAGGGTCATCTAAACCACAAGTCTATGCAGAGTACAAGGCTAATAGCCGGAAACTCAACGAATATTAAGCATGACTTCAGTATTTACACAAACGGCTATTGGTTTTCGGCTTGGTAAAGAGCAATTTGTCCTCTGAGAAAGGCCGCACCCCCTGGCTTGTACTTTGGGTCATGGGGACTGGGGACTTCGAAATAGAAACAAACTGTTTAGCTATTGAAGCTTGAGAGACCCTAGCTTCCGAGTCTTGGGGACTTAAAGAAAAGTCCACTTATCAAAACCCGTGATGCTCGGAAAACCGAGTCTCGCAAAGGGAATCAACAAATAGTTGGGTATCGAGAATAAGTTTAAAGAATAAGACAAGTGTCAAGACTATCAAAAGCCGGGAGAGGCACAAATATATTCCGAACCAAAAGTACGTTACAAGTGATGGTACCAATATCAAGGGTGCACAGACGCACCATCAAAATCATATTAGTTTTAAAACGCAAAAGTACCAGATAACGCTCTACTCGGTATCCTGAGAGCGGTCCTCCGGGTCTTGGTCCTGGATCTGCTCCTTAGCCTTTCCAGCAGCATTACCCGGACTTTCCGCGTCAGGACGGATAGGTGGAGGGACAGATGGCGTAGAGGTAGACGGCCGTAATCCTAGCTCGGCCTCTCTCTTTGCAGCTTCTTCTTTTCTCCTGGCCAGATCAGTCGCCCATTTTTCCAACATGTCAAAGGGAGGGGGTGCCTCTTCCAATATGATTTTTCCTTCAGCATCGTATGAGCTCATGATTGTGTCCAGGTCCATCTTATCGGCCAAAGCGGTGGCCGAGGGGCGTACTGCGGATTGTATGGTCTTGAAGTCCTTGGGTGTAAACTTGGAGCCATCAGCCTTTAATTCTGGAAACCCGGATACTACCTTTGCCGGGTCAAGCTTAGGAAAGTAAGCCTTCGCCAGCGTCAAGGCCCGGGTCATACCGATCTGGCAGGACGAGCGCTTCCATATCTCAATCCATCCAGGCACCGTTGAGCAGGCTTGCACAAGATTCTCTTCACCCGGGTATACCTCGGAGGGCCACTTCACAGCGTCCAATATAAGCTTTGTGCCGGCAAAAAAGGTCCGGAGCACAGTCTTCAATGTTTTTATCTTGGCAATGGCATCGTCCTCTGGAGCAGCGAGGTTCGCACCTGCAGTTGAAACAAAAGGAAAGTATATCAGTTATCGCGATTGTCATAACGATAAAGTAGAGGCAATTAAGTTAGTCGAAGGCAAAAAAGCTCACTTAGCAAGATGCGATAAGTATCCGCAATCTGGTTCGATAAATTCTTCAGAGAGGATTGAGCAGTGTTGTACTTCTTTTTGTATTTGGAAACGTCTTTTTTCAAAGTTTCCATGTTGGCCTCAAGGGCTTCTCTTCGTTTTACCTCAGCAAGTAGGAGCTGTTCGGTCTTGAGTAACACCTCATCGGACCGGGTCACTTCCGCCTGTAAGGAACGAAAGTGTCAGTCGGATATCATGGAAAACCGGGTATTGCGTGAAGTACCGAGCACAACTTCGGTAAGTTATGCCCGGAACTTGGGGACTAGGTATGTACCAAGAGATATCCGGTGTCAATTACCTGATGCGCTGCAGACATACGCTCTAGGAGGTTGTTCTCTGAAGCTTTCATGGTGAGGAGAGCGCTCATCAGCTGGTCAAAATTATCGTTACCCGAGTTAGAAGTCTTGGGGTCGCGGAAACTTGGAGAAAAAGTTTTCCTCTTAGCAGGAGATGGCACCCGGGTCATTCGAATGTCGGGGTCTGCTCCTCCTCTCGCGCCCAAAGTGGCAGTATCTTCTTTCTCGCTTGCGTGCGAGGCTATCGGATACCCGGCTTCTCGCCCAGCCGGGTCTGTCGGTGACGCTTGTCCATCATCAGCTGCGGCGAACACGTCATTAGTTGGCTTCTCTTTGCCCGGGCCCTCGGTTTCCATGTCTTCTTGGTCACTAATAACGACCGTGGCCCTGTGAAAAATATGAAGACACAGTTAGCACATAGCCGGGAAAAAGACAGCGAGAGTATGGTATAACATTAGGAAAAGAACTTTACCCGGGATTCACCATAAGGTCTGCAGGGAATTCGCTGCTAGAACCGGGGGAAACTGAAAAGTACCAAACGAGGCGTGAGGTTACCTTGCGAGGGAGTATTTTAGAAGGATCTTTATGTTTAAATAAGGGTATGGTCAGTACCAGTATGCCGAGTTGGAGGTGATGAAATACCCGGGTTAATGGCATCATCGCCCGGGTGGTTCCGAGTTACCCTGCGCTTGGTCATAGGCGACTCCTTCAGGTATGGCACAAGGGGGTAATGCCATGGTCAGCTCAGGAATATTATCACAGGAACGCGAATTAGATGTGAGAAATTGATGCAAAACCTTGAAGACGACCCCTTGGGGTTTTCTTTTAGATCCGGCCTTAATTGCCGGCTCTGGTTCATCTTCATCGCTGGCGGACTCCACTTTGCCGTCAGCTTCTTCTTCCTCGTCTTGGTCTTCTTGTTCTGAAAATTACCATGGTTACAATAGGAAAATGAAAAGTGGGATGCGACGAACTCAAAGGAACTGAGCATGTACCTTCGTCCGAGTTAACGGCATCCTCCTTTTCCTCCGGGTTTCCGGAGTTAGGAGAAGCGTCCATCTTCCAGAAATCATCGTCGGCCTGAAATAAAAGCATAAGAGCAAGGGTTAATGGTTGTATTAAGTAAAGAAGATAAGGGTGGAATCGAGAAAACAGGTCCTTACCGCGGGGGCCGGGTTCTCGAGAGTGAAGGGCTCTAATCCGGCTATGTTCCGGATTACCTCGAGCTTCTCTGTCAGAAAGCCCTTGATTGTTTGGTTGGTGTCACTAGGAGCGAAGCTGCTGGTGGAGTATCGAATTGGGTCCGTGGTTTGCCCCGAATATTCGCACATCAATTTTGCGCGAATGGAGTTGGGTTGGATGCGGAAATCGACCCAAGTCTTCACCAGGTTAAGCCCGATGAGGCCTTGGGCAGAAAGGATGGAGATTTTAGCCAATAGAGGCAGAATTTCTTCCCTTTCCGGGTCAGGGGCAAACCCATTGAAGGTTTCAGAAATGTCAAGCTGACCCTCCGAGTAGCCCGGCAATTTCTTTTCGCCGGGTGGGGAGGTGTCCCGGCAGTAAAAGTACGAAAGCTGCCAGTGCTTGACGTGGGAGTTGAGGGTGAGAGGAGGCATTAAAGAGTTCTTGCGGCGTTGGATAGAAACCCCGCCGCAAGTAAGAAGTGCACCGTCGCCGCTTTCGCGGCACGGTTTGCACTGGAAAAGTTCGACAAAGAGAGCCAAACTTGGTGGAGTGCACAAGTAAGACTCGGAGAGAACGATAAAATGGGAGATGTTTAGTACCGAGTTGGGTCCTATGTCGAAAATGCGAAGGCCATAATGGCTTAAAACGTCGCGGAAGAAAGGGTGACCCGGGGGCCGGAAGCCCCGGGTCACGTGTTCAACAAAACAGATTACCTCATTTTCTGCTGGGGTGGGCCGGGTTTCGTTACCCGGTACCCTCCAGTGGATAGCTTCTTGAGGGGGAAGAATCCCTAGTTCGACCAGTTCCTCCAGTTTGGCCTTGGTGACGGAGGACCGCGCCCAGTTGGCGGATATGGAGTTTGTGGTTTTGGCTTTAACCGGCAGCTTTCCCTGTTTCTTGGGTGCCATGGGGTTAACCTGAAAAAGCGTCAGAAGAAAAGATGTGAGAAACGAAACTCGGAAATTATCAGTTGACCGAGTATTGACGAGTGGAAGTTAAATATGATCCGGGTATTACTTTGCTAAGCAAGGTATGAATTGTCCGGGTATCGTGCATTATTACGAAAGTTGTAGAATTTTATGCATGGATGAGCGTTTGGGGACGATAAGTGGGTGTCCGTACATCTGTTATGAGCAAATGAGCCGGAGAAGGAGGATTTTCCGGGTGATAGGAACAGGGGCGGAAGATTTGGGCGGCTCAAGCCCAGATTGGGAATTCCATTTCTAGGTTATTGGTGAAATTAATGATTGCAGTTGGTAGGAGAATGAGTTGAAGGGTATATCCTACCTATTGGGTGGGCTAGAGTGAATACTAGTGACCTAATTCGGCGCGACCCGAGAAATCGTGGGCGGCCCAATCCAGATCCAATCTGAGGGAGAATTAAGAAGTTGTGAGGGAAAATTAGAGAATGTGAGAGACTTAACAGAGGAGATTGAAGTGAAGCTTTGCGGAGGCAAACGGCGCAAGCTTGGTGCCCCTTCGCGATTCCTGGCGGACAGGCTGGGGGTCTGGCGGCGGATCTGGGCGGCGGGGCGGAGCGCGCTGTGGCGGAGCGCAACCGGCAACGGATGGGCTCCAGTGATGCGCGCGAGGCTTCCGTGGTGACGCTCTGTGAGCTCGAGCTTGAAAGAAGGAAGGAGGAGAAATGGGGGAAAGTGAGCCGTTGGGGTTAGGGTTACCTCTAAGGACTTATTTATAACGGCCGGGGTGGAAAAACTCATCCCAACGGGTGGGACCCGGAAATTACGGGGTAACGGCTATTTGTGTGAAATCTGCGAGATACGCCTTAAGTGTAGATCGAGGTCTCCGAACGAAAAAGGGAAGCAGGTCCTCTCCGTGGTGTCAAGGCAAATTATCGAGAAAAGTATAAAATTTTGCTATTCTTATCAAGGCTTAGACCGGGAAGTAGAGCAAGGCATCTGGAAGGAAAGCCGGGTTACTATGTGGCCACCAGGGAGTTGGGCCTAGTCATTTCATGAAGTACTTCAACTCGGTTTCCACACGTTCGTGTGATTGATATTTTTTGCAGGGAATAGCCAGCGCTTCAAGGAGGGATCTTTGAAGCCCAAGCTATTCTGGGGACTACTGATGGGGGGATAATAACCCGGTAGGCCAACTCCAAGGTATAACCCGGCCCAAAGGACGCTGCGCAGGATCCGGCTAAGGATAAAGAAACTTCTAGAAGGCCCAAGGTTTATAGGCCTCGTAACCCGGATTGTGGGTTGCAGTAAGGAAAGCTAGGGTTTGTAAGCGGTGTTCGGGTAGGACTCAAGCTGCGCCTTGGAGGGCAAGCCAAGTAGGGGGACGGGTGCTTTATAAGCCGGCCCTATGTTTAGCTTTGGAGAGATCCAAGTAGCAATCATATCGCCGAATATCGAGTATTCATTGTACACAAAGAGATCGAGTTAATAAAGCGAGATCGGAGACCCGGCGACTTCATCGCCGGCTACCAGATTGAGTTCCATCATGTTTTCCTCTGAGCTAAATCCTCTCCCAAACGCCTGTGTCGACTTGCCCCAAGATCAGTTACCCCTGGTAACATCTGCCGTGATCACCCCACGACATAATTAAAGTTCACAATATATTTACAAATGTTACACCGAAAGTGAAACATACATAAAGCTTTCACTTTCATTAAAAACCCCTTTATTTATTGTGAACGTTGAACCGAAATCTTTGTGAAAACATAATGAATCATTTATGAACCTCTTTGAGGGGCAAGAGAGATTGATTTCCAAAAAAGTGGGTGTCTATTCAAAATTGTCGACTATCAACATATTTCAGCAGAGGCAGATGTGTTTTGGGTGTTATGATTTAAAAACACTTTAATAGTAGAGAAAATGTAAATTACCCATTTAAAACTGTAAAAACTCATTTGCACTAAAAATTAGTATTTGTTTGTACCATACAAAATAAATAAATTCTAACATATTTGAGCTGAGGGGGAAAATATCATTGTTGGGAACAGTGTTTGAAATTCTCTATGAAATGTATAAACAAAATCCATGGAGGAAAAACAACAACACACACACCCACACTCCATTGTACTCCAAATCAAAAATCAATTGCAAAAGATTGGGAACTTTAGTCTTATATATATTTTCTAAGAGTGGATTCCACTTTTTACATTCTAATTGTGTGTTTGCTATACACATTAATCCGTTTAGTGGGACATATATCGAAATTCCCCTTGAGAAAAAAATTGAACACAAATTTTACCCCATTTTAAGCATTCTGGATGTTTTGTTGGACAAGAGCAACGTGTTAGGACGACATGGTGCAAAAAGTAATATAGTCATATCTAGCCTTCTCTTGTCAATCTGTTTCAAACTTCCTCACATTTTCGAATCTTGATCACGTGGAAAGATAAAAGGGCAGTCCAATCCGTTGATGGATTTATATGAAGATATTTGCCAAGGTGAAGCTTCATATGAGAGAGCGGTAAAATTCGAGACATTCAACTCCCATCTATTCGATATTTTACCTATTTTAGAGCAAGTGTGTGCTTGCTAGAAATACAGCAAATAAGTTTTTTGTGTATTATCTAGCTTTTATTTCTGCTGCTTTGAATCATGATAGTCTTATAATTTTGGTGCTTTAATTGCTTTCTGTCTTGCTACTAACCGCGAGAAGGGCGGAATTTGTGGAGGTCTCGTTGCCTCTCGTCTACTAGCCTTGCATGGTTTAGAGACGCATCCCTTAGACCTTCAGTTTCCTACATAGAGGCTTGGTGCAAGAGTTGATGGGGGAGTGGTTGCTTCTTTATGACTTTGAAATTCCCTTGCAACGCGTCAAAAAACTTGTTGATGGCTGACATTGGTAAACCCCAAGAGAAACGTTATGAAGAGTGCAGCGGAAAGTTTTCCCTCAAAAAAGAAACCAAGGTTGAATCGACCAGTAGGAAGAAGAAGCAACTTACAAAGGTTGATGCGGTTGATGAGGTAGGGTGCACTACCGGTTCAGCAGCAACGTGGAACCTACACAACACAATCAATTCTCTTTGCCCCAACGAAGCAGTGAGGTTGTCAATCTCACCGGTTTTGCTGATAACAAAGAGGTTAAACGTATGGTGTGGAAAACAGTGGGAGAACAGTGTGAAAACAGTAGTAGCAGTGTGAAAACAGTAATTGCAGTGGTTGTATTATCAGTATGAGGAAATGGACTGGGGTCCACAGTTCACTAGTGGTGTCTCTTCATAAAAAATAGATAACACGTGTTGTGAACAAATTACAGCTGGGCAATTGACAAATATTGAAACATGCATGACATCATGATTACTATGTGAATCATGCGGGCATTAGAACAAGACTCATACACCGTTATCAAACTATATCTGTGACTAATAATCCACCCTGAGAATGTCATCTGAGCAATCCTTGGGTATTAAGTTGCAAGCAATAAATAATCGCATTAAGCAAAGTGTGTAATATAAACTCCCTAATGGCAACAACACATCCCCCATTCGTCATGTTTCTATCACTCGAGCACAAATGCAATGGATGCATGAACCCACTATCGAGCATAAATAACCCCTCTTGAAGTCACTAGCATCTAGCATCTACTAAGAACGGAGAGCATTCAAGATCATAAATAACATACACATGAAGATAACATGATAAACTGGTAATCAAGAAACATAGCATTCAATATTCATTGGATCCCAGCAAACACAACATCTAGCATTACAATAAGATGATCTTGATCACGTAGGGCAGCTCATAAGATCTAAACATGAGGCATAAAGAGGAGATAACAATCATCTAGCTACTGCTATGGACCCGTAGTCCAAGGATGAACTACTCACTCATCATTCCTGAGGCGAGCATGGTCGTGTAGAGCCCTCCGGTGATGATTTCCCCTCCCGGTAGGGGTGCCGGGGAGAGCTCCAGAATCCTCCCGAACTAGGGTTGACGATGACGGCGGCCTCGGGTGTTTTTCATGGAGAAGATGGATGTTTTTAGGGTTAACTATCCGAGAGGAATAAATAGGCGAAAGGGCAACGTCGGTGGGGGGCTAGGGGGCCACATCACCACATAGGGCGGCCAGGGCCGCGCCGCCCTATTCCCTCCCCCTCCGGGTCTCCTCAGGACTCCATGTGCGCGACAAATTTCTAAGCCCCCTGGTTTTTTGGACCGTCCAATTCCCAGAATATTTTCAGAACAACTTTTTTGAAAGCAAAAACAACAGAAAATAGGAACTGGCTCGATGGCATCTTGTCAATAGGTTAGTCCCAAAAAATGGATTAAAATGATATACAGTGTATAGCAAACATGTAGCAAATAACATGAAAACAACATGGAACATCAGAAATTATGGATACGTTTATGACGTATCAACATCCCCAAGCTTGATCATCAAAATTGTAAAAGCCTATGTAAGCTGAGAACATAGTACTTTAAACACAAGCATGATAGATATAATTCTAACAATGAAACATAGCAATCACTTTGCATTATGAAAAGTAAAACGAATAGAAGATCATGAATAACAATGCATTTTAAAGTTATACGTTTGTTTCTAGCATCAAGAGAACGTAGCAAAGTGATATTTCGCTTGTTCTTAAGAGTGGGGCAAAACATAAATACCGAGACACCTTCAGAGTTTAAAAGGATGACTAGACCAAATAATTTGAGAGCAAGTGATACGTCATAAACGTATCCTTATTTTCTGATGTTCCATGTTGTTTTCTTAGTGTTTCCCACATGTTTGCTATACACTTTATGTCATTTTTATCGATTTTCCGGACTAAACTATTGACAAGATGCCACAGAGCCAGTTCCCCATTTTATGCTGTCTTTAGTTTCAGAAAAGTGGTTTTGGAAATATTCTCAGAATTGGAAAATTCGAAGCCCAGAAGTCTTAGAATTTCCGAAGGTTCCACGGAGTCCCCAAGAGACCCGGAAGGGGGCCTCAGGGGGGCCCACACCATATGGAGGCGCGCGCCCCTAGCCGCGTTGTGGGGTGGTGTGGTGCCCCGATGCCTCCACCGCCTTTTCCCTTTTTCCTATTTATTCCCCCCAAGACGTAAACCCTAAATATATTCCACTTCTCCCCAAAAACTCCCAAGGCCACCGTCATCGTCATCCCGAGATCGGGAGGGTTCTGGAGCTCTTCCCGGCACCCTGCTGGGAGGGAAATTCATCACCTGAGGGGTCTACACCACCATGCCCTCCTCCAAAGTGATGCGTGAGTAGTTCATCCCTGGACTACGGGTCCATAGCAGTAGCTAGAAGGTTGTTCTCTCCACTTTGTACCTCATGTGTAGATCTTGTGAGCTGCCTAACATGATCAAGATCATCTTTATGTAATGCTACATGTTGTGTTTGCTGGGATCTGATGAATGTTGAATGCTATGTCTTCTGATTATCAATATATCATGTTATCTTCATGCATGTGTTATTTATGATCTTGCATGCTCTCTGTTATTAGTAGATGCTCTCGCCAAGTAGATGATAGTAACTCCAAGAGGGAGTATTTATGCTCGATAGTGGGTCCATGCCTTGTTTGCATCTGTGCTTGAGTGACAGAAACGTGACAGATGGAGGATGTGTTGTTTCCATTAGGGAGAAAACAACAATGCTTTGTCTAAGGATGATGTTACTGTTTACATTACACACTTTGCTTACTGCAATTATCTGTTGCTTGCAACTTAATACCCAACGTTTGTTCGGATGATATTCGGAGGGTGGATTATTAGTCATAGATGCAGTTGGATAACGGTCTATGTATTTTGTTGTAATGCCTGCATGAATCACATAGTAATCTTTATGTCTTGCATATGCACTACGGTTCATTCATTCCTGTCAATTGCCCGTCTGTAATTTGTTCACCACACGTGTTATTTATCTTTCATGGAGAGACACCACTAGTGAACTATGGACCCCGGTCATGTTTCCTCATACTGATAAACACCTACTACTTTCATACTGATTTCATATTGTTCCTACTATTTTTCTACTGTTTTCCACACCATACGTTTAACCTCTTTGTGTTCAGCAAAACCGGTGAGATTGACAACCTCACTGCTTCGTTGGGGCAAAGTGATTTGATTGTGTTGTGTAGGTTCCACGTTGCTTCTGAACAAGTAGTGTGCCCTACCATCTCAGCTGCTTCAACCTTCTGAAGTTACTCCTTCCTCCTACTGGTCGATTCAACCTTGGTTTCTGTCTGAGGGAAACTTGCCGCTGCACTCTTCATACCTTCCTCTTGGGGTCTCCTAACGAACGTGTGATCACACGCATTAAGCACTTTTCTGGCGTTGTTGCCGGGGAGGAAGAGAATTTCTACAAGGGGAGTCTTCCACTTCCAATCTCTTTATTTTGTTGTTGTTTTGCTTATTTTTTTTTCCTTGTTTGCTTCTCTTTATCAAAAACACACAAATAAAAATTCTTATTCTAACTGTAGTTTTATTCATGTTTTAATCTTGTTAAAATGACTACTCCTCAGCACACTAAGTTGTGTGACTTTACAAGCACCAATAACAATGATTTCATTGGCACATCTATTGCTCCACCTGCTCCTACTGCTGATTTTTATGATATTAAGCCTGCCTTGTTAAACCTTGTTATGAGAGAGCAATTTTCTGGTGTTAGTACTGATGATGCTGCTGCCCATCTTAATAATTTTGTTGAACTATGTGAGATGCAAAAATATAAAGATGTAGATATAGATATTATTAAACTGAAATTGTTTCCTTTCTCTTTGAGAGGAAGATCTAAAGAATGGTTGCTATCTTTGCCTAGAAATTGTATTGATTCTTGGACTAAGTGTAAAGATACTTTCATTGGAAAATATTATCCTTTTGCTAAGATTATATCTTTAAGAAGTAGCATTATGAATTTTAAGCAACTTGATAATGAGCATGTTGCTAAAGCTTGGGAAAGAATGAAATCTTTAGTGAAGAATTGTTCCACTCATGGACTGACTACTTGATGATCATCCAAACTTTTTATGCATGACTGCTTTTTTCTTCAAGAAACCTTCTGGATTCAGCATAAAAAGTTGATGTGATAATATGATGGTAAATTATTCTGAATGTCACACTGAGAGAGCTACAACTGGTAAGAAGGTAAATTCTGTTGAAGAAACCTCTTCTTTGAGTGATAGACTTGATGCTATTATGTCTATGCTTGTGAATGGCCATGCTCCTATTGATCCAAATAATATTCCTTCAGCCTCTTTGGTTGCTCAAGAAGAGCATGTTGATGTGAACTTCATTAAAAATAATAATTTCAACAACAATGCTTATAGAAATAATTTTGGTAGCAACAAATATATACCATATCCTCCTAATAATAGCAATGCTTATGGTAATTCTTATGGTAACTCCTATAACAGCAAAAAAAAGTGTACCCTCTGATATTGAGAACATGCTTAAGAATTTTATTAGTACACAAACTGCTTTCAATAAATCTGTTGAGATTTTTTTTGGCAAAATTGATGTTCCTCTTCTAAAGTTGATAGATCTTTTGTGTCATGTTAAATAATTACAAACTAAGAATCATTACTACCACGACAAAGATTGTGCTTGTGCGTCGAATTATTACATCCGATTACAGCTAGCTGATCCTGGAGCATCGATGAACAGATAAGTAGCGGATCTCTTTGGTTACGTGCACAGTGGGGACTCGTGTCAAAAGTTAATTCTTGAGAAACAACTACATATGGAGGGAATCATGCACCATCTGGAACCACCATGGATATTTGTGAATCAGCTATTAAGATTTCCTGATGAAGATTTTTTTTAAACTTTGACAGAGTGTCAGGGGTTGAGATTAGGATGTTGAGCTTTATCATCACTGACAATTTAATCCAAACTGTATAGAATGACTTGTTAGAAGAATAAAATGATTCGATCAAATGTTTTCCGAATTAATTCTAGCTCCGTAAAATACTAGACACAATGTGGGTTCCTATCGCACGCGACAAGCGCATTCTTTTTGGTGACCAAGAAATTTACTTCAAGATAAAAACATAAATTATATGGAGATCATTTTGAACCTATATATTGAATGAATTCATGATGCATCCGGCACATGCCCCTATGTTCCATCTTTTATGGAAGTAACTCAAATTGTCAAAAAAATTATAAACTATTAATAGTACTCTCCAAGTTTTTTAGTTTCCGTACTCTAACAGGATTGTCAACTAGATCACATATTTCAAGTTCTCATACACAAGTGTATCTATCTCGCTAAATATATATTTCGATATCTTGGAACTATGATCTTGTAGTTGTATGGTTGTAAACATGCAACAACCATATTAAGTGAGCATAATGCCTATCTTTACTCGGTTCACCTAACATGCTACATCTAGCTACTAGTAGTACATTATAGAACAACAATAAATAACGAGTTTCCTGTTTAAATTACAGCTATCGGATTAGTGAAAGAGTTTGGGATGGGACAAATTATCCTTGGAACATATATAGTACTAGATGGATACCCCACGCGTTGCTGTGGGGGTCGCTTTAGAAACTACAGTATATTGTAAAAAAAAATTTATAAGAGATGTGATACACTATGTTTCTAAGTGAATATGGAAAATTCAATTGATCGTAGTATAGATTTTAAATTATTAATATGAATATTGGATGTTTAAGAAATGGATAATGTGCATGTAGTGATTAATAAATATTAGTGAAGATTACATGGACAATTTATTGACTAGGAGAATGGATGATGTGATAGCTTGCATGTTGAGATAGAAAAATCATTGTGCATGTTAGTGGAGTTTTGCTTTATAAAAAGTATAGATAGATTGGATGGAACCAAGCTATCTCCTCTAATATATTTGATTGGACGCCTCTAAGACACTATTCAAGGAAGCAAAGTACCTCCTTTGAGTGGGGTTCATGAGTTCATCAAGAACCGCATTGATTTTTGTCCATGTTTTTAAAATAAACTAACACATGTTTAGGTTATTAGAGCAACTGAAATCAAGTGAAATCATGGAATGTATGTGTTAACAAGATACGTTAAGTAATTCACCCTTTACAATTTACCACGCGCATCTTCAAAATGTTGAAATTCTATATTGTAAGGCACATCTTAATGTGACGAGTATAAATAATTACATTGTGTTGATCCAAATTGCATTTTCTATGGCATTTCACCATGTATTGTAGTGAAAATTGTACTTACGATTTCCATTTTTGTTGTAGTCCATGAAGGCTATACATAAATTTTAACCAATTTTTTCATCAAGTTCATAATGCTTTCTTATAAAAAAATTTACACAGTTGTTAGATTTCCATCTCGTACTGTAATCTAAAAAGCGTGTCTTAACTTAGCACAAGTTCTTTTTAGCAGCCTATTTCATGTATTATAGTCTTATTATGTGTGTCAAGTAAAGTTTAAGAGCTTGCCTTCGATGTGGTTTGCAATGTTGGACGAGACCATGTAGGGATATAGCCCTACAATGACCGTCAAGAGTGTTGTGATGGCTTTGGACTCATTCATGGTAGTGCCTTCAGTGATATTGGTAGAGGACGTGTGATAGAATATTCATGGAGGGACGAAGTCCATAGCATGACCAAGGTGCAAATGCGGTAGCATCAGGGCACGAACTTTGAATTATGAATGCTTCATAATGCAAAATCATACACTTGTACTAACTTGTAATGGATTTGTGTCTCTGGATTAAATCAACGCTAAAATCTACCAACTCAAAATCGCATTGCTCATATTCATTTTTTCCCATTTGATTTTAACAAATCATCGTCTAAAACCTCAGAACAAAATAAATGTTGTTGGTTTTAGGATTACGCTTGCACTTTGAATATTGAATGGTTGCTTCGTAAAAACTTGAACTCTCATTAGGTCCGATAAACTACCTTGACACCTATGTCTGCTTGTGCATAGTGAATCATAGTTGGCTTTGTCATTGTTATCATGTCCATGACGACTCTCGGTTATTCTTTGAAGTCCCTCTATGTTTAGAGAGAGATGCTAATCTACACGCTACACCTACGGGAATTTTACCTACGCATTGACGTGGCAACATTCCATTGGAGAGGGTGGAGGGCCCAGGCTGAAATTTAGAGGGGAGAATAACTACAGAAGGGACATGTACTCTCGTAACTTCGTTTTCGTAAGATGTTGTCCTCGATTCTAGTTTTTCCGATGTTTATAGGCGCAAGCACACAATGGACAAGGTCATAAGGAAACTACCGGTCTGATTGTTTTAGATGAGGAAGTTTCTGACCATACATTACCAATTTGCCATAAAATTCTCCTCGCTAGAGCCTAATTGTTAACAAGGTCTTCTTCTGTGATTCACATGAAAAAAGAAGTTGGAAGCTCTCATCCATGGCGGCATGGAGACACACACGACCTCGGGGAACGATAGGGTACTACGTTTTCTTGATGTTTGTTAGGTAGTTAGGGGCCCAATCATGATTGCAGTTCACCAACTGATCCATGTAGCTATAACTTCAAATGCCTTAGCGAGCGAGTAAACGATTGAGGCCACAATCGACATCCCGGTGGTGCGGACATACAAACCATGAGGAAAACATTACTAACATCAAGAACAATTTGGGTCGCTAGGATTGGATGAGTTCCTGATGCATCCCAAGCCCACACGTTACAACATGTGAAAAAGAATGATACGGTGTCAAAATTGCCTCACTGATAACATTGGACACCAAGTTTTTTGTTTCTATGGAAGTGCGTGTATTCATTATGCTCATATGCAAGTGTACACATATCATGTGGATGTATATAGACGCCTCCTACCTCCTGGAAACCATTATTATGCACATGTATGGTTGTAAATCTACAACAACCATTGTAAGTGGTCATCATGGCTACTCAAATCACGTGTCTCGTGCTTCGTATAGACACAGTAGTCACCATCAGCATCACTAATATAAAACAAGATAGAGGGTGTGATCCACTCAATGTAGGCCATATAACAAGTAAATGCAAGGGTTACGGGCTGGTCGGTGTTTTAAAACGGACGGATCAGGCTGAATAATCTCCCATCTCCTGATAATTACTCATGTGCCATGCCTCCAAAACCGCCCCGGCGGTTTACCCGTTTTGCCGCCTCCCGACGGGCATGTGCTGCAAAGGCCATCCTGAAGACGGAACCACCGCAAAGGCGGAAGCCGAGCTGCAACAGCTTGCGTCTCTATCTCTCTCTCTCATCGCACAGGACACCGTCTTGGTTTATCCCCAGCCGGCGGTAACATAACACCTAAGTCGTGACCGGGATCATTGGGGGGGTGGGGGTCTTGAACGCCGTTAACGCGTTTGGACTCTGCCTGGCACCACAATAGTTGTTGCCGTAGCAATACAGAGTAGAGATTCTCCCATCGTTAAGAAAAGATTCACCAAGTGCGGTGCAACTCCAGCAATCACACTCGTGCGTAAATTCTACAACAGGTATAGATTAAATTTCTTATACGTGCCAAATGCTTGAGATTTTACCAAAGTGGTTTACTTGTTGTTTTACTAGGAATCCAACTGACCGAACATAAGATTGATTTTTTGGGGATGCATGAGCACCTTCTCCCCTTCCCAAGTTGTATATGTCAGATCCTTGTCTTGATCTATGTTAGTAGGTACTCACACCTTTTTAAATTTCATGAGGCTTGGTCTGAATGTTGTGGCTTTGTTCTTGAGGTGAGCATTAAATCCGGTGATTATTTTGTTGTTCCGTCGATTGGCTAGCACGGTTAGAGCAGAATCTTCGTGTCGGGATCACAACGTGTTGTCCTCAAGGAAAAATAACTTAGGATCGTAGTGTCGATGGAGTAGCAGGATTTTTGGGTCCACTTTATTAAAGTTTTTCTTGTTTATTCCAACTCCACTGTTCTAATTAATCGCATTTATCTTCATAAGTGCGTATATAGCACTAAATTCTCATAACATCAAAAGTATATAGAGATAAACAATGCAGAAATGCTTCTTTCATATGATCGTGAATATTATTACTAATTACCTGATGTGATGTCTTAATCCATGAGGTTCTCTATTCCCATAAAAAACGGACGAATGAAATTTAGAGGGTAACTTGGAGGAGAAATAATTCACAGATTCCTTAAAACCTTAATAAAATGGAATTTGCAGGATAAGTGGTCTTATTTTAATATTTAAGTATTTAGTTTGTTGATGCTCCTACATTTTTTCCCCATAACAGTACATATAAGTAAGCTTCTTTAGTGCTTGTTGTTATTTTACTATATATTTAACCTAAGGAAATCTAATCTTTATAGGAATAATTAATAGAGTATTTTTTGATTGTACACGAAGAATGACCTCCTATGTAAGATGCATTTTATTTGAATCATGTAGTCAAACAAAGGTTTATTATTTATGTTTCAGCCCCTTCTAACCAGCATTCCAACATGATAACACTAGTAGGGAATGGCTTATAGCCACCACCATACCGCTGGCGAACCAGAATGGCTGTTGCCCAGCGCTAATAGTGCTGGCGAACAACTATGCCTGTTCGCCAGCACTACCGCTGGCGAACAACCACCCTTGTTCGCCAGCGGTATGCCTGGGCCCCACCTGCGCGCGATTTGAAATGGTAGCGCCGCTGCCTTATTTTACCGCTGGCGAACGGCCTGTATTGTTCGCCAGCGCTACTACCACAACCGCTGGCGAACAGATGCTTCTGTTCGCCAGCGCTAAGATGTGGGCCCAGCACGCATCTTAGCGCTGGCGAACAGAAGCATCTGTTCGCCAGCGGTAGTCCGCAGATATTGCCACAAAGTGGCACCCCCACCTACCCACTTTCCCCTCCACTCTATCTTCTTCACCTTGTTCCCTCTTCTCTCTCTAGCTCGAAATTATGCCAATTTCTTCACCCTCCTACCTTATTTTGAACCAACTAAATTTATTTTAGTTGGTATATATATGTTTATCTCCCTCCTAACATCATTTCTACCCCAAATTTTCCCTCCCTAGCCATCTAGATCTAGAATTAACCCCTTTCTCTCCAAAGCTCCAAATTTCTCCGGATATCATCGTGTGGGCATCTATTCATTTGAGGTGTGATGAATGATAATATATAATTAAATGAGTTTGTATATAAATTTTGTCCGGATACACGCGATATGCAATATGTGTGAAATTTCACCGGATTCAACAATGGTCGTGTGATGGAGACGATAAATGCATGTGTGCGCAATTTGTTGTGGAATGAAATTGAGTAGCCAACTATCGCCGGAATGTTGATTCATTTCCGTCTCGGCATAGTTTGGCACTCCTCTAACCTCCAATTTGTAGGAAGGTCATGCCGATTTTTTTCCGTGAATATCGCAATATATATATATATTATGTTTGGTTCTAATATTAATTATATCGGCGCGCGCTCTCGTGCAGGCGACATATAATGGTGGTCGTTAAGAGTGAACGTGTCGTGAATAGTTACTTGAGACACGCGACAGAAGACATGTTACAAAATGGCCGCAAGGAGATACGATGTCCATGTCGAAAGTGCAAACTAGGGGGCTTGCTCAATCCCTTTACCGGAGACTTGCTCAGTCACCTCCTAAGGTATGGTTTCATGGATGGGTATAACAGTCAGTGGGTAAGTGATGATGAAGATGATGAAGTCCATGGGGCGGCGGCGGTAGGAAATGATGTGCAACAGGACAATAGCAACGATCGAATAGAACTACAGCAGGACCAACTACAACAGGACCAAGATCAGCCTTATGACCCAGCACATGATCATGGAGAAGATGTTGAACAAGACGTGGAAGAAGATCACGAGGACACAGGGACACCCCTAACGGAAGTTGTGCGTGACCCTCATCTGAAAGAACTGCTCTTGAGAAAGACGACTAACTCGATATCTGCTGCTAGAGAGCAATCGAAGCTGGCGCAACTAGAGATAGACTCGAAGACACCGTTGTATGCAGGCTGCGGTCCGGGAGAGTCCCGCCTGAGAGTGGCCCTCGATGTTCTGCAGATGAAGGCGAGATACAAATGGAGCGACATAAGCGTCGATGCAAGCCTGCAATACTGGCACGATGTCCTTCCAGAGGGCAACACTTGTCCTAAAAGTTGCGACGAGGCCAAGAAAGTCGTGTGCCCCTTTGATTTACCTCACGAAAAATACCATGTGTGCATCAACGATTGCTACATTTATCGGAAAGAGGACGCGAACAAAACCATTTGTCCAGTTTGCAGCGCCGCTCGATACAAGAAAGGGAAGAAGAAAGCTCCTCGGAAAGTTGTGTGGTACTTTCCGCTCATTCCCCGTCTGCAACGGTATTTCGCGGACCGCAAGGAAGCAGAGCTCATGCGCTGGCACGCGAAAAGGAGGAATAAAGTTTTGAAAGATCCAAATCGAAGTGAAAAAGTAATTCTGACACATCCTTCAGATGCAAGTCAATGGAAAGCAATTGACTGTGAATATCCAACGTTCGGGGCGGAGGCAAGGAACATCAGGTTGGGTGTGAGCACCGACGGACTCAATCCGTTTGGCAACCAGAGCAGCACCCATAGCACCTGGCCCGTGTTTGTATGGATGTACAACATCCCTCCCTGGTTGTGCATGAAGAGGAAGTATATTCACATGAGTATGCTAATTCAAGGGCCGAAACAACCAGGCAACGACATAAATCTATACCTGAAGCTGCTTAAAGATGAGCTGGAAACGCTATGGGCCGAGGAAGGGGTGAACACATGGGACGCCTTCGGTGAACAATATTTCCCAATGAGAGCTGTCTTACTCTGTACGGTTCACGACCTACTAGGCTACGGATATGTGGCGGGCCAGGTGTGCCACGGACATAACGGTTGCGTGAGGTGCATGGATGACCCCACGTTTATGCAACTTCCGAAAGATCCTGGGTCTTCGAAAACAGTTTTCGTTGGCCATCGAAGGTGGCTACCCAACAAAGACCCGTGGAGAAGGCGAGGAGACCTTTTTAACGGTGAGGATGAGCTCCGTGGACCTCCACGTAAGAGGTGCGGCGAAGAAATCTACAATTTGCTGAATGATTGGAAGGAATGCCCAGAGCCTGGAAAGAAGCAAAAGGCGCCAAAACCGCTTCTGGATGTATGGAAGACGAGGTCGGTGTTTTGGGACTTGCCATACTGGCCCTTTCTCGATACGCCTCACTGCCTTGATCTGATGCATATCACGAAGAATGTGTTTGAAAGTTTGTTTGGCACGCTGCTCAACATGCCGGAGAGGACCAAAGACGGGGTGAAAGCAAGAAACGACCTGAAATATTTTGGTATTAGGGTAGATCTTCAGGGGGGACGCCCGGATGATGACGACGGCGATCAATCGTGTGATGAGGAGACGGATGGTCGCAAGGCCAAAAGGGTTAAGAGGAATGACTATTACTGCCCCCCCTCCTGCTTCACTCTTAGTCCGGACGAGATCACAAAATTGATGATGTGCCTTCTCGGAGTCAAAGTCCCTAGCGGTTACTCAGGGCTAATAAGCAGATTCCTCGACGCGCAGAAACAAAAGTTTAGCGGGATGAAGTCTCATGACTGTTACGTGATGATGACGCAGATACTTCCGGTTGCGATCCGCGGAATAATGGACAAACACGTCCGGGAAACCCTGTTTGGCCTCTGTAACTTCTTCGACGTTATATCTCGAAAGTCGATCACGGGGAAGCAGATCTCAAGGCTGCAGGAAGAGATTGTCGTGATACTATGCGAGCTTGAGATGTACTTTCCACCATCATTCTTTGACATATGTGTTCATCTGTTGGTCCATATCGTGGACGATATCATCCATCTCGGGCCGTTGTTCCTGCACAACATGATGCCGTTTGAAAGGATGAATGGGGTCATCAAAGGATATGTTCGCAACAGAGCTCGTCCGGACGGAAGCATCGTTCAGGGCTTTCTCACCGAAGAGTGCATCTCTTTCTGCACGAATCATATGGACGTGGAGGACCCAGTTGGTCTGCCCAGAAACAAGCACATTGGCAAGCTCGATGGAGTAGGTCACAAAAATGGACGTAGAGAAGTGCATGTGGATCGGGCTTGTCGACGCACCGACTTTAACAGGGCAAACTTAGTAGCTCTCCAACACATTGACATGGTCGATACTTGGGTGGAAAAACACAAGAGCTCGATTATGAAAAAGTACAGTGAACAAGGCAAGCGGAGGACCGAAGGAGAAATAATCAGAGAGCATAACTCCACTTTCTTGCGTTGGTTTAAAGATGTGATCGTCGCTAATCCACCGCCAAGGGATTGTGCGAAAAATAAACTTTTGTACGCCTTGGCACATGGCCCAGCTCCCAACCTAGCGACGTTTCAAGCATATGATATCAACGGGTTCACTTTCTACACAGAGGAGAAAGACAAAACTTCCGATTATCAAAACTCAGGGGTAACGATGGAATCCTACACCGGTGACAAAAAGTTAAGATACTACGGAAGGATCGAGGAGATATGGGAGCTTAACTACTCTGGAGAGAAGGTGCCTATGTTCCGCGTCAGATGGGCTAGGATGTCGACCGTCAGGAAAGAAGACCAATACTTTACAACCATGGTTATTCCCGAAGCCGGAACCTCATCAAGCGCGAATGTCACAGCGCAAAATGAGCCATGGGTATTGGCTAAGCATGTGTCCCAATGCTTCTTCATAACAGACCCCGCAAGGCCTAGCCGTGTTGTCGTGAGGAGAGGGAAAAGAAATATCATCGGAATGGATGGAGTCGTTGACGAGGACGAGTTCGACACGTTCGGCGACCCAAATATTGACGATGATCAAGAAGATGATGATGATAGTCATGCAACATACACAACAAGAAGAAGCAGAACTACGCTACCTAGGCATGGTCTTCCATTCAGAAGAAGAAGTCATAATGTGGGGTTAAATTATGCAACTTCGACCAAAAAAGGCAAAAAGATCAAACACTGAGAAACTATGTATGCATTTGTCTGCCAATTGTAATGTGTTTGAATTATTATAAATGAAATGTCTTTGAATAATTTAAACAAATAAAGAAAACAAAATAAAACATTATTATTTGTAATGTGTTTGAAATTAATTTGAAACATAAAGGAAACAAATATAAATTAATTGAAAACATAAAGTGAATAATGGAAAACAAAATAAAACATTATTATTTGTAATGTGTTTGAATTATTATAAATGAAATGTCTTTGAATAATTTAAACAAATAAAGAAAACAAAATAAAACATTATTATTTGTATTGTGTTTGAATTATTATAAATGAAATGTCTTTGAATAATTTAAACAAATAAAGAAAACAAAATAAAACATTATTATATGTAATGTGTTTGAAATTAATTTGAAACATAAAGGAAAAAAATATAAATTAATTGAAAACATAAAGGGAATAATGGAAAACAAAATAAAACATTATTATTTGTAATGTGTTTGAATTATTATAAATGAAATGTCTTTGAATAATTTAAACAAATAAAGAAAACAAAATAAAACATTATTATTTGTAATGTGTTTGAAATTAATTTGAAACATAAAGGAAACAAATATAAATTAATTGAAAACATAAAGGGAATAATGGAAAACAAAATAAAACATTATTATTTGTAATGTGTTTGAATTATTATAAATGAAATGTCTTTGAATAATTTAAACAAATAAAGAAAACAAAATAAAACATTATTATTTGTAATGTGTTTGAAATTAATTTGAAACATAAAGGAAACAAATATAAATTAATTGAAAACATAAAGGGAATAATGGAAAACAAAATAAAACATTATTATTTGTAATGTGTTTGAATTATTATAAATGAAATGTCTTTGAATAATTTAAACAAATAAAGAAAACAAAATAAAACATTATTATTTGTAATGTGTTTGAAATTAATTTGAAACATAAAGGAAACAAATATAAATTAATTGAAAACATAAAGGGAATAATGGAAAACAAAATAAAACATTATTATTTGTAATGTGTTTGAAATAAAACAGTATTTTTTCTCAAGAAAAATTAAGAAAAAATAATAAAGTAAATCATTTCAAAGAAAAATAAAAAAAAAGGTAGCGCTGGCGAACATAGCCTATGGTTCGCCAGCGCTATGTTACCGCTGGCGAACAATCGTTTGTTCCCCAGCGGTAGGATAGCGCTGGCGAACCATAGGCTATGTTCGCCAGCGGTAACCCCCCACTGAGAGGTACACAGGGCCGGGACTTAGCCGTTTTTCTCACGACGATTCAATCGCACGCGATCGACTCTCCTAGCTCTCCCCTGTCTCCGGCGAGTGGAGGTACCGGCGACCACCGCGCGTACGGCCCTCTCCCACTCCATTGCTCCACGCTCCCTACCGCCCCTCCACTCCCTCCACCGGCCCTCTCCCTCTCTCGCCCCAATCTCCATCGACGCCGGCCACTCTCCATCGACGCCGGCCACTCTCCATCGACGCCGGCCCGCTGCTCGCTGCTCCCTCCCCCGCTTCTCCCTCCTCCTCCCCGGCCCGCGGCTCCCTCCTCCTCCCCTGCGGCTGCCGCACTGCCTCTGCAGCGGCCCCGCCGGCGTGCTGCCCGCTGTTGGCCCCTCTTCTGCCACGCACAGAAGGTGCTCGACGGCTGTTCTACAGGTAAATTTTCAGCTAATAGTTGACCTGGAGAGTAGCTAATAGTTGTGATGCTACTGGTATTAGTTGAGGGTTCCAAACGCCCGCGTTTTCTTCCTCAATTTGATCAACGGAAGTAAATCGTGTCTAATGGTGTGTGTTATGCATGTTTCGTATTAACAGAACCTGGGTTTCAATATTAACAGCCCACTTCTAGCTAGAAAAACATCCATACCCCTCAACAATGTGTGCTTGCAGGTTACATTTGTAAGGTAACAATATTAGGAGAAATAAGAAATACTCCATCTGTTCCTAAACATAAGTCAATTTGGGTGCATGTGTTCGTTTCTGAAATTTAAGGCAAGCGTTTCAGATGCTTCCCAGATGACTGGTGGTCATGGTTGATGGAAACAATGCTGATGAGGGTGTCAATCACACTGTCTCCATGAGATGCTGTTGTAGCTGCTGTGCAGCAAAATGATGCTTTTGGGCAGTAGTAGGTGGTAGATGTTAATCTGAATGTTGTTTCTATTTTGTATTGTTTTAAGTTTTCCTGGCAATTTCTAAGCATTAGTAGGTTGCTTGGGGCTGAATGTAAAAAATTAGAGGTTGCTCGGGTCTCCTGGGTTAATGATGTAAGGTTAGTTTGCCTGCCTGTAGATAGGTGGATGTTTTGGGCTTCAAGATTCAGACTGGTGATTTCATTTTGGACATAACAAAACGCAAGTTTCTTTACTGTAGTTGGAGCACACAAGAGTGTTTCGATAGAGAATTCTGTCTGTAGAAACACAACCAGTTGGAATTCACAGATAATGACACTTGGCATGTATCTCAAAGACTCAACTGATAGCAGCGTGTTCTGCTCAGTGGTGTTGCATCGTTTGTGCTCTTGTCTCAATCTCGGAGAACTCAAACAATTTCAATTTGGCATGCTTATCGTAAATGTGCTTGTTCATAGCTACAAATGCTGCAAATCATGTCAGTATTGCTAAACAACTTAGTACTCGTATGGCCTGAGCTAAAATGTACAGTAAGTAGGAATGTACAATCATCAATGAAGGCCTTGGTTGGGTTATGTATCTGCTGTTCAATAAAGGTCAAAACTTCCCTGAATTTTGTATATCCATTCCTCCTTTCACTACGCATTGACAAGCAACACGGCCATTGCTGCCCAAACTGTAAGGAATGTAAGGGTAAGTGAAGCTGACAAAAAGGCTCCCCTTCCCACCTACAAATACCCTACCAGCCACATACCTGAAAGTGTATTTTGTTTTTCTGTTTTGGTTTTTTTTTCCTGTTTTTCTGCTTTTCTAGTTACTGTTAGTTTGCAGAATTTAATTGGGAACCTTAAACAATTAAAAACTTTATGAAAATTTGCAGTAAATTCTTATTTAACATAAAGAGACCGTGGTAAAATTTTGAGATCATTTGGATGAGTTTGGTAGAACAAACTTGTTCTAATTTCAATTCTGCCATTTTTCAAACAGAAAAAAATTCATTCTATTTTGTGCCCATGTGCTTATATATCTTAACAGAAATCATAGTTTTGTGCCCATGTTATGTCGCAATTGTTTTTGGTTGTTGGTGATGGTTGGTGGTGATGGATGGTGTGTATGGATGGTTGTGATGGATGGTTGTGATGGATGGCGTGGTGATATGGGTGGTGGTGATGGATGGTGGTGATGGATGGTTGTGATGGATGGCGTGGTGTATGGATGGTGGTGATGGTGTGGTCGTATTGATATGTGCCCACCTTCGTGTGGATGACGATGATAATATGAGGGGTGGGATTATATGAGGGGTGGGTTTTTATGTGCAGGTACCCCACGTGAGTCCCTATTTGCCGGAATGTTGATTAATTTCCGTTCCGGCAAATTTGGGTACTCCATATGTGCTATTTTTAGCAAAGGTCATGCCGAAATTTTCCGTGAATTTTGGCATGATCTTTGCTAAAAATATCACAACTTAGAGTGTCCGAGAAATTTGGACTCATATGGGGTATACATCGTCTAAATTGTAGGATTTGTTGAACTTATTTCGGGTTTTCTCTCCTTCCTTAGATATGGCTCACAACGACGAGGCGGGTGGTTCTGGTCTCGGACACGGCGGAGACAACGACGATGCGTGGCTTTCCATGCTAAGCGCGGGAGGCGGACCCGTAGATCCGCACCCGGATCTAGAGATGGAGGGCGACGATGCAGACGACGAGATGGACGAAACCGTTCGCCAGGAGCTAGAGCCACACAACGATACATCGGGCGCAGAAGGTGATCAAACCGGTAGTGGCACCGGGGATACCGCCTCCGGTAGCGAGGCGGCGGCTAGGCGCAAAGAGAGGCGACACAACATGCTCGCCACCATGCGGGAAGAGTTCACGGAAGTGGACCCCAGCGGTGCTCCCATCGAGCCGGAGAGTTATGCCAAGGGCTATGGAAACCAGATAGGCTGCATAGCTCGAGACTTTGGCAACGTTAACATGGAGCACATCAAAGCTAAAGAAAACACGGCTCATGCCGCCCTGCTGATTGAGAAGCTGCACACAAGGTATAAATTCCCGGATCCTTACGACAACCAGGACCTGAAGAAGAATCTGGTCAACTCCTTAGCACTGAACAAGTTCGCCAAAGCGTTTACGACTTGGAGATCCAGTTTGCGGCAGATGCTTGCGAAGGGTAAGGATTTTGATGAGATCCATAAGATGTGGCCCTCCATTTCCGAGGAAGACTTGGCCCAATTCAAGATCGACGAACTCAAACCGGAAAGGATTGCGCTGACTAAATGGGGGAAAGAACAGCGAAAAAAGAACATTGGCCCTCACAATCTCGGAAGCCGGGGTTACCTTGGGAAGCAGAAAGTATGGGCCAAGGAGGATTCGAAGAGAGAAGGGCCGAACCCGTTTGACAAGATCACCGACCCGCAGGTGAGAAATTTTGTCAGGGCCCATTACAGGGAAGATCCCAAAAAGCCCGGCGATCTTGAGTTGAACGAGAAGGTCAAGCTGCTCGAGGATAAGTATATCGAGGAACAAGAAAAAGAACGCCTATCTCAATCTGACGCGGGGTCCTCGGCGACGACGAACAAGGACCCGTATGACACCCCTTTCATTAGGGCGCTTAACGCGATGAAGGGAGTGCCCCTTGACAAGAAGCCGAATCGTAGCCATGTGCATGGCCTCGGAAAGGGTCATCGGCATGCGCAATACTACCCCGACACCAGGGAAAAGCGCAAGGAGCGGAACAAGGGCCCGGAGAAGACGGTCGACGAGCTTGTGAACGAGAGGCTCAATGAGCTCCTCCCTACCATCTGTTCGACCGTCGCTCAGTCCTTAGCGCCGTGGATGCTAGGTGGAGGACAAGGGCCGCTCCCGCAGATAAACGTAGCCCAAATTGTGCAGCCAGCGCCGCAGAACGCGGCCCCCGTCGTGGCGCCGCAGAACCCGGCCCCCGTCGTGGCGCCGCAGAACGCGGCCCCCGTCGTGGCGTCTGCTGCGCGGAACGAGCCGACCCCCAACCCTCAGCCGGAAGGTCGCAAAGATCCGTCGCCGCCCCGCCACATCTCATCAACGCCGCCGCCGACACTTAGCGGTCCATCCCCCTTGTCCGAGCTCAATGCCCTCACGGTAATTCAACGTGCACTGCTTAATTATATATTATGACTTGATTCGTGACGGCATCAGTCTCTAACAACGATCGCGCGACGTTTCGCAGGCCGACGAGACGGGATGCACATTGCTCCTTAATGTGAACGGCGAGTTAAAGGACGTCGCCAAAGGAAAAATCATCACACCTCTGAACCGCGTATCCCACGGCGTTCGTATGCCCGAGGACGTGTTCAGAGTGACATTAAGTCGGGTGCTCCCTGGTTGCGGTGCTCTCGATCCTCCGAACCAACCACCCGCAGCCGACAGCGAGTTGAACCTGGAGCAATGCTTGGTTTGGCCATTGACCTGGCCGAAATCACTAATTCGTTTGGAAAGTACTCCTGCCAACACTCCAACACCGGTCCAGGGGTCGGGGCACCCGAGCCAACACAAGGATTTCTCACCTGCAAAGTCCGTGCAGCACGACGACGACGAAGATGAGAACCCGAATGACTACCTCGTCGACGATCCTTACGAGGGGGCGCCCGGCCTGGATGATCTTGATCAACTTCTCTTGCCAGCGGAGGAGGCGGATAAATATCGATGCACAAAGCGTCTTTTCTCTTCTCAAGAGCCGGCAGTCCCCGAGCAAGAAGTCATCAGCCAGGATGCCCTCAAAGAGGCGGTAGCTGATGTATTTCATAAGACTCAGCCTAACATCAAGTATGCACGGAAAAGAACTAAGAAGGCTCCTGCCGTTGCATCGATGAGCCAACCGGTGGAGGGGACCAAGTCTAAGCCGCAGACAGGACGTGTATTGGATAGGATACCCATAACCGACTGGCATCAGATCCATGAGTTGGGGAAACCGATGCTTCCGCCGAGGTTGGTCGCCTTGCTGACAGGTGATATGCGTAGCGTCCATGACGGTGTACTATATATGGAGGAGGTGCTTCTCAAAGAGAAAAATCCAACGCTGCCGGTTTTGGTCGCAAAGGTGCCATCTACGGCGGGATTTGTCACTGAAGGCAACGCAAACAAGATCATCATTAGATTTGACGACATTTTCCGGATGTTCCACATGAAAGCACTCCACTCGTCAATCGTCCGTCTGTTTACGCTCAGCTTGGCGCATCAGCTATCCGTAGAGAATGTCAGCAACATCGGGCTAGCAGACCCCTACTACATGCACGACATGTACTTGAACAACCCCAAGGGTAGGGCAAAAGCGACAAAGTACCTCGAACAAGTGTTGCTCACTAACCATATGCACAAGAGGATCACCCTCGTGCCCTACTTTCCTGAGTAAGTTATATTTCCCATCTTTACATAAGTTCGCGCATATACAATTTTTGAGGATTATATATATGGACTCTCCTGTTTTGCGCAGAAACAAATACGGCACCCTCATCATGCTCTACCCGAGAGACGCGCACGCAGTATATCTCGACTCCGGGAGTACGATGAAGGAGAAGAACTACACCCTCATCAAGTCTGTTCTCAATGATGCTATGGATGGCTACATCAGGGGGGAAGGATTCTGCGACAGGAAGAAACAAATTAAAGGAAAATATGTGTTCAGACACAGAACAGAGTTTCCCTGCCCCAAGCAGGCGCCAGGCGGCCAAATGGAGGCATGGTACCTCATCCAACACATGACGGAGATCGTGAAGGACCAACATAGTCTGCAATACATGTCTGCTGTGGACAAATGGTCTCGCAGCATCGTGGAATGGTCTGATGCTGAGTACAGACAAAACTTTGGTCGCATCCAGCGCAAGATCTGCACAATCATCTATAAGGATGTAGTAACTTCAGGATCTAGCTTCCACTGGAACGGTACCCCACCATCTAACAAAGAGTTGCGACAATATGTGCTAGAGCAGACTGACGAGAGACCATTCAACTCGTTAGAAGGTGCTCTTCCGTTCCCGCCGGAGAAGAAACAGAAGATCACAACATCGAGGAAGAAATGATCGACGGTATGTATTCGATTCGTTACGAATTGCTCCTAATAAGAACTTGTGATTTCCTTTGCCGGTCTAATGCTTTTATCTTGGTCTACAGAGAGATGAAGAAGTGGACGGCGCGCTAGCCCTAGCGAAAGATCGCAAGCGGAGGCGGAAGCTAAAGCGGAGGCGGACCGTATATCTAGCTAGTCTTCTTTGCGATTGATCTCTATATCGCGCGTACGTTGCATAGATATGTAGTAGTCATACCTTTGTAATCGTTGAACTAATTAGATGGCTATATTTTGGGTTCGAAATCTTCCGACATATTATTGAGATCAATGTGTTGTATTTGTACTTATGAGAATTGGATATGGATGCATATGTATAGATGTGTTAATATCGTTATCGATGTGTTAAATTCGTTATGGATGGATGCATATGTATCTATGATTTATCGATGTGCTATCAGTGATTTATATGTGTGAAAGTTTATAAATTATAGAATTTGAATGTATTTGGACCTGGGAATATATACAGAATCAGAATATATAAACTGTTATACAAAAAAAAAGAAAAAATACAAACCTGTGAAACTTACCACTGGCGAACACAGTACCTACCCCTGGCGAACTGAACCGCTGGCGAACACCCTGACTACCGCTGGCGAACCAGTAGCGCTGGCGAACAGCTGCACTACCGCTGGCGAACATATCGCTGGCGAACAAGGCCTTGTTCGCCAGCGGTAACCTGCACTACCGCTGGCGAACCCTTGTTCGCCAGCGGTAACCTGCTACCACTGGCGTTGTACCGCTGGCGAACAAGTGTTCGCCAGCGGTAGCTGATATTTGTTCGTCACTGGTAGCCCTTTCCCTACTAGTGTAAGTGGCCTTCTAGTACATATTATGGATTTTTGTGCATAATTTGTTGATTCTGCATGATAAGCAAACATCCTAGTCTAGAAGCACACGAGAAATTGCGATGGCTAATCTTGTTCGGTGGCCCAATGGGGCTTCATGGTAAGATGCATGGTAACAGTCTGATTGCGTGAGGAAGGGAGGGACTGTGGATTAGTGAGATGTAGGTGAGAGTTGGAAGAGGAGGTATGTTAGCATTGTGCAAATTAGGGTGAGAGGAAAGCTGGAGGAGTATCATAGACATATAAGAGGTTGTGGCGGTGAGGGATCTCGAAGGAGTGATTAGGGCGGTGACAAACTCCCATCAAATATTCACGTGGCTGAGAGCTCGGTGATGGAAAATTTTAGAGTTGTACGATTTTAACTAGACAACTTTATTTGTCTAACAATGTGATCATCATTTTCTAAATGTTTATAAAATTCACTTGGTGTATGAACGACTGAACATCATATCATTTGCAAAGAATAAAAATATTCGTTCATGTTGATAAGTATTTTTGTCTCTATTGGTGTATGATTTTAACATGATATTTTCCAAATTAGGATGAATTGTACCTAATATGATTCAGTAGATCTTGTGCTATCAGTAAAAATTATTTAATATATATTAGTTGTATGAGTTCATCATAGACACATGTATGATTGCAAATCCTCGGATTGATTCAACTTCTGTTTACGCTTTTCCCTTGGATAAACGAATATATGTTCATATGTTATACTGCATTGCAAGTGCACAATTACTAGTACAGATAATGTAGCAGTGCACTAGTACAACCAGGAGAAAACATTTATTAGTCACTCGATTTCATTTTTTAAGGATAATTGTTATTAATATTGATTGAAGTTTTAAGTCTTTTATTTCTTGTCTTCCAACTCTATGCCATACAAATCAAAATATAATTTCTCGATCTAACAACAAAAATAGCTAGTGGTAATATATGGACTGAATAGTAATATTAATACACATACTATTATAAAAGATAGAAGAGATTTATAACTTGCGACTTATTCCAAACCGGCGGGTTGCATGAGATATGTACGGGGGTAAAACCCTAAACAAGATAGAATTCAGAGCCAAATCGGTAACAAATATTACCGTACCACGGGGCCCTCCTCCAGGCGGGCCACATTGTTTGAGGCAACGTGATGGGCCAACTTCAGACTCCGTGACGCTACGCTCTACTCATCAGAAGTTTGCCCTTTTATTAGCATAACTGAATTTAGATCAAACCAAAATAATACAATAAATGAATTTAGATCAAACCAAAATAATACATAGCATAGATATCTATGTAATGTTGTGTGTTTTTGGCGTGATCGATAGAGGTCCTACACGAAGCACCAACCTGGCTATCACTAAGGCGGCCAAGCTGTAGCCTAGTCTGATCTCCTGACTGGCGCCGTGGCATATGTTGGCGGCGCGCAACCAGTGTCCGCAGGTATCTCCCGAGGAATTAGCATCAATCAAGGAAATCGATTGATCGATCTGTCTAGGAAAGTGTCGATGCGGAAAAAAGAGTCAAAAGGTATATCTCCTGCTGGCTTTACTTTGATGGACCTGATCCCCACACACCCCCGGATCCGCCCCTAAATGACCTGATTTTTCCATAAATTTTGGAACGTTTGAGTGAAGACAAATGTATATATGCAGAGTAAAATGGACTGGATGGAGTATTTTCTAAGGGGGGAAATAGGGTATCGCTATGAAGAGATCAACATCTTACCAAATTTGGCAAATGAAATCAACTGCATCTGAGGTCGAGAGCGAGAGCAAGGAGGGGCTCCGAGGCGTGACCCAACCTGCGAATGTTGCAAACTGGCTCTTTCTCAAAGCCCGTTTGTCCCAATGTGAGGTATTGGGGCACGGGGCTAGTAGCTGTTGCAGGAAGCGCAATGTCGGAGTGCATGAGACGAGCGGACGCACGCTGGGTTTTGGACGTCCGAAATTCTACATACGAGGCCTTGACGAGTTGACGTGCCATGTCTTTTTTTTTCCTGCGAGGTTAGATGTGCTATGTCGATAGTCCGGAGAGTGCAGCTTGGATGGATCACGGATGTCGACGAACATACCGTGTGGCGAACCAACCTGTGGTTGGATGGTTAGGAGGATGGTTGTAGCCTCAGTCAACTACAGTTCAAACCCCAGGTTTGATACATGTTTGTCGCATTTAGCCGGAATATTCTTTCAGTGGGAGGAGACAGCGAGGCGTCTGTGGTGACTTCGTCAATCTCAAGACCCGTCAGATCATTTTCTCGGAGGTGCTCCTAGGGATAGAGTATGCGTGTGAGTTCATAGGGGTGAGTGTATGCGCGTGTATATGATCATCTGTGTCTGTAGTGTGTTTCTCAAGAAACAAAACACCGTGTGGGACTCATCGCGCGATGAATTTCCCCGGGGCCCGAGGAGAAGACACGGTGCATGACCGTCATGGCTGTGGTGGTGCCCTTGCCTAGCAACCGGACAAAAAGTACGACGCGCCTTGATCTGGCAGTGTCTCTCATCTCGCATGCCATCCAACCCAATCGCGAGGAAATAACGGAGGTCTTTGACCAGTGTGCCTACGGATAATGCAGGTAACACTTGAAATCATGCTTTTTGATGACATGCAAAAAAGGGAATTCATGTCAAAAGTTGAATCTCGACAAACAATTAAGTATGGAGGAAATCATGTGTCATTTGGAATCAATATGGCTCTTTGAGAATCGGCTACTAACTTTTTTGGTTGAAGCTTTTCGTGATTTTTACATAGCGCTAGGGATAAGTTTTATTGTCGCGCGTAATTTAATCTGAAACCATGCATGACTTGCTCGAAGAATCAACCGACCGGATCAACTGTTTCTTATGTTAATTTTCTGGCTCCAAAGAATGCTCAAGTATTACAAGATATAAAATTAATTGAGCATCTCTTATAATATATTTCTAGGTATCATCTTGTATATTGACTAGTAGCAATGTTGTAAGATTTTTCTATCGATGACCCACCACACATGAACAAATGATACTAGTGACTACCGTGCCTACAAGGTTGGTGGTCTTGTTGGAGAGGATGTATTGATGTACCCTTTTGACGACCACCCTTGGTGTGGTGTTTTCTTTGAGCGTGTTCTTTCGTGTTGGTCTCGATAAACCTTTTAACCAGTGTCTACAGCTTTGGCTGAGTCAGTAAGAGAGTCTAGAGTGGAGGACACAATGTGGGTTCCTATTGCATGCCCATTCTTGCTGGTGGTGAAAAGAAAACAAAACCAGGAGGAAAATGTAGCTTATATTCAAACCTTTTGGACCCATCATATTGGATGAATTTATGATGCGTCTCAATCCCATACATTCTGTAGTAGAAATTTTGGGTGTCAAAATTGCCCACAGTTGACACTACTCTCAAGTTTTTCCATTTATGTACTTGAAGAGGATTTTCTTTTGGCGACTCCAACATATCTTTGAAATTTTGCTCGCATATAGGTGTACATATGTCGATCGCTCGATATATATTCCGCTCCCTTGAAAATATGATAAAGTATTGTATGGTTGTAAGTATGTGATGGTGCAGATCTTACACTCGTTAAGAGACCCCAAGAGAAATGTATGATGAGCACAATAGCGGTTTTCCCTCAGAAAAAATCAATGTTTAATCGACCAATAGGAGGAAAGAGTAACTTCAGAAGGATGATGCAGTTGAGGTTGTAGGGCGCACTTGTAAGGTCCTCCCTTCGAAACACTGTTCAAGGACACCTTCGATATGCATACATTCACGATCCCAGGAATTCAGTCGTGAACCACATATCAAGTTGGTACACAGATACAATATCCATTACACGGTTGCATAAATACTTACAAAAGGGGCATGGTCACTTGACCAAGCCTAAACGGATGCCACGCAGGGCAACACACAACACACACAGCGGAAGACTAAACACTCATAACGCAGTAGAGCCTAAGTCACGCCTTAACCTACAGGCTGCTGACCCGGAGACGATCCTAGTTCGCAAAGCCATCAACTTCGTACTCCTCCTTGTTTATCTTCTTCGGAGACTCCTTCTCAAAGTCTGATAAGTAGATACCAGGGGCGAAACCATAATGAGTACGTTTGAATGTACTCAGCAAGACATCCATCATGTCACTTACCAAAATGCAAGTATGTTTATATGGTGGAATAGGTAGGCTATAAATAGGGTTCACTACCAATGTTGTTCATATAGGATGACACCATAGTTGCAGTCAAATTAATCTGTACCTTCGTTGAAGAAGATACTTCAGAAGAAAAATAATATAGTTTTATTTCTCTTATAGATATCACATGTACAAGAGGTTTTGTTAAACTTTTGTTTAAAAGGGAATTTTCTCTTTGCAAAACTTCTTGGAATCAGCTTCCAGAATTCTTGCTTAGAGTAGAAAAGTTTTATTTGCAAAACTTTTTAGTTTGTAAAACAACTTCTGACTTTCCATCATCGGTACCTCCACGGTACAAGCTTTCCTTCCTTTCCGAACTTCCCGAGTTCAAAACTCCTTTAGAAAAACTCCTTTTTGAAAACATTGACACAATGCTAGCTACATGGCCATTCAACTGTCCATATCCGAGGATGCGGCTTCTTCGAAAAAGTTGTACTCTGCAGAGGTGTACACATCCACTAGATCCAAAACTCTGTCATGGACCACCCATGGATCGTCACAGCGATATGCAAGCACCAGAGAATTTGATCCTAACTGTCCACTCTAACACAAGCTAGTATATGCTTATTCCTTTAGATGGGTTGTTCTCCCCGGCATCAGGTCCCGCCCTGCCTAGTCGGGAGGCCCAGCTGTCGCATCCGGAGGGAAAATTAATCCCACACTGTGTATGTCCCGTTTCCCTCTCCTGGCGACACTTCGGTTCAGAGAATCCGCTTCTCTATAGCACTTTGGAATAAAGCATACACTAACAAGTTCAAGCATCTAGATAGGCCCCATACCCATATAGGGGTAGAGTGGCAGTACAGTAAAGGTTGTCCGGCGAAGACTAGGTTATGTGTCATTTTTGAAAACACCAATTTCCCAAAAATGACCACTTCCACATTCCTCCGGAGAATAAGGATCCGCCTTTTTTCCGGGTTTCCCATAAAGCCTTTGTTTTTGTAGAAACACAATTTTAAGGTGTCCACTTAGGGACTAGTATTTGTGATGGTAATAAATACTATATGGTGGCTTATGGGCTTGGTATTACCAAGTTTAACTACTGGCATAGTAGTAACCTATATAATAGTATAGTAGTAATAGCCACATCAAAAATAGTTTTGATAATCAAGTTTTGGTAAAACTTCAGAGGTAAAACATGCATGATAGATAATGATAAGTATTGTATCAGCAAGCATCAGGATGGCTTGCCTCAAGTCTCTTAATGTCCCTGGCCTTGAAGCAACTTGAACTTGACGCACATCTCCACAACTGCTTCTTCTTCTTCTTCGCGTTCTAGCGTCGTAAAGGAAATAAAAGACACACACTCAGGTCTAAAATAAAAACAACTAAGCTAAGAAACACATACAGCAACAAATGTTCATTCTCGAGTGTAGAGGCCCCAAACCGGAAGGTTCAGAACCCCTCATATGCATTCATTCACAATCCCAGAATAACCAGTTGTGAACAACATACGTAGTTGGCATACAGAATACATCATCCATTACACGAATATTAGAGTCTTACATAAATGGTCACATGACCAAGTTCTTGATAACTGTCGCACCGGACAGACATTCAAAATAAACACAGCGGAAGACGACAATCATAGGGTAGTAGAACCCGAGTCACGCCTCATCCTACAGGCTGCTGACTGGGAGACGATCCTAACTCGCAGGGCCATCAGCGTAGAACTCCTCCTCATAGAACTCCTCCTGGGGTGGCTCCTCATAGTCTGATAAGTAGATACCAGGGGCGAAACCAAATGAGTACATTTGAATGTACTCAACAAGACATCCTTTATTAGCTTACAATAATGCATACATGCTTATTGGGTGGAGTGGGTAGGCCATACATATGGTTCAGCTACCCATGACAGATAAAAGATTTATCATGGTTGATTCATCAAGTTTAGTCCTTTGTGGATAAAACAGTTAAAATAATGTAGTTTTTCTCTCATAGATATCACATATCTTGGAGGTTTTATAAGACTTTTTAGAAAAGAAAGTTTTCTTTTTAGAAACTTCTAGTAATAGTTTCCTTCTCATCAGTATCTCGCAGATACCAAATCATTCCTCCATAGTACCTCGCAGGTACAAAGCCGTCCTTCAAAACCTCTTTTGAAAAGTTGACACAATACTAGCTACATGGCCATTCAACCGTCCATATCCGAGGACGCGGCTATCTCGAAATAGTTTTACTCTGCAGAGGTGTACACACTTCCACTAGATCCAGAATCCGCCATGAAACAACCATGGACTGTCCTCAACCTATGAGAACATCAGATAACTGATCTTGACTATCCACTATGTACAAGCTAGAACATGACTATCTCTTCAATTGGGTTTCCCCCTCCCCGGCAAGCCGTGTCGCACACCGCCCAGACAGGAGGCCCAACTGCTGCATCCGGAGGGAAATTAATCCCACACTTTAGATGTACCGTATCCTCCACTCCTAGTGACATTTCGGTTCGGAGGATTCAATCCCCTATAGCACTTGAGATAGCTCACATACTAACCATAACAAGTTTTTAATCAAGCCCCTACCCATATCGGGGTAAAGTGGCAGTACGATAATAGTTGTCCAGCGAAGACTAGGTTATGTGTCTTTTGTAATCATTTCTCGAAAATTTCCCATCATGACATCCTTCCGGTAGACAGGGTCTCACCCTTCCTCCGGAGTTTTTCTTCCATAAGGTAATTGTTTACAAAAACACATTTTTTGTAGTTCATTTAAGAACTCAAGTTTTAAGTTGGTTAATGGTATGTATATACCATTTAGTGGCTAAGGGCTTGGCAATACCAAGTTGACTATTAATATGATTCCTTCTTCTAATAATATTAATAGTAGTAGTATTCACAACAAAAATAGTTTTGAGAGTATAGTTTTGTGAAAACTTCAGAAGTGAAAAGCATGCATGATAGATAATGATAAGTATTTATACAGCAAGCATTAGGATGGCTTGCCTTGGTACAAGTGATGGTCCTGGTCCTGAAAGTAACAGGAGTTGCAATACCCTTCTTCAGCAAATCCTTCCTCCTCGTTTTCTAACGTCGTAAAAAGAAATAAAGGCACACTTTCAGAGCCAACCAAGACAAACAGTGCTACAAGTGATACATACAGCAAGCAATTAAAATGTAACACTCAAGACATTCAATTATCCCTTAAGAAAAAATGACAAGAAAACCACAGTGGAAAAATCTGCTTTTTCCTAGTGTTTATGTGTGGTGAAACTTAATGATTTTAAGTCAAGAGCATCATGGACCAGTGGGGTAAATCACATGTTAATAGACAGTAGGGTGTCACATAAAACACAATTTGATGTCTAAAAACTCCCCCAATATTCCCTATGGCAAACACAAAATATAAGCTAAAAAAATGCAAGTGGTGAAAAAGGCTTATGACAATAAGTCAAGCTCCTTTTCCACCATGAAACAAAAATACCAGTGGGTGTTCCACTAGCATAATGATCATAAAGAGGTTATTAAGCCTCTGGTCACATTTCTAAAAATGCTCAAAACAAACAAACTAGTCCCACAAACTCCTACTCATACTAGTAGAAACTTGGGAAAAATACTAGACTAGTTTATACTTCACTTGTTAATTTTAGGCACAAGTGTGCAAACTAACAGATGTAAAATACTCCTATAATCAGTACCAAACTGCTACTGGATCCCACAAAATAGCATAAAAAGTTTAGCTATGAAACAAGGAAAAACTAGACTAAAATTGCCACACATGTGAGGGAATTAAATCTAGGCACCCAAATGATACTCAAGCAATTTCTAATACTTGAGGGAAAATTAACAGAGGTGAAAACACAAGGATAACAATGCCACAAGGACCTTTCATACTCTGTTTTCAACCACAAAGAATCATATTTTTCCATAGTGGAAAACAAAACAAAAGGCATGCATGTATAATCTAGTAGGAAATCTAGACCTTAAGCAATGCCATTTTAAATCTATTCTAAACTCAAACACCAAGTAACCAGAGGTGTTGTAACTAAAATAACAGTACCAAAATGGTACTGGTTCCATGAAAATTAATCTAGCAAAAAGGCCTAATACATATCTAAAAATCTACTCAAAGATCTAGGTAGAAAATAAGCTATGAGCAAGATCTATGCATGGAACATAATTCTAAAAATCCTATCACTCAACCCATTCATCCTAACATGTTCATACAACTTGTAAACATAAATACTACACTAGATAACAACATTACAAGCAAGAACACAATAGGTGCACATCACAAAAAGATCATATAAAACAAGATCTAGGAATAAAAATTAGGCAGAAAAGTGCTGAAACTTGTTCTGTCTCCCTAATTTTTTCTATGGCTCCAAAAATTAAATCCTTCTAGGATGTGATAATACTTAACAATACAAAGCCTCTCCAATTGGTCCCACTCAAAAATAATGTCTCAAACTCCCCCTAAAATTCTTGGAATAGCTCACTGATGTTTTACCAAAATGGATGGCGTTTCCAAATGGTAACTCTCCTGGATGCAAAATAAAATTCTAATGGTAGGTATTGATAAGGGCTTTCCAAAACAGTTGAGTTTGCTCGAAAATGTTTTGTATTTTTGAAGTTCTATTCATTTCCATTTTAATGGTACTGTCTGGCAAAATTGCTATAGAAAAATAAATAAAAGTCAAAACATTATTCTGCCAAAGGGAGGTGGTTGTGATTTTGTTTGGCTACATGTACAAAAATTGGCAAGGCCAAATAAAATTGTTTGCTATTTTTCCTAGGCCAAAAGCTAACAGGTATGAATCTGCAAAAAAAATTTGATTTAAATTAACAGGGGCTAGCCCAGATGGGCCCGATTCGCTGCGCGTGGCCCAGCTAGGACCTAGGCCAGCCCAGGCGCGCGCGCGGGGGCGGGGGACGCGGGAAAAATCCCGTTTAAGCGCAACCGTCGATCGCCCGATCGACGGCTCGGGTGTTTTCTTCCTCCTCTGGCCTAGCGCGACAAGACCCGCGTCGAACACCTCGTGGGCACGCACGGGACGGGCAGAGGGCTCACCTAGAGGGTCCGTGGAGCGACGCGTGGAGGCGGTGGGGTTGTGGGAGGCTGGAGGCGCGGTGGTGGCGGCGTTCGTTTCCCCGGCGGCGAGGTCCTTTCCGCGGCGGCACGGCGGACACGGCGGGCACGGCTTGGGCTCTCCTGCAAGCGAAACGATCGCAGAGGATGTAAGGGAGGTTGCCAAGGGTACGGGAAGCTCGTTCGTGCAAGAATCGCGAGCTCACACGCACGGTTATGCTCGGTTTGCTTCGGTGGATCGTGCGGTGGCCGGCGGGAAGAAATTGCTCGTGCCACTCGCACACGGCGAGGCACGGCCTGAATTTCCGTGGGTGGAGGAGTGGATGGTGGCGGATGACTGTGGCGAAACGGCTATGCCGTTGGGGCTTTGTAGACACGGGGCCGTGTGGTGTGCCCTCGGGTGCTCAAGTGTGTGTGCGTGTGTGGCAAGCTGAGGGGTGGGGGGCCGTTTTCTCGTTCCCTCTCGAGCCAGGGGCGGTGCCTAACATCACTAGTCACCACAGTGGGGCTAGGGTGGAGAGACATGACGGTTTTTTGGCCATGCCACTAGCACACCCCCCTCCTACCCGAGCCTAGTTTCCTACTTCTTTCCTTCCTTGCTAAGGCATGTCTCGGGCCAACAAACGCATGGGGTTACAGAGCATTTCAAGGCAATCAAAATAGACACCAAGTTTATTCAAATCCATGAAGAAATGGCAGAGAAACAAACCTCCAAAGTTCTGTCCAAAAACAGTTTTCAGAAAAATTCAGTAAAAGACTTAGTGAAATTTTCACTAAGTGTTGGAAAAACAGAGTTTTGAAGCAAAAGTTGGCTTCTGTTTGATTGGGCAATTGAACTTGGATTTTGGAAATTCAAGTTGCCAATTGTTATATGTACTTTCTAGTTTGAGAAAACAACAAGTTCACAAGAAAAAGAGTTGGTTAACCTTCTGAACACATCTGCCCAAAAGGCTATGTTTCTGTTTTCCAAAAAGAAATGGTTTTTTCAATATTTTTATACTAGGAAAACAATCATGGATTAGATTGTTTTCCAAATGATAAATTTAAACCAGTGGCATATAGTTGTACTACATAACATGTTCAACCATAATACCCCAAGAAAACAACAAATCAAATATGTTTGATTCTTGAAAACAAGTGTGGAAAACAGCTAGTCATGTTGTTTTTCTGCTAAAAGTTTAAATAGGAAATAAATTCCCAAAGCTATTTAAATCCCCACCAAAGTGTTTTATTGGTCAAGGCATGACTAAATAATGCTATCATGAGTGAATCAAGCATTCCCCAAGCTTTGAGAAGAAAATTCTTAGGGTTTCCAGTTGAAAAACATCAGGCAGCCAATAATCAATCATCAGGAAAAATCCTCAAATGAGTGAAAAGAAACACACCACTTATATTGCATAGATACACATGACTACACAAACATGTTGTCCACTTAATTGTCTTACAAAAGTCTTAAGAGGCTTGCTAATTTAATATTAAACAAGGGCTTAAAAACAGGGGTGTTACAAATCTCCCCCCCCCTTAAAAGAATCTCGTCCCGAGATTAGCGGGTCTAGGCTTTAAGAAAATCAGGGAACTCCTTCCTGATATCATCCTCACGCTCCCAGGTAGCTTCTTCCTCAGAATGATTCGTCCACTGAATCTTAAGGAATTTTATAGCACGCCTCCTGGTAGCGCGCACAATCTCCTCGAGAACCCGCAGGGGTCTATCACGATAAGTCAAATCATCATTGATATCAATGGTCCTGAAATCTATGTATTGATACGAGAGATCCTTCTCAGGCACTTGCAGACATTTCCGGAGCAATGACACATGGAAAACATTGTGAAACGCAGATAGCTCCTCAGGTAATTCTAACTGATAAGAAACTTCGCCACGACGTGCCAAGATCTTAAAAGGGCCAATATACCTGGGTGCCAGCTTTCCCTTGACATGGAAACGCTGCATCCCTTTGAGTGGCGTAACACGAAGGTACACGAAATATCCAATGCTGAAAGAGACATCACGACGCTTCGTATCAGCATAACTCTTCTGACGAGATTGAGCTGTCTTTAAACGTTCCCGAATAAGCTGAACCTGCTCTTCTGCAGCTTTCAAAGTGTCCACACCAAAAACCTGACTGTCTCCAGTCTCAGTCCAATTTAGGGGTGTGCGGCATTTACGTCCATACAGTGCTTCAAAAGGGGCCATTTGCAAGCTAGACTGATAACTGTTGTTGTAAGAAAACTCTGCGAAAGGCAGACAGTCTTCCCATTTAACTCCATAGGACAACACACAAGCACGGAGCATGTCTTCCAGAATTTGGTTCACACGCTCTGTCTGTCCATCAGTCTGTGGGTGATAGGCTGTGCTAAAAGCTAATTTGGTTCCCAAACTCTCGTGCAACTTTTTCCAAAATCTGGATGTGAACTGTGTCCCTCGATCAGACACAATCCTGCTCGGGACTCCGTGCAGGCTGACAATCCGAGAAATGTAAAGATCAGCTAGCTGATCTCCACGATAGGTGGTCCGGACAGGAATAAAGTGAGCAACTTTCGTGAGCCTGTCCACAACAACCCATATAGAATCATTTCCTCGGCTGGACCTAGGAAGTCCTGTGATGAAGTCCATCCCTACTTCATCCCATTTCCAAACAGGTACTTGCAACGGTTGGAGCAAGCCAGCGGGACGCTGGTGCCCAGCTTTTACTTGCTGGCAGACATGGCACTTGGCTACAAATGAAGCAATTTCTCGCTTCATTCCATGCCACCAGAATCTCTCCTTCAGGTCTTGGTACATCTTTGTTCCTCCAGGATGGATAGAATACATGGTCTCATGAGCTTCGACCATGATGGTCTGCTTGAGATCAGACTCAGAGGGAACACAAATACGGCCTTCATACCATAATCCCCCATCAGCATCGATAGTAAACCCAGCAACCTTCTCCTTCTCCATGCGGGCCTTAATACCATCAATACTTTTCTGGCCTTTCTGCGCCTCTTTGATTTGGTCAACCAGAGTTGGTTTAAGTTCTATGGCGTCCAACATACCATAGCTGACCACTTCAATGCCAAGTTGGTCAAGCTCTTTCCACAACTCGGGCTGCCTTACTAGAATCATAGCATTTAGAGAGGCCGGCTCTCGACTAAGAGCATCTGCAACTACGTTTGCCTTCCCAGGGTGATAATGAATACTCAGATCATAATCTTTAATGAGCTCAATCCAGCGGCGCTGCCTCATGTTGAGCTCACGTTGAGTAAAGATATACTTTAAACTCTTATGATCCGTGTAAATTTCCACTCTTCTTCCCATAAGAAAGTGCCGCCATGTTTTGAGGGCATGCACGACAGCAGCAAGCTCTAAGTCATGAGTGGGGTAGTTCAACTCGTGGGGTCTCAACTGGCGGGATATAAAAGATATCACTTTCCCTTCTTGCATAAGTACGCTTCCAAGACCAAGCTTAGAAGCGTCACAATATACGTCGAAATTCTTGGTGATATCCGGCATTATAAGGATTGGAGCGGTCACAAGTCGATGCTTTAACTCATTGAAACTCTCTTCACACTTGTCCGTCCATAGGAACTTGCTATCCTTCTTGAGCAACTGGGTGAGGGGTCTGGCTATACTCGAGAATCCCTGAACAAACTTGCGGTAATATCCTGCCAAACCCAGAAAGGATCTGACTTCAGTCTGGTTGGTCGGAGCAGCACGCTTCTCCACAGACTGAACTAGAGTAGGGTCAACAGATATTCCTCCCGCAGATACTACATGTCCAAGAAACCCGACTTCCGTCAACCAGAATTGACATTTACTAAACTTAGCATACAATTGATGCTCACGAAGTGTTCCGAGCACAATTCTCAGATGTTCTTCGTGTTCTTCCTCACTCCGAGAATATATGAGAATGTCGTCAATAAACACCACGACAAACTTGTCTAGAAAATCCATGAACACCTTATTCATGAGATTCATGAAATAGGCTGGGGCATTGGTTAGACCAAAGGACATCACGGTGTATTCATACAGCCCGTAACGAGTGGTGAAAGCAGTCTTTGGAATATCAGTATCACGGACTTTCAATTGGTGATAACCAGTCCGAAGGTCGATCTTCGAGAAGATTACGGCCCCATTCAGCTGGTCAAACAGGTCTTCAATTTTGGGCAACGGGTATTTGTTCTTGATGGTAACATCATTCAACTTGCGGTAGTCCACACATAAACGAGTGGTACCGTCCCGTTTTTCCACAAAAATGATCGGAGATCCCCAAGGCGATGCACTAGGGCGAATCAAACCTTTTCTCAACATATCATCCAGCTGGGTCTTCAACTCATCTAATTCCTTTGGGTTCATCCGATAAGGTTTCTGTGCTATGGGTCCAGTTCCGGGCACTAACTCGATCACAAACTCGATATCCCGATCTGGGGGCATACCGGGTAACTCTTCAGGAAAAACATCCGGATATTCGCAAACGACCGGGACTTCCTCAAGGTCAGGGCGGGCTATACCAGTGTGGCAGTGAACTTGTGATGAAGGTTTAGTTGCAGTGTACGCAACCTTTTCCCCATCCTCAGAGATCATTTCAATTGATTTCTTAGTGCAGTCAATAACCCCCTTATACTTGGCCATCCAGTTCATACCGAGTACCACTTCTATCCCTTTGGATCCCAGCACTATAAGATCAGCATGAAAAGTTTTCCCTTGTATTTCTACTGGTACTTCATTGCAAATTAGGTTGGCTTTAGTACTATCCCCAGGTATTTGTACTAACATAGGGTTGCCCATACAGGAATGCTTCATACCACTTTTCTCAGCAAAAGGTTTAGTGACAAAGGAATGCGATGCACCAGAATCAAACAGTACTGCGGCTGGCACCGAGTTGACAGGAAACGTACCCATCACCATGTCTGGTGCCTCCTGAGCTTCTGCAGCAGTGACGTGGTTCAGGTGTCCCTTCATCCTATTCTGCCGTCCAGTGGAAGGGCCATGGTTCATCTTGGTTGCAGTAGGCTGGGCTGTGGCAGTAGCTCTGGTGGGGCACTCACGAGCAAAGTGACCTTCCTTTCCACAGGCAAAGCAACCTCCAAAAGGCTTTGGGCTTGGGTTAGGCTTGGGAGCATTATTGGAGTTGTTCCCATTTCCACCATTGTTGCCTCCATAGCGGTTTCCATGATTATTCCCAGAATGATTACCATGGTTACCACCATAGCTATTTCCTCCGTACTTTGGTGCATAGTTGGGGTTGTAGTTGTTGGGCCTTGGTGCATAGTTGTGGTTGGGGCGGGGTGCATAAGCAGGCGCCTTGTGGGATGGTTGCCTCACATACGGAGTGTTGCGAGTCCTTTGAGCACTAGGTCCTCCATGCACAGTCATTTTCCTCTTGCGGTTTTCATCAGTAGCTTTCCGCTTGTGCTCTAGCACCATAGCGGCATTTGCAAGGGTCTCCAAGTCCTGGAATGGAACCACCACTAGAGCGCACTGGAGCTCATCATCCAGCCCATTTAAGAACCTCTCCTTCTTCTTATCATCAGTATTGATATCATCCTGTGCATACCTGGACAGAGTAGTGAAATTCTCCCAGTATTCAGACACAGGCATACTTCCCTGCCTCAGCTTCAGAAATTTCTCACGCATAAGTGTCATCATTCCTTGGGGAATGTGATACTTGCGGAATCTCGCAGAGAAATCCTCCCAGTTGAACACGTGACCAGCAACAACAGTCTCACGTGTAGTCTCCCACCAAGTCCTGGCAGGACCAGCAAGAAAATGGGAGGCAAACAGGACCTTATCATTCTCCTCAACTGAAGCAACCTCCAGTTTGTTTGCAATGGTGCGGAGCCAGTCGTCAGCATCGAGAGGCTCCACAATCCTAGTGAAGACTGGGGGGTTGGTGTGCTGAAAGTCTCTCAGTCTCGAGCGAGCACCATTGCCATTGCCATTGCCATTGCCATTATTGTTGGCGGCAGCAGCTAGTTGTTGCAGATGCGGTAATGGTAGCTGCACTCTCATCTCGGCTGGCCTGGCGATCTTCCATCAGCAGGGCCAACAGCGCCTCCACTGTGGGTGGTGGTGGCGGTGGGGGTTCGCGACGAGGTGCCATTCTGAAGTGAAAACATGTGTAAGTTTTAGAAGTATATTCTTGTTTTTGAAAACCCAGTACCTTTAACATAAGAAAAAGGAATACGAGTGATATGTTTCAAAAACAAGAGCGGGGCAGTCGCAAACATGGATGAAAAGAACGCGAAATTGTGACAATCATCAAGGAAACAAGCAGAACATTCCATTCATCACACAACTTTAAACCGAGTCTTTGACATTACACACACACATTACAAGCCATATCTTACAAGGAAGGCTTCATCGAGCTACAAGGGGTGCGATTGGTGGGGTCATCGCAAGGCTACTACTAGCAAAACGATCTAGCATACTTATCTAGCATATAGACCAGCATCAAGTGCTAAGGGTGAGGAGGCTGTGACTACACAGAGTCGTCACTGTCCCCAACCTCGAAGATACGCTCCTCAGGGTCCTCCTCCTCCTCCTCGCCAAGCAGGTCATCATCATCCTGCTCGCTAGCCTCACTCATATCCATCCCCTCCAAGTCAGACGGAACATCCTCTACTGGCAGGAGCTCCTCAATCTCCCTGCTGAGCTCTGCGCCCTCCTCCTCAAGCTCCTCTATGGCAGAGTCTCTCGCGGCTATGTCGTCACGAGCTATGTGAAACCTAGTGTGCAGAACTGAGTTAGCCCCCTCCAGAGCTGTCACCCTGCTGGTGAGACGAGCACGGCTCAGTCGGGTGGCCCGCAGCTGTCTCTCCAAGGCACGGCTCCTCGCGGTGGCGGTCTCCAACTCCTCCCTCAACTGGGACAACTGCTGTGCTAGTGCTCCACTCTCCTCCTGGCTGTCCTGAAGCTCAGCCCTCAGCTCGTCGGTCTCGGCTATCAGTGTGTGATGCACCAATGTGCCAAGGTGGTGAGCGAGTCGCTGATCGTCCAACCTGTGCTGAGTGCGGTACAACAGAATCTCCATCTCGTCCAAGTGAGGACCAACAGTGGTAGTGTCTGGCTCAACAGGAAGTGGTATGCCCTCCTCATCGCGCCTCCCAATCAACTCGAACCGGGAACCGATGAACATGTACTCCCCAATGTGTGCCAGTCGTGCCACTGACTCCTGAATCACCCGCACGGCTGCCTCGGTCCAAGAACGATCAACAGCTCGAAAGACGTAGGCCTCCACTGTCGGGCTAGCCAGAGGTGCACGGATAGTGACCTCCGCGTACCAGTCTCCCTCCAGAGGTGCACCGTCAACTAGACCTCCTCGCAGCTCCGGAAGTGGGCGTCCCAACACAGTAGCCATAGCTACTAGCCTCTCCTCGAAAAGGAAAGTCTCGCCACGTGGACGTCCCAACTGGAAAGCCTCGGTGATGACCACGTCCATCTACACAAAATTTTAAGTATAGTTTAAGTGAGATCACAGTGTGCAAAGTTTTAAGTTTATGCAAAGAACAATCTTAATGCAAGTAGAGTTTGACACAGAGAGGTGGTGGGATATAGGGAATATTTTTATACATAGTCATATATCCAATCTTTTTGTATTTATAACTTATATTTTTGGAGTATACACTAACGTCCATGCTAACTAAGGTCTCCTAGAGTCAGGATGGCTCTGATACCAACTTTGTAGAGGCCCCAAACCGGAAGGTTCAGAACCCCTCATATGCATTCATTCACAATCCCAGAATAACCAGTTGTGAACAACATACGTAGTTGGCATACAGAATACATCATCCATTACACGACAATTAGAGTCTTACATAAATGGTCACATGACCAAGTTCTTGATAACTGTCGCACCGGACAGACATTCAAAATAAACACAGCGGAAGACGACAATCATAGCGTAGTAGAACCCGAGTCACGCCTCATCCTACAGGCTGCTGACTGGGAGACGATCCTAACTCGCAGGGCCATCAGCGTAGAACTCCTCCTCATAGAACTCCTCCTGGGGTGGCTCCTCATAGTCTGATAAGTAGATACCAGGGGCGAAACCAAATGAGTACATTTGAATGTACTCAACAAGACATCCTTTATTAGCTTACAATAATGCATACATGCTTATTGGGTGGAGTGGGTAGGCCATACATATGGTTCAGCTACCCATGACAGATAAAAGATTTATCATGGTTGATTCATCAAGTTTAGTCCTTTGTGGATAAAACAGTTAAAATAATGTAGTTTTTCTCTCATAGATATCACATATCTTGGAGGTTTTATAAGACTTTTTAGAAAAGAAAGTTTTCTTTTTAGAAACTTCTAGTAATAGTTTCCTTCTCATCAGTATCTCGCAGATACCAAATCATTCCTCCATAGTACCTCGCAGGTACAAAGCCGTCCTTCAAAACCTCTTTTGAAAAGTTGACACAATACTAGCTACATGGCCATTCAACCGTCCATATCCGAGGACGCGGCTATCTCGAAATAGTTTTACTCTGCAGAGGTGTACACACTTCCACTAGATCCAGAATCCGCCATGAAACAACCATGGACTGTCCTCAACCTATGAGAACATCAGATAACTGATCTTGACTATCCACTATGTACAAGCTAGAACATGACTATCTCTTCAATTGGGTTTCCCCCTCCCCGGCAAGCCGTGTCGCACACCGCCCAGACAGGAGGCCCAACTGCTGCATCCGGAGGGAAATTAATCCCACACTTTAGATGTACCGTATCCTCCACTCCTAGTGACATTTCGGTTCGGAGGATTCAATCCCCTATAGCACTTGAGATAGCTCACATACTAACCATAACAAGTTTTTAATCAAGCCCCTACCCATATCGGGGTAAAGTGGCAGTACGATAATAGTTGTCCAGCGAAGACTAGGTTATGTGTCTTTTGTAAACATTTCTCGAAAATTTCCCATCATGACATCCTTCCGGTAGACAGGGTCTCACCCTTCCTCCGGAGTTTTTCTTCCATAAGGTAATTGTTTACAAAAACACATTTTTTGTAGTTCATTTAAGAACTCAAGTTTTAAGTTGGTTAATGGTATGTATATACCATTTAGTGGCTAAGGGCTTGGCAATACCAAGTTGACTATTAATATGATTCCTTCTTCTAATAATATTAATAGTAGTAGTATTCACAACAAAAATAGTTTTGAGAGTATAGTTTTGTGAAAACTTCAGAAGTGAAAAGCATGCATGATAGATAATGATAAGTATTTATACAGCAAGCATTAGGATGGCTTGCCTTGGTACAAGTGATGGTCCTGGTCCTGAAAGTAACAGGAGTTGCAATACCCTTCTTCAGCAAATCCTTCCTCCTCGTTTTCTAACGTCGTAAAAAGAAATAAAGGCACACTTTCAGAGCCAACAAAGACAAACAGTGCTACAAGTGATACATACAGCAAGCAATTAAAATGTAACACTCAAGACATTCAATTATCCCTTAAGAAAAATTGACAAGAAAACCACAGTGGAAAAATCTGCTTTTTCCTAGTGTTTATGTGTGGTGAAACTTAATGATTTTAAGTCAAGAGCATCATGGACTAGTGGGGTAAATCACATGTTAATAGACAGTAGGGTGTCACATAAAACACAATTTGATGTCTAAAAACTCCCCCAATATTCCCTATGGCAAACACAAAATATAAGCTAAAAAAATGCAAGTGGTGAAAAAGGCTTATGACAATAAGTCAAGCTCCTTTTCCACCATGAAACAAAAATACCAGTGGGTGTTCCACTAGCATAATGATCATAAAGAGGTTATTAAGCCTCTGGTCACATTTCTAAAAATGCTCAAAACAAACAAACTAGTCCCACAAACTCCTACTCATACTAGTAGAAACTTGGGAAAAATACTAGACTAGTTTATACTTCACTTGTTAATTTTAGGCACAAGTGTGCAAACTAACAGAGGTAAAATACTCCTATAATCAGTACCAAACTGCTACTGGATCCGACAAAATAGCATAAAAAGTTTAGCTATGAAACAAGGAAAAACTAGACTAAAATTGCCACACATGTGAGGGAATTAAATCTAGGCACCCAAATGATACTCAAGCAATTTCTAATACTTGAGGGAAAATTAACAGAGGTGAAAACACAAGGATAACAATGCCACAAGGACCTTTCATCCTCTGTTTTCAACCACAAAGAATCATATTTTTCCATAGTGGAAAACAAAACAAAAGGCATGCATGTATAATCTAGTAGGAAATCTAGACCTTAAGGAATGCCATTTTAAATCTATTCTAAACTCAAACACCAAGTAACCAGAGGTGTTGTAACTAAAATAACAGTACCAAAATGGTACTGGTTCCATGAAAATTAATCTAGCAAAAAGGCCTAATACATATCTAAAAATCTACTCAAAGATCTAGGTAGAAAATAAGCTATGAGCAAGATCTATGCATGGAACATAATTCTAAAAATCCTATCACTCAACCCATTCATCCTAACATGTTCATACAACTTGTAAACATCAATACTACACTAGATAACAACATTACAAGCAAGAACACAATAGGTGCACATCACAAAAAGATCATATAAAACAAGATCTAGGAATTAAAAATTAGGCAGAAAAGTGCTGAAACTTGTTCTGTCTCCCTAATTTTTTCTATGGCTCCAAAAATTAAATCCTTCTAAGATGTGATAATACTTAACAATACAAAGCCTCTCCAATTGGTCCCACTCAAAAATAATGTCTCAAACTCCCCGTAAAATTCTTGGAATAGCTCACTGATGTTTTACCAAAATGGATGGCATTTCCAAATGGTAACTCTCCTGGATGCAAACTAAAATTGTAATGGTAGGTATTGATAAGGGCTTTCCAAAACAGTTGAGTTTGCTCGAAAATGTTTTGTATTTTTGAAGTTCTATTCATTTCCATTTTAATGGTACTGTCTGGAAAAATGGCTATAGAAAAATAAATAAAAGTCAAAACATTATTCTGCCAAAGGGAGGTGGTTGTGATTTTGTTTGGCTACATGTACAAAAATTGGCAAGGCCAAATAAAATTGTTTGCTATTTTTCCTAGGCCAAAAGCTAACAGGTATGAATCTGCAAAAAAAATTTGATTTAAATTAACAGGGGCTAGCCCAGATGGGCCCGATTCGCTGCGCGTGGCCCAGCTAGGACCTAGGCCAGCCCAGGCGCGCGCGCGGGGGCGGGGGACGCGGGAAAAATCCCGTTTAAGCGCAACCGTCGATCGCCCGATCGACGGCTCGGGTGTTTTCTTCCTCCTCTGGCCTAGCGCGACAAGACCCGCGTCGAACACCTCGTGGGCACGCACGGGACGGGCAGAGGGCTCACCTAGGGGGTCCGTGGAGCGACGCGTGGAGGCGGTGGGGTCGTGGGAGGCTGGAGGCGCGGTGGTGGCGGCGTTCGTTTCCCCGGCGGCGAGGTCCTTTCCGCGGCGGCACGGCGGACACGGCGGGCACGGCTTGGGCTCTCCTGCAAGCGAAACGATCGCAGAGGATGTCAGGGAGGTTGCCAAGGGTACGGGAAGCTCGTTCGTGCAAGAATCGCGAGCTCACACGCACGGTTATGCTCGGTTTGCTTCGGTGGATCGTGCGGTGGCCGGCGGGAAGAAATTGCTCGTGCCACTCGCACACGGCGAGGCACGGCCTGAACTTCCGTGGGTGGAGGAGTGGATGGTGGCGGATGACTGTGGCGAAACGGCTATGCCGTTGGGGCTTTGTAGACACGGGGCCGTGTGGTGTGCCCTCGGGTGCTCAAGTGTGTGTGCGTGTGTGGCAAGCTGAGGGGTGGGGGGACGTTTTCTCGTTCCCTCTCGAGCCAGGGGCGGTGCCTAACATCACTAGTCACCACAGTGGGGCTAGGGTGGAGAGACATGACGGTTTTTTGGCCATGCCACTAGCACACCCCCCTCCTACCCGAGCCTAGTTTCCTACTTCTTTCCTTCCTTGCTAAGGCATGTCTCGGGCCAACAAACGCATGGGGTTACAGAGCATTTCAAGGCAATCAAAATAGACACCAAGTTTATTCAAATCCATGAAGAAATGGCAGAGAAACAAACCTCCAAAGTTATGTCCAAAAACAGTTTTCAGAAAAATTCAGTAAAAGACTTAGTGAAATTTTCACTAAGTGTTGGAAAAACAGAGTTTTGAAGCAAAAGTTGGCTTCTGTTTGATTGGGCAATTGAACTTGGATTTTGGAAATTCAAGTTGCCAATTGTTATATGTACTTTCTAGTTTGAGAAAACAACAAGTTCACAAGAAAAAGAGTTGGTTAACCTTCTGAACACATCTGCCCAAAAGGCTATGTTTCTGTTTTCCAAAAAGAAATGGTTTTTTCAATATTTTTATACTAGGAAAACAATCATGGATTAGATTGTTTTCCAAGTGATAAATTTAAACCAGTGGCATATAGTTGTACTACATAACATGTTCAACCATAATACCCCAAGAAAACAACAAATCAAATATGTTTGATTCTTGAAAACAAGTGTGGAAAACATCTAGTCATGTTGTTTTTCTGCTAAAAGTTTAAATAGGAAATAAATTCCCAAAGCTATTTAAATCCCCACCAAAGTGTTTTATTGGTCAAGGCATGACTAAATAATGCTATCATGAGTGAATCAAGCATTCCCCAAGCTTTGAGAAGAAAATTCTTAGGGTTTCCAGTTGAAAAACATCAGGCAGCCAATAATCAATCATCAGGAAAAATCCTCAAATGAGTGAAAAGAAACACACCACTTATATTGCATAGATACACATGACTACACAAACATGTTGTCCACTTAATTGTCTTACAAAAGTCTTAAGAGGCTTGCTAATTTAATATTAAACAAGGGCTTAAAAACAGGGGTGTTACATCGAGTTCTCTCGAAACGATAACGCGAAAACTATCTCACACAACTCTCACGGTCCAAAACTATCGTCAGGCACTATGTATGATTTAGAAAACCATATCCCACATCATACATACCATATATGGAGTGGTGTACCACTCTCATAATAAGATATATAAGAAGCTAAAAATATAGCTTGTGGGTGCAAAAGGTTAGGTTGCTAAGGTAAAAAAAAACAGACAGAATAATACCCATGGCAGTGGGTATTACTCACCACAAGCAACTATCACTTAATGTGTTCATGATTTTAGTTGGATGTTTTAGTTTCATGAGATACTCTTAAGCACAAAAACAACACTAGCACAACAACAAACACAAATATTGCACTCAAGCTAAGGTACACACTCAGACAATTTCCACACAGCAGGTAAACACACCACAGACGAATAGACTATTTATTTACTACATTAATGTTTACTTGAAGTTATGAAATCCATCAATCATGAAAATTTAGCAAACAACCAGTAGCTAATAACCAATGAATCTAGTCATAAAAATAATCTAAAACACAATCATCACTCAAGATAATGCTCCTATCAAAAGCATAGAAACAAGACTGCTTTTAGCATACTAGTATGGAAATTCTGTACAAACATGCTATAAGGAATATTTGTATTCTACAACTATAGCACAAGCAACTAATTAATTAATGGCATCATAACAGAAGTAATAACTTCCTAAATTTGCTATAATAAACTCATACACTCATAAAACAAAAGATGACAATCTATAGCAAAATTCACCATTTCTAGTGTGACACTAGTTCATCACTAGACAAGCAAGCAATGCTACTATGATGCTTTACTCTAAACAAGAAAGTCATGATCATATATATACATAATAACAGAAGTAACATCATCCTAAACATGCTAGGATAGTCCTACACTAAGAAAAGAAGAAGACAACAATACGAGGTAATCTCATAATCTCTAGTGGTGACACTAGTCCATCACTAGAGAAGCAAACACCACAACAAGGAAGCATAACCTTAAACAATCAATACATGTATATAAACATGCCTACTAACAGCACACAAACCTTACACATTCTAGTAAGTACTACAATAGAATAATTTTATGTACACATCTATTAAGGAAGCATAACCAATTCTAGTAATGCATGCTTTTCAAATAGATTAACTAGCAAGCAACCAAGGTATAAACTACCCAACCAGTAGCTATAAACTCAATTAAAGGTTAACTAAACCTTTCCAAAAATCCAAACACTCAATTATAAATCATTCACAAACAATCTATCACTCACAAGGAATTTAGTTTATTTGCAAACAATTTAATTTAGCACTCAATAGTGAATCATTTCTTAACATGATACTCCTAAGGAACTTTATGCTAACAAATGGATAACATCTAAAATACTAGTATCTTCTAATAAGAAATAAACTTCTCACTTGCATAAGTGAAAACAAACAAATATGTTTTCCATGGTGGAAAATAATAATCAATCACATAATAAAACATGTTATTTTCACACACATGTATGGTTGGGGATTTGCATCCCTAACCAAGATGAAATTGGACCAGTGGGGTATGGTCCCACTAATAACAAGGAAAATGAGGTACTAAGCCTCTGGTTACTCATGACAAAAACTAGTATACAAGATAAATAATACAAAGCTATTTATTCTAGTGAAAACAATACTAGTGAAAACAATAAGGTGCAAACAAGCAAACAAATGCTACACATGCATCTCCATAAAATCAAGTGCAACCTAACAGAGATACTACCATCCTAATATCAGTACCAAAATGGTACTGTAATAAACTTAAAGACAACAAAACTTAGGTGCACAACCACACAAAGATTTTCTCACACAACTAGTCAAATAAGTACTAGAAAACAAACAACAAATGTTACACATGCTTTGCTATAAAATAAGGTGTAAGCTAATAGAGATAATAACAGATAAATAACAGTACCAAAGTGGTACTTGATCTATCATAACCATAACAAAAATCTAGGTACAACAAATCTACAAGGATTTGCCCACACAACAATCCAAATAATAAAAGTAGGAAAATAACAAATGGTACTCATGCTTTGCTACAAGATAACATGCAAGTTAACAGAGATAATATTATAGAAATAAAAGTACCAAAATGTTACTTGACTCCACTCAAGCATAGCACAAATTTAGGTAACAAGCACACAAGGAGTTGGTTCACACAAAACATCAAATAAATCAACTAGGGAAATAACACATGCTACTTCTATAGCCAAATGATATTGCAAACATGCACACACTTTGTATGGTAGATGTAATGCAAGAAAACAACCTAATAACAAGATCCAACACATCTCTACATTCTAGGAACAAAGATTAAACCAACCAAACATTTCATTGCAAACAAAAACAAACAAAGAAAACAAACAGAAAAGCTGCTGTTTCTAGATCTGTCCACCAAAAATAATCTAGAGCTCAAAAAATTAATATAAGCTAGGATAAGATAGATATACTCAATACCAAACTCATACAATTGGATTTGCTCCAAAAATCATTTTTAAACTCCTTCTACAAAGTCTAGAAAAGCCTACTGGTCTTTTACCAAAATGGATGTCATTTCCATTTGGTAAATTGCGTTGATGTAAGGCCAAGTCCTATGGTTAGATATACTAATAGGATTCTCAAAACATTTTTATTTTACCAAAATGGATACAGATCCAAAAAGTTATGCCAAAAATGGCTAAACAGACAGTCTGTGGCAAAACAGGTATTGTGACAAAAATAAAAGTGCAAACTTGGATCTTCCAACGGGAAATGGTTAGGAAAACATAAGCCTAGTTCTGTGATTTTTTGTAGAAAATAAGCTGCACGAAAACTATTTTTCACAAGCTCAAAACGACAGGCAAACTTCTGCAGGGATTTGTGGTTCCTCACATCGGTTTAAGAAAAATGGCCGGCGGCGATTTTGGAGCTCGTGGAGCTCACATGGATGGCTCAAGGCTCCTCTCAGCTTGGGGATGAAGTGTGGTCGTGAAGGGAGGTGGAGGAGGGGCAGGGTGCAAGGAGATGGCCTTGGGATCTTTATAGAAGAGGGAATGAGGTGGAGGGGCAAAATGGTCACCTCGGGTGGGTGTCATCCCATGGCATTGGGATGTCTAGGGCCTAATGGTCATTTCCATTTGATTGCAAAAGGTGTCCTATTCAACAACAATGGTGATGCAAGCAAGTGGTGGCCCTAGTGTGCAAGTGGCAAGTGGAAAAGATCAAAATATCTAAGAGGTATGTGAGCCCATACCTATCCTAGTCACCATTCTCTCTCCTCTCTTATCTTCATCCCTAAGGTTGCTAGGAGGTATCCAATGCATTCTTGGTCGAGTACAATAGTTGGTCAACAAGTTAGGTCATGCCATGCTTCCAAAAATTCAAAGAAACATCAAGAAAAGAAGTGTGCAAAAGTGTATCCCTTACTGTTCATTTGCAAAATTCAGAAAATTCAGTCTTATGACTTAGAAATTTTCTAAGTGTTGAGAACAGATAAAAATGCAAAAAGTTGAGTTTGTTTTCAGGGTTCAATTGCTTTCCAAAATTGGTTTTCAAAGCATGTACTTGTTAACCATGTTATATACTTTCAGAAACAACTTTTGAAAACAATTTTGAAATAGTTTAAGGCCATGAAAACAATGTGGAAAAAGGTATACTTTCTGTTTTGATCTGTTTCTCAAAACTGCCTTTTTCTGCCTTAATTTTATACCACAAAAACAACGAGCAAAAGATAGTTTTTATTTCTACCAAAATAAAATTGAGCTTATGTATTTTCATTACATATATCAAGGTTTAATTAGAAGTCAAGAAATCATAAAATAACAATTTATAGCTTGGTGAAAACAATGGTAGAAAACAGGTACTTGGCTTTATTTTTAGGAATTGTTTTCTATAGGAAAGTTAAAAGAAAACTTTCATAGATCATTTTGGAAACTTGTTTTCTTGGATCCAACAAGGTTAAAAGTTGGTTTTAAGATGCAAACAATAATTATCCAAGTCTTGGAATAAAAATCCACTCAAGTAATAATAAGAAATCATTAGGAAAAATATCAGGAATATTTTTCACAAACATATGGTGTTGGTTTTAGAATGAAACAAAACTTATGTTGCAAATATGATTAAGATAATAACACAAGTTAGTTAAAACAATCATTTTGTTATAAAAATAATTTGTTGGCCCTAATATTTGTCTTCTTGAGCACAGTCCAAGAATCCAAAAACCGGGATGTGACAGACCTTCCCCCCTTACAAGAATCTCGTCCCGGGATTCACAGGCAAGCGAAAAAGAGGGTATGGTCAAAACAACAATGTTAGATGATTTATTTACAAAACATGTGTTGGTGTTTTGTAACATTATTTACAGGGGCTTCCCCCCTTTGATTTATCTTACCAGAATTCACCGGTAAATTTGTTTTCTTTTCAAAGGTTTGGGTGCCATGGTCTAAACCTTGAACATATTGCTCCTTAAAACCATGATATCCTACCAGGGGTTATCTTTTAGATAAATCTCATAAGATCAATTTCATGGATATCCATCAGCATTTAAAAAGTATGAGCTTTCCATTGCTCACTGTCCAAAATCCAGGAAAATCCACTACCTTCCTCTTAACCTAATATAGTTAAATCTCAAAACATTTGTTTTCCTAAAAGGTAGAAGCTATACCAACTCTGAGTACTATCAACTTTATAAGGTTCCTATCAAAAACTCCAAGCTCATATTGATTTTTTTCCTAAAATCGATCATCATCATTTCCATTTTTCGAAATCTACAAAATCTAAGTTACTGATAACGTCCAAAAATTTGGGGTCCTCAACTGGTTATCCCCGGAGATTATCTCATAACTTCACTCCGCTTAAAAATCATAAGATCCTCAATCTTTCCTACCTAAACTAAACCTTAATGAGTTTTTCACCATCTCATAATATAAATTCTGGTTCCTCCAATACATATATACGGGAGATATTGTCGCCTAGTAATGATCATAGTTTATCCATCTAATATTTTTTTCCAACCTTTCACTTTCTTCAAAATAGCTATAGAATCATTCTAAGGCACCTTTCTCTTTGTTTTTGGGAAAAAAAATTGATTACACGTTTTCTTTTTAAATGGGTGATAACAAGCTCTGTAACATATCAACTCTATAAGTTACTTTGTAAGGTATTTCGTTTTAGACAGCACCCTGTATGGTATTAAAAAGAAAAATGATGAGCCAACTTTGTAGGGTTTTAAGCTTAAGAGATAAGGTTATGTTACCAATTTAGTAAGGTCTCCAACTAGAATTAGATGAAACCATTTTACTACCTCTGTAGGGTGGCAACATTTAATTTACACTGTAGGGTGTTATACTAAAATTAGATGAGATTTTTGTTAGTATCGTTAACTATTTAAGATTTTATTTTGTCCGACGTGACACTTCTAGTGTTCCATTTACGTCGGGTTTTTCAGGGTATGATAACAAACAAAACAAGGGGGTTCACAGGTGTGGTTTGAAACGTACCATTGGTTATGGCATGAGTTGCAGATGCTCCTGCAACATCATCTCGGTCTCGAGGTCCACTCATCCGATTCTTGCGTTTCTTTCGGGTTGGACCTTGGGTTTCTTGGGGTTCTTCAGGATGAGCTAGAATACGGTTCTTCTCGGGACAATCACGAGAAAAGTGTCCTTCCTGTCCACAGGTAAAGCAACCCATGGTTTTAGGCTTGACTTTCACCCGTCTCCTTGAAGATTGTGGCATTGCAGGCAAAACGCTACGAGTCACCCATAGACTAGTTTCTCCTGGCGTCACCATCTCTCGTTTGCGTCTCTCTCCAGCAAGCAGTTGCTGGTATCCTCTCATAAGGAACGCAATATCCTCAGCATTGGTGATGACAAGCTGAGTCAAATGCTCCAGGATAGTATGGGTGGCGATGTGCTCATCACGAGCGGCTTCACTTTCTTCCCTCAACAGAGCAAACAGTTGAGCAACTGTCGGCTCAAGTGATGGAGGTAGATCGCTGGCCATGCTGAAGACAAAGAACGGTGTAAGACGAGAGCAACTAAAGGTGGTTTTGGTTTTAAAGCCTCGTGAAATATACCGGCTCATAGCGGATATGAGAACGGTAGATAACACGACAACAAGCAAACATCAAAGAAACTAAAACCAACTCAAACCAAGATTAACATGCATGTGAAAAACGAGTTTTAACAAGCATAACTTATCTTAAGGGTTCACAAGGCCACAACATAAGGCTTACAACTCAACTAGCCCACACATAGGTCTAACAGAGTTCACACAACACAAACACAAACAAGCGTCTGGGGTGGAAAAACAACATAAGTCCTAACATCCTGCGGCAATCCTAAGTGCTCGAGGAAGCGCGTAGCTGTTCCTCCAACTCTTCAACTCTGGCCTTGCTGGCTGCAAGCTGAAGCTGAAGTTCTATCACTTGAGTGCGGTGCTGGGAGTCAGTGTACTTCATGGTCTTCTTCAGTACCTTGAGACGACGCTCGGTAGCCGAAGATGCACCAAGACTGGCTTCTAGTTGGTCTATCTCTCTGCCTCGGAGGTCATAATCTGCTCTAACTCTATCAAGGGAGAGCTGGGTGTTGTACAGCTGTCCTTCTAGATGCTGGAAGTGACGTGCAAACACAGCGTCTCCCGTGACTTCTATTGTCTTGTCGTCCTCGTCGCGTCTTCCAAAGTAGCTGTATGGGGTTCCTGCAAACTTGCGCTGGAAGAAGTTCGCAAGCTTGGCGACGGTCAGCTGCATCACTCTAAGGATACCATCTTCCCAACTGTTCTCCACGACTTCCCAAGTGATCTCTAGGGTTGATGGTGCTCTCAATGGTGCACGGATGGTGCACACGACCAACCAGGACATTTCTCGTCCATCCATGTGGAACTGGGCTCCCTTTAACTCAGGTAGGGGACGACCGATCAGGCGAGTCATCTTGATCAAATCCTCCTCAAAGCGGCGGTAGCAAGGTGCATGCGATCCCAGCCGGAAGGACTTGGTGAGGACAACTGCCATCTAGACAAGATTTTAAAAGGGGATTAAGTTAGATAGCAGTGTGCAAAATTTTAAGATGCTTATTTTTCTTTGGATAGACCAATACTTGGGTCTTTCTCGGGACATCGCCAAGTATAAAAGAATGGGTGAGATTGTGCAAAAAGTTTGTTTTTGAAACACTAATTATTTTTATTTTCTACAGGAAAATTTAAGGTCGAGAGATATTTCAAAAACAAGAGCGGGGCAGTTGCAAACAAGCAAGAAATGAACTCTTAACCGAGAGAGATATGCCTTTGGAATCTTTTGATAAGATAATAAGGAGGGAAAATATACTAAAATTCCCTTAGATAAAAATAATTTAGATAGTAAATAGGTTTTAACTCAAAAATATTTTTCTTTCCTATCTTACGTCCATGCTAACTAAGGTCTCCTAAGGTCAGGATAGCTCTGATACCAACTCTGTAAGGTCCGCCCTTCGAAACACTTTTCAAGGACACCTTCGATATGCATACATTCACGATCCCAGGAATTCAGTCGTGAACCACATATCAAGTTGGTACACAGATACAATATCCATTACACAGTTGCATAAATACTTACAAAAGGGGCATGGTCACTTGACCAAGCCTAAACGGATGCCACGCAGGGCTACACACAACACACACAGTGGAAGACTAAACACTCATAACGCAGTAGAGCCCAAGTCATGCCTTAACCTACAGGCTGCTGACCCGGGGACGATCCTAGTTCGCAAAGCCATCAGCTTCGTACTCCTCCTTGTTGATCTTCTTCGGAGACTCCTTCTCAAAGTCTGATAAGTAGATACCAGGGGCGAAACCATAATGAGTACGTTTGAATGTACTCAGCAAGACATCCATCATGTCACTTACCAAAATGCAAGTATGCTTATATGGTGGAATAGGTAGGCTATAAATATGGTTCACTACCAATGGTGTTCATATAGGATGACACCATAGTTGCAGTCAAATTAATCTGTACCTTCGTTGAAGAAGATACTTCAGAAGAAAAATAGTATAGTTTTATTTCTCTTGTAGATATCACATGTACAAGAGGTTTTGTTAAACTTTTGTTTAAAAGGGAATTTTCTCTTTGCAAAACTTCTTGAAATCAGCTTCCAGAATTCTTGCTTAGAGTAGAAAAGTTTTATTTGCAAAACTTTTTAGTTTGTAAAACAACTTCTGACTTTCCATCATCGGTACCTCCACGGTACAAGCTTTCCTTCCTTTCCGAACTTCCCGAGTTCAAAACTCCTTTAGAAAAACTCCTTTTGGAAAACATTGACACAATGCTAGCTACATGGCCATTCAACTGTCCATATCCGAGGACGCGGCTTCTTCGAAAAAGTTGTACTCTGCAGAGGTGTACACAGCCACTAGATCCAAAACTCTGTCATGGACCACCCATGGATCGTCACAGCGATATGCAAGCACCAGAGAATTTGATCCTAACTGTCCACTCTGACACAAGCTAGTATATTCGTATTCCTTCAGATGGGTTGTTCTCCCCGGCATCAGGTCCCGCCCTGCCTAGTCGGGAGGCCCAGCTGTCGCATCCGGAGGGAAAATTAATCCCACACTGTGTATGTCCCGTTTCCCTCTCCTGGCGACACTTCGGTTCAGAGAATCCGCTTCTCTATAGCACTTTGGAATAAAGCATACACTAACAAGTTCAAGCATCTAGATAGGCCCCATACCCATATAGGGGTAGAGTGGCAGTACAGTAAAGGTTGTCCCGCAAAGACTAGGTTATGTGTCATTTTTTAAAACACCAATTTCCCAAAAATGACCACTTCCACATTCCTCCGGAGAATAAGGATCCGCCTTTTTTCCGGGTTTTCCATAAAGCCTTTGTTTTTGTAGAAACACAATTTTAAGGTGTCCACTTAGGGACTAGTATTTGTGATGGTAATAAATACCATATGGTGGCTTATGGGCTTTGTATTACCAAGTTTAACTACTGGCATAGTAGTAACCTATATAATAGTATAGTAGTAATAGCCACATCAAAAATAGTTTTGATAATCAAGTTTTGGTAAAACTTGAGAGGTAAAACATGCATGATAGATAATTATAAGTATTGTATCAGAAAGCATCAGGATGGCTTGCCTCAAGTCTCTTAATTTCCCTGGCCTTGAAGCAACTTGAACTTGACGCACAGCTCCACAACTGCTTCTTCTTGTTCTTCGCGTTCTAGCGTCGTAAAAGGAAATAAAAGACACACACTCAGGTCTAAAATGAAAACAACTAAGCTAAGAAACACATACAGCAACAAATGTTCATTCTCGAGTTCTCTCGAATCGATAACGCGAAAACTATCTCACACAACTCTCACGGTCCAAAACTATCGTCAGGCACTATGTATGATTTAGAAAACCATATACCACATCATACATACAATATATGGAGTGGTGTACCACTATCATAATAAGATATATAATAAGCTAAAAATATAGCTTGTGGGTGCAAAAGGTTAGGTTGCTAAGGTAAAAAAAAAACAGACAGAATAATACCCATGGCAGTGGGTATTACTCACCACAAGCAACTATCACTTAATGTGTTCATGATTTTAGTTGGATGTTTTAGTTTTATAAGATACTCTTAAGCACAAAAACAACACTAGCACAACAATAAACACAAATATTGCACTCAAGATAAGGTACACACTCAGACAATTTCCACACAGCAGGTAAACACACCACAGACGAATAGACTATTTATTTACTACATTAATGTTTACTTGAAGTTATGGAATCCATCAATCATGAAAATTTAGCAAACAACCAGTAGCTAATAACCAATGAATCTAGTCATAAAAATAATCTAAAACACAATCATCACTCAAGATAATGCTCCTATCAAAAGCATAGAAACAAGACTGCTTTTAGCATACTAGTATGGAAATTTTGTACAAACATGCTATAAGGAATATTTGTATTCTACAACTATAGCACAAGCAACTAATTAATTCATGGCATCATAACAGAAGTGATAACTTCCTAAATTTGCTATAATAAACTCATACACTCATAAAACAAAAGATGACAATACTATAGCAAAATTCACCATTTCTAGTGTGACACTAGTTCATCACTAGAGAAGCAAGCAATGCTACTATGATGCTTAACTCTAAAAAAGAAAGTCATGATCATAAATATACATAATAACAGAAGTAACATCATCCTAAACATTCTAGGATAGTCCTACACTAAGAAAATAAGAAGACAACAATACGAGGTAATCTCATAATCTCTAGTGGTGACACTAGTCCATCACTAGAGAAGCAAACACCACAACAAGGAAGCATAATCTTAAACAATCAATACATGGATATAAACATGCCTACTAACAGATTACAAACCTTACACATGCTAGTAAGTCCTACAATAGAATAATTTTATGTACACATCTATTAAGGAAGCATAACCAATTCTAGTAATGCATGCTTTTTCAAATAGATTAACTAGCAAGCAACCAAGGTATAAACTACCCAACCAGTAGCTATACTCTCAATTAAAGGTTAACTAAACCTTTCCAAAAATCCAAACACTCAATTATAAATCATTCACAAACAATCTATCACTCACAAGGAATTTAGTTTATTTGCAAACAATTTAATTTAGCACTCAATAGTGAATCATTTCTTAACATGATACTCCTAAGGAACATTATGCTAACAAATGGATAACATCTAAAATACTAGTATCTTCTTATAAGAAATAAACTTCTCACTTGCATAAGTGAAAACAAACAAATATGTTTTCCATGGTGGAAAATAATAATCAATCACATAATAAAACATGTTATTTTCACACACATGTATGGTTGGGGATTTGCATCCCTAACCAAGATGAAATGGGACCAGTGGGGTATGGTACCACTAATACCAAGGAAAATGAGGTACTAAGCCTCTGGTTACTCATGACAAAAACTAGTATACAAGATAAATAATACAAAGCTATTTATTCTAGTGAAAACAATACTAGTGAAAACAATAAGGTGCAAACAAGCAAACAAATGCTACACATGCATCTCCATAAAATCAAGTGCAACCTAACAGAGATACTACCATCCTAATATCAGTACCAAAATGGTACTGTAATAAACTTAAAGACAACAAAACTTAGGTGCACAACCACACAAAGATTTGCTCACACAACTAGTCAAATAAGTACTAGAAAACAAACAACAAATGTTACACATGCTTTGCTATAAATAAGGTGTAAGCTAATAGAGATAATAACAGAGAAATAAAAGTACCAAAGTGGTACTTGATCTATCATAACCATAACAAAAATCTAGGTACAACAAATCTACAAGGATTTGCCCACACAACAATCCAAATAATAAAACTAGGAAAATAACAAATGGTACTCATGCTTTGCTACAAGATAACATGCAAGTTAACAGAGATAATAGCATAGAAATAACAGTACCAAAATGTTACTTGACTCCACTCAAGCATAGCACAAATTTAGGTAACAAGCACACAAGGAGGTTGTTCACACAAAACATCAAATAAATCAACTAGGGAAATAACACATGCTACTTCTATAGCCAAATGATATTGCAAACATGCACACACTTTGAATGGTAGATGTAATGCAAGAAAACAACCTAATAACAAGATCCAACACATATCTACATTCTAGGAACAAAGATTAAACCAACCAAACATTTCATTGCAAACAAAAACAAACAAAGAAAACAAACAGAAAAGCTGCTGTTTCTAGATCTGTCCACCAAAAATAATCTAGAGCTCAAAAAATGAATCTAAGCTAGGATAAGATATATCTACTCAATACCAAACTCATCCAATTGGACTTGCTCCAAAAAATCATTTTTAAACTCCTTCTACAAAGTCTAGAAAAGCCTACTGGTCTTTTACCAAAATGGATGTCATTTCCATTTGGTAAATGGCGTTGATGTAAGTCCAAGTCCTATGGATAGATATACTCATAGGCTACCCAAAAAAAATTGATTTGACCAAAATGGATACAGATCCAAAAAGTTATGCCAAAAATGGCTAAACAGACAGTCTGTAGCAAAACAGGTATTGTGACAAAAATAAAAGTGCAAACTTGGATCTTCCAACGGGAAATGGTTAGGAAAACATAAGCCTAGTTCTGTGATTTTTTGTAGAAAATAAGCTGCACGAAAACTATTTTTCACAAGCTCAAAACGACAGGCAAACTTCTGCAGGGATTTGTGGTTCCTCACATCGGTTTAAGAAAAATGGTCGGCGGTGATTTTGGAGCTCGTGGAGCTCACATGGATGGCTCAAGGCTCCTCTCAGCTTGGGGATGAAGTGTGGTTGTGAAGGGAGGTGGAGGATGGTCAGGGTGCAAGGAGATGGCCTTGGGATCTTTATAGAAGAGGGAATGAGGTGGAGGGGCAAGATGGTCACCTCGGGTGGGTGTCATCCCATGGCATTGGGATGTCTAGGGCCTAATGGTCATTTCCATTTGATTGCAAAAGGTGTCCTATTCAAGAACAATGGTGTTGCAAGCAAGTGGTGGCCCTAGTGTGCAAGTGGCAAGTGGAAAAGATCAAAATATCTAAGAGGTATGTGAGCCCATACCTATCCTAGTCACCATTCTCTCTCCTCTCTTATCTTCATCCCTAAGGTTGCTAGGAGGTATCCAATGCATTCTTGGTCGAGTACAATAGTTGGTCAACAAGTTAGGTCATGCCATGCTTCCAAAAATGCAAAGAAACATCAAGAAAAGAAGTGTGCAAAAGTGTATCCCTTACTGTTCATTTGCAAAATTCAGAAAATTCAGTCTTATGACTTAGAAATTGGTTTTCAAAACATGGACTTGTTAACCATGTTATATACTTTCATAAACAACTTTTGAAATAGTTTAAGGCCATGAAAACAATGTGGAAAAAGGTATACTTTCTGTTTTTATCTGTTTCTCAAAACTGCCTTTTTTGCCTTAATTTTATACCACAAAAACAACAAGCAAAAGATAGTTTTTATTTCTCCCAAAATAAAAGTGAGCTTATGGATTTGTAGTACATATATCAAGGTTTAATTAGAAGTCAAGAAATCATAAAATAACAATTTATAGCTTGGTGAAAACAATGGTAGAAAACATGTACTTGGCTTTATTTTCAGGAATTGTTTTCTATAGGAAAGTTAAAAGAAAACTTTCATAGATTATTTTGGAAACTTGTTTTCTTGGATCCAACAAGGTTAAAATTTTGTTTTAAGATTCAAACAAGAATTATCCAAGTCTTGGAATAAAAATCCACTCAAGTAATAATAAGAAATCATTAGGAAAAATATCAGGAATATTTTTCAGAAACATATGGTGTTGGTTTTAGATAGAAAGAAAACTTATGTTGCAAATATGATTAAGATCATAACACAAGTTAGTTAAAACAATCATGTTGTTATAAAAATAATTTGTTGGCCCTAATATTTGTCTTCTTGAGCACAGTCCAAGAATCCAAAAACCGGGATGTGACAGCACTACTGGTTCAGCAACAACGTGGAACCTACACAACACAATCAAATCTCTTTGCCCCAACGAAGCAGTGAGGTTTTCAATCTTCACCAGTTTTGCTGAACAGAAAGAGGTTAAACATATGGTGTGGAAAACAGTATGAAAACAATAGCAGCAGTGTGAAAACAGTAATTACAGTGGTTGTATTATGAGTATGAGAAAATAGACATGGGTCCATAGTTCACTAGTGGTGTTTCTCCATAGATAATAAATAACATGTGTGGTGAATGAATTACAGCTGGGCAATTGATAGAAATGAAGGCTGCACCGTAGTGCATATGCAAGACACAAAGATTACTATGTGATTCATGCGGGCATTACAACAAAATACATAGACCGACATCCAACTGCATCTATGACAAATAATCCACCCTCCGAATATCACCCGAACAAACGTTGGGTATTAAGTTGCAAGCAACAGATAATCGCAGTAAGAAAAGTGTGTAATGTAAACAATATAAAAAATCGTTTTTTTCTAATGGAAACAACATAGGGCCGGGCAGGCGAAATTCGAGGCCCTGTGCGAAAATCTAAAGCGGCCCCTATCTACGAAAACTCAAATAATAAACAATTATAATATATATCCGATATGGATGAAAAATTGTACACGTATTAAGGTATAATAGCCTACCGTTCATAGCATATCTCGACGATACATTTACCACTGGTAATTGTCGATATAGCCGATGGTTAAGAAACAACTCTCAGCTGTAATGGTGAATCATAATAGCCGATGGTTAAGATGGACCCTCGGGCTATCTATTCAATGGATGATGGGGCTAATGCCCCGACTATTTAAGACCATGAGCAACATCCGGATATAGCATACCGCGTAAATAATATTGTAAAACTACTAGTTTAGTAAATCTATAATTAAGTTAAAAATGTCTATTTTGACTCCTCAAGCTGGATATAAGATTTGAGATTGTTTGGTTGTTTTCACAACAAGAAAAAAACACTCATCAAATAAGTACTTAAGGAACTTGCACTTTGAAATGATGTTGTGTCGTATTCCAATGTAGTTCTTTTACCGTGGTTCATGTATGAAAATTAAGAAGTTCAAATACGAGAGAAACTAAGAAAGAAGTTGTATTTTGTAAGGAAAGTACAGCAAAAAAATATACGAATCGGATGGTTAAAAAAATAAGGTAGCAATATATATTTTTTTTGAAACATTTCTACTGCATGGGAGTCCCCCACAGCCCTTTATTGCCACCAAAAGAGTTTACGGATATGTACAAATATACAGAGAAGGATAGACTAAGATAGTCTATCACAAACTTAAGTAATAATAAAAGTTTGAACCATAGACTGCCAGATCAATTAGTCGTGGATGTAAAACTATTTCTATGATATGTTACATAGCCTTATGACTTTATTTTGTCACCAGGAATGTCTTTTTATTTTGAGAAAATCTAGAAATACTTTAGTGCCGAAGCATTATATTTTGGGGCCAGGTTTCCTGATTTCTTGGCCCACATGCTGGATTGTTTTATGTTTCCGGTCATGGCCTTTTTGTTTCTTTCTTTGGGAAGTTTCCAATCGTGGGCTGGAGGCTGAAATAGGCAATCATGCGGAGCCACCGGAGCTCACGAGCAACCCAGCATCTAAGCCGAAAAAGAAATCTGCAATTGTATTGAGGCTACATGAAAATTTGGGGCCCCCAAATTTTTTTGGCCTTGTGCGGGCCGCATAGTTGGCACCACTGTGGGCCCGGCCCTGCAACAATACATCCTCCGTCTGTCACATTTCTGTCACTCGAGCACATATGCAAATGAGGCATGAACCCACTATCGAGCATAAATATTCCCTCTTGAAGTCACTAGCATATACTAACAAGGGAGAGCATGCAAGATCATAAATAACATATGCATGAAGATAACATGATAAATTTATAATCAGAAGACATAGCATTCAACATACATCGGATCCCAGAAACACAACATGTAGCATTACAATAAGATGATCTCGATCATGTAAGGAAGCTCACGAGATCTAAACATGAGCATAAAGTGGAGAATACAACCATCTAGCTACTACTATGACACGAAGTCCAGGGATGAACTACCCACGTATCACTCCGGAGGTGGTTATGGTGGTGTAGACCCCTCCGGTGATGAATTTCCCTCCCGGCAGGGTGCCGGGAGAGCTCTAGAACCCTCCTGGTCTCTGATTAACGATGACGGCGGCCTCGTGTTTCTCGGGAAAAAGTGGTGTATTCTTAGGGTTCACGTATCGGGGGGATTAAATAGGCGAAGGGTGATGGCGGTGGATGCCCAAGGGGCCCACACCATCCCACAGCGCGACCAGGGGCACGCCTCCCTATGGTGTGGCCCCTCTCCAGGCCTCTTCATGACTCCGTGGAACTTTCGGGATTTCTAAGACTTCCGGGCTTCAAATTTTCCAATTCTGGGAATATTTCCAGAACAAATTTTCTGAAACTAAAAACAGCAGAAAACAGGAACTGTCTCTGTGGCATCTAGTCAATAGGTTAGTTCCGGAAATCGATAAAAATGACATAAAGTGTATAGCAAACATGTAGCAAATAACATGAAAACAATATGAAACATCAGAAATTAAAGATACGTTTATGCCGTATCAGTATGCAACAACCATATTAAGTCGACATCATATCTATCTTTTCTCGGATCACTTACTGTGATACATCTAGCTACTATTAGGCTCATCTTCAAAATACAATTTATATAGATTTTAAGGCCACATTCGTGTGATGACTATAGAAAATTGCATCCTTTGTTTCGTTCCAAAGTGTATATCTATGGTAATTCACTATGTATAAATTTGTATTTAAACTTTCCCATTATTGATGTGCCATGCTATAAATATAATGATTTTAAAACATTTTCCATCAAGTTTAAGATGCTTCATTAGATTTCAATTATCGTTTTAATTTCCATGATTTCTATCTAGCTTCATAATCCATGTATTATATTCTTATTTCTTTACGAATAGAAGTATTTGAAGAGCTTGCCTCGCGTGGGGTGGGGCGGTTGGCAATGTTAGTTTAAATCATTTAGGGATATGTTGAAATGACTTCGACTAGCTTCTTGGTGAGGGTCCCGGCGATATTGGCGGAGGATGTATGGTTAAATAGTCAAGGTGAGACGAAGTCAATAACATGAACCAAGATGAAAATGGGTGAAATTAGGGTACACTCTTTGAATTATTAATTCGGCCTAATACAAAATCATATATTTTGTAGTAATTTGTACCTAAATGATTTAGTCTATCTCGAGTAAATCAATAACTAAAATCTGCCAAATTAAATTCCCATTTCGCAAATTCATGTTTCCCATTTAATTTTACCAAACCATTATCTAAAACCATAGATTGAAGAAAATGCTTTAGATTTAAGATTTAGGATTGGCTTGCACTTTGAGAATTTTTGTCAAAATGGACCACCTAGCCGAGTGTATTGACAGAAATGACCACTACCTAGTACAATTGATGGAAATACCATGGAGGCGGGCCTGCCAGGTGCCACGTGAGGCTTGCCTCCACCAGCGGAGGCGGCAGGGCTTGCCACCGCGGGCAGAGGCGGCACGTCGGGCTGAATAGAAATCCTGCTGAGGCTAGAATGGGAAATGGAGGGGTGGGCTCTGCCGCCAACCACAACGGCGGTACACAGTGCTAGCTTAGCAGCAGGCTACTAGCTAGCCATGGGATGGATGGATGTATTATGAGGTGTAACTGCAAATGCGGTGGCATATACTCCCCCGTCTCATATTTATTGTCTCAAAGTTTGATAAAAGTAGAATTATATAACACTAAAATATGTCTAAATACATCCACTTTTGCTTAACTTTAAGACAGTTAATATTAGACGGATCGAGTATATATACGTGCTAGCTAGATTCCGAGTGGAGTCTTCGCACCGAGCATATACTCCCGGTTTATAAAATAGATATTTAAATACATTTAAAATGTTAAAAAGATCGTAAAAAAATTTCGCGTGTACAAGTTGTTGTTCTTTGTGCTCATGAAGTCGTTTCACGGAAAACCGATATTTTTTATGCCGTGTGTAAAAAAGTAAAAAATTCTATGCTCAAAAGGGCTTTCATGATACATTGCTTTTATCTTTTTACATAGACCATAAAAAATGTTAGTTTCCCGCGAAACTTGAATTGCGTACATGGAATGTCGAGATGTACATGCTAAATTTTTGTTTAGAATTTTTTGATATTTTAGAATGTTGTTTTCCGGTGATAGAAGCATATGCTCATATGTTCCCAATTGAATTTCTGCGTTTCGGGACATGTAAACAGTGGAAGCTATAGAAAAGGATCTGCTCGCACGCGCCGATTTATTAGAAGTTGTGTGTCCATCTATGCATTGGAGCATACTGATAGGTTTGAACATGGCACTCTAAATTCTGTTATTGTTTGTATAAACCATGATAAAGAAAACACGCCGCCTCCAGTGGTGGCGTTAGGCTAATGTGGTAGATGTGCCACCTCGGGCTGTGGCGGTAGGAGCTAACCCCCTTCATTTTCCGTTCCCATGTTCTCCAGAAATGTGTTCTCGTCGACATGCTGCTTTTCACTAGTGGAAACACGGGCACTAGTCCCGGTTGGTAAGGCACATTTGTCCCGGTTGTGCAACCGGGATGGGCCAGCCGGGACAAATACACCTCCCCCATTGGTCTCGGTTGCACCAGGACCCGGGACAAATGGGACTGACCACGTGGCGAAGCTGGCCAGGGGAGTTAGTCCCGGTTCGTGTTAGGAACCGGGATGAATGTCTCCTCTGAAGAAACTGCATTTTTGCCACTTTCTCTGCCGCGGCAGGGGTTTTTTCGCATTTTTTTCCAATTTTCGATCCTGCCTTGCAATTCCCAACCGGCCTCCCGTTTCCCAACCGCGTCCACTGGCCCACGTCCTTAATTAAGCCCACTGGCCACATTTTGGTCAAAGGGCCCACTGGCCCGCGTCTTTAATTAAGCCCACTGGCTACATTCGGTCAAAGGGCCCACTGGCCACACGGGGTCAAAGGGGCCACTGGCCGGCGACCTAGTGGCTGGCTCGCCCGGTTGTACGTCCCCACGTCCTTAAAGTAAGACCACAGCCGCGCGCGGTCAAAGGGCCCACTGGCCGCCTCGGCTTCCCGCGCCTCCAATTCCCCGCGCGTGGCCACGGACGGTCACGCCTCGGCTTCCCCGCGCATTCATGGCCGCCTGCAACCGCCGCCATGTTCTCGCCGCCGGTTGGCATGCCAACCCCTCCCGGGTCCTTTTTAAAGGGCCCCCGCCGCCCGTACACCCCACACACCCAGGCCGTCTCCCAGCTCCAAGAACCCTAGCCACCATGTCGCCCCGCCGCTGGTTCAAGCGCGTCAAGAACGAGCACGAGGTCGGGTCCTCCAGCGGCGCCGGCCAGAGAGGCGCCGGCGTTCCCCCGCCGCTGTAGGAGGCGTTTGGCTTCGGTCCGGGAGGCATCGGATCGGGGGGCAGCCACGCGTCCCCGCACCACCTTTGGCAGCGGGCCCACCGCCTCGCGCCGCGCCGGGCAAGAGGCTCCGCCGCTACGTGCGGAAGGAGGAGGCGACGTGGCACTGGGAGCACGCCACGCCGGTCTTCTGGCCGGACGTCCATCTCCCGGACGGCTGGCACCTCAACCCACAGCGCATCCTGGTGCCGCCCGCCCCGACCAATGAAGCTGCCCGCGAGGAGATCGACCGCCGGCGCACGCTCCTGCCGGCCCACCTCCTTAGGGACCGCGCCTACGCGCGGAGTTCCCCGTACTGGAGCGTCTGGTTCCAGCAGGAGCACGACCAGCGCCGTCGCTCCTACTTCCCCACGGACCCGGAGGAGACCGCCGACGACTACCCCGCGCCATCGCCCGGCAGCTAGCCGGAGCTGTGGCTCGAGGAGGACATCCTCGAGGACGAGGAGGACCCCGAGCTCCAGGCCGTATTGGAGGCAGCCTACGAGGCCTCCCGCCGCTCCCTCGTCGAGGACGAGATCAAGCGGTGGGAGCAAGTCCTAGCCAGCGCGGCTGCCGACGCCGACGCGATGCCGCCCCCTCCAGCGCCGGGGCCGTGGTGGCACGCCATGGAGGCGTCGGAGGACCAGCCGCCGCCACAGCCGCTGCCCCCCGTCCTAGAGTACGGGATGAGCTGGGCCTGGACCGGCGGCGAATGCGCGCCGGAGGAGCTGCCGCCGCCGCCAGAGGAGCTGCCGCCGCCACCGCCGAACGCGCCCCAGATGCCTCCGCAGCCACCGGCGGGCGCCCCCCAACTGCCTGCCCACCTGTGGCAGGCGCCTTCCTACCACTGCATCTCCGCCGACGAGGAGGACTAGGCCGACGCCGGCGCGCCCCCGGCCACCTATATAGTACCTAGGCTACCCCCCCTGTAAGGACCCCAGACCGGCAGTCTGAAACCCTCCGTATGCATACATTCACGATCCCAGAAAGATCAGTCGTGAACAACATACAAATTTGGCATACAGAAATACATCATCCATTACACGAATACATAAAGGTATTACATAAATGATCACATGATCAAGTTTAACACAACTGCCACATAGGGCAGGCAACTTATCAAACACAGCGAAAGACAATTAAAACACAACGTAGATGAGCCCAAGTCACGCCTTAACCTACAGGCTGCTGACCCGGAGACGATCCTAGTTCGCAAAGCCCTCAGCTCCGTACTTCCCTTCATAGAATCTCCTTCGGAGGCTCCTTCTCAAGTCTAGCAAGTAGATACCAGGGGCAAAACCATAATGAGTACGTTTGAATGTACTCAGCAAGACATCCATCATGTCACTTACCAAAATGCAGGTATGCTTATATGGTGGAATAGGTAGGCTATAAATAGGGTTCACTATCAATGGTGTTCATATATGATGACACCACAGTTGCAGTCAGGTTAATCCGTATCTTCGTTGAAGAAGATACTTCAGAAGAAAAATAATATAGTTTTATTTCTCTTGTAGATATCACATGTACAAGAGGTTTTGTAAAGCTTTGTTAAAGAGTGTTTTCTCTTTGCAAAACTTCTTGGAATCAGTTTCCAGAATTCTTGCTTAGAGTAGAAAAGGTTTTCTTTGCAAAACATTTTGTTTTGTATAACGACATCTGGCTTTTCATCATCGACGATACCTCCACGGTATAAGTTTTCCTTCCTTTCCGAACTTCACAAGTTCAAGACTTCCTTTCAAAAACTCCTTTTTGAAAACATTGACAGAGTGCTAGCTACATGGCCATTCAACTATCCATATCCGAGGACGCGGCTTCTTCGAAAAAGTTGTACTCTGCAGAGGTGTACACATCCACCAGATACAGTACACCTACCGTGAACAACCACGGACTGTAACAACAGTATGTAAACATCAGGTATCTGATCATAGCCATTCACTATGTTCAAGCTAGTACATGTCTATCTCTTCAGTCGAGTGTCCGCATCCCCGGCACCGGGCTGATCCCCGCCCAGACAGGATCCGCAACTGCTGCATCCGGAGGGAAAATTAATCCCACACTTTTATGTCTCCACATTGGGAATTTTGGCGACATTCGGTTCGAGGGTGCGACGTCCCTTATAGCGATTGAGATAGAACGCACACTAACAAGCACAAACTTCAAGTTAAGCCCCATGCCCATGTTGGGGTAGGGTGGCAGTACGGTAAAGGTTGTCCGGCGAAGACTAGGTTATGTGTCATTTTTGAAAACACCAATTTCTCAAAAATGACCACTTCCACATTCCTCTGGAGAATAAGGATCGCCTTTTCTCCGGGTTTTCCCGTAAAGTCTTTGTTTTGTAAAATCACAATTTTAGGGTGTCCACTTAGGGACTAGTATATTTGATGGTAATAAATACCATATGGTGGCTTATGGGCTTGGTATTACCAAGTTTAACTACTGGCATAATAGTAACCTATATAATAGTATAGTAGTAATAGCCACATCAAAAATAGTTTTGATAATCAAGTTTTGGTAAAACTTCAGAGGTAAAACATGCATGATAGATAATGATAAGTATTGTATCAGCAAGCATCAGGATGGCTTTCCTGGCAACTCCTTGTGTCCCTGGTTTTGGAGTGACTGGAACTTGGAACAGAGCTTCCCGACACTTCCTTCCTCTTCGTTTTTCTAACGTCGTAAAAAAGAATAAAGGACACACATTCAGAACCAATCAAGGCAAACAACAATACATAACAATACATACAGCAAGGAAACTAATAATAACCAATCGCCCAATTATTAACTGAGGCAAACAATCAAACAAACACACTTGGCAGAAATGCCATTTAATAAGACAACTCAAGGTTGGAGGAACATATCTCACAACCTCAATATCATGGATTCAGTGGGTGTGCTACTCTCATACCAAGATATTAAGAAACCCAAAATACACTTAGTTTCACATGGGTCAGACTACTAAAAGTATACAAAACATGCACAATAATAATCATGGCAATGGGTTTATCAACCAAACCACAAAAAGAAAAAGGTAGCTATTCTACTAAGCCTCAATTCACATAAAGAATAAATAAAACACATGATTTGCAAAAGTGACTTTTACAAGTAAGTGAGCCTACACAAGTGCAACAAGTCAATAGACTCATCACAAAACACACAATTCTCATGGTGAGAACAATCGAAACAATGACTAAAAAGGAGGAATCCTATTGACATGCTTCTACTAAGTGTTTGCTATGCAAGCATGCATAATAAGTAAAGTACTAAAATGCAAACAAGAAACCATGTTATCATAATGGGAAATGAAAACATGTCCTCATGCTAGAATACGCAAATATCTACCAAACACAAGCTGGCAGGAAAAATTCAATACAAAAATGCTAGGGAACTAGTACTACTCAAACATGAAGAATCAATGTATGCATTTCAATCAAGTAATTGAAATACAACCAGAGGGTTCATGTCATAAAAACAGGAGTGAAAAACATCTATACTTGCTATAACAAAAATATCCCATTTAATAAAACAAGGCATCAATTTGCAGGGCAATTCCTACACACTAGTGATAATAAAAAGGGCATTACTAGAGGAATCAAACAACACTCCAAAGATGGATTTTTCCTAGCAAGTCACACATGATTACAACCATTTAAAAAAGAAGCATACACATTTTCATTTAGCACTAAAAATCCCAAGGAAAAAATACTAGGCACTCATTAGTTTGAGAACCATATAAAGGAAACACATCTAGTGTGGGGGAAATAATGTTTCCACCAAAAATGCAATGACACCAGTGGGTGTTCCACTAGCATATAAAAGCATTAAGAGGTCACAAGGCCTCTGGTCATACTTGCTAAAAATTAACAAAAGACTAAACTAGCCTCTAGTACAATAACCATACTAGTAGAAAATAATAGGATGATAAAATAAGCAAGGTAATGCTACTCATGCTATTATTCCCACACAAGTGAAAACTTCAGGGGTCAAGTACTCATAAAAACATCATCAAAATGCTACTGGTCCTATGAACACAACCCAAAAATATGTGGCTACACAACCACAAATTGTTATGCCAAAAATTCTACACAAGAGAGAAAATTACTAGCATTTGCATGGTGATGACTAAACTACTCATGATTCTCTACCAACTCAAGTGCAAGCTAGCAGAGGTGATACCAACAAAATATAAGTACCAACATGGTACTGTATCTAATCTCTCAACACCACAATCCAAGTGCTTGCACATAAATTCATCACTCAAAAATCCTATGCAAGTATAAACTAGAGATAAAACATATGCTACTAACATAAATCCTATTTCTTTTCAACTCAAGTCCACACAACCTAACATGCTAAAATAGCTAAGTAAACCTTAGAAAACAAGTGCACACAACTTGTACATGCTAGAAAACAACATTGCAACACAAAAATATATTCACACAAATTAAATACCTAAAATGCCAAAATGGCAGAAACATGTAAAATAAAGATCTGTCCACAAAACTTTCTAGGATGCTTTAAAAATTAAACCCAGCTAGGTATGGATAGCGCTAAACATATACACTGAAATCGACACGGGGAACCATCCAGAGGCAGCGCCGCTTCCAGGGAGCCACCGGAGAGTGACCGGCGACGACGACGCACGACGGCTGAAACAGGAGGTCGACGCGATGAGGGATCCAGAGGGCTAGGCATAGGGGGGAAAGTAAGGAGAGTGGCGCGAGCTCACCATAAACGCGAGGGAGTGCACGGTGAAGACAGAGGGGGATTCAATCAACGGCGATCTCCCGGCGGAGCTCGCCGGACCTGAGGAAGAAACCCGGACGGCGCGGGCTCCTCGAGGCATCCCGCCCCGATTGCTTCTGCCCACACGACCAGCACGACGAGGCGGAGAGGATGAGCCACACGGCGAGCACTCACGAGCTCTGAAACGTCCGAATCGACGGCGAGCCATTCGGGCTAGGGTTCGGTTTGGGAATTTTTAGCAGAGAGAGAGAGGAGCTCGAGGGGAGAGAGAGGGGGCAGGTAGCAATCATAGAGGTGCATCTGGGGGGGTTTTATCCACAAGGGAACCTTCCACTCAAAGGCATGGAGCATGGGCAGCCATGCCTCCACTTGCTGCTACAGGAAGAAGAAGGACAAGGTGACTCATCTCACAAACAGGTCCCTGGCTATTTTCTGGAAATTACAAAGAGACCCTTTTCCTCTTAGAAAAATGTTGTTTTCACTAGGCAAACAAAGTCATAATTAGAAATTCTTTTTCCCAAAATTCTTATTAGTTGATATGCATAACATATGTGAAAATTGGCTCAATTGGATAAACTTGATAGTTCAAAGTTGTTCAAATTTAAATTCTGACAGATATGGACATTGAATTTATTAACCTACTTAGGAGTCTCCAAAAATCATAAGTTTTGGCAAACCTTCCTTATTTGTTTTGTTCCTAGGGTGGTAAAAAATTAAAGTCATTATGAATTACTTCATAGAACAAACTTGTTCAAAATTCCAAATGCTGCTGTGGAGAAACATCATGTTTTAAGGTCTTTAATGGATTCAAAATTTGGTATCCTCTTGTGTGTGTTCCTTATTTGATATAAGGAAGAACTGGTATCAATTTCAGATCATTTAAAGAAAGTTTCCAATAGTAACTTGTTTGAGTTTTCTGTTTCTGGAAATATTGAAAATTCAATTTAATAAGGCACTTGGCTTTTCTTTAACAATGCTTTGCCAAAAAAATATTTATGTGACTAGAGATAGAAAGTCCATGCTCTCCAATACTTTTGTTTTTAAGCTTGCAAGGTTGGAAAAACATTTGATAAGATTTTGATGAAGCATTTAAGAATGCCTCTTTTTCCTGATAATCTTTTAGGGAAATTTATTAAGTGTTTCCTCTTTCTTAATTTAGACCTTGGAATAATATTCAACAAGTAATAGAGTCATAAAATAGATTTGGAATGCTCTTTGATAAATATTTACTTTAGAAAATATTGCCAAGGTCATTGGAACAATATGTTGAATATTTTTATTTTACTGCTTTGCTATCTTTTTAAGTTTGTTTTCAATTTCTTAGCCATGCATTAATAAACTTGAGGTTTTTGGAAACATGATAATATGCTTCCAAGGTTTGAGTGGGTTGAGCTTAGAAAGAATTTATCCTCAGCAAGTTTATATAATTAGTTTGTTTAGTTGCACCCAAACAAACACAACCAAAGTTTATTTGTCAAGCAATTAGCAAAACAACTGTGTTTTCAGGTATTCCAAAATTGGGATGTGACAGGTCTTCCCCCCTTAAAAAGAATCTCGTCCCCGAGATTCGCAAGCGAGGACTAAGAGAGGGCCAACAAACACAATGTTAGAAACTTCTAACTTCAACTACAATTGCTCGGTGGTTGGTAGCGTTGGAGTGCCGGTGCTTCCCCCCTTTGGTTTTTCTTGGGAGGCGGGGTACTCCGCTAAATTAGCAAATTCTTTTCACGGGAGTTGGGTGTCATACTCAAAACCTTAGATCCAAACACCCGTCTTCAAAAAAATTCTCTAGCTATCAATTTACTCAACCGCCAATTTTAAAATTTCTGATAACGTCACTACTGCCAACTAGCTCCTTTTGTGCTAACTAGCTTTTGAGTCTTCATACGGTATATCTTTCCTTGGGTTTTTAGGAAAGAGTGAGTCAGGGGTTATTCACTTTATAAAAGTACACCGGTACTGTTTTAGGTCCAAAACTTTTGTTTCCTAGTTTGACGAGACCTGACCAGGGTCTCCTTACCTTGGGTTTTGGACGATTTAGAAACAAACAAAATTAAGGTTAGTGCAGAACTACCTGGAAACGTACCGTCAATTATTACATGAGTTCCTAGTTATATCCCACATCTTACATACCACATATGGAGTGGTGTACCACTCTCATAACAAGGTATATAAGAAGCTTAAAATATAGCTTGTGGGTGCAAAGGTTAGGTTGCTAATGTAAAACAAACAAACAGAACAATACCCACGGCAGTGGGTGTTACTCCCCACAAGCAACTATCACTTAATATGTTCATGATTTTAGTTGTATGTTTTAGTTTCATAAGATACTCTTAAGCAAAATCATAACACAAGTATAAACTCATGCTAAGGTAAAACATTTAAACAAAATCCAATAAGCAAGCAAACAACACCACAGATGAATAGACTATTTATTCACTAGGTTATTGTTTACTAGAGGTTTTGGAATCCATCAATCATGAACAATTAGCAAACAACCAGTAGCTAAAAACCAATGAATCCAATCATAAAGATACTCTAAAACACCATCTTCACACAAGATAAAACTCCTATTACACAGGCATAAAAAAACAGGACTGCACAAATAACACACTAGTATGAAAAATCTGCACCAGCATGCTATAAGAGATAATCATATCCTATAACCATAGAACATGCAACTAAATAATTCATGGCATGATAACAGAAGTAATAACTTCCTAAACATGCTATATCAACACATATACTCATAAAATAAAAAGAGGGTAATACTAGAGCAAAAATCACCATTTTCTAGTGGTGAAACTAGTTTCACCCTAGAGAAGCAAACAATGCTATCATGATGTTTAAACCTAAACAAGCAAGTCATGAATATAAGTGTACCTGATAACAGTACACCAATCCTACTCATGTTAGTAAGCACAAGCACGAGAGTAATTTTATGAATCAACCATTAAGCATGCAGAAATTTCTTCTAGCAATTTCTGTTTTCTTTAACCAATTACTAGCAAACAAGCAACGTATAACTCACACAACCAGTAGCTATGCAATTAATGAAAAGTTATCTAAACCTTTTCAAAAATCCATAAACTAAATTTAAAATTATTCACAAACAATCTACCAATCAAGAGGAATTTATTTTATTTGCGAACAATTTAATTTTAGCACACGATAGTGAAACATTTCTTAACATGATACCCCTAAGGAATATTATGCTAACAAAAGGATCACATCTAAACATACTAGTATTTACTAATAAGAAATAAACTTCTCACTTGCATAGGTGAAAACAAACAATTATATTTTCCATGGTGGAAAATAGAAATCAATCACATAGTGAAACATGCTATTTTCACACATGTGTATGGTTGGGGATTTTCATCCTCAAGCCAAAATGCAATGGGACCAGTGGGCTATGGACTACTAATACCAAGGAAAAATAGGTACTAAGCCTCTGGTTACTCATGAAAAACTTTGCATATAAGATAAAAATATAAGGCTATTTAATCTAGTGAAACAATACTAGTGCATATTGATAGCAATGCTTACACATGCTTTACTATTAAGCGACATGCAAGCTAACAGAGGTACAAGCATCAAAATAACAGTACCTAAATGTTACTGGACTCAAAGAAAACATAGCACAAAATCTACTAAGAAAGTATACACAGATCTAGCTCTCACAATACTTCCAAATAATAAACTAGAAGGTAACAAATGCTATTTCATTTTTATTCGAGTTTCCAATCATGCACACACTTTCTAGGGTAGATTTATTGTAAGAAAACAACATAATAACAAGTCCTAACAACTCCATATAAGTTAGGAAGCAATATTGAATAAAACATAAATTCATTTCAATCAAGAGCACACAAAGAAACAAAAACAGGAAAACTGCTGTTTTCTAGATCTATCATAACCATTCCATCGTTCACTTAATTTCTAAACCCCGAATTTCATAGTACCTACAACGTCTACTAAGATTTGGTTTCCAAAGTAGATACACCTGATATCCTATTGAATAGTAAACGAATAGGTCATCATCTGATTTTCTCGTGACTTCTCCTTTTTACCAACTAGATTAAAAGGTGTCTTAAGTCACTTAATTCCTTGTTTTAGAAAGAGTTGTCAGTTGTTCGCATGCTTTGGTTATATGTCAACCTAAGATTAGGCAAATCATGTTAGTCTTGTTAGCTTTATATTTAATCATGTTTGTCCGACAAGCGTCATCGTACGTCGAATATTGAATCGTGCTCTTCGGATTGGCTTTTGAGGGGGTTGCGCATCATGGCATGTGAAGACTTCTTTTGCACCTTTCTCCAGAGGAGGGAGGTATATAACTTTTAAAAGGGGATCTCTCTAGTTTGGTATTTTAAAAGGGGACATAAAAAGGTGCAACATTTAGCCAACAGGGCAAAATGAGTCTTTTGCAAACAGACAAACATAGAGGTTTTGGTCAGTAGTGGTTGGTGCCTTCATGCCTTTTCTTCTTTGAAGGATGTCATTGTTGGAGCTTTATCTGTTGGAGTGCATCACTGGTAGCAACACTATCAGCTCGTGTGGCTTGATGGTCCTCCATTATTAGGCCCAACGGTGCTTTCATTCATTGTGATGGAGATGGTGGTGGTCACGACGGGTGGCATTTCGAAGCGAAAACAAGTATAAGTCTAAGCAACAATTTTTGTTTTTGAGTACTATACAAACATTTTTGCTTGCAAAAATCTAACAAGAGGCGATTCAAAAACAAGAGAGGGGCAATCACAAATCTGCAAATTTTGAGCACCCCACAAACATATAGAAGCCTAGATGAACCAAATTCTACACCACACAATAGCACAAAGTCTTACGGACACACATATGCAAGCCATAACACACAAGCAAGGCTCCATTGGAGCTACGTCGGGGGAGGCGACTCATGGGGTCATCGCTAAATTAGTCCAAACTAGACTGGTCCAAAATCCTAGAAGTGGGTGAAGAACTATATCTACTTCTGACCATCATCACTGTAGAGCTACTTATCTCGAAGATTTTCTTCCATTCTGTTCCATGCGAAAACTTGATGGTGAGATTACTTCAATCTCGGGAGTGGTAATGATTTATCGTCCTTCCACTTGAATCACCTTGGTGTTGATGTCTTTAGAAAGTTGCTTCTTTTTCTTAGGATAGGCAATTAATTTGGTCTTCTCGGGACATCGGAAAGTATACAAGTTTTTGGATGGATCAAGATAATAGAAGTAAAGTTTTGATAAAACATTTAACTGAGAGAGGTAAGACTATGCAACAATTTGTTTTTGAAACCCCAACTATTTTCTGAACAGAAAACTTCGAAGGCGAGAGATGTTTCAAAAACAGAGCGGAGCAGTTGCAAACAAGTAAGAAATAAACTCTTAACCGAGAGAGATATGCCTTTTGAATCTTTTTGAAAGATAAGAAGGAGGGAAAATATAGTAAAACTCCCTTAGATAAAAATAATTTAGATTAGAAATAGGTTTTTACTCAAAAATACTTTCCTTTCCTATCTGACGTCCATGCTAACTAAGGTCTCCTAAGGTCAGGATGGCTCTGATACCAACTCTGTAAGGACCCCTGACCGGCAGTCTGAAACCCTCCGTATGCATACATTCACGATCCCAGAAAGATCAGTCATGAACAACATACAAAGTTGGCATACAGAAATACATCATCCATTACACAAATACATAAAGGTATTACATAAATGATCACATGATCAAGTTTAACACAACTGCCACATAGGGCAGGCAACTTATCAAACACAGCGGAAGACAATTAAAATACAACTTAGATGATCCCAAGTCACGCCTTAACCTACAGGCTGCTGACCTGGAGACGATCCTAGTTCGCAAAGCCATCATCTCCGTACTTCCCTACATAGAATCTCCTTCGGAGGCTCCTTCTCAAGTCTGGCAAGTAGATACCAGGGGCGAAACCATAATGAGTACGTTTGAATGTACTCAGCAAGATATCCATCATGTCACTTACCAAAATGCAAGTATGCTTATATGGTGGAATAGGTAGGCTATAAATAGGGTTCACTATCAATGGTGTTCATATATGATGACACCACAGTTGCAGTCAGGTTAATCTGTATCTTCGTTGAAGAAGATACTTCAGAAGAAAAATAATATAGTTTTATTTCTCTTGTAGATATCACATGTACAAGAGGTTTTGTAAAGCTTTGTTAAAGAGTGTTTTGTCTTTGCAAAACATCTTGGAATCAGTTTCCAGAATTCTTGCTTAGAGTAGAAAAGGTTTTCTTTGCAAAACATTTTGTTTTGTATAACGGCATCTTGCTTTTCATCATCGACAATACCTCCACGGTATAAGTTTTCCTTCCTTTCCGAACTTCACAAGTTCAACACTTCCTTTCAAAAACTCCTTTTCGAAAACATTGACACAATGCTAGCTACATGGCCATTCAACTGTCCATATCCAAGGACGCGGCTTCTTCGAAAAAGTTGTACTCTGCAGAGGTGTACGCATCCACCAGATACAGTACACCTACCGTGAACAACCACGGACTGTAACAACAGTATGTAAACATCAGGTATCTGATCATAACCATTCACTATGTTCAAGCTAGTACATGTCTATCTCTTAAGTCGAGTGTATGCATCCCCGGCACCGGGCTAATCCCCGCCCACACAAGAGCCCCAACTGCTGCATCCGGAGGGAAAATTAATCACACACTTTTATGTCTCGACATTGGGAGTTTTGGCGACATTCGGTTCGAGGGTACGATGTCCCTTATAGCGATTGAGATAGAACACACACTAACAAGCACAAACTTCAAGTTAAGCCCCATGCCCATGTTGGGGTAGGGTGGCAGTACGGTAAAGGTTGTCCGGCGAAGACTAGATTATGTGTCATTTTTGGAAACACCAATTTCTCAAAAATGACCACTTCCACGAAGAATAAGGATCCTCCTTTTCTCCGGGTTTTCCCATAAAGCCTTTGTTTTGTAAAATCACAATTTTAGGGTGTCCACTTAGGGACTAGTATAGTTGATGGTAATAAATACCATATGGTGGCTTATGGGCTTGGTATTACCAAGTTTAACTACTGGCATAATAGTAACCTATATAATAGTATAGTAGTAATAGCCACATCAAAAATAGTTTTGATAATCAAGTTTTGGTAAAACTTCAGAGGTAAAACATGCATGATAGATAATGATAAGTATTGTATCAGCAAGCATCAGGATGGCTTGCCTGGCAACTCCTTGTGTCCCTGGTTTTGGAGTGACTGGAACTTGGAACAGAGCTTCCCGACACTTCCTTCCTCTTCGTTTTTCTAACGTCGTAAAAAAGAATAAAGGACACACATTCAGGACCAATCAAGGCAAACAACAATACATAACAATACATAAAGCAAGGAAACTAATAATAACCAATCGCCCAATTATTAATTGAGGCAAACAATCAAACAAACACACTTGGCAGAAATGCCATTTAATAAGACAACTCAAGGTTGGAGGAACATATCTCACAACCTCATATCATGGATTCAGTGGGTGTGCCACTCTCATACCAAGATATTAAGAAACCCAAAATACACTTAGTTTCACATGGGTCAGACTACTAAAAGTATACAGAACATGCACAATAATAATCATGGCAATGGGTCTATCAACCAAACCACAAAAAGAAAAAGGTAGCTATTCTACTAAGCCTAAATTCACATCAAGAATAAATAAAACACATGATTTGCAAAAGTGACTTTTACAAATCAGTGAGCCTACACAAGTGCAACAAGTCAATAGACTCATCACAAAACACACAATTCTCATGGTGAGAACAATAGAAACAATGACTAAAAAGGAGGAATCCTATTGACATGCTTCTACTAAGGGTTTGCTATGCAAGCATGCATAATAAGTAAAGTACTAAAATGCAAACAAGGAACCATGTTATCATAATGGGAAATGAAAACATGTCCTCATGCTAGGATACACAAATATCTACCAAACACAAGTTGGCAGGAAAAATTCAATACAAAAAAGCTAGGGAACTACATGAAGAATCAATGGATGCATTTCAATCAAGTAATTGAAATACAACCAGAGGGTTCATGTCATAAAAACAGGAGTGAAAAACATCTATACTTGCTATAACAAAAATATCCCATTTAATAAAACAAGGCATCAATTTGCAGGGCAATTCCTACACACTAGTGGTAATAAAAAGGGCATTACTAGAGGAATCAAACAACACTCCAAATATGGATTTTTCCTAGCAAGTCACACATGATTACAACAATTACAGAAGCATACACATTTTCATTTAGCACTAAAAATCCCAAGGCAAAAATACTAGGCACTCATTAGTTAGAGAACCATATAAAGGAAACACATCTAGTGTGGGGGAAATAATGTTTCCACCATAAATGAAATGACACCAGTGGGTGTTACACTAGCATATCAAAGCATTAAGAGGTCACAAGGCCTCTGGTCATACTTGCTAAAAATTAACAAAAGACTAAACTAGACTCTAGTGCAATAACCATACTAGTAGAAAATAATAGGATGCTAAAATAAGCAAGGTAATGCTACTCATGCTATTATTCCCACACAAGTGAAAACTTAAGGGGTCAAGTACTCATAAAACCATCATTAAAATTATACTGGTCCTATGAACACAACCCAAAAATATGTGGCTACACAACCACAAATTTTTATGCCAAAATTCTACACAAGAGAGAAAATTACTAGCATTTGCATGGTGATGACTAAACTACTCATGCTTCTCTACCAACTCAAGTGCAAGCTAGCAGAGGTGATACCAACAAAATATAAGTACCAACATGGTACTGTATCTAATCTCTCAACACCACAATCCAAGTGCTTGCACATAAATTCATCACTCAAAAATCCTATGCAAGTATAAACTAGAGATAAAACATATGCTACTAACATAAATCTTATTTCTTTTCAACTCAAGTCAACACAACCTAACATATTAAAATAGCTAAGTAAACCTTATAAAACAAGTGCACACAACTTGTACATGCTAGAAAACAACATTGCAACACAAAAATGTATTCACACAAATTAAATACCTAAAATGCCAAAATGGCAGAAACATGTAAAATAAAGATCTGTCCACCAAACTTTCTAGGATTCTTTAAATTATACCCAGATAGGTATTAATAGCCCTAAACATATACAAGACCATCCAATTGGGTTTGCATCAAAAATCATCTTTAATGATTTTATAAAAATCACCAAAGTGCTCTCTGGTGTTTTACCAAATTGCATGCCATTTCAAAAATATTAGGAATTTGGAAGCAAGGTTAACTTCTCCTGTTAGGAAATTTCAAGGGCTTTCCAATGCAATTGGATACACCTCATTCTGAGTTGTGAATTTAAAATGGTGTCATTTTGCTGTTTCTGGTACCTGTTGCCAAAACATTTTTCATGTCTAAAATATTCGTCCAAAAGTAGATCTACAAATTGGAGATGGTTTAGATTTAGTTGGTTTACAACTGTGAATTTTTTCTTGGTCAAATTCATCTTTTAGGTTGGCTTTTAGGGCCAAAAGTAAACAGGTACATTTCTGGAAAAATTAAATGGAAAATAAACATGACATGGGCTAGATCCAGTTACTGGGCCGGCCACGACCTTTTTTCACTGCGGGTAGATCCAACCTCAGTCCCTGACCAGCGGGCCAGCCAGCCACGCGGGCAGACGCGACCCACGCGCAGGTTTGACCTCACGCGCGCGGTCAAGCCACGCTGACGCCACCCCGCGTCACCCGCCGGCGGGAACGGCTCCGGCGAGGTCCAAACGATCGATCCCCACCACCGATTCGCGAATTAACCACACCCATACGCTGAAATCGACGCGGGGAAACATCAAGAGGCAGCGCCGCTTCCAGGGAGCCACCGAAGAGTGACCGGCAACGACAACGCACGGCGGCTGAAACAGGAGGTCGACGCGGTGAGGGATCCAGAGGGCTAGGCATAGGGGAAAAAGTACGGAGAGTGGAGCGAGCTCACCATAAACGCGAGGGATTGCACGGTGAAGACGGAGGGGGATTCAATCAACGGCGATCTCCCGCCGGAGCTCGCCGGACCTGAGAAAGAAACCCGGACGGCGCGGGCTCCTCGAGGCATCCCGCCCCGATTGCTTCTGCCCACACGACCAGCACGACGAGGCGGAGAGGATGAGCCACACGTCGACCGCTCGCGAGCTCTGAAACGGCCGAATCGACGGCGAGCCATTCGGGCTAGGGTTCGGTTTGGGAATTTTTAGCAGAGAGAGAGAGAGGAGCTCGAGGGGAGAGAGAGGGGGCAGGTAGCAATAATAGAGGTGCATCTGGGGGGGGTTTATCCACAAGGGAACCTTCCACTCGAAGGCATGGAGCATGGGCAGCCATGCCTCCACTTGCTGCTACAGGAAGAAGAAGGACAAGGTGACTCATCTCACAAACAGGTCCCTGGCTATTTTCTGGAAATTACAAAGAGACCCTTTTCCTCTCTGAAAAATGTTGTTTTCACTAGGCAAACAAAGTCATAATTAGAAATCCTTTTGCCCAAAATTCTTATTAGTTGAGATGCACACCATATGTGAAAATTGGCTCAATTGGATAAACTTGATAGTTCAAAGTTGTTCAAATTTCAATTTTGACAGATATGGACATTGAATTTATTAACCCACTTAGGAGTCTCCAAAAATCATAAGTTTTGGCAAAACTTCCTTATTTGTTGTGTTCCTTGTGTGGGAAAAAAATTCAAGTCATTCTGAGTTACTTCATAGAACAAACTTGTTCAAAATTCCAAATGTTGCTGTGGAGAAAAATCATGTTTTCAGGCCTTTAATGGATTCAAAATTTGGTATCCTCTTGTGTGTGTTCCTTATTTGATATAAGGAAGAACTGGTATCAATTTTAGATCATTTGAAGAAAGTTTCCAATAGTAACTTGTTTGAGTTTTCTGTTTCTGGAAATATTGAAAATTCAATTTAATAAGGCACTTGGCTTTTCTTTAACAATGCTTTGCCAAAAAAATATTTATGTGACTAGAGATAGAAAGTCCATGCTCTCCAATACTTTTGTTTTTAAGCTTGCAAGGTTGGAAAAACATTTGATAAGATTTTGGTGAAGCATTTAAGAATGCCTCTTTTTCCTGATAATCTTTTAGGGAAATTTATTAAGTGTTTCCTCTTTCTTAATTTAAACCTTGGAATAATATTCAAAAAGTAGTAGAGTCATAAAATATATTTGGAATGCTCTTTGATCAATATTTACTTTAGAAAATATTGCCAAGGTCATTGGAACAATATGTTGAATATTTTTATTTTACTGCTTTGCTATCTTTTTAAGTTTGTTTTCAATTTCTTAGCCATGCATTAATAAACTTGAGGTTTTTGGAAACATGATAATATGCTTCCAAGGATTGAGTGGGTTGAGCTTAGAAAGAATTTATCCTCAGCAAGTTTATATAATTAGTTTGTTTAGTTGCACTCAAACAAACACAACCAAAGTTTATTTGTCAAGCAATTAGCAAAACAACTATGTTTTCAGGTATTCCAAAATTGGGATGTGACACCCCCCAAGAAACGGTCGGTCGCCTGTGGTCGCGCCGCCACCCCCTGATGCATGTAAAAGGACGGCCAATAGGTCCGTCGTCAAGAAACACGGTTGGCCGTCTATGGCCGCGCCGCGCCCCCGATGTAAGCACGGCCCCCCCGGCCTTTTAATATATATATGTATTCCCGTCCAAAACTCGCCCCCGGGCCAATATACGGCCTAGTTCAACCCCGCCGGCGGAACCAGCACCAGCGGGATCTTCCTATCCGTTCCTGCCTCCGGCAGGGTTTCGCCAAGGCTAGTCCGCTGTCCTGGGTGGTGGCTCGGCCTGGAGAGAGGGCCGGGATATTTATACAAATGGGCTTCTAGTCCCGGCCCGTGCCACCAACCGGGACTAGAGGTACCCCCTTTGGTCCCGGTTGGTAGCACGGGCCGGGACCAAAACGTATTTCGAAATTTGGTGCCACCCTGCGCGCCCAAATTCGAAAATTGTTTAAGTTTGCACATTAATAACTTCTATATACTTTCAAATTTGACAAAAATTCCAACATGAAAAGTGCTAGAATTTGCATAACTAATTCAAATCCATTTTTTGTTTAACTATATAATTATTCTAACTATTGAACTATTAATTATTTTACTATTTTCATATAATTTGAATATAAATATCTTATAATTTTTGTTTTCTCTTGTGATCTTCCGAGTGAGTCCAGAGCATACAAGGCATCCAGGTCATTTATATTCTGTCGACGAACCTTTAAGAGTGATGTAGAACAAAACTGAACCAGATTTTGCTGATGACTTTTCAGGATAGTGCTCAAGGAAGGTTTGTCATGCAGCTTTGCTTGCAAAATAAGCTCAACTTGCTCTAGGAGCTGATCATATTGGCTTTCCATGAATGCATGAGCTTCAACATTTTCTGTATCCTTTGCTGGAACTTTATATAAAGTTCGACAAAGCGAGTTGTACCTTTTTGACACGGAGAATTTGGGATCTTCGTCTACAACAGAAAAATCATAGTTCTCCTTCGAAGGTTGTGACGCCCCGAGATCGGGCACTATGCAGATTTCAGCATTCCCGCCAAATCCGCATAATAACCGATTCCAGGTTGCCACTTATGATAACATTACAACAGTTCACGAATATTCCACAATTACAACAGAAACAGATAGATACAAGATGACTCAAACGAGCCAGGGTTACAACTGATACAATACAAAGATCCAAATAACAGCGGAAGAAAACAACATAGCGTCCGACTACGGACAAGATGCAAATTGGACTAAGAGTCCTGAAGATAACCGAGAGCGTCCAATCCCTGCCCAGGCCAAGCCGGAGGGATTCCCAAGCTAACGTCGTCAGACTCCAAACCTGTTGACTGCAATTTGGAATTTGCAGCCACGAAAAAGATTCGTGGGTCAGTACGGTTAAGTACTGGCAAGTGGATAACCCATACTCACAAGATACCGGCGTAGCCAGTCATCACAAGATACAAATACTTTAGGATCAACGGAAAGGAAGGGGTTATTGCAAATAAGCGACAGCGGGCTGCACTAACCAACTACAGAAAATTCTACCACTTCCGGCTAACAGAAAGAAGATAAGATCGAGGATAGTAACCAACTGAAAGTAACTCCAAACAAACCCATCCTGGATCTCGCCCCTTATCCAAAGAAGCAATCCGAGGATAACTCACACAGTTGGATTAATGAATAATGGATCAGGTTGTTGTGTCAATAAGACTATTACTAGTCAAGTTATCATTAGTTAGGTGTAAGTTGTTCTGAGTACTTGTTAGCCAGTACTTTCACCAAGTCGCCACATAACCGCGGACAACACGGCTTCTCGAGAAGATTTATCCCTGCAGGGTGTGCTCCAGTACCCGTACACACTCAAGACACCAACTAAAACTCAGGTTGGCTTGACACGACCCAAACCATCTCTACAACCCATCCTCGGAGCCACGGAGCTATAAGGTCCCAGCCACGCAGCCGAATACTCAGCGCAGGTGTGCAAAACTCCTGCGGGACACAACACCCCGGCACTACAGGCCTCGCCCTATATGCATCATCATCATCATAACCAGGTAACCATGGGTGATCAACCCATTATGCAAGGAGCAAATGGAACACCCGAACTAAGTGTGGCTCTTCGGACAAGCTGCAGATCAGGTCTAAGTCGAGGGGGGTCCCATACTACCACCCGGATGCGGTGAGCACGCTCATCATGGATCAGTAGACAAGACCCTTTTCCTATTAGGGTCGACACTAGCAGGCCTCAAAACCACTTAGGGCCTCCTGCCGGTGCCTTATCAACATATTATTAATAACAGGTTGATTGATTAACATCGAGCCCCCAGAACATAATAGAAGTAACAACAGAAAGTAACGGGTAACAGACTCGCGCAAAACAACCCTAAGCATGCTAGTAAGACACGGGCACAAGCAATGGTTATAGGTGTGGAGGTGAGGCAATATCAGGGTTAAAGGATTCATTTGATAGGTTCGTAACAGAAACAACTACTACCAAGGCTAGCAGAAAAGAACAACGGAAAGAATCGGTAACAAGTGATGAAAGGCATCCATTTGGCAGCAAGTGAGTATACTTGCCTGAGATCCCGCAAGGTAGCAGAACTTGTCGTTGCTCACATCATCTCAACGTCCTATCCGCGAAGAAGCAACGAACCTCGAACAAACACCGGATACAACAATTACTACTACGGCAAAATATTCAGCATGATAAGGATATGGATGCATGACAGATTTAAAGATGCATCAAGGTAAACTAGTTGACAAGATAAACAAATTTAAATGGACCCATATGCAATTTGAGTTGCATATGAAAAGCCCATGAATTATGGTTGAAACAATTGTTTTCCAACTAACCAATAGGTGAAAGTGGATTAGCATGATGCATGGATGAGGAAAACAGCAAAATAACAACAATAGAACCAATTGAAATAGGGTTTAACAAGTTTGGAAATTATTGGTTAAGTGTGGAAAGTTTGGTTACTTAAACATGTCACACACGCAATTGTTGTTTTCATCAAGTTTAATTGTTCAAAACAGATAGCAAAGTTTATATTTGAAAAGAACATCAAATTTTAGTTGGATTACATGTTTCAAATATTGAAATTGGAATTAGAATAATTTAATTATGAATTAAACAATATTAACCAAGTTTTAAATGAATTTAAAACAAGTTTGAATTTAATTGAAGTTTTATTTGTTCAAAACATAAATTCAAACTCACATTTGAAAAGTTCACACTTTGATGGTTTGAAAACATATTTTGCATGTTCAAAGTTATTTTATTTTGAGCAAGTTATGATTTTATCAAATTTAAATGAATTAAACAAGTATTAAATTATTTAGGCAATTTAAATTATTCAAATCAGGAAACAAAATTTATATTTGAAAAGGTTATTCAAAATGGTATGGAAAACATATTTTATTTGCCTTATTTGGAATTAGTATGAATTATTTATGAATTGTTGCAAATTACAATTGGATTATTTGAATTCAAATTTGAATTGCATTTTGAAAACCCAAAACAGAAAACAAAAAGCATATTTGAAAAGAGCATTTAGTTTTGATTGGTGTACATATAAAAATTGTGCAATTTGGAGTTAATTTGCAATTTTTATAGTGGTTGGAAGTTTCAGGGACTGTTTTGAAAGAACCAGGGACTTAAAAGTGGAGGAAGCGGTGTGGAATGGGCCTGTGTGCGAAAAACTGGGCAAGAAAAGGGATCTGTACCGCGCAGCAGCCGCCCAGGGCCACTGACGCGTGGGCCAGGTGCCACACTGGCGGCCACGCGTGCGGGTGGAAGGTGACGGAGCGATGGAGGTGTATGACGGGTGGGGCCGCCCCGCGCGGAATAATTCGCCAAAAAGGGGGTGGGCGCCCTGGGGATCGAACCCAAGACCGGCTGCATCGCGCGCGCGGTTCGCTGCCACTGGGGTGCTGCTGGAGTTGTGATTGGATACAGGTACGTTGGAATAAGAGGCAGCCCAGTGCTGTTAACTGAATTTTTTTCCTGCACGTTAACTGAACCTCGACAGCTACCTGACGGACTGAAAACCTGCATCGCTATCGGGCACGGAAGCGGAGGTCCAGACAGCGATCACCACGGCTCGATGGCCGGTCGCAGAGCACGACGGGAGGAGGGAAAGGGGATTATGGAGGTGTGGCTCACCTCGGGAGGCCCGAGCCGCTGAGGTGGCGTGACGTCGCGGTGGTCGAGGGAGCGACTGCTGCTGCCGATGCACAGCCACGGCGAGGCTTGCCGGCGACGGCGCGGCCGCTGCGGTGACTCCCGGCAAGCGGCGAGGGCACGATGAGCGAGGGTGAACCACCACGGTTCCATTCCCGTGGTGGGTTCAGCCCTAGGACGGCCGAGGCGACGGGATGGGCGGTGGTCTGACGGTGGTGCAGAGTTTCAGTAGCAGCAGGAGATCGGGCAGCTAGACGAAGGGGAAGAGGGGGGTTGGCGGCGCAGGAGGAGGAAGGAGTAGGGCTAGGGGGTCTAGGGTAGAGGGTAGGTGGTTTTCTGGAGGGAGGTACCTAGTACGGCAGCTCATCGGCGTGGGAGGGGAGGAATCGGGTGGTTCTGCATGCAGCCGTACCGAAGGTAGAAGACGACAAGCAGTAGAGGGGTAGTGGGCCAGAGGTAAGTGGGCTTGGGGGGGAGGAAAAGAAAAGGCTGGGCCATGCCCCTCTCCTAAGCTTTTATTTTTTTTATTTTTTTCTATTAGTTGAATTTTTTTGTTGTAAAGAATAAAAGAGGGAGAAAGGATAGGGGTTTTCGGGTGGTTTTTATTTTATAATTAAATTTTATTGATTTGCAAACAATGAGCAAAAGCAAGGTTGGTAATGATTTTCAAAATTTGTAAAATTAGTTTGGTTTTTAAATGGTTAGTTGGACTTCAACTATTAGTTTGATTTGGGAAAATTTTTGGAAAGCAACAATTTTTATTTAATAAACTCAAGCAAGTATGCAAACATTAATGAATCTAATAGGTTGCAAGAATTTGATTTTTAAACCACCATTTGATCATGCCCATTATGATTGGAATGATTTGAAATTTGAGTTGAATTGGAAAGTTACCATTAGGGTTTTGATAACAGGGAAAGTTTTTAGTAACAGACAAGTTGATTAAAACAAATTCAACCAGTGAAAAACAATTGAGTGGTTTGGTTTGAAATTTTGAAATTGGAAAGTTTGAGCAGGGGGGGTGAAAGTTTAAATTGTTTTGAATTTTGATTTGTTTTGAAAAACAGAATGCAATGCTCATGGGATGCATATGATGCAAGCAAAAAGAAAACAAACACTCTCTAATAGGGTAACACCCCAGGTGTTACAAAGGTTCACTCTGAGCATCCTTTCGCCATCTTTTCAAAACATAGTGTGGTGGAATTTCTTTGATATTTCTGATCTTAAGAACCTTCAGTATATGGCAACACGGAAGACCTACATTTTCAAACTTCTTGCAGCTACAAACGACAATATATTCTGATGAGTCGAATCTAACAAAATGACCCCGACGCCTGTTTTTGACAGTTATCTCATACTCGGATATGGGTCCAATTTCGCCACAGTTATAGACCACGCAATCCAAGATCAGTTCAAATTCTAATCTGAAAATCTCAAACAGTGCAGGAGTGTATGCATTTGCAGCTTGCCAAAGTAACCGCAAAGGTGCAACCCTCTGCGTCATTTGAACTCCAAGGTAGTCAGCTTGTTGTTCAGCTAGACGTTTCTCCTCCAAAAATTTATCATATCTTTTAAAGAAGTACCGAAGATCTATTTCTGTTTTAAGGATATCTGTCAGAATGGTATCCGTACTATCACTTTGAAGTGTGCCTGCAATATCTGTCTACAGTTATCTCATACTCGGATATGGGTCATAGTTGTCAGCTTTTTACCGGTCAATACGGATTACTGGTCAAACAGAACTATATGATCATGTATTCCACGTTTATTATTACACATCACCAACAGACGGAGGAGAGAGAAACAGAAAAGTGGGTGGGTGTGCCGCTGGTTGGGATAATAATGAAATCAGGCTGGTCATAGTTGTCAGCTTTTTACCGGTCAATACAAATTACTGGTCCAATAGAACTATGATCATGTATTCCACGTTTATTATTACACATCGCCAACAACATCCCTATCTAGTATCTGAATTCTCCCTTGCTTATGATCGCTTCGGTCGTAACCATGGAGCATCTTCATTATTTAACGGGATGGTGGGGTCATCTTTCACTGTGAAGGGTGGAATTTCAACAAACTTATTATAATATTCTGACATGTCTGTCGTGTCCTCGATTCCTACGATGTTTCTTTTCCCTGAAAGAACTATGTGACGCTTTGGCTCATCGTATGATGAATTTGTTTGCTTATTTTTTCTTTTTTTCGGTTTGGAGGACATGTCCTTCACATAGAAGACCTGAGCCACATCATTGGCTAGGACGAATGGTTCGTCATTATAACCAATATTGTTGAGATCCACTGTTGTCATTCCATAAAGTGGGTCTACCTTTACCCCTTCTCCATTCAGATTGACCCATTTGCACTTGAACAAAGGGACCTTAAAAGAAAGTCCATAGTCAAGTTCCCATATCTCCTCTATGTAACCATAGTATGTGTCATTTTTTCCATTCTCGTTTGTTGTATTAAAGTGGACACCACTGTTTTGGTTGGTGCTCTTCTTATCTTGGGATCTCGTGTAAAATGTATTCCCATTTATCTCGTACCCTGAAAACTCCCAATAGTCGAAGATGGTGACCCTGCCAACATGTACAGCTGATCTTCAACAGTGGTGTCATTTATAAGATGTGTTTGCAACCAACTTCCGAAAGTCTCCATGTGTTTGTGTTTAATCCATGAGTCATCCTTCCCCGGGTTTGTGGAGCGTACAATATTCTTGTGTTCCTCGAGATACGTAGCCATGAACATAGAATTTTTTAGAACTGTGTAGTGTGCTTTGGTGAAAGAATGCACGTGCCTGGGTATCATTGTTTTCTTTCCCAGTGTTCCTTTTCCCCTCAGTCTCCCCTCATGCCGCGATTCAAGAACACCAATCGTCTTAAGGTCAGGAATAAAGTCAACACAGAACCCAATGACCTCCTGTGTTCCATAGCCCTTCGAGATGCTTCCTTCTGGCCTAGCACGGTTCTGAACATATTTCTTCATGACTCCCATGAACCTCTCAAAGGGGAACATATTGTGTAGAAATACCGGACCGAGAATATGAATCTATTCACATAGGTGAACCAGGAGGTGAGTCATAATGTTGAAGAAGGATGGTGGGAACACCAACAAAACTAACAAGACATGGGACCACATCCCTCTGTAATCTTGTCAGAATTTCTGGATCGATTACCTTCTGAGATATTGCGTTCATGAATGGACATAGCTTCACAATGGGTACTCGAGCATTTTCCGGTAGAAGCCCCCTCAATGCAATCGCAAGCAATTGCGTCATAATCATGTGGCAGTCATGAGACTTCAGGTTTTGGAATTTTTTCTCTGCCATGTTTATTATCCCCTTTATATTCGACGAGAAGCCAGACGGAACCTTGATACTGTAAAGGACTTCAAAGAATATTTCCTTCTCTGCTTTAGTAAGAGTGTAGCTGCTTAAGTAATGGCGCCTTGTATATGTGTGCTTGTTGCTTGGGTCTTTCATACGTTGCTGGTCCTCCCGTGCTTCTGGCGTATCTTTTGACTTCCCATACACGCCCAGGAAGCATAGCAGATTGACATAGAGATTCTTTGTCACGTGCATCACGTCGATCGAAGACCGGACCTCTAAACATTTCCAATAGGGTAGCTCCCAAAATATAGATTTCTTCTTCCACATGGGTGCGCGCTTATCAGGGCCGTACGGAACTGGTTGGCTTCCAGCAGCCTTACAAAAGATTACTTCTAGGTCCTTGACCATATCGAATATATCATTACCACTACGGAGCTCAGGCTTCTTCCGGTTATCTGCCTCACCTCTGAAATGCTTCCCTCCTTTCTTTCTTAAGGGATGCTTGATCGGAAGAAATCTACGATGCCCCAGGTATACAACCTTTTTACATTTATCCAAAAAAAAAACACTGTCGGTCTTATATAAACATTGTGTGCATGCATTGTATCCCTTGTTTGTATGTCCGGAAATGTTACTAAGAGCAGGCCAATCATTGATGGTTACGAAAAGCAACGCCCGTAGGTCAAATGGCTTTTGTTCGTTCTCATCCCACACACGTACACCTGGTTTTCCCCACAATTGTAAGAGTTCTTCCACTAATGGCCTTAGATACACATCAATGTCGTTACCAGGTTGCCTCGGGCCTTGGATGAGAACTGGCATCATAATGAACTTGCGCTTCATGCACAACCAAGAAGGAAGGTTGTACATACATAGAGTTACATGCCACGTGCTATGACTGGAGCTCTGCTCCCCAAAAGGATTAAAGCCATCTGTACTTAGACCAAACCATAAGTTTCTCGCCTCTCCTGTAAAGTCGGTGTCGGGGGGTTACCCCCGAATAGGGGTAAGGCAAGTGCTAAAGGCAAGATCAAAGGAGGTATTTGGCTGAGTAGCTAGCTACCCGGTACTTTCTACCCGGTCGACTGCTATCCGGCCGTACACACCGATGGCCAGGAGGAAGAATCAAGGAAGTTACATTCTTCCGGGTAGAGGAATTGGTCCGAGTAGAGGGGGTGGATTCCTACTCGGGCCAGAAGTCAAAGGAGCCGTTCTGACAAAGGATCCGCGTATCCTGCGTCCGTACGGCGTGCGGTTCAACTTACGGACCGCGTGATTATCCGCGCTACAGCGTGGCTACAGTGGAGGTAGGCGCCTGTCAAGTCCTGTCACTGACGGAGGGGACAGGACAGGGCTAGGGCCTACCCTATCTCACTGACAAGGTGGACAGGTCCCATCGCCGGACGGCGCGCGACGACTTCCCGCACACGCCTCAGCGAGAAGCCAGAGGCGTGCTCTGTTCTGTAGTGGCCCTGTCACGTCAAGTCGTACCTTATACTTGTTTTCTATTCGGCTGGGCACCAGTATATAAGGTGCCCCGCCTCCTCCTGTGAGAGGTTCGCACCAGTTGTCTTGTTACACACAACAACTTAGCATTTGCTTCACGTAGAGAGAGCTAGAGTGGCTACTCGGCTGAAGGCCTGATTGTACTGTGGCTACTCGGAGAACACTCATATAAAGAGAATGGCAGGAGTAGGGGTGTTACCTCCACACGAGGGCCCTGAACCTGGGTAAGATCTTGGTGTTTGCAGTGTTAGATTCATCCTACACGCGACTACTCGCCGTGTGATCCCTCCCCGATCACCTCCAGCGTCCATCGACCCCCAACAGTTAGCCATCCTATGGCATCTGCCGTGACACCACCACGACAGTTGGCGCCCCCCGTGGGGCAACCAGCGGCGCTGGCTGGAGTCCATGTTCAGACGGGACTCATTTTTGCTACTGGGGAGCGTGTAGTCTGTGGCCTTGTCCACAGATTCGGCTCCTTCGACTTCGTCACCGACAACGCCGGAGATTTCGGCGGCAGGCCCATGCCGGAGGGCGGCTCGGTGCTCTCCTTTGGCTCGCACCTCGTCTACGTTGCCACCACCGTCGTCCGCAAGTACCCCGAGCTAGTGCTCGTCGCGGAAGATCCACCTGCTGTCATCGCTGCCCGCGGAAAGCCAACTGGCTGTTTTGCGGACAGCGTGGAAGTGGTGTTGACCGGCCCGGCTATCGCTGCCAGGAAGGGCGCAGTCGCAACCGCGGCAGTCATCGAGGAGCTTGCTGGCCCAAGCGAGGCCCCGAGAACTCGCAAGCCCTACGACGCGCCTCACAAAATCCCGGGCTACATACCTCCTTCTACGACATCGACGATACCGGCATCCGCCGTGCGGGTGGGCATGCCGCCTCCCACCGAGTTTGAGCTCATGACCATGAAGGCGCAACTCGACCAGCAGCGTCAAGCGCTGCTCGCGGAGCAGCGCTTGACGCTGCTGGTCGAGTTGCGCCTTCATGGTCATGAGCTGGAAAAGGTTAGGCTCGAGCTTAACCTAGACCAGAACGAGTACAACAGAGCCCACGGCTTTACTCCTGTGGTTAGGAGGCATGTCAAGCTAGGCACCACTCGTCGCAACTTAGGCGCCGAGATGGCAGTAGTTGGTGAGAACGCAAGCCAGGTCGCCAGCCAAAACACCGCTACCACCAGGCCCAAATACAGCACCCCCGCCAAAACCCTTAGAGCTGCAGAGGCTGTAGCTGCTGAGTTGCCGCATCTCGCTGGCGACGCGCGCATTAGGCAGCAGGACAGGCTCAATGAGCTAGTGCTAGAAGCTGCTAGGCAGAATGAGGAGTTCCGGAAAGCCAATCCGGGTACTGGCGCTTCTCAGGTGGTGCACTCGCGTGCGGTCAGATCTAATGATCAGGCCTCATCGCCGCATCCCAGTCGTGAGAGGGAGTGAAGTGCGTACTCCGGGAAAGATAGACAGATGCAGGTGTACGACCCGGATGTCGCCGCGAAACAGCAAGTTGTGCCGCGACAGTCCGGTCAAAAACACTATAGTGCAGGAGCAGGCTATCAAGCCCATAAATCTCACAGCAAGAAGCGAGATGGAGATCGCCCAGGCCCTTCTTGGCATCGGTCGCTCATCCTACTCGGCAGAGGACGCAGCAGCCAGCTGCTGCACAGCCGCGTGCGGCTGCGCCAGCAGCCAACCCGGTGGTGCAACCCGCCGCTGTGCAGGTGAACAGATATGATGATGGCTACTCGGCGATGGGGCTGGCTGGCTATGCTGATCCAAGGGATGTCACTGATCGCGTGGGTGAGCGCGTTCTAGAGCCCAGTGATGCCAGGTACACGCTGGACCGGATCAATCGATCCGCGCAACTCGAGAACAAGGGGCCGCCTGGCCCAGAGTGTTTTGGTCATCGCATCATGGATGAGCCATCTGTGAAGCAGTTCCAGCTCGCCAGGGGGACCAAGTGCTACAACGGCAGCACCAAGCCAGAAGATTGGCTCAATGACTATGTCACAGCAGTGCACATCGCAGGCGGCAACCGGAGATGGGCTGTGCGGTACATCCCGCAGATGCTAGAAGGTCCAGCAAGAACTTGGCTTAACAACCTGCCCAAGCACAACATCAACTGCTGGCTCAACTTCGCGGAAGCCTTCGTCAGCAACTTCACCAGCACTTACCAGAGGCCGAATAGGCCGTAGCAACTGTCCGCCTGCAAGCAGCGGGAAGAGGAGACGGACCGCGAGTATCTTACTCGGTGGAGCACTCTGAGGAACACCTGTGAAGGTGTGAATGAGGCCCAGGCCATTACTTGGTTTGCTCAGGGCTGCAAGCATGGCAGCATGTTGTGGCAGAGCATGCAGAGAGAGATGCCGAGTACTCTCGCGGAGACCATTAAGATTGCGGACATGTACGCACTCGGCGACCCAACTCAGCCTCTGCTTGACTCTGCTGAGCCGAGAAGGAAGAACTATGATGGCAACAGGCGCAATGATTTCCGCAACAAGCGCAGAGGCGACCAGATTGATACTCGGTATGATCCAGAGGAGGTGAATGTTGTGACTACAGCTGATGGGAGTAGCCGGAGGCAAAAAACTGCTGGAGCCCAATACGGGCAGAACCAGAATCAGGGCCAAGGCATCAAGAAGTCGTACAATGCTCCCCAGCAGGGTAGCGGCAACTCAGGTGTTGTTCAGAACTTTATCTTTGAGGACATGAAGACTGGGCCTTGCAGTTTCCATACTCGGCATCCGGGTAGACCTGCCAACCACACTACTCGGTAGTGCAGCTGGTGGGACGAGATCAGGAACGAGGGCCTGCCCCTCCTCCTCCTCTGCTAGCTGTGAACTCCAACATGCAGCCTACTCGGGCACCTGCTCCCAGGCCTCCAGTGTTTCCAAGAAGGGATAATGTGAACCATGTGGCTTTAGGAGCCAACCGCAACTACAACAACGACAACCGCAACTTCAACAACAATGGCAACCGCAACTTCGTCAACAACAACAACCGCAACAACAACAACAACAACAACAACAACAACAACAACAACAACAGGAACAACAACGGCAACAATGGTGCAGAAGGCTGCAACCAGTACCAGGAGCATCACGAGAGCTACATGATTTTCACCTCCGAGCCCGCCGACAAGCAGTCACTGCAAAGGCGCGTGATGGAGGTCAATGCTATGATCCCTGCTGTTCCTCACTACCTGCACTGGTGCAACCAAGAGATCACATGGTCCAGAGCTGATCATCCTAGGGTGATGCCCAACCCGGGTAGCTATGCTTTGGTGGTGGATCCAACCTTCTTGGGTACTCAGAAGAATGTCAGGTTCAGCAAGGTGCTGATTGACAATGGCAGCATCATCAAAATCATGTACAGAGACACGCTAGAGAAGCTCGGGATGGCCGAGAACATGTTGCTACCCAGCAGGACCACTTTCCACGGCATTGTGCCAGGAGTATCTTGCTCTCCGATTGGCCGTGTCTAGATAGATGTTCTATTCGGCACCAGGGAGAACTGCCGCACAGAGAGCCTGCAGTTCGAGGTGGTTGATCATCAGAGCCCCTACCATGCCCTACTCGGTAGGCCTGCTCTTAGCAAGTTCATGGCTTCTACCCATGCTGCCTACCTAAAGATGAAGATCCCTGGTCCCAATGGAGTTATCACCATCTCTGGTGATTACAAGAGATCTCTAGAGTGTGCGTCTGCTGGTTCTCAGTTGGCGGAGTCCATGGTTATTGCTGCCGAGAAAAAGAAGATACATGAGGTGGTGGCTATGGCGCAAGCAGCGCAAGGTGGTGCGCCCGGCATGCCGAGTTCCCAGTACGGGACGGCATTCCAGGCGTCCCAGGAGACGAAGAAGGTCCAGGTCGACCCCGAGTTCCCAGACCGTGTTGCCATCATTGGCGCCGGGTTGGGAGAGAAATAGGAAAGCGAGCTCATCCACTTCCTTCGTGAGAATCGGGATGTCTTTGCATGGTCCAATGAGGATCTGCCGGGTGTCCCGAGGGAGTTGGTTGAGCACTCGCTACATGTGCGGCATGACGCCAAACCAGTGAAGCAGGCGATGCGCCGCTTCGGAGATGAGAGGAGGAAGGCTATCGGTGATCAGATCACCAAGTTGCTGATAAGCAACTTTATTATGGAGGTTTTGCATCCGGATTGGCTAGCCAACCCGGTTATGGTTGAGAAGAAGAAGGAGGACCCCAAGGCCGACACCGCGTGGCGCATGTGCATCGACTACACCGACTTGAACAAGGCCTGCCCCAAGGACCCCTTTCCGCTACCCCGCATAGATCAGGTGATCGATTCCACTGCTGGTTGTGAGCTTTTGTCTTTTATAGATGCCTACTCTGGTTTTCATCAGATAGCTCTCAACCCTGCTGATCAAATAAAGACTGCTTTCATTACCCCGTACGGGGCTTATTGCTATCCTGTCATGTGCTTTGAGTTGCGGAATGCTGGGGCTACTTATCAGAGATGCATGCAGAAGTGCTTGCATGATCAAATTGGCAAGAATGTGCAGGTGTACGTAGATGACATTGTCATCAAAACGAATAAAACACATACTCTGCTTAGTGACCTTGAGGAAACTTTTGCCAACTTGCGCAAATACAGAATGAAGCTGAACCCGAGTAAATGCACCTTTAGCGTCCCGGCTGGCAAGCTTCTCGGCTTCTTGGTATCCAGTCGGGGCATTGAGGCCAATCCTTCAAAGATAAAAGCTATTGAGAGCATGTCTTTGCCGAGATCACTGAAGGATGTGCAGAAATTCACTGGTTGCTTGGCATCTCTGAGCCGTTTCTTGGGCAGAATGGGCGAGAAGGCCTTGTCTCTGTATCAGTTGATGAAGAAAAGTGACAAGTTCGTCTGGACACCGCAAGCTGATGTGGCATTCAAGGAGCTGAAGGACATGCTGGGTAGCACTCCCATCCTGGCTAGTCCGCTACCCAAAGAGCCTATGATGTTATACATTGCGGCTACTAACCGAGTAGTCAGTGTGGTTATTATGGTGGAGCGAGAAGAGGAAGGTAAGACTGTGCAGCGGCCAGTGTATTATCTCAGTGAGGTGCTATCCAGCTCCAAGCAGAACTACCCGCATTACCAGAAGATCACTTACGGTGTGTACCTGGGCGCCAAGAAGCTGAAGCACTATTTCCAAGAGCATCCCGTCACAGTGGTGAGTTCTGCTCCCATCTCGGATATCATGGGAAACAAGGAGGCGAGTGGCAGAGTGGCCAAGTGGGCGATTGAGCTGGCCGCGTACGCTCCTGCATACGCGAGAAGAGAAGCCATCAAGTCACAGATCCTGGCAGATTTTCTGGTGGATTGGGCCGAGGTGCAGTATGAGCCTTGTCGTGGGATAATCATGGCAGACGTTACCGGGGGTAACTTATCTTGGGGCAGTTCGACTCTGGTGTTTGGGAGAGGGTTTAGCTCAAGGGAAATTATGCTATCAATCGATCTGGTAGCTCTGGCAATCAAGTCGCCGAGTCTCCGATCTAGGGTTACAATATCAACTCTCGTGTTACAGGGATACTCGAATATCTGGTGAAGCTCTCTTTTCCTAACCCTAGGAGCCGGTTTATATCTTACCCGGCCCCCTGGCTTCCTATCCAAGGCTCACTCGTAATCCTACCCAGTAACCGCATACAAACCCTAAGTTTCCTAATAGTAACCCCAAAAGCCGGGTTACGAGGCCTATGCTACTTCTTGGGCCTTCTAGAAACTCCTCTTCCTTGAGCCGGGTCTTGCGCGGTTCCCTTTGGGCCGTGTTACACCTTGGCGTTAGCCTACCGGGTTATCATCCCTCCATCAGTAGTCCCCAGAATAGCTTGGGCTTCGCAGGATCAACCATGAAGCGCACGCTATTCCCTGCAAAACAATAAACATACAAGTCCATAAAATACCAGGTTAGAACGCTTTGATAACAGCTAGGCCTATCTCCATAGGTGGTCCATATAGTAACCCGACTTTTCACGAGTCAAACATTGCTTTCCCGGGTCAACACTCCGAGGAAACACATAAGACCCGGACTCACATCATTTGCTTAGTCAGTCCAAATATCACTCTCGCAATCCTTTTTAATCCCCTTCCGGATATCTCGCAACGGGTGTTTTAATGCTTATCCCAAAATATCCGGACAGGCGATATCTTTTCGAAAATTTGGCTCCCGCCGCCTAGACCTAGGGCGCTCCCACCCTGTAACTATAAATAGGTGTCCAAGGGGTAACCCTAGACCCAACACTCATTCCTCTTCTTCCTCCTCTCTCCATTTCCCTTCTGCGCGCACGAGCCCTAGTCCGAGCCCGCACCACCGCGCCGCCCGCGAGTTCGTCATCGGAATCGAGCCGCCGTCGTTCGCACGCCGCGCCCGCGCCCGTGACGCCGCCGTCGATTTCCGCCGCCGCGCCCTCGAGCAACTCACCGGAGAACCCTAGGAGCCGCCGCCGCCGGGCCATCCGCCGCCGCTGCATACCCATCTTGATCCCGCCGGTAAGCCATTTTAATCCCTTGGATTTCATCTTTGATTTCACGCAATTAGATGGGATCTGGTTACGTTTCTAGATGCTCTTCTTGTTTCTCTCTAGTTGAGCGCGCCACACTTCGCACTTCCATGGCTAATGCTTTGTTTAGGTTCTATTGCGCACCTCTCAGCACATCCTTGATACGGGCAATCACAGATTTTTCCGCATGTGTTCTCGATTAGATCCAATCTACTGGGATTTTTTGCAAGTACTTCTCGCTAAGTCGGATAACCGCAATTTCCGGGTTTCAAGTTGTTCACACTATTCGTTTGCCCTTTTTTTAGATCTTCACATATGGCTCCCAAGGCCAGTGCTAAACTGAAGGGGAAACAGCCGGCCAGCAAGGCGAAGCCGAGTCAATCGATCTCTGCCAACTGGGCGAGATCAACCGTGACCAAGGCTAAGTTGGATGAACTTGCAGAGTCGAGTGTCTTGCCCGCCCGGGAGGATATTCACTGGAGAGTACCTGGGGAGGAAACTCGGGCTTCTCCGGGTCTCGATGAGGTAGTAGTCTTCGTTGAGCATGTGATCCGGGGTTTTCGCCCCCAGGGTCACCCTTTCTTCCGCGAGCTGCTAGACCACTACAAGCTCCGGATATTTGACATTGTCCCTAACTCTATGCTCAACATTACTCATTTTATCGTCTTGTGTGAGTCGTATCTATGCATTCCTCCGAACCTTCCCCTTTTCCTTGAATTATTGCAATGTAAGCCGTGCCGAGAGAGCGGCGATGGGGCCCTCCTGGTTTGTGGAGGGGTCTCCATCCAGAGGCGGAAGAACTCCCTCATGCCGACTCTGAGCCTCAACTCCCACGTCAAACACTAGCAAACAACTTATTTCTATTGCCAAGACACCTCTTCAGCCGATGAAAAGCCATTGCCGGGTTTCGCCAAGGATCTCCTCAACCTTTCCGACAATCTCAGCTCCTTTGCTTCTGAATCGGAGAGGCAATCTATCCAGCCTCTCCTCACCAAGCTTGATGTACTCTCGGCCCAAGGCCTTCTTGGGCTCAATCTAGTCAAAACTTGGGTAACTTACCGGATTCAACCCAATAGTGTCTGGCCCAAACTCATGTGCAGCTACTCTGGGCACGTCACCGATTCCCTTCGTTATTCGTTGAGGAATTACCCGGCCTCGGACGCGAACAAGATAATGAAAAACTTCTTGACCGAGAAGCTGGAGGTGATCCGGAGCATAGCCGGCTTGGACCCTTTCACTCGCGATAACCTAGCCCCAGCTGTAAGAACCGGTTACCACTTTTTTACCCGACTGATACTTTTATTGCACAATTACTAACTTTCGTCACTGTACTTTTCTCTCAGGAGGACAACGCTTTCTGGAAGATAGATACCCCTCCTCCTTCAGAAAACTCAGAAGAGGACGAGGAGCCGGCTGATTCTGACGAAGGTAACATCCGAGTCTCACTCGTTTCCCTTTCTGTTAACTTGTTTTTCCAACTTTTTTCCCTTTTTCCGACAATATGCTATGCTTTCCAGGGTTGGAGGATAAGGAGGAGACCCAATCTGATGAGAGCGAGGCTGAGCCGGACATAGACGTTGGGGCGAAGAGCAAGGCCCGGGGGGTTGTATTCAAGGTTCCTTGCTCCTCTATTGCCTCCAAACCATATTCATACGCTAACATGTGCGAGCTTAACCAACATTTGATCGATTCGTCACACTTGAAGGAACCCGCACCAGTCAAGCGTAGGGTAACCCGGAACTCTCCGGGTGACGATCCTCTTCACCCGGGTATCCCTTCGTCCCCCGCTCGCCGAGCCGGTATTCCCCAAACCCATTCTTCCAACTCTCCCCAAAGATATCCTTCTCCAAATCATCCACTAGCTGGGAAATTCCGGGTCTCACTTTTGGACCCTTTATCAGCTTCCTCCGGGTCTAGCAACGATCTTCCACTAGATTTTGTGGTGAATACCGGGTAAGTTACTTTTCTTGCTACTCGATACACTAGCTCTTTCCATAATTTTCATTCATCATGTACTAGCTGCTCCTTTCATTTTCCTCAGAGCCAAGGTTACGATCAGTGACCCGGATGATATGGATGTGGATAACCCGGCGATGGAGGACCCGGAAGACACTATGAAAGCCGCGGCTGGCGGCGTTGAATAAGAAGAAAAAGAAGAAGACCTGCTGAAAGACCTGGCCGAGCAGGAGGCCGAATATCCCATTCCCTCACACACACCCGGGGATGACGACATCGAGATCCTGGGCACGGGGAGGGGTGATCCCACTCCCAACACCTAGGCGACCCGGGTGTCCACCCCCAAGAAGGAAAGGACCCCGCCTCCGGGTAACCAGAACCCCGGCTCTTCCAGGCCAAGGCTCGGCGATCTCTCCTACGAAGGAATGCTAGATGAGCTCTTCGCCTTGAAGACCACCAAGAGAGATATCCTTGAGGCCATGGCTGCTGAGCACTGTAACATCCCAAGTCTGAAAAATAGCCTTTAGAATGTTTGCTCTCTGTTAGTTTATGTTTTGCATCATGGCATCATGTTGGTTGCATTTGTTTTGTTTGTTTTCCATTTGTTTTTCTCTGTTTTCAGTTGTTTTCCAACTGTTTTCATTTGTTTTCCTTTGTTTTCCATTTGAATTTCAAACCAAAATTCAAACCTTTTGTTTCATCCTTGTGATGTTACAATTTCTAAAATGATATTTCAAAATAAAACAATTATTTGTTTCCATTAAAGTGTGATTCCAAACTATTGTTTCATTTCTATAAAAATGCATCCAATAATCAAACCCTTTTCAAATTCAATTTGTTTTCCATTTGAAATCCCAAACCAACATCCAAATAGTTGTTTCCAAATAAAAACCTTAATTGTTTCCAATTATCCCATAATGTTCAACTAATAAAATGGTGTTATAAATTCCACTAAGCCTTTCCAAATTGGTTTTCAAATTCAAAGCAAAATCATCATCAACACCTCAGTTGGAAATTATCAAATATCAAACCTTTCCAATGTGTCTAATCCAACTAATAACAGGGTTCACCCTATTAAATTGTTGTTTCTATATTAATGAACCAAATATTCCAATTCAAAACAAATAGTTTTCAAACAAAACCAATTTGAAACTATAAAAAATAATAAGCAAAACTTTCTCTCATCCCTTGTTTTCTAATTAATTCTTTTGGGTCACTTTATTAAAAGGTTGATTTCATTAATCATTTCAAATCTTCAAAATAATCTAATTTTGGTTTATTCCAAACAGCACCAAAAAACATTTTTGAAATCCAAATTGGTTAGCTGTTTGAAGTTAACATGACAAGTTCGCCCTATTTTTCTATGAATTTTTCCTAACCCTAAAGGCCTCCTTTTCTTCCAATTTTGTTTGCTACAAAAAATAAAATAAAAGAAACAAAAATAACAAAAGAGAAAAGGAGGATCAACAGCTAACTAATCTATCCTAAGCCTAGCCCACTTCTTTTTCCAGCCCGATACCCCTTCTTCCTCGCTGGCGTCACCCTCCTATGTACGAACACATCCATCACCAGACGATCTCCCCCTCCCCCTCTGGATGAGCTGCCGTACAAGGTCTCACCCTCCTTAAAATCACCACACCTCCCCCTCTGCTCGAACCCTAGAAACCCTAGAGCCCCTCCATCCCATCGCCGCCACCATCCCTCCCCTCTCTGCTAGTTCGGTGTTCTCTGAACCCTGAACCCACGATCACCACCACCGAGCCCCCATGGCCGCCACCTTCCCATCCCCCATGATCACCTCGGGAGGCAACCTTCCCCGGGAATGGAACCGGCTGCGCACCCGCTCCAACTTCGATGTAGGCGTCACCGCCCGAGGAGGCCTGGGTCGCCGGCGCCATCTCCTCCATCGCCGGCGTTCTCCACTGCCTGCACCTCCCCTGCACCGCCCCGTCCGCCTCCTCCTTGCTGCGTCGAGCCCAAGGTGAGGCCGCCCCCGCCTCGGTTCCCTCTCTCCCTTCTCCTACTCGCCTCCCATCACCCCTCACAGCAGCCCCACGGCCACCGCGGCCATGAACCACGGCGAGCAGCCCAGCTGCAGGGATCGTTTCCTTCCGGGTTCAGTAGCGCAGGAAATTTCAGATTCAGAAAAACAGTCCGCGAGCCACAGCATATCCTCCCTCGATCCCCTTCTCTGTCACGAAAAACACGAGAGCGCACTGGTTCCATCCCGTGCAGCGCAACGCTAGCGCACTGGTTCGAATCCCGGCCACCCCTTTTCTTCCTGGTTTCTTTTCCAATTGTTTCAGTATTTGTTTCTGCACCTTATCCTCACCACGCGACCCCTTCTGTCACGAATCAGCACACCAGCCCAACTGGTAGCAGTCCCTTTGTGCTAGCAGCAGGTTGGGGGTTCGAGTCCCCCTCCCAACCATTAACCAAAACTTTTATTTTTCCAATGTCTGGGCACAGAAACTTCTCAGTAATCACCTGTAGGTCCCTGTTGTTTACTTTCTAGCCCCTGCAAATTAATTCTAAGTCCCTGCTATTAATTTCTAAATCCCTGGATATTAATTAAAATGGCAGATTGCACCCTAAACTTCTAAAATGCATAAATAATTCATTTTAACTCCAATTTCAACATTTTTAATATGTTTTCAATACCAAATTAAATGTACTTTCCAAATATAAATTTTGTTTGCTGTTTTGAATAATTTAAATTGCTGAAAACAACTGTTTCTTGTTTATTGCATTTAAAATTGCCAAAATAATAACTTGCTCATTTTAATTCCAATTTCCACAAATGAAATATGTTTTCCATGCAAAATTAAACCACCTTTCCAAATATAAAATTTGTTTCATGTTTTGAATAACTAAAATTGGTTAAATAATTTAAACCTTGTTTAATTCATTTAAAATTGGTAATTTCATAACTTGATCAAAACAAATTCTTTTGGAACATATAAAATATGTTTTCCAACCCTAAAAGTATAAACTTTTCAAATATGAAATTGGTTTAATGCTTTGAACAAATAAAAATTCAAATAAGTTCATGTTTGAATTAAATTCATTTAATTCTTGTTTACCTTGTTTAATTCCTAAATAATTCATTTGAAATCCTTTTGCAACAAGTGAAACATGTAATCCAACTAAAATTTGATGTTCTTTTCAAATATAAACTTTGTTATTTGTTTTGAACACTTTAACTTGTTGAAAACAACAGTTGCTTGTGTGGCAAGTTTAAGTAACCAAACTTTCCAAACTTAACCAATGTTCTCCAAACTTGTTTTACTCTTTTATCACTTGCACCTATTATTGTTATTTGCTGTTATTTTGTTGTTATCATCATGCATGCATCATGCTAACAACTCTCACATAATAATTAATTGTAAATCATTTGTTTCCAATTATTTCAATGGATCTTTTCCATATGCAATCCAATTGCATATGGGTCCAATTAAATTGTGTTATCTTGACAAGTAGTTTATTTTGATGCATCTCTTAACATGACATGCATCATCCCCATGTTTGTGCACCTATGCCATTATATTGATTGTTTATCTTTCTGCAATGGTTGTTTGCTTCTTCCCGGATACACGACGACGTTGAGACCGACGATATTTACGACATCCCTTCTAAGGAGTTAGCTCAGTACCAGGCTACTGGGTTTTGCAGGCAAGTTATCACTCACATGAACCACTGTGTTCCTTTCAACATTGGTTACCGATACTTTCCGTTGTTCTTTTCTGCTAGCCTTAGCAGTAGTTGTTTCTGTTACGAACCTATCACATGAATCCCTTAACCCTGATATTGCCTCATCTCCCTTCCTACAACCATTGTTTGAGCCCGTGTCTTACTCGCATGCTTAGGTTGCTTTGCTCGAGTCTGTTACCCGTTACTCTCAGTTACTATTCCATTATGTTCTGGGGGCTCGATGTTTAATCAATCAATCAATCATGCTACTGTTATTGTTAATTAATAAACTTGATGATAAGGCACCGGCAGGAGGCCCTTTGTGGTTTTGAGGCCTGCTAGTGTCGACCCTAATAGGAAAAGGGTCTTGTCTACTGATCCATGATGAGCGCACTAACCGCATGTGGGAAGCGAGTATGGGCGCCCCCCTCAATTTGATTCGATTCGCATCTCGTCCAAATCGCCTCATTTAGTTCGGGCTTTCCATTTGCTGCATGCATGATTTTGCGAGCCCTTGGATCCCGGGTGGAACTTTCGTAGTCGGCATATAGGAGGACACGTTCTTAGAGTGCTATGAGGGTCCATTTTCTTCTGGGCTCGATTAGCCGTGCGCCTAAGGTGCTTTGGGCTTGATGCGAAGAAGAGTTGAGTTGTGTTGAGTGCCCCGCTTGGTGGAAGGGCCTTTCCATCTGGCGGGTTATTCATGCGTGTACGGCCAAATTGGTGCAACCCTGCAGGGATAATCTTCTCGAGAAGCCGTGTTTTCCGCGGTTATGGATTACTTGGTGAAAGTACTGGCTAACAAGTACTCAGGACAACTTAAACTAATGATTCACAATCTCACCCAATGATTAACAACTTGACTAGTAATAGGATTATTGACACAACAATCTGAACCATCATTAATACAACTGTGTGAGTTATCCTCGGATTGCTTCTTTGGATAAGGGGCGAGATCCAGGATGGGTTTGTTTGAAGTTATCTTTCAGTTGGTTGCAATCCTCGATCTTATCCCCTTTCTGTTAGCCGGAAGTGGTAGAAATCTCTGTAGTTGGTTAGCGCAGCCAGTTGCAGCATCTTTTATATCCCCTCTCTTCCGCTGAACCCAAGGCATCTGTGCTTGGTGTTGACGGGTTACACTTTGGTGAACTGTGAGTCTTGCTTGCCAGTACGTTTATGTACTGACCCCTTTGGGGCTGTGGTTTCCGCATACCTACGTTTCCGAGGATCTACATGGTGGCTACTACGTGGAGCATGACGAGACTGCTGACGAGTAGATAGCGGACCCGGGCAGGATCCGAGACTTCGTGGATGGGCTCCGTCAGTTTGCTTCCGGCCTCTTAGGCCTATTTGGTTCTTGTCTGTACCCAAACATGTTGAATGCTTCCGCTGTATTGTAATGATGTATTGTTGGGGCAGGTGCCCTCTGAATGATTGTATTTGCTATCTCTGCTCTAATGAGAGCCCTTTGCAACTTATTTCAATCTTTTGTGTCGTAGAGATCTGTTGTGATATCAGTTGTTCAACGCCGTTGACGTACCATGTGTGTATGGTTTGAAGTACGTCGACGGAAGTGCCTTTGATCTCTAGTGGATAGTTTACATCGACGGTGGAATAGCAGGGCTTGTGTTGTCGCGCATAAGCGCAGGCCTACCAGGAAGCTGTGACGTGGGAGCAGTTATGCCCCATAATCCAAGCATCTGCTATCCAGTTCGTACGGTGAGTATCCCCTAGAAATCAGGGTGCGACAAATGGTATCAGAGCCTGTCTGCCTGTAGGATCCCTTTTTACTGGTCGCAGTTTGAGTCTAGAAACTATTTTGTAGCTATATAGGAAAAATGAAACGTGAGAGTAGGAATTCTGTTCTTTTTCTTCTTTCCCCACCCACCCTCCCTTTTTCTGGTAAGGAAGTGTAACGTTGTTTTCCCTTCTCATCTGAACTTTCAAGTTAGGATTTCACGAATTCTGGTTTCTCTAGGATGGTTATATCTACTAGACCATAGGAATGGAGGTGGTTGTGACATGATTTATCATGTTGCCTACTCATGATTGAGAACGGAGGCGTGTAAGCCCCGGAAGCAAATCCTCTATTCCTTAAGCAGTAGATATTGATCCTTTAGAAGCCCGGATGGGTTTTCCGTAGTACCTCAGGAGTTTTGTTCTCGTTTTCCCCGATGTTGTTATCTTGTTCTTCTCAACATCCTTTTCGTCCGTTGAAATCTTGTTGTTGTTTTCCAATTCAATTCTTCTACCGGCGTCTAATCAAAACTTCCTCGTAAACTCTTATCCAGTTAAAGTGTTATTTGATACCGGAGCATCACATTCCTTTGTGTCAACAATCTTTTACACAACATACAACCCAATTCTGGTTCCACTAAGCAATCAAAACTCTGTTCACTCCCCGGGATCTCAAATGTTGACTTCCAAGATAAGTAAGAACAATCCAATTCTAATGAGAGGCCACATATTCCTCGTTACTCTCATGTTGATGATTCTGACATTGATGTTATTCTTGGTGTTGCATTGATGTCAATAACTCTGTTCCACCCTTATTACAGATAGTCTATTCTCCAAATGAATCAAGTTCTATCCAGCTATACACCCTTGGTGCAAAATCTCTCCCCTTTACTTGAAATGTTCCGGTGGTTTGCAAATTCCCTGACGTCTATCTAAGGTGCACGATGTGTTTCACGTGTCACAGTTCAAGAGGATCTCCCCAAGAAGTTTCCGGACCTTTTTCTTTTCTCAGTAGGAATCTCGGGGCGCGATTCCTTCAAGGGGGGGCGTTTTGTAACATCCCAAGTCTGAAAAATAGCCTTTAGAATGTTTGCTCTCTGTTATTTTATGTTTTGCATCATGGCATCATGTTGGTTGCATTTGTTTTGTTTGTTTTCCATTTGTTTTTCTCTGTTTTCAGTTGTTTTCCAACTGTTTTCATTTGTTTTCCTTTGTTTTCCATTTGAATTTCAAACCAAAATTCAAACCTTTTGTTTCATCCTTGTGATGTTACAATTTCTAAAATGATATTTCAAAATAAAACAATTATTTGTTTCCATTAAAGTGTGATTCCAAACTATTGTTTCATTTCTATAAAAATGCATCCAATAATCAAACCCTTTTCAAATTCAATTTGTTTTCCATTTGAAATCCCAAACCAACATCCAAATAGTTGTTTCCAAATAAAAACCTTAATTGTTTCCAATTATCCCATAATGTTCAACTAATAAAATGGTGTTATAAATTCCACTAAGCCTTTCCAAATTGGTTTTCAAATTCAAAGCAAAATCATCATCAACACCTCAGTTGGAAATTATCAACTATCAAACCTTTCCAATGTGTCTAATCCAACTAATAACAGGGTTCACCCTATTAAATTGTTGTTTCTATATTAATGAACCAAATATTCCAATTCAAAACAAATAGTTTTCAAACAAAACCAATTTGAAACTATAAAAAATAATAAGCAAAACTTTCTCTCATCCCTTGTTTTCTAATTAATTCTTTTGGGTCACTTTATTAAAAGGTTGATTTCATTAATCATTTCAAATCTTCAAAATAATCTAATTTTGGTTTATTCCAAACAGCACCAAAAAACATTTTTGAAATCCAAATTGGTTAGCTGTTTGAAGTTAACATGACAAGTTCGCCCTATTTTTCTATGAATTTTTCCTAACCCTAAAGGCCTCCTTTTCTTCCAATTTTGTTTGCTACAAAAAATAAAATAAAAGAAACAAAAATAACAAAAGAGAAAAGGAGGAGCAACAGCTAACTAATCTATCCTAAGCCCAGCCCACTTCTTTTTCCAGCCCGATACCCCTTCTTCCTCGCTGGCGTCACCCTCCTCTGTACGAACACATCCATCACCAGACGATCTCCCCCTCCCCCTCTGGATGAGCTGCCGTACAAGGTCTCACCCTCCTTAAAATCACCACACCTCCCCCTCTGCTCGAACCCTAGAAACCCTAGAGCCCCTCCATCCCATCGCCGCCACCTTCCCTCCCCTCTCTGCTGGTTCGGTGTTCTCTGAACCCTGAACCCACGATCACCACCACCGAGCCCCCATGGCCGCCACCTTCCCATCCCCCATGATCACCTCGGGAGGCAACCTTCCCCGGGAATGGAACCGGCTGCGCACCCGCTCCAACTTCGATGTAGGCGTCACCGCCCGAGGAGGCCTGGGTCGCCGGCGCCATCTCCTCCATCGCCGGCGTTCTCCACTGCCTGCACCTCCCCTGCACCGCCCCGTCCGCCTCCTCCTTGCTGCGTCGAGCCCAAGGTGAGGCCGCCCCCGCCTCGGTTCCCTCTCTCCCTTCTCCTACTCGCCTCCCATCACCCCTCACAGCAGCCCCACGGCCACCGCGGCCATGAACCACGGCGAGCAGCCCAGCTGCAGGGATCGTTTCCTTCCGGGTTCAGTAGCGCAGGAAATTTCAGATTCAGAAAAACAGTCCGCGAGCCACAGCATATCCTCCCTCGATCCCCTTCTCTGTCACGAAAAACACGAGAGCGCACTGGTTCCATCCCGTGCAGCGCAACGCTAGCGCACTGGTTCGAATCCCGGCCACCCCTTTTCTTCCTGGTTTCTTTTCCAATTGTTTCAGTATTTGTTTCTGCACCTTATCCTCACCACGCGACCCCTTCTGTCACGAATCAGCACACCAGCCCAACTGGTAGCAGTCCCTTTGTGCTAGCAGCAGGTTGGGGGTTCGAGTCCCCCTCCCAACCATTAACCAAAACTTTTATTTTTCCAATGTCTGGGCACAGAAACTTCTCAGTAATCACCTGTAGGTCCCTGTTGTTTACTTTCTAGCCCCTGCAAATTAATTCTAAGTCCCTGCTATTAATTTCTAAATCCCTGGATATTAATTAAAATGGCAGATTGCACCCTAAACTTCTAAAATGCATAAATAATTCATTTTAACTCCAATTTCAACATTTTTAATATGTTTTCAATACCAAATTAAATGTACTTTCCAAATATAAATTTTGTTTGCTGTTTTGAATAATTTAAATTGCTGAAAACAACTGTTTCTTGTTTATTGCATTTAAAATTGCCAAAATAATAACTTGCTCATTTTAAATCCAATTTCCACAAATGAAATATGTTTTCCATGCAAAATTAAACCACCTTTCCAAATATAAAATTTGTTTCATGTTTTGAATAACTAAAATTGGTTAAATAATTTAAACCTTGTTTAATTCATTTAAAATTGGTAATTTCATAACTTGATCAAAACAAATTCTTTTGGAACATATAAAATATGTTTTCCAACCCTAAAAGTATAAACTTTTCAAATATGAAATTGGTTTAATGCTTTGAACAAATAAAAATTCAAATAAGTTCATGTTTGAATTAAATTCATTTAATTCTTGTTTACCTTGTTTAATTCCTAAATAATTCATTTGAAATCCTTTTGCAACAAGTGAAACATGTAATCCAACTAAAATTTGATGTTCTTTTCAAATATAAACTTTGTTATTTGTTTTGAACACTTTAACTTGTTGAAAACAACAGTTGCTTGTGTGGCAAGTTTAAGTAACCAAACTTTCCAAACTTAACCAATGTTCTCCAAACTTGTTTTACTCTTTTATCACTTGCATCTATTATTGTTATTTGCTGTTATTTTGTTGTTATCATCATGCATGCATCATGCTAACAACTCTCACATAATAATTAATTGTAAATCATTTGTTTCCACTTATTTCAATGGATCTTTTCCATATGCAATCCAATTGCATATGGGTCCAATTAAATTGTGTTATCTTGACAAGTAGTTTATTTTGATGCATCTATTAACATGACATGCATCATCCCCATGTTTGTGCACCTATGCCATTATATTGATTGTTTATCTTTCTGCAATGGTTGTTTGCTTCTTCCCGGATACACGACGACGTTGAGACCGGCGATATTTACGACATCCCTTCTAAGGAGTTAGCTCAGTACCAGGCTACTGGGTTTTGCAGGAAAGTTATCACTCACATGAACCACTGTGTTCCTTTCAACATTGGTTACCGATACTTTCCGTTGTTCTTTTCTGCTAGCCTTAGCAGTAGTTGTTTCTGTTACGAACCTATCACATGAATCCCTTAACCCTGATATTGCCTCATCTCCCTTCCTACAACCATTGTTTGAGCCCGTGTCTTACTCGCATGCTTAGGTTGCTTTGCTCGAGTCTGTTACCCGTTACTCTCAGTTACTATTCCATTATGTTCTGGGGGCTCGATGTTTAATCAATCAATCAATCATGCTACTGTTATTGTTAATTAATAAACTTGATGATAAGGCACCGGCAGGAGGCCCTTTGTGGTTTTGAGGCCTGCTAGTGTCGACCCTAATAGGAAAAGGGTCTTGTCTACTGATCCATGATGAGCGCACTAACCGCATGTGGGAAGCGAGTATGGGCGCCCCCCTCAATTTGATTCGATTCGCATCTCGTCCAAATCGCCTCATTTAGTTCGGGCTTTCCATTTGCTGCATGCATGATTTTGCGAGCCCTTGGATCCCGGGTGGAACTTTCGTAGTCGGCATATAGGAGGACACGTTCTTAGAGTGCTATGAGGGTCCATTTTCTTCTGGGCTCGATTAGCCGTGCGCCTAAGGTGCTTTGGGCTTGATGCGAAGAAGAGTTGAGTTGTGTTGAGTGCCCCGCTTGGTGGAAGGGCCTTTCCATCTGGCGGGTTATTCATGCGTGTACGGCCAAATTGGTGCAACCCTGCAGGGATAATCTTCTCGAGAAGCCGTGTTTTCCGCGGTTATGGATTACTTGGTGAAAGTACTGGCTAACAAGTACTCAGGACAACTTAAACTAATGATTCACAATCTCACCCAATGATTAACAACTTGACTAGTAATAGGATTATTGACACAACAATCTGAACCATCATTAATACAACTGTGTGAGTTATCCTCGGATTGCTTCTTTGGATAAGGGGCGAGATCCAGGATGGGTTTGTTTGAAGTTATCTTTCAGTTGGTTGCAATCCTCGATCTTATCCCCTTTCTGTTAGCCGGAAGTGGTAGAAATCTCTGTAGTTGGTTAGCGCAGCCAGTTGCAGCATCTTTTATATCCCCTCTCTTCCGCTGAACCCAAGGCATCTGTGCTTGGTGTTGACGGGTTACACTTTGGTGAACTGTGAGTCTTGCTTGCCAGTACGTTTATGTACTGACCCCTTTGGGGCTGTGGTTTCCGCAGACCTACGTTTCCGAGGATCTACATGGTGGCTACTACGTGGAGCATGACGAGACTGCTGACGAGTAGATAGCGGACCAGGGCAGGATCCGAGACTTCGTGGATGGGCTCCGTCAGTTTGCTTCCGGCCTCTTAGGCCTATTTGGTTCTTGTCTGTACCCAGACATGTTGAATGCTTCCGCTGTATTGTAATAATGTATTGTTGGGGCAGGTGCCCTCTGAATGATTGTATTTGCTATCTCTGCTCTAATGAGAGCCCTTTGCAACTTATTTCAATCTTTTGTGTCGTAGAGATCTGTTGTGATATCAGTTGTTCAACGCCGTTGACGTACCATGTGTGTATGGTTTGAAGTACGTCGACGGAAGTGCCTTTGATCTCTAGTGGATAGTTTACATCGACGGTGGAATAGCAGGGCTTGTGTTGTCGCGCATAAGCGCAGGCCTACCAGGAAGCTGTGACGTGGGAGCAGTTATGCCCCATAATCCAAGCATCTGCTATCCAGTTCGTACGGTGAGTATCCCCTAGAAATCAGGGTGCGACAAGCACCAGGTAATCTTGATCAATGTTGTGTATATATTCACCTAGTCCCCAAGTTCCAAGGTAACTAGGAAAAGTTTACTCGGTACTTCCTTTCATATCCGGCTTTTTCTTACATCCGACTAATTTTTTCCTTTCCTTCTTCCATAGGCACAAGTGAACCGGTCTGAGGAGGTGTTGGCCAAAACCAACCAGCTCCTTCAGGCCGAGACAAAGCTGCGTGCCGAGCTAGAAGCTGAAGTGCAGAATCCCGACAAGGATGTGAAAAAGTATAAGAAGAAATACCACAATGCTGGAAGTACGCTGAAGAAGATCTCGACTCAAATTGCCGATACTTATCGCACCCTGCTTGGTAAAAATCTATAACTTGCTAATTATAACCTGGGTTTTCCATTCCGCAAGATACCCGGATAGTATTGCTTTAACTTTTTCTGCTTTACTGCAGTTCCGAGTGAGGAAGCCCCCGATGAAAATGATATTAAAAAACTGAATACGTTGAAGGCTGTAGTCCGGCAGTTCACAGTCGGCACCAAGTGGGCCTTGGAGGCGCTGAAGTGGCCGGGTGATGGCGTATGTGGTTTGAATGATATGCTTGATGCATGTTCAACCATCCCTGCCTGGATCGAGCACTAGAAGCGCTCAGCATGCCGGATTGGGGTAACCCGCGGGCTTGCTTTGGCCAAGGCCTATTTTCCTAGGCTTGAGCCGGCAAAGCTCGTGGGCGGGTTTCCTGAGTTCAACAATGATGGCTCCAAGTTCTCTGGTAAGGATTATAAGTCCATCCACGCTCAGGTGCGTCACCCGGCCAGCTTAATCTGGATGTGAGCCAGATCACTCCGCCATATGATGCTAACGACAAGCCAGTGCCCTCGGATCTCCCCAAGCCTTTTGACATGCTGGAACGGTACAAGGAGGAAGCTGCCAAGAAGAAAGCTGCAGCCAACGTTGCGCCTTCCTCCTCTACCCCGGTTGTCCCTCCTCCATCTCGGGCCGATACTTCTGCTAACCCGGACATAGGAGCTGGGAGGGCTACCGAAGAGCAAGTCAAAGACCCGGCGCCAAGGACAACGTCGATGACTCGGCCAAGGATGCCGAGTAAAGTTTTATCTTTTATCGCCTCAAACACTTATTCGGCCAATGGGCATTTTGTAATATGCATGATACAATTATTCTTTTGATAGTGCGCCTGTGCACTTATCGATACAATTTCCTCGGTTTGTAATACATTAAAGCCTTAATAGCTTTTGTGGCCCTTCTGGCCTCTCGCATAGATATGTTATTTCCTAGCCTTTAACTTTTTGTTGCTGGTTTTCCGACTTTCGCTATTTTTCCTTTTGTGAGACTCGGTTTCCGGGTCTCGGGGGTTTTGACAAATGGATTTTTTCTAAGTCCCCAAGTCCCCAAGACTCATATTTTTGGGTTTTAAGCTTAATAGCTAGACAATTTGTTGCTTTTCTCAAATTCCCAAGTCCCCAAGGCCTTCCGAGTCTAGGGATTTGGAGTTCTCAAAAGAGCAAATTGTTTCTGCTAAGGCCCAAAACCTAGAGTTACTCACATAGTCTTGAAGTTATGCTTAATATATTGCGAGTTTCCGGCTGTTAACCTTGTACTCTGCATAACTTGTGGTTTGGATGACCCTTTTGATCCTCTTTGTTGTAAGCCGGTTTTCGCGTGGATATTCAATGCTGCCATAACTTTATAAAAACAGGGTCAGGCAAGTCCCATTGGGCATCATGACTGATTGTAGTTATATGTTAGCAAAGCATGCCACATTTTTGCGAGTCACATCAAGATTAAACAAGACAAATCAAGAAAGTTTGGCTCTATTGTCCGGTTATAAGATTGTAACCATACTTATTGCAAGTAATCGGTCCTTATAACTTAATGGCATCGTGGCCGGGTCTTTGAGTTTGCAACTGTGCTATTCAAGCAATCAGCCCCCAAGACCTATATATATAATTTTTAGAAAAACTAATATACTACAAGCAAACAAATAATACTTACCTGATACAAATAAGAAACAGAAAGTAAAAACAGAAATATAAAAACTTAACAAAAACGCATAGGAAAGAAACAATATCATAGTTTAACCATCTCTTTATTGATATGAGAAAAGTTAGGTCATCAAGCCGCCTCATTAAAAACCCTCCAGTCCACTTAGGTACCCTGGATAGGAAAAGAGTGCGTCTGAAACCTGCTGCCTGTTACATCGTGTAGTTCCATTTGTGAGCCTAGCCTATTCTAGGTATAGTAGGTACGTAGCTGAGCCACGTTCCATGGTCTTTCCCTCTCTTGCATAGATGACGTGGTGTGAGCGGTGTCATTGACAGTATCCGACTCTTCCCTTGCATCTATCAAGTAATATGATCCATTGTGCAAATTCCGGCTTATGATAAACAGTCCTTCCCATGGCAGAGATAACTTATGTTTCCCTTCCTTTGACTGTACCAAGCGCAACACCAGGTCTCCTTCCTGGAAGACCCGGGTTTTGACTCACCGACTATGATATCTCCTCAGATCCTGCTGATATATGGCTGATCTCTCCAAGGCTTGTTTTCTGTGTTCTTCTAGCATATCCACGGCATCCTGCCGGGTCTTCTCGTTCTCTAGCTCAACGTAAGCCGACGCTCTGGGCGAGTCATGAATAATATCACTCGGCAACACTGCCTCTGCACCATAAACCATGAAAAACGGAGTCATCTGAGTTGATCTGTTAGGTGTAGTGTTGATTCCCCAAACCACTGATGGTAACTCCTGAACCCATGCTCCAGCAGCTCTGATGCACGGGACTCGCAGACGTGGTTTTAACCCACGAAGTAACTCCTGATTCGCCCTCTCCACCTGTCCATTAGCTTGTGGATGGGCCACTGAGGCTATATCCAGGCGGATGCCGTTGTTCCCACAGAATTTCTCCATCTCACCTAAGGACATATTGATTCCATTGTCTGTTATTATGCTGTGAGGATACCCGAACCGATAGATAATACTTTTCAGGAATTTGACATCTGTGACTGCTTCACAATTGGTAACTGGCATAACTTCAACCCACTTGGTAAACTTATCAATAGCCACCAAGAGATGAGTCTTTTTGCAAGGTGACATGTGAAAGGGGCCCACCATGTCCATACCCCAAACAGCAAACGGCCAGGTTAGCGGGATTGTTCGCAACTCCATAGCCGACACATGGGTTTGGCGAGCGTACCTTTGACATCCGTCGCACCTTGCCACCAAGCGCTCCGCATCTGCTAAGGCCGTGAGCCAGAAGAAACCGTGTCGATATGGTTTGGCCACAAGGGATCTTGTGGAGGCATGATGCCCACAATCGCCCTCATTGATCTCCTTCAAAATCTATCGGCCTTCTTCTGGTGCTACACAACGTAAAAAGACTCCCGCTGCACTTCTTTTATACAACTCCCCATTGATAATAGAATAGCCCTTTGCTCGTCTCAGAATTTGCCTTGCTAGAACTTCCTGTGGTGGTAACTCTCCCCGTGATAGGTAAGCCAAAAACGGCTATGTCCACTCGGGAACAACGCGTATTGTGGCCACGAGCTCCAAATCTGGGTCTTGGTTAGCCACCTCTTCCTCAGACTCGGCTTTAACAGATGGCCGCCATAATTCGTCCAGGAAAACGTTGGGTGGAACCGGCTCTCTGCGCGAGCCGAGTCTTGCGAGCGCATCTGCTGCCTCGTTCTTTCGTCTGTCAATAAGCTCCACCTCATACCCGGAAAAACACCCGGCAACCCTGTCCACCTCTCTGCGATATGCTGCCATAGTTGCATCCTTTCTATCCCAAGTTCCTGAGAACTGCTGTACCACAAGTCCGAACCTCCATAGCACCGTATCCGCCTGATGTTCATCTCCTTGGCTAGTTTCAATCCATGCAATAATGCCTCATACTCGGCCACGTTGTTAGAACAATCAAAGTGAATTTGCAACACGTAGCTCAATTTATCTCTTTTGGGTGATGTAAGTACCACCCCAGCTCCCGATCCCTCGTACTGCTTAGAACCATCGAAGTGCATCACCCAAGACTCGGAACTTGGTGTCATTGTGGGCATGCTTGTATGAGTCCAATCATTGATAAAATCAACTAAAGCTTGGGATTTGATTGCTGGCCTGGGCTCGTAATTGATGTGATAATCTCCCATCTCAATGGCCTACTTGGATATTCTACCAGTTGCATCTGAGTTTCTGATAATATCTGACATTGGTATAGAGCTAACCACTGTTATGGGGTGTTCCTGAAAATAGGGTTTCAATTTCCGGCTGGCCATAAAGACCCCGAAAACCAACTTCTACCAATGTGGGTAACGCTGCTTTGCATCCGATAGTACCTCGCTTACGTAATAAACCGGCCTCTGAACTTGGTCATCTTTTCCATCCTCTTTTAGCTCAACAACAACCACCGCACTGGCCGCCCGGGGCCCGGCCGCAACATATAGTAACATCGGCTCTTTAGGACCCGGGGCTGCTAAGACCGGTGCCTCAGATAACTGCTTTTTTAGTGCTTCGAATGCCTCATCCGCCTCTTTGTCCCAAACGAATTTGTCGGTTTTCCTCAAGAGCCGGTATAAGGGTATCGCTTTCTCTCCGAGCCTGGATATAACCCGGCTTAGGGCTGCTACACACCTTGTAAGTTTTTCAACATGCTTCAAGCTTTCCGTCTTTTTTAGACTCTGAATAGCTTTGATTTTGTCCGGGTTTACCTCAATTCCTCTCTCGGAAACAATGAAACCGAGTAATTTTCCTGCTGGAACTCCAAATACGCACTTTGTGGGGTTAAGTTTCATTTGATATCTTTTCAGGTTCCTGAATGTTTCCTTTAGGTCATCAATGAATGTTTCTGCCTTCCTGGTTTTGATCACCACATCATCAACATAGGCGTGAACATTGCGTCCAATCTGATCCTCAAAACACTTCTGAATGCACCGCTGGAAAGTTGCACCAGCGTTCTTTAATCCAAAAGTCATGGTTTTGTAACAGAAAGCCCCAAAGGGGGTTATGAACGATGTTTTCTCCCAATCTTCCTTATTGAGCTTGATGTGATGATACCCGGAATATGCATCCAGGACACATAATAGGTCACTTCCAGCCACTGCATCTATGATCTGATCTATCCTTGGAAGGGCAAACGGATCCTTTGGGCAATGTTTGTTGAGACTCGTGTAATCTATACACATCCTCCACTCGTTACTCTTTTTCATTACTAGAACCGGATTTGCCAACCAATCCGGGTGAAAAACCTCCATGATAAAGCCGGCTGCCAATAACCGAGCTATCTCTGCTCCTATAGCTTTTCTTCTTTCCTCATACATTTTTCTCAGGCCCTGCTTCACGGGCCGAGACTTGGGATCAACATGCAAGCTGTGCTCAGCTAACTCGGTAGGGATACCCGGCATATCGCTAGGCGTCCAAGCAAAAACATCTTGATTTGCACGAATGAACTCCACGAGTGCTTCTTCCTTCTCATTGTCTAGGTTAGATCATATAGCAAATTGCTTGGAGGGATCACCTTCGACAAAGGCCACCATCTTGGTATCATGTGCTACTTTGAATTTTTCTCTCTCATCCTCCGTATTCGCCCTCTTCAATGTTGTTCTGTCATCCGGGTCTACTTGCGACCGGTAATACTTGAGCTCTCCCTTCCTGCAAGCCTGTTCTGCCATTGCCGCGTCTCCTTCGTCACACTCAGGTGCTATAACCCGGTTGCCATGTATAGTAATGGTTTGCTTGGGACCCGGGATCTTTAGCTGTAGGTATACGTAACACGGCCTGGCCATGAACTTGGCGTAAGCCGGCCTTCCAAATAGCGCGTGATAAAGGCTGCGCAATTTTACCACCTCGAACGTAAGCCACTCCACTCGGAAATTGTCCTTCGATTCTCCAAAAGCAACCTCCAATGTAATCTTTCCTTCGGGGCGCGCCGAATGACCCGGCACAATCCCATGAAAAACTATAGAACTTTTCTGTAACTGGGACTCCTTGAGACCCATGCGTAAGAAAGTTTCCCAATATAAGATATTGATGCTACTTCCGCCATCCATCAGAACCTTTTTCAGCTCGTAACCATTAACCTGTGGTGCAACCACCAATGCTAATACACCCGGATGCTCTATTGTTTCCGGGTGATCCCTTCTGCTCCATGTTACCTCTTGATCCGACCATCTCAAATATCTCGGAACAGCTGAAGAAACCGAGTTTACTGCTCTTTTAAGTATCTTTCTATCTTTGTTGGAAGTTCCCGTAGTATGCACGTGGTACTGCCCTAGCTGTTTGGGGTTGGCCTGGAAACCTCCAGCACCTCCCTGATTATTACCCTGATTACCGCCTCCTGGGTTGCCTGCTGGGGGTGGGCCGTTGCCCGAGTTTCCACCCGGACCCGGTCATCCTCCCCGGCCTGCACCTCGCATGTCCTTATTTATTTCCTCATTTTTCCATCTTTGTAGATCCACGCACTGCTCCAATGAATGATTAGCCGGCCTACCGTTCCTACTATGTCGCGGACACGGCATCCTGAAGGCCTCTAGATGATTAGCCGGCCTTGGTGGTCCTTGGTAATTTCCTCCATTAAAGTTTCCTCCGTTGAAATTTCCCTCTGCTCTGGGTCTTGCAAACCCGGCTTCTGTATTGGCGACAAACTCGGAACTTCCCTCATACAGGCGCTTGTTCTGGTTGTTTCCATTATTTCCTCCATTGTTACCCGGCGCAGTTCCATTGCCGGGTCTTCCACTGTTGCTTGCGTTGGCTTTTGCTTTCTTATCATCGACATCCTCCTCTGTGGTATCCGTGGCGGCGTGCTTGTTGCACGCGTCCATCAGCTCTCCTATCATAACCTCTGAAGCATTCCGACTAGATTTCATGCGCGTCAGCTTTTGAACTAAGGTTATATACTTGCACGTTTTTGCCATAGCTTGTAATGCACCCTTTGGTTGAATATCCGTGGACGAGTGGAGTATTTCCATAACCCGGCACACCCAACTGCGCGTCGACTCTCCCTTCTTCTGGACACATCGTTCTAGATCATCAATAGTAAATAATTTCCTGCACTTTCCATGAAAGTGCTTGATAAATGCAGTTTTCAACTTGCTCCATGAATTGACGGACCTTTCAGGTAAGTTGTTGAACCACAACTTGGTTGCTCCCTATGACATCATTAAGTACATAAACTTGGCTTGAAGATTTTCAGATGCGTTACGAATTGACATGGCCGTCTCATAGCTGCTCAACAAGGTTTCTGGATCCATGGTCGGCTCATAGTTAACCACTTTACCCGGTTCCTTGAACTTATCCGGGTATGGCTCAGCTCTGATGGTGTCCGACAAACACTTAGGCCCGGCAAGATTAGCCGGCACTAGCCTCACCCGGGAAACGTGCGATCCTGCGGTTGGCACGGCGGGGCGTGCAATTGCTACCGGCCCTTGTACCGCAGACCCGGCCGCAGCTCGCATGGCTCTGGAACTGTCCACGATAGCTTGTGCTGTTGATGCTGCGGGTGCTGCTGAGCCACGGGGAGGAGGCGGCATTTGCTGCTGCTCTGCCCTTCGTCGTGCTGAACTTGTCTGAATATTACCGGTGTTACCGTTCTGCCGACTAACATACGGTGTTCCGTGCATTCCACTCCTGTTATCCGGGTAATTGGCCTGCTGAGCCACTGCTGTGCGCAATAGATCTATCGCCCGCCGGGTCTCCTCCGCATGGGGTGACTCTCTTACGGGGATGCGATCCAATACCAATGTTGCCACATATACATTATCCATGGGGTTGTTAAAATGACCTGGTGGCGTACGAAATCGTGATGGTGGTGGTGGTGGTACCGTATTGCCAATGGCGATCCCTGTCTGCAACGTGGGTAACCCGGCATGTACGTTTGCCGGCTGTCCTCCCACGGTCGCAGGCTGATGTCCGGTTTCCTGATTCACAGCCGGAATTGGTTCATCCTGAGGCGTGATGAACAGTGCAGCCGGGTGTATAGTCCCACCCGTTGCCGGTAATCTCGTTTGGTATCTCTGATGGTGCATCCTGGTCGACTGAACCTGGAGCCGGTTCTCCAATGCTTCCAGCTCGCGCTGGCGCGCGGCTATCCTTTGCCTCTCAGCTTCCACATCTCTCCTCTGTTGATCCAATGCACGGTGGGCCACATCTAGGTCCGCAGCACGTGCCGCTGCGTTTTCCGGGGTTATCACCGTAGGTAACACCGTGGGATCCAGGATCAGGTTGTTGTTGAACAGAGCCGGATTTGGTGGGTTTGAAGGACCCGCACCTGGCATTCTGTTCGCCATAAACCCGAACATATTTCTCCGCATCTCGCTCTCTGCCGTACGGCTGGTGACTGAAGCCGACTCTCCGTCAACCCGGGCTATAATCGGGTTTCCATCAACCGGATTTTGCTGCTGGGCCAGCGCTCCCGCCGCTCTGTCCGCGGTCGTAGTCACGTCCCCCTGACTGAGATTGGTTGCAGGGGCCGTGTAGACCGTGACCTGGCGTGCGATGCCTGGTGAAGACTCATATTCTTCCTCATCAATACTATCCTCTTCGTACCGGTCCTCCAGCAGGTGCAGGATAGACTCGGTATCATCTTCTCTCATGACCCGGCCACGCGGGGTCCATGCCGGCTCCTCCGGCTGTTACCTCTTCGTGGTGGGCTCTTCTATCGGATCGATCGTCCCGACCGATTCTTCTCCGTCCGACTGAACGCATGTCGCTTCTCCTGACACATAATCATACTCAAAATCATCAGGGATTGAACCGGACGCACGTACCATGCCGACAAAGACGTTGACTCTGGTCCCCAGCCAAAGTCGTCCACCATCTTCTCTCCTTCGGGTTTGGTGTAGATCTCACCGATGACGAGGTTCTTCATGCTCTCCCGAGCTTCTCCCGTGATGTAAACACCTTTGGACGTAGGCCCCATGGTGGACGCCAACTGTCGTGGGATAATCACAGCAGACGTTACCGGGGGTAACTTATCTTGGGGCAATTCGACTCTGGTGTTTGGGAGAGGGTTTAACTCAAAGGAAAGCATGCTATCAATCAATCTGGTAGCTCTGGCAATCAAGTCGCCGAGTCTCCCATCTAGGGTTACAATATCAACTCTCGTGTTACAGGGATACTCGAATATCTGGTGAAGCTCTCTTTTCCTAACCCTAGGAGCCGGTTTATATCTTACCCGGCCCCCTGGCTTCCTATCCAAGGCTCACTCGGAATCCTACCCAGTAACCGCATACAAACCCTAAGTTTCCTAATAGTAACCCCAAAAGCCGGGTTACGAGGCCTACGCTACTTCTTGGGCCTTCTAGAAACTCCTCTTCCTTGAGCCGGGTCTTGCGCGGTTCCCTTTGGGTCGGGTTACACCTTGCCGTTAGCCTACCGGGTTATAATCCCTCCATCAAGCCTCCCTTGCCGGAAACCAATTACTGGAAGATGCATTTTGACGGCTCCAAAGTGAAGGAAGGCCTTGGTGCTGGCGTGGTGCTCACCTCACCCAAGAGAGATCAACTCAAGTACGTCCTGCAGATTCACTTCAAGGCGTCCAAAAATGTAGCAGAGTATGAGGCCATGGTGGACGGCTTGCGAGTAGCCAAGGAGGTTGGTGTGTAGCGCATTATATGCTATGGATATTCGGATCTGGTGGTGCAGCAAGTTTCTGGTACTTGGGATGCTCTGGATGCCAACATGGCAGCATATCGGTTCCTGGTGCAAACAATGACTGGATTTTTTGAAGGCTGCGAGTTCCAACACATACACAGAGCAGAGAATGAAGCTGCTGATGAGCTGTCCAAGTTGGGGTCTTCTCGGCAGTCCATCCCAGCTGGGATTGCCTTGGAGCATTTGAGAAAGCCATCTATCAAGCCGTCCCCCAACTCGGAGTCTATATTCGTTCCTTCTCTGCCAGGCGAAGAAGCTGTTCCCATGGAGATTGACTGGGAGGGTGCAAAAGAGAACCCAGGGACTGCAGTCTCCATCCCGGGGACTGGCGCCTGCAACCCGGGGACTGTCCCTCCTTACTCGGGGACTGACCCTCCTAACTCAGGGACTGTCGCGTTCATCGAGGGGGTCTTTGCTGGATGCTCGGGGACTCGTGACCTCGTCCTCAACACCGAAGATGTAGTGGTGGCTGTTCCAATGGAAGAGGACGAACCAGTGTTTCCCACGCGGGAGACACCGAGTTGGGCTATGCCCATATTATCCTTTCTAAAGGACGGCACCCTACCAACTGATGAGGTTACCACAAGGAAAATTCAGAGAAGATCCAAGGGCTACACCATCTTCAGAGATGTGCTGCATAGAAGAAGTCCCACTGGGTGTGTTGCAACGCTGTGTGGAACCAGAAGAAGGACAAGAAATTCTGGTGGAGATACATCAAGGAGAATGCGGACATCACGCCTCTTCTCGGGCTCTGGTCAACAAGGCTTTTCGGCATGGTTTCTTTTGGCTCACTGCCTTGAAGCAAGCTGAAGATATTGTGAGAAAGTGCAACGGCTCCCAGAGATTCGCAAGTAAGATTCACATGCCTGCTTCCGAGTTGAAAACCATTCCCATTACTTGGCCGTTTGCAGTTTGGTGTTTGGATATGGTTGGTCCTTTCAAACCGGCTAGAGGCAACATGACTCACATCTTGGTCATGGTGGAAAAATTCACCAAGTGGATTGAAGTGAAGCCTATTCGGAAGTGTGATAGAGCCACAGCTGTGAGTTTTCTGAAGGATGTGATCCTGAGATACGGCTATCCGCACAGCATCAACACGGATAATGGCACAAATTTTGCTGAGGGTGCCTTTGCAAGGTTCTGCAGAGATAAGCACGTCCGGCTAGATGTTGCATCTGTTGCGCATCCCGACTCCAATGGGCAAGTTGAAAGAGCAAATGGCATGGTGTTATCCGGCATAAATCCAAGGCTGATTGAGCCACTGCTGAAAACACCTGGGTGTTGGCTAGACGAGTTGCCAGCAGTGTTGTGGAGTCTAAGGACTACCCCTAACCGGTCAACCGGCTACACACCATTCTTCCTGTTTTACGAAGTTGAGGCCGTATTGCCAACTGACCTAGAGCATGACTCACCCCGAGTAACCCTCTACACTGAGGCGGAGGCGAGAGAAGCTCGAGAAAATGAGGTTGACCTGCTAGAAGAAGCAAGAGAGCTTACTCTGTCAAGTTCAGCTGTTTACCAGCAAAACTTTAGGCGTTATCATAGCTGGAAAGTGAACCCAAGGGTTTTCAGAAAAGGATACATGGTCCTTAGGCTCGTGCAACGCACAGCCGGGATGCACAAGCTATCTCCTCCATGGGAAGGGACATTCATTGTGAGCAAGGCTCTACACAATGATGTGTACTACCTGGTTGACGCAGGCACCCCAGAAGAACAGGCCGGATAGAGCAGGAGAGGAATCTAATCGCCCCTGGAATGTAGCCCTACTCTGCCGCTTTCATTCATGAGCAAAATGTGTATGTATCCTCACCCGAGTTAAAATTCTAGTCGGCACTCCGAATTTGAACTCGGGGACTGCCCTTGTCCAATCTTGCTCTGTGTTGTTCTATCCTGTTTTACCTTTGTCTACTCGGTTGCTCTGCTTAGAATTTCATAAGTACATTTAGTACTGTGTTTATACCTAAGGGACAACTCTTCGACTTTGCTGCTGTCCGAAACTCGGCTTCATGGCAAGCAAGAGAACAAGCCAGAGGTCAATGAGCACACGAAAAATGACTAAGGAAAAGAGGAGTGCAGGAACCGAGTAGAGTGTTCTTTACTGCTTTTTGTTAACTTTTTTCGACTAAGTGGTGGGCAGCGTTACTATGAATGTTTCTAAGTGGATAAGTATTTTAAACTTAATATTTGACATCTTGTGACTCGACTACCAAAAAAGCCACAAGTGGCAGGTAAGAGCTGAGACGAAAAGAGAGAGCGGATAAAAAATGCAACTCGGGGACTTGCATAATAACGCAACCCGGCATCGAGCCAGGGTTGCTCAAATATTAAGTATCAAACCGCAAACTAGAATAAAAATGAGTAGCAACAAAGACTTAATAGTTTGGATACATTTGCACCCGGCATCCCGGGGATCTCATGGAAGTTCAAGATAAATGTTTCAGGCAGCAGCATCGTGGGTGGTGGCCGTGTTGTCCGCAGCATTCTTCTCGGCGTTGGCCTTCTCGGCATCAGCATCGATGTCCATCTTGGTGGCTTGCTCAGAGGTGGCCGTGGATACAGAGATGGGATCGATGGCCGAGGTGGATGCCGCACCAGAAGTTGAGCCCAACTCGGGAGCAGCTTGCTGGATCACCATCTCGGTGGTGATGGTGGCCTCCTGGGTCTTGGCTTCAGGCTCCTCGGCTTCTGCATCAACCTTGGCCTTCCCCTTCCCGGATCCATCCTTGGCGGCACCGTCTTCGAAAACACTCAAGTCCTCCGACTCGGTGTCCTCGTCTTCATCGTCGTCCTCGCTTTCCGCCTCAGTTTCTCGCTCAGGGAGGCCGTCGATGTAGTTGGTGGTGTCCGCGTAGGAGGCTACCTCGTACGCTACTGCCTTACGGCGAGCAATGCAGTCGGGATCCTTGGACCATTTGGAGTCTTGGCGCATCTCGAGGATCCTGTCAAGGTTCAAGTTTTCGTACCAGCTGCAGATGAAGTGAAGCAACATATCAGCTCCTGCCCGAGTTGCGGAAGCACGCCACTTCTTCAACTCGGCCTTCACGCCGTCCAGCTTCACGGAGATCTCGCGGAGAGTTTTGGGCGCAGTCTCACCAGGCCAGAACAAGTCATGCATCTTATAAGCTGTGGACACCATGCTGGTGCCCAAGCCTTTGAGTTGGCGGAGCTGAGACTTGATGCTGGTAAGATTGTCGCCGATAGTGGATTTCGTGTCCGTGGGTAGTCCGGAGGCAGCTCGGAGTTCTTGTGCTTTAACCAGAGCAGGCGTGCTAGCAGCGCAGAGATCAGGGAAGATGTCTGAGAGAGAAACCAGCAAGAGTTAGAAATGGAGACAGAGAAGAGACAAAACCAGGTAGAAAAGATGAGAAGCAAAGCACGCCAAGCGGAAGAGAAGAAAGAAACAGTCAAGTGCAGAGAAGCGTAAACTCACTTTGAAGGTCAATGAGTAGCGCGTCCGGCTTGATCTTCCAGGCCTCCTCATCAGCAATATGCCTATCTTCGATGCTGCGCGCGCTGGCGACCTGGAGCATGAGCTGCTAGTTGTGCTTCTTCAACACCTCGAGTTCCGTCTCGAGGGCCTTCTCTCTGGCCTTGGAAGTTTTCTTGATTTCTTCCTTCTCGGCAACTTGGTCCAAGGCCTCCTGGAGAGCACTCTTGAGTTGGACCTGCATCTGCTCGAACTCGGCACGCTCTGCGTCGCGTTCCTTCTTAAGCTTTGCTTCTCGGGTCTCCAGCTGCTGTTTCACCTCGGCGGGCATCAGGCAGTTGAGGTGCTGCTCCCGGAATTTCTTGTACTCTTCTGCGAGAAGAACATCACTGTTAGCAGAATAACCAAGGAAAAGGAGAAACACACGTACAGAATAGTCAGTAACTCACCTTCTAGTCCCTTGATCCTGCTTTCGGCGGAGGTAGAGAAGACATGGCAATTTTCGTGCTCCTTCTTCAGTTCATTGAATTTGCCTGCAGAGTAGACAGAGTTAGAGCAAAAAGCAAACGCGGGCGTAAACACAAAACGCACAAACCGAATAGCTACAAGCTTACTTTCAATTTCAGAGATTTGGAGAGCACGATCCAGTACCGCCTGCTCCATCACAGGATCGTCTTTGCGTTCGGATTCAAGGGCCGCGATGCGGTTCTTCGCGATGCTGTGGTTCCAGAGCAACCGGCGGAACAGGTTGGTCCTCTTCAAGAGGCTATTCTATGAAGGAGAAGAAAAGAAGTTAGAGAAATTTTGGAAGATTTGGCCCGAGTAGATGGCAACTCGGTTGAGTACCCGCCTACTCGGCCCGAATCTCGGGGACTGGGGGGTGGCTAAGGAGAAAACGAAGAACAGAAGAGAAGAGAAACTGCAACTCGAAAAAGCAAGAAAAACTTACAGCGTATGTCTGCTTGACGTCCTCGGCAGCTTTGCGGAGGACGAACAGCTTCGCGGCCAGTCTGCTGGTGTTGGAGGCGATGGTCATTGGATTATTGCCAAGATCGGCCTTGTTCCAGTCGACGCGGCAATGGTCAACAGCGCCAAGCGTGCTGCCATTCCACTTGTCGATGCCATGGGCGTCACTTTCCCAGACCTTGTCAATGAAGCCTACCCGGTCCACGACCGCGATCAGCCATTCTGATTGGACCTCATCCTCACCGGCCTCGCGCGAGTAGAACTCAATGGGTTTCTTGGCCTTGAGCTTGGCGTCCACTGCCTTAGCCTGGCCGTCCTTCAAGGCGGAAAGCCGCTTCTCGCCTTTGGACATGGAGATGTTGTGTTGCTTGGACACAGACAACAGGTATGATGGCCAGCTGCCTTGTGCCCGAGCAGCACCTTGAGCACTTGACCCTTCGCCTGGGCCAGCGGATCCAGCAGCAGCGCCAATGGTGAGTTGCATGCTCTTCGCTGCCGGTTTCCCGGTTGACGCAGTAGGTTCTTTGGGTGGTGGCATCAGACCTGCATCCTGCGCAACTTGGCGCGACAGATTCTTGCGGACGATGGTGGCTTCAGGCTTGGCGGTCTTCTTGGCAGCAGTGTTCGTCCGAGAAGCGGACGGAGGCACTTGGCGTGAAGTGGGAGGAGGCATCTGCTGGGATGTAGTCTTGGTGGTGCTCTGTGTTGGTGGAGGGCTTGGTGCAGTCGGTGGAGTAGCCTGCTGGGTAGGCGACACAAGGGGCCGGCTACCCTGCGCAGCGTCTGGCTGCGCTTGGTCCTGCAGGACAGGCTCCAGCACGGTCTTCTCAACCCGCTGCTCGGCAGCGGGATCGGGTCTTGCGTCTACTTGTTCTTCTACCCGCGGCGTGGCCGCGGGGTCATCTTGAGCTGCAGCTTGTTCTTCCTGCTTCTCGGGGTTCTCGTCTTGCCGCTGAAGGGCGGCACGGTCTTGGTTCTTAGCTTCTTGTTCAACATTCTCCCCAGCTGAGGTAGCTAGGGGAGAGGAAGGCATCTCGTCATGAGCAGCATCCTGCGCACTCTGGTCCGCGTAGGTCTGTTGCTCCAAATTCTCAGCATCTTGGTCAACAGCGCCCGTGTTCTCAGCGCCGGCGTCTTCTTCTTCTTCTAGCTTCACAGGAGAAGGCACGCGTGTCTCACCCTGCGGAGCTGGCTCATCGTCCGATTCCGAGAGCTCAACGAGCTTCTCGAGATCTATGACAGGTTTCCTCTTGGTGGCGCGAGTGGGGGCAGCGGCAGCGTCAGCATCCAAAGGCTCGCTGGAAGAAGGAAACGAATCAGAAAGAGAGAAACAGAGAGAAGTATATCGAGAAGCAGCAAGTTGGTACTCGGATGAAATAGTTTACCCTTTGACGGTGGGAGGCTGTCTTCTGCCTGTGACGATCTTCTTCCCCTTCTTCGGCTTCTTGGAAGCAGGCTCTTGGGCACCACTGTCCGTCCTCTTCCAAGTGGGGGGGGAGCAGCCACAGACAGAGGGTCAATCTCCAAGGCCTCGTCATCACCTTCCAGCTCGGGATCCTCTGCAGAATGGAAGAAGAAAGAGAAGAATTAGAAGCAGAGAAGGAAGTCAAGTTGGGTTGCGAGTAAGCAAAGAGGTGAACTTGGTCACCTTCGTCATCCTCGGACCAGTCCCGGATTCACGTGTCTACTCGGCACTTACCAGGCTGAGTGGCATTAGGGATGCAGAGGGTGTCCTGCGTGTTATAGGCCTTCTCGTCATCCTCATCTCGGTCGGCATGCCAGTTGTTCTCGAAGATAGCAGAATCTTCTCTTTGCTGCCGATCGATATGCTGAGAAGACAGGCAAGATAGCACAGTGAGTTGAGTTCTATTCGGAAAAACATGCAAGCACAAAGCATATTTTTCTAAGTGATTCTATTCGGAAAAACATGCAAGCACAAAGCATATTTGTCTAAGTGATTCTACTCGGAAAGACATGCAAACACAAAGGATATTTGTCTAAGTGATTCTACTCGGAACAGCATGCAAACACAAAGCATATTCAGCTAAGGATTTTCTACTCGACACGGCATGCAAACACAAAGCATATAAAGCCTAACAGAGTATTCATGGTGTTCTACTCGGTATCAAAGTGCAAAAGCAGAGTGCAGAAGACTAACTTGTCCGATGCGCTTGGTGCGGCTATACGGCTCGAAGCCATATAGCCAGGTGTCGGAGAGCGAGGTCTGCATGATGGACCTCGCCCAGATAGCGACATCCGCCTTGGAGAGCTCGAAGGTGGTTGTCCTGGTGCAGTCGCGGGATCCTCCCATGTAGCACATCTTGTGGGAGCGGAGCTGTAGCGGGAGTACTCGGCGCGAGATCCAGCACGCGATGGGATCATCGCGGCGGAATCCCTCCTCCTTCAACTCGCGCAGGCGCTGCTCGACCTGGAGGACGTCCTCAATTGTGTTCCTCGGATGGTAACCCCAGTTCTGCTGAGTAGGCAGCGCGTTCTTGAACTTGGGTAGCCCTATCCGGTCCTTGATTGGCTTCCCTTCTTCTGTGGCTACGTTCTTCACATAGAGGAAGCTGCGCTGCCACTTGCGCACGGATTCCAGGCCCTTGACTTTTGGGTGGCTACCCGTGGAGCGCTGCAACATCATGGCGCAGCCTGTCTTGGTCATGGCGCGGGCGCTATCTGTTTTACCTGGATTGGGGATGCTTTTTTTGCAGAAAAAGAAGTAGCGTGCCCATGTGTGGATTGTCGGGTACACGCCCAGGAAAGCTTCACACACCACGGCGTGGGTGGAGACCATGATGAGGGAATTTGGTGGGAGATGATGCGGCTGGAGGCCGAATTGCTCGAGGAACTTAGAGAAGAAATCAGAAATCGGGAGGCCGAAGCCGCGCTTAAAGTGCGCAAGGAAAACGACATACTCATCCGCTTCTGGCTTGGGGACGACCTCGTTACCTGGGTGGTGGCACACCACGCCGGGAGGCACGCGGCGGGTGTTGACCAGCCATTGGCAGTCCTCCGCCGTAACCTTGGAGCCTTCCCAGCCGGCGCGGGCAGCGGCATCATCGTCTCCGCGTGCTGCCATGGCGGCGGAGATGCGAATCGAATCTGAGAAGCGAAGGCAGTGGTGGGAGATGTGATTTCTAGTGCAAGATTGGAGTCTGGGTCTCTCTCTTGGTCTCTCCGGTGGCTCTGGAGCAGCGGCGCAGCAAGCAATTGCGGTGGCGGAGCGCTCGATGGCGGCGGAGTGGCAAAGGGGCAGAGGATGAGAAGGAGCAGGAAAGAGAAGAAGGGAGCGGAGAGGGGGTATTTATCCCGCTCCCTCGGGTTGCAGTTACCAGTGAGTTACGCGCGGATTGATCGTGCGCAGAGATCGTGCGGCGTGGGTAGCGCAACCGTTAGAAACGCACACGGCGCATATCGCGCGCGTAACGGGCGCAGTTAATCCCACATCGAGATCGTGGGCTCTTTAGTGCGCTTGAAGTGACTTAACGGGCTGGTGGGCCCTGGTCGCAGTTATGGGCGAGGCCTGCTGTATCCCAGGCACCGAGGCGTCGTGGGTACGGGGGTGTGACATGTGCCCTGTAGCGACACGGAGAGATGGATTTGCTCTGTCACAGCAGGATTTTGTTCGAAAATTTCGCTAAGTCTTTTACTCGGCCTCAGAGAAGAGAAATGGTGCTACTCGGAGAAGAAGAGATTCAAGCAAAGGATAAAGGCTACTCGGAGGTGCTACTCGGCACCTTACAGTACGAAGACAAGATTTGTTTTTAAGCTGGAAGGGCCTAGTGAACAAGTTTGTAGGACTCTACTAGCTTCGGGGACTAATGTCGGGGGGTTACCCCCGAGTAGGGGTAAGGCAAGTGCTAAAGGCAAGATCAAAGGAGGTATTTGGCTGAGTAGCTGGCTACCCGGTACTTGCTACCCGGTCGACTGCTATCCGGCCGTACACACCGATGGCCAGGAGAAAGAATCAAGGAAGTTACATTCTTCCGGGTAGAGGAATTGGTTCGAGTAGAGGGGGTGGATTTCTACTCGGGCCAGAAGTCAAAGGAGCCGTTCAGATAAAGGATCCCGCGTATCCTGCGTCCGTACGGCGTGCGGTTCAACTTACGGAGCACGTGACTATCCGCGCTACGGCGTGGCTACAGTGGAGGTAGGCGCCTGTCAAGTCCTGTCACTGACGGAGGGGACGGGACAGGGCTAGGGGCCTACCCTATCTCACTGACAAGGTGGACAGGTTCCATCGCCGGACGACGCGCAACGACTTCCCGCACACGCCTGAGCGAGAAGCCGGAGGCGTGCTCTGTTCTGCAGTGGCCCTGTCACGTCAAGTCGTACCTTATACTTGTTTTCTATTTGGCTGGGCACCAGTATATAAGGTGCCCCGCCTCCTCCTGTGAGAGGTTCGCACCAGTTGGCTTGTTACACACAACACTTAGCATTTGCTTCACATAGAGAGAGCTAGAGTGGCTACTCGGCTGAAGGCCTGATTGTACTGTGGCTACTCGGAGAACACTCATATAAAGAGAAGGGCAGGAGTAGGGGTGTTACCTCCACACGAGGGCCCTGAACCTGGGTAAGATCTTGGTGTTTGCAGTGTTAGATTCATCCTACACGCGGCTACTCGCCGTGTGATCCCTCCCCGATCACCTCCAGCGTCCATCGACCCCTAACAGTTAGCCATCCTATGGCATCTGCCGTGACACCACCACGACAGTCGGGGAAGTCTCTCTCGATCTTTCTCCACTGCGATCCATCGGCGGGGTGTCTCAACTTTCCGTCTTTCTTACGGTCTTCTTTGTGCCATCGCAACAACCCAGCATGCTCTTTGTTTCTAAACAGACGTTTCAACCGTGGTATTATAGGAGCATACCACATCACCTTAGCAGGAACCCTCTTATAGGGTCATCTGCTCTGATCTTATACCGCAGTGCAGTGCATACCGGACATTCATCCAAATTCTCGTACTTCTCACCGCGGTAGAGGATGCAGTCATTAATGCATGCATGTATCTTCTGCACATCTAATCCTAGATGGCAGAGAGCTTTCTCTGCTTCGTACGTACTCTTAGGAAATTCGTTATCCTTTGAAAGTTTTGGCTTCATTAGTTGAAGTAAACTCTCAAATGCCTTGTCAGTCACACCGTTCTGTGCCTTCCATTTCAGCAACTCCAGTGTGGTACCGAGCTTTGTGCTACCATCTTCGCAATTTTGGTACAACAATTTTTTCTGATCATGTAACATGTTGTCCAGCTTCAACCTCTCCAATTTATTTTCATAGTCTTCCCTTGCATCAGCAATAACTCGGCCAAGATCATCATCGGGCTCTTCTGATGCCTGTTCTTGATCACCTCCTTCTTCTGCATTCTCTTCCATTGCAGTATCGTCGTATTCAGGGAACAAAGGATCTTCTTCTTCTTCTTCATCGTCTTCCATCACAACCCCTCTTTCTCCATGCTTGGTCCAGCAATTATAGCTGGGCATGAAACCTCTCCGAAGTAGATGGCCGTGGAGGATTCTTTCGGAAGAGTGCTCTCTGACGTTCCGACAATCAACACATGGGCAACACATGAAGCCATTATCTTTGTTCGCTTGAGCTACAGCAAGACATGCATTCACGCCTGCCATATACTCGGAAGTGCGTCGGTCACCGTACATCCATCGCTGCCGTGCATCCATCTGCATCGTATAATTAACTTTATCAAAATATATTAAAATAACATATTAATACAGAAATGACCACAGTACATCGACAAATACTACTTTTTTATGTATTAGTTACAGATGAAAAAGATAAGTTTGTTAACCTCGGTCGAAAATACCATTTTTAGTGAGCTTATGTGTGAGTCGGGAATTTCGTCGAACACCTCGTGTGCATAGTAAAATAAAACACACTAACACCCACCTCTCTCACACCTCCAAGCAAAAAAAAAAGATGGAAGGGGGGCTGGGGCAGTATATATAGGGGAAGGGGGACATTGGTCCCGGTTCGTGGCCTGAACCGGGACAAATTCTCATGCGCGTGCCACGTGGCATGTGGCTAGGCATTGGTCCCGGTCCGTGGCACGAACCGGGACCAATATCTCCCCACGAACCGGGACCAATGCCCCCAAGCGATTTCTGTTGCCCCGGGCACACAAACCGGGACCAATGCATAGCATTTGTCCCGGATTTGGTTGCAACCGGGACAGGTGCCTTCTGGCCCTCTGGACGAAAGGGGTTGTTTCCACTAGTGTTTGCCTGTGGCGACATGCCCTGTCTGTTGTATCCTGTCTTCTATAGGATACTCACCGGACCGAACTGAATAGTAGATGATTGGATTACGGGGCCTACCTGCACCCGCATCCTCGTACGAGTAGGCCAGCACTTATGTGCGACAACCAAACTCTACTATCCATCGTCGATGTAAACTATCCCATAGAGATCAAGATACTACCATTGACGTACTTCATACCATTCACACATGGTACGTCAACAGCGTTAAACGAAATGATACCACAACAGATCTCTAAGACACAAAAGATGGAAATAAGTTGCAACTGGCTCTCACTAGAGCAGAGAGTAGCAAATACAATCATCCACAGGACACATGTCCCAACATATCATCATTACATCACAACGGAAGCACTCAAAGCGTCTGAGTACAGACAAATCCAAATAGGCCTAAGAGGCCGAGAATGAAAGGAAAACGAAGCCCATCCACGTAGTCTCGGATCCTGCCCGGGTCCGCTATCTACTCGTCTGCAGTCTCGTCGTACTCCACGTAGTAGCCACCATGGGGATCCTCGGAATCGTAGTCTGCGGAAACCACAGCCCCAAAGGGGTCTGTACATACAAGTACTGGCAAGCAAGACGCACAGGATACCAAAGTGTTACCCGTCAACACAAGCACGGATGCTTTGGGTTCAACGGAAGAATAGGTGATATAAAAGATGCTGCAGCGGGCTGCACTAACCAACTACAGAGACATACTACAACTTCCGGCTAACAGAAAGAAGATAAGATCGCGTATCGTAACCAACTGCAATTAACTTCAAACAAACCCATCCAATGTTACCCCCTACTAAGGAAGCAACCCAAGGATAACTCACACAGTTGGATTAGTGATGTTCAAGTTGTTGTGTCAATAATCCTATTACTAGTCAACTTACTATTAGTTAGGTGTAAGTTGTTCTGAGTACTTGTTAGCCAGTACTTTCACCAAGTCATCCATAACCGCGGACAACACGGCTTCTCGAGAAGATTTAACCCTGCAGGGATGCACCAATGTAGCCGTACACGTAAGAATATCCCGCCAGACGGGAATCAAACCCACCAAGCGAGGCACTCAACACAACTCAACTCTTCTTCGCATCAAGCCCAAAGAACCACGTGATGTGCGTGCGCGGCTAATCGAGCCCCCACGAAGAAAAGGGGGACCCTCATAGCACTGGAAGACCACGCCGCCCTAAATGCCGACTACAAAAATTTCACCCTGGCCTCGGGTTCGTACCTGCATATGCGTGCAGCAAATGGAAAGCCCGAACTAGGTGTGGCGATTTGGACGAGATGCGAATCGAATCAAATTGAGGGGGGCGCCCATACACGCTTCCCACATGCGGTTAGTGCGCTCATCATGGATCGGTAGACAAGACCCTTTTCCTAATTAGGGTCGACACTAGCAGGCCTCAAAAACACGCCGGGCCTCCTGCCGGTGCCTTATCATCAAGTTATTATTACCCATAGCCTTAACAGGTTGATTGATTAAACACCGAGCCCATAGAACATAAATAAGATAGAGTAAAAGAAGTAACGGACAGCGGACTCGAGCACAAGCAACCCTAAGCATGCTAGTAGAACTAAGGAAACAAGCAAGGGGTTATAGGTGTGGAGGTGAGGCAATATCAGGGTTATATGATAACATGTGATAGGATCGGGACACAAGCAATGATTCATAGGGCTAGCAGAAATAGACAACGGAAAGTATCGGTATCCAGTGTGGAAAGGAACACAATGGTTCATGTGAGTGAATACTTGCCTGCAAGCTCAGCAGCCTGGTACTGAGCTAACTCCTCAGAAGTGGTGTCGTAAACCTCGTCTGTCTCAACGTCGTCGTCTATTCGAGAAGAAGCAAACACACAATCGAAAAGAGACGAACAATCAATAACATGGCATAGTGCACAATCATGGGATGATGCATGGCAATTTAATTGATGCATCAAAATAAACTAGTTGACATGGTAACATGTTTAAATGGACCCATATGCAATTTGGATTGCACATTGGAAAGGCCCATGAATTAAGGTGGAAATAAATGATCTACAAATAATTACCATGTGAAAGTTGATTATCATGATGCATGCATGAAGAAAACATAAAGGAAACAACAATAGATTCATTTTGATATATTGTTTACCAAGTTTGGAAAATTATTTATTAAGTTATGAGAATTTGCTTCTTAGAGGAGTTATATAAGCATTTATTGTTTTCATCAAGTTTAATTGTTCAAAACAGACAACAAAGTTCATGTTTGAATAGAGCACAAAATTTTAGGTGGATTACATGTTTCAATTATTGAAAAAAGAATTACAATGATGTAATTATGAATTAAATAAGTTTAAACAAGATTTAAATGAATTTTAATTCAAGTATTAATATTAATTGAATTTTATTTGTTCAAAACATTAAATAAAATTCATATTTGAAAAGATTATGTTTTTCTGGTTTGAAAACATATTTTATATGTTGCATTTGAATTAATATTGAATTAGTTATGAAATTAACCAAATGTGAAATGAATTGTTTGAATTTGGAATTTGAAAACATTTGAATTGTTTAAAACAGTAAACAAATGATTTAAATAGGTAGAGTATTAAATTTGGTGCAGTGTACATATTTTATTTATTTTATTTGAAGTTGTAAATTAAAAGTTATTAGTATTTTAAACCCAGGGACTAATCTGTAAATGAATTGGACTTAAACTTAAAAGAAAAACTGGGCAGAAACTATTTTCACTGCGCAGTGGCCTAACCTGGGCCACTGCCAACGGGCCCTGGCCAGCGTGGCGCTGTGTGGCAGCACGCGTGGCAGCCACTGCCACTGGCTGGTGGGCCTGGGGCGAGGGGAAATAATTCCCAAAAAAAGATGCGCGCGGGGGGGCTCGAACCCTGGCCGCGGCTTGCGCGTGCAGTGGTGCGTTACCACTGCAGTGAGCGATCGGTTTTGTCAGGTAAGGTGCACTCGGGAGGTTATGCTTCAATTCGCGTTAACTGAATTTTTCTGCAGGTGCGTTTCTGAACTTTTCGACAGAGGGACGGTGGCCGGCGGCGAGCTGCTGCTGTGCTCGTGCCGCCGTGCTGCTGGTGCGTGGATGCGTGCGTTGCGAGCGTGTGGTGAGCGTGCAGTGCGTGCTCGCGGACGTGATGCAGAGAGGAGGGAGAGGAGATCGACTGCTCACCGGCGATGGCAGGGGAAGCAGAGGCTCGGTGGAGGACGCCGGCGGCGACAGCACGGACGGCGGCGGCGTTGCAGAGGTTCCTCGGGGCTGCTGGGGTGTCGATGAGGTCGAGGATAGCACGGTGGTCTGATCCCCGTGGTTAGCCAGCGAGGAGGAGGAACATGGCGGCGATCATCGGAGAGGTTCAGAGGGCGGAGCTCGGTGGTGGCGGTGGTGGTTCAGGGATGGAAGCGATCGGCGGCGGCAGGCGAGGGAGAGATGGTGGTGGGTGGTCTAGGGCACCGAGGGGGAACCCTAGGGTTAATAAGGAGGAGGTGATCGCCTCCTGGCCGTCCCATCCGCCGTACGGCGATGTGGACACGACGGATGTGCCGCCGTAGAGAAAGAAGGTGAGCGAAGGGGTAAGTGGCCGGGGAAATGGTGGGCTGGCCCAACTGGGCTGGCCTGCCCACCCCTCTCTGCGTTTCATTTTTTTATTTTTGTTTTTTTCCTTCTGTTTTTTTTTGCTGAAAAGAAATAGGAAGAAAAAGCTAGTTTTTAGGGTTAGAAAAATTAGGAAAAAATTTGTTATAGGTTATTTAGGATAACAGCAACAATTGCCAACTTTGGTTTTCCAAAAGTTTTGAATTATGGTGCTGTTTGTATTTTAAATGATTTTGAGCAAAATTGCTAATAATTAACTTATTGAAAGAAACATTTTAAACTATTGTGAACTTTCCATGTTTAATTGAAACAAATTGATTGGAGTGCTTTGTATTTCTCATTAGTTTCAACATGGTTGCTGTTTGGAAAAAGTAATTGAATTTGAATGAAATTTGAGTTAAGTGTATTATTAAAATGAACCATTTGATAGTTTGAACTTTAAGTTTAATGGAAACAATTGATGTTTTGATTTGAACTTTTTATTTGCAAAAATTGTAATAGAGCAAGTATGAAACAACACATTTGAATATTGTTTGAATTTCAAAAGGGAAAACCAAGGAAAACAAATGCAATGATTAAGATGCCATGATGCAAAACATTAATTAAAGCAAGAAACAAACATTCTAGGGTGGTTTTTCAAACTTGGGATGTTACAAAACGCCCCCCCTTGAAGGAATCGCGCCCCGAGATTCCTACTGAGAAGAGAAAAGGTCCGGATACTTCTTGCGAAGATCCTCTTCGGTCTCCCACGTTGCCTCTTTATCGGAATGATGCGACCATTGCACTTTCAAGAACTTGGTGCTCTTGTTGCGAGTCTTACGCTCGGTCTCATCGAGAATTCGAACAGGGTGTTCCTCATAAGAGAGATCTTCTTCCACTTCAATTGAATCACGATCAACTGCACGATCTGGATCTTTGAAACACTTCTTGAGCTGTGACACGTGAAACACATCGTGCACCTTGGATAGTTTTTCCGGAAGTTCAAGACGATATGCATTTTCTGCACGCCTTGAGAGAATGTTGAAAGGACCAATGTATCTCGGTGCAAGTTTTCCTTCACACCAAAACGATGAGTGCCTCTGAGGGGAGTTACACGGAGATATTCTTTGTCACCAGGTGCATAGATCATATCCATGTGCTTGCTGTCATAGTAGCTTTTCTGACGAGACTGAGCAATCTTGAGATTGTCACGAATGATGCGAACTTTCTCTTCGGCTTCCTTAACAATGTCAGGACCTAAGAGTGAACGTTCACCAGCTCCAGACTAATTGATTGGACTCCTGCATCTGCGGCCATAGAGTGCTTCAAATGGTGCCATGCCTAGGCTTGCCTGGAAGCTGTTGTTGTAGGAGAATTCAGCATATGGAAGACATTCCTCCCATTTCATTCCAAAGGAGATACCACATGCTCTGATCATATCCTCGAGAATCTGATTGACTCTTTCGACTTGCCCTTGAGACTGGGGATGATAAGATGTGCTGAACAGAAGTTTGGTGCCCAATGCTTCTTGAAAACTCTTCCAGAAATGAGAAGTGAATATGCTTCCACGGTCTGAGCTTATTTCCAATGGAACACCATGAAGAGGAACAATCTTTGTTGTATAGAGTTCTGCTAACTGGCTAGCTGAGATTGTTTCTTTGACACGAAAGAAGTGAGCTACTTTAGTGAGTCGATCAATGACAACGAAGATTGCATCGTTGCCCCTCTTGGACATTGGAAAACCAGTGACGAAGTCCATTTCAATCATGTCCCACTTCCACTCAGGGATTTTCAGAGGTTGGAGAATACCGGCTGTTTTCTGATGAACTGCCTTAACACGTTGACAAACGTCGCATTCATAAACGTATTGAGCAATTTCACGTTTCATGCTAGGCCACCAATACAGTGTCTTGAGATCCTGGTACATCTTTGTACTTCCAGGGTGTATGGAGAGAGGAGTTTCATGAGCCTCCTTGAGAATGACATCTTTGAGACTTTGAATTTGAGGAACTGCAATGCGTCCTTCGAAGAACACAGTTCCCTTGTCATCAATTGAGAAAGACTTGAATTTATCCTTGCCTTCTTTGATGTGCTCTACCATCTTCTTGATTTCAGCATCACGAAGTTGTTCAGAACGAATCTTGTCCTCTAGAGTTGGACTGGCTGTCAAGTTTGCAAGATAGCCTTGAGGAACAAGACCAAGGTTCAGCTTCTGGAATTCTTCATGAAGAGGAGGTTGGCTTTCCATGATCATGAGATTATTGCCATAGGACTTGCGACTGAGAGCATCGGACATAACGTTAGCCTTGCCTGGAGTGTAAGAAATGGTAAGATCAAAGTCTTTGATATTTTCAATCCATCTCCTTTGTCTGAGGTTTAGATCTGGTTGAGTGAAGATGTATTTCAGACTCTTATGATCGGAAAAGATTTCAGTGCGGTTACCCAACAAGTATTGTCTCCATTTCTTGAGGGCAAACACAACTGCTGCAAGTTCTAGGTCATGTGTGGGGTAATTTTGCTCATGGGTGTTCAACTGTCGTGAAGCATAAGCCACCACTTGACGTTCTTGCATAAGAACTGCACCTAAACCTTGGAGAGAAGCATCACAGAATATTTGGAAAGGTTTGGTAGGATCTGGGCCAACCAGAACTGGTGTAGAAGTGAGTTTAGTCTTTAGGAGATTGAAACTTTCATCACATTGTGGAGACCAAACGAACTTCTTGTCTTTCTTTGTGAGGTCAGTGAGAGGTTTGGCAATCTTGGAGAAGTTTTGGACGAAACGACGGCAATAGCTAGCCAAGCCAAGAAAACTTCTTACTTGCTTCACCGTCTTGGGAGGTTTCCAATCAACAATTGCTCTAACCTTTTCTGGATCAATGGCTATGCCCTTGGCAGAGATGACATGACCAAGATAAACCACTTCTGAAATCCAGAACTCACATTTGGAGAACTTGGCATAGAGACGATGCTCGCGAAGTTCCATGAGAGTGAGACGAAGATGTTCTTCATGCTCTTCCTCGGATTTTGAGTAGACAAGAATGTCATCAAGATATACCACAACGAACTTGTCGAGGTATTCATGGAAGACAGAATTCATGAGTCAAGAGAAGGTCGCCGGTGCATTGGTGAGACCAAAGGACATGACGGTGTATTCATATAGACCGTAGCGAGTGGTGAAGGTTGTCTTTGGAATATCTTCCTTTCTGATCTTTATTTGATGGTAACCCATTCTCAAGTCTAACTTGGAGAAAATTGAGGCTCCAGTAAGTTGATCAAAAAGATCATCGATACGAGGAATTGGATACTTGTTTTTGATGGTTTTCTCGTTAAGAGGACGATAGTCAACAACGAGTCTCTTTGTTTGATCCTTCTTGGCAACGAACAGAGTTGGGCAACCCCAAGACGAGGAACTAGGTTGAATGTAACCTTTCTCCATGTACATATCGATTTGCTCCTTAAACAATTTCAGTTCAGGAGGAGCTATCTTGTATGGATGCTTAGAGATTGGAGCAGTACCTGGTTCAAGTTCGATCACGAACTCAACTGCTCTGTCCGGAGGCATTCCTGGCAATTCTTCTGGAAAGACGTCAGGGAAATCACAAACCACCGGAACATATTCGAGTAGAGGTAGAGGTTTTGCATCGAGTGTGCATAGCTGAATGGAACTCGATTCATTTGGAGAATAGACTATCTGGCCAGAAGGGTGGAAGAGAGTTATTGACTTTTGAGCACAGTCAATTTTTGCTTTATTGGCCTTCAGCCAATCCATACCGAGAATGACATCAATGTCAGAATTGCCAAGTAGTATGAGAGAAGCAAGGAATATGTGGCCTCCAATTAGGATTTGATTGTCCTTACTTATCTTGGAAGTCAACATTTGAGATCCCGGGGAGTGAACAGTGATTTGATTGCTTAGTGGAACCACAATTAGGTTGTTTGTTGTGGCAAAGATTTTTGACACAAAAGAATGCGATGCTCCGGTGTCAAGCAACACTTTAGCTGGAATAGAGTTTAGCAGATGAACGGGGAAACTTTGATTAGACGCCGGTAGAAGAACTGAAGTGGAAAGCAACAACAATGTTTCAACGGACGAAAAGGATGTTGAGAAGAACAGGATATCGAAGCAACATTCGGGAAACACGAGACCAAAACTCCTGAGGTACTACGGAAAACCCATCCGGGCTTTTAGAGGATCAATATCTACTGCTTAAGGAATAGAGGATCTGCTTCCGGGGCTTCCACGCCTCCGTTCCCAATCGTGAGTAGGCAACATGATAAATCATGTCACAACCACCTCCATTCCTATGGTCTAGTAGATATAACCATCCTAGAGAAACCAGGATACGTGAAAACCTAACTTGAAAGTTTAGATGAGAAGAGAAAAACAACGTTGCACTTCCTTACCAGAAAAAGGGAGGGTGGGTGGGGAAAAGAAGAAAAAGAACAGAATTCCTACTCTCACGTTTCATTTTTCCTATATAGCTACAAAATAGTTTCTAGACTCAACTGCGACCAGTGAAAGGGATCCTACAGGCAGACAGGCTCTGATACCATTTGTCGTACCCTGACTTCTATAGGATACTCACCGGGCCGAACTGAATAGTAGATGATTGGATTACGGGGCCTACCTGCACCCGCATCCTCTTACGAGTAGGCCAGCACTTATGTGCGACAACCAAACTCTACTATCCATCGTCGATGTAAACTATCCCATAGAGATCAAGATACTACCATTGACGTACTTCATACCATTCACACATGGTACGTCAACGGCGTTAAACGAAATGATACCACAACGGATCTCTAAGACACAAAAGATGGAAATAAGTTGCAACTGGCTCTCACTAGAGCAGAGAATAGCAAATACAATCATCCAGAGGACACATGTCCCAACATATCATCATTACATCACAGCGGAAGCACTCAAAGCGTCTGAGTACAGACAAATCCAAATAGGCCTAAGAGGCCGAGAATGAAAGGAAAACGAAGCCCATCCACGTAGTCTCGGATCCTGCTCGGGTCCGCTATCTACTCGTCTGCAGTCTCGTCGTACTCCACGTAGTAGCCACCATGGGGATCCTCGGAATCGTAGTCTGCGGAAACCACAGCCCCAAAGGGGTCAGTACATACAAGTACTGGCAAGCAAGACACACAGGATACCAAAGTGTTACCCGTCAACACAAGCACGGATGCTTTGGGTTCAACGGAAGAATAGGTGATATAAAAGATGCTGCAGCGGGCTGCACTAACCAACTACAGAGACATACTACAACTTCCGGCTAACAGAAAGAAGATAAGATCGCGTATCGTAACCAACTGCAATTAACTTCAAACAAAACCATCCAATGTTACCCCCTACTAAGGAAGCAACCCAAGGATAACTCACACAGTTGGATTAGTGATGTTCAAGTTGTTGTGTCAATAATCCTATTACTAGTCAACTTAGTATTAGTTAGGTGTAAGTTGTTCTGAGTACTTGTTAGCCAGTACTTTCACCAAGTCATCCATAACCGCGGACAACACGGCTTCTCGAGAAGATTTAACCCTGCAGGGATGCACCAATGTAGCCGTACACGTAAGAATATCCCGCCAGACGGGAATCAAACCCACCAAGCGAGGCACTCAACACAACTCAACTCTTCTTCGCATCAAGCCCAAAGAACCACGTGCTGTGCGTGCGCGGCTAATCGAGCCCCCACGAAGAAAAGGGGGACCCTCATAGCACTGGAAGACCACGCCGCCCTAAATGCCGACTACAAAAATTCCACCCTGGCCTCGGGTTCGTACCTGCATATGCGTGCAGCAAATGGAAAGCCCGAACTAGGTGTGGCGATTTGGACGAGATGCGAATCGAATCAAATTGAGGGGGGGCCCATACACGCTTCCCACATGCGGTTAGTGCGCTCATCATGGATCGGTAGACAAGACCCTTTTCGTAATTAGGGTCGACACTAGCAGGCCTCAAAACCACGCCGGGCCTCCTGCCGGTGCCTTATCATCAAGTTATTATTACCCATAGCCTTAACAGGTTGATTGATTAAACACCGAGCCCATAGAACATAAATAAGATAGAGTAAAAGAAGTAACGGACAGCAGACTCGAGCACAAGCAACCCTAAGCATGCTAGTAGAACTAAGGCAACAAGCAAGGGGTTATAGGTGTGGAGGTGAGACAATATCAGGGTTATATGATAACATGTGATAGGATCGGGACACAAGCAACGATTCATAGGGCTATCAGAAATAGACAACGGAAAGTATCGGTATCCAGTGTGGAAAGGAACACAATGGTTCATGTGAGTGAATACTTGCCTGCAAGCTCAGCAGCCTGGTACTGAGCTAACTCCTCAGAAGTGGTGTCGTAAACCTCGTCTGTCTCAACGTCGTCGTCTATTCGAGAAGAAGCAAACACACAATCGAAAAGAGACGAACAATCAATAACATGGCATAGTGCACAATCATGGGATGATGCATGGCAATTTAATTGATGCATCAAAATAAACTAGTTGACATGGTAACATGTTTAAATGGACCCATATGCAATTTGGATTGCACATTGGAAAGGCCCATGAATTAAGGTGGAAATAAATGATCTACAAATAATTACCATGTGAAAGTTGATTAGCATGATGCATGCATGAAGAAAACATAAAGGAAACAACAATAGATTCATTTTGATATGTTGTTTACCAAGTTTGGAAAATTATTTATTAAGTTATGAGAATTTGCTTCTTAGAGGAGTTACATAAGCATTTATTGTTTTCATCAAGTTTAATTGTTCAAAACAGACAACAAAGTTCATATTTGAATAGAGCACAAAATTTTAGGTGGATTACATGTTTCAATTATTGAAAAAGGAATTACAATGATGTAATTATGAATTAAACAAGTTTAAACAAGATTTAAATGAATTTTAATTCAAGTATTAATATTAATTGAATTTTATTTGTTCAAAACATTAAATAAAATTCATATTTGAAAAGATTATGTTTTTCTGGTTTGAAAACATATTTTATATGTTGCATTTGAATTAATATTGAATTAGTTATGAAATTAACCAAATGTGAAATGAATTGTTTGAATTTGGAATTTGAAAACATTTGAATTGTTCAAAACAGTAAACAAATGATTTAAATAGGTAGAGAATTAAATTTGGTGCAGTGTACATATTTTATTTATTTTATTTGAAGTTGTAAATTAAAAGTTATTGGTATTTTAAACCTAGGGACTAATCTGTAAATGAATTGGACTTAAACTTAAAAGAAAATCTGGGCAGAAACTATTTTCACTGCGCAGTGGCCTAACCTGGGCCACTGCCAGCGGGCCCTGGCCAGCGTGGCGCTGCGTGGCAGCACGCGTGGCAGCCACTGCCACTGGCTGGTGGGCCTGGGGCGAGGGGAAATAATTCCCAAAAAAAAAGATGCGCGCGGGGGGCTCGAACCCTGGCCGCGGCTTGCGCGTGCAGTGGTGCGTTACCACTGCAGTGAGCGATCGGTTTTGTCAGGTAAGGTGCACTCGGGAGGTTATGCTTCAGTTCGCGTTAACTGAATTTTTCTGCAGGTGCGTTTCTGAACTTTTCGACAGAGGGACGGTGGCCGGCGGCGAGCTGCTGCTGTGCTCGTGCCGCCGTGCTGCTGGTGCGTGGATGCGTGCGTTGCGAGCGTGTGGTGAGCGTGCAGTGCGTGCTCGCGGACGTGATGCAGAGAGGAGGGAGAGGAGATCGACTGCTCACCGGCGATGGCAGGGGAAGCAGAGGCTCGGTGGAGGACGCCGGCGGCGACAGCACGGACGGCGGCGGCGTTGCAGAGGTTCCTCGGGGCTGCTGGGGTGTCGATGAGGTCGAGGATAGCACGGTGGTCTGATCCCCGTGGTTAGCCAGCGAGGAGGAGGAACATGGCGGCGATCATCGGAGAGGTTCAGAGGGCGGAGCTCGGTGGTGGCGGTGGTGGTTCAGGAATGGAAGCGATCGGCGGCGGCAGGCGAGGGAGAGATGGTGGTGGGTGGTCTAGGGCATCGAGGGGGAATCCTAGGGTTAATAAGGAGGAGGTGATCGCCTCCCGGCCGTCCCATCCGCCGTACGGCGACGTGGACACGGCGGATGTGCCGCCGTACAGAAAGAAGGTGAGCGAAGGGGTAAGTGGCCGGGGAAATGATGGGCTTGCCCAACTGGGCTGGCCTGCCCACCCCTCTCTGCGTTTCATTTTTTTTATTTTTTTTTCCTTCTGTTTTTTTTTGCTGAAAAGAAATAGGAAGAAAAAGCTAGTTTTTAGGGTTAGAAAAAATAGGAATTTTTTTTTATAGGTTATTTAGGATAACAGCAACAATTGCCAACTTTGGTTTTCCAAAAAATTTGTATTATGGTGCTGTTTGTATTTTAAATGATTTTGAGCAAAATTGCTATTAATTAACTTATTGAAAGAAACATTTTAAACTATTGTGAACTTTCCATGTTTAATTGAAACAAATTGATCGGAGTGCTTTGTATTTCTCATTAGTTTCAACATGGTTGCTGTTTGGAAAAAGTAATTGAATTTGAATGAAATTTGAGTTAAGTGTATTATTAAAATGAACCATTTGATAGTTTGAACTTTAAGTTTAATGGAAACAATTGATGTTTTGATTTGAACTTTTTATTTGGAAAAATTGTAACAGAGCAAGTATGAAACAACACATTTAAATATTGTTTGAATTTCAAAAGGGAAAACCAAGGAAAACAAATGCAATGATTAAGATGACATGATGCAAAACATTAATTAAAGCAAGAAACAAATATTCTAGGGTGGTTTTTCAAACTTGGGATGTTACACTGTCGCTTCTGCTCGTGCCGGCAAGCACCATGTGTCAGTTATCAGGCTTGCCGCCATGGTATTATTGACAATTGCACTCAATTGTTGTTCCTTTTGTCCATACACTTGGCTAGGTGTTTTCTTTTGTCAAAAAATCCAATTGTCGTGCCATCAAGACCTGCGCTCGCCTTAGGTCTGGCAAATTTCTTCAACACCACCGCCCGCATGTGCAAATTGAACCCTAGCTGCTTGGTCATAATTGTCACATCCACTGCCAACTCATGACCGTTTTCTCAAGTATCTATATGTCTCTAGACACTAATATATTGTATACAAGGACACAAGAAAGTCGTCAGCCTTATCTCTTTAGCGTAGGAAGTTGCAATCCAGATATATCACAGTTGGCTAGGAAATAATTAGCCGGTATAGAGATATATAATTGCTTAAGCCTAGGGGGCATAAACTTATCCTAGCTAAAGGCTAACCAAGAAAGAGTGTATGTTTCGCACTACTCTCTTCCACAGCGGCATGATGACAAACCAAGCGTCTATTCTAGATGGATGTTGGGTATTCGAGGCTTTGACCATGCTTCTATAATCCTCTGCAATTCCTGGTGGTGAAGAAAAACAAACATGGAGAAAGACATAACGAAAATCAAGAAGTTATTTTTTAATGGAGAGAAAATATCTACCTCATCCATTAGTTAAGAGATTAATTAACAAAGAGAGAGTTATCTAGTTAATTTATGAAAAAATGGGTAAAAACCATACAAACGTGGCGAAAAAGAGCCAAGACACGTGCAACCCCGCAGGGCGAAGTGACTACTCTCAAAAGATGAGTTTACACGACCACAAAGACACACAAATAAACCCCGCTAACACATTCCTCCTACACCATATCGGCGAAAGAAGCTCAACATCACAAAAGAGCCCTAGACACGCGTGTCATTGTGTCGACGCTCTAGACTAGATTTTTCTTTTTTTTGAACAGTGAGCGCCCCGAAAGGGGCAGAACCTTCATTTATATGAAACGGTGGATGTACAAGGAAATTACAGAGGACCCCAACAGATAAGGAAAATACATATGAGTCCTCAGCATATGCAAGAAGGCCCTTACAGAAAAATCTAAAAACGCGATCAGGTCCCTCTTCGTCTCCACCGCGGAGCAACGGGCATGGAAGCTGCAGCCAAGAGTTTCAGCGGGGACGACACCACTTGCCTCCATCTCGGCGAATCCATCAGCTTGCACACTCCAATAGGGCCTCCCAAGGGAGGTTAAATCGCCGTTCTTCGGCTTGAACTGGCCTCTGTTGGCCATGGATGACAGAGATCCATCGAGGATCGCTGCTGAGGTGCTCCAATCGTAGGTTCCCGGGCTCAACGAGCACACCAGCTTCCTCTCCATCCGCCCGTCCTCCTTCTGCAACGCCACCATGGAGCTCCAAGAGGAGAGACAGACAGCCTTCAAGATCGCCAGCGTGATGGAAGCACCACCACATCGCTTCAAGGAAAACAGCTCACCCAACCCAAGGTGCCTGCCACGGACCTGGGAAGACGAGCAGAGAGGATGACGATGAAGGAGTGCTCCAGCAGAAACGAACTTATTGAGGCAGAGGTCAATCCCCTTCCTTCTCCTTCTCGACCCTGGAGCATGGAGAACGACGGAATCAAACCACACCGACGCGATGTCCGCCCTCTCGCCGGCAACGCTGCCTTCGCACGCCTTATTATCGGAGATGCTCACCACCCTGACCACCGCCCTCGACGCCGCACGCCACCTCGACGCCGCAAGAACAGAGCAGAGCTTCGAGGACCCCCGTCCATGGCTGCAGAGGACAGGGGAACTACTCCACTTCAACACCACAAGGGGAAAACTAACCCTAGCTACTCTATACAACGGGAAGAGCCACCCCAGCCCTTCTCTACACCATCCAGCGCTGACGCCGGCGGCAAGAGAGGACCATCCCGGGGAACCACAGCGGACTCTCAAGAGCGGTGGGGTGGGGAAAGAAACACTCCCCCTCTAGACTAGATGTAACAACTACCGCACCTACAGCAGACACATACCAGACACGCTGATGCCGGGGAGAGGCTACATCATCCACACGACCACCCTCCCTGTAGTAAAAGATGATTTGGGTTGATTGGATTGGATGAGTTCCCGATGCATCCCAAGCCCATACGTTCCAAGTTACAATGAAGCAACTATATAGTATCAGAAAAAAAATCAGCCTCTGAGTTTTTCGTTCCCATATTTTCCAGCGCGTGTATTCACCATGCTCATATACAAGAGGCCATCTCCCATGGATATATATACACGGCTCACTGGAAACCATGTGTACTTATATCGTCCGCTTGTATGGCTGTAAATCTACAACCACCATCGTAAGTGGCCATCATGGCTACTTAGAGCATGGTTAATAATAGAGCCGGTTGCTGGCTATAAGGTATTGCCATGTCATTTTATATCCAGTTTATAGCCAACATGTACAATATTATACTATATGCATGCATTATTTTGTCAATACATGGCCCACCTTACAATCTCACAAAGTGCCTATGAGCACGTGCAAGAGCTGGCTACTATCTTGTAGCCCGCTTTTCTTCTCTCTCCTCTTCTCTCTCATCCAACTAAGCACAAATATATTATTTAATTTCTTATAGCCCGCTTACATGTGTTTATTGTACTTGCTCTTAAGTCACTTGCCTCGCTCTTCGTCCAACCATTAGTACAGTTCCTGTAGGCTACAGCTGTGGTAGTGCAGGCGGGAGGAAGCAAATGAAATCAGGTAAGTAAATCCGAAAGTACGCTTTCCCCGAACCGTTTTTGTTAGGGTTTCGAGTGGACCGGCGGCGCTCGGGGCGATCTACGATCGTCGAGGCGATCTTGACGAAACCACCACGAAAATTCATCGCTGAACTCATTGCTTGGAACCCTGGTGTGAGATCAGCGTTGGAAACCATGGCAGACAAGGCGGCGGCTAGTAGCGCGCAAGAAAAGTCGGGCATGGCTGAGATGCTCGGGAAACTGAATATCACGGAGGAAGAGGACTCCCCGGTGATTGTGGAGGATGAAGATGTGTTGGATGCAGGACCGCAATGGGCATTAGCTGGGAAAATTCTTTATAATAGGGTTCTGCATATCAATACGATCTCGGATGCGCTGAGGCCGGCGTGGGGTAACCCTAAGGGCTTGGTCTTCAGCTCCATTGGCGACAATATGTTTGTCGCTACCCTAGAAAGTGGGCGGGAGAGAGACCGCATATGGGAAGGATCGCCGTGGATGGTAAGCAGGCATGGAGTTGTTCTGAAAAATTTTGAGATCACTGCTCGGCCGTCAGATATCGTGTTTGATAAGATGATGATCTGGGCAAGGGTTCTGAATTTACCCTTCAATCTGCGGAGGCCTCCATGGGTTGATCGCATTGCAAGAAAGGTTGGTGAGGTTGTCAAGAAGGACACGGATGAGAAGGGGAATGCTGTGGGAGCAGATCTGCGAGTTAGGATTTGGTTTGATGTTGACAAACCGATTCGTCGGTGGGTGAAGGTTGATAATGCAAAGGATAATACCCAGGAGTGGTATGATATCCAATATGAAAATCTTCCTTACTTTTGTTTCTCTTGTGGGAAGATTGGACACGCATACTTGGTGTGCCCGACACCGGCAGAGAGAGATGAGGCTGGCAATTTGCCTTATAAAGAATCCCTGAGAGCAACTATGGAACGTAAGAAGAAGGGGCCAGTATTGGGACAGAATGTTGCTCAGCAGTGGAAGGGGGAGAAGAGGGAGACTGAAACTCTCAACCCGTTTGCAGGGGTGTCGAATAGTTACACGGCACCGAATATGGGTTTTGGTGATAGAGGACATAACATGCAGTTCAATGCCCAACCTTTTGGAGGAAGGGGAATGGGAGGTAGAGGCCGGGGTCACTTACCGGTGTACCGCAAGTTAGATGTCAATTCCACATTGGGTACTTTGGGGGAGGACATTCAAGGGAAGAGAGCGGCAGATGGTTCGCCGATCAAAACACTTGCGGAAAAAAGGGACCCAAAGAAGAGTAGAGGAACCGAGGAAGAAGAGAACTCGACAGGAAATGATGCTATTATTTTGGCGGAGGCTGAATCCCAGCCCCGCCTAGATCAATGAGTTGCTTAAGTTTGAACTGTCGGGGGCTTGGGAACCAACCGACAGTTCGAGAAATTCACAATATTGTGAAGCAAGAAGGGCCCATCCTCCTCTTTGTTATGGAGACAAAGATAAAGGGGAAAAAGGTGAAAGAATTAACAAACACATTTGGTTTTAAGGGATGCGTTGCTGTTGATAGTGACGGCTTGAGAGGTGGCATTGGCTTGTTCTGGTCAAGTGCCGTGGAGGTGGAGTTGAAGAGCTCCAGTCAAGGTCATATTGATGTGGTTGTAACAATGCTTGATAGGGATATTCCTCCATGGAGATTCACGGGATTCTATGGAGAACCAAGAGCTGAAAATCGGTTTCAGAGTTGGCGTTTTATGCGTACTCTGTATAATGTCCAGCACAATGCATGGTTATGTACAGGTGATTTTAACGAGACCTTGTTTGCAGATGAGCATTTCAGTACAACTATGAGGCCGGAGTGGCAAATGAGAGCGTTTCGACGGATGGTCGAGGACTGCTCGTTACAGGATTTAGGATACTCGGGTGTCCCATTTACCTGGGACAACAAGCAACAAGGTGAGATGAATGTTAAAGCGAGACTTGACAGATCTTTTGCAAATGCCGAATTTCTGCAGTTGTTTGCGTTCGCAAGAGTTAGGCACATTAGTGTGACTGAATCAGACCATTGTTGTGTGGTGACAGAATTAAAGCAGTCTGACAACACCGGTGCAAGAAATTCCAAATGTTTTCGGTACGAGAATGTTTGGCAAACACACTCTGAATATGATGACTTGGTCAGTAAAATATGGCAGCGAGGCGCTGGCCAGCAGGGACTAGAGGGAATCGTTAAAGCCCTTAGTGAAGTTCAAGAAAAATTGAGTACGTGGGGGGTACGCGAGTTTGGCAGTCTCCGAAAGAAAGCTCGAAAGCTGCAGCGAAACTTGGAAAGGCTGAGAAAATCATCAATTGGGCGTGGCCCAAACGATGAGGAGCTAGCAGTGGCTAGAAAATTAAAGGAGGTCTTAAGGCAAGAAGAAATATGGATGAAGCAAAGGAGCAGGGTGCAGTGGCTGAAAGCAGGAGACCGGAATACAGGTTACTTTCATGCGCAAGCGGCCCAACGGAAGAGAATCAACAAAATCTCTTCCTTAAAGAGTACTGTTGATGATCACATGTGTGAGGAAACGGAAGAAGTGAAGGAGGAAATTCAGAGGTTTTACTCATCGTTATATCAGTCAAAAGGGTACAGAGATATGAGTAAGCTGCTTGAATCGGTCCAACCAAAAGTCACAGAACCAATGAATTATATGCTCTCTAAAGAGTTTGTGGCAGAGGAAGTTAAATATGCTCTTTTCCAAATGGCACCGTCAAAGGCGCCGGGTGTGGATGGATTTACCGCTGGCTTCTTCCAGCGGCACTGGGAACTCGTACAAGATGATGTTGTACCAGCGGTGCTGGGTTTCTTGAATGGAGGGGAGCTACCGGAGGGAATCAATGACACTTCCATAACTCTAATTCCAAAGGTTCGTAACCCTCAGTATATCTCTCAATATAGACCAATCTCCCTTTGTCAGGTCCTATATAAAATTGCAGCTAAGGCAGTTGCAAATAGAATGAGGGGTTTACTTGATGAGATTATTGGAGAAGAGCAAAGTGCCTTTGTGCCGGGACGATTATTGACAGACAATGTGCTAGTAGCGTACGAGAGTGTGCATGCTATGCGCAAGAAGAAAAAGTGCAAGAAGGCATACTGTGCTGTAAAACTCGACATGATGAAAGCTTATGATCGAGTGGAATGGCATTACCTTGAAGCAATGCTACTGAAGCTTGGCTTTGATGGAAGCTTTATTCGGCTAATTATGAAATGTGTCTCTTCGGTGAGGTTTGCAATTAAAGTTAATGGAGAACTATTACCTTTTTTCTCACCATCGAGAGGTTTGAGACAAGGTGACCCTATATCACCCTATCTTTTCCTAATATGTGCTCAAGGTTTTACATCACTGTTGAATAACTACGGGGCATATGTGGATAGAGGCATAAGAGTAAACTTTCGGTCACCATGGGTGAACCACTTGCTATTTGCAGATGACAGTCTAATTTTTATGAGTGCAAGCTTACCAAGTGCCGAAAGAATTAATGAGATTCTGGGTATTTATGCTGATTGTTCTGGACAGAAGATCAATAAAGAGAAGAGCTCAATTTATTTCAGTCCAAATGCAATGCAGCCGCTTAGAGAGAGCATTAAGAACTCTCTTGGAATTACGGTGGAAGCCTTCACTGAGAGATACTTGGGGCTACCCACGGCAGTAGGAAGGATTATGAGTGGATCATTTGATCATATTGGAGAACGCTCACGTGGTAGGATGAACGGGTGGTCGGAAAAGCTAATGTCAAGTGCAGCTAAAGAAACTCTCCTCAAATCTGTCATCCAAGCAATTCCTACCTTTAGCATGAGCTGTTTCAAATTATCAAAGAAGGTGTGTAACAACTTAACCTCGAGCATGGCGAGGTTTTGGTGGAGTGGCTCCCTCGATAGAAGATCACTTCATTGGCTATCTTGGGAGAGGCTAGCTGAACCGAAAATCAAAGGAGGCATGGGCTTCCGAGATTTAGAATTGTTCAACCTAGCTTTGCTAGGGAAACATGGCTGGAGATTTCTTACTCATCCGGATTCTCTCTGTGCTAGAGTTTTAAGGGGAAAGTATTTCCATGAGACGGGATTCTTGCAGGCCACTGTGCCTAGGAGTGCATCAGCCACATGGAGAGCAATAGTGGCAGGAAGAGAAGCCCTCAATACAGGGCTGATCAAAAGAGTTGGCGGTGGCGATTCTATCTCAATTTGGGAGGACAAGTGGATCCCAGGAACGTATGCTTTGAAACCGATGGGTAGAAAAGGTACTGCGCCGCTAGATAAAGTGTCAGAATTAATTGATAAAGACAATGGATCATGGAAAATATCTCTAATTAGAGAAAATTTCCTTGGTCCAGATGTAGAGGCAATCTTGAATATCCCTTTAAGAAGGAATGGGGGAACAGATGAGTTTGCATGGAGTTTTGAAAGATCAGGAGTCTACACTGTGAAATCAGCATACCGAGCCTTAGTGACTCAAAAAGAGCGGTCGGCTCTAGAGGAAGGGGCGGTTATGGAAACTTCTACGAACAATGAACAGATGTGGAAATCTCTCTGGAAACTCAAGGTTTTGCCAAAAACTAGAGTATTCTGGTGGCGGGTGTTGAGGGGTATTTTACCGGATTCTGTCACACTCAAACATCGTCACATAAAGGAATTGGGTCGCTGTGAGATTTGCTTAGCAGAAGATGAGAACCTGATGCATGCGTTAATAGCTTGTTCGCATGCACAAAGGTTCTGGGAGGAGGCGAGGAAAGTCTTCAATTTAAAACTTCCACGTCTACGGCCGGAAACATGGTCCAGGGATATTCTTTGTGACCAAATATTCACGGAGGAGCAAAGAGGTAGTATCATCAGTATAATGTACGCTATTTGGTCGTCCAGGAACCGCATTACCCATGATGGGGAAAAGTATGATCCACAACAAACTATGAAGAAGATTCGAGAAGAGTTACATATGATTGAGTTTCAAGGGAGAGTGAGTAAACTCACGCCTGGACAACAGTGGCGCCCGCCGGATCCTGGATGGATCAAAATAAACACCGATGGAGCCATTAATGGACAGGAGATGATGGGAGGAGGTGGAGGGGTCGCAAGGTCCCATCTATCCTTCCTCGCTGCATGGAGCAAACCTTACAGAGGTGTCACCGATCCACTCATTGCCGAGGTACTGGCCCTTCGAGATGGAGTTATTTTTGCAAAATTACGAGGCTTCTCTCATGTGGTGATGGAGATGGACAGTTTAGAGGTTGTGAACCTCTGGTCGTCGCGTCATATTGATCGGTCAGTTGTGGCGCCAATTCTAGATGAAGTTGGGGAGTTAGTTACTGATTTTGAGTCTTTTCAGTTCGGCATGTTAGGCGCTCGGCAAACTGTTCGGCTCACCTTTGTGCCAAGCTTGCTTGTACACTGGAAGCCACGAACAGCTGGATAGATGATAGCCCAGATTTTCTTGTAAACAGCCTACGTGCTGATTGTACTGGAACCTCCAATCAATAAAATCCCATAAATTCTACGCAAAAAAAAAAAAAAAAAAAATGAAATCAGGTGCGCGTGCACCTCAGGCCGAGACCAAGAGCAAGGAGTTGCGCGCTGGGTATTTGTCACAGGCCGTTTGGCCCAACGGCTGGAGGTATTCAGGCGCCGGGCCGGTAGATTTCGCGGGAGGCGCTTTCAGGAGATTAACATGCAGGTGGCCCAGAAGGCCCAGGTCGGAAGTCCACGAGATGAGCGGATGCACGCGGGGTCGTGCTGCTTGGACGGATGTCGCCAAAACGTATACCGTGTGGGGTCACAGCACGCGACGAAGTTCCCCGGTGCACGCGGAGAAGACGCGGTGCACGCTCGTCATGGCCGTGGCCGTGCCCCTCGCGTAGCAACCGGACAAAAAACGCGACGCATCTTGACCTCACACAGCGTCTCTCGTGCCGTCGATCCAACACATAGATTATGGAGTACTACTACTCTCTCAGATCAAGGAAATAATGGAGGTCGTGTCTCTTTGCCTCCGGATAATGCAGGCCACTTTTCAGCGACTCTCCTGTACCATAATCATTGCACGTACGTGCTAATAAGCTGCCTGCACGTCGTTTTCAACAATGCGTCTCTCGCATCGTATTGTGGAGCATGTCCACGCTTAAATAAATAAATGTCCTTCTCCCTTTGCCGTCGCGCTTGCGTGTCAGTAACACGACTCGTTCGCACGACCGGAGCTGTACAAATTTAAAAGGACGTGGGCTCGCTGAAATATTGTTTTTCTTTTCTTTTTTCGCGTAAGACTGAATATCTTTAGTATAGTAGGTAGATTTTTTCTACTCCCTCCGATCCTAAAAAAAAAATGTAACTTTTTGTAGGATCGGAGGGAGGACTATGCTGCGGATTGTAGAATTAGCTTCGAAAATCCATGCTGGATTCCCTTCTTTCTTGCATATTTTGGAAGATTTTGGTGTCATTGTCATCATGAATCAATATCACTCCGTTGCAGCCATACACCGAGGAGAGTGATAACATGTGACTGTTCCACGGTGTGGATCTCCCAGGAATATGTTGACTGACTGACACTATGTTCACCATGGGTTCTTCCGACATTATAGTTTTGGCTTCCCCTGAGTTTCCATATAGAACATTCTATTTTACGTCAATGATTTGCACTCCATCCCTCAAAGATTTTTGTACATATTTCTTTTAATTTCCACAACATACATAGAGATTTTTTTTCACAAAAAATGAAATATATGTAAACTATTCACATGTCGTTACTTACATATATGGTCCTTTTAGTTAAACTTCACAATATATTCACAAATGTTACACCGAAAGTGAATCAGACATGAAGCTTTCGCTTTCATTGAAACCTCTTTAGTTATTTTGTGGAAGTTTGATCGAAATCTATGTGGAAACACAATGAATCATTTGTGAACCTCTTTGAGGGGCAAGCGAGATTGATTTCCAACAAAGTGGTGTCTATTCAAAATTGTCGGCGATCAACATATTTCAGCAGAGGCAGGTTGATTTTGGGTGGTAGGATTTAAAGACATTTTAATAGTAGAGAAAATGTAAATTGCCCATTTAAAACTCTACAAACTCATTTTGCACTGTTAGTATTTGTTTGTACCATATAAAAATAAATCAATTCTGACATATTTGAGCCGACGGTAAAATTCTCATTCTTGGGAAGAATGCTGGAAATTTTCTACGAAAATGTATAAACAAATCCATGGAGAAAAAACAACATTCACACCGACGCACCCACACCCCAATATACTCCAAATCAAAACTCAACTACAAAAGGTTGGGAACTTCAGTCTTCCATATATTTCCTAAGAGCAACTCTAGCGGTGCCAGTAAATTGGAAACTGAAAACTTGGTTTTCAGTTCGCGGTTTCGTCAATTTTATAGGCTCAAAACTCCGAGCTCATAGCAGTGCCCCTAAATAACACTGGAGAAAATCGAATTTTCATAGATTGGCACAATGTTCAGTGACGACAATCTGCGCGCGAACTTTGACATACATCGAAATTTCATCGCAGACCTTACACACTACCGCGATCCTACACAACTACGACGAGCCTATCAACTACGACGACCTCACTCCGCGTCGGAGGTGAGGTCGATGCACTCCTTGGCGTCGTTCACGGCCACCTGCTTCCAGTACGTCGTGCGCTCTCTGTGCGCCGCGTCCGCGGCAAGGCCCGCCTGGAGGAGCTCCGTGTCCGCCCGGCGCAACTCCTCGAGCTGCTTCTCTTTCGTCGCCGTCTGGGCGCAGAGGAGCGCGACCATTGCGTAAACATGTCCGTCGGGGACGTAGTCGTCCGGCGCGACGGTGGAGGCGAAGGCCTGCAGGTCGTACCCCTGCGGAGGCTCCTCGCGGATGACGAGGGCGCCACTGCTCGGGAGGCGCATCGAGGTGCGACCTCTGTCGCCGGTGGAGCTCCCTTCGCCACTGTTGTAGCCCCGTCACCGCGCATTTTCCGGTCATACTCCTCCATGGCGCGGTAGCGTAGCTTCTCCGGGATGGGCATCCCCGTGCGGATGAACTTTCAGGAACGCCGCTTGCGGGCGCCGTCGGAACGGACGAGCCGTTTCCGCTCAGGGTCATCGCCGGCGCCGCGGTGGCCTCTCCCGGACCCGCCCGAGCTAGGGCTACGAGCCATTGTTGGTGGCGTTGCTTGATTTGTCGGCGACGCGGTGTTATTGCTCGCCGGAGTTTGGGATTGGCTATGACGATTTGTCGTCAGCGGGGCTAGGTTTTCGGCCACAGACCGAAAACGGCTCGCGATGCCGAATAAGTAGCGGCTGGGAGTGGGGATTCCGGGGGGCCCGAAAGCCATTTTCAGGTCAGGTCATCTTTTCAGTCTCTACTACGACGCAGAAACTGACCCCAACCCCTAAAGCCGCCGGAACTCTCCAGTTCTGACCCTTTAGGGGAACTGCTAGAGTTGCTCTAATATTGGATTCCACTTTTTACCTTCAAAATGTGTGTTTGTGATACACATTAATCAATTTAGTGGGAATTCTATCGAGGTACCCCTTGAGAAGAAAAAAATTGAGGACAATACCCCTTTTAAGCATTCCGAATGTTTTGTTAGACAAGAGCAACGTGTTAGGACGACATGGTGCAAAAAAATAATATAGTCATATCTATCCTTCTCTTTTTCAAACGTCCTTACGTTTTCGAATCTCGATCATCACCTCACACCTTATCCAACGAACATGCATAAGAAAAAAGAGTCTAAAGTTTCTTGAAGGGGTAATCAATATGGATTTTTAGTTTTTTACTAGACTAGATGGGGTAATTAGTGTTTGCAAAATGTAGAGTCAAGGGGTACAAAGTGTAATTGACTATTTTCCGATGAAAAAAATATTTGAAATAAAACGACTAAGTCTGGCGGTACAACCTTTAGACGCGTGGAAATTTGCATGGTGAAATAAACAAGAAATAACTCGCAACTTTTCATCCCCCCCCCCCCCCCCCTCCCCCCCAAAAAAAACACTTTCGGTCTAAACTTTAGGACTGAACGAACATGTGTCGTGCCACCACAAACTCCATGGAAAGTTCCCTCAAAAAAAAAAAAAAACCATGGAAAGCGCTGCTGCACTTTCCCACCCCACTCCCCTGGCACGCACCGTGAATTTCCCGCAACAATTATGCCCCGAACCACTTGTGTGAAACCTCCGGCTGAGACGCAGACATGCAGCGATGATCGGCCAAACCCCGAAGACCCGGTCCGTTTGACCCCTGCATCTCCGCTCCTTCCTTCCCGAGCAGAGCAAACAGAGGAAGGAGGAGCTCCGATGCCACCCGCTTAACTCCCTTTCCCCCTCCTCCCCGCTCGGATCCGCGCTTCCTAAAAAACTCGCCACCTTCCATGAAATCCGGCACCCACCCCTCCCCACAGAATACTACCCCTTCCATGAAAGTATCGAGGTAGCACCAGAGTCGGCCCCACGTACCTGCCCACGACGACGCGTCAACGCCGGTCCTCACCTTCCCTACCTCCCCCCCACGCGCTTCTTCCAGGAAAATGCCGGCGTGAGGACCCCGCCTCCGCATGCTACATAGACCGGACCTGGCGGGGGAAAGCGAGGGCAGGGTTGGTTTGCTCGGTCTGCTGACGGAAGAGAAGGGCGCCATGGAGAGCTACCTCAACGAGAACTTCGGGGGCGTCAAGCCCAAGCACTCCTCCGACGAGGCGCTCGGACGATGGCGCAAGGTCGTCGGCGTCGTCAAGAACCCCAAGCGCCGGTTCCGATTCACCGCCAACCTCGACAAGCGATCCGAGGCCGCCGCCATGAAGCGCACCAACCAGGTACCGATTGCTTGCCATGCCCCCGATCTTCGTCTCTCCTTCGCAGCGTTCCTCTCGGTTGTTAATCTCGCTGGAAACCAGAACTGGAACGGAGAAATTAAACGCACACACATGCGCGATGAATTTCATGCCCTTTGCATCTACTAGTATAGTTTATTATGTCGTCGTGCTTGCCAATGTCACCGTTTCCCCCTCACTTTTGTGTGCACATGGAAAAAGCGCAGGCTGCACATGCCATACAGAGATAGTGGATCATAGCATATCAAATTGCGGGTGATGTATAAATTCTTATCGCTCTCTCTGTTGGGCGATGGAAGCAAATTTGTGGATATTATAACAAACAAACAAACAGAGAGAAAAGCAGTGGTCTTGATCTGTAATGTACTAGTCAACTAGTGTGAATGAGTCTTCATGTCTTCGATATTGATTGCTAACCAGTTTGTGAAGAGTACTACTGCAGTGACATTATGTCAGTGTTGAGTAATTCACCGCACGCTTAACTCATAATAGTGATTTACACCGAAAGTAACATTGTTTTCGTTGGAACTGCTGGGTTTCTATCATTAATTAAATTGCCCTTTTTGTTCTTGTATTTCATTTAATATAGAGTGAAATGAACGCACTAGAGGCCAGAGTCTGCATCAGTTTCTGACGCTTGTAAAACACGCAGTATTATGCTGTGTTGAGACTCCTACACCATTTTTCTTTAATAACTGCATTATGGACTACTAGTAGTACTACTTTCATTCAAGAAGAACCCACTACCTTTATTTTTAGACCTTCTCTGACGGTCTGGCAACAGGTGTAGTCTTTTTTAAATGTAGACTGGCGAATTTAATTCTTTAAAACACAAGGATAGTACTTGTCAACTATCATTTCTCTCTGGAGCTTTCTACTAGTACATCTTTATGCGATTCTCAGCTGTAAACAATCTGAGGACACTTGTATTGTTGAGACTGACGTCACAAAACACTTAACTATTTCAGGAGAAGCTGCGTGTTGCTGTGCTTGTTTCAAAGGCTGCACTTCAGTTCATCCATGGTATGATACCAGAGCATACCAGAATTAATCAACATCAGTTATATCTCTTTTCTTCTTGATGTCAACTTTATTACAACAAACACGATTCCACAGGCCTTGCTCCCCAGACTGAGTACACAGTCCCTGCTGACGTCAAGGCAGCAGGCTATGGCATCTGCGCTGAGGAACTGAGCTCGGTTGTCGAGAGCCACGATATCAAGAAGCTGAAGGCACATGGTGGCACCGAAGGCCTCTTGTCGAAGGTGTCTACCTCAGAATCTGATGGCGTCAGCACGTCCAGGCGCAAGCTTGCGTCCCGACAAGAGATCTTCGGCATCAACAAGTTCGCCGAGACGGAGTCCCGTAGCTTCTGGGTCTTCGTCTGGGAGGCGCTCCAGGACATGACGCTTATGATCCTTGCTGCATGCGCGTTCTTCTCGCTCGTCGTTGGCATTGCCACCGAGGGATGGCCCAAGGGCGCACATGACGGCCTTGGCATTGTGGCCAGTATTCTTCTGGTTGTGTTTGTCACTGCGACAAGCGACTACCGGCAGTCCCTGCAGTTCAAGGACCTTGACAAGGAGAAGAAGAAGATTACGGTGCAGGTCACCCGGAGTGGATACCGGCAGAAGCTCTCAATATATGATCTTCTAGTTGGTGACATCGTGCACCTTTCCATCGGTGATCAAGTACCAGCTGATGGTTTGTTTGTATCTGGGTTCTCGTTGCTGATTAATGAATCAAGCCTGACTGGGGAGAGTGAGCCAGTTGCTGTCAACGCCGAGAATCCATTCCTTCTCTCAGGTACTAAAGTGCAAGATGGTTCTTGCAAGATGCTCGTCACAACAGTCGGCATGAGGACCCAATGGGGTAAACTCATGGCCACCCTAACCGAAGGTGGTGATGATGAGACACCATTGCAGGTCAAGCTGAACGGTGTTGCCACCATCATTGGCAAAATAGGACTCGTCTTTGCAGTCGTCACATTTGCAGTGCTCACTGAAAGCCTGTTCCGGCGCAAGATCATGGATGGCTCGTACTTGAGTTGGACTGGTGATGATGCGCTGGAGCTGCTTGAGTTCTTTGCTATTGCTGTTACTATTGTTGTCGTTGCAGTTCCTGAAGGCTTACCGCTTGCTGTGACCTTGAGCCTTGCATTTGCCATGAAGAAGATGATGAATGACAAGGCACTTGTCAGGCACCTTGCAGCTTGTGAGACCATGGGCTCAGCAACCTCCATTTGCAGCGACAAGACTGGCACACTCACGACGAACCACATGACTGTTGTCAAGGCTTGCATCTGTGGCAAAATTAAAGAAGTGGATAATTCTTCAGAGACCAAGAGCCTATTCTCCGATTTACCAGATTCTGTCATGACAATGCTCTTGCAGTCCATATTTAACAACACCGGCGGTGACGTTGTTATCAACAAGGGTGGCAAACGTGAAATACTGGGAACACCAACTGAGACGGCAATTCTAGAGCTTGGCCTGTCACTTGATGGAGATTTCTCGGCGGTGCGACAAGCAACCACCCTCATCAAAGTCGAGCCATTTAACTCGGCGAAGAAGAGAATGGGAGTGGTCATCCAGCTGCCTGGGGGTGCATTCCGTGCTCACTGCAAAGGGGCATCAGAGATCATATTGGCATCTTGCAGCAAGTACCTGAATGATCAAGGACTTGTTCTCCCCCTTGATAGTGCAACTGTTGCTCACTTGAATGCTACGATTGATAGCTTTGCAAATGAGGCACTTCGTACTCTGTGCCTTGCCTACATAGAAGTCGGGGATGGGTTCTCAGCTAATGATCCGATTCCTGAAGATGGGTACACCTGCATTGGCATTGTGGGGATTAAAGACCCAGTGCGTCCGGGTGTGAAGGAATCCGTCGCAATCTGCAGGTCAGCTGGTATTACCGTAAGGATGGTCACAGGTGACAACATCAACACAGCAAAGGCAATTGCCCGGGAATGTGGCATTTTGACTGAAGGTGGTCTTGCTATTGAAGGCCCGGATTTTAGGACTAAGAGCGCAGAAGAAATGAATGAATTGGTACCAAAGATACAGGTATGTTTATTGCTTTTAACACTTTCCTATTATTTCTGGATTTCATTTGTCAATGTAATGTGATTGCATGTATCAGGTAATGGCTAGATCTTCACCACTTGACAAGCACACCTTGGTGAAACATCTTCGAACTGCATTGGGTGAAGTTGTTGCGGTGACGGGTGATGGGACAAACGATGCCCCTGCACTTCATGAGGCTGATATTGGACTTGCAATGGGCATTGCTGGAACTGAGGTAATTTAGCACACCAATAATTATTAAGATTTTCTTTGCACGTGAGAATAGTCATGTCAATCTGACATACATGGTACTAGATTTTTCTTCACTTAACTAGCTACAGTCATATTAATTGTCTCCCATTATAATTACTCCAGCAGTCAATTACATTTCCTAGCAATTTTTAAAGGTTGTTGCAGCGTAGTTCTTTTCTATGTCATTCTTAAACGTCACTGCAGCATCTATAAGATCTTTCACTCCACAATTTCGTAGTCGACTACATCTCCTAGCAATCCCATTTGTTATTTAGTTCCAGCATGACTCATTTTATTATCTGTTTGCAGGTTGCAAAAGAGAGTGCCGATGTCATTATTCTTGATGACAACTTCTCTACTATAGTAACCGTTGCTAAATGGGGTCGGTCAGTGTACATCAATATCCAGAAGTTTGTGCAGTTTCAACTGACAGTCAATGTGGTTGCTCTTGTTGTGAACTTCTCGTCAGCTTGCTTGACAGGTATATTTGAAACTTTGATGCTTTCATTTGAGCTGGCTTTAATTTGTACAGAAAAAGATAGGCTGAATCTGTGAAAATTAAGAGAACATTCAACAGTTGAACTCTAAATCGGTTCATTTTACAGAGGAAGCCATTTATCCCAGCTCTGCTGATTTTGTTAAAATTAAAGTAAAGCTTACTGAACTCTAAATCAGTTCATTTTGGATGTTACCTCTAGTGTTGTTTCTCCGTTTATACTCATTTGCCATACTTATTATCATAAATCAACTCATAGTGGAACTACTGCTTCATTGTATTTCAAGTTTATTACTCTCACCTGTGATCCAAATATTTTCTTTCACGAAATGTAACAGTATTTAAAATAAACTAAACTTGGAAATTACTATAAAATGCAGAAAATCTGTCATTTCCTGGTTTATTTTATGACATGTATGTCACTGCTTATGAACTTCTACTTCTCAATTCAGGGAGTGCCCCCCTTACTGCTGTCCAGTTGCTGTGGGTCAACATGATCATGGACACACTAGGAGCATTGGCATTGGCCACAGAACCTCCAAACGATGAACTGATGAAAAGGACTCCTGTTGGAAGGAAAGGAAACTTCATCAGTAACATTATGTGGAGGAACATCATGGGACAGGCATTCTACCAGTTCCTTGTAATTTGGTATCTGCAGGCAGAAGGAAAGTCGTTGTTTGGACTCAAGGGCGATAACTCCGATCTAGTCCTGAACACTCTCATCTTCAATTGCTTTGTGTTCTGCCAGGTAATTTAGAATTTCCTTGCATCCACTTGACTTTTGACAAATTATTTAGGATACGTTTGGATATGTTCTCCGTCTTTTTGCACCACAGATGTCATTTATTTATCAACTAGACCCTGGTTTCAGCTAACATAACAAAGTAATGGAGAATGTTCCGTAGGATCCTTACTGACAGGACTGCATATGAACATTTGACAAGCCAAACAAGTCTAGAAAATTCCATCGCCAGATAATTCTGAATGAGAGGAGAAAGTGATATGTTTCTGTGATAGTGCACGATAAGTCCACTAATATTTTCGTTGTTTTGCAGGTGTTCAATGAGGTGAGCTCCAGAGAGATGGAGAGGATAGACGTGTTCAAAGGCATTCTAGACAACAACGTGTTCGTCGCCGTTCTTGGCAGCACCGTCATATTCCAGATCATAATAGTGCAGTTCCTCGGCGACTTCGCGAACACCACCCCTCTCTCATTCAAGCAGTGGTTCTCCTGCATCGTCATCGGCTTCATAGGCATGCCTATCGCTGCGGTAGTCAAGATGATCCCTGTCGGTTCCCAGTAGGAAAACCATAACTAATTTCGGGCAGAAACTGAGGTCAGGTAGTAGGACTACGGGCTGATGATGCCAATGCAGTTCGGGCACCGTCATGAGCAAATGAGACTCTTCTTTCTGCCATAATCCATCTATTCTAGGTGGATGTAGGACCTTTTTTCTCTTGCATTTGGTCTAGAGGAGGATGAGCCAAGATTGTGGGCTTGATTCTTCAGAAGTGTTTCGTAGACTCTTGTAGTTATTTTATTCATGTTAATTTTCCTTGGAATGCTGGAGCTTGGAATTGTATATGGATCACCTTGATAAGTTTGCATAACCTGAAATATCCGAGACATCTGCTTCATACTACGCCTCTGGCATAATGTTTGGATTGACTCGTGTAATGTTTCCTTGTTGACATCCTTCTCTTTTCTAATGGACAACAAAGCAGTGCGATTCTTCGGAAGTTGCCATCCCAAGAGAAAACCACCCTCTAACTTTGACCAGGGATCTGTTGCAATCCAATGCCAGCATCAGCGGATACACCACCGAACAGTGTGTGCCGCAGCATAGGCTTGGCAGTTAGCTTCTTTGGACCCCCAGGCTTATCTCCACATCACAGCCGATTGACACACAAGCAGCTTGCTTCCATCACCCAGTGGCAGTACAAAATGTTTTTGACCAGTCAAGGTAAGCATTTGTTACTCCTACGGTCCTACCACAACAACTGCTACAGTACTGGCCGGCTGGCAAAGAAGCGAAGCAGCCACTTGTGATAAAATTCCAAGAGCGTCAGCCAGTGGCCGCCCCTGCCGTGTGAACCATTTTTAACCTGTGCTGCCGCACAAGACAGCACGGCCAAGGCAGTACTAGCACACCAAAAAATTCAACCATGTCATGTCGACTGCTCGCTGCTTTTGGCCGCATGGGGGCAAGGGTAAAGGAAATGCAGAGCCATCTGATCATGCAAGGGGGGTGGTTTCTTCGGTCAAGATCCTGACACACACGGCTCCTGTACTTTAAATTTTTCACAGGGACACACACTACACAGTCCCCCTTCTTGAAGGCAGTGGAAAGGAACAGCGCAGAGACAGATGCACTCCTCACATGCTGCAACAGATCCGAATTACCTCAGCAGCCGGAAGAGAGGGGGGCTATCAAATTTTTGTTTGTGAGAAGAGTTAAGAGCAAACCCAAAGGCCCCCAAATCGGACCAATTTTGGTCCTTTTTGGTCCGTTTGGGTAGTCCGCGGACCGAAATCGCCCCGGCCAAAGGTTTTAGGCTGTGTCCATCCCAACGCCCCCTCTCCCCCTTTTTTTCCTCTATCTCATTGTCCCATCTAAATTTTAGTTAAAAATGACTAGTATAATAGCAAATAAAATACAAAACGCAAAAACTTTGGTACCAAAGTTTTCAAAAAGACACACGTACTTAGTTTAAAACCCAAATAGTTCAAAATACAAATTATTTAAACGGCACATAGTTCACACGAGTACACAAATACGAATACGAATAGATAGAAATGAGATAGATAACGCATCGTGTTTTCGGATCTCCTTTTGCTCCTTGACCATCCAAATCTTTTGTTCTAGGTCCATGGAACTCAAGTCGGACATCATGATCCAGTTCTCCTCCACCTTCATCTGGTTCTACTCCGCAAGGATAGCTAGCTTCAACCGGTTCTCCTCCATCTTCATCAGGTTCTCCTTGGCAAGCATAGCTAGCTTCATTCAGTTCTCATCGGTGACCATAACTATATCAAGCTCATTTTCTCGTGCCCGAGCCGGGGCCTCATCCGCATCTTGCTTTTTTATTAGCCCTCAAGGTAGGTCTTCATTGCCTCCTCCTTGTCCCGACATTTCCTCTCCTCCTTTTTGGCACTTGCCTCTCCTTATCGACGAGCAACTTGTTGAGTGTCTCTTGCAACACTAGCGTCGAGGCATCGCGCTTTGCTTTGGACATGGAGGTCTTTTTCCCCTTGGCTGGACCGAATTGGGCCCTCCCTCATCATCCTCGGCCACCTCGGCCTCAACATTGTCACCCCCTTCTTGAACCCACTGTACTCTGTGTGTCGGGGGAAACCCTAGGACCTCTGGTCCGGGTAGCAACGTTGTGTCGATGGTGCTTCCCATATTCAAGGGGCTTCTTGGCACGGGGCACATCGGGGGGCCTGGAACGTGGCGGGACTATGACGGAGGGCGCATCGGTGGCGGGTCATCTTCATTCTGTTGCTTCACCTTAGCCTTCATTTTTTTTCCCTTTTGGGCATGTTTGTGCTGCTGCCCCGGCATTCTTTTGGTTCAAACTCGTGTATCGGTGTGGTTAAGCGAAGGCCTATTTCGGCATTCCTTGATGGTCTCCCAACAATGGAGCAAGGGGAACTTTGACCCGTAGCATTGGTGGAAATATTTGGAGGCTTGGATGACGACGTCTTCCACTCCGATGCCACTCACGGGCCAGGCCTTGAGATGATTATATGCGCCGTTGAACTTATTGCACTCTGTTTGGATGTGCGGCCACCTCTTGTTTAAGGAGTTGGAGTTGCGATCACTAATGATGTTCCACTTCTTAAATCTCTCGTGTTCGTGAAAATACCTCCAAACTTTCTTCCAATATGCCTTTCCCTTTTGTTCCGCTCCACAAATGGCATTTTTTTCGTATGCACATTCAAGCCTTGCAAAGGATTTGATCCTCTTTCTCCGAATAGTTGTTGTACCTAGCCTTCCTCTTCCTAGTTTTTGGCCCTAAATCTTCATCCTCGGGGTCTTGGTCTTCACCGGGGTCTTCACCTTGTTGGTTTTGGCCCTCACCAAACAATGGTGCATTGTCAATGGAGATACCAACCCCATATTGGGTCTTAGGTTGAGTCTCCTCATCGTCAATGCCAATGACCCAAAAATGGCCGCTGGTCCCTTGCATGATGATATCGCCCATGGCCTCCTCTGTGTCAAGGAACCCCTGTGCAATGCACATAGCTGATCACGACGTGGTCCGAATGAAAAACAAGGAAAACGACATGATCAAACGCCTACCTCGTCGACCGACGTCATTGACAATTCTTCAAACAAATTGGCGGCCTTGCGGTCTCTTCTCGGCCGCCACCGGCCTTGGCGCCTTGATGTCAACACACACTTCTATTCTTGTAGACAGTGTTGGGCCTCCAATACAGATTTTTTAGAACAACAACAAGTTTCTCTTAAGTGGATCACCCAAGGTTTATCGAACTCAGGGAGGTAGAGGTCAAAAATATCCCTCTCAAGCAACCCTGCAATTACGATACAAGAAGTCTCTTGTGTTCCAACACACCTAATACAATTGTCAGTTGAGTAGGTGCACTAGTTCGGCGAAGAGATAGTGAAATACAAGTAATATGGATGATTATAAGTGACCATAGCAATCTGAAATAAAAATGGCAGCAAGCAAACATGTAGGAGAGCTGGTTGTAAACGGTGTTTCAATGCTTAGAAATAAGTCCTAGGTATCATACTTTCAATAGTGGACACTCTCAACAATAATAACATAATTGAATATATAAATATCTTATCTTCACTATGCTACCCCGAACCACTCTCCGGTTGGATAACGAACACCAATCATTGCGTAGGGCTACAAAAGCACGCCTTAGAGTCGCTTTCCTCACTAGGCAACCCCACACTGTCACCTTGAGCCCTAGATGGTTCCGGACAAACAACACAATTTCGTAGAGATATCTAAACAAAATATATAAACTTTAGAAAAAGAGTCACACACGGTGCACACACTATCACCTTCACACCTTAATAAAACCACTTGAGTAGCTTAATATATGAAGAATAACATCTACTTATTCAACTAGATTACAAAACTCATGATCACATAAAGATCAAACCATGGGAGAGAGAGATGAACCACATAGCTACCGGTAGAGCCCTCGGCCTCGGGGGAGAACCACTCCCTCCTCATCATGGGAGTCAGAAACGATGATGAAGATGGCGATGGAGCCGATGGAGATGGCTCCGAGGGCACTTCCCCGTCCTGGCAGGATGCCGGAATAGAGATTTCTGTCCCCCGAAACTTGTCTTTGATGGCGGCGGAGCTACGGAATGTTTCGTGGATGGAGGCTGGATGATTTAGGGATTATGCGTTGGGGGCTTTAAATAGGAGAAAGGGCCATGTCGGTGGGCGCCTGAGGGGCCCACACCATGTGGTGGCGCGGCCAGGGGTCGCGCCGTCCTATGGTTTGGCCACCTCTTTGCCCCCCCTCTGGACTCCGTTGGCGTGTCGGAAAAAAAAGACCCTCGGATTTTGATTCGTCCAATTCCGAGAATATTTCCAGAACAACTTTTCTAAAATAAAAAACAGCAAAAAACAGGAACTGGCGCTATGGCATCTTGTCAATAGGTTAGTCCATGAAAACATCCGGAAAACGAAGGAAAACATGTGGAAAACATAACGGCATTGGATAGAAAACAAGCATGGAGCATCGAAAATTATAGATACGTTTGAGACGTATCAAGCACCCCCAAGCTTAACTCCTGCTCGTCCTCGAGTAGGTAAGTGACAACAAAATAATTTTTGAGGTGACATGCAGCCAACACAATCTTGATCGACGGTATGTAAAATCATTGCAAGCTGAGGTCAAAGTACTCTAAACATAGGCACGATTGATAAAGTTCTAACAATGAAACTTAGCAACCATGTTGCAACATAAAAAGGAACAGAAACAAAATATCATGAATAATAATGCACTTGAAAGTTATACGTTTATTTTGAGCATAAATAAAACATAGCAAAGTGGTATTCCGCTTGTCCTTAAAGTGATAGCAAAACATAAATGCCCGGACACCTTCAAAGTTCAAGTGGCGACTACATACAAATAATTTGAGAACAAGTAACAACATATCATGAATCAATCAATAATAATTTTTAGGACTGATGCACATTATACTCAGAATGACAACTATGCTCTCTTAATCGGCGCATAAAGTTGGAAGACGAAGACTCAACATAAAAGTAAAATAAAGGCCCTTTGCAGAGGAAAGCAGGGATTAACTCATGTGCTAGAGCTTTTTATTTGATTAAAACAGAGGTATTGAAAACAATTTTGAGAGAGGTGTATGTCTATGTCAACGAATGGTAAATAAAAAATACATTAAGTCACAAGTTAACTAGAATTTATAAGAGCGGCTCCCATTGAAGGACGTTCTTTCTACTGGGGTCAGTAGATCATCCCTCTTCTCTTTTTTACACAATTGTGATTTAACTGATAAATCAGGGGCAAAAAGTGAAGATAATTGTGAAGTAACCAAATTTGGGGCTGGACACCTCGTTGTCAGCTCTTCTAGCGAATTGGATAAGCAGACTTACCACTAGTCCAGGTGTGTAAAGTCCAATCAACAAGGGAAATAAAGATCGTCATCCTCATGGGCTAAAACATAGCACAAAACAGGTAAAAATTTGAAGGTTTTAAAGGTAGCACATGAGAAATTTACTTTGGAGTGGCGGTTAAATACCACATATAGTTAGGTATGGTGGAAACATTTGGCAAACTTTCGTCTTTGGGAGTTGGATGCACGAGTAGAGCTCATAAAGGTGAAGGCTAGCAAGAGACTGAGAGCGACAAATTAAGAGAGCAATAATGGCCATAATCATGTATAGCGACAAAAACATTATTAATCAAAGCATAAATGATATTACAAGTAAAAATCTAAATGATCATAGAGGCTAGAGGTGACTGGTTTGTAGTCATAACATGGTGTAAGCATGCGCCAAGTCAACCAAATAAAGCGTTCGAAAAAGAATACCACAATATTATGTTTTGATATGATAAAACAACTCATGATTTCTTTCAATGGCACATTAAGCACTCTCAGCTATTTGAGACAAGTCATGATACATAAACAACTACTAAGCACATGATTAAAATAACATCTGACATGGCATGATAAAGTGTAAGCCACAGTCTAAACAAGCTTTCCATTGCACCACTATAAGCATGAAATATTTTACTCTTCTCCAACACCAATCAACCTTTTTGAAACAACTCTCATAGATAACATTGATCAAAGACCAGAGAGATAAACATATATACCTGAAGAAAACTAACAAGCTCTAAATGAAATACGAGTGGAAAACAAGGGCTAAACGCAATACTAGCAAAAGGTGAACACTCACAGAACAATAAGAGTGCAAACTAGAGTGTTCCAAGCAATGAAAACGGAGCGTGTCTCTCTCCAAACAAAACATGCTAGGATACAACCTTATACCACAACAAAGAAAACAAAATAAACTGAAAGCAAAATTAATTTACGCTCCAAGAATAACACATATCATATGAAGCAAGAAAAATATAGTGTCTTGAAAGATGACATGATATTTTTGTTGGTGAAGAAGGGGATGCCTTGGGCATCCCCAAGATTTGATGCTTGTAATTTTTGGATATATCATAGGGTAACATGGGCATCCCCAAGCATGAGATTTTTTCCATCCCTCATCTCATTATATCATTCTTCTCTCCCTACACTTGAAAACTCACTTCATACAAAACTTCACACAATCTTCATTAGCAACGTTAGTGTAATCAAAATAATAAATCCACTTTGGTTCAGTTTCAACACAAGTATAACACCCATTAAAAAATTATCTACCGTCAGAACTTATTTTAAATCTCTTCCCCTCGAAAGAACACCAAAAGAAAAAGATTAAGAGGCAAATGCAAATATTGGCAGAAATCTGTCAAAACAGAACAATAGGTAAAGATTGATTTTTTTTCGAAAATCTTATGTTTATCAAATAAAAAAGTTCTAAACTAATGAAAGTTAAATAATAACCTGGGGCATGTGCAGAAAAAATTTCAGATCAATTCGACGTTCTCGCTGATAGAACTAATTTTTTTTGTAGCAGCACAAAATCTGTTTCAGGACAACAACTTTCCCAAATCTTACTTCCTCCCTATTAGAGGATACTCTTGGCACAAAATGAAATAAAAAGGATAAGGAGTCAAAAACTCAAATAAAAAAAGGAAACTGAAAGCAAAAATATAATGGGTTGTCTCCCAAAAGCACTTTCCTTCAAAGCCTTTTAGCTAGGCATGATAATTTGAGAAGATACTCACATAAGAAATATGAATTGAAGCAAAATAGAGCATCAAGAAGCAAATATAAAACAAATTTAAGTCTAACCCACTTCCTATGAAAAATAATCTTGTAAAAAACAAGTCATTAAAGCACAAAGCAACAAGCATAGGAAAGCAAAATAAGTGCAACTTCAAATTTTCAACATAAAGAGGGGAAACTTAATATTGTTGAGATGCATAAAACTATGTTTCCCTCTATCATAATAACTTTCAGTAGCATCATTGATAAAATCCACAATATAACTATCACATAAAACATTCTTATCATGAGACACATGCATAAAAGAATTAATACTCTCCACATAATCATAGTCATTCTTATTAATAGTAGTGGGAGAAAATTCAACAAAATAACTATCATTATTATTCTTATCACCATAATCATCAAATATAGTAGACATATTGTAGTCATAATTAATTTTCTCCTCAGTAGTAGGTGGATTGAAAATATCATATTCATCATTGTAATCATTATAAAGAACTCAAACATGATAGACAAGATGTATATTAGAGAGATGGTTTTGGGTAATCCCTCCATAACCGTAACAAGTTTCATGAGGATGATTGTAATTATAACCTATGTCATAGTATTCTTTACAATAATTATCAAAGACTAGGGGCATAGTATCATCATTAGCAATAGAATAGTTATCTTCCAAAGTGTATTCATTTGTAAACATATCATCATTTTTACTGGAAAGAGATGTATCAAACATATAATCATCAGTAGCAAAAAGATTTTGAAACACCTCATCCACAAGCTTAGAGCTTTCTATGTCATCACTGGAAGGAACATGGATAGTACTAATAGTACAACAATTATTAACATCATCATTTTCAGAATTGGTACCAAAGAGATTTTCAATATCAAAAGTAGTGTGCTTTTCCCAATAATGATCTCTACTATAAGTAACAGGCATAGGTTCATCATCGAGTTTAGACTCATCAGCAACAACTATAATAGGAGCAACATGCTTAGGGAAAGTTACCGTTTCCTCTCTCCTTTTACTCCTCCTCTTATTATTATTATTATTATTATTATTATTATTATTTCTCTTCTCTACTTTAGGAGGTAGAGGCTTGGAAAGGAAGCTTCTCCACATACCCTGGTTTATTGTGAGAAACAATAGAAGAAACTTTGGAGGATTCCTCCTTTTCATTAATAAGAGCAAAACACATATTAGTCCTATCATATTTTGGTAAAGTCTCATCTTTTATAATATTTTGTATGTAAGTATTTGCGTGGAAATTATCAAAACAATAAAGATGACATCCATGCATGACGCTATTCATATCAAAAGCATTCATATCTACCAAACAAGTTTTTCTTGATAACTCTTCACACCCCAAAATAGTGTAAGTTCATCATGCCGATTAGGAGTGATCATGTCAGCACAATACAAACTTGCAGTACTCATTGGATTTGAAAGGCTATTATCATATCCTGAGAATTCAAAATTGAAATGACCCACTTTATGGCAAATTTCACAAATAAAGGATAGAGGGCACGAACTTTTTCACCAATATCATTTAGAGCCCTGTCCCACGTTCTTGTTTTTTCATTCTTGTGATGGATACAATATTCTTCTTCGATTTGATTCTTTTCACAAGATCTAAGTGCTCCAAAAAAATTAACATGCTTATAAGAAATAATACCTTTAGAAGTTTTAGCATGTTTATTGCAATCATTAACAACAATTTCATTTTTCATGCGAGTCTCTTTCAAAGGTTCATGATACATGTCCCAATTTTCTTTAGGAACATTGATATGAGAAGTAGAGGCTCTACAATAATCAACAATAATTTGAGGATCAAGACCATATTTAGCACTAAGCTCTTGAAAATCAGCAGTTTCAGCGAAAGACTTAATGCAATCATACTCATAGTTTATACCTGGTTCTTTACCTTTGTCGTTATCCCAAACTTAGGTATTGATTTGAATTGTTTCAAGAAGATTCCACTTAGCTTCAACCTTCTTATTTGTGAAAAAACTCTCTGAATAGGCATCAAGATAATCCTTGCAATGTCCTGAAAGCCTTGCATAAAAATTAGTAACAATTATTTCCTCAGGAATCTCATGGTTAGGACATTTGAGTATTAATATTTTTAGTCTCCCCAAAGATTGAGCAATGCTTTCTTCATCACGAGGACGAAAATTATAAATGTAATTCCTATCTAAATGCATTTCATGAGAAGGATAAAATTTAGATTAAAATAGAGATTCAAGCTCCTTCCACTCCGAATGATGAGGATCATCTAGTAGCTCATACCACTCCCTTGCTTTGTCCTTAAGTGACAAAGAGAATAGCTTACTCTTAACTTGGTCCATTGAAATACTTGCACACTTGAACAACTCGCATAATTCATGTATAAAGAGTAAATGATCACCAGGATAGACAGTTCCATCTCCAAAATAGCAGTTATTCATAACACGTTCAACAATTTTCATAGGTATTTTAAAAGGAATACTTTTAGTAGGTGGATTTAAAATATCACAAGCATCATTAGAATTATCACATACGGGAGATAAAGTATCATCAGAGCAAATTTTCTCCTCTAAAGCTGGGGAACTAAAAAGATCATTTCATAAAAACTAGCTTCCCCAAGCTTAGACTTCTCCATAGCATTAGAAATAATGATGTTCAAAGAATTAATCATAATAAGATTGCTATCACTATTATGCAAACAAACTTCCGTAGGTTTTTAATTTTCTTTTCGAAAGCATCATGTCCTAAACAACATAAAGATTATAAAGCACTCTCATATTTTTGTTGTTTTCATTAAGCCTAACTAGTAAAAATAAAAACAAGGAACAAGTAAAAATAAGCCTAACTGGTGAAAATAAAAACAAGAAACAGAAAGACAAAATTGCAGAATCTAAAGGAAATAACTTCGAGCACTCACACACCAGCAACAGTACTAGGATGTGAGTACCTTTTACCTTACTTCCCCGGCAACGGCGCCAGAAAAGAGCTTGATGTCTACGCACGCTTCTATTCTTGTAGATAGTGTTGGGCCACCAAGTGCACATGTTTGTAGAACAGCAACAAGTTTTCCTTAAGAGGATCACCCAAGGTTTATCGAACTCAGGGAGGTAGAGGTCAAAGATATCCCTCTCAACAACCCTGCAATTACGATACAAGAAGTCTCTTGTGTCCCCAACACACCTAATACAATTTTTAGTTGTATAGGTGCACTAGTTTGGCGAAGAGATAGTGAAATACAAGTAATATGGATGATTATAAGTGATAATAGCAATCTGAAATAAAAATGGCAGCAAGCAAACATGTAGCAGAACTGGTTGTAAACAGTGTTTCAATGCTTAGAAACAAGGCCTAGGGATCATACTTTCACTAGTAGACACTCTCAACAATAATAGCATAATTGAATACATATATATCTTATCTTCACTATGCTACTCTGTACCACTGTCCGGTTGGATAATGAACACCAATCATTGCGTAGGGATACAAAAGCATGCCTTAGAGTTACATTCCCCACTAGGTAACCCCACACTGTCACCTTGAGCCCTAGATAGTTCCAGACAAACACCACAATTTCATAGAGATATCCAACAAAAATATATAAACTTTAGCACAAGAGTCACACACGGTTCACACACCGTCACCTTCACACCTTAATAAAACCACTTGAGTAGCATAATAGATGAAGATTAACATCTACTTATTCAACTAGATTACAAAGCTCATGATCACAAAAAGATCACACCATGGGAGAGAGAGATGAACCACATAGCTACCGGTAGAGCCCTCAGCCTCGGGGGAGAACTACTCCCTCCTCATCATGGGAGTCAGCAACGGTGATGAACATGGCGGTGGAGTCGATGGAGATGGCTCCAAGGGCACTTACTTGTCCCAGCAGGGTCCCGGAACAGAGATTTATGTTCCCCAAAACTTGTCTTCGATGGCGGCGGAGCTATAGAACTTTTTGTGGATGGAGGCTGGATGATTTAGGGTTTTTGCATCGGGGGATTTAAATAGGTGAAAGGGCGATGTCGGTGGGTGCCCGAGGGGCCCACACCATGTTGTGACGCGGCCAGGGGCGCGCCACCCTATTGTGTGGCCACCTCGTTGCCCCCTCCGGGTCTCCTTTGGACTCCGTTGACGTGTCGGGAAATATAGGACCCTGGGATTTTGATTCGTCCGATTCTGAGAATGTTTCCAGAACAACTTTTCTGAAATAGAAAACAAGAGAGAGCAGGAAGTGGCGATGTGACATCTTGTCAATAGGTTAGTCCATGAAAACATCCGGAAACAAATGAAAACATGTGGAAAACATACATGCATTAGATAGAAAACAAGCATGAAGCATCAAAAATTATAGATACGTTTGAGACGTATCACGCCTTGTTGTGGGCAAAAGGCGCGTCGGCGGCTCTAGATGATGCCTCGCCGGCCACAGGAGTCACGTTGAGGTCGATGGGTGACGCCAAGATTATTTTTTGGTTGGGAGGACATATACCGCGACGTGTCCAGCGAGCGGTCAAGCTGAGATTTTGTCGGCCCGAATAAAGGCGCCAATGCTCCCCGCGCCGGCGACCCGTAGTGGGGCAGTCTGGTAGCGGATGCCACCGAGCGCAAGGAGCACACCGCCAAAGCGGGACAGATAGATGCGGTGGGCATGAACACGCCTACCGGCTTTACTTGCATCATGAACACGCCTACCGGCTTTACTTGCATCATGAACACGCTCATAGCGCCTTGGGTTGCCGCAATGACGTCGGCGTTGGCTCGTAACTGCAACACGACGGCCTCGGACTATGTCAAGACAAGGGTGACGTAGGCCTCCTCCTCCAACGTTCTCCCTCTCTACTTCAGTCGTCGGTTCTTCCGCTTGAGGGACTCCGACTTCAGCCTCGGCTTCGGCGGGTCCTTGGCGGCGCACTTCATCATCTACGGCTAGACCTGGGCGATGGTTGGAGGTCCGAGCGAGGGCGACGGGGGTGGGAGAAGTGCAGTGGAGTGCGGCGGCGAGAGTGGAAGGGCTTGGGGGCATTCTATCCCTGCCAGTGGGCCATGGAGGGACAATTTGTGTCCACAGAACGACCCAAACATGGACCAAAGTTGGCCCACATTTGTGGGAAATTCCGCATGTCCCCCCCTCTCGGTCATTTTAGGAGGGGGGGTACTGGGTTGCATCTACGGGAATTTAAAATTTCACCCCGCATGCTACGTAACTGCCAAGATCTATCTATAAATATACAAGCGAATAATAATTCCTAAATCTAGTTCTCGAGATCATTTATAGACACTGTTGTGGGTTTTTCACGGCAAGTGTCCTCATGTGAGAACTAGATTGTGAGGCCATTGCTACTGAGCGAAGTCTCGAAAGGGTTAAGGTGGAAACGAGAGACGCGAGTTTACCCAGGTTTGACCCCTCTATTGAGGGTAAAACCTACTCCTGCTTTCTTACTTTTGGGAAATCAAGGTCTTGATTATAAGGGGCGATTCTGTCTTCCGATGTCTCGAGCGTTATTGCTATCAACTTAGAACTTGTCTTTCTACGTCCTAGGGCCTTGCCTTATATAATGGACGAGTCCCCGGGTTACAAGGTAATCCGGGTTATACCCATTGTCGGAGTCCTAGCGAGGTCTGGTCTTTGAGTTACTCCACCGGTTCATAACATGAACCGGACGTTCTTGTCCGGCCTCTAGCCGTTTAGCCGGCCTTGGGCCTCTGCACTCATCTCCCGAGCCTTGGGCCGGGTTATCTTCTATGTCCGGGTTATGTTGGGATCTCCTGGGTCTTCCTTCATCTTTAAGGGCTCTCCTTAGGGGGTTCTGCCGATAAAAAAACGGGAAATGGTTTTATGAACCCGCAGTATCATAATCCGTTCATGTGGGTAGAAGGTAAGGTATCCCCTTATCCATTCCCCCAACATTAGCCCCCACAGTTAACACAAACACTTAATCCATAGCTTACACTGTTAACGTTAAGCTTCTAGAAAAATCTCAAACGTAAACTTGTTAGTTCAAAAATAAACATATGAATCTCTCATCCGGATTTGGCGAGGATTATCTCCTTCTCTTTTTCCTCACTCTTTATCTCCAGGATTTTTTCCTTACGTTTTTTAAACCAGAAAATATCTTTGTGAGTTTATCTCCAAGATTTCAGGAACTGAAATAATTCAGTTTATCCCGGATTTTTCTCCGCGCATTAAATGCATTTATTCATAGAATCTTCAAATTATCTGTCCATTTCGTAGATCGAATCTCCTCAAAGTTTCTGAAAAAAGATTAATCGTTGGGGTCCTTTGTGTAAAATTTCCACCTAACCCTAGGGTTAGGCCCCCATCTATAAATAGTCCTGGAGGGTTTCACCATGGTCATTTGCCCCCAGCTCTCCCCACTTCGTCTTCTTCCTCTAGAAAAGCTCGAGAGCTTGCTCTCTCGCGCTTGCGCCACCGCGGCCGGAGCATCACCTCCGTTCGTCGCAGCATGGTGAAGGAGAAAAGCTTAGCCAGTAGAGTCGTGGGAACCGGCAAGAAGAAAAAGGTCGGCGACGCTTCGGGTTCTGCCGCCGGTTCCACGGCTAGGTCTAATAAGAAGGAAATGCAAGTCAACAGGTGCAAGTCTGAGATTACTCAAGGTCGGCTCCAGGAGATGGAAGAATCTGGTTTACTCCCAAGTAACATATCTTGGCGTGCATCTGGAAATGAGATCCGTCCTGAGCCTGGGCCGGATGAGGTAATAGTTTTTTAGGCTCACATTCTCAGAGGGTTACGCCCCCTCCCCCCCCCTCCCCGTTCTTATTTCTTTCGCCGTCTCTTAGAGTACTACGACCTTCACCTTCAAGATCTGCCTCCAAACTCAATCCTCAATGTTAGCAACTTCGTAGTCCTCTGTGAGGATTATCTACAAGTAGAACCTAATTTAGATCTCTTCTTAGAGTACCTGTACTATAACAAACACCCAGAAGTTGCTGGGGGTGATCTGATCCACTACGGTGGCGTGTCTTTCCAGAGGCAGAAAGAAATAGCTTATCCGGGTATCAAATTAGTTAGCAACCCAAAACTTTGGCAGAAAACTTTCTTCTATTGTAAACATATTTCTCCTGCCGATGAACCAGTTTTGCCGGATTATCATCCTGAACGTATTGTTTATACAAGTACGATGAACTCCTATGCTAAGTTGGCTTCTCGAGTTAAGGTTAAACCCCTCTCAAAGGCGTGACCTCTTTGATAGTCCACGGGTTAACCGGCTTAGACTTGACCCGGACTTGGGTAAACTGGTGTGTCTCACCTCTTAGCATTAGGAACCGGTTATTCCACCAATATTCCGGCTTATCAGACACAATGAGGTACTCTACGACTCTGTTTCCAAATCTGACATGGTGGCCACATTGAAAGATCTTGTTGGGTTAAAGAAGGAGAGGCTTCTTGATGTTGGACTCCCAGCATTTTCTTCTTCTAACCTGGCTCCTCTAGTAAGTTTAACCTTTCATAAACTATTTTTTCCTTGATGAACTAAAATTTAAACAAAGTTGACCCGGTTCTTTTCTGGTTTACAGGCTTCAGGTGCTTTCTGGGTTAGCACTGAAGAACCTGCTACCTCTCCTGAGGAGAATGAAGATGAGGAGCAAAGTGACGAAGAGGAAGAGCTTTCTGAATTTGATTCTCTTGGTCACTTGCAGAATCAATTTGCTGACACTGGTTACTCGAAGGATGACCCGACTGAAGAAGAAGATGCCGGTTTAGAGCAGAGGGGAGCATCTCAAGAAGCCGTGATCATAACACGCCGGATCTTAATCCAACCTCTCCCATCACTAGTTCAAATGTGGTTGTTGAAAGAGAATCTCCTGTGACCAACCAGAGAAACCGGCAGGCCGTAGCAAAGGTGCCCTTTTCTAGACTGCTGAAAACACCCTTGAACCCTTCCTCACTTATGAAGAAAACACAGGATGACGAAGATACCAGCAAGAGGAGGAGAACCCAGAGCTTTGGCTCTAGTGATTTACAAGCAAGTTTTCCTGATAAAATTCCTTCCCGTCGGGTCTCCAAGGCTCCAGTTTCCCCTAATGCTTCACATCCTTGGCAGGGAAAATTCGGCCTGAGTTGAGTCAAACTTTCCATACAGATTCGCCAAATTCCGGTTCTTCGCATTTCAGTGGCGCTAGTGAATTTTCCAACAACTCTGGGTATGTTAATTCCAAATTTTTAACCGTAATTGTAACTAACCTTTTTTCTGCTGGTTTATAACCTCATACTTGTTTATCTTATAGGGCTCAAGCGGTGATAAAAGTGATTCCAATTTCAGTTGCTCCTCTAGTAGATAACTTGGAGAAAACAGTTGCTAAAGAAATTGAAGATGAACCGGCTGATCAAACGTCGGATCATGTTGATATTGATAGCTTGCCCAAGACATGGATGTAGAGGTGAATCCAGCTGATAATGCGTCGGCTAATGATCCTCCAGCTGCAGACCCGGATGTGGTGATTACTAGCTCTCAAGCTGTGGAAACTGTTGGCACCTCCACTGTGTTATCAAATGTTATAGAAGATATTAAACCGTCCTCTGAACCAAAAATAGTTCCTTCCAACTTGGATTCTCTCGAGGGCCAAAACTTTGAAGCTCTGGTTCATGAACTCTCTCAGAACCGGCTTCGTGCATATGGAATCATCGATTTCTTGAAGAAAAAATATGAGGTAAATTTTACTCTTGTGATGTAGACATAGCCTGTAGCGCTCAATCTTCCAGCTTATACTTGTAGAATAAACTTGAAGGTTTCTTTGTAATATCTATAAGCTCAAACTGTAGCCCCCAAGTACTGGTTTATAAATTGATTGTGGATCGGGACTTATTTTTGACTTTAGGCAATAAACTCTTAAGTCTGAATTAGTGTAGCCCCCAAGTGCCAGGTTGCATGCCTGCAGCTACTCGAGACTTGTAAATGTTCCATCTTGTTGGTAGGCTAAAAAACTGTGTAGCCCCCAAGGTCCGGGTTATTTTCCTGCGGTAGCCTGGATCTTTTCAGTTTGCTAATCCCTAAGTCTGGATTTTAAATAACCCATGTTTTTCCGTGGTTATCTTTTTTAGGATCTCGAATCTTGCTCTCACAAAGATATTTCAAATTTGAAGAACTTGTTGGCTCAGGAGGCCCTGAAAACCGAAGAAGCGAGGAAATTGCAACTTGAGCTGGAGAAGCAAGTTGATGAGGCTGCAAAAATCGTGTCTATTCTTCAGCGGGACTTTGAGAACAGGGAAAAGCCCTTATTGAGAGGTCTAAGAAGGAACTGGAAGAAACCTAGGGCAACTTTGCCAGGGTTAAAAGTTTGTTGGGCGATATCACCTGCAGCGTTTTTGGTACTGTTTGTTCCCCTCTCGGTTCATCACCTCAGTTTCCCCTGTAAAATCGGTTTATAACTGATTTTCTCTTGTGTTTTCTAGGCAGATTGCACGGGAATAACCTTCTAGAACTGAAACTGAAGGCTTTGTTCACTTTGATCCGGCAGTTATATGTTGGAGGTGGTGAATGCATCAAGGCTGTTAGGAACTTGGATAATGCCTAAAAAACTTCATGGTATGATTGTGGAACTGTCCAATGATCCCCAATGGATTGAGGAGCATAAAACCCCATCCTGCCGTCGTGGAGCAATCAAGGTTATGTCTTTGGCAAAGGCTTATCACCCGGAGATGAATCCGGATCTGCTTGTTGGCGGGTTTTCGGAATATCGAGCTGATAGGACAAAGTATGAGAGGAAGGACTTCGCCAGATTAAAAGAGAGTGCCATTTCCAAGCTTGCTCCGTTCGCTGAAAAACTGAAGTTGAAAGAACTTTGTCCTGGATATTTTTCTTCGGGTGGTCGTAAAACGGCTTTTAGCCCCCCAAGTGATGAGTGTTGTTCGCTAGGCTACACAGAAGAGCTGGCTGTCTATAGCCTCATCATCTGATGTCCACAAACTACCACACCTTCAGTTACTGCACCACCTCGTCCGTTGTATGAACCAGATGATATGAATGATGCTTTGGCTGAGCTGGAGTGGAAGTGTATTTTAGAAGCTGAGCTCCAGGAACAGGCAAATAATCAAGTCGATGCGATGAGAATCTGGAGACTGAAGACCCGGCTGCTGATGCCGGTTTAGAATCTGCGCAACAGAAGGGAAAATATGTTGCATAAATGAAACAATATTTGTGAGTTGATAATAATTCAGCCCGATGGGCTTGTAATAGGCTAGATAATTTTTTTATTTCTAGCTCTATTTTTGAAAGTGCGCATGTGCACTTATGATACTTTTGGTTTGTAATAACTCGTTTTTTTGCCAGTTTATGCAAAATTTTCTGGGTTATATTTATCGAAGTACTTGTAGTATCTTTGAACTAAAACAGTTTTAACTTTTGCCTTTTGGTTCATCTTTGCCACCTAGCTCAGCCGGTTTATCGCATGACTTATTCTAGCGTTTTCAACTATGGCGAGTTCAGTGTCATGATAAATCCATTCTTCCGGGTTATAATATGACTGACTTGTCCATGTTACACATCTAGGTCATAAAAATTGCGTGTAACCACTGACTGGCAGGCAAGTATAACCAAGATAATGTAGCATATATCAGGTTCTTGAGATATAAACTTTGCTCTAGCATCATCCCCCAAGTAACCATATAGAGTATGAACCTCATCCAAACTATGATAAATTTAGTGAAAAATGTCAATAACTTGGATTTTCAGGTCTACACACTTTATTTCATTGATAACATAGTGATTACAATGATCCTATGTATAATACGGCCTCAACTAGGCTACATTCCATGGTCTGGCATTTACTTCCTCAGATGTTCGTGACTTGTCAACAACACGCATATCAATAAGGTAATATGACCTGTTGTGTAGGTTTTTTCTCACTATAAACGGTCCTTCCCATGGCGTAGTTAGCTTGCGCATCCCGTCTTTTTTCTGAATCAGACGTAAAACTAGGTCTCCTTCTTGAAAATTTTGAGTTTTGACCCCGCGGCTATGATAGCGACGCAAGTCTTGCTAGTATATGGCTGACCTGGATGCCGCAAGTTCGCATGCCTCTTCCAAAGCATCAAGCGATTTTTGACGAGCTATCTCATTTTCAGTTTCCGCATATGCAGCTACTCTTGGTGAGTCATGGCAAATATCAGTTGGTAAAACAGCCTCTACTCCATAAACCAGAAAAGACGGTGTATAACCTGTTGACCTGTTTGGAGTAGTTCGTATGCTCCATAACACAGCAGGCAATTCTTCAACCCAGCAACCCTCCGTTCTTTCTAGGGGGACCTGAATTCTGGGTTTGATACCTTTTAGCAGTTCCTGGTTAGCCCGCTCTGTCTGTCCATTGGGTTGTGGGTGTGCCATTGAAGCAAGGTCAAGTTTGATATGATTCAGTTCAAAAAACGTCTTCATTGCTCCCTCGGACAAATTTGTCCGAGTGTTTATGATAATTCTATGTGGGTAACCAAATCTGAAAATCAGTTTTTTCAAGAACTTGACTGCTTTGACCGGATCAAATTTACTGACCGATTCTGCCTCTACCCACTTTGTAAATTTGTCAACTACTACCAATAAGTGAGTCTTTTTTCCAGCTGACATTATAAAAGGTCCCACCATGTCTAGTCCCCAAACTGCGAAAGGCCAAGTTACTGGAATCATGCGCAACTCTTGAGCTGGCATATGTTCCTATCTCGCATACTTTTGACACACCTCACATGTTCGCACAATGCGTTCTAAATCTGCATTTGCGGTAAGACAAAAAATCCATGTCTGAAGGCTTTATTGACCAATGACCTAAAACTTGCATGATGACCACACTCTCCTGAGTGGATTTCGTTCAACATCTGACACCCTTCTCTCGGAGAAACGCATCGTTGAAAAATTCCGGTTGTGGTTCGTTTATGTAAATCACCATTAATGATTGTATACACTTTTCACCGTCTTATAACTTGACAAGAAATAACCTCCTCCTGCGGGAGTTTACCTCTTGTGAGATAAGCCAGATATGGTTCAGTCCATTCTGGGATTGCATGAAGAGTGGCTACCAGTTATAACTTAGGATCCGGATTTGCCAGGTCTTCTTCTGTGGGAACTTTGAGTGACGGACTATGAATCTCATCCAAAAACACATTGGGTGGAACTTGTTTTTTCTGAGACCCTAGACGAGACAATGCATCAGCTGCTTCATTAAGACGTCGATCAATATGATCAACTTGATATCCTTGAAAATGTCCTGCTAACTAGGTAACTGCTCGCCTGTAAGATGCCATAACTGGGTATTTGGAATCCCAGGTTCATGTGACTTGTTGAGAAACAAGGTCTGAATCTCCCAGACAACGAATCATGGTTATACTCATTTCTTTTGCAATTTGAAGCCCATGAAGTAAAGCCTCACACTCTGCTGCATTATTAGTGCAATTAAACAAGATTTGTAAAACATATCGAAATTTATCACCTCGTGGAGACGTCAAGACTACGCCGGCTCCTGATCCCTCCAATTGTCGTGACCCATCAAAACTCGATGAGATCTTGAGACTTGATTGCAGTTCTTGGCTCATATTTGATGTGGTATAGCCCCATCTCAATAGCCCACTTCACAACTCGTCTGGTTGCTTCTCTATTCTGAATAATGCCTGATAAAGGTGCTGAACTAACCACTGTGATAGGGTGTCCTGAAAATAGTGTTTCAGTTTACGACTGTCCATAAACACGCCAAAAACTAGTTTTTGCCAATGCTGGTATCGTTGCTTTGACTCTGTTAAGACCTCACTCACATAATAAACCGGTCGTTGCACGAGACCCTCTTTTCCTTCCAACTTCCTTTCTACATCAACTACTGCACTCACGGCTCTATTGTTTGTAGCCATGTATAGCAACATAGCCTCTTTTTTCTCAGGCGCAGCTAGTATAGATGTGTTGGAAAGTTGTTTCTTCAAAGCCTCCAGAGCATCATCGTCTTCTTGGTTCTAGAAAAATTTGTCAGTTTTCTTCAAGAGCTGGTACAAAGGTATGGCTTTTTCTCCAAGTCTGCTTATAAACTGGCTCAGAGCTGCAACACACCCCGTCAGCTTCTGTACATTCTTTAGACAAGCCGGTTTTTCCAGGTTATGTATAGCCTGAATTTTTCCCGGTTTGCTTCAATCCCTCTCTCTGAAATTATGAAACCCAACAATTTTCCATCTGGTACTCCAAAGACACATTTTATCGGGTTCAGCTTCATTTCGTACTTACGTAAACTGGCAAATGTCTCTTCTAGGTCTGAAATCAACGTGTCACCTTTTTGGGACTTGACAACAATATCATCAACATAAGCGTGTACATTTCGCCCAATCTGTTTTTCCAAACAGTTCTGGATGCACCTATGATAACTTTCTCCTGCAATTTTCATTCCAAACGGAATTGATGGGTAACAAAATGCTCCAAAGGGTGTAATAAACGAGGTCTTCTCTTGATCCTCTTCTTTCATCTTAATCTGATGATAACCTGAATAGGCGTCCAGAAAACATAACAATTCACAACCAGCTGTAGAATCTATGATCTGGTCAATCTGCGGTAAAGCAAACGGATCTTTAGGACATGCTTTTTTCACGACTTTATAATCTATGCACATTCTCTAGGTTTCGTTTTTCTTCAAAACAAGAACCGGATTAGCTGACCACTTTGGATGCAACACCTCCACAATAAAACTGGCTCCGAATAGCCTAGCTATCTCCTCGCCAATTGTTTTTCTTCTCTCATCATTGAAACATTGGAGGAACTGACGGATTAGTTTCAGGTTAGGATCCACATGTAAACTGTGCTCAGCAAGTTCCCTTGGAAAACCATACATGTCAGAAGGTTTCCATGCAAAAATATCCCAATTCTCACGGAGGAACTTGATGAGTGTGCTTTCCTATTTATCAGTCATGTGAGCCCCCGCGCTGAACCGTTTAGATGAGTCGCCATGGGTGAAATCCACCAATTTAGTATCTTGAGCTGATTTGAATTTCAGTTTAGACTCTATCGATGGTTTTTTGAGCGAGGTCATATCCTCCAGATAACCTTGCAGTTTGTATAATTTCAGTTCCTCGTCTGCGCAAGCTGATTCTGCATAAGTTGCATCACCTTCCTCACACTTCAGAGTTATGTCTCTATCTCCATTGACAGTAATATTTCCATGAGGATCTGGCATGTTCAGTTTAAGACATACGTAACAGGGTCTTGCCATATAATTGGCATAAGCCAGCCTCCCAAACAGAGCATGATACGTACTTTTGAACTTGACAACTTCAAACGCCAACATCTATGTCCTGTAATTTTCAAATACCCCAAACTTAACCTCAAGATATATTTTACCAATAGGTTGTGCAGACTTACCAGGTAAAATTCCATAAAATACGGTTGATGATGGTTGAAGCTGTTTTTCTTGCAAGTTCATCCTTTTGAAAGTATCATAATAAAGTATGTTTATGCTGCTACCTCCATCCATCAATACATTGTCTAGTTTATAGCCTCCAACTTGTGGAGCCACAACCAAAGCAACACTTCCTGGGTTATGAACTCATGGAGGATGATCTGCTCGAATCCAGGTTATAGACTGCTCTGACCAGTTCAACCATCCAGGGACATCAGGAGCTACTGCGTTTACTATACGTTTTTGCACCTTCTGCTTTATCCTGCATGAACTAGTAGTAAATACGTGATATTGACCAGAACTTAATTGCTTTGGATTGGTCTGAAAACCGGAATTTCCTCCTTGCTGGTTACCACCCTGATTTGTTCCTTGGTTACCCTGACCATGATGATCCGGATTATGATTTCCGGGTTCGGAATTTCCGGTTCCTAGATGGACACCTCCCATGTTTCCTGGGTTACCACCCCTATTGTTTCCTTGTCCATAGTTATTGTTTCCGCTAGGTCTAAACACCTGCATTACAGAATGATTTGCCACCTTTCCATTCTTACTATGGCAAGGGCATGGTCCCTTCAAGGCCTGCTGTGCCTGAGCAAAACTGTTGGGTCAAAAATTCTGGTTTCCTCTGAAATTATTGCCCTGATGCTGGTTCTTATAACATGTATTTGTACTGGCTACCAAGTCTGAGGTGCCTTCATCGTTCTCGCGCTTCTTATTATTTTGGTTCTAGAAATTTCCATTTTTCTGATTCGGGTTCTCGCTACCCTTGGTCCCAGTTTTTTCCTTTTCCCGACTTCTCATCATCTGAATCCGCATTCTTTGTCTTATCAGACTCTGCATACTTGGTCATAGCATCCATCAGTTCACTCGTATCATTTGCGTACCTCTTGGTACATCCCAGTTTATGTTCAGCGGGTCAAATATGCAATTCCTTTCCAGGGCTATAAGCCTATAACTGACTGCTGGGCGGTAAGACCAACAGATGAATGAATGATTTCCGCGATGCGCCGTGACCAATGTTGGGCAGACTCTCCCTCCTTATGAACGCAATTTTTCAGATCTGTAATCGTTGTCGGGCGCTTGTAAAGTTCCTTGAAATTTTGTGATAAACTGATATTTCAGTTCTCGCCCGCTATTGATCGAGTTTCCAGGCAAGATCTTTACCAAAATTTTGCAAGTCCTTCTAACATCACGCTCAGGTACCGTGCACATACCGCGTCACTTACCACTAATATTTCCATCGCCATCTCGTAGCCTTCTATCCAATCTGCCGGTTCCATGTCTGGAATATAATTTACGACCCTGCGGGCCCTTTAAAATCAGCTGGTATCATCTCATTCCTGTTTGCGGGCCCAAGACACTGAATTACAATTCTGCGAGACCCAGTCGACGTGGGGTTTGAGACTAGATTTCTAGCGGGAGCCTTAATATGACCCAGATTTCTGTTTTCGGCTTCTGCCATTCTTTGTCATGTATTGACAACTCCGGGAGCATGTGAAACAACCTGCCTGGGCGGGATGAGCTACTGCCGGTTTGCATTTCTAGAACCGGCTGGTACAGGTGAGTTTCCATGGTGACTTCTCGGCAATGAGTTCTTGTTGTTATAAGGATTCGAATGTATCTTCTCCTGGTTACTATAATTCATCTGCTGGACAACTGCAGTTTGCAACATCTCAATTGCCCTCATGGCTTCAGCTCCCATAGGGTTATTAGTGTCGACCGGGATCCGAGCCAAACTATTTGTGGCTGCCCAAATATTATCCATTGAGATTGTTGAAGTGACCTTGCAGTGTATGAAACCTCTCCGGCCGTGGTTGCTCGTAAACCGGATTAATGTGTTGATGGACTATTGGTTGGAAGCGTACCGGTTGGACCGGGGCAGGATGAGTTGGTTGCACTACTGGATGAACCGGCTGTGCCGGTTTTGGTACTCCTAGTGTGCTAGTTGGAGATGAAAAAAGGTTCTAAATATTTGCCGATCCTAAACCCACTCCAAACTCGTTATTCAGTCGGGTTTGATGACGCCTCTGTTGTATCGGGGCGAGTTCCCTCTGTCTGAAACTTAGATGAATCCCCTCTGCTTCCAATCGTGATGCCTCTTCCATAACGTCTGAACGTAATTTGTTTATACAGGTTACCTCAGTTTGGATTTTCTGACAGACGCGAGTTAATTCCTGTCGAAGTCTTACTATATCTGTATTATGTGGTGCCAAGTTCTCTGGTGTAATCGGGGTGGCTAGAATCTCGTTCAACAAGTCCATTGCTGCTATCAATTCAGGCTTTGGATTATACGGGGCTGGAGCAGTCAGATCAACCACCGGGTCTATAAGTGCAGAACTCGTTGTCCCTGGTCTTCTCGGCGGAGCTGCCCTTGGTCCAATTGGTGTAGAACCTGAAACTCCCGTGTCTCCTGGGACCGGGTTTGAAACTGAAGTTGTATTTGTGATTAAATTTCCACTGGTCTCATACATGGGTTCTGTAGGCCGTGCTGGTCCTGCCATGTAGACGGTTGCATGATGAACTGTCTCTCCCAAGCTTTCCAGTTCCTGTTCTAGGTGCCCTCCCAGTCGATCTTCAAAAAGCTGGTGAATAGAACCTATTTCATCATGGTCATCTTTGTTACCTACTGAAGATTCCCCATCTGAATGCATGATCGTGGCTTCTCCAGAAGCTGAGTCAGATTCTTGATCCGGCTCCCGACCGGTTCCTCCTACGAACCCGACGAACACGTGTATTCTACCAAAAGGAACTCGAAATCCAGACTCGACGAAAGAGAATTCCTGTCCCCGCGTGTCGTGGTTATAATAATTTCCACGCCGGCTCCTCCTGAGCCGGCCGATTGCGAGCCTCTCGATCCCGGGTAAGGCTCCTTCCGAGAAAACGATGCTTCCGTGAGCCGGCCCCACGGTGGGCGCTAACTATCATGTGGTTTTCACGGCAAGTGTCCTCATCTGAGAACTACACTGTGAGACCATTGCTACTGAGCGAAGTCTCGAAAGGGTTAAGCGATACGGGAGACGCGGGTTTACCTAGGTTCGGACCCTCTATTGAGGGTAAAACCTAATCCTGCTTTCCTACTATTGGGAAAGCAAGGTCTTGATTACAAAAGGCGAATTTGGCTTATGATGTATCGAGCGCTATTACTATCAACTTAGAACTTGTCTTTTTACGTCATAGGACCTCGCCTTATATAATGGACGAGTCCCCGGGTTACAAGGTAATATGGGTTATACCCGTTGTCGGAGTCCTTGCGAGTTCCGGTCTTGGAGTTACTCCACTGGTTCATAACATGAACCGGACGTTCTTGTCCGGCCTCTGGCCATTTCTCCGGCCTTGGGCCTCCGCACTCATCTCCCGAGCCTTGGGCCACATTATCTTCTGTGTCCGGGTTATGTTGGGCTCTCCCGAGTCTTCCTTCGTCTTTAAGGGCTCTCCTTAGCGGGCTCTGCCCAGACATAAACCGGAAATGGTTTTATGAACTAGCAGTATCATAATCCGGTTCATGTGGGTGGAAGGTAATGTATCCCCGTATCTATTCCCCCAACATCATAGAAGCGAAGGATATATCGGCGATGATGTCGGTGAAGCCTGTTGAAGATACTCACGCACAAGCCTGTGGAGAGGATGTTACCGACTTCCCGTATACATCACCTTGATCTAGCGGAGTGGGGGTGTCACGTGTTACCCTTCTAAGGGTGTGTTTGGTAGCCCGTATGGGCTTTCTCGTCTCATACGTGCCCACTCTAGCTATGCTGACTTGGTGCAACTGTGTTTTAATCGTTCTGTTTGGTATCCCGTATGAAGTGAGTTGTGTTGATTTAAGAGGTTGTTTGGTTTCCTGTATGAATTCAACCATGCCATATATTTTAAAAAACACAATCAGGTCCCTGGTAAACGCAATCAGTTCCCTGGGTAAATGCGATCGGGTCCCTAGGTGAGCTCCGGCTTCCCCACCGTCGCCGGACAAAGCCGCGGCCGCCTAGAGGCCGAGCTGGGGTACCTCCACAACGGATACGGTGATGTAGCTCCATGGTTGCGCGAGGAGGCGACGGTGCTGGCTGTGGCGTCGCTAGGAGGCGGCGGCAACGTCCTGATGGCGTGGGGGAGAGGGGCTCGGCCCGATGCTTGTCAGCGGGGCTTGGCCCGGTGCTGGATGGTGATGGAGCTGGGGTCCACAAGGCGTCAAGGCGGAGGGGCGGCACGGGCCTCTGGGGCATTATTGGCGGCGGGGCTGGGCGACGGTAGCCAGGGAAGAAGAGAGGATGCGGGGGAGGGGGGGATGGAGACAGTTTTCGGACAGGGTGGGAGGCACACAGGGCGGGTGGGTCCCACTAGTGGGACGTCGTAGGTGTATATGAAGGTGGAGTTATCAACACATGATAAAGAGAGTGTGTAATTAGAAGCTTAGAAGCTAGGTATAATTAGGAGATGACATCTCAAAACCCCGATTCGAAGAAGATCTAATTCACTTAGAGGGGCTCTAATTAGCCCTTTAATTATACTAGAGAGAGAGGCTTGATTGCCAATTGTGTGTTTTTGTATGAGCCTTGGGGTCCTTTATATAGTGGGATAAGGGGGGAGACCTTCCTTGGGAGGGAGGAGTCCATCCCCCAATCCACAAGGGGGAACCGACCTACAAGGGGTGGCTGCAACCCCCCCTCCTTGTAGGAATCGGATTGGAATCTCCTGGTGGAGTCCAACTCCACCTCGCCATTCCTTTTTTCCTTTTTATTTTCTATTTTTTCTCTCCAATTAAATTCGTAAAAAATGCATGGAGGTGGTGGGCCATATGTGGTTCCCTGGGGGCCACGTGGCAGCCCCAAAAAATTGGGAGTGGACATGAGGGGCATTCCGTCCCCCACCGACACCCCTTCCTCCTCCCCCTTCTCGGTGTTGTCTGAAACTCTTAGGGAACCAACCCCTTTAGATAAAATCATAGATCTTATCTAATAATGTCAGAAATATATTTTCGACATCTCGGGACATCTCATGCCCCCTTTCACTTGCTTCGTAAAGTGTGCGGCCTCAATTTCTCTCTCAAAATAACTCCGAAATAAATTCTGGTAGTAATAGAAACTGTTTCTATCATTATGAGACATCTAATTCCCTCCATATAAATTCTCTCAGATATATAAAATATATTTATCACGCAGAACCACCGTTCCGATGATACTCCTTGTTGATCCGGACCTATCGATATACACATAAACTAGCCCTAACTTAAATGTGTTTCCCCTACAGGTTCGATAGTGTGTGGATATGAAACTAGAAACTCTTTCCTTTTCAATAATCTATAGCAGAGCCATGGATGCCCATATCGACTCCCAGATACTATAAGAATAAATTGCTGAACTTTTTGGCTGTTATACAGTTTTCCTATTACCTCACGATACCGAGCTTACCCGAGACTATTGATTCTGGTATTGCCGTGAAACAATCTTTCATTCACAATACCTTTGTCTATATCGTTAACCGCTAATCTTCTTTTTACCCGTTACTGTATTATGATATCCTACATGATGTATCATCATCATGTATTGTATGTAGAACTTATTGATATCAACAATACCGAGTGGCCCGAGGCTTGTATCTCTCTTTCTATGGAGGAGTAATTCCCATCTCAGAACATAGAGGCAATATACTCCTTTCGAATTACCCAGTGGCTACAGTTATGTTCACCCAGTTTATGGTGTGACCCTAGATAACACCAAAGTAAAACCTCCAGAATATATCACCCTGATAACCTCATGGTCAAAGGACGCATTGCAATATAACCGTGTTGTGATATGATACTGAGGACAAAGATGTCTGATTGGAATCTCTTAGCATATCAGCTACTAGGGTATACCCAGCCTTATTGTTCCCTTCCATCAATATGTTATTCATTGATGTTGACATAAATAATGTCCATGACTAGGAAAACACGGCCATCAAGCATCCAATGAATTAGTCGTAAAAGGAAAGATTAGGGTTTGATACTTTGTTCATATTACTACAAGTGAGCATGAGTTCTCCTCTGAATCTCATATTCAGAAGCCACGTCAGTTATAGCAAAATAATATGGATCATAATTATGAAATAGATGTAAAAATAGTATTGCCTTTCGGGCATACATCTGATGCTGATGTGATCACATGCTCGTTGGGAGACCCCGAGCGGAAGGTATGATGTAGTCCAACAAAAAATTCCCCTAGTTAATGAACCAGGGTTTATCGAACCAGTAGGACTTCGTAGTCTTGGAAAAGGTTGCTTGTTGTCTGGCGCATCAATAAGCGTGGAACCTGCACGCAAACACAAACTCTTTGTTGCCCAAACTTTCCGAAAGATTGTCAATCTTCCGATCTTGCTGAAAACGAGAAAATTAAACATATAGAATTGATACGTCGAAAACGTATCTCCTTTTTCGAACACTTTTCTTATTGTTTTTCTCTAAACTTGTGTGTTTTGAATATTAACACGGACTAACACAGTTTTTAGCAGAATTACTTTGGTGTCTTATTTTTATGCAGAAAAATCAACTTTCGGGAAATTGCCCACAAAAGACCCCATTGATGTTTTCACCCCGGAAGACCCCGGGAGCCAAAAGGGGGACATGAGAGGATCCACAGGGTGGCCACACCCCCCTGGCACGGGCCCCCCTAGGCCGCGCCACCTAGGGGTGTGGGCCCCCAGAGCCCCCCTCGGACTCCCCTTTCAACTACAAGTAGCCTCCAACCCTAAAACCCGAGGGAGTTCTTCATATTCCACATAAACACAACAGAGCGCCGCCACCGTCCCGAACCTCGATTCGGGGATCAGAAGTTCCTGTTCTAGCGCCCTGCCGGGACGGGAAGTGGAGGAGATCATCGCCATCATCATCACCAACACCTCTCCATCGACCATCCATGTTTCCCCCATCCATGTGTGATTGATTCCCCGATGTAGGTTGAAGGGGATAGTAGGGATTGGATGAGATCGTTCATGTAATAATGTCGTGATTGTTAGGGCATAGTGCATAATATCCTCTATTAGTGCTATTGCCATTGTTGCAACTTGTTATGCTTAATGCTTGCCACTTTGGGCCCGAGTGCCATGATCTCAGATCTGAACATATTATTGAATCACGATGATAATTATTGTTTCTTGATCATACATGCAAGTTGTTTACACACATTGTTGTCTGGAACCCGAGGCCCAGAAGTGACAGAAATTGGGACAACCGGAGGGGATGGCTGCGATGTGAGGATCACATGTGTTCACAGAGTGTTAATGCTTTGATTTGGTGTTCTATTAAAAGGAACACCTTAACTACCAATATTTCTCTTGAGACCCCGCTGAAAACGGGCTGTAGGATAAAGATGTTGTGCAAGTTCTCATTGCGAGCACATACGACTATTTACGAAACACGTGCCTATGGTTACCTAGTGCTTGGATGCTTTATGATATTTATCTGCAATGCCCATGACTTGGTCATTATTTGAACTATCTTATCCATGCAACGCCCTTTCATCCATCCCTATGTCTACAGTATTTAATCCCGCTGTTTACTTCAAACACCACTGCTGCTGTTTTCATTCCACTTCTGCTATTATTTCACTACTGCTGCTACTATAAAACTATTACTACTGATAAACCACTACGAACAAAAGTACTTTCAGGTGCAGGTGAATTGACAATTCACTTGTTAAGGCTCACAAATATTCTTTGGCTCCCCTTGTGTCGAATCGATAAATTTGGGTTTTACTTCCCTCGAAGACTATTGCGATCCCCTATACTTGTGGGTCATCAAGACTATTTTCTGGCGCCGTTGCCGGGGCGCATAGCTTTATTTGCGAGCTCACCGGAGAGTATTAATATCTATTTCCATCATTCATCATGGGTAAGACTCGTGATGGAAAGTTTCCTATATTACCATCCACTACAAGAAGAGGTACAACTCAGAACACCTCTCTTGCTCTTGATTCACCGTCTATTATGAGTAAGCTGCTTACACCACCATATGGTACACATGCTACTTCTGCTGAATCTGAAAATACTTCTGATACTTTTGATGATGCTTCTACTGTGCTTTATGAGAGTGGTTCTCTCGGTCCTTTCTTAGATGCTACTATTTCTAAAGCTAAAAATATTGCAAACACTGGAACTCCTGATAAAAATCATGTTACTCCTGCTGTTTCACCTGAGCTTATAGAGATTCCTAGTGATGATTTAGATGATGCCTATATTGATCTTAATGATGATCTTATTGATGAAATATATACTATGAATGATGATGATGCTGTTATGAGACTTACTGAAAATCGTGCTGTTAAATATAAATTATCTCCTGATGCTAAGTTTGCCACTTCTCCCATTAAAATTAGGGACAAGGATTATGATTTCTCTCTTGATTTATCTTATATGTCTATTGTTGAGAAAGAACCTTTTTGTGGTACTGAAAATGAAAGTGATATGAAACATAAGAATGAGCTCTCCTCTTTGAGTAGTTTATTCTCTGATGATCTTAAGAAACGTAGCTACTTTGTTACTAAAATATTCCCTTTCTCATTGAAAGATGAAGCTAAAACTTGGTTTAACAATTTGTCTCCTGGATCTATTGATAGTCCTATTAGTTTGGTTAATTCTTTCTTTCAAAAATATTTTCCTGCTAGTGCTCAACATGCTGCTTTACAAAATATATTTAATTTCAAGCAATTGGAAGGAGAGAAATTGCCTGTATCTTGGGCAAGGTTCTGTTCTTTAGTTAGGGCTACACCTGGGCATAAGCTAGACGATAATAAACTTCTTGATATATTCTATAATGGACTAACTATTGAATCTAGGACATACCTGGATAGTTGTGATGGTTGTGTTTCCAGGAAAAGAACTCCAGAAGAAGCTGAGGAATTAATGGCTAAAATAAGCCAAAATCATGATGATTGGACTATGGTTGATCCTGAGTCGGCTCCTACTCCAGCATCAACACCAACACCAACACCCAAGAAGAGGGTAATGATTGAAATAAATGATGAAGTGATGAGAAAAGCCAATAAATCTATTAAAGAAAGGGGTATTAAATCTGAAGATGTGAAGAATCTTCCACCTATAGAAGAGTTGTGTAAGTCAATCCCTCACTCACCCACCATTGAGGTACATTCTCTCCAATATTTTGACAGTAGAGATATTCCCTATAACAAACCTCCTGATCAATGTTTAGATGAATTTGATAATTATGTTATCAAGCAAGATAATTTTAATATGAGAGTGCAAAATCACCTTATGGAAAAGTCTAGAGCTATTGATAATTTGCATGGTATTATAGAAAGAACCTCTAATGATGTTAAAATGCTTGTTAAACATTTTAAAATGGTTCAAACTCAAATTGATCAACTTGCTAAAGTGAAAAAGATTTGCTAGTTAATGCTTCTAAAGAGAAACATGCTTATGAAATAAGAACTAGAAGTGGTATTGCTACACAAGATCCTTTATATCCCGAGGGACATCCTAAAAGAATTGAACGAGATTCTCAGCAAACTAATGATAATGTTATTCATACTAAGAAGAAAAATAAGAAGAAACTTAAAACTGCTGTAGAACCTTCTGAACTTGCTAAAGATCCTAACAGTATATCTATCTCTGATGCTGAAACTGAAAGTGGTAATGAAAAGAATGATGCTTCTAATAAAGAAGAACCTGTAGCTGAACCTGAAAAGCAAACTAAAACTGCAAAGTATACTAAGGAAGATTTCATTGCTAATAAACATGGTAATGAGAGAGAACCTTGGGTACAAAAACCAATGCCTTTTCCTAATAAGAAACACAAATCTAAGGAAGAAGAACACTATAACGAGTTTTGTGAATGGATGAAACCTTTGTTCTTGCAAATTCCTTTAACTGATGTTATTAAATTGCCTCCTTATGCAAAATATATGAAAGATATTGTCTCTAACAAAAGGAAGATTCCTAATGAGGAAATCTCCACTATGCTTGCTAATTACTCTTTTAATGGCAAGGTTCCTGAGAAGCTTGGAGATCCTGGTATACCAACTATTCTTTGTTCTATTAAAAATAATTATGTTAGAACTGCTTTGTGTGATTTGGGAGCTGGAGTTAGTGTCATGCCTTTTAGTCTCTATAAAAGACTCCTCCTAGAAAAATTGATACCAACTGATATATCTTTGCAAATGGCTGATAAGTCTACTGCTATTCTTGTGGGTATATGTGAGGATGTTCCTGTTCAAGTTGCTAATAATTGTCTGATATTAACTGACTTTGTTGTGTTGGAAATGCCTGAAGATGATAATATGTCTATTATTCTTGGAAGACCTTTTCTTAATACTGCAGGGCCTGTTATTGATTGCAATCAAGGAAAATTTACTTTTAATGCTAATGATAAATAGCACAATTTTTATTTTCCCAAGAAGATTGATAGAAAATATGGTCTGAATTCCATTGAAAATATTGAGACCATCAAGATTGGAGAATTTTATTGTCCTATTCCATAGACACCCAAAGAATATGAAATTATAATGATTGGTACTATGTCTATCAAGGTTGAGGTAACATGAGTATTTAGTGAGAAACAATGTTTCGTTTCATATAAAATTATTCTGGTAGCAACACTTGATCACCCTTGTTAACAAAATGATTTTAAATGAAATGGGCAATGTTTTCACTATGTTTTCACCTTCCCCATTTATGTTTTCACCATGTTTACTTCTGTTATCACATTATTAATTGAGTGCAATCATGTTTTCCACCATCCTTATGCATTTTTTCCTGATGTTTTCACTCTGATTACTGAGGTTATGCATGTTTTTACCACCCATACTTTTGTTTTCACCACTACCACTTTTGTTTTCTTTGGATATTCTTTCATTAGAGTGTTATAGAACCTCTGTAGTACTGTTTTTGTTTTTTTTCCCACGTTTTCACTTTCGTTTTCCCGTTTTTATTAATTATTAAAATTCTGGAAATACCTCAAAAATAAAGTTTCTCGAAAAATTCCGGAAAAATTATAATAACTTTTTACGTCAAAATGAGGCAGAAAGCCACCTGGGAGACCCCAGGGGGACCCACCAGTCAGGCACACCCCAGGGTGGCGCGGCCAGCCCCCTGGTGGCGCAAGCACATGGTGTGGGGCCCCCTGGCCCTCCACTTACTCTCTCCACTGCACAAGTCTCTTCTCTCACCTCCCAAACTGAAAACATTTCCTGGATCCCGTGTTCTTGGTGTTCTTCCTCTGGATTTTTTATCTCCTTCTTCAGCGCATCATTTGTGTTGATTTTTGGTGAGTTTGATCTCCGGTATGTGACTCCTCCGATGATCCAAGTAGAGTTTTGTTTAGTGAAGTATTTCTTGAGTATTTTGCCACAGTACGTGACAACTTATGTGAGTTTTCATGCTTGATTTGAGTAGAAATAATATAGTTTTGATGTATCTTTAGCTCTCATATAACTCCCTATGGTAGTCTCCACCTTATAGTTGCTTGAATTAAAATTTTATGATGACTGTTGAAAAATTTCAAAGATGGAGCACAATGCTTATCAACTAAACTAGCATGAGTTGGAGGTGCATGAGGTCATGCTCGTGCATCGTGAAGAGAGGGTGTTCCCATCAATCTATCCGTGTCGGGAATTTATGCAAGTTACAGGAATTCTGCAGGATTTTAACACTCTAGTGCATAATGCAGGTCTAGAGCGTTTCATTGAGGATGAGCCCATCCAATTTGTGAAACTAACTATGTGTGTGGTGCAGGATTTTCGTTTTAAATGGTCTCCAACTAACCCAATGGTCCACTATAAGATTTATAATAAAGTTGTGAGCCTGCCTTTTAGTGTTTTCTGTGTAGCTATTAATGTACCTGAGTGGGGGTCTTGTGAGAAAATAAGTGGGCAGCCCAAACCACTAATGGATTTATATGGAGAGATTTTCCAAGGAAGAAGCTTCACAGGGGAGAGTGGCAAGGATGGGAGCTTTCAGAGGCTGAGCTGGACACATACCTTGAGCATCACCCCCAGCAAGGGGAGGATGCCGATGATGGGGGCGATGGTGATTTCATCCATCCCTACGACGCCACGGGGATCCCATACCAGCACCCCGGTTATGACTATGCGCCAGCTGCGTCCTCCTCCTCTTATGCACCCGAGTACGGCCACGCGAGGGATGACCCACCACAGTGGGGATATTTCCCGCGCTTTGATTGATCTCCACTTAGGCCAAAAGCCTAAGCTTGGGGGAGGTATACCGACATCACACTCCTTTATATATCATGTTCGGTCGGTTCTTTGTATATCCATGTTTTCTTTTCTTTCGTTTGTTTTCGTTTCTCTTTGTTTCTTTTGCTTGTTTTCGTTTCTTTCTCTTCTTTTGTTTTTATTGTTTTGTTTTATTTTCCAAAACACAAAAAGACCAAAAATATTTTTGTTGTTTCTCTTTGTTTGCTTCTTTAGTTCCTTTGTATGGTTTGCTTTATCTTTTATTTGCAGTTTAATATTCAAAAAACCGAAAATATTTTGTTTGGTTTGTTTGTTTCTTTTGTTCTTGTTTCATTTCGAAAACCCAAAAAGATTTTGCTTTGTTTGCTTGTTCTCTTTTGTTCGTGCTTTAATTCAAAAGCCCAAAAATATTTGTTGTTCTTATTTGGTTTTGTAAAGTTTGTTGCAGAGTTCAACAGTCGTCCGTGACTCTATTGGAGCTTGGTTTTCATTATATATTATTCGAGCAACAAGTGAAGAGCAATAATGACGATTTATGACAATTCAAGTGGTGGTGAAAGGCTGGTACAAACTCTGTTTGCTTTCATTTTTGTACATATATCCATCTATGTGAGCATGCTTAGTTTGTTCGTATAACATATATGTGACTTAATGGCTGCTTAATAGTTCATGCTCTCTCAGGCTTTGTTCCAATTTATTAATAGTAAATGACATGTCACATACATATTTTTTTTGCATTGTTTTATTCATAGAAAGACATGATATTGTGGTAGCCTCCTCTAACTGTTTCATTTGAATCGACTTGGCACATGCTCACGCCTGCTAAGACTGAAAACAAAAAGTCAATAAGCCTCGATGATTTATTTTGCCGCAGAGTTCTAGTATCAATTTTATGCCTCAGTTAATTTTACTTTGTCGCAAACAAGATTATGATAGTTGTTGCTCTCTTGATTGTCGCTCCCTGTCTATTTTCTAGCCTTCATCTGTACTGAGTATGAGCTCTACTCGTGCATCCAACTCCCAAAAATCAAAGTTTGCCAAATGTGTTCATCATACCTACCTATATGTGGTATTTAACCGCCACTCCAAGTAAATTTCTCATGTGCTACCTTTAAAACCTGCTAAAAATTACTCCTGTTTTGTGCCCCTATTTTAGCTCATGAGGACGTAAATAGAGAATCTTTATCCCAGTCGTTGATTGGATTTCACACCCTGGACTAGTGGTTTCACCCGCTTATCCAAATGATAGAACAGCTGGCAGCGGGGTGCCCAGCCCCAAATTAATACACACAAATACTCTTCACTCTTTTTGCCCCTGATTTATAAGTCAAAGCATAATTGTGTAAACAAAAGAGAAAGAGGGATGAACTTCTATCCAGATGTGTCCTTCACATGGGAGCCGCTCTTGTGAATCCAGTTGGCTTGTGACGTACTATATTGTCTGTTTACCATTCGTTGACATAAGCATACACCTCTCTCAAAATGTTTTCAATACCTCTGTTTAATAAGATAAAAAGCTCTAGCACATGAGTGATCCATGCTTCCCTCTGTGAAGGGCCTTTCTTTTACTTTTATGTTGAGTCTCCGCCATATTCTTTGAGCACTTGAGAGCACAATGGTCATTCTTAGTGTGATGTGTTTCTCCCAGAGTACGGTTGATGTCGTGGTGGTGTCACGGCAGATGCCATAGGATGGCTAAAGATGTGGGACGAAGGACGCTGGAGGCGCTCGGGGAGGGATCACGCGACGAGTAGACGCGTGAAGGATGAAACTAGCACTGCAAACAACACGATCTACCTAGGTTCAGGGCCCTCGTGAGGAGGTAAAACCCCTACTCCTGCCTTTCTCTATGTATTCTGATGTCTCACCGAGTAGCCACAGTACAATGGTTCTTGCTACCGAGTAGCCACTCTTCTCTCTCCGGGTAGAACTAGGTCAAGAATCTCTACGTATGATCCAGCCCAAGTCTTGTCCCTCGCGCAGGAGGCGGCGGGGCACCTTATATACTCGGTGCCCAGCCGGATACAGCCAAATACAAACAAGTGTCGACATTGTGTGCACACCGTCCTTCTTCCGAGTTCCCGCTGACAGCTTTGGCTTCTAAGCTTGTCCTGATGCGGAAAGTCGTTGGGCAAAACCAAGTAACCAGTCTGTTATCACTGCGCGAACACAGAGTAGGTCCCCCCTATCCTGCGACGCCCTGCTGACACACTGTCGCTGTCAGGCACGCCGTCCCCAGATGAACAGTGCTGTGAACAGTGCCAAGTACGGACCCGGGATACGCGGGATTCGGTGTCAGAACGGCTCCTTTGACTTCTGGCCCGAGTAGGTTCCCGCCTTTTCTACTCGGACCAGCTCTTCTGTTCGGAGGAGCACAACTCTCTTGATTTATTCTTCTGGCTGTCTAGGTGTGAGACCGGGTAGCAGTCGACCGGGTAGCGAGTACCAGGTAGCCGGCTACTCGGCCAAACACCCCTTCTGATCTTGCCTTTAGCACTTGCCTTTACCCTACTCGGGGGTAACCCCCCGACAGCAGTCCCCGAAGCTGGTAGAGCCCTGCGAACTCGTTCACTGGGCCCTGCCAGCTTAAAAACCAACCTTGACAATCTTGCCCTTGAGCTTTGAGATACCGAGTGGAAACCTCCGAGTAGCATTCTGGAAAATACCTTGAGTTTCTTCTCCTCCGAATAGAGCTACTTCTCTTCTCTGTAACCAAGTAGAAAGACTTAGAGAATTTTCCCAAACAGAATCTCTGCGGCGCAGAGCACAATCCGGATTTTCGCATCGCAACTGGGCACGTGTCACGCATCCACGACCGCGACGCCTCGGTGCCCGGTAACTGACAGGCCACGCGCCCAGTTTTCACGGGGTGGGCCCACCAGCTCGTAACGTCCCATCACGCGCAGTAATCGCCCACGATCTCGTCGTGGGATCTAATGTGGCCGTTACGCGCGCGTTCTGCGCTGTGTGCGTTTCTAACCGGCCCACAGACCCCACGTCACACGATTACTGCCACGATTGATCCCACTTCCTCAACTCGTAACGGTAACTCGAGGAGCGGTATAAATACCCCCTCGGTAACTCCTTCTCCTTCTTCCGCTCACAATTTCCCCTCCGCCTTCTCGTTTCTCCACCGCCGCAGAGCTCTCCGCCGCCGCGCAACTCACTGCGCCGCTGCGAGCTCATCCTTTCCACCAAATCCTCGATCTTTTTCCCAAATTTCTTCTTCATAGCCATGGCGCGCGATGACAACGCTCGTGCCGGCTGGGCCGGCTCCGAGGTCACCGCCGAGGACTGCCAGTGGCTCGTGAACACCCGGAGGGTTCCTCCTGGTGTTCGCTGCCGGCAGCCCGACGGCGAGCTCGTTCCGTCTCCGGAAGAGGGAGAGCATGTCGTCTTCCTCGCGCACTTCGCGCGAGGATTCGGGCTCCCCGCATCGAACTTTCTCCGCTCCTTCCTCGACCACTACGGCCTCCAGATGCACCACCTGCCCCCGAACGCCGTCGTCTTCCTCTCCTACCACGCCGTGGTGTGCGAAGCCTTCCTCGGCGTTCGCCCCACGACGGAGACGTGGTCCAGGTACTTTTTCTTCCGCCAACAGAGCAAGGGCAAGAAGGACGGCGCGGACACCAGCAGCCGGATAACGGAGACCGGCAGCGCCATGATGGTGCAGCGCCCTGGAACCAATCATCCGCGCATCAAGGGATTAGATTCTGTCCGCAAGTGGCAGAGGACATTCCTGTACGTGAAGAACATGCCCGCCAAGAAGGGAGCCAAGGTGGAGGACAGAATCAATCTGCCCCCGTGGAGCAACCGAGCTCCTAACGGGCAGAACTGGAAGACCAGGCCGTCCGCCGACATGAACCTGACGCAGATGGAGGAGCGCCTGGCCCATCTGATCGGAGAAGGGCTCAAGAGCGACGATCCAGTTGCCTGCTGGATCTCTAGGCGGGTGCTGCCGCTCCAGCAACGCGCCCACCCCATGTGCTACATGGGCGGCCCCCGCGATTCTACTCGAACAACCACGTTCGAGCTCAGCAACGCGGACGTCGCCGCTCATGCGCGGTCCATCCTGACCACCGGCCTCAGAGACAATTGGCAGTATGGCTTCATCCCATACAGCCGTACGAAGCCGATTGAACGGGTATGTACCTCTTACTCTGCTTCTTGCTTACGCAATCCGAGTAGATAGCCTTCTCTCCCTGCTGCGACTAGCATTTGCACTCTGCGCCGAATAGGGCGCTTAGCGGAACTGCTCAGGCTTAGTGTGCTTGGTGTTTGCACGCCTTGTCGGATAGCATACTTAGGAGAATTGCTTAGGCTTAATGTGCTTGATGTTTGCACGCCTTGCCGAGTAAGACACAAAATAGCACTGCTTAGGCTTAATGTGCTTTGTGTTTGCACGCTTTGCCGAGTAGGACACTTAGCAAGTTTCCCTAGGCTTAGTGTGCTTTGTGTTTGCACGCCTAGTCGGGCAGGGTGCCTTTATGCTACTCGACTAACTTGTGATCTCCCTCTATTCTTCAGGTCCTTGCTCGCCAGCTCGCTGAGAGCATGGAACGCTTTGAAGACAACTGGTCGGAAGACCGAGAAGAAGACGACGAGGTCTCCTTCGAGACCGCGGACAAGTTCAACCTTCCTCACGCCCAGACGGAGAAGCACCGCGTAGACGCGTCTGTCCGTGATTGGACTGAGGACGAAGACGAAGGTGACTGAGCTCATCCGGATTGGTCGCAAGTAGTACAAACCAATTGCCTCCTACTTCTGAGCTGTTTTTTCTTTTTCCCAATTTCACAGATGATGCTGACGCTGAAGAGGAAGGCGACGACGAGGACGAGGAAGCCCTTGTCGTCAAGCCGCTCTCGGTTGCTGCTCCTCTTACCCGCAAACGGACGGGTAGCGGTGCTCAGGAGCCTCCCGCCAAGAAGAAGAAGACTGCAGTCGGGAAGACGACCACGAAGATCGCGACGAAAAGAGCACGGGCGATCCCTACCCGTAAAGGGTAAGTACTTTCTCCTTAGTTATGCGCCTCTATTGCTGCAAACTCCCAATTCTTTTACTTCGTTATCTCTTCTCGGTTTCCCCTGCCCTTTTCTTTTTTTCTGAACATGTTTCTTTCTTTAGAGCCCCCTTGGATGCTGACGCCGCTCTCGCGCCCACCAAGACTAAGAAGAAAACGGCCATCGACGTCGATAATCTTATCGACCTCGACGATGAGAGCGAGCCCGCAGCGCAGGACAGAGCGCGCGCGTTCTCTCCTGCACGAGGAGAAGACTCCGACGAGGCTCGGTACAAGGATACCGACGCCCATGACGTCGAGCAGGAGCAGCAGTCCCGCACAGAACAGGAGGCTCAGGATGCTGCTCTCTACGAGAAGCCTCCTTCTCCTCCAGCCAACACAGCCGAGGAGAACCAAGATCAAGACCACGAGATGCACGACGACGCCGCCCTTGAGCGGCAGGAAGAAGAACAAGAGCAGCCAGCAACAGGGGCTGCTGAACAAGAAGACCCCGCGGCCTAGACGCGGGTAGAAGTTCCATACGCCTCACAGCAGGATCCCGCTGCCGAGCAGCGGGTTGAAGTAGTCAATGAGACGGAGCAATACCCTCTGAGCGACGCGCAACCAGACACCGCACAGGGTAGCGCCCAGCCGGATGCCGCGCAGGGTAGCGCGCCCTTGGCGCCGCCTACTCAGCAGGGTACCTCCTCCACCGCGCCAAGCTCTCCATTGGTGCAGAAGACTAAAGCTGCAGCCAGCCCTCCGGCCAAGCCGGTTGCGAAGAAGATAACTCAGGAAGCTGCAGAAGAGAGGGCCACCGAGAAGAAGGCCGCCGAGAAGATAGCCGCCAAGAAGGAGACTTCCAAGAAGCGGGCTGCCGAGAAGCCATCTGGCCCGCCAGAGGGCGCTGTTCGTCGGAACCCGGCACGTGGTGTCGCGCAAGATGCTGTCGTGATGCCGCCGCCAAAACCAACCTCCAAGCCTGGTCAGCTGGTTATCCGCGAGCCCGGCGCGGCTGGTGACGCCGCCGCAGCGTCCCGCATCCCGGATCCGCCCAGCTTCCCACCTTACATGGTGAAGGTCAGCCAGCAGTACCAGGTTGGCTTAACCCCTGAGGAGAGGAGACTTGCTCTCAAGAAGGGGAAGCAGGCCGCGGCATTGGACTCCAGACCCCCAGCCAAAAACCAGGACAAGTCCATCTCCATTTCTTCGCGCGAGGTCCAGGACAAGGCGGTGACGTCCACGGGCCTTGAGCAAATGATTGATCTTGTCGGATTTATCGACGCCAAGTGGGACAGCAAGGTCCTTGGCAACCCGAACTGGGACGACGTGGAATTGGGCGACCTGGATCACATGCGCGTCGATTGGAATAAGGCGGACATGGGTTACAAGCCCATGACCATCTCATCCAACACCAGCACTCTCGCCGCCAAGATGTTCGTCCACCGCAAGGCTGCAGAGGACCTTGAGCAATCTTATGCAGTAAGTTTTTATTCATCCTTCCCGAGTTGCCTTTCACTTTTCTTCTATTGTCCTTCTTTTACTTATCCATCACCCAGTCCTCGAGATTCTGGCCGAGTAGGCGGATACTCAACCGAGTTGCCGCCTTCTCGGGTCGAATCTTTATCACTTTTCCTGATTCTATTTTCTTTTGCTTCTCAGAATAGCTTATTGAAGAGGACTGGCCTGTATCGTCGACTACTCTGGAACCATTGCATTGCTAGGAGGCGCATTGCCGCCCTAGAAAAGGAGCGCATAGCCGACGAGGCAGCAGAGAAGGATGTCATGAACAACACCCTTAGACTTTCTGAAGTTGAAGGTATGCTTCTAGCTACGTGGTTCTTGCATTTGGTGTTTACGCCCGCTTTTGCTTTTTTCGCTAACCAATTCTACCCTGCAGGGAAGCTAAAGGCCCTGGCCGACGAGCACGCGAATTGCCGTGCCTTTGTTGAGAATGGCCAAGCCACGATCAAGAGACTGGAAGGTATGCTGCCGTCTTCTCGGCTTGTTTTTATGTTTCTTTCTTCGCTACTCTGCCAACCATGCTTTGCTCTCCGCAGAAGATCATAAGAAGTTCGTCGAGGAGCATCTTGACTGTCTCAAACCTGCTGAGGTGCAGCAGCAACTGTCCAGCCAAGCTGTCGAGCTAATGAAAGAACATGCTACCGAGATGGAAGCTCTCCAGACCCAGCTGCAGACTGCGCTCCAAGATGCCCTCAACTTAGCAGCCGAGAAGAAGAGTTTGGTTGCCGAGAAGGAGAAAAACGAATCAGCAGCTAAGGCTAAGGAGAGAGCCCTTGAGCAGGAGTGCGAGGTGCTGAAGAAGACCAATGCTAACCTCTTCGCTCAGCTGGACGGGCTCCGCTTGATTGAAGAAAGGCACCTAGCCGACGAGGAATTGTGGAAGAACAAGCTTCAGGGGCTACTCTATGATCTACACAGTAAGTGCCCTCTTTTCCGCGTCTCTGTTACTCGGTTCATTTTCTACTCTGCTTCCGTCTCTGATCTTCTCAATAGCTCTTTCAGAAGTCTTCCCCGGCCTTGAGTCTTCGTGCAAGCCTGCCTTGGTAAAGGCCCGAGCAGCTCGCGCCGAGAAGGGCGAGCCCACGGATACCAAGGCAGAAATTAAAGAATGCCTCCTCGTCATGCAAGGTCAGCTTCAACGTCTAGGAGGAGTGGGCACCGAGCTGGTGCGCATTGCCTTCAAGCTCCACGACCTCTTCTGGCCTCAGGACTCCGCGCCAACGACAATTCACGGACTCGCCTTGAAGCTGAACGGCGTGAAGGCCGAGCTGAAGAAATGGCGGGCGTCTGGAGCTCGGGCAGGCGCCGACATGATGCTGCTGTTCGTCACCAGCTGGTACGAGAATCTTAACTTGCAAGTCGTCCGCGAGATGCGCGAGGACTCCAAGTGGGAGACGCATTCCGACTGCGTGGCTATCCGCCAGCTCGTTGCACACGAGGTCGCCCAGTACGCGGACACCGCGACCTTCATCGACGGCCTCACCGAGCCCGACACCGAGGTGGACGAAGGCGATGAGGAGGGCGAAGACGAAGAGACGGACGAGGAGGAGATGGAATTGAGCTTCTTCGACCGACACGCCGACGATACCGGGAAGGGGAAGGCCGCATTCGTCGCGGGTAGCGATGAGGAAGGCGAGAACGTGAAGATGTCGATTGACACCGCCGCGCTCGAGTTCGGCACCTCGTCAGGAGCTGCCCTCGACGACACAGTCAGCCTCCGCGCCCAAGCGACTGCCTCCACCTCGGCGACAGGGCCCATCTCGGTGACTACAGCCGCCTCAGATCAGGCTGCCACTGAGACAGATGCAGACGCCGCAAAGACCAATGTCGCCAGCTCGGAAGCGGATGCTACCAAGGCCAGTACTAAAGATGAAGCAGCCAAGGCCAACACCGAGAACGTTGCTACCTCGACCTGATTTTCTCCTGCAATCTTATCCTTCAAACACTTATCAGATCCCCGGGATGCCGGGTGCAGATGTATCGAAACAATTATCTTTGTCGCTTGCTACTCAGTTTTATTCACGTTTGACATTTTAACTTAGTCAATTTGAGCAACATTGGCTCGAATGCCGAGTTGCGTTACCATGCGAGTCCCCGAGTTGCATTTCTTATTCGCTCTTCCTTTTTATCTCAGCTCTTACCCGCAACTTGTTGCTTTTTTGGTATTCGAGTCACAAGAATTCAAAGTTGGAGTTGCAAATACTTAGCCACTTAGAAATACTCATAGTAACGCAGCCCACCACTTAGCCGAGAAGGAGTTAACAAGAAACAACAGTAAAAAACATCCTACCCGGTTCCTGCACTTTTTCTTTCCTTAGTAATTTTTCTTGTGCTCATTGACCTTTTGCTTGTTCTCTTGCTTGCCATGAAGCCGGGTTTCGGACAGCAGCATATTCGAAGAGTTGGCATGTAGGTTTAAACACAGTACTAGATGTACTCGTGAAATTTTAAGCAAAGCAACCGAGTGGACAAAAGTAAAGCCGGGTAGGAACACACAGAGCAAGTGTAGGCGAGGGCAGTCCCCGAGTTCAATTTCAGGTTGCAGAGTAGAATTTTAACTCGGTTAGGAGAGTACATACACATCTTTGCTCACGAATGAAAGCGACGAAGTAGAGCTACATTCCAAGGGCGCTTGGATTCCTCTCCAGCTTTATCTGCCCTGTTCGCCTGTGATGGACGCATGTCCACGAGATAATAGGCATCATTGCGCAGCGCTTTGCTCACAATGAAAGGCCCTTCCCATGGAGGAGACAATTTGTGCATCCCGGCTGTGCGCTGCACCAGCCTGAGGACCATGTCTCCTTCTCGGAAAACCCTTGGGTTCACCTTTCGGCTATGATAACGCTGCAGGTTTTGCTGGTAGATAGCCGAACGTGATAGAGTGAGCTCTCTTGCTTCTTCGAGCAGGTCAACGTCGTCTTCTCGAGCTTCTCTCGCCTCTACCTCAGTGTAGAGGGTTACTCGAGGGGAGTCATGCTCTAAGTCTATTGGCAACACGGCCTCAGCCCCGTATACCAAGAAGAATGGCGTGTAGCCGGTTGACCGGTTAGGGGTAGTCCTTAGACTCCACAACACCGCTGGCAACTCGTCCAGCCAACACCCAGGTGTTTTCAGCAGCGGCTCAATCAGTCTTGGATTTATGCCTGCCAGCACCATGCCGTTTGCTCTTTCCACTTTCCCATTGGAGGCGGGATGCGCAACAGATGCAACATCTAGTCGGATGTGCTTATCTCTGCAGAACCGCACCATTGCCCCCTCTGCGGAACGGGGAAAGTATACAGAAAAGACAGTTCTTTTCAATTTGATTATCTATATATTAGTTCGTTTCTATTTCTAGATATCTAGTTCTATATATTAGTATTAGTTAGTAGTACTATTCTATTAGTTACCGAGGAGAAAGGGGGCTCAGCAGGAAGAGGCGAAATTTGTGCCGTTGTCGGTGATGATGTTGTGCGGGTAGCCGTATCTCAGGATCACATCCTTTAAGAATCTCACGGCTGTAGCTCCATCGCACTTCCGAATAGGCTTCACTTCAATCCACTTGGTGAACTTGTCCACCATGACCAAGATGTGTGTCATGTTGCCTTTAGCCGGCTTGAAGGGGCCAACCATATCCAGGCACCATACGACAAACGGCCATGTGATAGGAATTGTCTTCAGCTCGGAAGCAGGCATGTGAATCTTACTCGCGAACATCTGGCAGCCATTGCACTTCCTCACGATGTCTTCAGCTTGCTGCAGAGCTGTGAGCCAGTAGAAGCCATGCCGAAAAGCTTTCTTGACCAATGCCCGAGAAGAGGCGTGGTGCCCGCATTCTCCTTGATGTATTTCCAACAGTATTTCTCCTCCTTCTTCTGGGTCCACACAACGTTGCAGCACGCCGGTGGCACTTCTTTTGTGCAGCACATCTCTGAATATAGTGTAGCCCTTGGATCTTCTCTGAATCTGCCTTGCGACCACCTCATCTTCTGGCAAGGTACCGTTCCTTAGAAAGGATAATATGGGCATGGCCCAACTCGGTGTCTCCCGTGTGGGAAATACTGGTTCGTCCACTTCCATTGGGACAGGCATCTCTGGTTGCTCTTTGGGGTTGGGAGCACTTCTCTGGAGCCCAGAACGATTGGAAAGGACCTCCTCAATGAATGCGACAGTCCCCGGGTTAAGGACATCGGTCCTCGAGTATGAAGCGGCAGTCCCCGAGTAAGGAGCGGCAGTCCCCGAGTAGGGAGGGGCAGTCCCCGAGTAGGGAACGGCAGTCCCCGGGTTCGCTGTTGCATTCTCCCAGTCAATCTCCATTGGAACAGATTCTTCACTTGGCAGAGAAGGAACAAATATGGATTCCGAGTTGGGAGATGGCTTGATGGATGGCTTCCTCAAGTGCTCCAAGGCAACCCCCGCCGGGATGGATTGCCGAGAAGATCCCAACTTGGACAGCTCGTCTGCCGCTTCGTTCTCTGCTCGGTGAATGTGCTGGAACTCGCGGCCTTCGAAGAATCCAGTCATAGACTGTACCAGGAAACGATATGATGCCATGTTGGCATCTAGAGCATCCCAAGTGCCAGAGACTTGCTGCATCACCAGATCTGAATCTCCATAGCATATAATGCGCTGCACGCCAACCTCCTTGGCTACTCGCAAGCCATGCACCACTGCCTCGTACTCTGCTACATTGTTGGACGCCTTGAAATGAATCTGCAGCACGTACTTGAGTTGATCTCGCTTGGGTGACGTAAGCACTACGCCAGCCCCAAGGCCTTCCTTCACCTTCGAGCCATCAAAGTGCATCTTCCAATAGTTGGAAACTGGAGCAGGAGGTTCGTACTGCACCTCAGCCCAATCCACCAGAAACTCCGCCAGGATCTGAGACTTGATGGTTTCTCTTCTCGCATACGCGGGTGTGTACGCGGCCAGCTCGATTGCCCATTTGGCTACTCGACCACTCGCCTCCTTGTTGCCCATGATATCCGAGATGGGAGCAGAGCTCACAACCGTGATAGGATGCTCTTGGAAGTAATGCTTTAGCTTCTTGGCGCCCAGGTATACGCCATAGGTCATCTTCTGGTAGTGCGGGTAGTTTTGCTTGGAGCTAGATAACACTTCACTGAGATAGTATACCGGGCGCTGCACACTCTTGCCTTCTTCTTCTCGTTCCACCACAATCACCACACTGACTACTCGGTTAGTGGCAGCAATATACAGCAGCATTGGCTCCTTGGGTAGCGGACTAGCCAAGATGGGAGCGCTAGCCAGCATTGCCTTCAGCTCGTTGAATGCCACATCCGCTTGCGGAGTCCAGACAAACTTGTCACTTTTCTTCATCAGCTGGTACAGAGGCAGGGCCTTCTCGCCCATTCGGCCCAGGAAACGGCTCAAAGATGCCAAGCAACCAGTGAATTTCTGCACATCCTTCAGGGATCTCGGCAAAGACATGCTCTCAATAGCTTTTATCTTTGAAGGGTTGGCTTCAATGCCCCGACTAGACACCAGGAAGCCGGGTAGCTTGCCAGCCGGGACGCCAAAGGTACACTTACTCGGGTTCAGCTTCATTTTGTACTTGCGCAGATTAGCAAAGGTTTCCTCAAGGTCGGCAAGCAGAGTATGTGTTTTATTCGTTTTGATGACAATGTCATCTACGTACACCTGCACATTCTTGCCGAGCTGATCGTGCAAGCATTTCTGCATGCATCTCTGATAGGTTGCACCCGCATTCCTCAAGCCAAAACACATGACACGATAGCAATAAGCCCCGTACGGGGTAATGAAAGCAGTCTTTATTTGATCAGCAGGATTGAGAGCTATCTGGTGGAAGCCAGAGTAGGCATCTATGAAAGACAGCAGTTCACAACCAGCAGTGGAATCGATCACCTGATCGATGCGAGGTAGCGGGAAGGGATCCTTGGGGCATGCCTTGTTCAAGTCGGTGTAGTCGACACACATGCGCCATGCAGTAGCAGCCTTGGGATCCTCCTTCTTCTTCTCGACCATGACCGGGTTGGCTAGCCAATCCGTATGCAGCACCTCCATGATGAAATTGCTTATCAACAACTTGGTGATCTGGTCACCAATGGCCTTCCTTCTCTCATCTCTGAAGCGGCGCATAGCCTGCTTCACTGGCTTGGCGTCAGGACGCACATGTAATGAGTGCTCAACCAACTCCCTCGGGACTCCTGGTAAATCTTCATTGGACCAGGCGAATACGTCCCGATTCTCACAGAGGAAGTGGATGAGCTCGCTTTCCTATTTCTCCGCCAACCCGGAGCCAATGATGGCTACGCGGTCGGGAAACTCATGGTCGACCTGGACCTTCTTTGTCTCTTGAGACGCTTGGAACGCGGTCCCGTGCTGGGTACTCGGCACACCCTGAGCACCAGCCTGCGCGGATTGCGCCATGGCCACCACCTCGTACATCTTCTTCTTCTCGGCATCAATCACCATGGACTCCGCCAACTGAGAACCAGCAGAGGCACACTCTATGGACTTCTTGTAATCACCAGAGATGGTAATCACGCCATTGGGGCTAGGGATCTTCATCTTCAGATATGCCGTGTGGGTAGAGGCCATGAACTTGCTCAGAGCAGGCCTGCCGAGTAGAGCGTGATAGGGGCTCTGATGATCAACCACCTCGAACTGCAGGCGCTCTGTGCGGCAGTTCTCCCTTGTGCCGAATAGCACATCTATCCACACTCGGCCGATCGGGTTGCACGAGACTCCTGGCACAATGCCATGGAAGGTGGTCTTGCTAGGTAGCAGCATGTTCTCGGCCAGCCCAAGCTTCTCGAGTGTGTCTTTGTACACAATGTTGATGCTGCTGCCGTTGTCGACCAGCACCTTGCTGAACCTCACGTTCTTCTCGGGACCCATGAAGGTAGGATCCACCACCAAAGCGTAGCTACCCGGGTTGGGCATCACCTTGGGATGGTCTACTCGGGACCACTTGATCTCTTGGCTGCACCAATGCATATAGTGAGGAACAGCGGGGATCACGGCATTAACCTCCATGGCGCGCCTGTGCTGCGTCTGCTTGTCGACTGGCTCAGAAGTGAAGATCATGTAGCTCTCATGGTGCTCTTGGTACTGGTTGGAGCCTCCGCCCCCATTGTTGCCGTTGTTGTTGTTGCCCTGGTAGTTGTTGTTGCCTCTGTTATTGTTGCGGTTGTTGTTGTTGCGGTAGCCCTCATTGTTGAAGTGACGGTTGGCTCCTAAAGCCACTTGGTTCACGTTTTCTCTTCTCGGGAACACTGGCGGCCGAGCTGCGGGTGCGCGAGCAGGCTGCACATTGGCATTTGCAGCTGGCAGAGGAGGAGGAGGAGGCAAGCCTTCATTCTTGATCAGGTCCCACCACTCGCACTGTCTGGTAGTGTGGTTGGCAGGCCTTGAGGGGTGCTGAGTGTGGAAACTGCATGGGCCATCCTTCATGTCGTCAAAGACGAACTTCCTCGGCTGCTCGGAGTTGCCGCTACTCGACTGAGGAGCACGGAAAGGTTTCTTGTTGCCTTGGCCCTGGTTCTGGTTCTGCCCGTAGGCTCCAGCAGGTTTCTGCCTTTGGCTACGCCCAGCTCCAACAGCCACTGCATTCACCTCCTCAGGGTCGTACCGAACATCTATCCGGTCACCCCTGCGCTTGTTGCGGAACTCGTTGCGCTTGTTGCTGTTGAAGTTTCTTCTCGGCTCGGAGGAGTCCATCAGAGGCTGGGTGGGATCACCGAGTGCATACTGATCTGCAATCTTGATGGTCTCCGCCAGAGTGTTTGGCATCTCCCTCTGCAACTTTTGCCACAGCATACTGCCATGTCTGCAACCCTGCGCAAACCAAGTTATGGCTTGGGCCTCGTTCACACCTTCACAGGTGTTCCTCAATGTGCTCCACCGAGTAAGGTACTCGCGATCCGTCTCATCTTCTCGCTGCCTGCAAGCGGACAGCTGCTGCGGCCTATTCGGCCTCTTGTAGGTGCTGGTGAAGTTGCTGACGAAGGCATCCGAGAAGTCCAGCCAACAATTTATGCTGTGCTTGGGCAAGTTGTTGAGCCAAGTGCGAGCTGGACCCTCTAGCATCTGCGGAACGTACCGCACTGCCCATCTCCTGTTGCCGCCCGCGATGTGAACTGCAGTGACATAGTCATTGAGCCAATCCTCTGGCTTGGTAGTACCATTGTAACTCTTGGTGCCCCTTGCGAGCTGGAAGCCCTTCACGGACGGCTCGTTCATGATGCGCGAGCCAAAGCACTCGGGGCCTGGAGGACCCGTGTTCTCTAGCCGCGCCGACAAGCTGATCCGGTCCAGCTGGTGCCTTGCATCTCCAGGCGCCAACATGCGCTCGCCAACACGATCCAGGATATCATAGCCAGCCATCTCCATAGCCGAGTAGCCGTCATCATATCTATCCACCTGCACAGCCGCAGGCTGCTCCACCGGGTTGGCGGCTGGCGCCACTGCACGCGGCTGCTGCCTCTGCCGAGTAGGCTGAGCAACGGGATGCTGAGAAGGACCTGGGCGCTCTCCAGATCGGGCCTGGCTTTGAGCTTTATGGGCTTGAGAGCCTGCTCCTGCAGCGTTGTGTTTTTGACCGGACTGTCGCGGCACAGCGAGCTGTTTCGCGGCGACAGTCGGGTCGTACACCTGCATTTGCCTATCCTTGCTGGAATGCCCACTTCGGCTCATCTCACGGCTAGGATGCGGAGATGACGCCTGATCGTTAGATCTGGCCACATGCGAATGCACCACCTGAGAGGCCCCAGCACCCGGTTTGGCCTTCCGGAACTCCTCGTTCTGCCTAGCCGCCTCTAGCACCAACTCGTTCAGCCTCTCCTGCTGCCTGACGCGCGCGTCGCCAACCAGATGCGGCAACTCGGCAGCTACAACCTCAACAGCTCTAAGTGTCTTGGCGGGTGTGCTATATCTGGGTCGGGTGGAGGTGTTTGCGGTGGCGGACTGACTGGGAGCCTCTACAACAGTTGCCATCTCGGCGCCTAAGTTACGACGCGTAGCACCTACTTTGCTAGCTCTCCTAACAACTGGTGTGAAACTGTGAGCCTTGTTGTACTCAAGCTGATCTAAGCTAAGCTCTAGCCTGATCTTCTCCAACTCCGCCTGCTCAGCGAGCAGCTCCTGGCGCTGCCGGTCGAGCTGCGCCTTCATGGTCAGGAGCTCGAGGTCGGTGGGAGGCGGCATGCCCGTCCGCGCAGCAGACGCAGGGATCGTCGGAGTAGTGGAGAGCGGAAGGTTGCACTCCTTCTCGTAAGGCTTGTGCGTCTTCCCGCCAGCACTAGAGCCAGCGAGATCCTCGATGACGGCCGCGGCGGTAGCAGCCGCGCCCTTCCCAGCGTCTGCAGCCAGGCCAGCTACCATCACCTACGCGACGTCCGCGGAGCGGCCCAGCGGCCTCCCGCGTGCGGCGATAGCGGCAGGCGGATCCTCCGCGTCATACACCAGCTCGGGGTACTCGCGGTCGACGACGGTGGCGACGTAGACGAGGTGCGCGCCGAAAGAAAGCACCGTGCCGCCCTCCGGCAGGGCCCTGCCGCCGAAATCACCGGCGTTGTCGGTGACGAAGTCGAAGGAGCCGAATATGTGGACAAGGCCACAGGCCACACGCTCTCCGGTAGCAGAAATCGATCCCGTCCGAACGGAAACTCCAGCCAGCGCCGCTGGTTGCCCCACGGTGGGCGCCAACTGTCGTGGTGGTGTCACGGCAGATGCCATAGGATGGCTAAAGATGTGGGGACGAAGGACGCTGGAGGCGCTCGGGGAGGGATCACGCGACGAGTAGACGCGTGAAGGATGAAACTAGCACTGCAAACAACACGATCTACCCAGGTTCAGGGCCCTCGTGAGGAGGTAAAACCCCTACTCCTGCCTTTCTCTATGTATTCTGATGTCTCACCGAGTAGCCACAGTACAATGGTTCTTGCTACCGAGTAGCCACTCTTCTCTCTCCGGGTAGAACTAGGTCAAGAATCTCTACGTATGATCCAGCCCAAGTCTCGTCCCTCGCGCAGGAGGCGGCGGGGCACCTTATATACTCGGTGCCCAGCCGGATACAGCCAAATACAAAAAAGTGTCGACATTGTGTGCACACCGTCCTTCTTCCGAGTTCCCGCTGACAGCTTTGGCTTCTAAGCTTGTCCTGATGCGGAAAGTCGTTGGGCAAAACCAAGTAACCAGTCTGTTATCACTGCGCGAACACAGAGTAGGTCCCCCCTATCCTGCGACGCCCTGCTGACACACTGTCGCTGTCAGGCACGCCATCCCCAGATGAACAGTGCTGTGAACAGTGCCAAGTACGGACCCGGGATACGCGGGATTCGGTGTCAGAACGGCTCCTTTGACTTCTGGCCCGAGTAGGTTCCCGCCTTTTCTACTTGGACCAGCTCTTCTGTTCGGAGGAGCACAACTCTCTTGATTTATTCTTCTGGCTGTCTAGGTGTGAGACCGGGTAGCAGTCGACCGGGTAGCGAGTACCAGGTAGCCGGCTACTCGGCCAAACACCCCTTCTGATCTTGCCTTTAGCACTTGCCTTTACCCTACTCGGGGGTAACCCCTCGACAGTTGATTGTGGTATAATTTTGATACTAGTATCTTTGATATCTTTACTTCTAGTCTTCTGTGACGCCCCGAGATCGGGCACTATGCAGATTTCAGCATTCCCGCCAAATCCGCATAATAACCGATTCCAGGTTGCCATTTATGATAACATTACAATAGTTCACGAATAATCCACAATTACAACAGAACAGATAGCTACAAGACGACTCAAACGAGCCAAGGATACAACTGATACATTACAAAGATCCAGAATAACATCGGAAGAAACAACATATCGTCCGGCTACGGACAAGATCCAAATTGGACTAAGAGTCCTAAAGATAACCGATGGCGTCCAATCCCTGCCCAGGCCAAGCCGGAGGGATTCCCAAGCTAACGTCGTCAGACTTCAAACCTGTTGACTGCAATTTGGAATTTGCAGCCACGAAAAAGATTCGTGGGTCAGTACGGTTAAGTACTGGCAAGTGGAATAAAACCCATACTCACAAGATACCGGCGTAGCCAGTCATCACAAGATACAAATACTTTAGGATCAACGGAAAGGAAGGGGTTGTTGCAAATAAGCGACAGCGGGCTGCACTAACCAACTACAGAAAATTCTACCACTTCCGACTAACAGAAAGAAGATAAGATCGAGGATAGTAACCAACTGAAAGATAACTTCAAACAAACCCATCCTGGATCTCGCCCCTTATCCAAAGAAGCAATCCGAGGATAACTCACACAGTTGGATTAATGAATAATGGATCAGGTTGTTGTGTCAATAAGACTATTACTAGTCAAGTTATTATCATTAGGTGTAAGTTGTCTGAGTACTTGTTAGCCAGTACTTTCACCAAGTAATCCATAACCGCGGAAAACACGGCTTCTCGAGAAGATTTATCCCTGCAGGGGTGTGCTCCAGTACCCGTACACACTCAAGCCACCAACTAAAACTTAGGTGGACTTGACACGACCCAAACCATCTCTACAACCCATCCTAGGAGCCACGGAGCTATAAGGTCCCAGCCACGCAGCCGAATACTTAGCGCAGGTGTGCAAAACTCCCGCAGGACACAACACCCCGGCACTACAGGCCTCGCCCTATATGCATCATCATCATCATCAGTAACCATGGGTGATCAACCCATTATGCAAGGAGCAAATGGAACACCCGAACTAAGTGTGGCTCTTCGGACAAGCTGCAGATCAGGTCTAAGTCGAGGGGGGTCCCATACTACCACCCGGATGCGGTGAGCACGCTCATCATGGATCAGTAGACAAGACCCTTTTCCTATTAGGGTCGACACTAGCAGGCCTCAAAACCACTTAGGGCCTCCTGCCGGTGCCTTATCAGCATATTATTAATAACAGGTTGATTGATTAACATCGAGCCCCCAGAACAATAAAAGTAATCTAGTAACGGAAAGTAACGGGTAACAGACTCGAGCAAAACAACCTAAGCATGCTATTAAGACACTGGCTCAACCAAAGGGGTGATAGGAGTGGAGGTGAGGCAATATCAGGGTTAAGGGATTCATGTGATGGGTTCGTAACAGAAACAACTACTACTAAGGCTAGCAGAAAAGAACAACGGCAAGAATCGGTAACAAGTGATGAAAGGCAGCCATATGGCAGCAAGTGAGTATACTTGCCTGAGATCCCGCAAGGTAGCAGAACTTGTCGTTGCTCACATCATCTCAACGTCCTATCCGGGAAGAAGCAACGAACCTCGAACAAACACCGGATGCAACAATTACTACTACGGCAAAAGATCCAGCATGATCAAGATATGGATGCATGAAAAGTTTAAAGATGCATCAAAGTAAACTAGTTGACAAGATAAACAAATTTAAACGGACCCATATGCAATTTGAGTTGCATATGAAAGCCCATGCATTATGATTGAAGCAATTGTTTTCCAACTAACCAATAGGTGAAAGTGGATTAGCATGATGCATGGATGAGGAAAACAACAAAATAACAACAATAGAACCAATTGAAATAAGGTTTGACAAGTTTGGAAATTATTTATTAAGTTTAGGAAAGTTTGGTTACTTAGACATGTCACACAAGCAATTGTTGTTTTTATCAAGTTTAATTGTTCAAAACAGATAACAAAGTTCATATTTGATTAGAACACAAAATTTTGGATGGATTACATGTTTCAAATATTGAAATTGGAGTTAGGATAATTTAATTATGAATTAAACAATATTAAACAAGTTTTAATTGAATTTAATTCAAGTTTGAATATTATTTGAATTTTATTTGTTCAAAACATAAATTCATATTCACATTTGAAAAGTTCACACTTTGATGGTTTGAAAACATGTTTTGCATGTTCAAAATTATTTTATTTGAGCAAATTATGATTTTCTCAAAGTTAAAGGAATTAAACAAGTATTAAATTATTTAGGCAATTTAAATTATTCAAACCATGAAACAAATTTTATATTTGAAAAGGTTATTCAAAATGGTATGGAAAACATATTTTATTTGCCTTATTTGGAATTAGTATGAATTATTTATGAATTGTTGCAAATTACAATTGAATTATTTGAATTCAAATTTTAAATTGCATTTTGAAAATCCAAAACAGGAAACAAATGGCATATGTGAAAAGTACAGGAAATTTGGAGTGGGATACATATAGAATTTGTGTGATTTGGAGTTGTGGTTTGAAAGATAGGGCCAAAAGAAGTTTAGGGGTATTTCTAGAATTTGCAGGGACTTGTTTGTGCTGGAAACAGATGGTGGAGGGACTCCGGTGCAAAAACAGAAAAGGCAGGGGCCTGGATACGAAATCACCAGATCCAGATCTGGATCTGGGCGAATTGCACCCAGGCAGAGCCAGCCACAGAGGCTGACCTGCGGGGCCAGCGCCACGCGGCTGCTGACAAGGCGGGAGGGGTCACCGACGGGTGGACCCGCCACCGCGCGGTAATTAGCGAAAAAAAGGTGGAGCAAAGCGCTCCACGGGGGTTCGAACCCGGGACTGGGGGGCTGCGCGCTGGGGTGCACTGCCAGTGCAGTAGACTGCTGCTTGTGTTGGTATGTGCACTCGGGGGTGGTTAACCTGTATTTTGCGCTTAACTGAAATCTTGGTGCAGGTTCAGTCGCTGCCAGCGACAGAGGAGGACAGCGATGGCGATCTCCGGCGGGGCACGACGGGGTGGTGGCGGCTCGCGGTGCTTGGAGGGTGCAGTGCGGGTGCGGCCGGTGTGCTGTGTGCCTAGGGCGTGGAGGCGGTCGATCGGAGCGGGAGGGGAGAGGTAACAGATCGAGGCGCTCACCTGCTGTTCGTGGTGGCCGTGCGGTGTCGAGGTAGAAACGGCGGCGGTTGCCGGCGACGGCGCGGCCGGCACGGGCCTCCTCCCGCCTCCGAGTCTTCACGGAAGTTGACGAGGAATCCACCCCGATTCCATTCCCGGAGAGAGGATCTCCTCGCGGTGATCATGCCTACCGGTGGTGAGGGGAGAAGATGGTGATGTTCTGTGGGTGGGTTGCAGGGTTCAGTCAACGAACCAACAGAGAGGATGGAGGTAGGTGGCGGCGATGGGAGAAGGAGGAGGGGAGAATGGGCGTTCTAGGGTTTGGAGGGGCCTCGGGACCTTCTTGTAGAGGGGGAAAAGGAGCAGGCACATGGGGGGAGTTGGTGGTGTTGCTGCTTTTTTTTCTGCACAGGGAAAACGACAGAGAGGGGCAGGACCGTACGGAGGTAGGGGGTGATTCGCTTGGGCTTGGTGGGCTGGGAAAGAAAGAGGAAAAGGGGTGGGCTGCCCTCTCCTTTGTTATTTACCTTTCTATTATTTATTTATTTTTGTAAAAAGAAATAAGAGGGAGAGAGAGAAAGGATAGGGGTTTTGGGGTGGTTTATTCATTGGATTAACATTTTCTTTATTAATTGCAAAGCAGCAACAAAGGTGGTTTAAATTATTTCCAATAATTTGAAATTATTCATTTGATATTAAAGTGTTGGGTGATTTTCAATTAGGGTTTGGTTTGGGATTTTTGGAAAATAAACAAATTTTATTTATTAATCTCAAGCAATTTGCAATCATCATTGACTTTAAAAGTTGGCAAGAATTTGATTTTTAAACCACCATTTGAATCATGCCCAATGATTGAAATGATTTGAAATTTAAGTTTAATTGGAAATTTACCATTAGGGTTTTGAACAATTTAAATTGTTTTGAGTGGTTTGGAAAACATGATGCAATGCTTAAGGGATGCAGATGATGCAAACAAAAAGAAAACAAACAGGTAACACCCCAGGTGTTACAGACGACACCACTAACAAGGGATTGCGCCCTCGGAATCCACCTGCTAACCCGGGAGGGGAAAGAAGTTCGACTATCGATTCTTCGTGCTTCCAGTTGATCTCCTCGACACCACTAACAAGGGCTTCTCGACACCACTAACAAGAGATTCTTGCTCGGAGTGACGACGATGTTCTTCCACCAGGAATCTTCCGATGATCGAACCTATTAGGTTAAAGGCTCAGAAAACGTCCACCCACGTAGGATCCTAACACTTTGAAAGATTGAGTACGAGAGTAGACTCCAAAACAATAAGATGGGAGGGGAAATAGAATAGGGATAAGGAGAAAACAAGAATCCTATTGAGATGTTTTCCAAAATAGTTTAGCAGAAATAGTTTTTGACACTCTAGAAACAACGACCGTTAGCGAGGTTATCCTACAGGCTTTGCGGACCCGTTGCTTCGATAACCATTCGTATCGAAACAAACTCGGGAATCGGAACCAAGGCTCTGATACCATTTGTGACGCCCCGAGATCGGGCACTATGCAGATTTCAGCATTCCCGCCAAATCCGCATAATAACCGATTCCAGGTTGCCATTTATGATAACATTACAATAGTTCACGAATAATCCACAATTACAACAGAACAGATAGCTACAAGACGACTCAAACGAGCCAAGGATACAACTGATACATTACAAAGATCCAGAATAACAGCGGAAGAAACAACATATCGTCCGGCTACGGACAAGATCCAAATTGGACTAAGAGTCCTGAAGATAACCGATGGCGTCCAATCCCTGCCCAGGCCAAGCCGGAGGGATTCCCAAGCTAACGTCGTCAGACTTCAAACCTGTTGACTGCAATTTGGAATTTGCAGCCACGAAAAAGATTCGTGGGTCAGTACGGTTAAGTACTGGCAAGTGGAATAAAACCCATACTCACAAGATACCGGCGTAGCCAGTCATCACAAGATACAAATACTTTAGGATCAACGGAAAGGAAGGGGTTGTTGCAAATAAGCGACAGCGGGCTGCACTAACCAACTACAGAAAATTCTACCACTTCCGACTAACAGAAAGAAGATAAGATCGAGGATAGTAACCAACTGAAAGATAACTTCAAACAAACCCATCCTGGATCTCGCCCCTTATCCAAAGAAGCAATCCGAGGATAACTCACACAGTTGGATTAATGAATAATGGATCAGGTTGTTGTGTCAATAAGACTATTACTAGTCAAGTTATTATCATTAGGTGTAAGTTGTCTGAGTACTTGTTAGCCAGTACTTTCACCAAGTAATCCATAACCGCGGAAAACACGGCTTCTCGAGAAGATTTATCCCTGCAGGGGTGTGCTCCAGTACCCGTACACACTCAAGCCACCAACTAAAACTTAGGTGGACTTGACACGACCCAAACCATCTCTACAACCCATCCTAGGAGCCACGGAGCTATAAGGTCCCAGCCACGCAGCCGAATACTTAGCGCAGGTGTGCAAAACTCCCGCAGGACACAACACCCCGGCACTACAGGCCTCGCCCTATATGCATCATCATCATCATCAGTAACCATGGGTGATCAACCCATTATGCAAGGAGCAAATGGAACACCCGAACTAAGTGTGGCTCTTCGGACAAGCTGCAGATCAGGTCTAAGTCGAGGGGGGTCCCATACTACCACCCGGATGCGGTGAGCACGCTCATCATGGATCAGTAGACAAGACCCTTTTCCTATTAGGGTCGACACTAGCAGGCCTCAAAACCACTTAGGGCCTCCTGCCGGTGCCTTATCAGCATATTATTAATAACAGGTTGATTGATTAACATCGAGCCCCCAGAACAATGAAAGTAATCTAGTAACGGAAAGTAACGGGTAACAGACTCGAGCAAAACAACCTAAGCATGCTATTAAGACACTGGCTCAACCAAAGGGGTGATAGGAGTGGAGGTGAGGCAATATCAGGGTTAAGGGATTCATGTGATGGGTTCGTAACAGAAACAACTACTACTAAGGCTAGCAGAAAAGAACAACGGCAAGAATCGGTAACAAGTGATGAAAGGCAGCCATATGGCAGCAAGTGAGTATACTTGCCTGAGATCCCGCAAGGTAGCAGAACTTGTCGTTGCTCACATCATCTCAACGTCCTATCCGGGAAGAAGCAACGAACCTCGAACAAACACCGGATGCAACAATTACTACTACGGCAAAAGATCCAGCATGATCAAGATATGGATGCATGACAAGTTTAAAGATGCATCAAAGTAAACTAGTTGACAAGATAAACAAATTTAAACGGACCCATATGCAATTTGAGTTGCATATGAAAGCCCATGCATTATGATTGAAGCAATTGTTTTCCAACTAACCAATAGGTGAAAGTGGATTAGCATGATGCATGGATGAGGAAAACAACAAAATAACAACAATAGAACCAATTGAAATAAGGTTTGACAAGTTTGGAAATTATTTATTAAGTTTAGGAAAGTTTGGTTACTTAGACATGTCACACAAGCAATTGTTGTTTTTATCAAGTTTAATTGTTCAAAACAGATAACAAAGTTCATATTTGATTAGAACACAAAATTTTGGATGGATTACATGTTTCAAATATTGAAATTGGAGTTAGGATAATTTAATTATGAATTAAACAATATTAAACAAGTTTTAATTGAATTTAATTCAAGTTTGAATATTATTTGAATTTTATTTGTTCAAAACATAAATTCAAATTCACATTTGAAAAGTTCACACTTTGATGGTTTGAAAACATGTTTTGCATGTTCAAAATTATTTTATTTGAGCAAATTATGATTTTCTCAAAGTTAAAGGAATTAAACAAGTATTAAATTATTTAGGCAATTTAAATTATTCAAACCATGAAACAAATTTTATATTTGAAAAGGTTATTCAAAATGGTATGGAAAACATATTTTATTTGCCTTATTTGGAATTAGTATGAATTATTTATGAATTGTTGCAAATTACAATTGAATTATTTGAATTCAAATTTTAAATTGCATTTTGAAAATACAAAACAGGAAACAAATGGCATATGTGAAAAGTACAGGAAATTTGGAGTGGGATACATATAGAATTTGTGTGATTTGGAGTTGTGGTTTGAAAGATAGGGCCAAAAGAAGTTTAGGGGTATTTCTAGAATTTGCAGGGACTTGTTTGTGCTGGAAACAGATGGTGGAGGGACTCCGGTGCAAAAACAGAAAAGGCAGAGGCCTGGATACGAAATCACCAGATCCAGATCTGGATCTGGGCGAATTGCACCCAGGCAGAGCCAGCCACAGAGGCTGACCTGCGGGGCCAGCGCCACGCGGCTGCTGACAAGGCGGGAGGGGTCACCGACGGGTGGACCCGCCACCGCGCGGTAATTAGCGAAAAAAAGGTGGAGCAAAGCGCTCCACGGGGGTTCGAACCCGGGACTGGGGGGCTGCGCGCTGGGGTGCACTGCCAGTGCAGTAGTCTGCTGCTTGTGTTGGTATGTGCACTCGGGGGTGGTTAACCTGTATTTTGCGCTTAACTGAAATCTTGGTGCAGGTTCAGTCGCTGCCAGCGACAGAGGAGGACAGCGATGGCGATCTCCGGCGGGGCACGACGGGGTGGTGGCGGCTCGCGGTGCTTGGAGGGTGCAGTGCGGGTGCGGCCGGTGTGCTGTGTGCCTAGGGCGTGGAGGCGGTCGATCGGAGCGGGAGGGGAGAGGTAACAGATCGAGGCGCTCACCTGCTGTTCGTGGTGGCCGTGCGGTGTCGAGGCAGAAACGGCGGCGGTTGCCGGCGACGGCGCGGCCGGCACGGGCCTCCTCCCGCCTCCGAGTCTTCACGGAAGTTGACGAGGAATCCACCCCGATTCCATTCCCGGAGAGAGGATCTCCTCGCGGTGATCATGCCTACCGGTGGTGAGGGGAGAAGATGGTGATGTTCTGTGGGTGGGTTGCAGGGTTCAGTCAACGAACCAACAGAGAGGATGGAGGTAGGTGGCGGCGATGGGAGAAGGAGGAGGGGAGAATGGGCGTTCTAGGGTTTGGAGGGGCCTCGGGACCTTCTTGTAGAGGGGGAAAAGGAGCAGGCACATGGGGGGGAGTTGGTGGTGTTGCTGCTTTTTTTTCTGCACAGGGAAAACGACAGAGAGGGGCAGGACCGTACGGAGGTAGGGGGTGATTCGCTTGGGCTTGGTGGGCTGGGAAAGAAAGAGGAAAAGGGGTGGGCTGCCCTCTCCTTTGTTATTTACCTTTCTATTATTTATTTATTTTGTAAAAAGAAATAAGAGGGAGAGAGAGAAAGGATAGGGGTTTTGGGGTGGTTTATTCATTGGATTAACATTTTCTTTATTAATTGCAAAGCAGCAACAAAGGTGGTTTAAATTATTTCCAATAATTTGAAATTATTCATTTGATATTAAAGTGTTGGGTGATTTTCAATTAGGGTTTGGTTTGGGATTTTTGGAAAATAAACAAATTTTATTTATTAATCTCAAGCAATTTGCAATCATCATTGACTTTAAAAGTTGGCAAGAATTTGATTTTTAAACCACCATTTGAATCATGCCCAATGATTGAAATGATTTGAAATTTAAGTTTAATTGGAAATTTACCATTAGGGTTTTGAACAATTTAAATTGTTTTGAGTGGTTTGGAAAACATGATGCAATGCTTAAGGGATGCAGATGATGCAAACAAAAAGAAAACAAACAGGTAACACCCCAGGTGTTACATCTTCCCTTGAACTTCAGAGGTGGCCTGGCATTTATGTTTTTCCCCACACTAAAGGGCAAGCGAGATACCACTTTATTAGATCCTTTTATGATTATTTCAATCTTGCAAATAGTTATGCTTCATGTTGTCTATTATTAATATGTTGTTATCTTCTCATGGTTTGCATAACTATTAAGTGTCAGTATCTTGCATATATCTTATCATGAGCATAATTAAGTATATGATCATATAGTGAGTATATTTACACCATATGAAACAAATTTGTTCGTAAAATTCTTTTATCGCACTCAGTTGTCACTGAATTGCTTGAGGACAAGCAATAAGCTAAGCTTGGGGGAGTTGATACGTCGAAAACGTATCTCCTTTTCCGAACACTTTTCCTATTGTTTTCCTCTAAACTTGTGTATTTTGAATACAACTAACACGGACTAACGATGTTTTCAGTAGAATTACTTTGGTGTCTTATTTTTATGCAGAAAAATCAACGTTTGGGAAATTGCCCAGAAAAGACCCCATTGATGTTTTCACCCCGGAAGACCCCGGGAGCCAGAAGGGGGCCAGGAGAGGAGCCACAGGGTGGCCACACCCCCTGGCGCGGGTCCCCCCTAGGCCGCGCCGCCTAGGGGTGTGCCCCCTAGAGCCCCCCTCGGACTCCCCTTTCGACTACAAGTAGCCTCCAACCCTAAAACCCGAGGGGGTTCGTCATATTCCACAGAAACACAACGGAGCGCCGCCACCATCCCGAACCTCGATTCGGGGATCAGAAGTTCCTGTTCTGGCGCCCTACCGGGACGGGAAGTGGAGGAGATCATCGCCATCGTCATCACCAACGCCTCTCCATCGACCATCCATGTTTCCCCCATCCATGTGTGAGTAATTCCCCGCTGTAGGATGAAGGGATGGTAGGGATTGCATGAGATCATTGATGTAATAATGCCGTGATTGTTAGGGCATATTGCCTAGTATCCTCTATTAGTGTCACGACCCCGGACCCAGAGATATACATACTGTTATGTGCTCCTAGACATGGACCCACAAGGGCTTCAGGGTTACCAGCCCCGGCCGCAACAAACAACGGCAGGCAGACTGGATTCATCGGCACGTAGTTCGGATCCCCAGTCTACTACTCCTTGTATCCATGCTAGTCATAACCAACTATGCATATCAAAGCGTCCACGAATCGAATGAAACTGAAGGAAACGGGACCAAAGCTATACAGATATGCTATGTGTCCAGAAAGTGCAACAACAATCGAGCGTTACTGGGGTTACCTCGCCCCAGGCCGATCACATCGACAGGCGGGCTCGGACATGGATCATCGGCTCCACAACCCCTCGACTGCGACAACTATGCAGGCATAGCCAGAACTGTATAACAATGAGCTCGAAACCAACAACCGATCAAAGCAACACTCTAGACAAAGAAACTTTATTAAACAGGTGATACTAGAGTATAGCTTACAAGCAGAGGTCACACGACCCAACATTACATCAGACAACGGAAGGCAAATTATGTTGCTAAACAACAAGAACCATAAAGGCCTAAGAGGCCGCAACATAAGGCGACGTCCCAGCCCATAGATTCCAGGCTGCTACCTGGGAACCCCAAACTACTCGTCGATGTCCACGTTGAACCATCACTGAAGTGACGAACTCCACCTGAACCAAAATTAAGCAAACCTGAGTACGGGAGGTACTCAACAAGACTTAATTAACCTATTATATATCTGCTAGTTTCATAAAGGGTTTTATGAAGGCTGATTTGCGTAAAGCAATGTTTGTTTTCCAAATCGAGGAAGAATAGCACGCCTTGTAGAGGGTTTTCAAAACAGATGAGAAAGGACTCAACTCTTGTAGATCATCATCTTTTGAAACCACCAACTTCATTTCCCATCATCTCACTTGCTACAAGGATCACCCCTCCCGGCATCTCCGGGGAGGCACCCTTCATTCATTGCCAACATCTTTTACGCCACTTTCAAGTTATCTATGACCTCGTGACTTTCACCAAGTCGTCCATAACCGTGGACACGGCTTTCCGAAAGATTTATCCCTGCAGGGTGGTACACTTTACCCACACGTACCCTCCGACTCTTAGCGCCACATGTACGCTCTTCCATGGAGCGCGGCAGAGGGTGGCTGGCTCCGACCTTTACCTTGCTCGACCATATCCATGAGTCAACCCAAACAGGGCCACCCCGTCAACAGGGAGTTGGCCACCTCCTAACGGCACTTGTTCTGTGAGTCGGGAACAAGATCCGTGTACGTCCATCACTTGTCTCGGTCACGCCCTAGTTTTTCTCCAAATCGTTTTCTGACTCACACGCAGATGGAAATAGCAAACTACGTGACTCATGGATGTGGCCAAACAACTTAGTTAGTCGAGCGAGGTTCATTGGCTCGCGCGTGTGGTTGCACGCTCAGTCTTGGTTTCCGCGGCGAGACCTTACTCCTAGGGTTGGCAAGTACAGGACAAAGAACCACTTCCCAAGTGGCCTCCCGTCCTCGCCTTAGTCAGGTTAACCACACAATTCTCATCTCACCACGTCATCATATCATACTAGGTTATCGAAGCTCTGATTCATCAACCGGATGGAGCAGAGGTAAACAAACATGTATGACTAAGCGAAGCATATATGAGGCTCTAGCGATGCGCACAAGCAATTCTATGGCGGCTAGGAGCAGTGGATCAGGATATTAAGGCAATGCAGCATATAGGCGAACTATGTCTACTAGCATCAAATACTTTGGAATCGAATGCATAATACGAGATTCAAATGTTGTTCAAAAGCATATATGAGCAGATAAGAGGTTATGCTTGCCTTGGTTATAAGAAAACCAGATAAAGTCTTCAGGAATAAGTGCTTGACTTGTCGGTTAAGATCAAGTATTCGTCATTGGATTGTTGGCCTTCTCTTCGGAGTCACGTTCTACCGAGGGAGAAATAACACCGAAAGAGAAATAACAATCAACACATGGCATCGATGCAATGCGCAATATGTATGCATGAGCAGGTTAATGCACTGAAATAAACCCCTAAGCATGATTGTTGATTTGCTAGGGTTCATATGTCAAATATGAAGTTTTACTGGAATTCGCCCGAAATAGACCCCGGAGGGGGTTTCGGACGGCTATGAAAGTGAGTACAATTTTAAAAGCTCAAATGGGTTTGAAAATATCATAAATAGATTCCAAATGTCATTTTGAGCAATTTGGTATATAACTTTTAATTTTCTAATTTTAATGAATAAAAACTTATTTTCTATTTTTAAATGATTAAACAACATTAAATAATGTCCAAAAATGAAATGTGTCAAACATGGATGAAAGTGACATTTTTGGAAATATTACATTTTCCTGATCACTCCCATATTTTTACTTTATTTTTCTGAGCTATAAAAGATTAGTTATTGATTTTACAAATTTAATCATTTTTCTGGAATTTAATGAAATTCTGAAAATAGGGAATATGACATCACCATGACGCAGACATGACGTCACCCTATACTGATCTTCACGGATGAATTCAAATTCGTCGAATTGGTTGCAAATTGCATGGAACAAACTATACCACAACAGGGAGGAGATCGAGGGGAGCCAAATGGTGGCAGCGGCTGGTGGAATGGCCACCGGAATAGCCGGCGGCGACCACAGGCGCGGCGGCGGGCCGCGGCCACCGATGGCAGGGCAAACCGGAGGGGGAGGAGCCAAGGTGAGAGCATGGGGAGGTTCAGCACCTCACCGGGAAGAAGAGAAGACCGTCGGTGAGGTTCGAGGTGGCCAAACGGCGGCGAATCACCGGCGACAGCTCTCGCCGGCCGTGGGGAAGAAGGCACCCGCACTACAAGAAATTTGTTGATACATGACCCTCAAATTTTGTCACCGAAAGGTCACATGGTTTCATTCATGACCCCTTTTTGACCAAATTATGAAAGTCACATACCGAGCGTCTTATTTGATCATCTAGGACCATTTTAATAGATTGGTCATATAGTTGTGTATGACCAACTAATTGTTTTGGTCATGGGCTTTCCTGGCATAGCCACGTCAGATCCTAGGTGGCTAATCCTACGTGGCACAGATTCAGCCCAGCCCATACTTCTCCTTTATATGGGCCAGCCCAATTTTTTGGCCCGTTATATAATTTTTCCCTGTAATTTTTTTTTGGCAGATTAACAGGCTGATGTAGATATTCCAGCATTTTACTTTTTTGGCCCAAGCCTCTTCCGTCGATTTCGAATCTGGGCCACCTTTCCCTTTTCATGGTTTTTTTTCATAATTTTATTTACTTCATTTCAAATTCGAGTCCACTATTAGTTGGGCTGAGACCTTATAGCCCAACTATTCTGCAAGAATATTTCACCACAGGCTTCATAAGCCCACTCAAATTCGAATCTCTTTAAACAAACTTTAATTCAAACATCATTTTCATTCCAGTAAATTTGAGTTACAACCACGAAAATCATCAGACTACATCAGCACACAACATCATAATTTACAGGTTCAAATAATAGACCAAAATTACAATCAGCATTTCTCGTGTCCCAAAAATCTCACATTCGCAGCTGTATTAGTCGGGTCTACCCTGCAAATACGATCAACATGAAGTTCACAGGAATCTAAACACATGCGACTCATCACAAGGTAATGGAGTCTTCCGGGCGCAATCTGGAACATCCAACCTTCATGAAGTCTTCATGAATGACATAGTCACGCTCTGCCCTGATGGCAGCCATGCCAGCTTCAGTGCAGACATTGCGCAAATCGGCACCATTGAAGCCCTGGAACAATAGGTGTTAGGGGTTTCATAGATAAGATAGCACGATGAGGTGTTAAATATAGGTTACTAAGAGTAACTACCTCAGCGAGCTTAACAATGGCCTCATAATCAATTTCGCCATGCTTGGCGATACCTGTTCGATCAATCTAGCGAGCTCGTGCATGCAAAAAACAAATAACAGTAGTTCAAATAATCAGCAAAAAATGATGGAAACATTTCAAGTTCTTTTTTGATTGTATATGTGTGGTCTCTAAGCAGAATAGAGAAGTTTAGGAACCAAACAAACTACAAGAATACTTACAAGCAAAAATACATATACAAGGTTTCATCTGTTGTATGATAACATATTGAAATCATACATCAAGTTTAGGAACCAAACATACTAGATGAATATTTACAAGCCAAATATGTGGACTGGCCATTCAGTTTCGATCCAAAGCTATGAAAGCTATGATTAGAAAACATAACCTACACATGTTGCCAGAGGTAATTTATACATCACAACAGAGAAATAAATAATACAACTTCGATTCTACAAGTGTTGTGTATTGAAAGCAAGAGAAGGCTACATAGCTCTAGTTTTAGAGATGCAAAACTATCTAGATATTGCTTTGACAAATCAAAACAGATGCATGTATATATGTAGCAATGTGCTATACCAACTTAACAAAAAAGAAACTAAAGGTAACCAAAAATTACTTCTTACAGAGACGATGGTAGTATAATCATTAGTTAATAATCACTATCTAGAACTTAACAGTGGCAGAAGTTACAGAATTATCAGCATACTATCCATCTTATCCCAATTGTGATACCTAAATAATTATGAGCATGGATCCTAATCAACATGTATGGATCTAGCAGATCATGTCAAATACTACGAGCATAGCGAGATATTAAGCATAGGGAACATCAAACAGGGAGCCTAGGAATTCACAAACGACGAGGGATACATAAAAATGCCTACAGAACAACTGGAAATGAGGCTTGTTGACATCAAAGGAGCGAATAACAATCATGTTAGGGGGTGAAGTGAAGTTCCTTTCCGGAATAGGGATTTTCTTCACAATATATTCACAGATCACATCAATGTTGTACTTCAGCTGGGCAGATATTGGCACCACAGGAGCACCTTCAGCTATTGTTCCCTGCACAGATGGGAGTAAACAAGGTCAAACCATGAAAGAGAAGACATATACTCAGTATTATATACAAGAGCAATGAAAAACAGTAGTGACCTGGATGAATTTTTGGATTGCTTCATCCTGGTTCATTGCTGCACTTTCCTGGATAAGATCAATCTTATTCTGCAGAATTATGAGATGTTGGAGACGCATGATTTCAACAGCTGCCAGATGCTCAGAAGTCTGAGGTTGTGGGCAGCTTTCATTTGCTTCTATCAAAAGCAAGGCTCCATCCATGATATAAGTATCCCTGTTTTTCCAGTGAATGAGTAATCTTAATCATGCGAACAGCAAAGAATAACATTGCTGATGCTAAGCAGATGCAAGTTCTGATATGAACAACTTAAACATATGAATGGACATTAGATAAAAGGATGAATTGACTACAGAGCAATAGAAGAAATGGTTAAATACAGAGTATCATGCTTGGATGTCAGAATTATTAAGGAATGAAAGGGGAACAAATTTGCCACTTGTAGACCTTCAATTATTATACTCCCTCCATCTCAAATTAATTGTCACAAAGATGGACAAAAATTGATGTATCTAACACTAAATTCTGTCTAGATACATCCACATTTGTCCATCTTTGTGACAACTAATTTGAGACAGAGGAAGTACTACCCCTGTTCCTAATTGTCAGACGTAATGATGCACAGTTCCATTAAAATGACCAAGACAGAGCAATAGGCTATAAAAGGATGGGTAGGTTACAGAGCACCCTGCAACAGAGAAAAAGAAATTTACAGGGGATATAAACAGGGAACAGAGTCATCACCTCTAGAGCAGCATTGGCATCACGGATGGCGGCTGTAGGTTTCTTCATCTTAATGAATACAGAAGCTGCATCATCAAAGCACAAGGATTGCACAGTTCAGTAGGTGATGCCAGCCACATGGGACACACTAGTACGCAAAGAAAGCATCCGTGGTTGCTGAGAGCAGATGCAGCAACACACAAGTACACAAAGGAATGCTCTTGCAGAGGTGGAAAAGGCAGGAATGTGTGGGTGGGGATTTGTGCCGTCATACCTCTGGTGCCGTACATGATTGCAGAGGTCAGGTTGAGCAAGATCGCCTTGGTGAGGTGCTCGACGGCTTCCTCCAGCTTCCCTGGCACCAAACGAAAAAAGCAGATCAGAACAGGGAACAGAGCAGATCGTCCTCCTCGTCGATGTCGTCCATGGACCTGAACTTCGGTGGTTCAGGCAGGAGGGGATCGGGTCAGAAATCAAGGCTAAAAAGAAGAAGATGGGGAGCAGCTATGGAAGAGCAGATCGGAGGAGATTGCGACCTTGGGGCCTGGCTTGGCAGCGTGGGGCAGGTCGGCGCCGAGGCTGGCGAGGTAGTAGCGGAAGAAGGCGAGGAGCGTCGGGTCCTTCTTGCACGCGTCCACGAAGGCGCGCAGCTCGGCCACCCGCGACGGATCCATGGCCGCCGCCGTCTGCTCGCGGGCTAGGGTTAGGGTTTCTCGGTGGGTTTTGGCTCAGACTCTCTCTAGAAGATGGAGAAGGGAGGGAAGAGGGCGCTGGCGCCGCAGTCGACCTGGGTCGTGAGCGCGCATGGACGGGGATCTGGCGGCGCAGTCGCCCTGGGTCGTGAGCGCGAAGGGAGGGAAGAGAGCGAAACAGTGGAGACGAGGGAGAGAGTTAGGGTTTGTGCCTTTGTGGCGGCGAGGCGCTAGATTTATTCTGGACGCGCGCGCCTCCCACCGTCGGATGGGCATCCGATGATCAGGGGTGCTCCATTCGCTGTCCAACAGGCCTAAGGGCCAGGAGGGGATGGAGCAATAGGTGGGCTGGGCCAATTTCGGACCAATTCTGTAAAATAGTTAGGAAAAAAACCCTCGAAGGAAAAATAGTTAGGAAAAAAACAAAATTACTATTTATGTGAAGAACCTCCAAAAATATTTGTTACAAAATTGGACTACACAATTTTTGGGAAAACTATAGCACATTTTATGCATAATTAAACTAATATTAGACCATATTTGATGTATCGTTTTCTATTTTCTAAGTGTCAAAAATGATATTTTTGTGAAGCACCTACAAAAAATATGTTACAAAATTGAACAAAATAAAATTATAAAGTTATTATGGCATATTTTATCTACAAACAACCAAATTTCTTCCTCTAAAAATAGTTTCATCCACCTCTTTTGAAAGAGACAAATTTCTACCGATTCGGCTGAAAGCGGGTCAAATTTGAACTACAGGTGCATCGTAGTTTTCTATTTATTTTTTGTAAAAATCATTTTTAGGTACCCAAGTAACTATTTCAACATAGAAACACCAAGAGTTCATCAAGATTCAACACCTAGGTACGAACGGTCACGTCCCCCGTTTTGACCGTTCTCCGAAACCGGCTTTGAAAATTACAGAAAATTCAAAAAAACTCGAAACGATGCAAGATCTTCGCGTGGTGTTGTTATATATGTCCTAGTACCCACCAAAAATAATAAACTTGGAATACGACAATTTGGTGGAAAATGTGTTCACAGAAATGAGCTATCTCGTACGAAGATTCATGGCTTTCGGTCGAAATGACGGATGTTTTGGCCACATCCATGGCATAGTTTGTTTAAATGTGACCATATTCCACACAAAGATGCATGTTGGTACAACTAACAATGTTCACGAAGAAAGTTTTATTTTTCGTTGAATAAAAATACCATTTTCCCTTCCCGGAGTGTCAAAACCGGGTTTTTTTGTGAAGCACATACACAAAATATGTTGCAAAAATGTAGAAAGTAAAATTCTAAATATATTATGTCATGTTTTATCTACAAATAACAAACTTACGGACTCTCGATAGCTCAAAATACACCTCTTTCGAAAAAGACAAATTTCTGCCGATTCAGCTGAAAGCGGGCCAAATTTGAACTACAGGTGCCTCGTAGTTTTCTATTTATTTTTTGTAAAAATCATTTTTAGGTACCCAAGTAACTATTTCAACATAGAAACACCAAGAGTTCATCAAGATTCAACACCTAGGTACGAACGGTCACGTCCCCCGTTTTGACCGTTCTCCGAAACCGGCTTTGAAAATTACAGAAAATTCAAAAAAAAACTCGAAACGATGCAAGATCTTCGCGTGGTGTTGTTATATATGTCCTAGTACCCACCAAAAATAATAAACTTGGAATACGACAATTTGGTGGAAAATGTGTTCACAGAAATGAGCTATCTCGTACGAAGATTCATGGCTTTCGGTCGAAATGACGGATGTTTTGGCCACATCCATGTCATAGTTTGTTTAAATGTGACCATATTCCACACAAAGATGCATTTTGGTACAACTAACAATGTTCACGAAGAAAGTTTTATTTTTCGTTGAATAAAAATACCATTTTCCCTTCCCGGAGTGTCAAAACCGGGTTTTTTTGTGAAGCACATACACAAAATATGTTGCAAAAATGTAGAAAGTAAAATTCTAAATATATTATGTCATGTTTTATCTACAAATAACAAACTTACGGACTCTCGAGAGCTCAAAATACACCTCTTTCGAAAAAGACAAATTTCTGCCGATTCAGCTGAAAGCGGGCCAAATTTGAACTACAGGTGCCTCGTAGTTTTCTATTTATTTTTTGTAAAAATCATTTTTAGGTACCCAAGTAACTATTTCAACATAGAAACACCAAGATTTCATCAAGATTCAACACCTAGGTACGAACGGTCACGTCCCCCGTTTTGACCGTTCTCCGAAACCGGCTTTGAAAATTACAGAAAATTCAAAAAAACTCGAAACGATGCAAGATCTTCGCGTGGTGTTGTTATATATGTCCTAGTACCCACCAAAAATAATAAACTTGGAATACGACAATTTGGTGGAAAATGTGTTCACAGAAATGAGCTATCTCGTACGAAGATTCATGGCTTTCGGTCGAAATGACGGATGTTTTGGCCACATCCATGTCATAGTTTGTTTAAATGTGACCATATTACACACAAAGATGCATGTTGGTACAACTAACAATGTTCACGAAGAAAGTTTTATTTTTCGTTGAATAAAAATACCATTTTCCATTCCCGGAGTGTCAAAACTGGGTTTTTTTGTGAAGCACCTACACAAAATATGTTGCAAAAATGTACAAAGTAAAATTCTAAATATATTATGTCATGTTTGATCTACAAATAACAAACTTACGGCCTCTCGATAGCTCAAAATACACCTCTTTTGAAAAAGACAAATTTCTGCCGATTCAGCTGAAACCGGGACAAATTTGAACTACAGGTGCCTCGTAGTTTTATCTTTAATTTTTGAAAAAATCATTTTTAGGTACCCAAGTACCTATTGCAACATAGATACACCAAGAGTTCATCAAGATTCAACACCTAGGTACGAACGGTCATGTCCCCCATTTTGACCGTTCTTCGAAACCGGCTTAGAAAATTACAGAAAATTCGAAAAAGCTCGAAACGATGCAAGATCTTCGCGTGGTGTTGTTATATATGTCCTAGTATCCACCAAAAATAATAAACTTGGAATACGACAATTTGGTGGAAAATGTGTTCACAGAAATGAGCTATCTCGTACGAAGATTCATGGATTTCGGTCGAAATGACGGATGTTTTGGCCACATCCATGGCATAGTTTGTTTAAATGTGACAATATTCCACACAAAGATGCATGTTGGTACAACTAACAATGTTCACGAAGAAAGTTTTATTTTTCGTTGAATAAAAATACCATTTTCCATTCCCGGAGTGTCAAAACTGGGTTTTTTTGTGAAGCACCTACACAAAATATGTTGCAAAAATGTACAAAGTAAAATTCTAAATATATTATGTCATATTTGATATACAAATAACAAACTTACGGCCTCTCGATAGCTCAAAATACACCTCTTTTGAAAAAGACAAATTTATGCCGATTCCGATGAAACCGGGCCAAATTTGAACTACAGGTGCCTCGTAGTTTGTTCTTTATTTTTTGCAAAAATCATATTTAGGTACCCAAGTACCTATTTCAACATAGATACACAAAAATAAACTTGATATAATTTTAAAACCTTGCATTTTTATTTAAAAGAGTAATCCAAAATTTTAATTAATAATCTTCACAACCCTTTATTTTAGCAATATATAAAGCTTAGGGCTATTTTTATTTTATTTTGACTAAAAATGGTACTTAATATTCTATAATAACTGAATACATGTTTTTTAAAAAAATTAAAACTTATTTGGTTGAAATTGGAGTTCAAAACCAAAAGTTATAAAAGAAAACAAAAAAAATGCTAATAGAGAAAACAAAAAAAAAATGCCAAGCAGCTGGCCCAACCAGTAGCCTGGCCGATCCTTGCCCGCCCGACCGGCCCAGCCAAGCAGCACAATAGATTTCTCCCAGCGCGTCCGGCCCAGCCCGACAACCCAGGAAAAATTGTAATGGATAAAAGGCCTAAAACTCTGTTTCATTCATCAAGTGATCGGTGCTGTAGTGGTTAGTGCGCTAGGGCGCAAGGGCGAGGTCATGGGATCGAATCCTCCCGTCGCCCTATTTTCGTTTGGAGTTTCGGTGGGTTAGTTTCGGTGGTTGTGGGCTTCACCTGTCAGTTCGGTGGTGGTGGGTCCCACCTGTCAGTTCGCTGGAGGAGGGCTCCCACCTGTCAGTTCGGTGGTGGTGGCCTCCAACCTGTCCCACCTGTCAGTTCACTGGAGGAGGGCTCCCACCTGTCAGTTTGCTGGAGGTTCCCACATGTGTTGGAAACATTTCAAACGAGACCTGCCCCTGCCCGCGAATTGAGTAAAGAAAATGACACATAAGCAAAAATGACGAGGTGGCGGAAGCAAAATTAGACAACTAGGACGACACATAAGCAAAAATGATGAGGTGGTAGAATTCATCAAAATGTTGTGAGTTTATGACCAATTCGTCCAATGAAATGATGACTTTTCTCATCAAATAGTCGTTAAGTTTCCAGATTTGGACCCTTCCAAACAGCTAACGACCTATTAATTTTAAATGGTCATAAAAACATGACCAATTCATACATGGTCGTTATAAAATGGTCATGTATCAACATATTTCTTGTAGTGCCGTGTGGCCCGTCTCGGCCATCCCGGCTTTCATAACTTGGTGCGGGGAGGGTGGGGAACACGGCGAAGCTTGTGGACTCCTCAATTCGTCGAGCCGCGGCCGGGAACAACAGCGGCGAGCGGCGCCGGGCGACGGTAGGGTTAGGGTTTGGTATTCGGCAGGGTACAGAGAGCGAGAGGGAGAGCAGAGGATTCAGGGAGGGAGGGGCACACCGGGTCCTTATCCTCCCTCACAGGGAGCGGCGGAGGGCGGGAATCCCCTCGCGGGATCGACGGCGGGAGCAGCTCCACCGAGCTGCTTACCGTGCAGAGGTAGAAGACAAAGGCCAACTTACGAAAACCCCCTGCGATTTTTGGAAATAGCAGCAAGGTCCTTCTCCTTTTAAAAACAGAACAAAAACCATTTATTTGAGGGCCTTTTTGCAAAGGAAAAATTTGGCAAAAATACTTTTTGAAAAGCTCATGGAATTTCCAACAAAACCATAACTTGGGTTGGTGCATTTGAATTATTTTTCAACACAAAATTTTGGAACCCAAATTAAGTACTTTTTGGGGAAATTTTCTGAAACCATTTAATTTCACAATTTAAATTGGTTAAACCATGATTTGAATTTTTGTTTCATGCATGTATGAGATGAACACACACCACACACCCTAACGTAGCAACTTTGGGGATGTTACAGTTAGTACTATTGACATTGTTGCAACTTGTTATGCTTAATGCTTGCCACTTTGGGACCGAGTGCAATGATCTCAGATCTGAACATGTTATTGAATCACGATGATAATTATTGTTTCTTGATCATACCTGCAAGTTGTTTACAAACGTTGTTGTCCGGAACCCGAGGCCCCGAAGTGATAGAAATTGGGACAACCGTAGGGGATGGCTGCGATGTGAGGATCACATGTGTTCACAAAGTGTTAATGCTTTGCTCCGGTGTTCTATTAAAAGGAATACCTTAATTACCAGTACTTTCCTTGAGGCCCCGCTGAAAACGGGATGGTAGGACAAAAGATGGTGTGCAAGTTCTCATTGCGAGCACGTACGACTATTTATGGAACACATGCCTATGGTTACCTAGTGCGTGGATGCTTTAGCATATTTATCTGCAATTCCCATGACATGATCATTATTTGAACTATCTTATCCTTGCAACGCACGTTCATCCATCCCTATGCCTACAGTATTTAATGCCGTTGTTTACTTCAAACACCATTGTTGTTGTTTTCATTCCACTGCTGCTATTATTTCACTACTGTTGCTACTATAAAACTGTTACTACTGATAAACCACTGCGAACAAAAGTACTTTCAGGTGCAGGTGAATTTACAACTCACTTGTTAAGGCTCACAAATATTCTTTGGCTCCCCTTGTGTCGAATCAATAAAGTTGGGTTTTACTTCCCTCGAAGACTGTTGCGATCCCCTATACTTGTGGGTCATCAAGAATCATGGAAAACAATAGAAGTAAAAAACGAAACAACGAGAAAATAATAATTAAAAGTGCTTAAAAGAAGGTTGGAAATATGAGGAAGCTAGGACAGGGTGCCATAGTTTCACTAGTGGCATCTCTCCAAAGAAAACAAACATGCTGGATGAACAAATTACAGCTGGACAATTGACAAATCATGAACGTATAACAATACTATTATAACGAGATATAGTTCACGGGTTCTAACATTGTAGGAATTACGCCAAGGCATATGTACCGCTGTCCAACATGCATCCATATCTAAAAGTCCACCTCAAGAAAGCTATCCGGCGAATCTCTCTGGTATTATGTTATAGCAACGAAGTGATTGCTTTGTGTGCAACTGACAAATGCATTAAGAACAAGTACGTAATGTAAGCAGTGGTACTTGTCTGTAGACAAGAGCACAGTTGTTTTCTTCCTAGTAGCAGAAGCACGTCCCCCATCCGTCACATTTGTGTCACTCGAGCAAAGATGCAAGGGAGGCATGAACCTACCATCAAGCATATAAACCCTACCTTGGAGGTTGAAACAACTACGTGGCCAAGGTAATCAAAACACCGCAGGGAATTGCAAGACAAGATTAAAACTCTTGACGAATATAAGTGACGCGTCTCAGATTGACATGAACAAAGTAATCATAATCTCATGGTGCATCGGATCCCAGCAAACACAACATGCACAATAACATAATAGTGGCCTTGATCATGTGAGGCAGCTCACGAGACTCTAAAAATGGAGTCATAGGGGAGAGAACAACCATCTAGCTACTGCTATGAACCCGTAGTCCCGAGATGAACTACTCATGCATCTGTCCGGAGGCGATCATGGCGATATAGAGGCCTGATACGTCTCTAACGTATCTATAATTTATGATGCTCCATGATCATATTATGTCAATTGCTACTTGTTTTCTCCCTTATTTATTGCTTTTTTATACATTTTCCGGGACTAACCTATTAACAAGATGCCAAGTGCCAGTTCCCTGTTTTCTGCTGTTTTTGGTTTCGGAAAATTTGTTCTCGAAACATTCTCGGAATTGGACCCCACAAAGCCCGAAGTTCCTATTTTCCCCGGAAGCATCCAGAACACCGAAGAGGAGTCGAAGACGGGAATCAGGGGGGCCACACCATAGGGTGGCGCGGGTCCCCCCGAGAAGCGTCACCTATGGGTGTGGGGCCCCTGGATCTCCACCGCCTTTGCCCTTTCGCCTATTTAATCCCCTCGGATGGAAAACCCTAAACACCTGATAAAAAAATCCCCGAAAAGTTCCACAACCCGCCGTCACCGTCAACCCTAGATCAGGGGGTTCTTAAGCTATTTCCGGCACCCTGCCGGAGAGGAGATCATCACCAGAGGCTTCTACATCACCGTGCATGCCTCCGGAGTGATGCGTGAGTAGTTCATCCTTGGACTACTGGTTCGTAGCTTTAGCTAGATGGTTGTCTTCTCCTCATATGCCTCCATGTTTAGATCTCGTGAGCTGCTTATCATGATCGAGATTGATCTTATGTAATTCTATATGCTGTGTTTGATGGGATCCGATGAATATTGACCTTATGCCAAGTTGATTATAGTCTTTATTTTCATATGCTATTTGTGATCTTGCATGCTTTCCGTTGCTAGTGGTTACTCTGGCCAAGTAGTTGCTAGTGACTCCAAGAGGGAATATTTATGCTTGATAGTGGGTTCATGCCTCCTCACCACCTTGCTCCAGTGACAGAAACATGAAGGGGGATGTGTTGTTGCCATTAGGGAGAAAACAACGGTGAGAGTGCCCGCGTGCATAATCATCGCTTACATTACACACTTTGTTTAATACAATTACTTGTTGCTTCCAACTTAATACCTAAGGGGGTTCGGATGATAACCTGAGGGTGGATTATTAGTCATAGATGCAGGTGGATTTCGTTCTATGTATATTGTTGTAATGCCCGCACTAAATATCATAGTAATCATCATGTTATATTGTGCACTTCGGTGCAACCTCTATTTTTCAATTGCCCAGCTGTAATTTGTTCACCCAACATGCTATCTTTTATGGAGAGACACCACTAGTGAACCTATGAACCCGGCCATTTTCCACACTGTTAAACAAACCACAACTATTTACTGCTTTCTTTACTTACTGTAAGCATACATCATTTTCCACACTATACGTCTAATCTTTGTTTTTGGCAAGACCGGTGAGATTGACAACCTCACTGTGTTGTTGGGACAAAGTATTTTGGTTGTGTTGTGTGCAGGTTCTACGTTGTTGCTGACACCGTGAAGCGCCAGCACCACCGTCAGTGGCATCAACCTTCATGAGATCCTATTCCTCCTACTGGATTGATAACCTTGGTTCTTAACTGAGGGAAATTCTTGCCACTTGCTCATCGCACCCACCTCTTGGGGTTTCCAATACGCAATCAACGTTTGGAATCAAGGATTTCTGGCGCCGTTGCCGGGGACTTAATCATCATCAAGAAGCAACTACTCCCTCGTCAACTCTACCAGCAACAAGGCCTCCGATGAAGATTCCCCTCTCCGGAAGGGTTCCAGAGCAGGACTCCAGAATCCCTAGATTGGACTTTTGAGGTGACGACGCCTCTCTGTATGTTTCGTGGAAAATAACTTCATCCCCGAAGTTTTTAGGGTTGAAGGCAATTTATGGGAGAAGATTCACCAAGAGGCGGTGGCCAGGGGCCCACCAGGAGCGGCCTAGGGTGGGCCACGCCTGGCACCCCCATGGACTCCCTCCGGCTCTTCTCTGGACTCTGTCTTCATTCCGGTAAAAAAATAATCTCCATGGATTTTCAACCCTTTCCGAGAATATTTCCTTAAGAACTTTTCTGAAATAGAAAAATAGTAGAAAACAACAACTGGCCTAGGGCATCTTGTCAATAGGTTAGTGTGTGAAAACATTTGGAAAACAAAGGAAAATGATAGAAAACATGTGGAAAACAAAAAATATTAGGTAGAAAAAAACATGGAGCATAAAAAATTATAGATAAGTTTGCAACGTATCAGCATCTCCAAGCTTACGTCCTGCTCGTTCTCGAGTAGGTAAGTTATTACAAAATAATTTTTGAGGTGACATGAAGCCAACACAAATCTTGATCAACGTTATGTAAAAGCATTGCAAGCTACGATCAAAGTACTTTAACAAAGGCATGATAAATATTATTTGAACTAATGTAAACTTAGCAACTATGTTGCTCATGAAAAGTAACACAAACAAAATACAATGGATAATGAATCATTGAAATTGATATGTTTGTTTAAATCATAAAGGAAAACATAATAAAGTGGTATCCAGCTTGTCCTTCGTGTGGTAGAAAAACATAAATGCGAGGACATCTTAAATGTTTAAATGGTGACTATATACAAATAATTTGAGAGCAAGAAATACCACAATCATGAGCCAATCAATAATAAATTTCGGGACTATGCACATTATACTCAGAATGACAACTATGCTCTCTTAACTGGTGCATAAAGTAAGAAGATGAAGACTCAACATAAAAGTAATGAAAGGCCCTTCGCATAGGAAGCGGGATCTCTCATGCGCTAGAGCTTTTTATTTAATAAAATAGAAATACTGGAAACAATTTTGAGAGAGGTGTATGTCTATGTAAACGAATGCTATAAAATGATCTATCCTCTTTTCATGTTTAATGGCTTCAAGAGCGGCTCCCATAGAAGAATCATAGCATTCCCTTGCCTCCTTGTTTGCACAAGCTAAGTTCATGATATCTCAAGTCCATAGTGTGAGGAGATTTTAACGTTATTGTTGTCGCTTACTTTGGGTTGGGCACCTAGATGCCTTCTCTTTTTGCAATATTAAGGACTAGCACATTATTCATGATAGTTAGGTGTGAAGCCATCAAATATGAAAACATAATAAAGCATTCAATACTTCCTCATGAGCTAAAATAGGAACACAAAACAGGTTAATAATTTTAAAGGTTTAGAGGTAGCACACGAGAAATTTACTTGGATTTGCGGTGAAATACCCCATATAGGTACATATGGTGGACACATTTGGCAAAGTTTACTTTTTTGAGAATTGGATGCACGAGTAGAGATCATACTCTGTACAGGTGAAGGCTAGCAAAAGACTGAGAGCGACCAACTTAGAGAGCAATAACAGTTATAGTCATGCATAGCGACAAAACATCATTAATCAAAGCATAAGTGGTACCACAAGTTCAAAAACTAAATGATCATGGAGGCTATTAGTGACTGGTTTGTAGTCATAAAGATGGTGTGCGCATGCGCCAAGTCAACCAAATAAAACATTCAAAGGAGAACACCACAAATTTATGCTCCAAAATGACAAGAACAACTCATGATTCTTTCAATGGCACATTAAACACTCTCAGCTATTTGAGAAACCCCATGCTACTAAATAACCACTAGGCTTTAGAATCAAAATAACATCTAGCATGATATGAAAAAGTCTAGCCACAGTCTATACAAGCTTCTATTTGCATCGTTTATAATTTTACCAAAAGTACCAGTTTCTTTTCCCAGCAAGCACCATACAAAATATGTTTTAACAAAAACTCTCTAAATGATACAACAAGCAAAAATGAGAGTACTCACATAACACTACTAAAATTAATAGCTCTGAATAAGATATGCAATGAAAACAAGAGCTAAACAAGAATTTTTGCAGCAGCTAGAAGAAAAACTAAGAATACGAGCATAACGAGTACTCAAACGAAAAAGCGGAGGGTGTCTCTCTCCCAAACAAGAATGCTAGTTCCAATGATATTATTGCAAAAGGGAAAAAAGAAAACAAAACGAAAAATACCAGACGCCCCAAGTAAATTTCATATGATGTGACCGAATAAAAATATAGTTTCACTAGAAGTGACCTGATAAATGGTTGATGAAGAAGGGGATGCCTTGGGCATCCCCAATCTTAGATGCTTGAGTATTCTTACTATTTTCTGGGATGAACCATAGGGGCAACCCCAATCTTTGACCTTGCACTCTTCTTGATCACATATATCACCTCCTCTTTTGACCCTTGAAAAATTCCTTCACACCACACTCAAAGAGTAATTCGCATTAGAGGGTTAGTGCCACTGATGTTGAACATTAGCTAAAGCCACTGACGTTTCCATGGGTTATGTATGGGAACAAGTGATATTGATACTTTTAAACATTAGCTAAAGCCACTGATGTTTCCTGAAGCAAAGAAATCCACTTGACATCGTAAAAGAGCAAATGCAAGAAAAATGGCAGAATGTGCCAAAACCTGAACAGTCTGTAAAGATGAATTTTTTGGGAGCACTTACACTGCTCAAATAAAAAAACTTAAATAACGAAAAAGTTGTGGAATTAGCTGAGAAAAAGGGGAGGCAAAGCCATGAGCAGGCACCAAGCCGATGCTCTCACTAGGGTAGGGAGAGAGGCTATGATACTGATGAAGTATTTGTTTGCAAGTGTGATTCTGCCATGTGTTGTTGGTGTCATGTTCACCCTGAAAAAGTAGATAATGTCCTATTAGCTTCAGGAGAAGGTGATGCAAGCTTGGTTTAGGTGTTTAAGTGCAAGTGTAGGAGCAGATGATGCTTACGTGCAAGTGTGGTGTTTAGGTGCAAACTTGGTTTACGCGTTCTCTGTAATGCAAGCTGTACTTGTCTACTATGATGTAATGAATTAACCTATGCAATGATCTACCTATTTATCTAGTTTATGTCTTGGTATCTCTGTAATGTGCATCTATATTCACCCTGGTGTGTACTGTTAGTTGAGCTTTTGAATGTTGAGGCTATGTACCTAATTATCTATCTATTCTTTGTGCAATGTGTATCTATATTGTGAAAGTTTGAATGTTGATGCTATGGATCCAATTGGATTGAGCCTATGTATATAAAAGTTGTGTATGCCGAAACTGCATCTTACAAAAGCCTATGTATGCTGAACCTGCATCTTACACAAGCCTATGTATGTAAAGGCTATGTATGCAATTGAATTTTGAAATTGCATCTGGCATCTATAAAATGACATATATTCTGGCAAAGCAGACTGGCTTGGTGGTGGAAAACGAGCTTTCAGGTATTTGTGGTCTGCCAGATGGTATGGCTCTTTACAGTACTTGCAATGCATGATCACTCCATGCCTAGACATTTTCCTTACTCGGCCGCAATGAAGTATTTCACCAGGAGCCTTTCTTCTAGTCTTTGTTAGTCTATCAACATGTTTCTGATAGAAAGAGGGATAGATGAGAGGCCCAAACATTTCCTCCCATTCAGTCATGTCTTTGCACGAGTTCCATATGCCTTCTGAAATATTGCTTTGGTGTAGCATGGGTCCACTAGTAACAGAGGGTCAATTCTTTCAGACCTGCAATATGCAACTACATGCAAGCATGGAATCCCTCGTTTATGATATCTTTTGCAACTACATGTTTTCTTATGCAGGTCTACGATGTAGTTTGTTCATCTGTCTCCTACATGAAAAAGGACATCTCCTGCTCCATTCACCACAGCTAGATTTGCCATTTCTATTGCCTTGTCAACCTTATTTCTGATTTTGGGAAAAATATCACAAGGCCATTTCTCTGATTCAATTAATTTTGTGTAATGCATTATCATTAACTGTTCCTTGACCCTGTCAACCATGGATAAAATAGGCACTTCACTTGCATCTAGAATGTACCTACACAATCATTCAAATGACGATTACAAAAGGCATAAACAAGCAAGCAATTAAATCATATGACAATTAGAAATTCCACAAACAGAACTAGATAGCAGGTCACACTTACTTGTTGAACACCTACCAATTATTGTTTAGCAGAAATCACATTTAGGCAAGTCACTGTGAAATGCCCTCATCCAAGTTTGAGGTTCCAATTCATTAAGCCATTTGTGTGCATCAATATCCATTGCCTTCATCTCTTCCATGTGTTGCTCATACTTTATAACTATGTTGTTTCTTGCTATCTTCCAAACTTGGTTCTCTAGTACACCACCTTTGAAAACCGCTGAAAATTTCCCCACATATGCGTGACACAGAACCTATGTTCTGTACCAGGGAGCATTTCACTAACAACATTGATTAAGCCATGTACTCCCTCCGTCCAGGTTTACCAGGCCTCTAAGAAAAATCTATTTGTCCAGGAATGAACTGCCTACAAGGCAACAAAAATTTAATTCCCTCAAAAAGCGTTCCTGACAGCGCATGCGTAACCTGCCCTCGTTGCTCCTTTCCCTGTTTCTAGTTGGTGTGAAACGAAAATGTGTGCATGCATGCGGTGTGAATTTTCTTGAGCCCCTTGCATGCGGTGTGAATTAACTGCGGTAATTAACACCAAACTAGGAAACTGTCAACTGATTGGTAGGCCACGCAGCCACTAAAATCACGCCTTGGTCGCGGTGATTTTGCTTAGAGGCCTGGTAAACCTAGACGGAGGGAGTACAATATTTTATGAATGGTTAAATTTATGGCATTAATTAACTACCTAGCTAGTAAGCATAAATCAACTACATTTCTAGATAGCATAAATTAACTAGTTACCTTTTGTTTGTCAGACATTATAGTCCAAGGCTCAGTGTTTTCTATCCCGAAATCCCTTTTCAGTGTATCAACAAACCATAGCCAATTAGTTGTATCCTTTACTTCAACAATAACTATAGCTATAGATAAGATACATCCATTAGGATCCATTCCTCCAGCTGCAAGCAATTGATCTCTATATCTACTCTTGATGTGACAACCATCCAAGAAAATAACATGCCTACATCACTAAAGAAAACCTCTCTTACTGGCATCTAAGCACATGTATAGCTTACTGAATTTTTTTGTCTCATCAAGTGACACATAGAAAGAAGAATTGGGATTGCTCCTCCTTATTTCATTTGCATAATCCCATATAAGATTGTACGGTCCTTCTTCATCTCCATAGACAACCTACATGACCTCTCTCCTTGCCCTCTGCAACTTCATTCTTCCTGGTGTCATGTGTCACTCCTTTTGTACAATCCTATAGAAATTCCTTATACTCATTCCTTGGTCAGCCCTAAAGCTCGCAATGTATTTTTCTGCTAGAAATTTAGTCGTCAGAGCCTTAACCTTCCACCTCTCCCTGCATGTGTGCTCACTGACATACATAACATGCATCAGATATAGCTGCCAAATCGTGGCCTATTCAGTTCATAAACTCTACCCCCAAACCCGCAAGCCCCCACCCCAATTCGTGACCAAAACCCTAACAAAATCGGTCTAAATTCATGAACTTATGAAGAACACGAAGGAAATCCCTAAAAACACTAGCTTTTCCACCCGATGTTTGTGATTACAGATCAATGGCAGGACTTACTATACACGGGGGGAGGGTCTCCATTGGGACGATGGACTGGAGCCATCGCCGCCTATCTCTAAGACGAAGAAGAAGAGCAGCGGTGGTGCCGCTCCGACCTCGAGCCTAATCCACTTGACGCGACACAGAGTTGTCACCGTTCGTCATGGCGGAGAGGCCGACGCAGCGCCTCCGACACGATCGGTGGAGACGGACCGACAGAGCACCTGGTCAGGATTAGGGGCTGATATGTCCGAGTCCGGGAGGGGGGTCAAGCACCTTACCCCGCTCATCATACGCCGTGTGTACACCCAACAGTGACCGTATTTTCACGTCTTGTCAAGTCGAGGTATCGTATCATACGTATTCCTGAGTACATGTACCGCATTGTGCTTCACCGACAAGTACATGTACCGCCAGTGTATTTAACTCTTCTGAAGAATTTGGATATCCTATTTCACCTGTCCTGACTTGTCCAAGTAGTACTCTTGCATTGTATGATACACAAATACAGTGGCAGCCACCCCCAAGAACAGCAAAGCCATTGTTGCAAATGGCAGTGCAGGGTGGTGATGTGGTGACAGGGCAGGAAGGCTAGCGTGAGAATGGCAGCGCAGTTTCTTTCACCCACAAATAAGCAGTAAAACAAACTCCCAACTACCCATTGCACACGGGGCTCGCAGGCACCGCAGAGCAATCCAACCGTGCTCGCTTGTTTACAGGAATTGGACAGTAACACAGTTTGTTTCAGCATCCCAAGAACATGGCAATGAGAGCCAAAATGGCATGACTCAAGAGTGAGGAAGCAGTCCATAATCATATGAAGATTGGTTAAGTACTATTTTGTCGCTGGGTGGAGTGACAGGCGATTAGCCAAAAGAAGATTGGTCCATCTAGATGTCACAGTATTACATAGCGACAAAACATCATTAATCAAAGCATGAAGTGATATTACAAGTCAAAAACTAAATGATCATCAAGGCTAGAGGTGTCTTTGTTTGTAGTCTTAACATGGTGCGATCATGCGCCAAGTCAATCCATCATATACTGCTTAGCACAAAACCATGCTTCAATACCAGCTTAGCACAAAACCATGCTTCAATAATCATTTAAAGGAGAAATACCACAAAACCATGCTTCAATACGAGGAAACAACACATGAATAATTTCAATGGCACATCAAACACTATCAGCTATTTGAGACTAGTCATGATACATCATATACTGCTTACCACACTCATGCGTGTGTAACACACGTTCGTTGGAAGACAAAGGTTGATGTGCGTGTACCACACGTTCGTTTGAGAGTAGTATGAAGAGCACAGCAGTAAGTTTCCCTCGGAAAGAAACCGAGGTTAAATCGACCAGTAGGAGAAAGAAATCACTTCCGAAGGTTGATGCAGCTGAGGTGGCAGGGTACACTATCGGTTCAGAAGCAACGTGGAACCTACAAAACACAATCAAATCACTTTGCCTCAACGAGGCAGTGAGGTTGTCAATCTCACCGGTTTTGCTGAACAAAAAGAGGTTAAACATACCGTGTCGAAAATAATAGTTGTTTGCAGTAGATGAAAGAGAATAGTGATGGAAGTAGTAAAACAGTAGAAGCAGTATGAATACAAAGATTGCAGTGGTTGTATTATCAGTATGAGGAAAAAGGACCGGGGTCCACAGTTCACTAGAGGTGTCTCTCCCAAGACAGATAAATAGCATGTGTGGTAAACAAATTACAGCTGGGCAATTGAGAGATATAAGGCTACACCATAGTGCATATGCATGACATGATGATTACTATGTGATTCATGCGGGCATTACAACAAGATACATAGAATGTTATCCAACTGCATCTATGACTAATAATCCAACCTCAGAATGTCATCCGAGCAATCCTTGGGTATTAAGTTGCAAGCAACAGATAATTTGAGTAAGCAAAGTGCGCAATGTAAACATCGTTGTTTTCTCCCTAATGGCAACAACACATCCTCCATCCATCACGTTTCTGTCACTCGAGCACAGATGCAAATGAGGTATGAACCCACTATCGAGCATAAATACTCCCTCTTAGAGTTACTAGTATCTACTTGGCCAGAGCATCTACTAACAACGGAGAGCATGCAAGATCATAAATAACATATACATGAAGACAACATGAGAGATTGATAATCAAGAGACATAGCATTCAATATTCATCGGATCCCAGCAAACACAACATGTAGCATTACAATAAGATGATCTTGATCATGTAGGGCAGCTCACAAGATCTAAACATGAGGCATAAAGAGGAGAGAACAACCATCTAGCTACTGCTATGGCCCGTAGTCCAAGGATGAACTACTCACGCATCATTCCAAAGGCGGACATGATGGTGTAGAGCCCTCCGGTGATGATTCCCCCTCCCAGCAGGGTGCCGGAGAGAGATCCAGAACCCTCCCAAACTAGGGTTGACAATGATGGCGGATGCGTATCTTTTTCGTGGAAAAGGCTCCAGTGTTTAGGGTTAACCCTTCGAGGAGACTAAATAGGCGAGAGGGCGATGTCGGTGGGCAGCCAGGGGGCCACACCACCCCATGGCGCGGCTAGGGGGCGCGCCGCCCTATGGTGTGGTTCCTCTGTGCCCCCCCTCCGGGTCTCTTTTGGACTCCTTGGATCCTCCGGGAATTCTAAGACTTCTGGGCTTCGAATTTTCCAATTCCGAGAATATTTCCAGAACAAATTTTCTGAAAGTAAAAAACAGCAGAAAACATGAACTGGCTCTATGGCATCTTGTCAATAGGTTAGTCCTAGGAAATCGATAAAAATGACATAAAGTGTAAGGAAAACATGTAGCATATGGCATAAAAACAACATGGAACATCAGAAATTAAGGATACGTTTATGACGTATCACACACAATTAAAATAACATCTAACATGACAGGCCAAAGCCTAAGTCACACTCAAAACAAGTTTCCTATTGCACGACTATAAGCATGAAGTATTTGACTCTTCTCCAACACCAATCAACTTATTTGAAACAACTCTCAAAGAAAATAATCATCAAAGACCAGAGAGATAACCATATATAATTGAAGCAGACCAAAAAGCTCTAAACAAAATTCAAGTGAAAAACAAGAGCTAAACGCAGTACTAGAAAAAACTGAACACTCACGGAACAATAAGAGTGAAAACTAGAGTGTTCTAGGAAATGAAAACAGAGTGTGTCTATCTCAAAAATAAAAGTGCTTGGGTCCAACCAAAAGCTACAACAATTAAAACAAAACAAACTCAAAGAAAAATAAAATGACGCTCCAAGAATAACACATATCATGTGAAGCAATAAAAGTATACTATTTTGAAAGAAACTTGATATTTTTGTTGATGGAGAATAGGATGCCTTGGGAATCCTCAAGCTCTGACGCTTGTACTTATTGGATATGTCTTGGGGTGACATGGGCATCCCCAATCTTGAGCTTTTTTCCATCCTTCACCTCATCACATCATACTTCTCTCCCTACAATTGAAAACTTCCTCCACCTAAAACTTCTCACAATCTTCATTAGCAACGTTAGTGTAATCAAAATAATATATACACTTAGTTCAGTTTCAACACAAGTCTAACACTCCATTTGAAAACATTTTCTACCGTCACAATTTCTTTTAAAGCTCTTACCCTCAAAAGAACACTGTGAAAACTAATTAGTCGGTAAAGATGATTATTTTTCGAAACTCTTCTGTTGATAAAATCAAAAAGTGAAAAACTAATGAAAGTTAGATAACAACCTGGGGCATGTTTCTATTTTTTTAAAGCAATCTGACGTTCTGGCCGCGAGGAATAATTTTTTTAGTAACAGCACAGAAATCTATTTTAGAACAGCAACTTCCCCAAATCGCACTACCTCTCTATTAGAGGTTACTCTTGGCACAAAAACAAAATAAAATAATAAATATAGGTTTGTACAGAGGTAACAACTTCCAAGACACAAAAAGAACAGAAGAAAACAAAAAGGAAATGAAGGAAAGAAAAGTGGGTTGCCTCCCACAAGCTCTTTTCTTTAACGCCTTTTAGCTAGTGATGAAGAACGAATCAAGTGTTATCTTTTAATTTTAGGAGCTCGAACTAATAATAGAGGCATTGAATTTTCGCACACAAGATTTAGAATCTCCCCTCTCTTCTCTTTTAGGTTTACTATTTTCATCAAAGAGGTTCTCTGGAACAACCCAACCAAAAATTTCCTCTAATGCCTCAGACATTGATAAAAGTTTGAATGGTATAGGGATAGTAATTTCATTTTCACATTCAGTTTTTTCCTCATATTTCATTCAATCAATATCTAATGTTTTCAAAGTATGATTGATGGAAAGACCATAGCCAAGCATCTTATACGCAAAAACTTTTATAGCTTCTATATCAATGTCATTAAATTCCAGGAGTAAAGCATTCAACACAAAATTCCTTTCTTCATGCTATCAAGTTTAAGAAACATTTGTTTTATAATAGGATTGGGATTGAAAAACCTAGCTTCTATCATGGCAACCAAAGAGGCTATAGTGGTCTCAAGTTATGGGCAAGTTTAACTACATGTTTATCATTAAAATCCCGAGGCCCATTAACATGGTTAAAGAATCCTTCAATATTGTTTCTTCCAGTAATGAATCCACTTCATACTTAAAGACATTTCATCGAAAATTTAGGAGTAGACATCTTAGCAAAATAGCAACTAACACAAAGACAAAAACTAAGACAAATAAAAGACTAGAAACTAGAGAACTAATTTTTGGGGGTTTTGATAAAGAGAAAATAAGACTAAACAAAAGTAAACTAAGAACGAACAAAACAAAATAAAGAGAGTGGAAGTGTGAGATTCCCTTGCAGCAAGCTAGAAATCCCGACAACGGCACCAGAAAAAGTATTTGATTCTGACGTGATCACACGCTCGTTGAGAGATGATGACCCACAAGTATAGGGGGTGTATCGTAGTACTTTCGATAAATAATAGTGTCGAACCCAACGAGGATCAGAAGGTGTCGACAAGCAGTTTTGATGAAGGAATGACTGTAAATACTGAAAGATGAATTTTTAGGGTTTTTTGGTATTGTAGATAAATAACATACGAGTAAATAAAATGCAGTAATAATAATTGCAGCAAGTGGCCCAATCCTTTGTTCATCAAAGGACAAGCCGGTGGGTTTACTTATGATTAACAAACGTTCTCGAGGACACACGGGAGGTTTCTGTCAAGTGCTTTTGTTTCATGCCGCTGAATAATCTTTAGTGTTTTGATAAGTGTTGTGTGGGTGAACCTATGCAAATGTACCATCCCATCCAAGACTAATACATACTTGTGATTATACCCCTTGCAAGCATCCGCAACTACAAGAAAGTAATTAAGAAATAAATCTAACCACAGCTTTAAACTCCAGGATCGTACGCTCCCTCGTGCAATGGTTTCCTAACGGGGGGTTTAGGTTTCGGTCACTCTGGCAACCCCACAATTAGTAGCTAAATACACGATGCATTCCCCTAGGCCCATAAATGGTGAAGTATCATGTAGTGGACGTTCACATGACACCACCAGAAGAATAACACCACAACTTAAATACCAAACCATTAAATATTACTCAACATTACTTCACTACTAACAACTTGACCTCTCCCATGTACTCAAGAACAACACGAACTACTCACAAGACATCATATGGATCATGATCAGAGGTGATATAACGCTGATTAACAATATGGACATAAACCTAATCCAATGGTTTCACTCAATAGCATCAACTACAAGTAGTAATAACACCAGGAAAGTTTCCCCTATGAAATAGACAAGATGCAACCCTAGATGTTATAGCAGAACAGAGTGGAGCCGAGGGTGATGATGGTGGAGATGATGATGATGGTGGTGATGATGATGATCCCGATGAAGTCCTGCTCGATGACGGTGACGATGGCGATGATTTCCCCCCTCCGGGAAGGAATTTCCCCGACAGATTTCTCCCTGCCGGAGAGCTTTTCTATCTCTGTTGTTTTTCGTTCCGCGGAAGGCGGCGGAAAGACTCCTCGATGATTCTCTGTGTCTTAGGGTTCCCAGGGGATGAAGTACGTCGAAGGGGCAAGCCAGAGGTGGGCCAGGGCCTCCTCACCACCCCCAGGCGCAGCCAGAGGTGGGCTCGCGCCTGGTCATGGTGAGGGCCCTTGGTGACCCTTCTACGGCTCCCCTTTTGGATTCCTCCGTCTTCGGGTGTAATAGGAACTTTCCGATGATTTCCGGAGTGCTCTGATCTTCGCGAATATGGTATCCTGAGCTCCGTTTTCCAGCAGAATCCTGACTCCGGGGTTCAACTCTCTAATTATTGGAAAACATGCAAAATAGGTGAAATAATATAAGTATCATGCTCCAATATGAAATATATCAATGAATAACAGAAAATTATGATATAAAATAGTGATGCAAAATGGACGTATCAACTCCCCCAAGCTTAGACCTCGCTTGTCCCCAAGCGAAACTGAACTCAGTAAACATGACCACATGTTTATGGAGTGAAGAGTTGATAAATAAAATACGGACAAGAAGCATCACATTTATCTATACACCAATCATTATAGACAGCAACTTCCTCTCATATAACTTAACTTGAAACGAGTAATGGGAGTCACAAACAAAGATACAAAAGAGAGAATCAAAATTGGTGATGGCTAACTTCATTCTTGGTCAGAGAACATTTAATGATATCATACTTATCTTAGGTGAAGTCTTCATAACAAGGCTTATACTGTAGAGCTTAACATGTTTGATTATGACAATCCTTTTACAGTGATTCATAGCTTTCAAAGTAATATTCATTCAGATAATAAAGCATGTGATAAACAAAGAAGGATAGAAAACATGATTGAATAAATCCACATATAGATGGTGAGATCACAACAAATCAAATGCTTACTGGGGAGAGAAAGGAATGGGTTTACAGACTCAACATAAAAGTAAAGGATAGGCCCTTCGCAGAGGGAAGCATCGATCACTCATCTGCTAGAGCTTTTATTTTGTAAAACAGAGGTATAAAATGGTTGACACTCCTCCAAACCTTTCTTACACAAACCATGGCTAACCGAATCCTCGGGTGCCTGCCAACAATCACAAACCATGGAGGAATGGCTAATTTTGAGAGAGGTGTATGTTTATGTCAACGAATGGAAAACAAAAAATACAGTACGTCATAGGCCAACTAGACTTCACAAGAGCGGCTCCCATTGAATTACGCAACTGGTATAGAAGGTCATCCCACTTTCTCTTTTGTTTGCACAATTATGCTTTGACTGATAAATCAGGGGCAAAAAGAGTGAAGAGAATTTGTATTATTATTTGGGGCTGGGAACCCCGCTGCCAGCTCTTCTAGCATTTGGATAAGCGGATGAAGCCACTAGTCCATGTGTGTGAGTCCAATCAACAAGTGAGATAAAGATTCTCTATTTGCGTCCTCATGAGCTAAAACAGGAACACAAAACAGGGATAATTTTGAAGATTTTAAAGGTAACACATGAGCAATTTACTTGGAGTGGCGGTGAAATACCACATGTAGGAAGGTATTGTGGACACAAATGGCAAGGTTTTGGGGCTCAAGGTTTGGATGCACGAGAAGCATTCCCTCTCAGTACAAGGTTTTTGGCTAGCAAGGTTGGGTAGCAAGCATAAGAGTTGAGGGAAAACAAACAAATATACATATGATGAAACCAATCATGAAATCTTCATTGAAATCCCAAGCGATCTTAACTTGTGAATACTAAGTTTATGAGCTAATAGGAAAAATCCTCTTTCTTATACTAGCATCTCAAAATATTATTTCTACTGACCCAAGCTAAGTTTGCCAAAACAACCTAGATTAACTTGATGATCTCCAGAGTGACACCAAATACTAACAACAAGCTAAACCATATGACAGAAATTGAAAACTAAAATAAGGTGTGCAGAAAGTAAATGATGAAACTTCTCATTAATATTTCAAACCGGCAACTCACACCAATGGATACAACGTTAACCAACTAAGGACAGATGCTTCCATACTGCAAACCATCCTATATGATAACTTCTCTACTCATGATATGACTCTACTGAAAAAGTAAAAGTATGAAAGATAGTGATGTGATACCGCGGCACCCCCCCCCCAAGCTTGGAACAAGCCGAGGGGATGCCAATACCAATAACGAATCAATTCTTCGGTGGTGGTGGTGAATCCTTCTCGATGAGCTTATCAATTTATTTTTTCAGATCTTCAATTACGAATATAAGCATACACATCACCTCCGTATTGTGATCAATACGGTCTGCATGACTGTTAGACTGTGAATCCCAGCCACCAAGATTTTTCCCCCACACTACCTTAGGTTGAGAGCTTCCTCCATCTGCACAGTTAGAATGATCCATATCCCAGCAAGAAGGCAAATCTGCCTGGGGTACCCTCCTAGATTGATACTCATGAATTAAAGTACGTAAAGGTTTCTTTATGCCTGAAAGGGGTGTCCTTGAAGCTAAGCAGTGACGTGGGGCCTTCCCTCCAGTGCTCATATTTGTCGTGTGCTTGCGAGGTTTTGCAACCATTCCAATGCTTGCGATGGTGGTGCGTGGATGCACTCGTGGGTTTTCTTCTACATATCCTTCAGCTCCACTCTCGATCTCCTCCTCCGGCTCCGGGTCTTGGAGATCATCTTCCTTCGGTACCTTCCCCTTGTTGTGGTTGGCGGAGACCATGATGCTTCTAAAACTGAAAACAGATCCTGGCAAAAACAGCTCGAAACAGAAACACGACGAGAAAACGATATACGAACCTTGGGGGTCCGGGGGATTATATAGCAAAAAGTTTTATAACAAAAGGAAAGTACTGGGTAAAAACGGGTCGGAGACGGACTCCGAGGCGTCCTCACCATAGCCAGGTGCGGCCAGGGGTGGGCCCACACCTGGGCATCGTGAGGAGCCTCCGGGCTCCGTCTCCGCCTCGTTTCTGGCTCATAATTTTTCATATTTTCCAAAAACAGTAAAAATAAAAGTTGGAAGATGTTTCGCGAACGTTTTCTTACCAAAACTGATACCTATTCGAAAATTGACTCTTTTCTGAAATATGCTTCTTAATAAATTCCTCCAGGATCATGGCTCGAGTACAATCAACATTTTCGTTATAATGATCTCTAGAAATATAATGCTTCAGTCTTTGACCGTTCACCACTTGTGAAGTGTTGTCTTTAAGGGAACCAATTTTAATTGCCCCCAAACGATATACCTCTTCGATAACAAAAGGTCCTTCCCATCTCGAGAGTAATTTTCCTGCAAAAAATCTGAGACGAGACCTATACAATAGCACTTTCTCACCAACATGAAATTCTCTTTTAATAATTCTCTTATCGTGCCACCTTTTAACTTTCTCTTTAAATAGCTTAGCATTTTCATATGCTTCACTTCTCCATTCATCTAAAGAACTTAAGTCAAGCAACCTTTTCTCACCAACATGTTTAAAATCTCTATTTAGGTCTCCCACTGCCCAATAAGCTTTGTGTTCTAATTCTAGGGGCAAGTAACAAGCTTTTCTATAAACCATTTTATAAGGAGACATGCCCATGGGATTTTATAAGCAGTTCTATAAGCCCATAGAGCATCATTTAATTTCCTAGCCCAATTTTTTCTAGATTTGTTAACAGTCTTTTGCAAGATAGAATTGATTTCTCTATTTGATAATTCTACTTCCCCGCTAGTTTGAGGATGATAGGGTGAGGCAATTCTATGATTAACATCATATTTAGCAAGAGTCTTTCTAAAACCACCATGAATAAAATGAGAACCCCCATCAGTCATAAGATATCTAGGCACACCAAACCTAGGGAAAATAATGTCTTTAAGCAATTTCAATGAGGTTTCACCATCAACACTTTTAGTAGGTATAGCTTCTACCCATTTAGTAACATAATCAACAACAACAAGAATATGAGTGTAGCCTTGTGAAGGAGGGAAAGGACCCATAAAGTAAAAAACCCCAACAATCAAACGGTTCAATAACAAGAGAATAATTCATAGGCATTTCATTACGTCTAGAAATATTGCCAACCCTTTGACATTGATCACAAGATAAAATAAACTTTCTAGCATCTTCAAAGAGAGTAGGCCAATAAAAACCTGATTGTAGAACCTTATGTGCAGTTCTATCTCCAGCGTGATGTCCTCCATAAGTGCTACTATGACATTTTCTCAATATCTCTCGTTGTTCATTTTCAGGAACACATCTTCGCATAATACCATCAACACCTTCTTTATATAAGTGTTGGTCATCCAAAAAATAATGCCTCAAATCATAGAAGAATTTTCTTCTTTGCTGAGCTGTAAAGGTAGGAGGCAAATACTTGGAAACAATAAATTTAGCATAATCAGCATACCATGGACTCTCTTGAGAGCTCACTTTTATTGCAGCCAACTCTTCATTAGGAAAAATATCATTAACAGGAATAGGATCATCAGAGATATTTTCTTATCTAGACAAATTATCAGCAACAGGATTTTCAGCACCCTTCCTATCCACAATATGTAAATCAAACTCTTGTAAGAGAAGCACCCATCTAATAAGCCTAGGCTTAGCATCTTTCTTTTCCATAAGGTACTTAATAGCAGCATGATCAGTATGAATAGTAACTTTAGAATCAACAATATACTACCTAAATTTATCACAAGAAAAAACTACAACTAGGAACTCTTTCTCAGTGCTAGTATAATTCTTTTGAGCAGCATCGAGAGTTTTACTAGCATAATGAATAACATTTAACTTCTTATCTACCCCCTGTCCAAGAACATCACCTGCAGCATAATCACTAGCATCAGACATAATTTTAAACGGTAAATTCCAATCAGGGGGTTGAACAATAGGGGCAGATATTAAAGCCTTCTTTAAAATTTCAAAAGCTTCTTTACAGTCTTCATCAAAAACAAAAGGTACATCCTTTTGAAGAAGCTTAGTAAGAGGCTTTGATAGTTTCGAGAAATCTTTAATAAACCTTCTATAGAAACCAGCATGACCAAGAATACTACAAATACCTTTGACATCCCTGGGATAGGGCATTTTCTCAATGGCTTCAACTTTAGCTCTATCAACTTCAATACCTCTTTCAGAAATTTTCTATCCAAGAACAATTCCTTCATTAACCATAAAATGGCATTTCTCCCAATTAAGAACAAGATTAGTCTCCTCACATCTCTGCAAAACTTTATCAAGATTGTGCAAACAATTATCAAAAGAAGTTCCATAGACGGAGAAATCGTCCATGAAGACTTCCACAATTTCTTCACAAAAACCATGAAAGATAGCAGACATGCATCCTTGAAAAGTAGCAGGAGCATTACATAAACCAAAAGGCATACGTCTATAAGCATAGGTTCCATAAGGACAAGTGAAAGTTGTTCTCTCTTGATCAAGCTTTCTAACAGCAATTTGAGAGAACCCAGAATAACCATCAAAAAAGTAGAAATGAGTTTTCTTAAACAACCTCTCTAACATCTGATCAATAAAAGGCAAAGGATAATGATCTTTCTTAGTAACCTTATTAACTTTCCTAAAACAATACACATCCTATAACCAACCACTACTCTTTGAGGAATACGTTCATTATTTTCATTTGGCACAACAGTCATCCCTCCTTTCTAAGGGACACAATGCACAGGACTAACCCATCTACTATCAACAATAGGATAGATAATACCACCATCTAGGAGTTTTAATACCCCATTTCTTACCACATCCTTCATCTTAAGATTTAAACAGCGTTGATGTTCAACAACTGTCTTTGCATCAGGTTCAATATTAATAGCATGCTGACATATAGTAGGAGAAATCCCCTTCAAATCATCAAGATTATAACCAATAGCACCTCTGTGTTTCCTCAATATTCCCAATAATCTCTCCTCTTCTTTACCAGAAAGTTTAGAACTAATAATAACATGATATAATTTCTTATCATCAATATGAGCATATTTAAGATTGTCAGACAAAGGCTTTAAATCAAAAACAGGATCCTCCTTGGGTGGTAATGTGGTACCCAAGTCTTCCACCAGTAAATTATGTTTCAGCATCGCTGGCTGATGTAGGAAAATCTTGTCAATTTCATTTCTTTCTTCCATAAAGACATCACTTTCATGGTCTTCCATGTATTTCTGCAAAGGATTGTTAGGAGCAAGAGCAATAGCAGCCAATTGTAAAACTCTATAATTCTCATTAGGTAATTCAGCTTCATAAGGTGCTTTAGCAAATTTGGAGAAATTAAATCCATAAGACTCTCCATCAAACTGTGTAAGGATTTTCTCCTTTTTACAATCTATAACAGCGCCACAACTGTTTAAGAAAGGTCTACCAAATATAATAGGACAAGTATCACTAGCAGAAGTGCCTAGTACTCGAAAATCAGCAGGATATTTAGTTTTACCACATAAGACCTCCACATCTCTAACAATACCAATAGGAGAAATAGTTTCCCTATTAGCAAGTTGATAATCACATCAATGTCTTCAAGTTCACAAGAACCGATTTCATGCATGATTTCTTTATAAAGCTCATAAGGAATAGCACTAGAAATAGCACCAATATCACACAAACCATAATAGCAATTATCACCTATCCTAACAGATAGCACAAGAACACTAGGTTTCCTAGATTTACTAGGATGAGAGACAATATTAGAAGCATCTTCACAAAATATAATGTGTCCCTCTTCTACATTTTCAGAAACAAGGTTCTTTACTATTGCTACCGTAGATTCTACAGTTATTTGTTCCTCGGGTTCTACAGGTTTCCTTGCACTTTTCTTAACCACACTAGCTAACATAGAATGTTCTTTTACCTTAGCAGGGAAAGGCATTTTCTCAATATAAGGTTCAGGCACAATAGAATCAATGGTATGAACTTCTATATCTCTAGCAGGAACACAATTAACAATATCTTTATAAGGTGCATGGTACTTATCCCATTCCTTTTTGGGAATATCAATATAAGAAGCAAAAGCCTTATATAAGTTTGCAACAACTTTAGAATCGAGATCATAAACAATACTAACATTATGAAAATCTTCGGATGACATAAAAGTTTTAACGCATTCATAATCATAATTTATACCCGACTTTCTACCTTTGTCATTCTCCCATCCTTCAGTGTATTCTTGAATACGGTCAAGAAGATCCCATTTATCTTTATCCTTCATACATGTAAATGATCCAGAACAAGAATCATCCAATAAATCCTTATCATGAAGAGAAAGCCTTGCATAGAAATTATTAATAACAATATTACTGGGGAGCTCATGAATGGGGTATTTGAGCATTAGTAACTTCAGTCTCCCCCATGCTTGGGCAATACTCTCTCTGTCACGAGGCCAAAAATTATATATATAATTCCGATCTCTATGAATTTCACTAGGAGGATAGAATTTAGAATAAAAGAGAGGCACAATTTCCTCCCATCCAATAGTCTGGCTATTTTTCAGCAGTTTGAACCATTCAGCGGCTCAGCCTGTCAATGATATAGAGAATAATTTTCTCTTCACTTGGCCCATTGTAATGCCTACACACTTGAACAACTCGCATAATTCATGTAAAAAGAGCAAATGATCACCAGGATGGACAGTTCCATCACCTGAATAGCAGTTATTCCTAACATGTTTAACAATCTTTATAGGTATTTTATAAGGATCCAAATCATCAGGCGGTGGGTCACTTACTACCCTAGCAGTGGAAGCAGTGCCCGCAAATAAGGACTCAAAAGGAGATCCAAACATAGTGTAATAAAGCAGTAGACAGTAATAAAAACAGCACTTACAGCAGAAGCTTCCTTTATCAATTCCACTTCCCGATAGCGCTTAGCTCCCCGGCAACGGCGCCATAAAATAGTCTTGATGACCCACAAGTATAGGGGGTGTATCGTAGTACTTTCGATAAATAAGAGTGTCGAACCCAACGAGGAGCAGAAGGTGTTGACAAGCAGTTTCGATGAAGGAATAACTGTAAATACTGAAAGATAAATTTGTAGGGGTTTTTGATATTGCAGATAAATAAAGTGCGAGTAAATAAAATGAAGTAATAATAATTGCAGCAAGTGGCCCAATCCTTTCTTCAGCAAAGGACAAGCCGGTGGGTTTACTTATGATTAACAAACGTTCTCGAGGACACATGGGAGGTTTCTGTCAAGTGCTTTTGTTTCATGTCGCTGAATAATCTTTAGTGTTTTGATAAGTGTTGTGTGGGTGAACCTATGCTAATGTACTGTCCCATACAAGACTAATACATACTTGTGATTATACCCCTTGCAAGCATCCACAACTACAAGAAAGTAATTAAGAAATAAATCTAACCACAACTTTAAACTCCAGGATCCTACGCTCCCTCGTGCAATGGTTTCCTAACGGGGGTTTAGGTTTCTGTCACTCCGGCAACCCCACAATTAGTAGCCAAATACACGATGCATTCCCCTAGGCCCATAAATGGTGAAGTATTATGTAGTCGACGTTCACATGACACCACTAAAAGAATAACACCACGACTTAAATATTACTCAACATTACTTCACTACTAACAACTTGACTTCTCCCATGTCCTCAAGAACAACACGAACTACTCACAAGACATCATATGGATCATGATCAGAGGTGATATAACGGTGATTAACAATATGGACATAAACCTAATCCAATGGTTTCACTCAATAGCATCAACTACAAGTAGTAATCAACAACGGGAAAGTTTCCCCTATGAAATAGACAAGATGCAACCCTAGATGTTACAGCGGAACGGAGTGGAGCTAAGGGTGATGATGGTGGAGATGATGATGATAATGATGATCCCGATGAAGTCCAGCTCGATGAAGGTGACGATGGCGATGATTTCCCCCCCTCGGGAAGGAATTTCCTCGGCAGATTTCTCCCTGCCGGAGAGCTTTTCTCTCTCTGTTGTTTTCCATCCCGCAGAGGCGGCGGAAATACTCCTCGATGATTCTCCGTGTCTTAGGGTTCCCAGGGGATGATGTACGTCAAAGGGGCAAGCCAGAGGTGGGCCAGGGCTTCCTCACCACCCCTAGGCGCGACCAGAGGTGGGCCCGTGCCTGGGCTTGGTGAGGGCCCTTGGTGGCCCTCCTCTGGCTCCCCTTTTGGCTTCATCCGTCTTCGGGTGAAATAGGAACTTTCCGATGATTTCCGGGGTGCTCTGATCTTCGCGAATATGGTATCCTGATGCTCCGTTTTCCAGCAGAATTCTGACTCCGGGATTCAACTCTCCAATTATTGGAAAACATGCAAAATATGTGAAATAACATAAGTATCATGCTCCAATATGAAATATATCAATGAATAACAGCAAATTATGATACAAAATAGTGATGCGAAATGGACGTATCAAGAGTCTCCAAGCAGAAGGTATGATGTAGTCCAGCGGAAATTTCCTCCAGATATCGAACCAGGGTTTATTGAACCAGTAGGACTTTGTAGTCTAGGAGAAGATTTCTTGTTGTCTGGAGCGTCAACAGGCGTGGAACATGCACACAAACAAAAACACTCTCTTACCCCAACTTTCCGGAAGGTTGTCAATCTTTCGGTCTTGCTGAAAACGAGAGAATTAAACATATAGAGTCTTGGAAAAAAATAAAAGTAAAAATGGAACAACGAGGAAACAATAATGAAAAGTGCTTACAAGAAGGTTGGAAATATGAGGAAAATAAGATCGGAGGCCATAGGTTCACTAGTGGTGTCTCTCCAAAGAAAACAAACATGTTGGATGAACAAATTACACGTGGCCAATTGACAAATCATGAACGTATAACAATACTATTATGACGAGATATATTTCACGGATTCTAACATTGTAGGCATTACGTCATGGCATATGGACCGCTATCCATCATGCATCCATATCTAAAAGTCCACCTCAAGAAAGGTATCCAACAAATCTCTCTAGTATTAAGTTGCAGCAATAATGTGATTGCTTTGTGTGTAAAAGATAAATGCATTAAGAAAAAGTACGTAATGTAAGCAGTGGTCCTCATCCGTAGATAAGAGCATCGATGTTTTCTCCCTAGTAGCAACAACACTTCCCCAACTGTGTCACGTTTTTGTCACTCGAGCACAGATGTAAGGGAGGCATGAACCTACCATCAAGCATATAAACCCTTTCTTGGAGGTGGAAACAACTACGTGGCCAAGGTAATCATAAACACCGGTGAGCATTGCAAGACAAGATTAAAACTCACTACAAATATAAGTGAAGCATCTCAGATTGACATGAACAAAATAATCATAATCTCATGGTTCATCGTATCCTAGAAAACACAACATGCACAATTACATAACGGTAGTCTCGATCATGCGAGGCAGCTCACGAGACTCTAAACATGGAGGCATAGGGGATAGAACAACCATCTAGCTAGTGCTATGGACCCGTAGTCCCAAGATTAAATACTTACGCATCTGTCTGGAGGCGATCATGGTGATGTAGAGGCCTCCGATGACAATTCCCCTCTCTGGCAGGGTGCCGGAGCAGGACTCTAGAAGCCCTAGATTGGACTTTCGAGGTGACGATGCCTCTTTGTATGTTTCGTGGAAAATAACTTCGTCCCCAAAGTTTTTAGGGTTGAAGGCAATTTATGGGCGAAGAGGCACCAAGAGGCGGTGGCCACGGGGCCCACCAGGTGCGGCCTAGGGTGGTGCCATGCCTGGCACCCCCGCGGGGCCCCCTCTGGCTCTTCTTTGGACTCCGTCTCCGTTTCGGGTATAAAAAATGATCTCCATGAATTTTCATCCCTTTCCGAGAATATTTCCTTAAGAACTTTTTTGAAATAGAAAAACACTAGAAAATAACAACTAGCCTAGGGCATCTTGTCAATAGGTTAGGGTGTGAAAACATCCGGAAAATGATAGAAAACATATGGAAAACAAAAGGTATTGGGTAGAAAACAAGCATGGAGAATCAAAAATTGTAGAAATGTTTGCAACGTATCAACATCCAACAGGGGGCGTTGGGATGTTTTTTTACCCAAATAGCGGTGTGCGGATCAAAACAGACCAAAATGTACGATTTGGGGAGGGGAGCATTGAGTTTGGTCTAAATTCACTGCTGGTACCTCTACTTGTCGGTGAAGCACAATACGTTACATGTACTCAGAATACGCCGGATATGGTACCTCGAGTTGACAATATGTGAAAGTATGGTCACTGTTGGACGTATATGCATCGTACAATGAGCGGGGCCAAGTGCTTGTTGACTAGTCTAGGGAGTCGATGTGTCGTAAGTTAGATGCATGGCGGGAGGGGGTATATGTAAAATGGGAACCGTAGACAAATATCCCCAATTATCTCTCAAATCTCTAGCTCTCTACTCCAGTCTCCATCTCGAGCAGCAAAATCCGCCGCTCGCCGTCGTCGCTGTCGCCCAAATCCACACTTCGGCGGAGCGTCTCGCCTTTGCCATGTCTATTTTCAACCCATCCCGCCCAGGGGCCCGCCACAAAACTCACCCCTTACCCCTTGTCCCCTGCATTCCCTGCCCTGACTGCGGCAAGAGGGTGAAGTGGTTCAAGTCCAAGACGAAGTTGCACAACGGGTGGATCTTCTACAAGTGTCATGACCATGGGGTTAGTGTTCTATAGAGCTTGCCACATTGTTGTTTTGAGGGACAAAATTTCGATTTTGGATTTCGAAGTGACACATTGATCATGTTGTTGTCTTAGAAAACATGTGATTTCTAGCATTGGGAGCTGGAGTAGTTGAGCACAACATACTGTTGGGTGATGCTGAGGTGCATGCTTTTGGGCCTCCATAGGAGAGGAGGGAGGACGTCAATGCTACATGAGAAGGTGATGGATGCATTGCTTCCAAGAACAAGCCAAGGGGAGGCAAAGCCATGAGCAGGCACCAAGCGGATGCAATCATTAGGGTAGGGAGAGAGGCTGTGATGCTGATGAAGTATCTGTTTGGAAGTGTGATTCTGCCATGTGTTTTTCGTGTCATGTTCACCCTGAAAAAGTAGATAATGTCCTACTAGATTTAGGAGAAGGTGATGCAAGCTTGGTTTAGGTGTTTAAGTGCAAGTGTAGGAGCTGATGATGCTTACGTGCAAGTGTGGTGTTTAGGTGCAAACTTGGTTTATGTTTTCTCTGTAATGCAAGCTTGACTTGTCTACTATGATGTAATGAATTAACCTATGCAATGATCTACCTATTTATCTATTTTATGTCTTGGTATCTCTGTAATGTGCATCTATATTCACCCTGGTGTGTACTGTTAGTTGAGCTTTTGAATGTTGAGGCTATGTATCTAATTATCTATCTATTCTTTGTGCAATGTGTATCTATATTGTGAAAGTTTGAATGTTGATGCTATGGATCCAAGTGGATTGGGCCTATGTATATAAAGGTTATGTATGCCGAAACTGCATCTTACATAATCCTATGTATGCTGAACCTGCATCTTACACAAGCCTATGTATGTAAAGGCTATGTATGCAATTGAATTTTGAAATAGCATCTGGCATCTATAAAATGACATATATTCTAGCAAAGCAGACTGGCTTGGTGGTGGAAAACGAGCTTTCAGGTATTTGTGGCCCTCCCTATTGTGGTATGGCTCTTTACAGTACTTGCAATGCATGATCACTCCATGCCTAGACATTTTCCTTCCTCGTCCGCAATGAAGTATTTCACCAGGAGCCTTCCTTGTAGTCTTTGTTAGTCTATCAACATGTTTCTGATAGAAAGAGGGATAGATGGGAGGCCCAAACATTTCCTCCCATTCATTCATGTCTTTGCACGAGTTCCATATGCCTTCTGAAACATTGCTTTGGTGTAGCATGGGTCCACTAGTAACAGAGGGTCAATTCTTTCAAACATGCAACATGCAACTACATGCAAGCATGGAATCCCTCGTTTCTGATATCTTTTGCAACTACATGTTTTCTTATGCAGGTCTACGATGTATTTTGTTCATCTGTCTCCTACATGAAAAAGGATATCTCCTGCTCCATTCACCTCAGCTAGATTTGCCATTTCTATTGCCTTATCAACCTTATTTCTGATTTTGGGGAAAATATCACTGGGCCATTTCTCTGATTCAATTAATTTTGTGTAATGCATTATCATTAACTGTCCCTTGACCATGTCAACCATGGATAAAATAGGCACTTCACTTGCATCTAGAATGTACCTACACAATCATTCAAATGACGATTACAAAAGGCATAAAAAAGCAAGGAATTAAATCATATGACAATTAGAAATTCCACAAACAGAACTAGATAGCAGGTCACACTTACTTGTTGAACACCTAACAATCATTGTTTAGCAGAAATCACATTTAGGCAAGTCACTGTGAAATTCCCTCATCCAAGTTCGAGGTTCCAATTCATTAAGCCATTTGTGTGCATCAATATCCATTGCCTTCATCTCTTCCATGTGTTGCTCATACTTTATAACTATGTTGTTTCTTGCTATCTTCCAAACTTGGTTCTCCAGTACGCCACCTTTGAAAAACCGCTGAAAATTTCCCAACATATGCGTGACACAGAACCTATGTTCTGGACCAGGGAGCATTTCACTAACAACATTGATTAAGCCATGTACAATATTTTATGAATGGTTAAATTTATGGCATTAATTAACTACCTAGCTAGTAAGCATAAATCAACTACATTTCTAGATAGCATAAATTAACTAGTTACCTTTTGTTTGTGAGACATTATAGTCCAAGGCTCAGTGTTGTCTATCCTGAAATCCCTTTTCAGTGTATCAAAAAACCATAGCCAATTAGTTGTATCCTTTACTTCAACAACAACTATAGCTATAGATAAGATACATCCATTAAGATCCATTCCTCCAGCTGCAAGCAATTGACCTCTATATCTACTCTTGATGTGACAATCATCCAAGAAAATAACATGCCTACATCACTAAAGAAAACCTCTCCTACTGGCATCTAAGCGCATGTATAGCTTACTGAATTTTGTTGTCTCATCAAGTGACACATAGAAAGAAGAATCGGGATTGATCCTCCTTATTTCATTTGCATAATCCCATATAAGATTGTACGAGCCTTCTTCATCTCCATAGATGGCCTACATGACCTCTCTCCTTGCCCTCTGCAACTTCATTCTTCATGGTGTCATGTGTCACTCCTTTTGTACAATCCTATAGAAATTCCTTATACTCATCCCTTGGTCAGCCCTAAAGCTCTCAATGTATTTTTCTGCTAGAAATTTAGTCGTCAAAGCCTTAACCTTCCACTTCTCCCAGCATGTGTGCTCACTGACATACATAACATGCATCAGATATAGCTACCAAATCATGGCCTATTCAGTTCATAAACTCTAGTCCCGAACCTGCAAGCCCCCACCCCAATTCGTGACCAAAACCCTAACAAAATCGGTCTAAATTCATGAACTTATGAAGAACACGAAGGAAATCCTAAAAACACTAGCTTTTCCACCCGATGTTTGTGATTACAGATCAATGGCAGACTTACTATACACGGGGGGAGGGTCTCAATCGGGACGACGGACTGGAGCCATCGCCGCCTATCTCTAAGACGAAGAAGATGAGCAGCGGTGGCGCCGCTCCGACCTCGAGCCTAATCCACTTGACGCGACACAGAGTCGTCACCGTTCGTCATGGCGGAGAGGCCGACGCAGCGCCTCCGACACGATCGGTGCAGACGGACCGACAGAGCACCTGGTCAGGATAAGGGACTGATATGTCCGAGTCCGGGAGGGGGGGTCAAGCACCTTAACCCGCTCATCATACGCCGTGTGTACAGCCAACAGTGACCGTATTTTCACGTCTTGTCAAGTCGAGGTATCATATCATACGTATTCCTGAGTACATGTACCGCATTGTGCTTCACCGACAAGTACATGTACCGCCAGTGTATTTAACTCTTCTGAAGAATTTGGATATCCTATTTCACCTGTCGTCCTGGCTTGTCCAAGTAGTACTCTTGCATTGTATGATACACAAATACAGTGGCAGCCACCCCCAAGAACAGCAAAGCCATTGTTGCAAATGGCAATGTGGTGACAGGGCAGGAAGGCCAGCATGAGAATGGCAGCACAGTTTCTTTCACCCACAAATAAGCAGTAAAACAAACTCCCAACTACCCATTGCACACGGGGCTCGCAGGCACCGCAGAGCAATCCAACCGTGCTCGCTTGTTTACTGGAATTGGACAGTAACACAGTTTGTTTCAGCATCTCAAGAACATGGCAATGAGAGCCAAAATGGCATGACTCAACAGTGAGGAAGCAGGCCATAATCATATGAAGATTGGTTAAGTACTATTTTGTCACTGGGTGGAGTGACAGGCGATTAGCCAAAAGAAGATTGGTCCAGCTAGCTGGCACAGTATTCACACACACAGTCACACACACACAAGGAGAAAAAATGGGATCCCCACTCATACCTAGGCTTTGCTCTCTTTCCACCTCTCACTTTGAGCGAGAGAGCTCTTTGCAGTACAACCTAGCCTTTCCCACTCTCTCTCCTCTTTACACTGGCTTTTAAGCCAGGGGAAGAAAGATCTCCTGAAAACCAAAATCTTTCCAATCCTAACTTATCAATCAGCTGTAATAATTGCACAATCAGAACAATCAAACTCTTGGCCCCCTATTTAGCCACCTCTCCCCTGAGAAAAGAAGAAAAAAAACACTGCAGAAACTACACAAAAAAAACAAAAACAGGTGGGGGTGAAGGAAATCAGCTACTAGCTAGCTAGAGGAGTGCGAGCTGGACTCCATCCTACTGGCGCTGCGGTGAATGCAACCTTCTCCTCTTATTGCCGTCCGTGATTGCTGCTGCTGCTGCCGCCGCCGAGGTGGCGGCGGCATTATTATCGCTGGCGCCCATGGAGGCGTCCGAGCTGCCGATGTGGGCAAGAGAGACGCCGGAGGAAGCCACCTCCCTGCTCGATTGCTGCCGCCCCATGGACCTGCTGTCCTCCTCCTGCATCATGACGCTGTAGCAGGAATACACATGCCCCTGCGCCACAAGAAGCACAGCATTTAACTCATCATTGCCCTTTCCACCAACAGATTTCCAAAAGGGATTATCATTATTGCGGCGGCAGAGCGGGAGTACTTACGGTGTGTAATTGCTGCCATGATGAGCCCAAGATCGCCTTCAGCTCCTCGTCTAGATTGGGAAATGTTGGTGTCCCCTCGTCGCTGCCGCGCGCGACAAGGATCGATGCCAGCGCAATGGTGGACGGCTGGTACTCCATCGAGCTCATCGCTGCAGATAGATAGGATGAGCATCTTTAAAGACGTAATCGGATTGGATGGAACAGGGGCCAGGGGAGGGGGAATGGCCGACCTTTGATCGAGGCGAAGATGCACTTGACGGCGCGCAGGCACGATCGCCTTGCGCTCGTCGTGCCGGAGCCTCGCCGCGAAGCAGCCCAGGTACGTGAACGGGGTGCCGGCGATCATCTGCCAGTTGAGCACGCTGAGGACGAGGAGCTCCATGCGCAGTATGGACGCGCTGTCGAAGTCGTACTCGTCCGGCCGGAACTCTGGCAGCCGCGGCACCCGGTGCTCCTCCAGCTTGGCCGCCAGCGACAGGCACGCCACCGCGAGGAGCTGTAGGGCCCACTCCTGCCCCCTCTGAATCCCCAAAATGGCAATGTGAGTCAATAGGCATTACATCGAACACTCGACGACGGAACAGAGCAGAACAGAACTGAACAGAGGATGGCAATGGCGGCGAAGGGGGGGGTGATCATTACATCGACACGCCGCTGCGCCAGGAACCGATCGAGGTAGGTCACCGCGACGTACGCCGTCTTCCAGCTGAAACGGAACCTCGCGTTCGTCTGCCAACACCGCAGATGAATCATCATTTAGAAATGGGAAGATCCAGTTTTTTTGTGTGTGTTTGGTGGGAAAGACGAACGGGGACATAAAACGCGCGAAGCACCTTGACAATCCAGTCGACGCACAAGGTGCGCGCGGCCTTGGTCCACTCGTCCGTCCCCTCGACCAGCGCGCCGCCGCCGCCGCCGCCGCTTGAGCTCTCCTCCTTGGAGAGCATGAGCGCGACGTACTCTTCGTCATCCCGGTCGAGGAGCAGGAGGTTGTCGTCGGCGGCGAAGTATAAATCCGCGACGCCGTCGCCGGATGGGCTATCGCCGTCGAGGAAGAGGTCGTTGCCGTCCTCGAGGCAGATGAGGGTAGAGGTGGGCGTGGCGGGAGGCAAGTCCCCCATTGCCTTGGCGGCGGCGGCGGCGGCCGTGGATCAGACCCCGTGGTGCATGCGCGGGGAAAATGAAAGAAAAAGGGAAGAAGAGATTCTAGTGCGGAGGAAAAGGAACAGAAAAGGATTCCTCCTTCCTTCCCTCCTTCCCTCCCTCCCTCCCCACCGGCGCGCGCGGCGAAAGTGGAGGCAAATCTGCAGTTGGAGACGAGACGAGGGGGAGATGGAATGGATGGGAAGTTGAGGTGAGGTGTGGTGGCGTGGCCGCGTGGGCTGGATTGGAGGGGACGGGTGGGTGCGCGCGCGCGCGGGGGTTCGCGCCACTCCCGAGTGGGCGACGACGAGTGGTCAGCTTGCTCTTTTTGCCCAGATGGCGCGAACGCTCCCGGTGCGCCCTCCCGTGCCGTATATAGCTACCGGTGGACGTGCATACTGACATTGCTACGCTCGTGTGTCCGCAAGATCTCGTCCTGTTGCACGTACGTGCGCATGTATGTAGCTGGCTTGTTGCACATTACAATTTGTGATGGACTCGCACCACGGATGGATCGACGAGGGAAATTGCACGCTATCAGAAGAAAGAACAAATTTGCGGTAAAAGGAAATACTTGCGGTAATTGCAGATTTGCTTGTGGTTACCACACACACGAGGGCCACTCGTATTTCAGTTCCTCCAAATTGAAACACTTATTGCTGTTCGATCTCAGAGATATGCTTTCCAAGCTTAAAAATTGCCATTAGAGCCAGATCGTGACTTAAACCTGCCACTTCAAAGAGTGATCATACACTTGAAAGAATGATCATACATAAATGGAAACAATATCAGCGGCCTATTACACGACTAAGTACAATATGTAGTACCCGACCCGACACATCATCATGGTTAAATCGGTCCATGAAGAAACGCAAGTACGATTTACAGGTGTACTCCTTGTCGCAGAGAGTGGCAGTTTGTGGAGTTGTACTCGGCTGCTTCACCATATTTTGTCAGTAAAGCTAGAAACCATTGATGTATCATCCGTACCAGAGTCTTACTTTCCTCTTCTTGGTGCAAAGCATGTCCTTACTCCAAAGTGGAGTGTACACGTTGGTACTTCGTAGGACAAGTTAGGGTTATTATTGTATTGCAGAAGTCATGATAACTTGTGAAGAGTAAGCTGTACTTTTTTTTATTTGAAACAAGAAATCTGTTATTCTGATGTGTGCATAAAGACCTAGGGCACTCATAACCATCTAAAAAATACACTCCCTCTGTTCTACAATATAAGTCTTTGTAGCAAGTTAATTTAGCTTTCTAAAAAGTCGTACATTTTGAAACGGGGGAGTAGAAGTCACCAAAAATGATAATTTACGAAAAGTCGATTGTGAAAATAAAAAATGGAATGACGAACATATTCTGGGCCTATAGTTCTCCACGATATCAGCTTGTTTATCATCCACCACAACTCTATTGTGGATCCGCAACGGACATGTAGTCTGCACAGGAAACACGACACATAGTCCAATTGAAGATCGTCCCAAGGATTCTCCACAAAGGTTAAAAAAAGGCAATTCATGAAGGATTCCTAGAAAATTCTCGAGAGAGAAGTCCACTTTAACCCTCACACCCCAAACTTGTGGTAGGGTTCACATTGCAACCGTAAACTTTGATTTGGCTTCAATCAACAACCCCTCCCCACCCCACCCCCCCACCCCCACACTCACACACACACACCCAGTGGCGGATCCACTGTCCATGTTGCATGGGCACTTGTCGAGGCTTTCAGCTGGAAACGCGTTGTATTTCTACATCTATTTGACCAACAACTAGCATTATTAGTCTTTAATTTGGAAATTTGTCCGAGCTTTGAAACTTTCCTGGGTCCGCTAATACACACATCCCAATTATGAATTTTTTTTGAGAAAACCCTTTCCTCCTCAATGATCAAGTCAGACCACTCTGACCATGATTTTCTTTGAGAACGACGCCCCTCCGTTATTTTACCTCTCCTACCGGTCACATTGTATACTCGCTTTTGAAACTTTAGAGCATCTCTAACGGTGCTCCCGAAAGGGCCCCATGTGTATGTTGATGGGCAAACCCAACATTTATGGCACGCTAAGGTTATACAGACATGTACATATACCACATCGGACGAGGGCCTTCGCCTCACTGGCGGGTCCCACTTGTTAGTAACAAGAGGCTATTTAAACATGCATATAGACCTACCAACCCTACCTACGATGCTCGTCAATATCTATCAGTTGGAGCTGCCATATAGCTTTGAATCCGGCCGCACCCATTTCCAGCAGCAACCTAGATCAGTTGCTACAGTCATCGCTAGCGCCGCACCCCCATCAAACAGGAGCCTAAAGATGACTCCGAATAACAGGTTACACAGATGCCAAGACCACGTCGGTGGAGGCTTCCAGGATAGTTCTCGACTCCTCATCTATTGATTGGTAGTTTAGAAGTATTTTAAACTTAGTTGTATTCAAACTATGTTTGTTCCAATCTAGTTAAGCTTTTCCTTCGTTTAAATTTGTGTGATCTTTTAGATAAAACATAAAGAGGACCGGGCAAGTTTATGGAGGTACCATTTAGGGCACCCAGACTCCCCCAAATAGACATAATATATGGGCGTCCGAACAAAATTTAAGGAGCGGTGTTGGAGATTCTTCTCAAAGATCCAAGTGAGCTCGTATTTTAACAGATTGGCTAGGGAATTATTTTTTTCTTACTAATTTATTGTGATGTTTTAATTTTGAACCAAAAAATTGAAATAAATTATTAATCTAAAAAATCTACTATTCTAATTACCAGACTTATTAGAAATTTGTGTCAAAAATTAAGCTAAATTAAGATTCTTTGCTCAAAATTCAAAAAGATAAAAGCTTTAAAATATAGTAAAGATCCAGACGCCAATGTGTTAATTTTTTTTTACTTAAATAAACATATTTTTTGAGGTGAAATTGCGAGTTAAGTTTGAAATTCAAAGATTCGGGTTCAAAATTAAAACTCGAGTGAAAATGAAAAGGTCCATTAAACGAAAAATAATTCATGGACCCGTGTACTAAAATATGTGCTCAAGTTAAAGTATGTTTTGGGAGAAACCAGTTGGTTAAGATGTTGAAGTGAGGAGATGGAATAGTTGGCACGCATAGAGGAGAGCGAAAATAGTTGATCTATCACTGGCTAGAACAAAACAATGGCCAGACTGGTAAAAAGCATTCAACAAAAGAAAGGGGAGGGTATTCCAAAACTTTTCATATTTACCACCGCCACCTCGAGGGACTCGACAAGTGTTGGAGATATGCCCTAGAGACAATAATATTCAGTTATTATTCTAGCTTCAAGTTTAGAATTGAGTTTATGTCATCATGTTACAATTGATATATAATTTGAAAAGTTTTCAAAGGAAAATCTTTCTGCGGGTGTGAAGTCATAAACAAACAAGAGTTCTTAATCTTGTCTCTAAGATTAGCTTAATGTTTGTGAGATGATCATGTTTTCCTGATCATGGACTTGGTTAAAAGTCTGGCAAAACATAAGAGTTTATTGTTAGGGTAACAATAGTATTGAACCAAGTCAAATATATGATCTTGCTAAAAGAGACTAAACAACTGTAAACATATGAAGCTGTCATTGACTATAATTACTATACTATGAGAATTACTATCAACCATATTGCCGTAACTAGGGATCATAACGGTGATGTCTGGGTGTAATCTAGAAAGTGTAATAGAACTGAGATTGTTCAAGACTAGTACTTAACTCATTTGTACGATAGAGGGATACATGCTCTGGGCCATCTCAGTATCATCAATGTCAACCAATCGTATGGCTAGTCACACTGTGTTTTATCACACGGACATCGTGGATATGGATGAGAAAAGAGGGTGATATCGGTAACGAGTTTTATATGTGTTATTATCAAAGAGTTTGATCATACTAGATCACATAATTTCGCCTTGTGATATTGCTGGTATCGTGAAGTTAAGGGAATAAGTGCAATGAGTATCTTATAAGGTTCCATCAATCTTTGTGAACACACAGGAGCCATCATGGGCGTCCACGGTCCCGATGTTGGTTATTATTTGGTATGTTCCTGAACATGTCTATGTGCTATCGAGCCATTACGGATCATACGTTTAATACGTGCCAACCTTTAATTGATAGAATAAAGATGTTGTTATTGGTTTTATGAATATTTAATGTCGATACGATGTCACGGAAACATGTCGGTATTAATCGGTGAGGTTTCGGGGAAGTTATTATAAGGCAGAAATTATGTCGGTATTAGACAGAATTTTATATGAGAGATAACGGGGGACATGAGATGTACCGTGATGTTAGAAATATGTTTCTAACATCAGTAGATAAGGTTGATGTATTTCTAACATCAGTAGATAAGGTAGATGATTTTGTCTATAGGGTTCATAAGATTCTGGAAGAGTTTCGGGCAAAAACTGAGAAGGAGGGAGTGCTGGAGGGGGCAGATTCGCCCCCATGGCCACACCACTTGGTGGGGCTGGCTGGTGGGCCCCAGGGCCTCCAAACATGGCACATAAAACCTTTCGGGTTTTTTCCTAAATTTATTTGGAGGGGAAAAGGAAAATAAAAGGGAAAACAAAAAATGGGGAAGAGGTGGAGTTGGACTCCCTTATGGGAGTCCAATCTGAATTCATCTAGGAGAGGGGGTGCGGACACCTCCTTGATGCGGCAAAGCCCCCCTCCTAGCTAAAGTAGGACTCCTCCCCCCTTTGGTATGTCCCCCTTTCCTCCAACTATAAAAGTACCCCCAAGGCTTAAGGAAAAACATAATTTTGTGAGCAATTGTCTCTCAAGTCTCTCTCTAGTAGAATTAGAGGGTCTAATTAGAGCCCCTCTAATTGAATTAGAGCTTCTTATAACTGGGTTTTGAGGTGTCCTCTCTCGACTAGACCTAGCTTTAATTACTAGTTCTCCCACATGTGTTGAGAAACTTTCAGAATCATATAGATCTAATCGCAGTCGATTAGTGTTACCAATTAGCAACACCAAAAGATTGTCTCTCTTTGCCAGGGCCGAGTCCTGGACAGCAGAGTGCTGACGGGTTGACATGAGCGTACGCGTGCAAATCAGTAGTATGTCATACACATATAAGATTAGAAATACGAGTGAGCTCCCACTTTCTTTCTTGTAAACACAAGACTCTGATTCGTTTTTGATAAAGCCAAAACCTCTGACCACCTCATCAAAACGAATGTTCCAACTCCAAGATATCTGCTTCAACCCATAATTGGTTTTTTGAAGCTTGCATACCTTTCCAACATTTTTAGGATCGACAAAACCATCGGGCTGCATCATATACACGTCCTCGGTTAGGTTTCCATCTAGGAAAGCCGTCTTGACGTCCATTTGCAAAGCTAGAATTATCCGAATAGATTTAAGCATCACTACATAAGAGAAGGTCTTGTCATAGTCAACTCCTTGAACTTGCTGAAAACCTTTTGCGACAAGTCGAGCTTTATGGACATGAACATTTTTGTCCATATCCATCTTTCTCTTATAGATCCATTTTCACTCTATGGTCTTATGACCATCAGGTAGATCAACCAAGTTCCAAACTTGATTGTCACGCATGGAATCTATTTCGGATCTCATGGCACTTTGCCATTTCTCAGAGTCAAGGTCCATCATTGCTTCCGCATAGGTCGTAGGCTCATCATTGTCTAACAATAATATTTCCTGTGTATCATTGTCTAACAATAATATCTCTCGAGAGTTACGAAGCCTTTCCTATCTTCGTGGTTGTGGTGCTTCTTTAGTCACGGGTTCTTCAACTCGTTCTGCCATTATAAAATCACTCATTGAGTCCTCCCCGGTAGGCTCATCTTGAACTTCATCAAGTTGCACCGTTCTTCCACTTGCCTCCTTTGTGAGAAACTCTTTCTCTAAGAAAACACCATTTCGAGCGACGAACACTTTGCCCTCTTCTCGGTTGTAGAAGTAATACCCAAATGTTTCCTTTGGATATCTAATGTCTACACACTCTTCTATTCTTGTAGACAGTGTTGGGCCTCCAAGTGTAGAGGTTTATAGAACAACATCAAGTTTCCCTTAAGTGGATTACCCAAGGTTTATCGAACTCAGGGAGGAAGAAGTCAAAGGTATCCCTCTCAAACAACCCTGCAATTACGATACGAGAAGTCTCTTGTGTCCCCAACACACCTAATACAATTGTCATTTGTATAGGTGCACTAGTTCGGCGAAGAGAGAGTAAAATACAAGTAATATGGATAATTATAAGTGATGATAGCAATCTGAAATAAAAATGGAAGCAGGCAAATATGTAGCAGAACTGATTGTAAACGGTGTTTCGATGCTTAGAAACAAGGCCTAGGGATCCTACTTTCACTAGTGGACACTCTCAACAATGATAACATAATTGAATGCATAAATATCTCTCTTCACTATGCTACTCCGAACCACTCTCCGGTCGAATAACAAACACCAATTCATTGCGTAGGGCTGCAAAAAGCACTCCTCAAGTTTGTATTCCCATGTCTAGTTAACCCCACGCTGTCACTATGAGCGCCCAAGAAAGTACTAACCAAACGCCACAATTTCATAGGGTCGTCCAACACAAGATATAAATATCATGATAAACCACACGGTGCACACATTGTCACCTTTACACCGTGATCAAAGTGTTTACGGAGATCTCATAACAAAACCACTTGAGTAGCATAACAGATGAAGAGTAACATCTACTTATTCATCTAGATTACAAAGCTCACGACCACATAAAGATCACACCATGGGAGAGAGAGATGAAACACATATCTACCGGTAGAGCCCTCAGCCCCGGAGGAGAGATACTCCCTCCTCTTCATAGGAGACAGCAACAACGATGAAGATGGCGGTGGAGTCGATGGAGATGGCTCCGGGGCACTTCCCCGTCCGGCAGGGTGCCGGAACAGAGATTTCTGTCCCCCGAAACTTGTCGTCGGCGGCGGCGGAGCTACGAATGTTTTTGGTGGAAAAGGCCGATTGATCTTGGGTTTATGCATCGAGGACTATATATGGGCGAAAGGGCGATGCCGGGGGGTGGCCAGGGGGAACCGCGCCACCCTATGGCGTGGCCACCCTGTGGCCCCCCTCCGGGTCTCTTCGGGACTCCGTGGACCCTCTGGGACTTCTAAGACTTCTGGCTTTTGAATTTTCCAATTCCGAGAATATTTCCAGAACAACTTTTCTGAAACTAAAGACAACACAAAATAGGGAACTGGCTCTGTGGCATCTTGTCAATAGGTCAGGACGGAAAATCGATAAAAAAGACATAAAGTGTAAGGAAAACATGTGGGAAACAACAAGAAAACAACATGGAACATCAGAAAGTAAGGATACGTTTATGACGTATCAATATCCCACGAAAATGCATTTATCTGACTTGGGTATGAGGTTGTCCGATTGAAGTCGCTTGACAAACACGTCACATCCCCAAATCTTTAGAAAAGATAAGTTGGGACTCTTCCCAATCCACATCTCATATGGCGTCTTAACTACGAATTTAGACGGCACCTATTTAGTCTGACTGCTACTGTTTCTAGAGCAAAACACCAAAATGACAATGGAAGATCTGACTGGCTCATCATTGATCGAACCATGTCCAACAAGGTTCGATTATGTCGTTCGGAAACCCCGTTTCTTTGAGGTGTTCCAGGCGGCGTAAGTTGAGGAACAATTCCACAACTTTTCAGATGATCGCTAAATTCGTGACTCAAATATTCTCCTCCACAATCGGATCATAGAGCCTTAATTTTCTTGCCACGTTGATTCTCTACTTTGTTCTGCAACTCATTAAACTTTCCAAAAGTTTCAGATAATTTCAGGGAAATTTAACTGCCGGTAGTAAATGAAACAGCCGGCAAAACTACTGAGTTGTGAGGGCCGTTCACTAGCCAGGAATAGGTACAGGAACAGCCGGTGAAACTAAATGCATTCCAGGGCAGTCTAACAGCCGGCACAACTGTTTGATGGCAGGCTAGTCTAACCGCCGGGAAAGAAGCAAGCCTGCCGGCACAAGTGGAGCTGGGACGGCAGTTAAACAGCCGGGAAAAGAAAAATGCCGGCAAAGTTATAGCGGGCAGACAAATCTGCCGGGAAAAAACTTTTGCCGGCTGTTCCATGGCCCCGTAAGGTGACTTTTCCTGGCAGAAAATGTGCCCCCACATTTGGTCCATGGTGTAGTGAAGGGTGGTCTGATCTGAGGGCATTTTTGTAGCTTTCATGAAGTATCAATAAATGATTGCAAATATGAGTTTTTTTTTCCGGGGTACGTTTAGCCTTGATGTTGAATATGTATAGTTGGAAAGACAACTTTTTGTTATGCCGTTTTTTGTTTGAACAATGTAATAAGGTTTTTAGTTAGAATTTTTTTGTTAGTTTCAAGTAGGTTGTTTTTTGATTTTGTAGGTTTTTATTTATATTTTTTTCCTTTACATAGTTTGTATTTTTGCAAGTATGGTTGTAATTGTCCATTTTCCATTATGTCTTTTATGTTAAATGTTCTTTTTTGTTTTTATTCTTTGGATTAGTTCCAAGTACAATTGCTGATATGGTTGCATGTTTTTGTTTTCTGTACTTAGTTGCAAGTATGTTTTTGTAACTGCCCATCGCATATGTGAATTGTTCTTTTCTTATTTTCATGTTTTGATTAGTTTGCAAATAGACTTTTGTAATTAACTTAAGTCGTACAATTTGCAAGTATGGTTGCAAGTTTTTGTTTTCTAAACTTAGTTGCAAGTATGATTGCAACTAGCCATTCTATGTGTGAAATTTTGTTTTTGGTTCCATGTTTGGTTTAGTTGCAAGTATAATTGCAATTGACTTGGCAATATGGTAAAATTGCAAGTATGGTTGCAAGTTTTTTCGTATATTTGCAAGTATGGTTGCAACTGGTGATTCCATTTGTTTTTGCAAGTAGACTTGCAATTGACTTTGGCAATAGACATAATTGCAACTGTGGTTTTATTTTTTTGGCATGTATGGTTGTAACGGGCGATCCCATTTTTTTTGTTATGTATTTTTTTTTGGATTAGTTGCAAGTACACTTGCAATTTTACCTAAGTACATAATTGCAAGAGTATGGTTTGTAACTTGCCATTTCCATTTTATGGGAAAATGTTCTTTTTTTGTTATTATTATTCTGTTTTGCTAATTCTCAGTCAGCTGAGAAATAACTTAATTCTCATTCAATCTTGTATCCGTTAGATGAGGTGTGCAGAGATTCGTGCGTGAAGTCTGCGTGAACTGAACTTCTCTTATTGTTATCTGTCTAAACCCGGATGGCCCCTACGTGGGTTGCACGTGTGTTGTGCTCGCTTTTTCCTTTCGTTGGGCTGTTGTAGTCCATGAGGCTTAGAGCCTTTTCTCCATTTTTTTTTTTTTTTTTGCTTTTGTGTGTTGTGTTTTTCTTTTTAGGACCTTCCTGAAATGTGTATCACATTTAGATCTTGTTTTTTGTCGAGCTTAAGCAGTTTTATATTTTCATAGAGTTCTTCTAGAATTTTTGTAACTTAAATTTTATATTTTTATTTTATAATTTCAAACACAAAATATCTCAGTTGCAACTTCATTTGCAATTGGAAAATATTTTAGTTTCAACCACACTTGGCCACCTGTAACTGATAAAAAACAGAAGTGTTAGTCGCAACCCTATTTGCACCCGGGTTGCAACTGAGATTTTTCTCGAGTTGTAATTCGGGTCGCAATAGAATTTTACCTAGTTGCAAGTCGGGTGGCAACTAAGATTTTTCTCGAGTTGCAATTGGGGTCGCAATTGATTTTTACCTAGTTGCAAGTCGGGTTGTGATGCATGTAAAATGCATAGATGAATTTTGCATATTTTCACATGGTTTTCTAATACATATTGCATCATATAAGGGTATAATTCAATGTTTTATAGTATTTTGGGGTTAAATTACAAAGTCCCCTAACTTTTATGGAATTAACCCTGCCTGTCAGAAACCCCGTTTTCTATATTTTTGACGTTTCAGGGGGCAAACTTCCGCGAAATCACCTGAAAATCTGCGGGGGTCATTTTCTTGGAAGGAGAAGACTTGCGGGCGAAGGATCCACGAGAATTGGGCAAGGAGGCCCAAAAGAGGACCCTCCACGCGGCCAGATTCCTTGGCCGCGTGAGAGGCGCCCTTTTGGCCCCTGTGGCCCCAATTCCTTCCATCTTCGACTTACCGACTCCGTCTTGACCTAAAACCGACTACAAAAAGGGTCCCCCGTACCCTTACGGAGAAGAGCGCCACCGAAACACCAAAACACCAAAACAGAGACCAGAAGTTCCAGATTGGAGGGGGAAAACTTCGGCGGGGCGCCGCCGGTGAGATCTCCTAGCCCTCCAACGTCATCTCCATCGACATCTCCATGAAAAGGGAGTAGTCCACCCCAGGGCTATGGGTTTGTGGAAGTAGCACTTGTATCTCTCTCTCTATGTGCTTCACTAATTAGATCCGTATGAGCTGCCTCACATGATTACGGGCACCGTTGTAATTCCTATGTGGTGGATCTTTTCTATGAGTTATTGAATCTGAGATTGCAATTGTTTCTCTTGAGTTATTTGAGTAGATGTATCTTATGTACCCCGTTCTTATTTTCTATCTTTGATCAATCTAGTTCTTGAGAGCGTGTGTGGGGTGATGGGTGCATTAGTTGGAGTAACGGGGGGTGGCTAGTGCTGTGAAAGTGACAGAAGTTCAGCGATCCACTTAGGTTTTGTTAAACCTTTCTTAGTTACCTCACTAGGGATAAAAAGGAGTACCTTGTTACCTGGGATTTGAAGTGACACTAATCAATCTCCATGACTAGATCTAGCAAGTTCTTACTTCAACTTCATGTCACATTGCTTAAAGCTATACTCTGGTTTTTCCTTAATTATCGAGGTGTTATGATTTATTTCGCATCTTGGTGGAGTATAAGAGGGATTAATATGACCGTAGAGATCACTATGCTAGGACGTGATGCCCATATGAAAGTACTCAATGTTAAACATGTTATTGTAATCTCACATGTAATTCTTTATGTCCACCGTCTACCACTTTATTTGAGAGAATGCAAGTGTGAAACCATGAACCCCGATCCTATTTTAAATATAAGAAAACACTCTAGTTACTTTACTTGCACTTTACTTTACTTGCATCTCCAATTCGAATTTACATTATCTCCATCACCACTTGCATCACAAAAATACAAAAACAATCCATTGCATATTTATTTTCTCATTTGCATTTAGTAGTAGATTTAATTATTGCACATTTACTTTTTGTTTTGCATTGCAATTTAGAAGTCTCACACCTTGTGCTTGACAACCACTTGGTGAGGTTGAGGGCACAAAATTCTCTACTTGTTTGCAGGATCCTGGAGGAAGCTTGGAAGACAACTGCTGAAATACTGGCTCCCCAAGAGTTCGATATAAACCCTCGAGTCACCCTCGTGGGGATGAAGGCTTGCCACTAGCTACACACTCTGCACTTGGAGTCTCAACCTAGCCATCAAGCGTTTTTCTGGCGCCGTTGCCGGGGAGCCATAGGTGAAGGAGTTGTCCAAGGGAGCTCACAAGAAGTCTTCATCGCCAACAAGGTGTGCAAACACCTAAGCTTGGGGAGGTTGCACCTATGTGAGTACCGTCCTTTCTATTTCCACCTTCTTTCAAGTAGATTTTTTTGTTTCTTGTCTTATTTTTGTTTTTGTTTTTGTTCTGTCTTGCATATTTTATTTTAGTTTGCATTTTAGTTTTGCATTTAGTTATCTAGTTTATTTTAGTATTTCAAATTTTTCTAGTTACTTTACTTTTCAATTTTGCATAAAAAATTAAAAACTACATAAAAACTGTTAAAATAGGTGATAGAACTAAATTAAGTGACTACACAAATACACCCAATGACCAATTCATTGCTAGGCCAATTACTACACCTGAAATACAAGCTGAAAGCTACGAAGTAAGTCCTAGTTTATTGAATTTAATTACTAGAGAGCAATTTGGTGGTAATGCTATGGAGGATGCCTCTATGCATCTTCATGAGTTCATGGAAATATGTGATATGCAAAAATTTAAAAATGTGGAAAGTAGTGTTTTAAAACTGAAATTATTTCCTTTTTCACTTAGTGGAAAGGCTAAAGAATGGTTACTTTCACTACCTACAGCTAGTATAAAGTCTTGGGATGATTTAAAAGAAGTTTTCATTAAGAAATATTATCCTCCCGTTAAAATTTTGCAAAATAGGAATAATATCCTCTCATTTAGGCAAAATGATAATGAACATGTAGCCATGGCATGGGATAGAATTAAATTAATGATTAGAACATGCCCATCACATGGAGTAAATGAATGGACCATACTACACTCTTTTTATAATGGTCTAAACTACATGTCTAGAAATATACTTGATTCTGCTGCTGGAGGTGCCTTTATGAGTAAAACTGTAGGTGAGGCTAAGAGCATATTAGAAAGCATATTGCAAAATTATAGTCAATGGAATACTGAAAGAGCACCCAATCCCACTAAGAAAATAAACTCAATTGAAGAAACCAATGATTTGTCTTCTAAAATGGACACTATTCTTGCTTTTATTAATAAACAAAATATGGAGAATGTGCCTTTGCAGGAGCTAGTTGGTAGTAATTCTGAAAGTGTGGATGTTAATTTTGTTAGGAATTATGGTAGAATGGTTTTGGTAATGCTTACAATTCATATAGTAAACCTCCTTATGTGCCAAATAAACCTTTTGTTCCATATCCTAATGCTAATGAAAATAAGTGGAAGCCTTCTAGTGAAATTTCTGAATCTAATAAATTGCTTATGGAACAAGTTGCTAGTCACAATGCTATGATACATGAGTTAAATAAGTATATTGCATCCATTAGTAGTGATATTAGAGGATTGCAACTTCAATCTTCGAATTTAGAGAAAGCATTGTCAAAATTAGCTGATAATCAAGCAACTCTATTAAGCATGTCAGTAGGAAAGCCACAAGCACAACCTAGTGTAGGAATGAATTATATTACTATTGCTGCTCCTATTATTGAAAATATTGATCATATTGCTGATAATACAAGTGAGCATGTCCCTACTAGCTTAGAAGAAACTTTGAATGAAATAGTGAAGTACCCTGAATATTTACTTCCATATATGTCTTATCTTGCTAGCAAAGATGAAATTAGTCCTCATGAATCAAGCATGATAGCTAAATTAGAGAGTAAAGTAGAGGAAATTATGATGCTTACTGAAATTAAGGATCCATTGCTTGATTTAGAAAAAAATAGCTTGCAAGAACTTATTGCTACTCTACAAAAATTTGCTAGTGATCCCACTATAAATGTTAATCAACCTGGCTTTGGATCTTATATTGCTAATCATGTCTTGCAAGAAAAAAATTGCTAGGTACAAGAATGAGGCCATGATACCTCCTAAGCTTGGGGATGCCTGGATCCCCAAGGTGCTAGTTTTAATTGGAAAAAATTCACCATGTTATCTTAGATCTAGGTTCTAGTGTATCGGTACTCTCTAAAGAATTATATGAATTGCTAGAACTAGAAAATTTAGAAAAGTGCTCAAGTGAATTTGTCCTTGCTGATAACTCTACTAAACATGCTGTAGGACAAGTAAAAGATGTTATGATTGAATTGCACATGACTTTTGTACCCGTTGATTTCATTATTATGGATATGGGGGATAAATCCGCTAGTCCTATTATTTTGGGTAGACCTTTTCTTCGTACTACAGGTGCAATCATAGACTCCAAGGAAGGGAATGTCAAGTTTCAGTTCCCTCACAAGAAAAGCATGGAGCACTTCCCAAGGAAGAGGGGCACGCTGAAGAACAAGCTCCCTCATGAGCTTTATCCCTCTTGATTATCAAGTAAGTAAAGCCTAGCTATATGGCTATAAAGAAAGCGCTTTACGGCAGGCAACCCGGTTGTTTTTGTTTGGATTTTCCTAGTGTCCTCTTGCTGTCTCTAGAGATTAGTTCTTTTGTTTTAATTCTGGAGTTTTCAATAAAGAGTCAAGTCAAACCCATTTGGACTTATAAGTTGCTATCCTAGTGCATGAAATTTCTGTTTCAGCACGAGTCTGCTCACCGTATGATTTTACTTTTTTTATTGGTATGTCGGATTGAGCTAATTTTTTAGTATGTTCTGCAACTTTTCGTACTGTAAGCACAAAAATGTTCTTAATTTTTTGACGAGTCTAGCTTAGGGAAAAACGTTCGTTTTGATGCTGCTGCTTTTCTGGACAGATTATGCCTTCTTTTGTTTTATGCACTCTTTGGGCTTGGGAATCGAATTTCCATAATTCTTTCAAGTAAGAGAGTGAACATACAACATAATTAACCTTATTGTCTATCTACTGGAGCATTTGATTTGGAATTTTGCACAACAAGCATGTGATTTGTTTGTCCTTGCTAATCTCACCCCACGGAAAAAGAATGGGAGAAACATGTTTTGTGAAGTTTTTTGCACGGGGAATAGAGGAGCTGCGCCTCAAGACATCCAAGAATGGTGAAAGCCATAAGCTTGGGGATGTGATGAACACCCCACTGGAGCTACACTCTTTTGGTTAGCACACGTCTACTTTCTGTTTTTCTAAGCAAAGCATTTATCGTAGAGACTTGAAGCGTCTAGTTTTTGTTTTTATTTTTGTTTTGATAAGACCACCACCATCATTTTCTATGAGATTGAGCTACTGGAGTTTGGGGTTGGAATGTATTGGATGCTAGTATTATGACTTGGAATAGGGATGCCATGGTTGATTTGAAGAGCTACATATGTTTGCATGATTTATAGGCTTTTTATGTGTAGAAATTTGCAATAATGTTGTCTTGAGCTATCTCTTATTCATGTCCTTGATGTTAATTGCTGGTTTATTTAGTTTGTCATGAAATGAGTAGTTCTATGGACATATGCATGCATAGTAGCTGGTCAACTATCTCCCTCTTGCTAGCCCAAAAATTTAAAAATTCCAACAAGTAAAAACTTGTTTCCAACACTCGTTAGCCAAGTATTTCCAGTGAGTCCACCATATCTTCCCATTAGCTTCATTGCTATTCCGAGTATGTTCACCATGTTATTGTGTTATTTATGTTCTAAATTAAGATATTCACTTTATTAGTTGTCATGGGTTGAACTTGGGATAGGACTCTCACGAACTTTTGAAGGCACACTTTACTTTTTATGCATCTAATAAACATGACCCAATAATGGGAGCCACAAGTTTTGCGTTTGACAAGTGTGTGGTTGGGAGCTAGCTATAAACGTGTATCACCGGAAAGCTTTCAACATTGCACAAAAAAATTACATTTGGTTGATATCATGTAATTTTGTTTTTGGACTCCTGCCATGCCGAAATGAAATAGAGGAATAGTAAGTTTTGATGTGTAAGTATCTATATGACTAGAGAAACGCATTGGGCCGCTAACCCAAGCCATGCTTTATCATGGTGGAAATTTACTTACAGCTTGAGTGACTCTACAACACATCCTATAATAAAATAAGAAGCTATGCATAGTAGTGAATGAAAATAAAAAGGATGATGAGTCTACTCCGTTTGTTCATCATGTCATTGTAACATGGGCTTCTTTCCATGTCATGGGGCAAGAGGTACCTCTTTGCGGTTCTCTATGATGTCATTAATACTTATTATGATTGTACAAAGCTTATTAGGAATCTTAAGTTGAGTAATCATGGAGTAGGTTTTCACACTCACGGGGCATGAGGCTTTCAACCACCTTGTCATTCTCATTACTTCAATACTCACAATTTTAAGATGCTAGTGATAAAGGGGCAATGAGAGTCCTAGATCAATGGATACCACATTTCAATTAGTAATTTTAGTTGAATAATTTAGAGGCTAAATAAGACTTAATCATGTTTTACCTCTACTCAATTTTCTCCAAAGCGTCCACCATATTTTCTATTCTCCATTATGCTATTCTTTGACCAATATAGGATTTTATTTTTCATTTTGTGTATGCATTTGGTCCATAGTGCTTTTATTTCATTATACACTTTGTGAACTTTCATGAAGCATCTTTGCTTGCATATTTGATATTTCTTACAACATGAATTGTATATTGCTACTCATTTCTAGTATTAATCATTTGATTATATGTACCATGAATAATCCTCCTTGATATCCCATGATTGTTTCAATATGCAAAACCCATCTTAGTTTTATCACCTTCATACTCGAGGACGAGCATGGGTTAAGCTTGGGGATGTTGATGCATGTAAAATGCATAGATGAATTTTGCAGATTTTCACATGGTTTTCTATTACATATTGCATCATATAAGGGTATAATTCAATGTTTTATAGTATTTTGGGGTTAAATTACAAAGTCCCCCAACTTTTATGGAATTAACCATGCCTGTCAGAAACCCCGTTTTCTATATTTTTGACGTTTCAGGGGGCAAACTTCCGCGAAATCACGTGAAAATCTGCGGGGGTCATTTTCTTGGAAGGAGAAGACTTGCGGGCGAAGGATCCACGAGAATTGGGCAAGGAGGCCCAAAAGAGGACCCTCCACGCGGCCAGATTCCTTGGCCGCGTGAGAGGCCCCCTTTTGGCCCCTGTGGCCCCAATTCCTTCCATCTTCGACTTACCGACTCTGTCTTGACCTAAAACTGACTATAAAAAGGGTCCCCCGTACCCTTACGGAGAAGAGCGCCACCGAAACACCAAAACAGAGACCAGATGTTCCAGATTGGAGGGGGAAAACTCCGGCGGGGCGCCGCCGGTGTGATCTCCTACCCCTCCAACATCATCTCCATGAAGAGGGAGTAGTCCACCCCAGGGCTATGGGTTTGTGGAAGTAGCACTTGTATCTCTCTCTCTATGTGCTTCACTAATTAGATCCGTATGAGCTGCCTCACATGATTATGGGCACCGTTGTAATTCCTATGTGGTGTATCTTTTCTATGAGTTATTGAATCTGAGATTGCAATTGTTTCTCTTGAGTTATTTGAGTAAATGTATCTTATGTACCCCGTTCTTATTTGCTATCTTTGATCAATGTAGTTCTTGAGAGCGTGTGTGGGGTGATGGGTGCATTAGTTGGAGTAACGGGGGGTGGCTAGTGCTGTGAATGTGACAGAAGTTCAGCGATCCACTTAGATTTTGTTAAACCTTTCTTAGTTACCTCACTAGGGATAAAAATGAGTACCTTGTTACCGGGGATTTGAAGTGACACTAATCAATCTCCGTGACTAGATCTAGCAAGTTCTTACTTCAACTTCATGTCACATTGCTTAAAGCTATACTCTGGTTTTTCCTTAATTATCGAGGTGTTATGATTTATTTCGCATCTTGGTGGAGTATAAGAGGGATTAATATGACCGTAGAGATCTCTATGCTAGGACGTGATGCCCATATGAAAGTACTCAATGTTAAACATTTTATTGTAATCTCACATGTAATTCTTTATGTCCACCGTCTACCACTTTATTTGAGAGAATGCAAGTGTGAAACCATGAACCCCGGTTCTATTTTAAATATAAGAAAAAGTTACTTTACTTGCATCTCCAATTCGAATTTACATTATCTCCATCACCACTTGCATCACAAAAATACAAAAACAATATATTACATATTTATTTTCTCATTTGCATTTAGTAGTAGATTTAATTATTGCACATTTACTTTCAGTTTTGTATTGCAATTTAGAAGTCTCACACCTTGTGCTTGACAACCACTTGGTGAGGTTGAGGGCACAAAATTCTCTACTTGTTTGCAGGATCCTGGAGAAAGTTTGGAAGACAACTGCTGAAATACTGGCTCCCCAAGAGTTCGATATAAACCCTCGAGTCACCCTCGTGGGGAAGAAGGCTTGCCACTAGCTACACACTCTGCACTTGGATTCTCAACCTAGCCATCAGGTTGCAACTGAGATTTTTCTCGAGTTGCAACTGGGGTCGTAATTGAATTTTAGCTAGTTGCAAGTCGGGATGCAACTGAGATTTTTCTCGAGTTGTAATTGGAGTCGCAATTGAATTTTACCTAGTTACAAGTCGGGTTGCAACTGAGATTTTTCTCGAGTTGCAATTCGGGTCGCAATAGAATTTTACCTAGTTGCAAGTCGGGTTGCAATTGAGTTTTTTCTCGAGTTGCAATTGGGGTCGAAATAGAATTTTGCAAGTCGGGTTGCAACTGAGATTTTTCTCGAGTTGCAATCGGGGTCGCAATTGAATTTTACCTAGTTGCAAGTCGGGCTGCAACTGAGATTTTTTTCGAGTTGTAATTCGGGTCGCAATAGAATTTTACCTAGTTGCAAGTCGGGTTGCAACTAAGATTTTTCTCGAGTTGCAACTGGGGTCGCAATTGATTTTTACCTAATTGCAAGTCGGGTTGCAACTGAGATTTTTCTAAGTTGCAAGGGGGTCGCAACACAGTTTTTCCTAGTTGCAAATCGGGTTGCAGCTAAGATTTTTTTAGTTGCAAAGTTGATTGCAAGTGAGTTTTTTCATAGTTGCAAGTCGAGTTGCAACTAAGTATTTTTTTTCCTAGTTGCAAGTCAAGTTGCAACTAAGTTTTTTCTTAATTGCAAGCTGAGTTGCAACCGAGAATTAGTCTCTTGTTGGGTTGTTACGCTTTTTTGGTAAGACCTTTGGTATGGGGTCGTAACACTCCTTTGTGACCTTGATGTGCGGTTCGGTATTTTTCGAGACACACGCGTGAAATAAAATCTTGAAATACACCTAGGTTGGCGTGGTTGTGCCACGCTTACGAGAGGTGGTGAGTCAGAGGTCTCGACGGCGGGAAACAACTAGTGTCGACGTAGAAGCCAGCCGAGTGGTGTTGTTGAGGAGTCCCATCGAGGGTCGAGGAGACCCACCGAGACTTATCGAATTTCGCATAATGGCGCATAAGACTTGTCAAGGGTCAGTGATGCTTGTCGAGGCTCATCCATACTTGTAAGGGGTCGGCGATGCTTGTCGAGGGCCGGGATACTTGTGGGGTAGGTTTGCGGTGCTTGTCGAGGGCCGAGACAGCTGGCGGCCCTAATGAGGTCCCGAATGGAAAAATGTCGTGCTTCCAATAGCGGGGGAGGGGCACGGATCTTGGTATGATGCAAAGCTTTTGTGACCCATAGTGAGAGGTGGTTTTTGGCAACACATATTCCAACCATTTGGACAGCCTCTTGCCAGGACAACATAGATGGGGTAACCGAGACAACGGCGGCCGGCCAGCTGACAAGCATGTACCACGCGTACCCATACACCATAGCCTACAACATTTTACACAAACAACAACTAGTACCGTATATGCAAAAAACGGCCAAATGCTGCGAGGAAGGGAATCGAAAACAAACAAAGATTGATGTGCGTACCTAACCACTCACACTCTATCCCTCTGTATACGGCTGACCTGCCGGATTCATGTGCACACTTCGCCCCGTCCGGAAACAGATAAAAGAGCGAACCGGTGGCACAAGTATATGGAGTTTTGTGTTGCTAACGACGGGGCTAACTCGGCTGACTGAGAATTAAGCTAATTCTCAGTCAGCTGAGAATCAGCCAGACCCATTAATGATTAGTAAAAGACTCTAGAGGAATAAAATTTCAAGTGTTGCCTCATCACAAGTCAGTCCAACTCATAGAAACATCAAGCGTCCATGGACACATGGATATAGAGATCGTCTTATGACATAGGGCTACGACAGGTGACTAGGGTTTTACTCCTCCGACGTTGAGATCGTCTCGGCGGCGGAGTTATTCCTTCCAACGTTAGCTCCGATTCCCTCTCCAATTCGTACACGGGGTTTTTACTAAGCCCCTAGATCAAGATCGGATCTCAAGGGTTTCATGAGAAAGTGCTAGGCGGGTTCGAGGCAGAGATGTCGGGATCTAGTGCGAGTTCGACGAACCATGCAGGCGGGTCAGGGAGTAAGAAGGCAGAGGCGCTGGAAGACCTGCTGAGACCGCTGGGAGTTGAGGAGGACGAGATTGACAATCTGGTTTTCGAGGAGGAAGAAGCATTTCCAAAGGAGGCGATCAAGTGGATCGCTCTGGCTAGAGTGCACATGTCCAACTTCTCTCAGTCCACAAACTTTCGAACAACACATGCGTGCGGCATGGAATCCGACAAGAGAGATCAAAATCCAACATATTGAGGGCAATGTTTTCACCATCCAATGTTTTTGTTTTGGAGACTGACTCAAGGTTGAACAAGGTTGTCCTTGGCTATTTAGACAGCATGGAGTCCAGGAAGAGAGATCAAAATCCAACATATTTAGGGCAATGTTTTCACCATCCAATGTTTTTGTTTCGGAGACTGGCTCAAGGTGGAACAAAGTTGTCCTTGGCTATTTAGACAGCATGATGTGTGCATAGAGAAATACGATGGCTTTGCAAATATAGATTCCTATGATCTGATTTTTTTATGCATGGGTACAAGTCTACAAATTACTAGTTGGGTATAGGAACGATACTTTGGTAAAAAATCTATTGGAGTAGAGGATCGGAAAAGTGTCTAAAGTGGAAACTGTTGTGCATGGCATGGGTAATTTTTTTAGGGTTCGGGTGAGAGTGGATGTTCGCAAGGTCTTGCCCAGATTTGTCACAATCTCAAGGGAGGGACAGAGAGAGTTCTATCAGCTCAAATACGAAAAATTTCCTATGTTTTGTAGGGCCTGTGGCTATCTAGGCCACACACATTTGGAATGCGGCTCCGTAGAACATGAAGACGACAAACTGAAGTGGGAAAATTTTCTTAAATCAGACTTGGAGACATGGTACGGGCGGGGTTTCAATCCGTTTCGAGGAAGTGGTTCCAATAACAGAGGTGGTCGACGAGGAAGAGGGGGACGGAGCACCAACCCTGTAGGGAGAAGTGGCAGTGACCATAGACCAGGAGATGGCGGTAACCCTATCAGTTGGAGATTTAATGCTCTTCCCTTCAGAAAAGAGAGATTCAGCCATAGGAGCTCAAGGACACGACTTCTAGTCCTATTAAAGCTACTGATACGGAGATGGGAGAAAAGGAGAGTGCGAGTTTGGGGGCGAAAAAAAGACTACTCCTACAGAATCCAGATAAAACGAATGATGATTTAGAAGAAACTGAGGATGCTCATACGGCAATGCACACATATGTTGAGGTAACCTCTATCTCAGTAGAGAACATGATAGGAGAAAAGGAACGAAATAAACAATCAAAGAAGGATGAAGCTAACTCCCCTTCGCTAGGATCGACGAGCTCCTTCGAGGGGTCCGTCTGGTCGCAATGAGAATAATGGGAGTGAACTGTCAGGGTTTCGGTAACACGCCATTAGTTCTTGCGCTTGTGGATATCCAGAGGCAATGTGACCCCGAGGTGATGTTTTTGTTGGAGACGCACCTAGACAATTATCCGACAGAGTGCCTGATAAGTAGGTTAAAGATGGATCATAAAATTGTACTGTTTAGTGATGGGAGAAGTGGAGGAGTCATCTTATTCTGGAAGAAAGAGGTGGTGATTGAACCAATTTTTTCAACAATCAAATACATAGATGTCAAAGTAAAATAATGTCCGAGCAAGATTTGGAGGCTTACGTGGCTCTACGATGAACCGAAATGGGAAGACAAGTATAAAACTTGGGATAGTCTAAGAAGCTTAAAAGATTTCCCGCAACTGCCATGAGTAGTTATTGGGGATTTTAATGAGATACTATATCAACACGAGAAGGAGGAAGGAAGACCACGCCCCCTTAGATATATGGAGGCATTTAGGGATGCAATGATCGACTGCAATCTAGAAGATATTGGGTTCAAGGGAGTATATTTCACGTGGAAGAGGGGAAGGATCAGAGAGAGATTGGACTGAGCTCTGGCAAATGTCCTTGGTCTGGTATGCATTCGGCGTAGGTTCTACATCATTTGGATTTTATTAAGTCAGACCACATACCAATACTCCTAGACACCAATTACCAAACTATACCGAGACCTTCTAGATCGGCCAGAGAAGATTTGAAGCTAAGTGGTTGTGAGAGATAGACTTCAGAGTTGAAGTTCAGACAGCTTGGGACGCAGTGGGTGGGAGTGATGGGGTTCTAGCGAGATTAGAGCGCATGCATGGTTCCCTTCATGCATGGGATAATAGAACTCTAAGGGAGCCCAAACGACGTCTTCGTAAAGCACAGAGGGAATTACATGAGGCGTTGAATGGTCCAATTTCGGATGAAAGTGAATCCAAAGCTAAAGAATCGTCTAATCTGGTGGAGCTTCTGTTAGAACAAGAGGAAGTACATTGGTCCCAACATTCAAGGGCTACTTGGCTACAACATGGGGACAAAAACACATCTTTTTCCCACAAATTCGCATTAGATCGCTGAAAGAGAAATTATATTAAAAAAAACTGAAAATTGGAGAGAACGATTGGCTGGAACATACGAAACAGTTAAAATCTCATATCGTGCATTATTTCTCTAACCTCTTCACTTCCAGGTACATGAGGTAGTTCCGGTTGTTCTAGACAAAATCCAACCGGGTATTAATCAAGCTATGAATGATAAGCTTCTTCCTCCTTTCTCGGCCGAGGAGGTCGCAAAAGCGGTATTCAGTATTGGTGATCTTAAGGCCCCCGTGCCTGATGGGCTTCATGTGATCTTATATAAAAATAATTGGATTATATGCGGGCAGGAGATTACTCAGGACCTTATTCAGGCTCTAAACACAGGTATAATTCTCGCAGATTAGAATGACACAATTGTGGTTCTTATTACCAAGGTGGATGATCCGGGGCTTATTACACAATTTTGTCCCGTAAGTCTTTGCAATATGATCTACAAAATTATCTCGAAAATTCTTGCCAAGAGATTGAAAGATGTTCTTAGTAAATTACTAATGTGTTCACTCCTTTGTAAAGCGCTTTTGTTTTGGTACGTCTAATAGCGGACAATATCTTAGTGACTTATGAATGTGTTCACTCTATCATGAATAAGCATGATGTAGTAAATGGTATTTGTGTCGTTTAACTTGACATGCATCCATATGATCGTGTGGAGTGGATTTTCTTGGAAACATGATGAGAAGACTGGGTTTTGCAGAACAATGGATAGCGTTGATGACCGAATATGTGAGATCAGTAAGATACCATGTCATATTTAAATCCGAAGATGCTTTCTCCAGGGTTTAAGACGCGGGGGGGGGGGGGTGCTTTCTCCCTACTTGTTCCTTCTATGTGCAGAGGGTTTATCCATGATCAGACATTGCCACGCCGATGCACCGTCGACCATCGACGTTTGGTAGGGGAGGGAGAGGGATACCAACCTCCATGGACATTAGTGCCGAGGAGCAGGGGCAGGTGGAGGGGGAAGAACACCAGATCGAGATGTGTGCTCTCCGGATTTCGATCTGTCGGAGGGCACGGCACCACCATGCTGGTGGGAACTGGACGAAGGTGGAGATGGGGACGGTCACCCGGCGCAAATGATGTGTGACGCGAGGAGCCATCATGGGTAGCATCGAATGAGGCAACCACGAAATCCCCAAGGACATGTCGCGATAGGCTAGTATGGGAGGGCGAGGAAGGGGGAACGCCGCTTCGCACGACGAGTGCTCATCTCGGAGACAACATCGGCGAGCGCCCATAATCTAGAGCCTATTGGAGGGAGGGGAGAGTACGGGAAGGGGTGCGCGGGGAGACGGCCGGAGTGTCGCAGGGAGCATGCAGGGAGCCATCATCATGGCTGCCAACTGATTTGAATATTTTTTAATGATTTCCTATATTGGGTATCAAAGTTTTGAATATTTTTGTTGATTTTATATTGGCCGAAACCAAATTGTTTTGACCGATTGTGTAAATGCACGTCCATGCGAACTAGTTTCACTTAAGTCACAAAACATGTTAATTTTTCATGAAAAGACCGAGCATGTAGAATGTTGAGATTTAGTCACAAAATTTTATTTTGAGTTATTTCGACATTTCAAAATTTGGTTTTAATTTAAATACCGGGTGCCTACGCACCTGGTCCCAAAATGGAACTTTTCACCAAAAAGATGATCACTGGTAGAAAAATGGCCTTCGGTATGCCAGCATCAGTCCCCAAGCGTCGCGCCCCGTGACTAATGAGTCTTTATTCCCGGGTCGCCAGGAGACCCGCGACAGACCAATCAGACGTCGCGGTTTGGGAAACGCGTTGCCGCGCGTGGAGGGAATTAATTCCGGTTGACCTCGCCGCCCGGGACTATTGGTCCTTTATTCCCCGTTCCCGTGGCCAACCGGGACCATTGGCTCTTTATTCCCCGTGCCCGTGGCCAACCGGGACTAAACATCGGCTTCTCGCCTTCCCGCGGCGGTTTTTATTTCGCGAAGAGGCAGAGGGCGCCATTTCCACTGCTCGCTCTCTTCTTCCTCTGTTCTTCCTCGTTCTTCCTCTGTTCTTCCTCTCTCGCCATTTCAAGCACACGCACGCAAAATGGCTGAATGGACGGAATACGATGGGAAGACACCATGCGGCAAGGATTTGGACGTGCTCTTCAGCAACAGTTGCGCGCGGCTGCCTGAAGCTCTAGGTCGTTTGGCCGATCTGTATTGGGCAGCTCCCGAAGAACACCGGTTCTTTGGGCTCGATCTGGAGTACACGGCGAATCAGCAGGATGTTGCCGTCATCCAGATTTCGTTCAAGGAGACGGTGTTGGTCTTCCAATGGTCAAGGTACGTAGAAGCTAGCACACGTCCACGTACAAATCTTGCATGCATGCATTTCGGGTTTTTTGGTTGCATGTGAAGATCATATGTGCTGCAACTAATCTAACACATAGCCTATTTTTGTTGTTACAGTAGCTCAAGGCATTGCCCGGACCTTGTTGATTTTCTTGTCTACAATGGGTTTGACTTTTGCAGCGTTGACATCACGCAAGACCGCGTGAAGTTGGCGCGCATCGGTGTTGTGATACCTGAAGATCACTATATTGATCTTCAGAATCTTATCCAGTTCACCGGGCCAAAGACCGGGATGGCTGTCATGGCAAGCTACTTAATCGACCCCTGCTATCACCGGATGAAGACTGATTTCCCCCGGCAGAATCACAACTATTGGGAGGAGACCCCATTGCGCATGACGAACCTCAAGTATGCGGCCATAGATGCATATGTTGCGTACGAGTTGTTCCGCATCTACTCGGCGGGGCCATAGATGATGTATGCGTTCGATATTGCGCATGTAATGGTTATCTATAATTAGTAGTATATATATGTAATGGATAACTTTTGTGATCGACTCTATATATATATGTTAATTATGAAATGTGATCGACTCTATGTTTGTGTTATGTGTGATCGACTCTATGCATGTAATTAATATTGTTTGTATTATTGTTCTTTATTTTTTATATATTTTTTCATTTTAAGATTTTAAAATGAATTAGTATTATTTTTCTTCATTTTTTGATATATTATTTGTATTTTTAAGATTTTAAAATGAATTTGTATTATTGTTCTTAATTTTTGATATACTATTTGTATTTTAAGATTTTAAAATTAATTAGTATTATTGTTCTTCATTTTTGATATATTATTTGTAATTTTAAGATTTTAAAATGAATTAGTTCTATTTTTCTCAATTTTTGGATATATTATTTGTATTTTTAGAAATAATACAAATTAAAAGTTAATGTTTATTTATTTATTCAAAATTATTAATTACATCATTACTTTTGTTTATTAAAAGATTTATTTGCAATTCAAACAATTAAGAAATGTGGCTTCGACTAACATGTTAATAAGATTTATATGATACTACTATCACATACATGCGTGAGAAACACTTGGATTCGGGACGGGATGGAACTCGGAAGTTAAGCGTGCTAGTGCTAGAGTAGTGGGAGGATGGGTGACCGAGCGGGAAGTATGACCATGAGTAAGTAATTTGACTAGGGATAATCTTAGTTAGACACTAAGCAAAGCAAATAATACAAATTGTGAAAAAAAGAAGGGAGTGAAAAAAAAGGGAGAGGGAGTGAAAAAAAAGGGAGTGAAAAAAGGTGAGAAAAATAATTAGAAACCAAATGAATTAAAAAAATTACGAAATAAATCTAGTCCCGGTTCATGTGGCCAACCGGGACTAAATGTCCTCCGACCCCAGGCTCCGCCACCCGCCCACGTGGACGGGCCTTTAGTTCCGGTCCGTAACTAGCGGGACTATAGGGGGGGGCCTTTAGTCGCGCGTAGCTAGTCCCGGTTGCCTGGACGGGATTAATGGGCCTGGCGAACCGGGACTGTAGGCCTTTTTTCTACCGGTGGATGAAGACGGTCGAGCTTCATCCCATAAGTTGGAATGGTATAGAGTGACAGAGTGGGGACGGTGTGGCAATCTTTTTTCTGTTAATTTGCCGGAGATTATCAGTTGTTTCAGTGTTCATTAATTATTTAGAAAAAATGCGGTTAATGTCAACACTGTTACTACTAGCTTTGATCGTGCACTATTTCGACGATCAAAGTTACAATACAACGAGGCAGAATTGGGCGTCGTGCACTCTGAGAGAGTCCCGGGCAGTGACGAGGAAGAGCTACTTCCTGTTGGCTCTCGCCACGTTACATATCTGGAGTTTCAGTGATTTTGCTCAATTGCTCATTACACTATCCCATGTCTCGTTTCCATCTACCTTTTGTCAGCGGCTTCTCGTTAAATAAAGCCCAACCAGTGGCGGAGCTTGCCATAAATTCGAGGGCGCGAGGGGGGGATGCCAAATTATCAATAATATGGGGGCAAAGTATTAAAAAAAAATCTCATTTAAGCATCAGAAATTTTTTCTTCACAAATTTCTGCAAACATGGGGGGGGGGGGGGGGGGGGGCGGTGGCCCCTCTTGGGTACCACTAAGCTCCGCCCCTGAGCCCAACGACTAGTTTCGTCCAAGAAGTTGGGCGAGCGGCGCAACGGAGGCTTTACGCAACTGATGGAATTTGGATACCTCCCCAAGTCGTTGTCGACGCAAGGATGCAAAAGTGGGACAGGTGGGATATTTTGCATACACTAAACCCTAAACCCTAAACCCTAATACCAAAGCGAAAGTCCAAGCGTGGCGTCATGAATTGACTGTGAGATATGCACGCGCTCCAATTTTGGCTCGTTGTACGGTTGAATTTATCACCTAATCTTTCAGGAAGATGCAGAATTGCTCGGGATTTAGACCGGCCCGTCCTTGAGCAGAACGTAGTAATGCATTGATTCAGTTAACGCTCCGGCCGTTGTTCCCATTACGCGCTTGGTTCCTGTCCTGAAAAAGCTTTCGGAAGACGCGTCGAACTTGTGCGCTGCATCACTCAACATTCGTTGGTCTTCCAGGATTAATCTTGCCACATCGTATTGCAGAGCGCTAGCTATCATATTGGATAGTTATGAAGCGTTAAGCTAGTATTTTGTTAGTTGCGGTTGAAGTGAGTGGCTGGCCTGCCGTTTGTAGATGCTGGCGGGGCTCGACGTTGGCCGTGAGTCAAGCATGGGGAAGCTAACTTCGCCATCGAGATCATGTCATGGTGTGGCGCCGTCGTAGCCTCTACCACTGACAAATACACGATGCTTTCCGAGCCAAATCTGTGTGCTTCTTCAACAAAGGGATGTGCTTCAGAAAATTTAACGTTGATTCACTTCCGAATCCATAGATGATAACATTGTCGCATGTGTGCTTCCTACTACCAATTTATTCGCTCCCAATGTCAAAAATAAATTATTGCATCATCCTAAATTATGGAGCTCCTCATTTAATAATTGTATGCTTCTTACACAAAAGTATATGCTTCAACAAAGTTTTCATGGAATTGAAGCTATGTGTGAGGTTTCCATTGTGTTGGGACATCTCTGAAGAGAAGATAGGCAAGAGAGGTTAGCGATAATATCCGGTGTTATATTACGGAAGCAGTTATTCGGAGAAATTTTAGGAAACAGTTATTCAGAGCAGATTTAGCGGAGCAGTTATTTGGAGCACTTCACGCAATTGATCCCAAGAATTACGGAAAGAGACCTGGGCCCGTTTGAAAATCTAATGGTCCAGTTGCTTCCAAGTGAACATGCAGATAGAGTTTCGATGGGAAGAAGAAAATCGGCGTCCGATTCCTAGTAAGGAGCGCATCCGATTTTGTGCTTCCTATAGCCATACGATTGGAAGCGCTCTGGCCGTACGATTACTACAAGAGACCACAAGCGTGAGAAGAGCCAGACATAGAGCCTGTTTGTTTGGGCTGTGGTTGGATGTGCTGCTGTGGAGAGAAAGCTGATGTGCAGGGGAATCCGCTTTTCCGAATGTGACTGTTTGGCGACTTGGCTGGCTGTCCAGCTGTGTGTTGATGAATTGTGTGAAATACCACTGGTAGAAAATAGGCCTAGAGTCCCGGTTCGCCAGGCCCTTTAATCCCGGCCGCGCAACCGGGACTAAATAGGCGCGACTAAAGGCCCCCCATTAATCCCGGCCTCTTACGAACCGCGGCTAAAGGCCCGGCCACGTGGGTGGGTGGCGTGAGCCGGGGGGCGGAGGACCTTTAGTCCCGGTTGGCCACACGAACCGGGACTAAACTTTATTTCGTAATTTCTTTAATTCATTTGGGTTTCTAATTATTTTTCACTCCAATTTTTCACTCTTTTTTTTCCAGAATTTGTATTATTTGCTTAGTGTCTAACTACAATTATCTCTAGTCATTACTTACTCGTGGTCAAACTTCCCGCTCGGTCACCCATCCTCCCACTACTCTAGCACTAGCACGCTTAACTTCCAAGTTCCATCCCGTCCCGCATCCAAGTGTTTCGCACGCATGTATGTGATAGGAGTATCATATCAATCCTATTAACATGTTGGTCGATGCCACATTTCTTTATTGTTTGAATTTCAAATAAATCTTTTAATAAACAAAAGTAATGATGTAATTAATAATTTTGAATAAATAAATAAACATTAACTTTTAATTTGTATTATTTCTAAAAATACTATTAATATATCAAAATATTCAGAAAAATAAAACTAATTCATTTTTAAATCTTAAAAATACAAATAATATATCAAAAAATAAAGAAAAATAAAACTAATTCATTTTTAAATCTTAAAAATACAAATAATATATCAAAAAATAAAGAAAAATAAAACTAATTCATTTTAAAATCTTAAAAATACAAATAATATATCAAAAAATTAAGAAAAATAAAACTAATTCATTTTAAAATCTTAAAAATACAAATAATATATCAAAAAATTAAGAAAAATAATACCAATTCATTTTAAAATCTTAAAAAGACCAATAGGCTCTTCTATTATTTTTAGAATGAGTTCAAAAATATATTTTAAAGTAAATCCAACTGGATGAGTTTGGTATTGACTAGATATATGTTTTCTTGATGTGTTTTTGTTTGTTTTCTTGATGGGTTTTTGTTTGTTTTCTTGATGTGTTTTTGTTTGTTTGTTTTGAAATGTGTGTTTGACATAATATAGAAATAGTATAGCTAGGAATTAATATAGAAAAATAATATCCATTACATAATAATATATATCCATTACATACTAATATATCCATTACATGCATATATCGAACGCAAGATGCGGTACACAAACACCATCTACTCGAGCTCCGTCGAGTAGATGCGGAACAACTCGTAGGAAACGTATGCATCTATGGTTTAGATTAATTTAGACACGGTAGTTTTCCTGTTTTGTTTTCTTGATGTGTTATTGTTTGTTTTCTTGATGTGTTTTTGTTTGTTTTGTTTTGAAATGTGTGTTTGACATAATATAGAAATAATATAGCTACGAATTAATATAGAAATAATATCCATTACATACTAATATATATCCATTACATGCATATATCGAACGCAAGGTATCGAACGCAAGACATGCGGTACAAACACCATCTACTCGAGCTCCGTCGAGTAGATGCGGAACAACTCGTAGGAAACGTATGCATCTATGGCTGCATAGTTGAGGTTGATCCGCTCCAGTGGGGTCTTCCCCCAACGCATGTGATTCTTGGAGGGGAAACCAGACTTCATGGTTTTGTAGTCGGCGTGGATGAAGGCGGTTTCCATCGAAGCCATCCCGGTCTCGTGACCGAAAAAATCATCAAAATGGATAAGATCCTGAAGATCAATGTAGTGATCTTCAGGTATCACAATACCCAATCGCATCAACTTCTGCCGGTATTGAGTGATGTCAACACTGCAGAAGTCGTACCCCTTGTTGACAAGAAAATCAACAACGGCCGTAGAATCATTTGAACTACTGCAACAACAAAAATAGAACGTGTTAGATATGTTGCAACACATGTATTCTTCACATGCAACAAACAAATCGAAAATGCAAGATTGTACGTGTGCGTTACCTTGACCATTGAAAGACCAAAACGAACTCCTTGAGCGCAATCTGGATGACGGCAAGATCCCGTTGATCCGCTGTATACTCTAGATCAAGCCCGAAGAACCTATGGTGTTCATCGGCTTGTTCATAGAGATAGCGGAAATGCTCAAGAAGACCGGGGAGCCTCTCGCAATTATTGGTGTAGGCCACATCGAGACTCTTGCCGCATGGTGTGGCCACACGGACAATCTTCCAAACTTCATCCATGGGTGCTTGGTGGAGGAAGATCGAAGAGAGGAAGAGAAGAGAAGACAGAAGAAGAAACAGAGACTCGGGTGCGCACTGTAGCAATGACGCCCTTCTGCTTCTCGCTCGCGAATAAAACCGCCGCGCGGGAGGCGAGCAGTTTGTATCTTTAGTCCCGGGTGGCCAGGCCAACCGGGACTAAAGGTAGGGAGGCCAGCGGACTGGATCATTAGTCGCGGGTAGCGACGCCAACCGGAATTAAATCCCTCCACGCGCCTCCACGCGCTTCCCAACCCACGACGCATGACCTTCTGTCGCGGGTCTCCTCCCGACCCGGGACTAAAACCCCTTTAGTCACGGGGCGCGAAGTTTGGGGACTGATGGGGGCGTATCGAAGGCCTTTTTTCTACCAGTGTACCCTCGAAGTGCCGAGGACATATGTATTTTTACTGATTGAAATGTGTAATCATATCTGTCACTATTAAATTCCAAAAATACGCATCACTAAACATCAAACAATTAGTGGGATATAAATTTGTCCAAAATACATATCTGTACCAATATACACCAGTACCACAACCACAATTTATACAACAAGCAAAATCAAACATCAGTGTTTCTAACAATATAAAAAAGCAAAATCATCGCAACATTGTTCTACCAATTTTCTATGCAGGGATCTAGCACGGTGGGGACAGAGAGGTGGACGGGGCTAGCAAGCTTCCTTGGACCATGATTCCGGCACAGAGGTGAATGGGCGACGAGCTTGGACGACGGGAAGGGAGGTGGTCGGGTGGACGAACAGCTGGGAGGAGCTTGACGGCTGGACGGACGAGTACGGGTGGGGTCTGATGAGGATGTGCCGACGCGGCGAGGAACTTGGCGGCGGGGACAGCGAGCGGACAAGGGCGGCGGGAAGAACTAGATAGGAGGGTCTGGGAAGCCGGCGGCGGGGGAGGCGTTAGGGGCGGGAGGACTGCGGGGAGGTGGTGAATCGGCGAGCTCAAACGGCAGGGATCCCTCCGCGGCGGACGAGGGTGGCGGTAAGAACCAGAGAGGAGGGTCAGGGAGACAGACGGGGACGGGAGGACGCCGGCGGAGTGAGCAGGTCTTGGCGTCGAGGATGCGCTGCTCGCCGAGGGGTACTGTAAGGAGACGGCGCCGGCGGGTCGTGGGTTGTGGTCGAGAGAGCAGGAGCTGGTGCGGGTCTTCGATCGTGATGGGTGGGGCTCGGCTGGCTGGGGAAAAAAGGGGGCGGTGGCAATTGGTTGTAAATTCATCGAACCAAATGTCCATTTTAGAAAACGGTTTGCTTTACTTTGCGGGAAGCCACGGAAAGCACCTCTCGGGGTGTTTTCTCTCCATAGTGCAGTTGGAAGGTTGGCTTTGGCAGAGCCAGTAGCAAAGCTAGACCGTTTGGCTGGCTTTGTTGGCTTTTTTCTATGGAAAGCCGGGGAAAGCTCAAACAAGCACCCCCATAGGCCCCTTAACTAGCGCCCGCTAATCACTCTCCTAAATAATAATTCTGTTAATTACTTTTCTTCAATGCCCCATTCTCTCGATGTTTTTAAAGAAAATCTCCTTTAATCCCGTTGCTTCCATATATGCTCCCGATATTTTCTCCATACCCATGTAATCACGCACTATTCCATCTACTACTAATGGTGCTTCCTTTACATTCCATACTTGTTTCTATTATACAATAAACATGCTTCCAAAGCTACACGCTATGCTTCTTAATTCAATCATAGTTTTTCTCCAATCAGTGCATGATTCGGTTCTACTATGATTGTTGAAGCATAAACAATGTTTACCGAACCTTGTTATCGTAGTGCAATTATAAGAAAGGAAACATATGCATGTATGTTCACGAAACATGTTGTGTTTTGACTGAAGCATGTCACATGTAACGCCGGTGCCGTGGTATGAAGCCATTGTAAACACAATTTGATAATTGTTGAAGCAGGCACAAAGTAGTACCAAAGCATCAAGCATTGCCATTGTTTTGTAAAGAACGGATCCCATAAAAGGTACATGCGAGGAAACAGTTTCTATATATGTTGGAAACAAGTTACAGAAGCATATGTGTGGTACTCAACCTAGGAACAACATAGTACAATAGAACTAGGAAACTATATACACAACACACAAGTACTGGTCATGTGAGAAGCATCATGTGCATGTCAGCGGTGCAAGCCGCAGCGGTTGGCGTCACACCACAACACAATCTCGGCGGATAAGTTGGTGTCCATGTGCTCGACGCATAGCCAGGTTCCAGCCCACCGGTTTCACCAACATGCGCACAAGAACCATGAATATACCGAGCGTGAGCAGTCTTGCTTCGCCGTCCCGCTCACGCTCGACGTGATATGAGACACGCGCCATGCTGCTTCGCTACAGCGCGCCAATACAGTTACTGATTCTCCGCTTCTTTCTCTCGTCGGCTTGGAGGGCCCTTTCTCAGAAGTAACTAGGCCAAGGACCATGCAACATCGACGAGCTCAGTAGGAAGCGCGAGCACCATCGGGGAGGGACGGACACGGCGGCACAAAAGCAAGCCGAGAGATGGAAGGAACGACGGTAGTGGCGGCGGCGACGTTAGGGCTCGTTGGGAACGAGCGATCGTGGGTGCGGTCCATTATATAGACTAGGCATGAGTTGTTGGTTGTGTCTATACGAAGGAACAACGAGATGCTCGTCCGATGTTTCTCTACCTATCGGACCATGACAGGTAGTATTTACCCTCATTTATTAACACGGTAAACAAGACTAAATAAGTTGGCTTTGCCATGCATTAATCAGTTTAGTTTGTTTACTTTGGTATCTGCGATGTGAGTTTGTGGTCTTTTATATAAAAACAGAAGGAGTATCTTAGATGAATGAAAATACATAAAATCAGGTTAAACAAGGGTAATCAAAGAAATTATTTTGAATACAAAAACTGGAATATCAGAGCACAATTTGTTGATTCCTATATGTTTAAATTCTCAAAAAATGCTTTATCATCACAATGACATATTATATCTTATTTCTACATGCGGTTGTAACAAAGAGAATTTAGTTTTTTTTTCCTTATGTGGCAACCCACGAGCACGTTTGCTATATCATACAACATTAAGATGTCTTGTTTCATTAAGACCCGTTGCAATACACATGCATTTTTGCTAGTGTATAACAAATTTTGAAACAATAACAAACAAAATTTAACTTTCATAGAACACATACTTACTATGAACAACGAAACAATGATATTCAATTTTGAAGCCCTAGAACATATATAAAATAAAATATTAGACTATATTCAACAAAATATAGAAAACTATGACATACGACAATAGAAAATGAGAAATGAAAAAAAGAAAGAATAAAAAAAGAAAAGGCGATGAAAACGAACCGGGTAAAGGTTTTACCGATCGAAGTGAATGACCAAGGAAACCCAGTGCATAGGCATCAACTCAGTGTAATAAACACGCGCGATGTACTACTCCTCGGAAGCATTTGTTCCTGCTCAATCCAAACAAAAATTGGCAAGGCTGATCTCAATTTTTTTGGCAAGTGGCCCCCTACGTTGAGGCGCCCAGATGAGGTAGGCCCACTTAGTTGTTGGACTTCTCTACCGCAGGCACTATATAACGTTGTTGCGAGTCCGACTCCAACTCGCTCGTGTTTATTTTCTTATTTGGCTGACCTAACTAGGGTGCCTTCCCGGAGGCCCCACTTTCCATCCGCAACTCTTCTTCCCCGCAGCTCTTACGAGATCCATCGCATGGGTCGGCCCATATAATCCTCCTTTTCCTTTTTTTTGAATTTTTCCACCACTATATTAGGTCAGCAAGCCGCCTCATTAAAAACCTTCCGGTCCCCTCAGGTACCCCGATAAGGAAAAGAGCGCGTCAGAAACTTGCTGCCTCAAGTATTCACAATTACACCATTAGTCGGGATTCAACACCTACACATCATTTGCTAACGCATGCAAAAGAAAATCCGGAGGTTGGTCAGTCCAAACAATCGATTGATTCCCCTCCGGTTTACTAGCCAGCACATGCGCCGCCATATTGGACTCTCTAGGACAATGATTAAAAACAACCTCGGTGAAGTTACGACTAAGAAAAGTGCATTCCTCGTATATTGCCGCCGCCGGTCTGAGAGAATTGCCACCCTCTTTCACCACGTCAATTACCTCGCCGCAGTCTGAATTGACTTCAATCCTATTACATCCGATCTGTCCTGCCAATAAAAGCCCATCGCGAAGGGCCTGCGCCTCCGTGGAAGCCGGATCAACAGCAAATGGTACTCCACAGTTGCTTGCCGCCAGGAAGATCAGCTAGCTGTTTATTAATTCAGAAATAGACATATTTTTGTACCGTTTGATTGATTGTGTGTCACCAATCTTAGCGCGCTTCTCCCTCATTTTTTTCCTTTTACTTTTCTCCCAGCTGAGTCAACGATCCACCTTTGAGTTCCTTTTCTCTTGGTTCTGAAGCCACCGCTCTTCGCGTCGTTGCGCTCCGGGAGAGAGAGAGAGGGGCGAAAGCCACGGCGGAGAGGCTGTCGCCGCAGGCTGCTGAGCCGGTGCCCGGTGGGGGGAGGTGCTTCGCGAGCTAGGGATACAGCGGCGACCGCCGAGCCGGAGGTAACTTTGTTGGAGAGAGGCGCTGCTCGCGTCCATCCCGTCCGACGTCGAAGAGACCGCCGATTCCGCGGCGAACTCCCGGCCGTCTTCCTTCTTGGGCCCTCCGTACGGGTCGTTCTCCGTGGTGCCGCATGAGCGTTTCCACATCCTCGACTTCTTCGCCTCCCGCGAGTACCTCCCAGCCTTCCTCGCCGCCGCCGCGTCCACGCCAGAGACCCCGCACGCCTCGGTCGTCATGGGCGGCGCCTTCGTGCGCGTAGTCGCCGTGTTCCTGGACGTCGTCCTATCTCTCCGCTGCATCGATTATATCGGGGTCGCCGAATGCGCGCGTCGCGGCGTCACCGTCGGCAACTCCGGGGAGGTGTACTCCACCGACTTCACGGATTACGCCGTCGGCCTGCTGCTCGACGTGCTCCAGCAGATGTCGGCCTCGAGCGGTACGTCTGCGCGGGTCGTGGACGGTGCTGGGTGACTATCCTCTGGGATCCAACATCTAATTTCCTAGCTTCTTGCGTGCTTACTAAATTGCCCCCAACTTCTTGCATTGCCATCCACTACAGTTGAGTTTGCCCACGCCTTCAATTCCAGTTCTATAAGGCTGGTGCCAGTGCATCACCCGCTATCACGGGCTATAGCCCCGCCACGTCAGTTTTTTCCCTCACTATTACCCCACTCTCACGCCACGGTGCCAGTCCACGGGCTATAGTCCCCACTCTCACTTCTCTCTCCGCCACATCAGCTTTTCTCTCTCCTCCACATCAACATATATTTTTGAGATGAAAACATTCAAAATAATGCAACGAAATTATTTTATTAAGCCACTTTAATGATTATTAGTTTTTCTATTTTTTAAAAAATGAGATTAGCTGCTAATAAATCACTTATGTCTTACAAGTATAAAATATGAAAATAAGTGGTAATGACCTTTAAAAATAATATTCCACTAATAGAATGTCACTAAAATTTAAATGGACTAAGTTTTACATTTTTATTATTTTATATTTTGGACATAACATTAAACCACTATTAAGAAATTATTCAAACTTCAAAAATATAAATATGTGGAAAAGTTTACAAAATGGTACTGTTGGAAAGTATGTGAAAATTCAAGAATATAGAATTTTATTTCAAGTCATTTGGGGTTATAAAACAAGAGTTATGAATTAATCTTTAAAACAGAAAAAAGATGACATCATCGCTGACGTCACCGTCGTCTTCCTCCTCTCGTCCACGCTCTTGCCCCGCACGCCACCGCACCGCCCCGGCTCCCGCCCCTCTCCCGCCCCCTCCCGCCCCTCTCCCCTCGCCAGCGCGGGCGGTAGCGCCCGCTACCGCCGCTGGCCTACCGCCCCGCTCCCGCCCCTCTCCCGCCCCGTCGCCGTCGATACCGCCTTTCCTCTCGCCCCCACTAGCACCAGCCTAAAGGTTAACATAGTATCACAACCCAACAGTTAGCTGTCCTGTTTTCCGTTACCTGTCAGCCCGAATCCACTGCTTCATGCGACTACATAGATCTGTAACATATCATCATCTGCCTATAATACAATCTGTCAATTGTTACAGACAATAGAAAAACAACGATGAAATTAAGCAAGATCGAACCAACGGGGACACGAGATTTTAACGTGGAAAACCCTTCCAACAAGGAAGAGAAAAAACCATGGGCGCCAGCCAGCAATACTTCACTATCTCAGGGTGAGGTTACAATCGCGCCGGGATTTACAATATGTGGTTTATCCCGTGCGGCGGATTACAAGAGGTATATAAAGGCGGTCCTGACGTAACTAGGTCGGTAACTGTGTATCCAACTCCGACTCGGTATCAACTCGTACCGTACCGCGGGGGGTGCGGGGGGGGGGGGGGGGGGGGTGAAGCGTAGCGGAGGCCGAACTTTCCTTTATCTTCATATGAATTTGGATCACCATAAAATAACACTCCACCTTGAGACAAATTCCCTCTTGTAGCATAAATGAGAACCTTCACCTGAAACATACAAAGAAAACACCTTCGGCGCCAAATAGCCTCTTGTGCTAAGCAGTGATACCAACTAAGCTTGAGCAAATGCTCAAACTTAGCAATAGGAACTGGCTTTGTCATCATATCAGCAGGATTATCATGAGTACTAATCTTGCATACCTTCAGCTTACCTTGTGCAACAACATCACGCACATAATGGTACTTGACATCAATGTGCTTTGTTCTCTCATGGAACATCTGATCCTTAGTAAGGTAAATAGCACTCTGACCGTCACAAAATAGGTTAATGCAAGTATCATCTCCACAAAGCTCAGCAAACAGACCTTTCAACCACACTGACTCTCTGCATGCTTCAGCAATAGCCATATACTCAGCCTCAGTAGTAGACTGTGCAACAACACCCTGCAAGGTAGCCTTCCAGCTAACGACACATCCGCTAATTGTAAACACATAACCTGTGAGGGATCTCCTCTTATCCAAGTCGGAAGCATAATCTGAATCCACATAGCCTGCGAGTCCCTCACCAGTCTTGCCAAACTTCAAGCAAGCTTTGGATGTGCCGCGAAGGTATCTGAAAATCCACTGAACAACTTTCCAATGTTCTTTACCAGGATTAGCCATGTATCGACTGACCAATTTCATAGCATAAGACAAATCAGGTCGGGAACACACCAAGGCATACATTAAGGAACCAACAGCACTAGCATAGGGAATTCGTGACATATACTCAATATCTTTGTCAGTAGTAGGACATTGCAATGCTGACAACTTGAAGTGCGAAGCAATTGGAGTACTAACAGACTTTGCATCATGCATATTAAAACGATGAAGAACTTTCTTAATGTAATTCTCCTGACTAAGAAATAGCAATCTAGATTTTCTGTCTCTTGAAATTTCCATACCTAAAATTTTCTTAGCAGGACCAAGATCCTTCATCTCAAACTCACTACTCAATTGTTTCTTCAATGTAGTGATTTCTTTCATGCTCTTGGCAGCAATTAACATATCATCAACATATAGCAACAAGTATATAGGTGATTCATCAACAAATTTAATGTACACACAGCTATCATATTCAGACCTCTTAAAGCCATGTGACATCATAAAAGAATCAAACCTTTTATACCATTGTCGAGGAGACTGTTTCGAACCGTAAAGGGACTTCTTTAGCTTGCACACAAAATCCTCTTTACCAGGCACTATGAACCCATCAGGTTGGTCCATGTATATCTCCTCCTCAAGTTCTCCATGCAAAAACGCAGTCTTCACATCTAACTGCTCAAGCTCAAGATCATGCATAGCAACAATACTAAAGAAAGTACGGATAGAACTATGCTTGACAACAGGTGAGAACACATCATTATAATCCACTCCTGGAATCTGGCTGAAACCTTTTGCTACTAACCTTGCCTTAAACCTTGGAGGCTCTCTTGGAGATAAACCCTCCTTTCTCTTGAAGATCCACTTACAGCGTACGGTCTTCTTTTGTTTAGGCAAGCGCACGACATCCCACGTGCCATTTTTCTCAAGTGATTGCATCTCCTCGTGCATTGCACCAATCCACTTGTCACGATCAACCGAAGCAATAGCTTCATTATATGTAGCCGGTTCAGCATCATTCTCCACCTGTTCTGCACAACTTAGAGCAAAATAGACAACATCACATTCCTCAATTAAACGAGTACGAGGCCCTTTATTCCTCTTCTCTCTGCGCTCTGCAATAGACAAATTTTCTTGCTGCACAATAGGAGGTGAGAGTGGCACAATATCCTCCCCATCAATATCAGTTTCCTCCTCATCCAGGTGTTCTAGCTCCACCTGCACACGAACTCGTGGTTCGTCCTCATCAGAAGAATCTGGCACAACATCAGTCGACAAACTGTCCTCATACATAACAGATTCATTAAACACAACACTCCTACTAAAGAAAGTCTTTTTGGTTTCCGGGTTCCACAACTTATATCCTTTTACTCCAGAACCATAACCAAGGAATAAGCACTTAACAGCTTTAGGCTCTAACTTTCCATTATCAACATGAGCATAGTCAGTGCAACCAAAAACTTTCAGTTGTGAATAATCAGCTGACTCACCAGACCATACCTCAATAGGATTTTTCTTGTCAAGAGGGATGGATGGTGACCTGTTAATCAAGTAGCACGCAATGTTGGCAGCCTCAGCCCAAAAACGCCTATTCATGCGGGCGTTAGACAACATGCAGCGAGCTTTGGAGATGATCGTCCTGTTCATCCGCTCAGCTACACCATTCTGCTGAGGTGTGTATGGGATGGTGTGATGCCTGACAATGCCTTCCTGCACACAATGATCATCGAAAGCATGCGAACAAAATTCGCCACCATTGTCAGTACGAAGCAACTTCACCTTTCTTTCAGTTTGCTTTTCAATCATAACTTTCCACTCCTTAAAAGCAGCAAAAGTATCATCCTTAGTTTTCAGGAAATAAGGCCAAACTCTTCTAGAGTAATCATCAATGATAGTAAGCATATAACGAGCACCACCATAAGAGGGCTTACGTGAAGGCCCCCACAAATCAGCATGTACATAATCCAATGTACCTTTAGTGGTATGAACGGAAGCATTGAACTTAACTCTCTTATGCTTACCAAACACGCAGTGTTCACAGAACGGCAACTTACTCATATTGCAGTTCTTCAGAAGTTCTCTCTTCACCAATTCTGCCATACCATGTTCACTCATGTGTCCAAGTCGCTTATGCCAGATGTTAGTTGTACTTGGATCATCATTAGTAATAACAGCAGCAGTACCAGGCAATGTGCTACCTCTAAGAATATATAACTTGGCAGAATTCATATCACCAATCATAACAATGAGAGAACCTTTTGATACCTTCAGGCGTTTATCCCCTCCGGCGTACTTGTACCCGTCACAGTCAAGGGTACTGAGCGAGATCAAATTTCTCACCATGGATGGTATGTGTTTCACTCTCGTCAATGTACGTGTCATCCCACCATGGGTCTTGATCTGAACAGATCCAACGCCAACAATGTGACATTTGTTGTCGTTCCCCACACGCACAAAATCTCCAGTCTGCAGAGCCTCATAAGAACTGAACCAATCTTTGTTACAGCAAACATGAAACGAACAAGCAGTATCAAGAATCCACTCATCATCACGGGTAACACATGCAACAAAAACAGCCAGGCATTCACCATCCGAACTATTATCACCAGCAACAACAGCAGCCTTACCAGTACCATTACCATTACCGTCAGATTTATTTTTCGGTTGGTATGTGCCATTCCTTTTCTCCTTGTTCTGCACTTTCCAGCAATCCTCAATGGTGTGATTGGTTTTCTTACAATACCTGCAGAACTTGTCACGTCCTTTGGACTTGGAACGATCCCTGCTCTTATCTCTGTTGTTGTTGTTATAGTTGTTATCTCGCTGCTCAGGTCTGCCTCGAACCTGCAATGCATCGCCTTTGGAGGACGATGGGTTAGACTGCACCATAACTTTCATCTTTTCCCTGGTCTGCAGGGCCTCACAAACTTCCGTGAGGGTTAGTTCATCGCGGCTTAACAGTATGGTATCACGCAGGTTTGTAAAAGAGCTAGGCAGCAAACATAACAGCAGAAGAGCTAAGTCTTCATCATCATATTTTACCTCCATCGACACTAGGTCGGACACAATCTCCTTGAAGATCGACAAGTGGCTCATGACAGAACCACCATCTTGCATCTTGAGCGAGAACAACTTCATCTTAACATGCATCTTGCTGGTTAGATCCTTTGACATGCATATCGATTCCAGCTTGAGCCACAACGCTGCTGCAGATTTCTCCTGCAGCACTTCTTGCAAGATATCATTAGATAGATGAAGTTGAATCAACGACAAAGCCTTATGATCTTTGCGTTTCTCATCGGCAGTCCAATCCTTGGCTTCCTTATTCCGAACTCATCTAGCGCCTCATCAAGATCCGATGCTTGCGATAGAATCGCACACATCTTTACCTGCCACAGAGAAAACCTCGTCTTGTAGTCCAGCAACGGTAGATCAAACTTCATCGATGCCATCGCGAATCCCTAATCTGAAACAGGGCTCTGATACCACTTGTTACAGACAATAGCAAAACAACGATGAAATTAAGCAAGATCGAACCAACGGGGACACGAGATTTTAACGTGGAAAACCCTTCCAACAAGGAAGAGAAAAAACCAACGGGGCCAGCCAGCAATACTTCACTATTTCAGGGTGAGGTTACAATCGCGCCGGGATTTACAATATGTGGCTTATCCCGTGCGGCGGCTTACAAGAGGTATATAAAGGCGGTCCTGACCTAACTAGGTCGGTAACCGTGTATCCAACTCCGACTCCGGCGACGGGCCTCCGCGTAGCGGAGGCCGAACTTTCCTTTATCTTCATATGAATTTGGATCACCATAAAATAACATCAATGACAGAAGTTTAATTTTGTAAAGTGAGCACCTCTAGCAGACTCTGAATCGAATAATATCTGAATGCCCTGTCAACAGCAGCATCGCTGATTAACCTGTTCTATCATTCTTCCATTAAAGAAACAGGGATGGAATTGTGGGAAACTACCTGCGGACAGAGGAAGGGTCAGGGAAGAGGAAATGTATGTCCAGGTTGAATTAGCAAATGTAGTGATACAAGCATCATACAAGTCTATCAGTTAATGTGTGAAATAGAGAACTCCTCGTCATATATCCATGAGTGGGATTAACTCGTACACATATCCTTTGCCAATATTTTTTTAAAATTTAGTTGTATTTTTTGTCTCAGCTTGGTGGCAAGCATGTTGGTATCATTGGCATCGGGGAACATCGGCTCTCCGATCATAAAGAGGTTTGATGCTTTTGGTTGCATCATCCACTACAAATGGAGAGAACAAAAGAATTCAGTCTCTTACTATTACTTCCCAAACTTCATTATCTTGACCTGTATCCGATTTATCATTGTCATTTTCTAAGTTTTTAATTCGTCATTCTTATTTAGTCAGTTCATCTTCTCATCTTATTTTTTTAGTATCTTATTTTCTCAGTCCACATTCTCTCATTTTTATCTTAATATTTGATTAGTCTTCAGTTCTTATTGTTTCGTACGTCCTTTGTTTTAGTATTTCAGCTTCTCAGTATCTTAATTCATCAGGCTTTTTTGCCCAGTTCATCTTCGCCCAGTCTTATCTTAATTGTTGAGTATTCTCCAGTTCCTAGTCTTTTGTTTTAGTATCTCATCTTCTCAATATTTTTTTTTCGGTCATATTTTGCTCAGTTTTGAGTAATTGGTATTTGAGTTATTCAGTGTCATTTTATTTTATTTCTAAGTCTCTCATTGTTTTAGTCCCTCATTTTTTCGGCATTTCACTAAGTATCTTAGAAATTTAGTTGTGTTGTTAATATGTGTGCCTCAATTTGTTTCTTCAGTCCCTTAAGTCTTCGTCACTCATTTCTTCGCAATTGAAAATTCTATTTAGTATTTCATTTGTTCGGTTATTTCATTTCTCGGCATTTCAAAATTCAGCCTTCATTCCTTTGCTTTGGATTTATTGAGTCTAGACTCTCCATGTCTCGGCATTTCCAAATTTATTCATTTATTCGTTGACTGTGAATATTTTCGGTTGATCAGTTTATCATTTACAACTTTTTGAGTTTGTCATAAAGTCTCTCTGTCTTCTTACGTATTTTTTTTGACTATCTTTTTTCGGTCGCCATTCTCTATTTTTCTCGGTCCTCGGTGTATCTTTGTTTTCTTGCTTATTCTTCAATCCTCCTATATGCGTATTAGTCAGTAAAGAGGTGTATTTAGGTGAAATACCATTTATAATAGTAGTAGATGGTAGAGAGGTATTTTTTTTTATAAAGGTGGTGTTTCTATCAGTGACTGTCCATCATAGTATTTTTTGATTAAGTGGTAATTTTATCTGTGAAGTATAACTAAGATAGCAAGGTTCCTTGCACTCATTGTTTCTTTGTTCTTTATCTTGTCAGTCTATTTTATGGTATAATTGCAAACAATTACTTCTAACTCCATTGTTTGCTAGCACGATATGATTGGAACTACCCTCCTTTGCTTATCTGCTTCAAGTTTTATCCGTTTTTTTTTCTTATTAGGTTGGCAGTCTCTATCTTCATGTTCAGTCTTTAGCTAACTCATTATCGAGTTTATCAATTCCTTTTATTTTCTTAATAAATCTGTTTAATAGGAAGTGAACATATATTTCCTCATTCATTTAGATTTTTCGTTTCGTCCATAAGAACCTCAAAAGGTAGAGCTTCGTGCATATCATGCGTGCAGCCACCTCCCGGAACATGCACATAAGAGATAATTATTTTGTCAAACATGTCTTATTCATTTTCAAGATTCAATTTGATGTTGATGCCCAAGAACTTGTATTAGTCATTGGTATTTTGAGTTTTTCATTGTCAGCCTTTGAGTATTCTTCCGCCCCCACCATGTTTTAGGGGACATGTAGTGCGGGTTATCATGACATTTTACTGGGTGCAGATACTAAAAAAGAGCCCACTAAACTCAACGATTGGGCTGACTCAAGATTGAGCGCATATAGAATATATCTGTTTGGTGGGAATTGGAAACAGTCGCTTTTTTATGTTTTCTGACCGTATTTAAGTATTATAGCTGTTACTTTCTTAATGGTTTGAAAATGCGTCTGTTTTGAAATTAGAAAACAGCTAGCTGTTGAATAGTCAGTCCCTATAATTCAGGTTCGTATTTTTCCCTGCTTCTTCTTTATTTGTTTATTATGTTCCTTGGATGCTACCAACGCACCTAGGCAGTTATGTATTTCCCCCCGTCTACCTTACTGCATGGTCTACATGCAAACAGTACAGTACTTAGGCCATTCAAGGCACCTAGGCCGTATTTATAAGACATCTAGGCCATTCGAGGCTAGCAGATCTTATAAATACGGCCTTGGTAAAAATTTGGGCCCTAGGTATTGTTTGCATGTAGGCCATTCGAGACATGTTCCTGTAAGAAAAAGAGGGCCCTGCGGGGCCACATGGGTTGCATTCCTCTGGGGCTGCATGGGAGTGTGGTGGCAGGTGGGATGAGACGGCCGCCGCAACGGGAGCGGCTATAGTTTGGGAACTAGGGTTATCTATTCTCTCGTCTTTGTACACACGTACATCCACACATGGATTTTTGGCTCGCGACACCAGGCCCCGTTTGTTACAGGGGATTAGTCGGGATCTGTGGGGATTGGGTGAAAGCACTGCACTCACCCAATACCCTCAAAACCCCTTGCAGCCTAATCCCTTCTAATCCGCCGTTCAAAACCTGCATTTGGTAAGCAGGGTTTGGTTGCCAGGATAAAAGCAACACGCAATACATGGATTTGCTGTTTCACAAGGTATCGTGCCCGTACTAGAATTTCGGATGTGCGAGGATTCAAAGCAACATGAAGAGTCAAGAATCCAAAATATTTTTGACATAATTAATTACAACACATGAGCTAGTGATCAAAAAAATTACCGGTAATCCAATTCAACCGAACAATCACATGTTATATAGGTGCATCCTGTGATGAACCATGCACACAGGATTTAGTCATTCTTATTTAGTCGGTTCATCTTCTCTTAGTCTTATCTTATTTTTTGAGTAATCTTATTTTCTCAGTCCACATTCTCTCATTTTTATCTTAATATTTGATTATTCTTCAGTTCTTATTGTTTCGTACGTCCTTTGTTTTAGTATCTCAGCTTCTCAGTATCTTAATTCATCAGGCTTTTTTGCGCAGTTCATCTTCGCCCAGTCTTATCTTAATTGTTGAGTATTCTTCAGTTCTTAGTCTTCTGTTTTTGTATCTCATCTTCTCAATATCTTATTTTTTCAGTCATATTTTGCTCAGTTTTGAGTAATGGGTATTTGAGTTATTCACTGTCATTTTATTTTATTTCTAAGTCTCTCATTGTTTTAGTCCCTCATTTTTTTCGGCATTTCACTAAGTATCTTAGACATTTAGTTGTGTTGTTAATATGTGTGCCTCAATTTGTTTGTTCAGTCCCTTAAGTCTTCGTCACTCATTTCTTCGCATTTGAAAATTCTATTTAGTATTTCATTTGTTCGGTTATTTCATTTCTCGGCATTTCAAAATTCAGCCTTCATTTCTTTGCTTTGGATTTATTGAGTCTAGACTCTCCATGTCTCGGCATTTCCAAATTTAGTCATTTATTCGTTGACTGTGAATATTTTCGGTTGATCAGTTTATCATTTACCTCTTTTTGAGTTTGTCATAAAGTCTCTCTGTCATCTTCAGTATTTTTTTTGACTATCTTTTTTCAGTCACCAATTCTCTATTTTTCTCGGTCCTCGGTGTATCTTTGTTTTCTTGTTTATTCTTCAGTCCTCCTATATGCGTATTAGTCAGTAAAGAGGTGTTTTTAGGTGAAATACCCTTTACAATAGTAGTAGATGGTAGAGAGGTATTTTTTTTTATAAAGGTGGTGTTTCTATCAGTGACTGCCCATCATAGTATTTTTTTGATTAAGTGGTAATTTTATCTGTGAAGTATAACTAAGATAGCAAGGTTCCTTGCACTCATTGTTTCTTTGTTCTTTATCCTGTCAATCTATTTTATGGTATAATTGCAAACAATTACTTCTAACTCCATTGTTTGCTAGCACGATATGAGTGGAACTGCCCTCCTTTTCTTATCTGCTTCAAGTTTTATCTGTTTTTTTCTTATTAGGTTGGTAGTCTCTATCTTCCTGTTCAGTCTTTAGCTAACTCATTCTCGAGTTTATCAATTCCTCTTATTTTCTTAATTAATCTGTTTAATAGGAAGTGAACATATATTTCCTCATTCATTTAGATTTTTCGGTTCGTCCATAAGAACCTCAAAAGGTAGAGCTTCGTGCATATCATGCGTGCAGCCACCTCCAGGAACATGCACATAAGAGAGAATTATTTTTTCAAACATGTCTTATTCATTTTCAAGATTCAATTTGATGTTGATGCCCAAGAATATCTATTAGTCATTGGTATTTTGAGTTTTTCATTGTCAGCCTTTGAGTATTCTTATGCCCCCACCATGTTCTAGGGGACGTATAGTGCGGGTTATCATGACATTTTACTAGATGCAGATACTAAAAAAGAGCCCACTAAACTTAAAGATTGGGCTGACTCAAGACTGAATGCATAGAGAATGTATCTGTTTGGCGGGAATTGGAAACGATCGTTTCTTTTTTATGTTTTCTGACCATATTTAAGCATTATAGCTGTTATTTTCTTAATGGTTTGAAAATGTGTCTGTTTCGAAATTAGAAAACAGTTAGCTGTTGAATAGTCCGTCCCTATAATTCAGGTTCGTATTTTTCCCTGTTTCTTCCTTTATTTGTTTATTATGTTCCTTGGATGCTACCAAGCACCTAGAGGCAGTTAGGTATTTTTTCCCCTCTGCCGTACTGCATGGTCTACATGCAAACAGTACGGTACTTAGGCCATTCGAGGCACCTAGGCCGTATTTATAAGGCATCTAGGCCATTCCAGGCTAGCAGATCTTATAAATACGGCCTTGGTAAAAATCTGGGCCCTGGGTACTGTTTGCATGTAGGCCATTCGAGGCACGTTCCTGTCAAAGAAAATAGGGCCCTGTGGGACCACATGGGTTGCATTCCTCTGGGGCTGCATGGGAGTGTGGTGGCAGGTGGGATGAGACGCCCTCCACAACGGGAGCGGCTACAGTTTGGGAATTAGGGTTATCTATTCTCTCGTCTTTGTACACACGTACATCCACACATGGATTTTTGGCTCGCGACACCAGGCCCCGTTTGTTCCAGGGGTATTAGTCGGGATCTGTGGGGATTGGGTGACACCACTACACTCACCCAATCCCCTCAAAACCCCTTGCAGCCTAATCCCTTCTAATCCGCCGTTCCAAACATCCATTTGGTGGTTTGGTTGCCAGGATAAAAGCAACACGCAATACATGGATTTTGCTGCTTCACAAGGTATCGTACCCGTACTAGAATTTCGGTTGTGCGAGGATTCAAAGCAACATGCAGAATTTCGGTTGTGCGAGGATTCAAAGCAACATGCAAGAGTCCAGAATCCAAAATATTTTTGACATAATTAATTACAACACATGAGCTAGTGATTTAAGAAATTACAGGTAATCCAATTCAACCGAACAATCACATGTTATATAGGTGCATCGTGTGATGAACCATGCACACGAACTGAAACGGAAAATGGCAAAGCGGCATTCCTTCATTCCTTCCAACCGCTTCAACCATGCTAGCTACAGGTATCTGGCTGTTTCAAACATACAGAAGATGGCTCGGTATTTATATCCCAAAACTGAAACCGTGGCATAGCTCCTGCTAGAAGTTAGAGTTCTTTTTCAAAATTAAAACTGAAAGCTGAAGGTATTGCTGAATTCATATGCCTGCTGAACAGCGGCAACTTGGTTGTCCAAAGCCAATCAGCTAGACAGCAGCAGCAATTTTATGTCAGCCTCGAAACCACCAGCTATGGATTGGCCTCGACCGCAGATCAGTACCGCATTGTTGACGAGGCAACTCAAAAACATGCTACTGTATTTGCATTCAGGTGTAACATTGTCGAAGAGGAAACTCAAGTGGGAGATATAATTTACCCAACCTTTCGATTACAGTAACTTACAAGTCACAGCCTGAAAAAGATATGGAGCTGATCTGGACAGAACAAACACAAGTAAAGAGCTGCCCCTCTTCAGAATAAGCCAAAACCACCGCAAAAATCATACACAGATTTAAAAAATTCTTTTAAAACATCAGAAGGTTTCCGAGAGTACAAAATAAGGTCGACACACGAGCTTCTACCGCCGAGCCAAATCACAAAAGAAAATTTACTGCAGTTAAATATGGTTGTCTTTAGAAGATATAGAAGCTTCTTTAAATTGTCCGCTCATTATATAAATTGCAGACCAAATTCTAAACTAACTACACTACTAGGGAAATGGTTATAGCAGCATATCCTACTACAGGCGCATAGACAAGGTTGTGCGCCTGCGTTAAGTAACACTGGCGAACAAGGGTGTGATGCGCTTGTGGTAAGGAAATTACCCCAGGCGAATAGGGGTTCTCTACACCGGCATAAAAGGTGGTAGGGGCACCCCCAGGCACTGTGCTGTACCGCAGGCGAATGCGCACTAAATTCGCCTGCACTAAGGTACCCTAGAGCTGGCGAATAAAGGCCAATGCGCCTGTGGTACTCCTAGCCCGCTGCCCCCCCATAGCACAGGCACATACAACCCCTGCTCGCCTGTGGTAAAAGGAAATACCCCAGGCGCATATTGCCAAGATTCGCATGTGGTAATTTTTGCCTCAATAAGTGCGGCGAGCCAACCCCCACCACTCCCTATCCACAACACTCACTCACCCCTCCTCCAAACTCGACCCATTAGTGCTCCAAGCTCAATCGCCGCGGAGGGACTCTGGAGCGTCGGGATGGCACCAAAGCTAGGAGTTGGCATACCAAGTGTTTACATATGTTCTCAGGGTTGTACATTCTAAATATTCACTCATTCTTTGTGTTGGGTCTTCACCGACATCGATTCCTCTCTTCGAGTCTAAGTACTTACAGGCCAAAAGTCCCGGAACCGACGGACTGGAGGGAATCTTGTGTAGAGGTGGTTCATGCCATTGTTTTGGGACTCCCTAGGGTCCACCCTAACACAACCAAGCAAAGAGTTGCAGAATGGTACCCACTCCGGGCTCCGGTCAAAGTTGTAGACTGATAAGGTGGACTTTTCTCCAGCGGGACTAGGGTTTCGCCGCGGAGGGGCTCCAGAGTGTCGAGATGGCACCAAAAGCTAGGAGTTGGCATACCAAGTGTTTACATGTGTTCTTGGGGTTGTACATGCCAAATATTCACTCACTCTTTGTGTTGGGTCTTCACCAACATCGATTCCTCTCTCCGAGTTTAAGTACTAATAGGCTGAAAGTCCCGGAACCGACGGACGGGAGGAATTCTTGTGTAGAGGTGGTTCATGCCATTGTTTTGGGACTTCCTAGGGTCCACCCTAACACAACCAAGCAAAGAGTTGCACAATGGTACCAACTCCGGGCTCCGTTCAAAGCTGTAGACTGATAAGGTGGACTTTTCTCCAGCGGGGCTAGGGTTTCGCCGCGGAGGGGCTCCGGAGCGTCGGGATGGCACCAAAATCTAGGAGTTGTCATACCAAGTGTTTGAATGTGTTCTCAGAGTTGTACATGACAAATATTCACCCGCTCTTTGTGTTGGGTGTTCACCGGCATCGATTCCTCTCTTCGAGTCTAAGTACTTATAGGCTGAAAGTCCAGGAACCGACAGACGTGAGTGAATCTTGTGTAGAGTTGGTTCAGGCCATTGTTTTGGGACTTACTAGGGTCCATCCTAACGCAAAAAAGGAAATATTTGCACAATGGTACCTACTCCAGGCTTCGGTCAAAGCTGTAGACCGATAAGGTGGACTTTTCTCCAACGGGGCTAGGGTTTCGCCGCGGAGGGCTCCGGAGCATCGGGATGTCACCAAAAGCAAGGAGTTGGCATACCAAGTGTTTACATGTGTTCTCAGGGTTGTACATGAGAATATTCACTCACTCTTTGTGTTGGGTCTTCACCGACATCGATTCCTCTCTCCGAGTCTAAGTATTTATAGGCTGAGAGTCCCGGAATCGACGGACGGGAGGGAATCTTGTGTAGAGGTGGTTCATGCCATTGTTTTGGGACATCCTAGGGTCCACCCTAACAAAATCAAGCAAAGAGTTGCACAATGGTACCCACTTTGGGCACTGGTCAAAGTTGTAGACCGATAAGGTGGACTTTTCTCCAGTAGGGCTAGGGTTTTGCCCCGGAGGGGCTCCGGAGCGTCGGGATATCACAAAAAGCTAGGAGTTGGCATACCAAGTGTTTACATGTGTTCATAGGGTTGTACATCGATTCCTCTCTCTGAGTCATACAATCGGAGGTAGAACAAAACAATCGGTATCACTAGCATACAACCGACCGTGGATCCTGAGTGCATATATGCATATCAAATGCACGGCCGGACGTATGCTGGCAAATCGGGATGATTTGTATTCGGTCGATGAACTGAATGATGTATCAAACCTTTTGTCTAGCCTTTAATGGTGGATGTAGAACAAAACAATCGGTTTCACCAGCATACAGCCCCACCGTGGTTCTTGAGTGCATATATACGTATCAAATGCATGGTAGGAAGTATGCTGGCGAATCCGGATGATTTGTATTCGGTCGATGAACTGAATGATGTATGAAGGGAATCCAAGAGGTGGGCTATATATAGGGTCCTCTGGCTCACAAAGTGTTGTGCTAGGGTTGCGATCCAACGGCTAAGAAGCACTCGAAAGAAACACCTCTGATCCAACGACTCACAAGCTTCCGAAAGAAACACACCGTACCCCTGATCGAACGGATCACAAGAGCTCGAAAGAAACACACCCCTAATCCAACAACTCACAAGCGTTTCAAAGAAACACACAATCCGTGTGATTCTTTCTGATTGATCCCAACTAAACCCTAACCATTTAGTCCCGGTTGGTTAAACAGGTCGGGACTAAAGGGACGACCCGTGTGATTCTTTCTGCTTCATTCCAACAAAACCCTAACCATTTAGGCCCGGTTGGTAAAACATGTCAGGACTAAAGGAGTCTGTTTCTTCTCACTATATATATGTATGCATTGCCACCATTGACATAAACACATATAAACTCACATCTGAAACCTCACCACTCTCCCATGGCTTCTACCGTACCCACTCTAACATTCCTGCAGGCGGAGGCGATTTTCGCCTCGAACAACCCTTGCCCTCCCGGCTACAGCGTCCCCGCCGGTTGGATGCTGAGCGCCAAAGGAGTGCTGGTCCCTCCAGTTCCTCAAGGTGTGGCGCGTCGGGCGGCCATCATGAACCACTACTACCACGAGCTCACGCCGGAGCAGCGGAGGGATCCCCGTTGGAATCTCGATTATCGCCCTACTTGGGATGCCTTCTTCCTTAATCGGCGTGAGAGGGCGCTCTCCAGGTACGAGGAGAACGGCCCACCTCCTTCGAACTTCAACGAGGTCGGTCGTCAGCTGTGGTGGGGAGGAGGACAAACTCTTCAGAGCGTCATGAACTACATCAGGACCGGCGATAACCCACGCCTGCGCTACCCTCACGCCCAGTACAGGTGTCCTAATCCTCCAAGGGTCACTCCCCGAGCACCGTCCGACGATAGTGACGACGACTGCGGCGACTACGACCACTACGAGTCGGAGTACTATAGGCCTAGGAGGGAGTATGACTAGAAGATAAGATCCACTCTCATCATTATGTACTGCCTTGTTTATCTAGATCTATGCTCTCCGTTTAGGTTTAGATCCACTCTTTCCATTATGTACTGCTTTGTTTATCTATCTAGATGTACCGGCCTCCTCCCTAATGTTAGCTCTATATTCTGGTTTCAGTGCAAATGACGGGTGTTCTGGCCAAAAACCATTTATGTCGGAGATAGAACAAAAAACACCAAAATGATCGGAAGAAGTTGTATCAAACCTTTTACGTCGGAGATAGAACAAAACAATCGGTATCTCCATCATACCGCCCAACCGCGTGTGAGATAGTCCATATATATGTATATCAAATGCACGGTTGGACGTATGACGGTGAATCCGAATGATTTGTATTCGGTCGAAGAACTGAAATATGTATGCATGGAATCTTAGAGGTGGAAAATATATAGGGGCGTGGGGCTCACAAAGTGAGTGTTCTAGTGAGTCGTTGGATCAGGTGTGTTTCTTTTTAACTCTTCTAAGCCGTTTGATTAGTGGTTCTCGAGCGTCTGAATCCCACCAAGAATCCCACCAATCAGGAAGAATCACATGGATCGTGTGTTGCTTTCTAGCTCTTGTGAGCCGTTGGATCATGGGTGTGTTTCTTTCTAACTCTTCTCAGCCGTTCGACAGTGGTTCTCGAGCGTCTGAAACCCACCAATCAGTAAGAATCACACGGATCGTGTGTTCCTTTCTAGCTCTTGTGAGCTGTTGGATCAGGGGTGTGTTTCTTTCTAACTCTTCTGAGCCGTTCGATCAGTAGTTCTCGAGCGTCTGAATCCCACCAATTAGGAAGAATCACACATATCGTGTGTTTCTTTCTAGCTCTTGTGAGCCGTTCTTACGGTCTTCTTTGTGTCATCGCAACAAGCTGACATGCTCTTTGCTTCTAAACAGTCGTTTCAACCGTGGTATTATCGAAGCATACCACATCACCTTTGCTGTAACCCTCTTACGGGGTGGCTCGCCGTCAACATCGCCAGGGTCATCTGGTTTGGTCTTATACCGCAGTGCAGTGCATACCGGACATTTATCCAAATTTTCGTACTTCTCACCACAGTAGAGGATGCAATCATTAATGCATGCATGTATCTTCTGCACATCTAATCCTAGAGGGCAGAGAGCCTTCTTTGCTTCATACGTACTGTGAGGCAATTCATTATCCTTTGGAAGCTTCGGCTTCATTATTTCGCAGTCTTCCCTTGCATCAACAATAACTCGACCAAGATCATCAGCGGGCTCATCTGATGCCCGTTCTTGATCACCTCCTTTGTCTGCATTGTCTTCCATTGCAGTATCACCGTATTCAGGGAACATATGATCCTCTCCTTCTTTATTGTCTTCCATCACAACCCCCTCTTTCTCAATGCTTGGTCCAACAATTATAGCTGGGCATGAAACCTCTCCGAAGTAGGTGCCCGTGAAGGACTCTCAAGGAAGAGTGCTCCCTGACGTTCCGACAGTCAACACATGGGCAACACATAAAGTTATTCTCTTTGTGATCCTGAGCTACACCGAGAAATTCATCCAGGCGTGCCATATACTCGGAAGTGCGTCGGTCACCGTACATCCATCGCTGTCGTGCATCCATCTGCATCGTATAATTAAGTTTATCAAAAAAACATTACAATAACATCTTCAATAGCGAAATGACCACAGTACATCGACAAATATAACTTGTTTTGTATCACTTAAAGATGAAAAGGACAAGTTTGCTAACCTCGGTCGAAGATACCATTATCTGTGAACTTAAGTATGGGTCGGGTATTTCGGCGAATACCTCGAGTGCATAGTAAAAGAAGACACACTAGAACCCACCTCTCTCACTCCTCCAAGCAAAAAAAAGAGGGAGGGGGCTAGGAGGCAGTATATGTAGGCAAGGGGTGCATTCGTCCCGGTTCCTGGCAAGAACCGGGACCAATGCCCTTGCGCGTGCCACGTGGCGTGTGGCGAGGCATTAGTCCCGGTTCTTGCCAGGAACGGGGACGAATGCCCCCTAAACAACCGGGACCAATGCCCCTGGGGTGATATCGCTGCCCTAGCTTCAAAAACCGGGACCAATGCATAGCATTGGTACCGATTTTTGGTGCAACCGGGACTAATGTTGTTTCTAGCTCAGAATAAAGGGGGGGGGGGGGGTTCTACTAGTGTAGCGTTGGGGCGATCCGTGTGAGTCGGAGCAGAGAGGGCCCAACAGGTTCATCGATATCGTCCACATCAAGAGATTGTGTTCGGAGCGTAGCCGCGATGGAGGCCATAGCCAGAGATCCGGTGCGAGCGAGAGAGAGATGAGAGGCGGGGCAAATGGGGAGGCTGCTGGGCAGGCGATGAAAACGCCCCACCTGTTTTTCCCAACCTGTTTTATCGCATGTTTAGCTATACCGTGGTGATAGAGATTTGTTGAACGCTTGAGCGAAAAACGCTCAACAAATCTATAGAGTGTTAGTTACCCATTCTTTTTGCGGGGAACTACCCATTGACAACGTGTGAGAGAAGTTTAAGGAGAAGTTGTTTTGCGATGGCATTCTATGTATAATTAGAGTGAAGTGTGACACCGCCATCGCAGTAACCTTAATAGTAAAGATTATTCGTATAGTCTCTAAAGGTTCTAGCCGTAGCCCCGACCCTCTTGGGAGGCTATAGGCAGGCTATAGCCGAGCTATTGGCGGCTACGCTACGGGAGCAGCGGATACGCCGACGGCCGGAGACCGTCTGGGTATATATGATCCTCGTTGGCGTCTCTATACGGCGTATCACCGTTGGTGTCTAGGCCGGTCTGCGTACGCGTTTCCCCGTCGGTGTATACCGAAACCATCGCCGTATCCCCGACAGTAGGCCCCACAGGAAACGTAACGGGAACGTGTTCGCGAAACGCCGACGGCTAGCCCGTCGGGCTCTTGGCACACGTGGCAGCTGCTGGGGCGCGCGTTCCGTATAGGCCGACGGCCGGCCCGTCGCCGTATGGGCCACGTATGGGCTGCGGGCCGCACGGGCAAAGAACATATGTTTTTCTCCCCTAATTCGGCCAGGTGTCACTAGAAAAAGGTCGGCCTTCCGGAAGGTCACCCCGCGCGCACTCTGGAAGCGACAAGTGTCGCGCTCTCCTTCCTCCTAGCCAGAACAGAGTGTCTGCATGCGTGACAAGTGTCAGCACCGGAAAATTTTGGGGGGTTTTCCCTTTCCCATGCGCGGACGGAGGATGGATTGGCACGCATTTATTTTCGAGATCCGTTTCTTTAAAATGAAAGATTTTCAAAACTAGATCCCATGTTGATAGGTTTCGAGAAACTTTTTTTACGCCCAGAATCAACACAGATGTACGCCCAGTTACACATGGTTGTACGCCCACGTGCAGTGAACGAAGTACGTCCAAGTGCGTGTGCTGACGTACACACACGTGCACCACGGGTGTACGCCCAAACGGTTATACACACAGTTACAGGTGGATGTACACTCACGCGGATGTACACACAGGAGTTTGTACACCCACGCGCGTACACACAGTGAAGGGCCGGCGTACCGTCGGATGTACGCCCAGGCGTATGTACACCCAGGTACACTGTGAGTATACTTTTCAAAATAATTTTTGTATACTTCCAGTAGTTTTTTTTTATACTTTTAAAATAACGTTTGTATACTTTGAGTAGCAATTTTTTTATATTTTCACATATAACATATTTAATTTTAGAAACAACGTTTCTTTTATACTTTTTAGATACAATACATGTGTACTTTTTAGATGAAACACCGTAGGCGTTTTGTTCGAGGCGAAGCCGAACAGTAGTACGAGGCAACGTCGAGCCCGTCGCACGCACTACGACGAATACGCACAACGACCTATGTACCCGCTTCAAGATGTTTATAAATGGTTATCAAGGCGAAGCCGAACGGTAAAAAAAATAGTAAGGCGAAGTCGATCATCGCTTCTACATGGTGTACACACGCGCGTGCTATCGAAAGTATAAAGTATAAAGATCAGGGTGTACAAAGTCCAAATTTTTATTTATCTCGAAACCTATCAACACACGGGATCTCGTTTTGTAGATCTCAACGCGAGGATCATAAATATGAAAACGGTTTGTAATTTTGAAATACGGTTCTAGAGTTTTTTTTTGAAAAAGGGATCTAAAAAGAAATGCGTCCTCCTCCCTTCGTGTGGGAAAGAGAAAACCCACCTAAATTCTCTGGGCATGACACGTGTCGCGTATGCGGTGGCTCTCCTTTTCTCTCAGAAGGTTAAGAGAGGCCGACTTTTTCCTAATCTATAATATCTAAATGAGAGCAACCCACTAAGTATATTTCTCTCCACATGCAAAGCATCCACCTCATTAATCATCCTTGAGCAATCATACCTGTCCACCTAAGCAAAATTACCACCTAATCAGCCGGAAAAAATCGCTGCTTCCTCATTCAACCACGTGATGGTAGTAATGTATTAGAGCAACCAATAAATAATGAAGCGCACAAGATTTACCTCTAACCATCACACCGACCGCTTCCTCTTCCCACCAGCAAATAATGACACGCTGCTTTGTACGTCATGTTACATTCTCGCATCCACTAACCTTATCATTAAACTCCTGAAGAAGTAACGCCTCCACCATGCAACTAAGGATTTATTTCTTCAACCTGAGTACCGCCTCAAGACCTGGTGCATGATCCCTCTTCGACCTCTCCCACAGCGCCCTCGTGGAGGCTATTGTGCGAAGTAGGATTGCAGGAACACCCATTCCGACGATAGAGTGTACATGTCCGAGGCGGCACGGGAGATGAAGGACAACGTCGCTTTGCGTCTTCCGGTGCGGATGCTTGCCGGAGGCTACCAGGTTTTAATGCACGTCAGCGACACTCTCCTCGCCCAGGTATGTATCGCTGATCCTTTGAGCGTAGGCACCATGGATATACATACGTATGCAGCATCTCTCTTTCAGACTCTAGCTGCTCGACCGCTCTTTCTGCTCCTGGCCTCTTTAAAACAATTTTTTGCTACTTTGCAATCAGATATATATGTTTCTGCAACTTTACCGCTTTGGTCGGTTCATTTGTTCCGCTAGCTGAAAGATTTGTAAGATTGCTAATAGACGTTTTTGTTTCGCAGTTTCATGACCACCGCATGCACATCAATCAGTTGCCGAGATAACAAGGCTTTCAAACTGGATGTGTAGTTTTGCACGAAGCATTTCAATGACTAAACTGAATGGTCACTTTTTTGATTGATACATATCTACGAATTGATTTAGATTAGCCAGTTTCAGATATTTAATATGTTTTTTCTCTTTCTCTCTAACTATGATTCATATCTAAAGCATTGGTCTGATCCCATTTTGTGTTATTCAATACTAATCCATATGTTCCATCAGTCTTTGTACGCAAACAATTAACTTTGTTCGCCCGGAGATGCAGGCTACAGCTAAGGCATTGGCTAATCAAATGGTTAACATCAGTAAGTGGAGGTTACATCTTCTAGCTCTCGACATACGTCATAAAAATCTATTTGAATGGTCCGAATGATTGGAATTCTAAACGGGTGTCCTACAAAACATGTCCGCTTTGTTTTCTTCGAATCCTGGTATTTAATTTATGTTCTCTTACTTTTTCCATCTGATCATATTCAAGTTGTTTAAAAATAAATAGGAATTATTCATATTGAACCTATATCTATTATTGTGGTGGGCTAAAAATATTGGAATTTGGAGATGCAAGTAAACCTTTGCTCACAGTTTGTCACCCGTACTAAACTACTAATTAAGAGTGGAGGAATCAAGAATACCATGAAATCCCTTTCATTCACTTAGCTCACAACAAGCACCATGATCTCAGTATCTTTATTGTGTTATCATATAGTTATGTTCTTCAGTTCTTGTAGTAAAAGAGTGAGATTTCAACAATCTGTTCTACGCCTCTTTTAGTGTTCACTTTAGATCCACAATAATTATAAGGTGTTATGCACGTGTGGACATAGTATATGTACATGTCATTGTGTTTACACGTATATAGAAAAACGAATTCATCTAATTTCAGATTTACTTTGGATGCTGAGTTGGTTTAATCCATCATTTGATAGAATAATACATATAATGTAGTAAATTATTTTGTATGGTATAAGTTAACAAAAAAAATTGGTCACTAGCCCATGAGCCAATGGAGGTAGTAAGGCAAAAAAAATTGAAAGGCTTTGCCATAATTATTTATTCAAATAAGCATATCTTAACCAAGTGACATTCTGCTATGTACCATAGAAATAAGGTTTTTTTTTGTAACATAGATTTTTTCGATCGATGTTTTTTTTTTGAATAAACATAATGATATAGATTTTAGTTCTAACTATATTCATGTTTATTTTATACTCATTTGTGCCCTCTCCTTTTCCCGCAGCAACGCGCGGGGTATTATCTAGTCACACTATGTAACTACGCACGACAATCGGTGAATGACAAGCAATTGAGACACGGCATCACCCCATGGCCAGTCCCAATCGTACGTAGAGTCGATTCGTCGGTCGTTCGGACCGGCTTCTTGCATGTCGGCTACTCGTCCTCGCTGATCTGCATGGTGGTCATCTTTCCGGCGAGGCCGGCCCCGCAAGCTCTGGAGATTGCTTATCCGTGACTTATCCGTGACTTGATCTAGGCACCGGCCTCCTCTAATTCAGGGTCTGGGTTTACCGGCAAAATATAGGGTCAAAAAAATTGAAAATTAATTACCCCTTTGTTGTGATTACAGTTTTACCCCTCTCGTAAAACTATGTACAATCACGCGTATGCACATACTTCCCAAAAAGAGAGATTACCCCGTTTACCGTGATAGTGATCCACAACCACAACGGAGAGTCCGGCTTGGCGTTCGTGATGCCTAACAATACATCCTGGTTGGCGTGGTGTCCACACGCTACACCCGGACATCGTCTAGCAGAGTAGCACTACGGCGATTTAACACGCTAACCCACGGCGAGACGTTCCGGCAGAGCAGGGCGAGTGTAGCGCTCTGCAGGACGTCGGCGATGAGGATGCGTTGTTGGTGGGCATCAACCACGGCGAGTGGCGCGCGCTGGAGTGACGTTAGCCATGGATTGGATGAGATGGACATGCTGGTCACCACAGCACCTCCGCGGCCCCGCCTCGATCGTATCGATCGTATTAGCACCGATGGCAGCAGTAGTCCTCTCACGTCATACCACCCCCACGCATGTATTCTCGGTCCTATGTACTCCTATCATGCACATAAGAAAAATCTTCAGATGCGCATTCCGTCATCTTCGTCAGGCATGCGTTGCCTTTCGATTACGTCGATGGTGCAATGTCATGGCTGGGTCTTGGCTGACCAAGGCCGTTCGACCACTCCGGTGATGCTTCAAGCAACGTTGTCCCTCCCGCTGACACGTCCGGCGGGCTCTCCCATGTGATCGTTGTGCTTGGGTCGGGATGAGATTTCTCGTCAATCAACTATCTCCGAGGGCTCTCGGGGTAACCCCTTCTCTTGCTCTTGTGTGTTGTTTTTTGTTGTGTGTGTTTTCTTTTTTCCTTCCCTTCTCCTGTAATCCCCGTGTGAACTCTGGTTCATTTGAACCTATCTTGTAGAGACTGCAAAGCCTCATAGGCAACCATGAATGAAAAAAATTCAGGTGGGGATTTATCCTCCCGGTGACCAATCAAAAAAAAACTTGAGCTGTCCCATGTTTGAGATGATCAAAGAACTACGCTTGGCAATATTGGTAATTACTGTTCCGGATTGGCGCACGCGAGCGCAAACTGGTACGCGGAGCCGCAAACGCCATTTACGCGAGGATTTGCGTGCTTCCAGCGGATTAGGGGAAAAGGAAGGCCACATTTGCGAGGGAAAAATATACGAGGGGCGTAATTTCTCGAAAGATAATAATGCCACACTACAGGAATCAACAAATATGCCGACGGCCAACAACCCTCGGCAAACAGATAAAAGTCGTCGGCAAACATACATGTCGATGGCAAATCTGTATGCCGACGGTTTCTGGCCGACAGCATCTTTTTCCTCGGCATATATCCAGAATGTCGTCGGCATATGGAAGCCGTCGGTATACATCACTTTGCCGACGACTTTTCTTCACTCTCGGCAAAGGGAACCGTCGGCAAAGATTGCAACGTGTCAACACCAATAGCTTCATTACGACAGTGTATGCCGAGGGCCAAACCGTGGGCATATACTAGCCACATTGTCGTCGGCATATGTAATTTACATTTCTAAAAAAAATGAAGAACAAATTGCAGCCATTCCTGCAAGTTAAATTTCAGTATTAGCATTTATATACACATTTCGGCTGCTCAAAATGGAGAGGGGATGAACAGAAACTCACCTTGAGAGGTTGTAGCGGAGGCAAAGTACGACCACTACGAACTTGCCACCGTCACAAGTGGCGAGGTAGTAGAAGCTAAGGGCCAGCCAGGCCTACAACCGCGCACGAGGCGCAGGTGTCCGCGGCCAGCACAGCAGCAGCACGCGCGAGCCAGAACAGCCGAGTCCGAGTCACTCGAGCTCCACCTTCTTCCCTACTGCCTATAAAGGACAATGAACATATAACCATCAATTAAGCAAAGCAACGTGTGGCTAGCTAAACAGAGAATGTAAATTGGTGGCAGAAAATTCTTATGTACTTGAGCAGACCAGCAGACCATAAAAAAAGCACACATATTTCCTACACATCTACTAACTAGAACAAAAAAAAAAAAATCAGTGAATGACAGTATGCTACGTGAAAGGTGCACACTCATTTATCTCCTACATATGTCCGTGCAAGTGCAAATGCACTGCCAATGTACAGCAGGTAGGTTGATGTGCACTACATAGTACACTTCACAAGTTGCATGTGGTCCTAGTGCTGCCACATCCATAAAGGCTCGAGCTTATTTTGAACAAAATTTACTTGTATAAATCATCGACACACATTCTCCATCACAAAAGCAATTTATAGGCTAGAGGATACTCTTGAGCACAACAGGAAATATTTAAATACCAATAAACTGATGCATTGCTTGCATGGGTATATCTTTCACCAAATACATGTGTTATTTGTAGGGATACCATATACAGTATGCTCCGCAGCTTTGTGTGTGGGATAAGAACAAATTTTCATCTTACATGCATGCATGCTTTCACTAATGCCTACACATTTAACAGGAAAAGGAAACACATTTTGAGCAAAGAATAGATGGAAGATAAGAACCTCACCGGCAAGTAGTAATTAGAAGCTGTCGCTGGCGGTAGCATCTCTAGGAGGTGGTCGCCATCCAAATCGTTTGCCCATATAACCATATACGAATAAGCAGCAAAATCGTATATGGTTCGAACCAAAAGTACACAATTTTGGGCACTGCAGAAGAATAACAAGCAGCAAACAATCAAAAACTCAACACATTTATTTCATATACATGTACATAATCAACAGGTTTTCATTGAGTTTAATGAATTTCCATCTTGCATATATTAATCATTTGCCAAATAAAAAAAACCTTGCACATATACACATGTACTAGATCCAATGCATGAACAACTGGGAGGAATATACTTCAGACTAAAATGGATAGATCACAGATTAGACAAGAAAAGCTTTATTTGCTACCAACAACTCAGGGTGACCCGAGCACTGCCACGAGAACTGACTTGTTATTACTGCTCAAACATTACCACTACATGTTTAAAAATATCAGACCAAGTTCTGAAAGTACTCAAACATTACCAGCAAATCTTATCTCGAGAGAGGCTAGATCAAACCATAACAGGAGGAATTACCCTCGAGCACGTCGGAGGTGCCTCGTCTCAGTCATCGGAGCTCCCTCGTCCCGGTCGCCGGATCCTTTCTTGCGGGCGGGCGTTCCCCTCCGGTCGCTCGGGAAGGAAGGAAAAGGAAGGGCTCCGTATTGAGAGAGGCCAAGTTTGCAGCGACGGGGTGTGAGCTCGGAATTTAGTTGATTTCCACGTTCAATACCAAGCACGTACAAACTCCGGAATTCGGGCATGCAATTCCCAGATTCCAATTCCAAGGCCCAATTCATACATCCAAACACATCCTTAGTGAAGTCGGTCACACCTTGGAGTTGGAGCTTGCATATTTCCATAATTCCACCCCTCCCCCACCCCACAAATTGTAGGGTTACACCTAAATTTATGTAGAATTCTGATGCTCCGAAACCCTGCATCGGCCTTACCGTGACACCGTGGCCCAGAAGTCAACACTGTCATCTACCCGCTCGTGGTTCCCGATCTCATTTAAAAAAAAATTAAACCATGCTTATAGGTTTAAAAATCTGAATTTAAGTACATTTACATATACACAATATATATGTACGCAAGATTTTTATTATTATTTTTGGGCTACATAAAAAAGAGGAATTTCTAATACAACCCAATATTTTCACTATAGTACTTTGTCCACAATTATAACATTTTTTTAGCTTGGAATATGATTTTTTTTTCACGGAAAATTTACATATATGTAGAGAACAGTGTGCATCCTAGAAAAATTTTTATTTGAATTGTTTAGTAACCCTAATTTATATTTTCATGTATTTTTGCACAAAAACTCCCTGGTATTGGTTCATTTAGCATTGACGTACACTGTTGGCATTGAGTGAAATAGAAACGTGCATGCAGGTTTATACGTGAATGGATAACTGGCCTAGTGGCGAGCAGAGTCGCAGTATACAAGCGAGCGCGTTAGGTGCTGGGTTCGATGCCTATTTATTTTTCCAGTGTACCTAATCCTCGTTGAGTTGTATGCCGACGCCCAGTTTGATAAAACCGTCGGGAACAATCTCATATGCTGACGGCTTTTTATCGGGAACAATCTCATATGCTGACGGCTTTTTATCGGGGCCGTCGCATTACGTGCCGCGTGCCCACATGTCTGTCTTGGAACGATTTAGGACCAGTTTGCACCCGCCTCACAAGTTTCTGTACTAGTTCGCCACACTTTGCAACTAGTTGTACTCCCTCCATCTCAAATTAATTGTCACAAATTTTGATAAAAGTAGATGTATCTAGACATAATTTAGTGTGGTTCGATTTCTCCCACGCCTATTTATTTTTCCAGCGTACCTAATCCTCCTTGAGTTGTATGCCGACGGCCAGTTTGACAAAACCGTCGGGAACAATCTCATATGCTGACGGCTTTTTATCGGGGACGTCGCATTACGTGCCACGTGCCCACATGTCTGTCTTGGAACGATTTAGGACCAATTTGCACCCGCCTCGCAAGTTTCTGTACTAGTTCGCCACACTTTGCAACTAGTTGTACTCCCTCCGTCTCAAATTAATTGTCACAAATTTTAATAAAAGTGGATGTATCTAGACATAATTTAGTATTAGATACATCCACTTTTGTCAAATTTTGTGACAATTAATTTGAGACGGAGGGAGTACCAAAATGGTACTCCCTACTTTTCAACGCTAGTTTTACCCCTTTGTTCGTTGGATTGGAAGAAATGGAGGACCCACGTGTTAACTTTTAAGGGTACCGTAAAGCTCCTCGTAGTTCTAGGTGTGGAATTAATAACACTACACTCCATCTACCTCCACCCCGCTTTCCTAATACGGCAACGCTGCTAGGACTAGGAGGTGGCCAAATTTACTCGTACGCGATCATGTTCTACCTCAAATAAACACGGCTGCTGCACGTTCTACTACCTCCAACAGAAATAGGAGGACCAACCACCATCCACGCTGTGCGGGTCCATGATGTCGCCCAATCAAAACTAGAAGCACAAACACTTGACAACACTAGGTCGGATGCATGATAAATGCCTTCCTTTTTCATGTATATCACGGACAACGTACAGGTGAAAATCTATCTATGCACCGTGCAAGTGTGTTGTGCCTTGTGCGAACGTACGTTTGACAATCTGAGTACACTAGATTATTCTGCTTGGAATAAATTTCATCATGATTACCCATGCTCTTATTTGGCATGGCAAACCTCATGATGATCCATGTAGAGACTCGCGCCGGTTACAATTGTTAATATAGGTTTCAACTGACAAAAATATATTATTTAGTGATAATTGTTGTTAGACCACCGAGCTACGTGCATACGCAGTTTCTAATCAATTGGTATTGAACATATATATTTCCACAACTTTTCAAATAAAAGGGCTCACCCACAGTTTACACTAAATATTATACATACCGTTGGTTTCCAATTTCAAAATGATTCATACATGTGGGGAAAGAAAACTCAACCAGCTAGCACGATACGTAATGACATTACATCTTATGAATGAATAATTGCAATATAATAATAATTCCCTTTAAATAAAATCAATTAACCAACTTCAAGGAACTAGAAGAAAAATTCTTTCATGTTCAAGCAACCTGCTATATTCATCCTCATGATAATTCTCTAAGGTGAAGCGCATTCAAGAAAATAAAGTTGCAGTCGCCGATAGCATACTTTTCAAACAAAGTTTACATATTCTTGGAAGACACAAAATTCATCAGTGTGAGGGAGCATTATGCCCAATTATACAAACCTTTTTCCTACACGCCCCTTGTCGCTAGAGCAAACAGAAACATCAAGCAAGCAATTCCATATCATAAAAACAAATACTCCAGCATATTCCTTACTCCGCCATGCAAAAACAATTGGGGGGGGGGGGGGTAAAAACCATGCGAAAAAATTAAAAATCACAACTTCGTATTCATGACTCCGCCACTGCATAAGATGACCCTGGCCATATTGTCATTTAAAACTTGAATCTATGACTATATTCTTGAGCACCGCTATGGTCCGATCTTTTTAGTCCGACGATTGTCCAACAGGGGCGTCGTGTCTGATGGATGGCATGAGCTCACCAATTGGAACATAGGATTCTAGTGTCGTACAACAATCGGACAACTAACATCGGTCGTACAACAATTTCGAAAAAAAATTCATACTACAAATATTTTCCTGACATTATCTAATGCATATGCATATACATGCAACTCCCTTCAGTTTTCCTATAGATGACCCAAAGTAGTACTATATATTGCAAAGTAGTATATATTCGTTCGAGTACATACAAATAACTAGAAATAGACATCTGTGATAGGACTGTCAGGGCTAGCAGAGGTTAATTAAGTTGGCAGACGTTAATTAAGCTGACTAATTTTCGGTCATAGGGTTGCATCCCCTGCTCAGCTTTTAATACTTTCCTTGCATGCAGGGCTATTAGGTGCAGACGCATGGCAGCGTTTTCGTCCGCTCCCCGAACTGCAAAATGTACACATGGGGACATGTTACTTATTATATTGACGGTTAGATCGTATTTAGTGGGCTGATCGCGAGGCTTTTGAATTTAGGCCCATATTAGGGCCCTGTTTGGTTAGAATTATTATCTGGCTTTTGAATTTGATTAGATATTGTTAGATGATGATATAAGCCAAAATCGAAAATCAAAAGCACCTATGTAGGTGCTTTTGTAGCTTATAAGCCAAAAGCCAAAATCCAGATAAGAAGCTCAACCAAACAGAGTCTAACCTCATCGATGACCTGATTTATCCTTTTTCCCCTCGCAAAACAAATATTGCTTGTTTGAGATGTTTACTTCCTTTTTCCCACCTGGCTGTTACTTTTCTCTCTATTCCATGGTCATCTCTTCTCTGGAAAATTTGGTCTTGGACAAATACTTTCAGTTGCATGTTACTTTTCCAATTACTACTTGGAGTATATTTTGTAAATGCAAAACTATATCACTAGGTTGTCACTAATCTATAGAGATTATGCACGACGTTTTCACCTTTTTCTTCTTCTATTTGGATACAATCCTGATGTATCGAGTTGGATGCGACACATACTTTCTCCTCCTAGATCTAACAAGGTAGTTGTATCAGAACTTTTATACCCGCATGGTGGATTTTAATAACATTTGAACAGGTGATAAAAGGTGAAGAAAGCAAAGAACATATATAGCTCCAAACTCAACATCAACCTGACGCAAATTCCTCACAAGACACTACTTTCAGAGAGGTGACATCCAGCTCACCTTGGGCTTGATATGGTTTCCTCTTCTAGCTTGAAACAATGTACTTTTTTTTTCATTACAGAGGTGTGTTTCGCAGTGTGGTCAATACTACAAAAAGAGCTGGGAACATAGTTTTCTTATTTGATGTAGTTTTTTAGGATAAGAACTGTTAATTTTTTTGCATGCAATTCTTTTCAGTCCAGTCCTCCAGGCTTGTCATGATACTGTAATATTTGCAATTTTTTTCACATCAAAACATGTTGAACGGCAGAGAAGATAGAGTTTTTTTTTATCTTTCTGAACTCGAGAAGATAGAGTTTTTATTAGCATATAAATAGAACTAGAAGTCTGTGCATTTCCGGTGGGATGTAACCTCCAGCGGTTTGGAGACACACGGGATACGTTGGGCTTCTTTTTCACGTCGGGTGCAGGAAGGAGAAGCGATACAACAAGCATCGCGCTCGGGGATCAGGACTTTTTACTTTTGGAAGCGTATGGGTTTGATGGTTTACCAAAATAGTAATAATGGGGTGCTTTCCGGGTGACCTCGATCGCTAGAAGCTAAACCGAGGCTGACCTCGATGTAGCCAAAGTCCATCTGATTGAACCGAACTTGCAATTTCCTTCGTTCCTTATCTGGCTCGCAAGAAAGAAATTCCACGTATCAAACACAGGAAATTTCGCCGATCGAGCTACTACAAACTCGCTGCGGTTCCTCCAAACAACTCCAGCAAAACAACTGATCTACCAATCTTTTACCAAACCTGTATATTCGAGCTATATTACCAACTCGCTGCGTATGCGTGGGGACGTCCTAATGTTAATGTAAATGGTAATGGAATCAGGTTACAGAGGTATTGCATCCTAACCGGACCTTTTCCCATCTTGTTTGGTTCCACATGGTAACGGTAATGGGACATTGAAGAATCAATCAAGATCTGAAACTTTTTCTCACGCAATGCTGCTGCAGGCTTGTGCTCTTCCGGCGACCCAGCTGCTGTATCCTCACTCCCATGGCGTGTCGTCACATGAGTAAGTTGAGGCGCAGACAGGCGCCACCGGCCAGTGAAAGGGATCGACGGCCGCCGGCCGCTGATCTTCCGGCGGCGAGCTGCTCCTGGCATAGAGGAAATTGACTGAAGGGCGGCCGAGGGCGGGGAGGTCGGGGGCGGATCCACGGTGACGAGCGCCGGAACTCGGGAGAAGAACGTCGGGTGCAGGGTCGCGGAGACGAGAGGAGATGGAGACGGAGATTTGCTTCGATCCATCTCGTCCGGTAACGCAACTTGTTAACGCAGGGGAGTGGGCGGAATCAGAGTTAAGTTGGGCTGTTATCCGTTTACGTGGTATGCAATTACGGGCCGGACCAACCAAACAAATATAAGGTAATCAGGTTACGGTGTAATCAAATCACAGGGGAAAAAGGCCGAACCAAACACGTCCTATAATATTACTCATCCCGTGCAAGTGCAATACAATCTGATCGTGACAAACCTCGTCGGGTGAACACATAACACAGCTAGCAAGCTTATTTATGAAAAACAGCCATGGCGAGGAAAGTAAATATGCGTAGTACGAGATAAGCTGGAGTTTGGTGAGAAGTGTCGATCACCGCCGCGCCGGAGATGCCGGAGAAGGTGACCAGCGGCGTCGATCAGGCCCGGACGCGCACCGGCGCCATTTGGACGACGACGTCCGCGCGCGCCGGCGCCGGTGGCTGCTCGTCCGCGGCGTCGTGGAAGCAGTAGCAGCAGGTGCCGATCACCACGGCAAGGACGACGACCGCGATGTCAAAGGGTCTATTTGTTTTATCTTGTGCTATAAGAAGAAGGAGTAAGGAGAACTTTGCTTGACAGGATACAGTGACCGTGATATGGCCGGCAATGTTTATGATCGCAAACGCACCACGGGCATGTAGTTTTTCATCGCACTAGTTTGGTGTCCTTGCAGAGCAGAAAGTAGTTACATTCTCGTCATGTGAAGTGGAGTTGGGGGGGGGGGGGGGGGGGGGGATTGGCCCTCCTATCCTTAAAATCAACATTGTGGATCCAATGTGGGCGCCGAGGGGAGGGGAATTGGGCCGCCTCCCACTGACATTTTTTTTTCTTAAAATCGCCTTCGTGGATCCAGTGGACTTGGGGAGGGGGAATTGGCCCCCTCCCACTGACAACAAAATTATTCTTAAAATCACCATTTTGGATCTAGTGGGATTGGGAGGGGGGGGGGGGGGGTTGTTATCATTGCACATAGTGGAAACAACTTTACACAGTTTTAAAATTGTGTTGTATGCTATTCATCACATCACATAGACATTTCTCCACCGTACGTTCACCGTTCCAACCGCGGCATAGGAAACAAGATTTGGCGATTTTCTGGGAAGCAAAACAGAATGCACAACAGAGAGCTAGCATACCTTCCTACATGCTTGGAGTGGCCATCATCACATCTCCTAGCCTGACGCTGCGGTCGTTGACCTCCTTGCAGCCGCGGCTGCAACACATGAAGATGACGAAGAACGCAGATGCGAAGGCGATGGAAACGATCGAGGGTGCGTGGAGCTGCTGATGAGGCGCGGCACCGGGTGGGGCGAGGGGGAGCTCGATGCTCATGTCGACGGCGGCTATCACCGTCACCGCGATGAACAGGAGGATTTTTTTTTGAAAAAGGGCTTTATTACTCAAATAATTCAAGCATTACACCCGGCCTCTGCATCGTAAAATGCACACAGCCGAAATCCAAAACTGAAAATAAACAAAGCGACAATACTACAAAACATCCGCTGTAAACTCTCGATGTTATGGAGCCGTAATCCGTAGATCAAGCGGTCATCCAGGTGGGATAAAAAATATCCCTCGCCACCTGCTCCAGTCGTGCACATGCCTCCATAAAAAGGCCTCGTAACTCCCGTCGCTGTAATGTGGACCACGAACGGAGAATACCTGTGCTCCTGAATAGAACCTGTATACGAGAAAAGTTTTTATCATTGAAAATCTTGTCATTTCTACATAGCCATAGCGACCAAATAACGGCAATCGCTCCTACCCTAATAATAGTCTTAAATCGTTTATCAACCCCATTTAACCAGTTGCCGAATATATTCGCAACGGAAATAGGTTGATATAGATCCGAAGCCATTTGGATAGCGGACCATATAGAACGCTCAAATGAGCACTCAAAGAATAAGTGTTTAATTGTCTCATCCTGAGAACAAGAAACACACTTAGAGCTCCCATGCCAATTACGTTTGACAAGATTATCCTTTGTAAGTATGACCCCCTTACGAAGATACCACGCGAAGATCTTAATCTTCAGTGGCACCTTCATACGCCATACATTTTTGAAGATATCGACTGGCATGTTCGATTGGATCATCGCCCTAGTATCTCGACGGTGCTTTTTTCATCATATTTCTGGTCCAGGTGTTTATTCTCCAAAAAATATGAAACATGCAAAATAAGGTAAAATAACATAATTAATGCATCATAACGTATAATATATCGATGAATAACAGAAAATTATGATATAAAATAGTGATGCAAAATGGACGTACCAACCCCCCCCCCCCAAGCTTAGACCTTGCAAAATGGAAACTGAACTGAGTAAATATCACCACATGTTTATGTAGTGAAGAGTCGATAAATAAAATACGGACAAGAAGCATCACATTTATCTATGCACCAATCATTATAGACAACAACTTCCTCTCATATAACTTAACTTGAAACGAGTAATGGGAGTCACAAACAAAGGTGCAAAAGAGAGCTTCAAAATTGGTGATGTCAAACTTCGTTCTTGGCCAGAGAACATTTAATGATATCATACTTATCTTAGGTGAATTCTTCATAACAAGGATTTTATTGTAGATCTTAACATGTTTAATTATAACAATCCTTTTACAGTGATTCATAGCTTTCAAAGTAATATTCATTCAGATAATAAAGCATGTGCTAAACAAAGAAGGATAGAAAACATGATTGAATAAATCAACATATAGATGGTGAGATCACAACAACTCAAATGCTTGCTGGAGACAGAAAGGAATGGGTTTACTGACTCAACATAAATGTAAAAGATAGGCCCTTCGCAGAGGGAAGATGGATCACTCATGTGCTAGAGTTTTTATTTTGTAAAACCGAGGTATAAAAGTTGACACTCCTACCAACCTTTCTTACACAAACCATGGCTAACCGAATCCTCGGGTGACTGCCAACAATCATAAACCATGGAGGAGTGTCTAATTTTGAGAGAGGTGTATGTTTATGTCAACGAATGTCAAACAGAAAATACAGTACGTCACAATCCAACTAGACTTCACAAGAGCGGCTCCCATTGATGGACGCAACTAGTATAGAAGGTCATCCCGTTTACTCAATTATGCTTTGATTGATAAATCAGGGGCAAAAATAGTGAAGAGAATTTGTATTATTATTTGGGGCTGGGAACCGGGCTGCCAGCTCTTCTAGCATTTGGATAAGCGGATGAAGCCACTAGTCCAGGTGTGTGAGTCCAATCAACTTGCGTCCTCATGAGCTAAAACAAGGACACAAAACCGGGATAATTTTGAAGGTTTTAAAGGTAACACATGCGCAATTTACTTGGAGTGGCGGTGAAATACCACATGTAGGAAGGTATGGTGGACACAAATGGCAAGGTTTTGGGGCTCAAGGTTTGCACGAGAAGCATTCCCTCTCAGTACAGGGTTTTTGGCTAGCAAGGCTAGGTAGCAAGCATAAGAGTTGAGGGAAAACAAACAAATATACATATGATGAAACCAATCATGCAATCTTCATTGAAATCCCAAGCGATCTTAACTTGTGAATACTAAGTTTATGAGCTAATAGGAAAATTCCTCTTTCTTATACTAGCATCTCAAAATATTATTTCTACCGACCCAAGCTAAGTTTGCCAAAACCAACTAGATTAACTTGATGATCTCCAAAGTGACACCAAATACTAACAACAAGCTCAACCATATGACAGAAATTGAAAACTAAAATAAGGTGTGCAGAAAGTAAATGATGAAACTTCTCATTAATATTTCAAACCGGAAACTCACACCAAGGAATATAACGATAACCAACTAAGGAGAGATACTTCCATACTGCAAACCATACTATATGATAACTTCTCTACTCATGATATGACTCTACTGTAAAGGTAAAAAGATGAAAGATAGTGGTGTGATACCGCGACACTCCCCCCAAGCTTGAAACAAGCCGAGGGGATGCCAAAACCAATGACGAATTATTTCTTCGGTGGTGGTGGTGAATCCTTCTCATCCTCGGTCTTCCAAGGTAAAGGCTCTCCATCCGCAAATGATGTCTTGGTCTCCAACATCCTGAAACTAGCAGCATAGCTTATACGTTTAAACCTGTTCTCATACTCACAGTTGAAAGATCATCGTCCGTTTTGGTAATTATATGACAACATAATTGTTGGATCTAATGTTTGTTCAAATGATGAAAATGCCCAGGTTATTAGGTTCACTATATCTATGGGGCTAATGCTTAATATATTCGAAAAGTGCTAAGAGAGAGGATCCCAGGAAGCCAAAATATGCAGGGGCGGAAGCTCCGGTGAATCCACCGGAGGCTCCGGTAAATCCACCGGAGGCTCCGGTGAATCCACCGGAGGCTCAGCCCGCTGCTGCCACTCAGCCTGTGTGCAAAAAGGATCCGGTGTGCATCCGGTGGTCCCTCCGCCCAAACACCCTTCTGTTGGAAAGTGGCGGAGGTTCCACCGGAGCCTCCGGTGGACATCCGGTGGCCCCCTGGCGCTAGGGCAAATGGCCTCCGGTGAAGGGTCCGGTGCTAGCTCCGCTCGGCACCCCTTCTGTCGGAAAGTGGCGGAGGTTCCACCGGAGCCTCCGGTGCGGGTCCGGTGGGCGGAACCTCCGCTCGGTCCACCGGAGCCTCCGGCCTCCTCTGCAGCGCAAAAAGGATAAGGCACTGCGCAACTGCGCAGTGCAAAGAAGACCCACCGGAGCCTCCGGTGAAACCACCGGAGCCTCCGGTGCACTGGACTGCAAACGGCTACTTCGTGGCCAAGAGTATAAATACCCCTTCACCTACCTCATAAATGCTAAGCTTTTTCCACTCTCTCTCCTAGCCATTAATGAAAGCTTCAACCTCTTAGATCTCTCTCTCCGTCCACCCAATCACTCCCAAACTTGGTGGAGAGCTAGAGGAGACCTAGATCCACACTTCCACCAAAGGAATTTCAAATCCATCCACCACAACCTAGTAGATCTAGAATCCTACTTGAGGCCTAGAAACCTTAGTAGATCTCGTGCTTGTAGTTTCCACCTTGTTGCAAGAAGCTACGGATTGCTTGAGAGCCTCCATCCTTGTGGAGTGACCTCAAGCCCTTGTAAAGGTTTGGTCAACGCCTTCAAGTCGACCTCATAGTGGAAACGAGCATCTCCCTCACCGGAGAAGCTCAAGGAGAACAAGGTGTGCACAACCGTGCTATTGAGGAGCGCCTAGGTGGCTCCCCACCTCTCCAACGTAGACGTACTTCTCTTTGAGAAGGAAGTACGGTGAAACATATCCTTGTCTCCTTGTTTACACTTGTTGTTTGCTTTACTACCTTACGCTTTACTTCCGTTGCGCATACTACTCTCTTCACATAGGTTGTTCACTTAGTTGCACATCTAGAGAATCGTATCTTATCTTACTAAGCCCCTTAAAAGGAAAAGAAAAGAAAAATTGGTAGTCAACCTATTCACCCCCCCCTCTAGTTGACCATAGTGCACTTTCAATTGGTATCAGAGCCTCGGCTCTTACTAAGGGCTTAACCGCCTAAGAGTACAATGGTCGATGAAAATACCCCCGGTAGTTCTAGTGCGGAAATCTCCAAGATGTCCGACAGTATATCTAACCTACAAGACTCGGTTGGAATCCTCCAAGCCGAAATGTCTAAGGTTAGCTCTACTGTCAGTACGGAGGTTTCTAGCATCAAGAAAATGATGGAGGTATTGATGGGGAGAACCAAGGAGTCCGAGGAAGCACCTCTCACTACCAACGATGTTAGCTCGGATGAAGAATCCATTCCGGACATTGATGAAATGGAAGCTAACATCGTTTTAGCTAAGGCGAAAGCCAAAGCAAAAGCCGATAAAAAGGCTAAGAGTAGTGGGAACTCCGAGGGCTCCAAGTCTCAATCGGCTAACGGTTCGGGGTCTAACTCTAAAGTTCCACCACCTCCCAATTATGATTCTATCCACCCTATTGCTACAATACCACACATGGTTAATGTTGGAAATCCTCCCATGCTTAACACTAACGAATTCTCATCATGGAAGTTCGATATGGAGTCTCATATTTCAGGTTGTTGCACCGCTTTATGGAGAAGCGTTGTTCATGGATTCCACCCTCATGATCCAAACAACTTGACCCCAAGAGAAGACGTGGAATTCCAACTCAACAAGACCGCTATTGTGACTATTCAAAAGGCTCTCCCAAGAGAACATCTTGAGCACATTCGCGGCTTGAAGACCGCCAAGGAAGCATGGGATAAACTTGACTCCTTGTTCCAAGGAAATGCTAGCATTCAATCATCAAAATATGATGTTGCTCTCGACAAGTCCGAGAACTTCGTCATGCTTGAAGACGAGAGTCCCGAGGAGCTATATAGAAGAGTTGTCACTCTTGGCAATCAACTAAGAGATTTTGGGAAAGAAGAAATCTCGGATGAATGGATCAAGAGGAAGTTTGTCAAGGCCATAACTCCATTTGAGAAGAACCTCTCCACTAGCATTCGAACAAGATCCGACTACAACTCCCTTAACTCCATTGGAGTGCTTAGTGAGTTCATTGCTATATCCTTATCTCACAAAAGTGCGGATGATGCTCTTGCTCGCTCTAGAGGACTTGGAAAGTCTCCCAACCTTGCCTTGAAGTCTAGAGCAATGGCCAAGATTGAAGAAGTTGATGATGATGATGATGATGATGATGAGGACTATGAGGATACATACAAGGGTGCCCATAAATGTATTGCTCTTGCCATGCAAGGGTATTGGAAGAGATGGGAGGCTCACAAAGCCGGTGCCCCAAGACCTTCAAGGAACAAGATCTTTAGGAAGAAAGGGGAACGGCCAAGGACATGCTATAATTGTGGAAGTGCAAACCACTTCGTCAAAGAGTGTCCCTTTGAGCCAAGAGAAGAGAATGAAGGGAAGCTTGTTCGCAAGGACAAGAACAAAGCTCCACAAAACAAGAACCTCGCTAGAAGGGTTCCAAGGGCTCTATATGTTCAAGAAGGCCCCACATTGGAGACATACTACTCCGGAGATGAAGGAGAAGATGAAGTCGTAGGTGTTGCCCACGTTGCCATAGCTACCACTTCCTCTTCATCGGTCTCTCTATTTGAATCTCCCAATGAGAAGACATCGATCCGACCTACATGTCTCATGGCAAAAGCCACCGCGGTAATAACTTCCACCTCCAAGTCTATTAACACTACCACTCCCTCTTTATTGGATTGTGTTGAAAACATTGGTGAAGATGAGGAGGCCAAGAACCTAGGGTCTTGGTTGAATAGTCTTGAAGGTGAAACTAAAGAAAAAGTAAAAACTCTCCTAAGGCAACTTGATGATGCCAACTCTCTCATTGATGAGAAAGAGGAAATCATCATGACCTTGGAGAATCATGGTAGTACCAATGAGAATCATGATGGTGAACTAATTAAGGCTCTCGAAAAGGAGAGATCCATGAGAGCCTCTCTTGAAGAAAGACTATCTAGCTTACAAGACTCTTATGCTATTAGTGTTTCTAAGCTTAGGAAAGACAATGAAAAATCTCTTGCCAAACTTAAGAAAGAACATGCTAAATCTCTTGTTTTGCTTAAAGAATTTGAAGAGGAAGAGTTGAAGCTAGGAATAGCTCATGAAAAACTTGACAAGGAACATGACAAACTAAAAGAAGAGTTTAAATCTCTTAAGGAAATTCATGACAAACTTGCCAAGTCTCGAATTAAGCTTCTAGCTCAACAATCAAATAAGCATGTTGCATCTTCATCAAATAGTGTTGTTATTGCACCTACCTCTTCCTCTACGACTAACAATGTAGGGAAGGAAAGAATTCTCAACGATGCAATAAGCTCTCAAGGTGCCAAGAAAGGTAAAGAGGGACTTGGGTTCATTTCCAAGTCAAAGAAGACATCCAAGAATGTCACCTCTCCCCCTCAAAATGTTGTCTTTGTAAAAGAGGGTGAGGTGACCAAAGAAAAGGAGACCAACACCATTATGGGTGGTGATACCTCTAGGGGGAGCATCACTCATAATGATTTCGCCGGAAAATATAATCCATCTTATGTTCTTATGAAATCTAGGGATGGACATGTTTATGCTAAATACGTTGGTACTTCTTATGGTGATGATTATCATTGGACTATTTGGGTTCCTAAGACCCTTGTTACTAACAAAAGAGGACCCATTGAAGGATGGGTACCTAAATCAAGAAATTGATCTCTTGTAGGGAAATGCTTCCGGGTCTAACAAATGGACAGTGGATAGTGGTGCATCCCAACATATGACCGGAAGCCTTGACGCAATAAGCAATCTTGAACCTCCTCTACCTCATCTCAATTGCGTCACTATTGGTGATAAGTCCGAGCTTAAGGTATTGGGACGAGGCAAGGTAGCAATCTCGAATGATTTATCAATTGAGAATGTTCTCCTTGTTGAGTCCCTTGGCTATAATTTGATGTCCGTTCTTCAACTTGCAAATTGTGGTTTCACCTCGTTCTTTAATAAAGAGAGTGTGATTGTCACTTGGGAGACATCTCTTAAAGTAGCCTTTGTTGGGTTTGTCGAGAACGGCATGTATGTAGTGGACTTCTCTAAAGAAGACACGTGTGCCGCGACATGCCTAATGGCTAAAGTTGATGTGGGGTGGCTTTGGCATCGCCGACTAGCCCACACCAATATGAGAATGTTACATGATCTCCAAAGTGGCAATCACGTTCTAGGACTAACCAAAGCTAAATTTGCTAAAGATCGTGTGTGTAGCTCTTGCACCTTTGGGAAGCAACATGGAGAACAACACCCAACCAAGACATCTATCTCCACTACAAGAATTCTCGAGCTCATTCACTTAGATCTCTTTGGTCCACTATCCTATGATAGTCTCGGAGGAAAGAAGTATTGTTTGGTAATTGTGGATGACTATTCAAGATATTGTTGGGTGTATTTCTTCAAGAGGAAAAGTGAAACTCAAAGTAGAGTCATCGAGTTCATCACTCTAGTCGAGCGCCAACACAATGCTACCATATTGGCTATCCGGAGTGACAATGGCTCGGAGTTCAAGAACTACACCGTTGAGGGTTTTCTTAGTGAAGAGGGCATTGCTCATCAATACTCCACTCCTTATACCCCTCAACAAAATGGTGTTGCGGAGAGAAAGAACCGGACTTTGATGGATGCGGCTAGAACTATGATTGCGGAGTTCTCCTCTCCCTATAACTTTTGGGCCGAAGCCGTCTCCACCGCATGTCACGCCACCAACCGGTTATATCTTCGCAAGATCTTGAACAAGACCCCTTATGAGATTCTCACGGGTAAGAAACCGGATGTATCTTACTTCAAGGTCTTCGGTTGCAAGTGCTTCATTCGCAAGAAAGGTAAACGGTTGTCAAAATTTGAGACTAGATCTTATGAGGGCATTTTTGTTGGTTATGCCACAAACGCTCACGCCTATAGAGTCTACAACAAGTCCACCGGACAAGTTGAAGAAGCTATAGACGTGGTGTTTGATGAGGATAATGGCTCCCAAGGGGGGCGTATAGATCATGGTGTTGTAGGAGATGCAATTCCTCCCATCGTCATAAGAAGAATGGGGATTGGTGAAATAATTCCCATTGAGGGTTACCGGATGACGGAGGGAGAAGGACTATGCCCCACTCAAGTGGAGCCATTGACTACACCCATTGATGATCAAGCTATCCAACAAGATGCACCAAGCCCTCAAGCTAACGATCAAGGCCAAGCTAATGACCAAGGCCAAGCAACACACCTAAATCATGATCAAGATTCTACTATTGTTGAGAATGCTCAACCTAGTGGTGATTCATCACCCATTATTGATCAAGGGCAAAATGAAGATGGACATGTCTCCGATGAAGAAGGTGATTCTCAATCCATATCCAAGGAATCTTTGGAGGAGATATTGGCTCGAAGAGCAAAGAGAAGGCAAGAGAATCTTGAACGAGCGGGTCATACGGAGGACATGATTCTTGGTCAAGTTCGTGGAAGAGTGGTCACTAGAAGGCAATTGGCGGATTTTAGCAAGGCTCATGCATTCGTCTCCTTCATTGAACCCAAGAAGGTATATGAAGCTCTCGAAGATCAAGATTGGCTTGAAGCCATGCATGAGGAACTCAATAACTTCGAGCGCAACAAGGTGTGGAAATTAGTGCCAAGACCCAAGGATTGCAAAAATGTTATTGGTACCAAATGGGTGTTCAAGAACAAGCAAGACAAAGATGGTATTGTCATTCGCAACAAGGCAAGATTGGTGGCCCAAGGTTTTTCTCAAGTCGAAGGTATCGATTTCGGTGAAACTTTTGCCCCCGTAGCTCGCCTTGAATCCATTCGTATCTTACTTGCCTATGCATCTCATCATAACTTCAAATTACAACAAATGGATGTCAAAAGTGCTTTTCTTAATGGTCCCATTAATGAGTTAGTATATGTCAAGCAACCTCCGGGTTTCGAGGATCCCAACCACCCCGATCATGTCTATAAACTTGATAAGGCGCTCTATGGACTTAAACAAGCTCCACGTGCGTGGTATGAGCACCTTAAAGAGTTTCTAGTAGATCGCGGGTTTAATGTTGGTTTAATCGATCCCACACTCTTTACGAAGACGGTTGGAGGTGACTTGTTCATATGCCAACTCTATGTGGATGACATCATTTTTGGGTCTACTAACACCTTGTTCAATGAGGAGTTTTGCAAGCTTATGACCGATAGGTTTGAGATGTCTATGATGGGAGAGTTGGAATTCTTTCTTGGCTTCGAAGTGAATCAATATTATGAAGGAACCTTCATCAAACAAGCCAAATATACTCAAGACATGCTCAAGAGATTTAATATGAATGATGCCAAACCTATGAAGACCCCTATGTCCACAACCACCGACTTGAAACCCGACCCTAATGGGAAAGAGGTAGATCAAAAGGTATACCGCTCCATGATTGGCTCTTTGCTTTACCTTTGTGCATCTAGACCCGATATCATGTATAGCGTAGGTAAATGTGCAAGGTTTCAAGCCTCTCCGAGGCAAAGTCATTTGGAAGCCGTGAAACGAATCTTTCGATATCTAGTTCATACCCCAAACTTCGGTCTTTGGTACCCCAAGGGTTCAAGCTTTCAGCTCATTGGTTACTCGGATGCGGATTATGCGGGAGAGAAGACGGATAGGAAGTCCACATCCGGGGGTTGCCAATTTCTTGGCCGCTCCTTGGTTTGTTGGTCTTCCAAGAAGCAAAATTGTATTGCTCTCTCCACCACCGAGGCCGAGTATATCTCCGCGGCAAGTTGTTGTGCCCAATTGCTATGGATGAGGCAAACCTTGAAGGATTATGGTATTCATTTTGACAAGGTGCCTCTTCTTTGTGACAATGAGAGTGCTATCAAGATCGCCTACAACCCGGTTCTTCACTCCAAGACGAAGCATATTGAGATTCGTCATCACTTTATTCGGGATCATGTTGAGAAAGGTGATATTGATCTCTCTTATGTCTCCACCACGGATCAACTTGCCGATATTTTCACGAAGGCCCTTGATGAACCAAGATTTCGAGCTTTGAGGAATGAACTAAATGTCATAGATTCCTCCAACTTCACTTGAAACCTTGCATATCTACCCTCATTATACTTGCTATCTCGTCTAGGTGTAGGCATGGATATAGGGGGAGCGCTACTCAACTCATGAGTATGCACTCCTTCTATTATGCGAAAATCAATCAATCATTGCATATCTAGTCAAGTTGTGACTCATTGTGCTTAATTGTGAGTAGTAATTTTGGACCCAAGATATATCTTCGCGGTGCCAAGTTACACACTCAAACATGGTGGCCTCGGCCACCAACCCTTGAGGTGTTTTTGATCATTTTCTCACTTTATATCCTCATCTTGACAACTCGTACGGGTTCGGTTTTTCACTTGTTTTATGGTTCTTGCGAACCCCGTCGAGCAATGTCTCTCGTATGACAGTAAAAAGTTTTTCAAACCCAAGCCCCACTTGCCCAAACCGTTGATCTTATTGTATTGCTCGAGTTTTTCCAATCTCGGCGCGCTGAAATTCATTTGGGCGGAACCTCCGGTGAATCCACCGGAGGCTCCGCCGGGGCTGTCCACCGGTACCTCACCGGAGGCTCCGCTGGGTCCCTGTGGCTCAGCGGGCCAAAACTTAAAGTTTTGGGACAGGAGCGGAGGCTCCGGTGATCCCACCGGAGGCTCCGCTGGCGGGAGCGGAGGCTCCGGTGAAACCACCGGAGGTTCCGCCGGCGGAAAAATCACTGCGGTTAAAGATTGGGGCGCACGGGGGTAAGTGAGATCCAATCTCATTTTCCCCCCACGCCCCCATCTTCTTCCTCTCAACCGCCGCCGCCCCCAAGCTCACCGCCGCCGGATTTGGGTGCTCCACCGCGGGGAGACCTCCTCCTCGCCTCGGGACGCCCCGGGAACCTTCCCTCCTCCTTTCTCCACCATGGATGAAGCCGGTATGTGCTCTCTCTCTCTCTCATCTAGTTGATGGATGAGATGCATAGGAGTTCATGTTCTAGCATTCTAGATTTGTGGTTTGGAGTTTTAGGAGTGGATTTTCTCGAGTACTCACCCTAGCAACCTAGATAATCCATGTTAGGCTTGAATCGTTGCGGTTCCATGGGAAGTTGCCCTAACCCTAGATTATTCAACCCTAACACCATGAATATCTTGGTTCTTTGGTTTGTGCGTGCCTTATTTGACTCGAGCTTTACTTGTTTTTCTTGCTCTTCTCGATTTTTATGATAGATGCTTCCGGCTCCAAAGGGAAAGGAGTAAGGTACAAGTCCACGGGCCGCCGCAACCCACCTCCCGTGGATGAGATTCAAGAGGAACTTGACCGTACTCAAGGCAAGCGCAAGAGATTTCCGGCTCCCGAGAAGACCTTGCCAAGGAAGAACACCGCACCAACCGCATCCAAGATGTCCGATGGGACATTTATCAAGGAAAGAAGGGAAAATCCCTATGTCATTGCCCGTGACCGCCAAATGCCCCAATTCCGGGGCAAGGATCCGCGTTTCCACACCGCCTTCCAAGGACAGATATTCAAGGAGATCTTGATGAGGAAGCCCAAGGAAAATGTGGTCCCCCAACATGCTATAAGCATTGGTCACATGGAACGCAACCACAAGTACTTTGGGGAGGCCCTTGAGGTCATTGAGAAGTTTGGCCTCCGTCCCATTATCACCCTTCAACAAGACTTTGATGAAGAGCTCGTCTGTCAGTTCCTTGCCACAGTTCATCTTGGCAATGAGACCAACCGCCACCTCATTTGGATGACCAAGGACAAACAACTTGACATCACTTGGAAGGATGTTGGCACTCTGCTTGGTGGCTACCCAGATTTTGGTCCTTTTGCCAACGGAGAAGAATTTGCTAATGGGTGGTTTCGAGTTCACTCCGCTCAAGCTAATTCAAAGGATGACCTCACTCCCCTCTATCATTGGAAGAAATATGCCGTGGGCTTCGTCAAGGGTCTCTATCCCACCTATGACATCATGTTACGGGTCTATAGAGAGACTATCAATCCAAAGGCGGGCAATGTGGATGAGATTCAAGGTTTCATGAAGAACTTGTTGCTTCTCACTCATCAACACCGTATGGATGCCACTCCTCGCAAGCTTGATGTCCTTGACTACATTTGGAACGAGATGTGGCATGTCATTGCCAACCGAAGGAATGCTTGCTTTGGTCCTTTCATCATGAAAATTATATTGAAGGTGTGGAATGCTAGGTTTCCGGATGATCCTTTGGATGATTCTCTTTGGATCTCTCATACGGAAAAGAGGCTCCTCATGAAGAATCACACCGAGCCCGTTGTGCATCCCACTCCAGCTGTTCGCAAGCACAAGGCTCGGCCTCACATCATTGTGGATGAGGAAGCGGAACCCGAGGGTCCATCTCAACCCCCTCCTTCTAGCAATGCCTTCAAATGGATGGCTCGGGCTCTCAAGAAAGTATTTTGCTTGAACAAAAAGATTGAGCAACATCAATGGGAGGCACATTATGATGCGGAACTCAAGGCACGTAAAAAGGCTCAAGCATCTCGTGAACGTCTCCGTGAAGAGGGTCTCTCCATTGAATCCCCGGTTCTTGACAGCATCACAGATTGGGATGCTTGGCAAGCTAAGGACTCCAAGGGCAAGCTCATTGAATGGTCCGAGGAAGAAGGAGACGAAGCCACTAGTTCTCACCGTGTTCCCTCCCCGGCTCCGGAAGCATCTCCCACATCCTCCGAATGATTTGGGGCGTTAGCACTTGGCTCTCCCTCTTTTGGTATCTTGATGCCAAAGGGGGAGAAAGATATATTAGGCAACGGGCATTTGCATGGTCCCTCAAGCTTTCTTTGATTTGCATCTCTCTTTTGCTTGAGGGAATTTGATTTGAACTATTTGGAACTTCGGTTGTTTATCTTATTCGTATCTATCATGAACCTCGCTATATTGTGATCATGTGTGAACCTCGTTTCATATTATCTATGTGATATGTGTTATCATTGTCATATTATTATTAGTTTATATCATGTCTTAGTGATCTCAATATGAAAGGAGCATATCTTTAGGGGGAGCTCCGTTCATGTTGAGTCCGTAATCATGCAAATAATTATGTTGTCATCAATTACCAAAAAGGGGGAGATTGAAAGATCATCGTCCGTTTTGGTAATTATATGACAACATAATTGTTGGATCTAATGTTTGTTCAAATGATGAAAATGCCCAGGTTATTAGGTTCACTATATCTATGGGGATAATGCTTAATATATTCGAAAAGTGCTAAGAGAAAGGATCCCAGGAAGCCAAAATATGCAGGGGCGGAAGCTCCGGTGAATCCACCGGAGGCTCCGGTAAATCCACCGGAGGCTCCGGTGAATCCACCGGAGGCTCAGCCCGCTGCTGCCACTCAGCCTGTGTGCAAAAAGGATCCGGTGTGCATCCGGTGGTCCCTCCGCCCAAACACCCTTCTGTTGGAAAGTGGCGGAGGTTCCACCGGAGCCTCCGGTGGACATCCGGTGGCCCCCTGGCGCTAGGGCAAATGGCCTCCGGTGAAGGGTCCGGTGCTAGCTCCGCTCGGCACCCCTTCTGTCGGAAAGTGGCGGAGGTTCCACCGGAGCCTCCGGTGCGGGTCCGGTGGGCGGAACCTCCGCTCGGTCCACCGGAGCCTCCGGCCTCCTCTGCAGCGCAAAAAGGATAAGGCACTGCGCAACTGCGCAGTGCAAAGAAGACCCACCGGAGCCTCCGGTGAAACCACCGGAGCCTCCGGTGCACTGGACTGCAAACGGCTACTTCGTGGCCAAGAGTATAAATACCCCTTCACCTACCTCATAAATGCTAAGCTTTTTCCACTCTCTCTCCTAGCCATTAATGAAAGCTTCAACCTCTTAGATCTCTCTCTCCGTCCACCCAATCACTCCCAAACTTGGTGGAGAGCTAGAGGAGACCTAGATCCACACTTCCACCAAAGGAATTTCAAATCCATCCACCACAACCTAGTAGATCTAGAATCCTACTTGAGGCCTAGAAACCTTAGTAGATCTCGTGCTTGTAGTTTCCACCTTGTTGCAAGAAGCTACGGATTGCTTGAGAGCCTCCATCCTTGTGGAGTGACCTCAAGCCCTTGTAAAGGTTTGGTCAACGCCTTCAAGTCGACCTCATAGTGGAAACGAGCATCTCCCTCACCGGAGAAGCTCAAGGAGAACAAGGTGTGCACAACCGTGCTATTGAGGAGCGCCTAGGTGGCTCCCCACCTCTCCAACGTAGACGTACTTCTCTTTGAGAAGGAACTACGGTGAAACATATCCTTGTCTCCTTGTTTACACTTGTTGTTTGCTTTACTACCTTACGCTTTACTTCCGTTGCGCATACTACTCTCTTCACATAGGTTGTTCACTTAGTTGCACATCTAGAGAATCGTATCTTATCTTACTAAGCCCCTTAAAAGGAAAAGAAAAGAAAAATTGGTAGTCAACCTATTCACCCCCCCCTCTAGTTGACCATAGTGCACTTTCAACAGTTCTGGTTCTGCACATCATAGAGTTGTGCTTGCAAATCATTGGTGGTCTTGGTGAGTGAGAAAATCTCCTGCCAAAGCTTCAAATTCTCCATCTTGTATTCAGCGATCTGTCTTGTCTTTATCCTGTGGATGATCTCAACTTCACGCCCCGCCATCTTCTTATACCTAAAGACTTCTTGCTCCAGTTCTTCCATGCTAGCTTCCAGACTGCCTTCTCCTTTAGGGCCCCGAACATCTTCAATCTACACCTTCCCGTCCTTGAGAAGCAATCCTTGGGATGCATCTTCAACTCGTTAATGTACGGGTTGACGACGTTCTCAAAGAATCTGTCTTTGGGAGATCCAAGAGAGGACATTGTGGCTCTAGATCTGAAGATGTAACCTGGCAGAAACAGCTCGAAACAGAGACACGACGAGAAAACTATATACAGACCTCGGGGGGTCCGGGGGATTATATAGCAAAAAGTTTTATAATGAAAGGAAAGCACTGAGTGAAAACGGGTCGGAGACGGACTCCGAGGCGTCCTCACCATAGACCGGCGCAGACAGGGGTGGGCCCGCGCCTGGGCATGGCGAGGAGCCTCCGGGCTCCGTCTCCGAGTCGTTTCCGGCTCATAATTTTTCATATTTTCCAAAAACAGTAAAAATAAAAGTTGGAAGATGTTTCGCAGATGTTTTCTTACCAAAACTGATCCCTATTCGAAAACTGACTCTGTAGTTTCTGAAATTTTCTTCTTAATAAATTCCTCCGGGATCATGGCTCGAATACAATCAACATTTTCATTATAAGGATCTCTAGAAATATAATGCTTGAGTCTTTGGCCATTGACCACTTGTGAAGTGTTGTCTTCAAGGGAAACAATTTTAATTGCCCCCGAACGATATGCATCTTCGATAACAAAAGGTTCTTCCCATCTCGAGAGTGGTTTTCCTGCAAAAAATCTGAGACGAGACCTATACAATAGCACTTTCTCACCAACATAAAACTCTCTTTTAATAATTTTCTTATCGTGCCACCTTTTAAGTTTCTCTTTAAAGAGCTTAGCATTTTCATATGCTTCACTCCTCCATTCATCTAAATAACTTAAGTCAATCAACCTTTTCTCACCAGCACGTTTAAAATATCTATTTAGGTCTCTCACTGCCCAATAAGCTTTGTGTTCTAATTCTAGGAGCAAGTGACAAGCCTTTCCATAAACCATTTTATAAGAAGACATGCCCATGGGATTTTCATAAGCATTTCTATAAGCCCACAGAGCATCATTTAATTTCTTAGCCCAATTTTTTCTAGATTTGTTGATAGTCTTTTGCAAGATAGATTTGATTTCTCTATTTGATAATTCTACTTTCCCACTAGTTTGAGGATGATAGGGTAAGGCAATTCTATGATTAACATCATATTTAGCAAGAGTCTTTCTAAAACCACCATGAACAAAATGAGAACCCCCATCAGTCATAAGATATCTAGGAACACCAAACCTAGGGAAAATAATGTCTTTAAGCATTTTTAATGAGGTTTCACCATAAACACTTTTAGTAGGTATAGCTTCTACCCATTTAGTAACACAATCAACAGCAACAAGAATATGAGTGTAGCCCTGTGAAGGAGGGAAATGACCCATAAAGTCAAAACCCCAACAATCAAACGGTTCAATAACAAGAGATTAATTCATAGGCATTTCATTACGTCTAGAAATATTTCAAAACCTTTGATATTGATTACAAGATAAAATAAACTTTCTAGCATATTTAAAGAGAGTAGGCCAATGAAAACCTGATTGTAGAACCTTATGTGCATTTCTATCTCCAACGTGATGTCCTCCATAAGCACTACTATGACATTTTCTCATATCTCTCGTTGTTCATTTTCAGGAACACATCTTCGCATAATACCATCAACACCTTCTTTATATAAGTGTGGGTCATCCCAAAAATAATGCCTCAAATCATATATGAATTTTCTTGTTTGCTGAGTTGTAAAGGTAGGAGGCAAATACTTGGAAACAATAAAGTTAGCATAATCAACATACCATGGACTCTCTTGAGAGCTCACTTTTATTGCAGCCAACTGTTGATTAGGAAAACTATCATTAACAGGAATAGGATCATGAGAGATATTTTCTAATCTAGACAAATTATCAGCAACAGGATTTTCAGCACCCTTCCTATCCACAATATGTAAATCAAACTCTTGTAAGAGAAGCACCTATCTAATAAGCCTAGGCTTAGCATCTTTATTTTCCATAAGGTACTTAATAGCAGCATGATCAGTATGAATAGTAACTTTAGAATCAACAATATACTACCTAAATTTATCACAAGCAAAAACTACAGCTAGGAACTCTTTCTCAGTGGTAGCATAATTCTTTTGAGCAGCATCAAGAGTTTTACTAGCATAATGAATAACATTTAACTTCTTATCTACACGATGTCCAAGAACAACACCTACAGCATAATCACTAGCATCACACATAATTTCAAATGGTAAATTCCAATCAGGGGGTTGAACAATAGGGGCAGATATTAAAGCCTTCTTTAAAATTTCAAAAGCTTCTTTACAATCTTCATAAAAAACAAAAGGTAGATCCTTTTGAAGAACATTAGTAAGAGGCTTTGATATTTTAGAGAAATCTTTAATAAACCTTCTATAGAAACCATCATGATCAAGAATACTACGAATACCTTTGACATCCCTGGGATAGGGCATTTTCTCAATGGCTTCAACTTTAGCTCTATCAACTTCAATACCTCTTTCAGAAATTTTATGTCCAGGAACAACTCCTTCATTAACCATAAAATGGCATTTCTCCCAATTAAGAACATTATTCTTCTCACATCTCTACAAAATTTTATCAAGATTCTGCAAAAAATTATCAAAAGAAGTTCCATAGACGGAGAAATCATCCATGAAGACTTCCACAATTTCTTCACAAAAACCATGAAAGATAGCAGACATGCATCTTTGAAAAGTTTCATGAGAATTACATAAACCAAAAGGCATACGTCTATAAGCATAGGTTCCATAAGGACAAGTGAAAGTTGTTTTCTCTTGATCAGGCTTTCTAACAGCAATTTCAGAGAACCCAGAATAACCATCAAGAAATCTAAAATGAGTTTTCTTAGACAACCTCTCTAACATTTAATCAATAAAAGGAAAAGGATAATGATCTTTCTTAGGAACCTTATTTACTTTCCTAAAATCAATACACATCCTATAATCAACCACTACTCTTTGAGGAATAGGTTCATTATTTTCATTTGGCACAACAGTCATCCCTCCTTTCTTGGGGACACAATGCACAGGACTAACCCATCTACTATCAGCAATATGATAAGTAATACCAGCGTCAAGGAGTTTCAATACCTCATTTCTTACCACATCCTTCATCTTAGAATTTAAATGGCGTTGATTTTCAACAACTGGCTTTGCATCAGGTTAATAGCATGCTGGCATATAGTAGGAGAAATCCCCTACAAGTCGTCAAGAGTATAACCAATGGCACCTCTGTGTTTCCTCAATATTCCCAATAATATCTCCTCTTTTTTACCAGAAACTTTAGAACTAATAATAACATGATATAATCTCTTATCATAACAACATATTTAAGATTGTCAGGCAAAGGCTTTAAATCAAAAACATGATCCTCCTTGGGTGGTAATGTGGTACCCAAGTCTTCCACCGGTAAATTATGTTTCAGCATCGCTGGCTGATGTAGGAAAATCTCGTCAATTTCATTTCTTTCTTCCATAAAGACATCACTTTCATGGTCTTCCATGTATTGCTACAAAGGATTGTTAGGAGCAAGAGCAATAGGAGCCAATTGTTCAACTCTATAATTCTCATTAGGTAATTCAGCTTCATAAGGTGCTTTAGCAAATTTGGAGAAATTAAATTCATAAGACTCTCCATCAAACTTTGTAAGGATTTTCTCCTTTTTACAATCTATAACAGCACCACAAGTGTTTAAGAAAGGTCTAACAAATATAATAGGACAAGTATCACTAGCAGAGGTGCCTAGTACTAGAAAATCAGCAGGATATTTAGTTTTACCACATAAGACCTCCATATTTCTAACAATACCAATTGGAGAAATAGTTTCCCTATTAGAAAGTTGAATAATCACATCAATGTCTTCAAGTTCACAAGAACCAATTTCATGCATGATTTCTTTATAAAGCTCATAAGGAATAGCACTAGAACTAGCACCAATATCACACAAACCATAATAGCAATGATCACCTATCCTAACAGATAGCACAAGAACACTAGCTTTCCTAGATTTACTAGGATGAGAGAAAATATTAGAAGCATCTTCACAAAATATAATGTGTCCCTCTTCTACATTTTCAGAAACAAGGTCCTTTACTGTTGCTACTGTAGGTTCTACAGTTATTTGTTCCTCGGGTTCTACAGGTTTCCTTGCACTTTTATTAACCACACTAGCTAACATAGAATGTTCTTTTACCTTAGCAGGAAAAGACATTTTCTCAATATAAGGTTCATGCACAATAGAATCAACGGTATGAACTTCTATATCTCTAGCAGGAACACAATCAACAGTATCTTTATAAGGTGCATGGTACTTATCCCATTCTTTTTGGGAATATCAATATAAGAAGCAAAAGCCTTATATAAGTTTGCAACAACTTGAGAATCAAGACCATAAACAATACTAACATTATGAAAATCATCGGATGATATAAAAGTTTTAATGCATTCATAATCATAATTTATACTTGACTTTCTACCTTTGTCATTCTCCCATCCTTTAGTGTTTTCTTGAATACGGTCAAGGAGATCCCATTTAGCTTCATCCTTCATACGTGTAAATGATCCATAACAAGAAGCATCCAATAAATCCTTATCATGAAGAGAAAGCCTTGCATAGAAATTATTAATAACAATATTACTGGGGAGCTCATGAATGGGGCATTTGAGCATTAGTAACTTCAATCTCCCCATTCTTGGAAATACTCTCTCCTTCATGAGGACAAAAATTATATATATAATTCCGATCTCTATGAATTTCACTGGGAGGATAGAATTTAGAATAAAAGAGAGGCACAATTTCCTCCCATCTAATAGTCTGGCTATTTTTCAGCAGTTTGAACCATTCAGCGGCTCGGCCTGTCAATGATATAGAGAATAATTTCCCCTTCACTTGGACCATTGTAATACCTACACATTTGAAAAACTCGCATAATTCATGCAAAAAAAAAGCAAATGATCACCAGGATGGACAGTTCCATCACCTGAATAGCAGTTATTCATAACATGTTTAACAATCTTTATAGGTATTTTATAAGGATCCAAATCATCAGGCGGTGGGTCACTTACTACCCTAGCACTGGCAGTAGTGCCCACAAATAAAGACTCAAAAGGAGATCCAAACATAGTGTAATAAAGCAGTAGACAGTAATAAAAACAGCACTTACAGCAGAAGCTTCCTTTATCAATTCCACTTCCCAATAGCGTATAGCTCCCCGGCAACGGCGCCAGAAAATAGTATTGATGACCCACAAGTATAAGGGGTGTATTTTAGTACTTTCGATAAATAAGAGTGACGAACCCAACGAGGAGAAGAAGGTGTTGACAAGAAGTTTCGATGAAGGAATAACTGTAAATACTGAAAGATAAATTTCTAGGGTTTTTTGATATTGCAGATAAATAAAGTGCGAGTAAATAAAATGAAGTAATAATAATTGCAGCAAGTGTCCCAATCCTTTTTTCAGAAAAGGACAAACCGGTAGGTTTACTTATGATTAACAAACGTTCTCGAGGACACACAGGAGGTTTCTGTCAAGTGCTTTTGTTCAATGCCGCTGGATAATCTTTAGTGTTCTGATAAGTGTTGTGTGGGTGAACCTATGCTAATGTACCATCTCATCCAAGACTAATAGATACTTGTGATTATACCCCTTGGAAGCGTCCGCAACTACAAGAAAGTAATTAAGAAATAAATCTAACCACAACTTTAAACTCCGGGATCCTACACTCCCTCGCGCAATGGTTTCCTAACGGGGGTTTGGGTTTCTGTCACTCCGGCAACCCCACAAGTAGTAGCAAAATACACAGTACATTCCCCTAGGCCCATAAATGATGAAGTATCATGTAGTCAACGTTCACATGACACACTAGAAGAATAACACCACAACTTAAATATCAAACCAGTAAATATTACTCAGGATTACTTCACTACTAACAACTTGACTTCCCCCATGTCCTCAAGAACAACACGAACTACTCACAAGACATCATATGGTTCATAATCAGAGGTGATATAATGGATGATAACAATCTGTTCATAAAGTGCAAGCACCGATAAATCTCACAAGCATCAACTACTAACAAGTAATCCACACCAGGAGAAAGATCTAATGTAAAACAACGATAGACGCCCCTAATTGTCACAGCGGGATGACGGTGGATGATGAGGGTGATGGTGCTGGTGGTGATGATGATGATGACGATGATCTTGATAATGCCCGGAGTGATGACGGTGACGATGGCGATGATTTCCCCTCTCCGGAGAGGAATTTCCCTGGCAGATTTCTCCCTACCAGAGAGCTTTTCTCTCTCGGGTGTTTTCCGCCCCAAGGCTGCGGCAGAATAATTCTTCGATGATGGTATGGGGCTTAGGGTTCCCTGGGGGTCAAGTACGCGAAAGACCTCGACCAGAGGTGGGCCAGGGTGGCCACACCACCTGGCGGCGCAGCCAGGGGGAGGGCGCGCCACCCCATGGTGTGGGCCCCTGGTGGCCCCCCTCTGGCTCCCCTTCTGGCTGGTGTCTTCCTCTGAACTTATAAGATACCTCCGGTGTCCCTCTTCTTCTTGTGATCTTCTGACATATGGTATCTCGATGGTGCTTTTTCCATCAGATTTCTGGTCCCGGTGTTTATTCTCCAAAAATTATGAAACATGCAAAATAAGGTAAAATAACATAAGAAATGCATCATAACGTGAAATATATCGATGAATAACAGAAAATTATGATATAAAATAGTGATGCAAAATGGACGTATCACCCTTCAGTACCGGGTGAGCCAGGCGCAACTATTCGTTGAGTCTTGTCGGGAGGCCCTTTTTCAGTCCATCAAGCATTTTATCGTTTCGACGTTGTTCCCGATAGCTTGAGTGGTCTGCTAAGGTTGTTTCGTCGGGTCGATGATGTTTGAGGGTGTGTGCGTCAGCAGCTCATTTGTGGCGCTCAGGTGGCACTTGCCTTTGTGCGTCTATGGCACCCTGATGTCAACTTCAACTCTGTGGCGCGACTCCCCGATACCCAAGGACCACGTGTAGATTTTGTCCCTCATTATGAGGTTGTGCGAACTGTGGAGGAGCGGATCATTCGGCTGACCGCTGCGGAGACCGAGCGACTGCTTCGAGAGGCTGCTGCTCGGCGATAGCTGTAATTGATATGGTGTATATACCTTGTATGTTTATCCGAGTCAATTTAAGGTGTGTTAAGGTGTGTAACTTGTAACCTTGTCTGTTAGTTTAGTCAGTTAAGGTGTTTATAAGGTGTGTACCTTGTGACCTTGTAAGATATCTGTCGTGCGTAGGCACTCGAAGATTTGTTGATGCTAGTTTGGCGAAGCCCCCGAGTGTTGGGGTGTGACCGTTTGTTTAGCATGTAAACGGAAAAAAGGAAAAAGGAAAAGTAAAATTTGTGACTAGATAGTCTTTGTAGCTATGGTTGAGAAACCATGTTTTTATTGCGATGGCTGAGAAGCCATGTATTCGCTCGGTCTACAGTGTGGCTGGGACAACCTTATTTTATGAGTAAAGGTACTCTCCTAGGGATAGAATTTCCTCAGGTGCGTCACGTTCCATGGGTTGGAGTAGACGCCGCCTGGTTTTGGGGTTTTCAAGCGATAGGCGCCTCCGGGGACGACCTCGTGTATGATGAAAGGTCCTTCCCATGGTGACTCGAGCTTGTGTCCGCTTTCTTGCTTGAGTCGCAGCACCAGGTCGCCTACTACGAGGGATTTGCTACAGATGCGGCTACTGTGGTGGTTGCGTAGTGCTTGATGGTAGACGGAGGATCTTGCAAGTGCGACGTCCCTGTGTTCGTCCAGTACGTCCATGTCTTCCGCGAATGCTTTGTTGGAGGCTTCCTAGCTGTATGCAACGACTCGTGGAGCGCTGAATCGAACATCCTCTGGCAGGACTGCTTCGGCGTCTTAAACCATGAAGAATGGCGTGAAGTTTGTGGATCTGTTTGGAGTTGTTCTCAGGCTCCATAAGACATACGGTAGCTCTTCGGCCCACTGTCCTACTGCAGGATGCATTCTGTGAAGTAATCGCTTCATGAGGCCAGCTGAAACTAATCCGTTGGATCTGTCGACTTGCCCGTTTGTTTGGGGGTGTGCAACCAAGGCAAAGATGAGAGTTATCCCCTTCTCTACACAGAAGGCCTTGGTCTCTTTGGTTGTGAAGTTGGTCCCATTAACCGTGATAATATTGTGAGGGACACCGAATCGATACACGATTATTTCGAGGAATTGGACTGCGCACTTCGCGTGCTATGACGTTACTGGTGAAGGTTTCGTTGGATAGAAAACAAAAAATTTCCTACGCGCGGGCAAGTTCTAATCTAGGAGATGAAAGGTAGAGGGCAAAGAGAGGGTTAAGAACAACATACCCTCAAAGACACAAAGCGTTACGAGATCAAATATCGTTGTTGGCGTAGTCGTACTCACACCGATCCCGAGAGCGAGAAGATGTGCACTGCAATCTGTCGGTGCCTCCGTGATCGGTCACACGTACGGTTGATGCTCCGTTCCCTCGATCCAGCGGGGCAACGGAAGTAGAGGGTCCCTCGGAACTCCAGCAGCACGACGGCGTGGTGGTGGTGAAGAATCCCACGGTCAGGGCTTCTCCAAGCCGGAGACCATGGAATGGAGCAACGGGTGGAGAGGAAGTGAGGTGGGAAAGTGTGTGAAGGAGGAGGAGCCCTCACCCTCCTTTTATAGGGAGAGGGAGACAGCCCAAGGGTGGGGTGCGGCCAGCCATGGTGGTGCCCCCAACTCTTCCATATTCATGTGAGTGGACACTCCACTCACATCCACTCATCCTTCCTTTATTTCCCACTTAAAAATCCAAGAGTTTTTCTTTAATAAATAAATAAAACATTTTTATTTATTTATATTTGTTAATTCCATTAACAAACATTTGCATATAGCACCTCGAATCATTTGTTAATTCTATTAACAACCATTTGATGAAAAACCGCTTGAACTATTACAATTTTCCCCGAAACAATTTCGGTGTTTCTCAAAACATTCTTCGTTATTCCTTATCCTCTCAAATGCGTTATCGAACCTTAAGTGTGTCACCCTACGGTTCGCGAATAAGATGGACTCCTCTCCGATCAATAATCAACACCGGGATCTGGAGATCCGTGATGACTCCTATATATTCAACGATGACTCTCTTGATTGTGTGAACCATCAATGTCGTGAACTATTCCCTTTGTCTCGCGCTATTTTACTCGTCCGAGATTCGATCATTGGTATCAACCATACCTTGTTCAATCTCGTTAACTCACAAGTACTCTTTTCTCGTTTCCGTGATATGACATCCTTGTGATCATATCACATGCTTGCAAGCAGTGTCAATGTGATATCACCGAGAGGGCCCAGAGTATATCTCTCCTCATTTGGATGGACAAATCCCACTCTTGATCCATGATCCTCAACTAATACTTTCCGAATGCCTGACGACACCTTTATAGTCACCCTGTTATGGTGTGATGTTTGATGACATCAAAGTACCCTTCCAGTATCAGTGATTTACATGATCTCATGGTCTAAGGAATAAGTTACTTCATACGCAAGATATAACAATATAAACTAAATGACTTGATCGTATTGTTATCTTGATATTGGGTCTATGTTCGTCACATCATTCTTCTAATGACATGACCCCATTATTAACAACATCCAATGTTCATGATTAGGAAACCTTGATCATCTATTAATAAACGAGCTAGTTAAAAGAGAGGCTTTACTAGGTACCATTGTTTGTTTATTGAACACACATGTATCAACGTTTCCGGTTAATACAATTCTAGCATGAGAAACAAACATTTATCATAAACAAGGAATAATATAATAACCACTTTATTGTTGCCTCTCGGGTATATTCCCTTCATCTGGGACCGCCTCGATCCAGTTGGTGATTTTGTCGACTGCGACGAGCAGATGAGTGTATCCTCCGGGTGTTGCCTTCCTTAATGGTCCTACCATGTCGAGCCCCCATTGAGCAAATGGCTAGGACATGAGAATCATGTGGAGCTCTGTGGCTGGTGCGTGTGGCTTGGGAGAAAAACGTTGACAAGCATCACATCTGTCGACCAGTTCCTGGGCGTCTTCAGCTGCTGTTAGGCAATAAAATCCTACTCGAAAGGCCTTGCCCAGTATGGCTCTCCAACTTGCATGATGTCCGCAGTCGCCTTGGTGTATGTCCCGTAGTGGTTACTTTCCATCCTCGGGTGCGATGCACCGTTGGAGTATTCCTGATATGCTCTGTTTGTAGAGTTTTTCGTTTATCACCCGGAAGGATTTGCTGCGCCGAGCGATCTGCCTTGCCTCAGGGATATTCTCTGGGAGCTTTTTTCGGACCATGTAGTCGAGGTACTTGGTCGTCCAGGTTGGCTCGACTAGGAAGATTTTCCTTGAGATGTTGTGAGCGAGTTTGATGATGGCGCATTCTCGACTGGCTTCTGTTTCTTTTACTGCTGGCACCTCAGTGTGCTTCTTCAGCTTGACCGAAATTTTTATCATCCGCTTGAAGTAAATTCCTGGCGGAACTCGGGCGTTTGTTGACCCGATGTTCGCCAAGCTGTCGGCTTCTTTATTGCTTTATCGAGCAATGTGCTTCAGTTCGCACCCCTTAAAGCTTCCTTTGAGCAGGTTGTACATGTCGCGATAAGCAATCATGTTGTCTGCGATAGCGTCGTATTCCTTCATCGTTTGCTACAGGATAAGGTTGTAGTCTCCATGTATCATCAGTCGAGTGGCGCCGCAGGTGATCGCCATTTTCATGTCGTGCGGGAGTGCTTCATACTCGGCGTCATTGTTGGAGGCTGGATCGTCCAGGGGGAAGTCGAGGCATAGAACGTACTACAGTTTGTCGCCTCTTGGCGATATGAGGATTACACCGGTCTTGCCCCCCCCCATTTCTTTTCGACCCGTCGAAGTACATGATCCAGTTACTTGTGTACTCTGGGGGTCCTGGAGTTTGCAGCTCTGTCCATTCGCAAAGGAACTCTACAACCACCTGGGATTTGAGGGCGTTGCGTCCTGTGTATATTATATCCCAGGCGCCTAGCTCAATGCTCCACTTTGCGATTCTTCCGGATGCCATGTGATTGTTCATGATGGTACCGAGTGATGCGTCGTTTAGCACCGTGACGGTATGTTCCTGGAAATAGTGTTTGAGCTTGCGGGCTATAAGGACCATGTAGAATATTCATCTCAACAAGTCCCTTGGGTGAGCCCATAGGGTTTCGATTAAGAGAACGTGTAGGCGTTGGTGACAATCGTCGGCTAACAGGGGGCACGATTTACCCATGTTTGGGGCCCTCCTAGAGGTAAAACTCTTTCTCGTGCTTCTGTCGATCTGTATTGACGAGTAGATCGGTTACAATGGGGGATGCTTAAGTCGAGAGTATGATCTCGATCTCAAGGCTTTGGTGGTGCAGTATTGCTTGTCCTCCTCATGGTGGTTCTCCTGGCCTTATATAGGTGGCCAGGTCTCACACCGTTCCCGGGGTGGATACGAACCCTAACCTAAGGTCGGTTACAAGTTTCCTAACTTGACCCGCAAGGCCTTGCGGGTGGGCTTCAACTGGGCCTTCTAGAATAGTCCATGGCGTCTCCCCTTTTGCTTAGGTCTTGGGCCTTGGATCGGGTAGCCTCATCCGATAGGTCCAGGGTTCATCCCTTCGTTAGTAGCCCCCGAGCGTTTACTCGATTGAGAATTTTATGTCGGGTAGACGCTCAAAATCTTGTCTTGAATTCTTTCGACTGGTCGCTTCAACCGTTCGTCATTTGGAGGGCGTGTACCCTATGTATGACGAGTCTTTGTATGAAAGTGCATGTTTTTTTGGCTGTTTTCGCAGAAGGATATGGCTCAGTTGCTTGACTCTCCCGAAAGCTCAGGGCCAATTAATTGCATCTAGGGAAAAAATAGTTCTGTCCTACGCGAATTCGAGACCTCTGACTCGAATCCGATGAGGTGATCATTGCGACTGGGCCGTGGAGGTCTTATCGAGTCGAACTTAACCTATACGGGTACCCTCCGCGTCCGCTGGGATTTTTCTTCATGTTGTTGACACGGAAATTTACCGGAGGATGCAGATTGAGTGCGATTCCAAGCCCATAAGAGAGATCTTTTGGGTATTACCTTTGTATTCTAAAGAGTACGACATCCAGATGTGCCTAGTCGGCCGAAAGATCCAGGGAGGAGATGTGTGTACATCGTGTTATTGAGTGGCAGGAGCTGCGCACTCGCGGGTTTTGTCTTGAGATATTTCGAGTGAAGAAATCTCCCTTGTTTTTATGCACAAGTATTTTTTGTATTTCTAGTTTTCAGTCCTTACGAAAGAGTTTTCGTGTCTGGAAGCCTTGTTGTGCCCATACGAAAGAAAATTTCGTGTCTGGGGCTTTTATGCGAAAGAGTTTACGCGTCTTAATATGGCCATACGAAGAAAATTTCGTGTCTGCGATCCTACCCGAGGGAATTCTCAGGTTTGATGAAGTACGCAATGACGTCATTGTGCACTTTGCTCATTCTGACTCCTCCCGATGGGACGTGACGAAGTGAAAACAGGGCAGGGTGGCCCACCCTGTCAGTTTTTTGACCGGAAACGAGACGTCGTTTCCGGTTTTTCCGGGGGCCACGCGCAGTAAATGCGCACGATCCGCTGTTAAGATCGTGACATAAAACAGCTTTTCGCCGCCTCGTTTCCACTTCACGCGTGGCAGCCGCGATGGGCGCCACGTTGCTTGATCTGCGGTCCAGATTGGCATGTCTTGCGTATATATATCCGCCCTTAGGCGGAAAGTGAAAACTTCCCGGTCATTCGCTTCCCTTTCTTCTTCCTCGAGCACATCTCTTCCTCTGCAAGCGCTCACAAGCTCTCATGGCGGGAGGAAAAAAGCGTGGCGCTGCTTCTTCATCGTCGAATGCGATCGAGGATGTTCCTGTGCCACCCGCCGCGAGGACGGGCGACTGGCGTTCTGCCAACACCACCAACAGAAGCATCAAGGAGATGCAGAGGGAGGGGCTGCTGCCTCCCGATGGCGACAAGCGCGTTTGCCTAGGCAAGAAGGAAGAGGTACCGAATCCTCGCGCGAACAAGCGCGTGATCTTTGCGGATCACGTCTCGTGCGGCCTTTCCCTTCCTCCTAGGACTGATGTATGTCTATGGCATACAGCTCCATGATCTGCCTCCAAATGTGATGCAGCACATCTCGTGCTTCATCGTACTTTGCGAGTGCTTCTTAGGCATTCTCCCGCACTGGGGCCTTTGGAAGGCCCTATTCAAAGTGCGGGTGTTCCGCGAGAAGTCGCGGGTGGAGATCCAGCTTGGAGAGACGCTGCGCACCGGCGTCTTCGGAATCCAAGCGAAGACGGACATCTCCTACTTGGAGATGCACTTCCTTGACTCCGCGCAAGGATGGCGGAAGAAGTGGTTTTACGTTGTCGACAACAGCGCGGGTGGAACTCATGAATTACACCCGTTCGTTGTTTTGAAGCGACGGAAGTCCTGGGCGCACAAGCTCTCAGCCAAAGAAATACGCATCGTCGCCCCGCTACTCACAAAGGGGGCAATTCTTCGCGACCAAAAAACCGGGCTCGCGCTGAATGGTTTGCACCTGGCGAGCGTCTTCCTTTGACGCAAGATCCAGCCTGTCCAAGAGAGGCCATCAACTATGTGGGAGTACCAGGGCATTCAAGACCCTAGCCGTGTTTTCCAAGATATCCTCTCGAATGCCGAATTCGAGAAGAAAATTGCGGCTATCACCAAGCTGCAGGTAGGCGAGTCCTTTGCCGCCTGCCCTCTTGAACCATCCGAGGCTTCGAAACCTCCTCCAGCTGATGTAAGTTTCCTTTTCTTCTCCGCTTTAATCTTTTTGCCATCCGAATCTTTATTGACTGAGATTTCGCCTCTTTCTTCTTGTTCCTCTTTCGTAGAGTTTGAAGGTAGCAACATGCTACCCGCCAATCTCGGCCTATGACGCCTCGGACTTGCTGGCGAGCAACCTTGAGGCCCCTCTCGACACCAGCGTTGCTGAAGCCGACTCGAATTTCGAGCTTGGTTCTTCAGATGACGTGGAAGAGTCGAGTAGCGATCAGCTTTATCACCGCAAACGCCACAGGCAGGAGGATGACGAAGCCACTTCAAAAGATACATCCTTGGGTGGCAGGGTCCGGCAAGGCGACCGAGCCTCTTCGGGCGACGCCTCTAAACGTGCTTCCTCCTCTGGGCTTCAGGCCGAATGTCTCCACCGCTTGGAACGCGGACATGCTGGATGATGACGACGATGATGAGTGAGTTTCTTCTTTCGCATTATCCTTTAGTCGAAAGTTTTTCTTCTTATTCCCTTATGCCTTTGTTCGATTTTTCCTTTCATGACAGTCTTTGAACCATCAGCCCTGTCCAGTTTGCTTCTTCTGTTCCTTCTGTGAAGAGAAAAGAAGCAACTGCGGGTGAAACTCCAGTCGTCAAGGCTACCCAGAAGTCTCCGAGCCCAGCACCGGCAGCTGCGACTGGAGATTATAGGCTGCCTAGCTTCGCGGGTGGAGCCTCGGAGAGCAAAGAAGTGTTGGGTAGCTCGGCGGACCCTTTGTGCACCGCCCAAGGCCAAGAAAGTCTTGCCGCCTCTTTTGTATCTTCTGTGTCGCCTGTCTCTGATTTTTATCGGGTGCACGTCAGTGCTCCCGATGGGAGTAGCCCCCGAGGCCGTAGTCGATTGCTTACGATTGGCCACGGACTCAAGTTTAAGCTTTTTTCTTTTCTTTCTATATTTTATCAGGTGCACGGCTGATGGGAGTATCCCCCGAGGCTATACTCGACTGTGTACAGTCGTGAATAGGCTCAAGAGATTTTGCCCATAACTTGAACTTCTTGCCTTGTGCCCTTGCAGTCTCTTCTTGACTCCCTTGCTGCCATTGGTCGCCGAGTGCTTTCGGCTGAGGCGGATTGCGTTTCCCTTCGGGTGGATCGTGATCGACTCGTCGAGGACGGCCAAGCTCTCCAAGGTGAGTTAATCCGTTCCATTTTTTACTATTTCCCCTGATCGTATAAATTTGCTTAGGCTGGATTCATTGCTCTGCAGCTCAAGTCAATCTCCTGAGGGCCGAGAAAGCTGAAGCCGTCACTCGGGTGAAGACACTTGAGGCCGAGTTGGAGTCCACCCGAAAGGAGCTGGAGTCTTCTCGCAAGCATTCGGTTGATTTCGAGGGGAAGCTTGCCAAGGCCCAAGAAGCGCTGAAGCAGTTGGAAGAGGTTGGTGCCAAACATGATAGCGATCTTGTTAGCATCATCCGGGCTTTGGCTCAGCAATTTGCGGGTAAGCTACACCTGACTGTTTTTTCGTCGTGACGCAATTTAGTTGGCTATCTCGGGAATTTATGGTGTCCTTTTGTAGATGTCCTTGGCGTTGCACTGGAGCTACCTGGGAGCCGGCGATTGGATGCCCTGACGGATTCCTGCTCTCAACTCCAGAAACATGCGAGTGGGATTTGCTCCCTTGTTGGCGAAGCCATTCGAGTGTTGACGGAATTCCACGAGCGCCTGCTGGTGGATGTGGCGGTCCCGCGTACATTGGGTGGCCTTCTGAGAGTTTTCCTGGATGACGAGAATCTTCTCCAGGCTTACTCAGTCGCCCAGTATGAGTGCGGAGCTAGGACGGCCATCCAATTCGCGCTGGCGCATGGAGTCGCAGACCCGGAGAAGGTATTCTCGAGCCTCCCCTATGACGCCTCGGGCAAAAAAATCCCGCTTCGTCCTTTTGGCTCTCAGCCTGAAGCCCTTGCCCAGAAGCTCTCTGAAGTGCTTGCCCGTGCTGGTCGTAAGGGGCAGCCTGCTGCGAGTGGCAACACTTCTATAGCCCCTTAGGCTTAGTTTAAAATTTCTTTTTCAGTCTGTCGATGTAATGAACCTTGGAATGTATTCCCGTATTTTCTTAGTCGAAGTATTTTGTTGAAATCTTCAGTGTTCGCTGGTTGTGTTTCGTTGTTATGCGCTCCCGATGGGAGTAGCCCCTGAGCACCCGATGGATGGGTGGTGTTTTTTCGCGAGTGGGGTCTTGTTGCATTTCCTGAACTTGCGTCTGCTTTCTTCCCAGGTACTTGATCCCAATGCAGGGTCTTCGAGTGGCTCAAGTGCACAAGTGAATTCCCTTGTTTCTGCCACCAGCACATTCGCCTCACTCCGTGACCGTGTTGCGGATGGGGAACGCAAGCTAAAGGCTTTGCGGGGAGTGGCTGATGTGGCTAAGTCAAAACAAAAGTTTGCTGCGAGCCCCCTAGCACTTTGTTGTTTGCCTCCTTTTCACTTTTAACCCTTTGCGCAGTTTTTTGCAGTTGTTGAGCCTGACGGTCCTTGTGAAACGCATTGGGTGGATAATCACATTGTCCATGAAGCGGGTAGCTCAAAGCCGCATGCAAACAACTTCTGGTCTGACCGCAGTCGAGGCTTTATTTTGGCTACCTTGAAGTACCGGGCTGGACAGGCGAAGATGCTTTTCGATTCTTGTCGCGAAGCCTTGTCTTCTGTGCATCGGACGTTCTATCCGCTGGGCACCGTTCCAGAAGGGTTGAGCGACCTGCTAATTTTTTTTGGTCGAGTGGGCGAAGTTCGCGAGTGTGTTCGCCAGCAGCTTATCTGCGGTGCTCAAGTAGCGCTCGCTTTTGTTCGGGTGTGGCATCCTGAAGTCAACTTTAACTCTGTGGCTAGGCTCCCCAATGCTCCAGTCGATTTTTCTCCTCATTATGCAGTCGTTCATCCCACGGCGGAGGAGATTATTCGGCTGACTTCTGAAGAGGTTGATCAGATGTTGGCCGAGGCGACTGCTCGTCGTCAGATGTAATTATAGGATGTAAATACCCTGTATTATGATTGTAATGTCTTTGAAAGTGTAGTCCTGTAAACTCTCTACAGTTCATTCTATGTATTTTTAAGGTGTCTATAAGGTGTGTACCTTGTTGAACCTTGTGTTATTTTTATGCTGATTAGGCGTAGCCCCCGTGTGTTTGGGGTGTATACCTGTGGTTTATAGCATGTAAAAAATCGAAGATGCGAGTAGCTGTGGTTGAGAAACCATTTTTTATTGATATGACTGAGAAGCCATGTGTTTGATCGAACTACAGAATGGCTAGTAGAGCCTTATTTCTTTGCAAGTAGAATAATCCTAAGGGTATAATTTGCGGAGATGCGCCACGTTCCATGAGTTGGAGTAGATGCCACCAGTATTCGGGTTCTTCAATCGGTATGCGCCACCAGGAATAACTTCGTGTATTATGAAGGGTCCTTCCCATGGTGGCTCGAGCTTGTGTCCTTTCTTCTGCTTGAGCCGCAGCACCAAATCTCTGACCACGAAAGCTCTGTGGCGTATACGGCGACTGTGGTAGTTGCGCAGCGATTGTTGGTATACTGCGGATCTTGTGAGTGCGATATCGCGTATCTCATCTAGTGCGTCCATATCTTTAGCGAGTGCTCTGTTTGAAGTTTCTTCGCTGTATGCGACAACTCGTGGAGCACTGAATTTGACATCTTCGGGAAGGACAGCTTCAGCTCCGTATACCATGAAAAATGGTGTATAATTTGTTGATCGATTTGGAGTTGTGGGTAGACTCCATAGTACTGATGGTAATTCTTCGGCCCAGTGTCCTGCTGCTGGGCGCAGTCTGTCGAGTAGTCGCTTTTTGAGGCAAGCGCAAACTAACCCGTTGGATCTTTCGACTTGTCCGTTTGTTTGCGGGTGGGCGACTGAGGCGAAGCTGAGGGTAATTCCTTTTTCCTCGCAGAAGTCCTGCGTTTCCTTGGCTGTGAAGTTGCTCCCATTGTCTGTGATGATGTTGTGTGGTATGCCAAACCTGCACACAATGGAGTTGAGGAATCTCACGGTGCACTCGGCGTGTGCGGAGGTGACTGGGATGGCTTCTATCCACTTTGTAAATTTGTTGACTGCCACGATCAAGTGTGTGTATCCGCCAGGTGTAGATTTACGCAAGGGCCCTACCATATCTAGCCCCCATTGAGCGAAAGGCCAGGCGATAGGTATCATGTGGAGCTCGGTGGCGGGGGCGTGTGGCTTGGGCACGAATCTTTGGCAAGCATTGCATTTCTCGACTAGATCTTTTGCATCTCTGGCTGCCGTGAGCCAATAAAATCCTTCCCTAAAAGCTTTGCCCACAATTGCCTTCCAGCTGGCGTGGTGTCCACAATCTCCTTGGTGTATGTCTTGCAGCAGTTCCTTGCCATCTTCGGGTGCTATGCATCTTTGCAATATTCCTGATATGCTCTGTTTGTATAGTTCCCCGTTGAGTACCCGAAAGGTTTTGTTGCGTCGTACTATTTGTCGAGCCTCGCGAACGTCTGCTGGGAGCTGTTTGTTGGACAAGTAGTCGAGTTATTTCTGCGTCCAGAATGGCTCGACCAGAAAAACATTTCTTGAAATATTGTGGCTGACCTCGATGATAGCGATTTGCGGGCTGACGTCCGTCTCCAACGCTGCGGCTGCTCCTGCAGGCTTCTTGACATTGACTAAACGCTTGATCAATCTTTCGAAATATATTCCTGGCGGTATGGGTGTGTTCGTAGACCCCATGTTTGCCAATTTATCTGCTTCTTCGTTGCTAGATCGTGCAATGTGTTTCAGCTCACACCCTTTGAAGCTTCCTTCGAGTAGATTATACATGTCCCGATAGGCAACCATGTTATATGCGATAGCGTCGCACTCCTTCATCGTCTGTTGTACGATGAGGTTTGAGTTGCACCCTGCGTAAATGATATCCCAGACGCCTAGCTCGATGCTCCACTTTGCAATTCTTCTGGATGCCATGGGATTGTTCATGATAGTACCGAGTGATGCGTCGTTTACCACCGTGACGGTATGCTCTTGGAAGTAGTGCTTGAGTTTTCGAGCTGTGAGTACCACGCCGTATGCGAGTTTCTGGTAATGAGGGTATCGCTGCTTGCATGGCGAGAGCACCTCGCTGATGTAACATACTGGCCTTTGGACACCGTACGCCTTCCCTTCTTCTGATCGCTCGACTACAATGACCGTGCTGATAACTTGGTTAGTTGCGGCTAGATAGAGGTATAAAGGCTCCTTTGTGAGAGGCATTCTTCTTTGTGAGAGGCATCACGAAGTGATCCGTGGTTTTTGCTATGTCTTCCAGCTCCTCCTGTGTTCCAAAGGATTTGGCGATCTCATTGAACTTGATGTCGCACTTGTTGGATTTTTGAAAATCACCGTCGATGGTGATGGTGCCATATTCCCCAGGTAACTTGAGCTTCAGATAGGCGTAATGTGGTACCGCCATGAATCTTGCGAATGCTGTTCGGCCAAGAATGGCGTGGTACTGTGAGGGCCAGTCGACTACTTCAAAATCGAGGAATTATCGCCTGTAATTGCTTCGATTGCCGAGTACTACCTCCAAGTTGATTGTTCCGAATGGGCGGACCACCATCCCTGGTACTATCTCGTGAAAAGATGTCTCTGATTCTGCGAGTCCGTCCAAGTTCCTGTTCATCCTACAGAGTGTATCCGCGTAAATGATGTTGATTCCGCTGCCTCCATCCATGGGCTAGTTCGTAATTACCAATTTGCGCCTGGATGACTAGCGCTGCGTGTCCTGGTCGGTAGACTCACGGGGGATGGTCTTCCTTCGAGAAAATTATTGGTTGGTCAGCCATCTTCAAGTACTCGGGCCTTGCCGGTGGAGTTTGGACAGCCATGCATATCTGTCGTGTGTTTGTCTTCTGGACCCTGCGGGATGGACAGACCTTTTGTATCATCCCCAAGAGTCATGCGGGGTTCGGGTATGCGTTGCCTCCCTGGTTTGCGGCAGGTGGCGCAGGGGTTGTGGTGGGTGGAATCCCTGGTTTCCTCCTCCTGGGAGCTGCGGGTAACCTTGACTGACTGCCGCTCTTCTTTTCTTCAAGAAGGCCTCGTGTATGTCAAGGAACTTTCGGCAATCCTTGAGAAGGTTTGTTGCCTTGGTTTTGCCGGTGCGCTTATCTGTAAATAGATGTAGCGTGCAGTAACCATCGAGGTCCTCCTCGGGAGTTTTATCCTCCAGCTTTGGCTTCAACTCGCGGTTTCCACGATGCCCACTGTCGCGATTTCTCGTGAACTCCGCTGCTACCAGTTCTTCTCGGTCGTCATGATCATAATATTTCCTGTTTTTCTTTCGACCATGACGGTCGTCCTAGGGTGCTGGCGAGGATGATTTTTTGTTGCGCCCTGAGTCCTCTCCATTATCCCATCTGTCGGCTATAGCCATTAGTTCTCCAATGGTTTTAGGTGCAGCTCGTCCTAGTTCCTCTCTGAAGGCAGTTCGTCGAGTTCCCTTGGCAAAAGTTTCGACTGCGACCTCTTCTGATATGTTTCCCGCTGTGTTTCTAAGTGTGGTCCATCGTTGGATATATTCCCGAGTAGACTCGCCACTTTTCTGCTTGCAGGCTCGCAGCTCCTCGATGGTTGCGGTCCTTTTATATGTCGCGTGAAAGTTCTTGCAGAAGTCGAAGTTTAGATCGTCCCATGACCCGTAGCATGCCTTAGGTCTTCCTTCGAGCCAGCTGCGCGCTGCTCCTACGAGATGTAAGTTAAGGTACTGCATAGCTGTGGTCTTGTTCCCACGTTGGCATTTTACTGCCGTGAGGTAATCCGACAGCCAGGATTGCGTCTCTAGTGAACCGTCGTATTTTGGTACATCCGTAGTGAGCTTGAATCTCTTGGGCATTGGCGCCTCGCGGATGTTGCGAGTGCAGCATAATGTGCCGCAGGCCTCTTCGTCTGAAGAGGTCGATGGGGAACGCGCGCGGTTCCTGGCTGCTCGGGCCTTGTTCACCTTGTTTTGCACGATGTCAGATCGCGCAATGTATCCAGGCTGGTCGCGATCGATCTCCTTCCGTGGCTCCTTGCTGCGGTGTCACGAGCGGCTGCTGTGATGTCGCGAGCTGCGATATCGATCCCTCGGGCTATCATTGCTGCTACTCAGGCTATCAACGCGTTGCCGGGTTTCTTTTCCTCGGGCGCGACGAGGTGATTTCTCCTTTATGGGCGATGTACTCCTATGTCTGCGGGGTGCTTCTTTATCTTTCTGTGCAGCCGCTTTCTTGCAATCGTAGGCGGCGAGTCTTGCGGCTGCCATTCCTAGCCCCTTCTGGACTTGCCTGTATTGCTCTGCACGGGGGTCGTTCTCCCCTGGCCGATTCGTCTGCAGGTAAGTGGCTGCGGCCAGCACTGCGGTTGCAGGAGTCGTCGGGTGCACTTTGCCATTCTCGTCGACACGCATGAGGGATGCTTCGAGTGACTTACTGATTCCGGTCAAGGACTCGCCATCCATGGTCGGAGTTCTTGAGATGTATCTTTTTCTCCCGGGATGGTTCCCGACAGAATGTGTCTTGGATAGTGCTGCCCGGCGCTTACTTGACTCATCCTCCAATTTTCTCCGCTCTGCTAGATCTTTGCGAGCTTCCTTGATCAAGGTTGCCTCTCTCACTAGGTGGTAGTGGTATGCGGACATATCTTCGTGAGGGGCTCCGACTTCGATCGGTTTGCTCGTGCGGATGGCTTCCTTTGCCCTGTTCCAAGCGTCTCACGATACATTGATGGCTGCATGTTCCCTTCCGCTATCTTCTGTTTCTTCGGGTGGGTCGCTTGATCCTGCCATGCAGACCTGAGCCAGATATAGCTCGTGAGTCCTAGGCGTAGTTTGGAAAGCTTTCCTGACCCGTGAAGGTTCTTCTGCGGAGAGGGTGTGGAAGTTGCGGGTGTTGAGGCGGATGGATTCACCGCTTTTAGCTAAGTTGCGATCTGCGTAGTTGGGCAACGAGTCGATAGCTCCTGGGCTCGAGATCGACTCAGAGCCCGATCCTTCAAGATTGGTTTGCTCGGGGAAGTGCAGAATTCCCTCCTTGTCAGCATAGAACTGGAAGCTCCCGAACGTCAAGGTGATACTTTTCTCCAACCCGCTGAATACCGGGCGTGATTCCGGCGAGTGAGGGGAGACGATGACCGACCCGATTCGGACCGGATTGGTTGGAGTCAAAGTTCCGGGGCTCCAGCGTGAGTTGGTTGTCGATGAGGCCGAAGATGCCGGAGATCCAGCGGCCTCCGTTCCCACAGACGACGCCAATTGTCGAATATGCATCTCAACAAGTCCCTCGGGTGAGCCCGTAGGGTTTCGATTAGGAGAACGTGTAGGCGCTGGTGACAATCGTCGGCTAACAGGGGGCACGATTTACCCAGGTTCGGGGCCCTCGTAGAGGTAAAACCCTTACTCCTGCTTCTGTCGATCTGTATTGACGAGTAGATCGGTTACAATGGGGGATTCTTAAGTCGAGAGTATGATCTTGATCTCAAGGCTTTGGTGGTGTAGTATTGCTTGTCCTCCTCCTGGTGGTTCACCGGGCCTTATATAGGTCGCCAGGTCTCACACCGTTCCCGAGGTGGATACGAACCCTAACCTAAGGTCGGTTACAAGTTTCCTAAATTGACCCGCAAGGCCTTGCGGGTGGGATTCAACTGGGCCTTCTAGAATAGTCCATGGCGTCTCCCCTTGGGCTTAGGTCTTGGGCCTTGGACCGGGTAGCCTCATCCGATAGGTCCAGGGTTCATTCCTTCGTCAGACCACTCCATACGCGAGTTTCTGGTAGTGGGGGTATCGTTGTTTGCACGTCGAAAGGACCTTGCTGATATAGTACACTGGTCTCTGAGCGTCGTATGCTTTTCTGTCCTCTGGCCGCTCGACGACTATTACCGTGCTGACCACTTGATTTGTTGCGGCTAGGTAAAGGTAGACATGTTCCCTTTACTGCGGTGTTTCCAGTATGTGCCTGCTCTGTAGCACTCTTTTCAAGTCAATGAACACCTTTTTTGCTTCTGGCATCCACTCCAACTTATCCGTTTTCTTCAGCAGTTTGTAGAAGGGGAGCGCCTCCTCATGTCACACCCCAATTTTTCGATCCTTGTACTGTAGTTCAAGGAGACAAAAATTAGGGCCAACAATTTTTTTTCTAATAACATGATTGTTTCAACCAACATGTGTATACGACAATAGTCATATGTGCAATGCAAGTTATGTTTTATTTGTAAAACAAACACAAAACATTTTCCTGGAAACACTTTTATAATTTTCCTGATGTTTTCCCTTATGTGCTTGAGTGATTTTTATTCCAAGACATGTATCATGCTTGTTTGCATCTTTAAATAAACTTTTAGCTTTGTTGGATCCAAGAAAACAAAATTTCAAAATGATTTATGGAAGTTTTCTTTTAAGTTCTCTATAGAAACTATTCCCTAAAAATATAGCCAAGTACCTGTTTTCCACACTTGTTTTCACTAGGATATAATATTCCATTTTGTGTTCTCTTGACTTTTAGTTGTTACTTGATATATGGACTACAAATCCATAAGCTTGGTTTGGATATTGGAATAAATAAAATAATCTTTTGCTTGTTGTTTTTGTGGACGAAAAATAAGACAGAAAAGGGCATTTTTAGAAAACAGAGAAAAACAGAAAGTACCCTTTTTCCACTTTGTTTTCATAGCCTTCCGCTATTCCAAATTTGTGTTCAAAATATGTTTCTAAAAGTTTAAAACATGTTTAACAAGCTCCAACTTGGAAAACAAAATTTGGAATTCATTTGGTCTCTGAAAACATTTTGGACTTTTTGCTCATTTCATTTGTTTTCCAACACTTAGAAAATTTCTCTAAGTCTTAACTGAATTCTCTGAATTTTACAGGAACAATTGCTATTACAAAAATTGACAGTTTTTTCAATTACTCTTTGTCCAAAACTTTATTTACCACTTTGCCATTTCGATTCATTTCTACTTGGACTCCACATTGGATCCTTTGTTTTTCTTCTAGAAGGTCTAGGGAGAGAGTGAGCAAGTGAGAAAGAGAGTGGAGATGGTGAGGGATGGCATGACATGGAAAATAGTGGCTTGGCTACTGTGGCCATACCTTGCCCTCTCCCCACCCCAAAAGGCATCCTTTGACTTGCCCCCAACTCCATCTACCCCTTTGACACCACCCCTTGACAAGGAGCATCGAGAACATGCCCCTGGACGCCCCCATGCCACTCCCTGACATGCCCAGAGGGCACCCTTGTGCCATTAACCTCATCCCCATGGCTATAAGCCTCCTCCCTGTGTCCCTCTCGCCATTAGCTCCTTCACCACCTCCACTCACGCCTCGAGCAAAAGGAACGCGCCCCGAGCCCCCTGCAAGCCCCACGAGCACTAACCACGCTGCCGACCACCGTGTTCGAGCCCTAAGTGGTGTGCATCGACCCATGCCTTCCCACTCGTTTCTTCCACCTCATTCGGGTCCCCGTAGCCTCACTTACCCTGCTGACCCCTCCCTGTGACTTGTTCGTTTGTAGAACCCCGCCACCGTCGAGCTCGCCGCTGTGAGCGCTCAGCGCCCGCGCCACTGTCAGGAGCCGCCGCCGACCGCAAGCTCCATGCCCCTCGACGCCCACGGGCCCCTGCACCTCCCCCGACCCCGCTCCGCTCCTCGCTGCCGCCCCATGGTGAGCACCGCGGCGTTGCCGTTTTTTTCGATCGCCTCCGGTGAGAGAGAGGAGAGGGTGAGGAGGACGAACGTCGTGCGTCGTTGATCTGCGGATCAACGGGCGACATTGAATCAGATGTTTCCCGCTCGCGCTGAGCCGCTTTGGTGTCTAGTTGGGCCGCCCCTGAGAGAAACGAGCCCGCGCCTCTATGTTGTTTTTCCTTTTTTTTTAAATCAACAGAATATAGCTAACTGCTTTCAGCTTGTTAAAAATAGTTTAAGTACTAGATAAAATCTACAAATTTTTGTGGCAGTAGATGTACTTTTTCTTGACAACATCCAAGTGGTAGATCCATGTTTGCTACTTTATTTTTGTCATGATAATTAAAATGCCATAGAGTGTCTGTTTAACCTTTTTGTGCACAACTTTTTGCATCTGTATTCAAATCTTGCAAACCAAATAGTTTTGAGTAGCTAGTGAGTAGATCTATCCATAGAACTTGGCCTCACATCAAGGTGAGTTACCAAATGGAAATGCCATCCATTTTGGTATTGGACCAGTAGGCTTTTCTAGGATTTTTAGAAGGAGTTTAAAAATGATTTTTGGAGGTGAACCCAATTAGATGAGTTTGTATATGAGTATATCTATGTACTCCTAGCTTGGATTAATTTTTAGATCCCTAGATTATTTTTTGGCATGCATTTATAGAAACAACACCTTTTATGTTTTATTTCTTATTTGTGTATCTGTTTGTTAATAAGTGTTTGATTGCTTGAGACTTGGTTGCTAGAATGTATAGCTGTGTTACTACTTGTTATTAGGTTTTTTCCTTGCAGTACAACTACCTTAGGAAGTGTGTGCATGATTGGAAATCATATGAAATGGAAATAGCATTTTATTGTTTTCTAGTATTTATTTTGACTAGATTGTGTGAGCAAATATTTGTATGATTGTTCACCTAAATTTTCGATGTTGTTGAGTTGATTCCAGTACCATTTTGGTATTGTTATTTTGATGATATCATCTATGTTAGCTTGTACTTTATTTTATAGCAAAGAATGTGTAACATTTGTTGTTTGTTCCACTATTATTGTTTTCACTAGTATGAATAGCCATGGATTGTTTGTGTTGATAAATTAATGTTGTCAAGTGTGACCATAGGCTTGTGACCTGTAAATTCCTTGGTGGTAGTGGCCCATAACCCACTGGTTCCATTGCATTTTTGGTTAGGGGTACAAATCCCCTACCATGCACTTGTTGCTTGTAGCACCTAATTTATTTGTGTGTCTAATATTTTCCACCAAGGGAAAATATATGATTGCTTCACTTATTTGATTGAAGTATTGGTAATGCTTTGTGACCACTAGTATGTTAGTTGTATTGCATTTTTTGACATAATGTTCCCTTGGGGATATTATATGTGAAGAAGTGTTTGACTATTGTTTTGAGTTAATGGAGTGTTGTTTGCAAATAAAAATATTTTTCTAGTATTGGTAATTTATGGGTGTATAGGATTCCTTGATGTGTTTGAATTTTTTAAAGTATTTGTTTGAGCTTGAATTGAATGCATAGCTACTAGTTGTATAGCATGTCACCTTATTACTTGTTATTTGATTGATTACACAATCATGTATTATTAGACTTGGCTTGTTCTTGCTAAGTAGTTGTTTTCATAGAACTATTTTAGTATGATTGCTTACTAGCATGTGTAAGGTGTTATGTGCTGTTATCAGGTGTAATTATATTCATGCTTGTTTTGGAAAATGCATCTTTGTGGTATTGTTTGCCTCTCTAGTGATGAACTAGTGTCGCCACTTGATATTATGAGTTGCTCTAATATTGTTGTCTCTATATTTTATGAGTGTATGATTATCCTAACATGTTTAGGATGTTTTCACTTCTGGTATCATGGTATAGAAATTGTAGTTGCTGTTTGTGATTAGTTGTAGAATGCAATTATTTCTTATAGCATGCTTGTGTAGGATTTTCATACTAGTATGCTATTAGTACACTCCTGTCATTATGTTATTTTCTAGCTTTGTTATCTCTTGTGAGGATTGTGGTTTAGAGGGTGTGAGCCACTGGTTTGTTTGGTTATTTTCATGATTGATGGATTCCTTAGTTTTTGTGTAGACATAAGCATAGTCAGTAACTAGCTTATTTATTTGTGTTTTGCTGTGTTGTTTGGAATTGTCTGATTGATTGTTTTAGCACGAGTGTTTTACTTATGTTATGGTTGTGTTTAGTAGCATATCATTTTCTATGCATTAGGTTAGTATTAAACTTGTTGGGTTATGCTTTCTTGCGTGGTTGTTAATACCCACTGCCATGGGTATTGATTTGATTACTTGTTATTATTTTAGTAGTCTCACCTTTTGTGCCCACAAGCTATATTTTTTTCTTCTTGAATATCTTGTTATGAGAGTGCTAAACCCACTCCACATATGATATATAAGATGTGTGATATGGTTTCTCAACCATATGTTTGTTAGACGATAGTTTTGTACCACGAGAGTTTGTGAGATAGTTTCCGCGAGAACTTTTTAAGTGTTTGCGCTAGTATAAGTTTTCTTGCTGTATGTGTTGCCTTGTTATATTGCTTGCCTTTTTGGTTCTGAGTGTGTGTTTTTATTTCTTTTAAAGTGTTAGAAAATGACGGAGAAGAAGCATGAGTTGTAGAGCTGTGCGTCAAATCAAGCTACTACAAGGCCAGGGACGCTAAGAGATTTAAGGCAAGCCATCCTGATGCTTGCTGTTACTACACTTATCATTATCTATCATGCATGTTTTACTTTTGAAACTTTTACAAAACTTTGATTACCAAAAACTATTTTTTGAGTAACTACTACTACTATTAGTACTATATAGTATTATGCCAGTAGATCATACTTGGTGTTACCAAGACCATAGCCACCATATGGTACTTATTACCACCAAAAGTATAAGTCCCTAAGTAGACACCTTAAAATATGGTCTTTTGCAAAACAAAGGCTCTTATGGAAAACCCGGTGGAAAGGCGAAGCCTTATCCACTGGAGGAATGTTGAAGTGGTCATTTTTGGGGAAAATGTGTTTTACAAAAATGACACATAACCTAGTCTTCGTCGGACAACCTTTACCGTACCGCCACTCTACCCCAACATGGGCACGGGGCTTATCTTGAAATTTGATCTTGTTAGTGTGTGTTCTATCTGAATTTGCTATAAGGGATGTGAGTTACCCTCAAACCGAAATGCCGTCAACTCATGGAACACGGGGCATACACAGTGAGGGATTAAGTTCTCCTCCGGGTGCAACAGTTGGGTCTCCTGCCGTGACGATGTGCGACGTGGTTCCGGGGAGAACAAACCCAATTGAAGAGATAGTCATATACTAGCTTGACCATAGTGGATGGTTAGGATCAGTTATCTGATGTTTACATACTGTTGTTATAGTCCGTGGTTGTTCACGGTGGATGTACTAGATCTGGTGGATTGTGTACCCCTCTGCAAAGTAAAACAATTCGGAATAGGCACGTCCTCGGATATGGACAGTTGAATGGCCATGTAGCTAGCATTGTGTCAATGTTTTCAAAAAGGAATTTTGAGAAGGATTTGGAACGTATGAATTACTAAAAGAAGGAACCTTGTACCGTGGAGGTACCGTTGATGAAAAGCCAGAAGTTGTTTTACAAGAAGTTTTGCAAAGAGAAAAATTCCTTTTAAACAAAGTTTTACAAAACCTCTTGTACATGCGATATCTAGAAGAGAAACAAAACTATATTATTTTCTTTTGAAGTATCTTCTTCAACAAAGATATAGAGATTTTCAAAAATCAACTATGATATATCTTTCATATATCATGGATAGTGAACCCTATGTATAGACTACCTACTACACCATATAAGCATACTTGCATTTGGTAAGCTACATGATGGGTGTCTTGCTGAGTACCTTCAAACATACTCATATTGGTTTTGTCCCTGGTATTTACTTGCCAATCTTTGAGGATGAGCCTCAAGAGGAGATCTACGAGGAGGAGTACTGCGCTGATGGACTTGCGAACTAGGATCGTCTCCCGGTCAGCAGCCTGTAGGTTAAGGCGTGACTTGGGCTCTATTACATTGTGTGTGTTTAGTGTTCCGCTATGTGTGTTGTGTGTTTGCCCTGCGTGGCAGTTGTGTTAGACTTGGTCATGTGACCATGTCCCTTTTGTAAGTGTTTTATGTAATCGTGTAATGGATATTGTATCTGCGTACCAACTTGATATGTTGTTCACGACTGGTGTGATCTGGGATCGTGAATGTATGCATATCGGAAGTGTCCTTGAACAGTGGTTCTGGGGGACCTTACAGAGTTGGTATCAGAGCTATGCTGACCTTAGGAGACCTTAGTTAGCATGGACGTTAGCTAGTACTCTGAAGTTAGTATATAATACTTAGTACTAAGATGACTATTTACCAAAATATTCTACATACTCCATCTCCTCTGTGTTTTTGAAAAACTCTACCTATACTAAGTTGCCTACTGAACATCTTAAAATTTTGCACACTGTTACCTAACTTGAACTACACATAACATTTTGTGTAGATGGCAGTTGTCTTCACCGAGTCCTTCCGGCTGGGATCGCATGCACCTTGCTACCGCGGCTTTGAGGAGGATTTGATCAAGATGACTCGCCTTATCGGTCGCCCAGTACCTGAGTTGAAGGGAGCTCAGATTCACCATGATGGACGAGAATTGTCCTGGATGGTGGTCTATACCATTCGTGCACCTTTGCTAGCACCGTCAACCCTAGAGATCACATATGAAGTGGTGGAGAGCAGGTGGGAAGATGGTATCCTAAGAGTGATGCAGCTGACCATCGCAAAGCTCGCGAACTTCTTTCGGAGCAAGTTTGAAGGCACCCCCTATAGATACTATGGGAGGCACGATGAGGATGAGAAGCCCGTAGACGTTACAGAAGACTTTGTATTTGCTCGTCACTTCCAGCACATGGAGGGACAGCTGTACAACACTCAGTTCTCCCTTGATAATCTTAGAGGAGATTTCGACCTCCGAGGAAGGGAGATAGACCAGTTGGAGAAAGACCTGAGAGTTTCCTCTGCTACTAAGCGTCGTCTCAGATCACAGAGGAATACCATGAAGTATGTTGACTCCCACCTCTGTGCATAAGGGAGAAGCCTTCAATACCAGCTTGCCACCAGCCAAGCTAGGGGTTAAGAGTTGGAGGAACAGCTACGCGCTTCCTCGAGCACTTGCCGCAGGATATTAGGAGTTGCGTTGCTCCCACCCAAGACGCTTGTTTGTGGTTGTGTTGTGTGAACTCTGCTAAGAGCTATGTTTGTGCTAGTTGTGTTGTAAGACTTATGATTTTTCCATGTGAACCTTAAGTTTATGTCATGCTTGTTGAGACTATGTTTCATGTGTATGTTAGTCTTTGTTGGTGATTATGGTTCGCTTCTTGGACACTTGTCTGTTGTTGTGTTTCCAACCGTTCTTGTCTCTATTATGAGCCGGTTTGTTTCACAAGTTTTCAAAACAAAATCACCCTTTTGTATGCTCTCGTCTTATATCGTTATTTTCTTCAGCATGGCCAGCAATTTACCTCCACCACCAGAGCCGGCAGTTGCCCAACTGTTTGCTCTACTAAGGGAAGAACGTGAAGCCACTCGTGCTGAACACCTCGCCATCCATGCTGCCCTGGTGCATTTGACTCAGCTTGCCTCCACCAATGCTGAAAATAATGCTATCCTCATGAGTGCATACGAGCGCCTGCTTGCTGGCGAGAGTCGCAAAAGAAAGATAGTTACGCTAGGAGAACCTAGTTCACCGGTGACTCGCAGTACCTTACCTGCGATGCCACGACCTCCAAGGAGGCGTGTGAATGTCAGGCCTGAAACCACAGGTTGCTATACTTGTGGAAAAAAAGGGAATTTCGCTCGCGAGTGTCCCCAGAAGAATCGTGATCTAGTTCATCTTGATGAGAACCAAGAGACCCAGGGTCCAACCCAAAAGAAGCGCAAGAGTTTGATGAGTGGACCACGATACCTAGAGGATGTTGCAGAAGCACCTGCGACTCATGCCATAGTTAATGGTACGTTTTCAAACTAGATATGTGACCACCCTAGTTTTGTTTGACTTTGTACCCTAAGAAATCCGACATAGATGGAACAATAGAAGTGTCAGGTCGGACTAGAAAAAAGTATCTTTAAAATTAAAAATACTAACGTACTTTATCTAACCCTAACTTAACACCTAACTCAGTTTTAAAAACTACTAACAAACTTTTCTAAACCAAGGAGAAAGGTGCCTTAGGATGTTTGATATAGCTGTTTGACAGAAAGAGGAAGTTGAAGGGAATATTGGATTTGTGAGCTATGATTTTACTAGTCAATAAGACCTTTCGTGTATCTATTTTGGAAGAAACATATTTTAGGAAATAAGATTGTGGAGACTCATTTGAGGTTTAGCTTAGGAGTGAAATATTGAGGATCACATGATTATTAGTTGAGATTGAATTATAATATATATTATCTGGGGAAAGCCAGTTGTGGACCCCAAAACTTTGGAAGTCATTGATAACTAAGATTAGTAGCCTTGAAGAAATGATTTGGGGTTTAGAGATATTGGTGGAAACTATTGGATTTTTAGGAAGCACTTGATATATAAGGAGATTGGATTGATTAGAAGTAGTATGTTGAGAATAATTTGTTATATTGTGATGATGATGATAATAGTTTGCATAGGTGATTCATATACTGGATTTTTAGTAGAAATATTGATTGTAGTAGAAAGATTATATTGGATTGGGATAGGGATTTGACTTTGATAAAACACATATTGGAGAAATATTGGATTTCATATAGGAAGGATAATTGGTAGTTATAAAAGATTGATTTTGGATTTTTAGGAAAAATCAATATGTCTTGGATATAGTAGACGATTATTCTTGGTGATATATTCTCGGAGCTTGTCACGCTCTATTGAGATTGTTTTGAGGAAAAATGGTTTAGTATTGATCCTGAGATAGGAGTTTGGAGAGTTTTGAAAAGGTTTATAGAAATAGTTCAGAGTTGGGATATGATTGTTGGATTTGTTGGTTTAGCTTTAGCAAAAAAAAATTGAGAAAATAACTTTGAGGGAGACAAATGATTTGAGCCTTGATTTTCTAGGAGTATATTAGATTAATAGGAAGATAGTGTATTTCCTGGATTTTAGAAAATGAGCAATGGAAAGCTCATGCTTAATAAAGATTGGTGGATATCCGTAAATTGAAATATATAGTGATGAGAGAGTTTATGCCCAAAGGAGAAAATGGTGGTATGATAATCTTGTGAGACTGGAAGCTACTAGATTAATGTTTAAAGAATAACCCCTGGATTAATTACATGGTTTTTAGGAACTATAAGTTTGAGGTTTAGAACATGGCACCCAGACCTTTGGAAAACTGACTTGCCGGTAGATTTTGGTAAGATTAATCAAAGGGGGGAAGCTCATGTGCTTAATGTTACCCACCACCAGCACTTGTTTTTTTAAAAAAATGATCTAACATTGTTGTTTTGACCACACCCTCTTTTCGCTTGCCTGCGAATCTCAGGACGAGATTCATTTAACGGGGGAAGGTCTGTCACACCCCAGTTTTTGGAACCTTGTACTGTAGTTCAAGGAGACAAAAATTAGGGCCAACAAATTTTTTTCTAACAACATGATTGGTTGAACCAACATTTGTATATGAAAATAGTCATATGTGAAATGCAAGTTATGTTTTATTTTTAAAACAAACACAAAACATTTTCCTGGAAACACTTTTATAATTTTCCTGATGTTTTCCCTAATGTTGCTTGAGTGGTTTTTATTCCAAGACTTGGATCATGCTTGTTTGCATCTTTAAATAAACTTTTAGCTTTGTTGGATCCAAGAAAACAAAATTTCAAAATGATTTATGGAAGATTTCTTTTAAGCTTTCTATAGAAACTATTCCCTGAAAATATAGCCAAGTACCTATTTTCCACACTTGTTTTCACTAGGCTATAATATTCCATTTTCTGTTTTCTTGACTTTTAGTTGTTCCTTGATATATGTACTACAAATCCATAAGCTTGGTTTGGATTTTGGAATAAGAAAAATAATATTTTGCTTGTTGTTTTCGTGGAAGAAAAATAAGAAAGAAAAGGGCATATTTTAGAAAACAGAGAAAACAGAAAGTACCCTTTTTCCACTTTGTTTTCATAGCCTTCCACTATTCTAAATTTGTGTTCAAAAGATGTTTCTGAAATTTTAAAGCATGTTTAATAAGCTCCAACTTGGAAAAAAAAATTGGAATCCTTTGGTCTCTGAAAACATTTTGGACTTTTTGCTCATTTCATTTTTTTTTCCAACACTTAAAAATTTCTCTAAGTGTTAACTGAATTTTCTGAATTTTACAGGAACAATTTCTATTACAAAGTTTGATAGTTGTTTTCAATTATTTTTGTCCAAAACTTGATTTACCACTTTGCCATTTGGATTCATTGCTACTTGGACTCCACATTGGATCCTTTGTTTTTCTTCTAGAAGGTCTAGGGAGAGAGTGAGCAAGTGAGAAAGAGAGAGGGGACAGTGAGGGATGGCATGACATGTCAAATAGTGGCTTGGCTACTGTGGCCATACCTTTCCCTCTCCCCACCCCAAAAGGCATCCTTTGACTTGCCCCCAACTCCCTCTACCCCTTTGACACCACCCCTTGCCAAGGAGCATCGAGGACATGCCCCTGGACGCCCCCATGTCACTCCCTGACATGCCCTGAGGGACCCCCGTGCCATTGACCTCATCGCCATGGCTATAAGCCTCCTCCCCTGTGTCTCTCTTGCCACTAGCTCCTTCACCACCTCCTCTCACGCCTCAAGCAAAAGGAACGCGCCTCGAGCCCCCTGCAAGCCCCATGAGCACTAACCATGCCTCCGGCCACCGTGTTCGAGCACAAAGTGGTGCGCATCGACCCATGCCTTCCCACTCGTTTCTTCCACCTCAGTCGGGTTTCCGTACGCTCACTTACCCCGCTGACCCCTCCATGTGACTTGCTCGTTTGCAGAACCCCGCCGCCGTCAAGCTCGCCGTCGTGAGCGCTCAGCGCCCGCGCCACTTCCAGGCTCCGCTGCCGACCGCAAGCTCCACTCCCCTCAACGCCCATGGGCCCTTGCACCTCCCCCAACCCCGTGCCGCCCCTCGCTGCCGCCCCACGGTGAGCACTGATGGAGGGATGATAACCCGGTAGGCTAACATCAAGGTGAAACCCGGCCCAAAGGTAATCGTACAAGACCCGGCTCAAGGAAGAGGAGCTTCTAGAAGGCCCAAGGAGGAGCGTAGGCCTTGTAACCCGGCCCTTGGGGTTACAATTAGGAAGCTTAGGGTTATGTGCGGTTCTCGGGTAGGATTCCGAGTGTGCCTTGTATAGTAAGCCAGGGAGCCGGGTAAGATATAAGCCGGCTCCTAGGGTTAGGAAAAGAGAGCTTCCCCCGATATTCGAGTATCCCTGTAATATGAGAGCTGATAGTTGTAACCCGAGATCGGAGACTCGGCGACTTGATTGCCAGAGCTACCAGATCAATTGATAACATGATTTCCCCTGAGCTAAACCCTCTCCCAAACACCAGAGTCGAATTGCCCCAAGATAAGTTATCCCTGGTAACGTCTGCCGTGATTATCCCACGACAGTTGGCGCCCACCGTGGGGCCTACGTCCAAGGGTGTTTACATCACGGGAGAAGCTCGGGAAAGCATGAAGAACCTTTTCGTCGGCGAGATCTACACCAACCCCGAAGGAGAGAAGATGGTAGACGACTTTGGTTGGGGACCAAAGTCGGATCTGCTAGAAGCCGGATCTATAGTCACGATCGGCCGGGTCAACGTCTTCGTCGGCATGGTACGTACGTCCGGTTCAATTCCTGATGATATTGAGTAGGATTCTGTGTCAGGAGAAGCGACCTGCGTTCAATCGGACGGAGAAGAATTGGTCGGGACGGCAGATCCGGTAGAAGAGCCCACCACGAGGAGGGAACAGCCGGAGGAACCGGTATGGACCCCGCGTGGCCGGGTCATGAGAGAAGATGATACTGAGTCTATCCTGCACCTGCTGGAAGATTGATACGAGGAGGATAGCTGTGATGAGGAAGAATACGAGTCTTCGCCAGGCATCGCGCGCCAGGTCGTGGTCTACACAGCCCCCGCAACCAATCTTAATCAGGGAGATGTGACGATGGCCGCGGTCGGAGCGGCGCGAGCGCTGGCCCAACAGCAAGTTCCGGCTGATGGAAACCCCGTTATAGCCCGGGTTGACGGAGAGTCAGCTTCAGTCACCAGCCGTACCGAGGAAAGCGAGCGGCAGAGAAACATGTTTGGGTTTATGGCGAACAGAACACCAGGGGCGGGACCTTCGAATCCGGGAAACCCGGCTCTGTTCAACAACAACCTGATCTTAGATCCCACGGTGCTAGCAACGGTGATAACCCCAGAAATTGCGGCGGAGCGCGCCCGAGATCTGGATGTAGCCCGCCGTGCATTGGATCATCAAAGGAGAGATGTTGAAGCTGAAAAACAAGGGATAGCTGCGCGCCAGGGCGAGCTGGAAGAATTGGAGAACCGGCTGCAGGTCCAGTCGACTAGGATTTACAATCAGAGGCACCAGACGAGATTACCGGCTACAGGTGGGAACCTGCAACCAGCCGCACTGTTTATTACCCGTCAGGATCAACCAATTCCGGCTATGAATCGGGAAACCGGACATCAAGCTGCAACCCTGGGAGGACAGCCGGCAAACGTGCAAGCCGGGTTACCCACGTTGCAAACAGGAATCGCCACTGGCAATGCAGCACCACCACCACCACCGCCACGATTTCATACTCCACCAGGTCACTTCAACAACCCCATGGATAACGTGTATGCAGCAACATTGGCACTTGATCGCATCCCCATAGGAGAGTCACCCATGCAGCGGAGACCCGGCGGGCAATAGATTTGCTGCGCACGGCAATAGTTCAGCAGGCCAATTACCCGGATAACAGGAGTGGAATGCACGGAACACCATATGTAAGCCGGCAGAACGGAAATACCGGTAATATCCAGTCGAGTTCGGCGCGGCGGAGGGCAGAGCAGCAGCAAATGCCGCCTCCTCCCCGTAGGCCGGCAACGCCTGCGGCATCAGCGGCGCAAGCTATTGTGGACAGTTCCCGAGCCAGGCGAGCAGCAGCCGGGTCTGTGGTACGGGGACAGGTAGCGGTTGCACCCCCCGCCGTACCGGCCGTGGGATCGCACGTTTCTCGGGTGAGGCCAGGACCGGCAAATCTCGCCGGGCCTAAGTGTTTGTCGGACACCATCAGGGCTGAGCCTTACCCGGATAAATTCAAGGAACCGGGTAAAGTGGTTAATTATGAGCCGACCATGGATCCAGAAACCTTGTTAAGCAGTAATGAGATGGCCATGTCAATTCGGAACGCATCTGAAAATCTTCAAGCCAAATTTATGTACCTAATGATGTCCGAGGGAGCAGCAAAGTTATGGTTCAATAACCTACCCGAGAAATCCGTCAATTCATGGGGTGAGCTGAAAACTGCCTTTATCAAGCACTTTCATGGGACGTGCAGAAAGTTATTTACGATCGATGATTTAGAGCGATGTGTCCAGAAGAAGGGAGAGTCGGGGCGCAGTTGGGTGCGCCGGGTCATGGAAATTCTCCACTCGTCCACTGATATCCAGCCAAATGATGCATTACAAGCTATGGAGAAAACATGCAAATACATACCCTTAGTGCAAAAGCTGACACGCATGAAGTCCAGTCGGCACGCTTCGGAGGTTACCATGGGTGAGTTGATGGACGCGTGCAATAAGCACACCGCCACAGATATCACAGAGGAGGATGTTGATGATAAAAAAGCAAAGGCCAACGCAAACAATAATGGAAGACCCGGCAATGGAGCTGCACCGGGTAATAATGGAGGAAATAATGGAAACAACCAGCACAAGCGCCCATATGAAGGAAATTCCGAGTTTGTCGCCAATACAGAAGCCGGGTTTGCGAGACCCAGAGCTACGGGAAATTTCAACGGAGGAAACTTCAATGGAGGAAATTACCAAGGACCACGGAGGCCGGCTAATCATATAGAGGCCTTTAGGATGCCTTGCCCGCGTCATAGCAGGAACGGAAGGACGGCTAATCATTCATTGGAGCAGTGCGTAGATTTACAGAGATGGAAGAACGAGGAAATACAAAAGGCCATGCGAGGCGTAGGCCGGGGAGCAGGACCGGATCCGGGCAGAAACCCGGGCAATGGCCCACCCCCGGCTGGCAACGCAGGAGGTGGTAATCCGGGTAACAATCAAGGAGGCGCTGGAGGTTTCCAAGCCAACCCAAAGCAGCTAGGGCAATACCACATCCATGCTACAGGGACTTCCAATAAAGATAGAAAGATACTCAAAAGAGCAGTAAACTCGGTTTCTTCAGCTGTTCTGAGGTACTTGAGATGGTCAGACCAAGAGGTCACATGGAGCAGGAGGGATCACCCGGAAACAATAGAACATCCGGGTGTGCTGGCTTTGGTAGTTGCACCACAGGTCAATGGTTACGATCTGAAAAAGGTTCTGATGGATGGTGGGAGTAGCATCAATATCTTATATTGGGAAACTTTCCTACGCATGGGGCTCAAGGAGTCTCAGTCGCAGAAAAGTTCTACAGATTTTCATGGGATCGTGCCGGGTCATGCAGCATGCCCACAATGATGCCAAGTTCCGAGTCTTGGGTGATGCACTTTGATGGTTATAAGCAGTATGAGGGGTCAGGAGCTGGGGTGGTACTCACATCACCCAAAGGCGACAAATTGAGCTACGTGTTGCAGATTCACTTTGATTGCTCCAACAATGTGGCCGAATATGAGGCATTATTACATGGATTGAGAATAGCAAAGGAGATGAACATTAGGCGAATACGGTGCTATGGAGACTCGGACCTTGTGGTACAGCAGGTCTCAGGAACTTGGGATAGAAAAGATGCAACAATGGCAGCATATCGCAGAGAGGTGGATAGGGTTGCCGGGTCTTTTTCCGGGTATGAGGTGGAGCATATTGACAGGCGAAAGAATGAGGCAGCAGATGCGCTCACAAGACTCGGCTCTCGCAGAGAGCCGGTTCCACCCAATGTTTTCCTGGACGAGTTATGGCGACCATCTGTTAAAACCGAGTCTAAGGAAGAGGTGGCTAACCAAGACCCGGATTTGGAGCTGGTGGCCACAATACGTGCTGTTCCTGAGTGGACAGAGCCATTTTCGGCCTACCTGTCACGGGGCGAGTTACCACCACAAGAGGTTTTAGCAAGGCAAATTCTAAGACGAGCAAAAGGCTATTCTATTATCAATGGGGAGTTGTATAAAAGAAGTGCAGCGGGAGTCTTCTTACGCTGTGTGGCACCAGAAGAAGGCCGGCAGATTTTGAAGGAGATCCATGAAGGTGATTGTGGGCATCATGCCTCCACAAGATCCCTTGTGGCCAAAGCATATCGACATGGCTTCTTTTGGCTCACGGCCTTAGCGGACACGGAGCGCTTGGTGGCAAGGTGCCATGGGTGTCAAAGGTACGCTCGCCAAACCCATGTGCCGGCTATGGAGTTGCAAACAATCCCGCTGACCTGGCCGTTTGTTATTTGGGGTATGGACATGGTGGGCCCCTTCCACATGTCACCTTGCAAAAAGACTCATCTTTTGGTAGCTATTGATAAGTTTACTAAGTGGGTTGAAGTTATGCCAGTTACCAATTGCGAAGCAATCACAGCAGTCAAGTTCCTGAAAAGTATCATCTACCGGTTTGGGTACCCTCACAGCATAATAACAGACAACGGAACCAACATGTCCTTAGGTGAGATGGAGAAATTTTGCGGAAACAATGGTATCCGGCTTGACATAGCCTCGGTAGCCCATCCACAAGCTAATGGACAGGTGGAGAGGGCAAATCAGGAGTTACTTCGTGGGTTAAAACCACGTCTGCGAGTCCCGTGCATCAGTGCTGCTGGAGCATGGGTTGAAGAGCTACCATCAGTAGTTTGGGGAATTAACACTACACCTAACAGATCTACTCAGATGACCCCGTTTTTCATCGTTTATGGTGCAGAGGCAGTGTTGCCGAGTGACATTATTGAAGACCCGGCAGGATGCCGTGGATATGCTAGAAGAACTCATGGAGCAAGCCTTGGAGAGGTCAGCCATATATCAGCAAGAATTGAGGAGATACCATAGTCGTTGAGTCAAAACCCGGGTCTTCCAGGAAGGGGACCTGGTATTGCGCTTGGTGCAATCGAAGGAAGGAAAGCACAAGTTATCTCCACCATGGGAAGGACTACTCATCATAAGCTGGAACCATCACAATGGATCATATTACCTAGTAGATGCAAGGGAAGAGTCGGATACTGTCAATGACACTGCCCACACCACTTCATCTATGCAAGAGAGGAAAAGACCGTGGAACGTGGCTTAGCTACGTCCCTACTACACCTAGCATAGGCCAGGTTTACAAGTGAATTACACGATGTAACAGGCAGCAGGTTTCAGACGCACTCTTTTCCTATCCAGTGTACCTAAGGGGACTGGAGGGTTTTTAATGAGGCGGCTTGCTGACCTAACTTTTCTCATATCAATAAAGAGATGGTTAAACTATGATATTGCTTCTTTCTTATTTATTTATGTTAATTTTTTGTCTTTCTGTTTTTTACCTTCTGTTTTTTACTTTACCAGGTAAGTATTATGTGTTTTCTTATAGTACATTAGTTTTGTATTTTTCCTAAAAATTGTATATATAGGTCTTGGGGGCTGATTGGTTGAATAGCACAGTTACAAACTCAAAGACCCGGCCACGATGCCATTAAGTTATAAGGACCGATTACTTGCAATAAGTACGGTTACAATCTTATAACCGGACAATAGAGCCAAATTTTCTTGTTTTCTCTTGTTTAAGCTTGATGTAACTCGCAAAAATGTGGCATGCTTTGCTAACGTTTAATCACAATCAGTCATGATGCCCAATGGGACTTGCCTGACCCTGTTTTTTAAAGTTATAGCAACATTGAATATCCACGCGAAAGCCGGCTTACAACAAAGAGGATCAAAAGGGTCATCTAAACCACAAGTTATGCAGAGTACAAGGTTAACAGCCAGAAACTCACAACATATTAAGCATAACTTTAAACCTACGTGAGCAACTCTATGTTTTGGGCCTTAGTAAAAACAATTTGCTTTCTTGAAAACTACAAATCCCTAGACTCGGAAATTCGGGTCTTGGGGGCTTGGGAATTTGAGAAAAGCAAAAAAGTGTTTACCTATTAAGCTTAAAAACCCAAAAATCCGAGTCTTGGGGACTTGGGGACTTAAGAAATAAAAGTTCACTTGGTCAAAAACCCCGAGACTCGGAAATCGAGTCTCACAGAAGGAAAAAGATAAAAGATCGGCAAAATAGCAAAAGAGGTTCAAAACTGCAAAATATCATATCAAAGCGAGGGGCCAGAAGGGCCACCAAAAGCTATTAAGGTTTAAACGTATTACAAACCGAGGAAATTGTATCGAAAAGTGCACATGCGCACTATTAAAATAATAATTGTATCAGGCATATTACATAATGCCTATTGGCCGAATAAGTGTTTGAGGCGAAAAATAGTGAAACTTTACTCGGCATTCATAGCCGAGTCATCAACGTTACCCTTGGCGGCCGGGTCTGTGGAATGCTCATCGGTGGTCTTCTCCGCTCTCACGTCCGGGTTAGCTGCAGTATCGGCACGGGCTGGAGGAGGCACAACCGGAGTAGAGGAGGAAGGCACAGTATCGGCCTCAGCTTTCTTCTTGGCAGCTTCTTCCTTCCACTGTTCCAGCATGTCAAAGGGCTTAGGGAGGTACGATGGAACCGGCTTGTCATTAGCATCATAGGGTGGAGTGATCTTGCTTACATCCAGTTTGTCGGCTATCAAGCTTGCCGAGTGACGCACCTGAGCGTGAATGGTCTTGTATTCCTTGCCAGTGAACTTGGAGCCGTCGTTGTTGAACTCGGGAAACCCGCCCACGAGCTTTGCCGGCTCAAGCCAAGTAAAATAGGCCTTGGCCAGAGCGAGCCCTCGGGTTACTCCAATCCGACACGATGAACGCTTCCAGTGGTCGATCCAGGCGGGAATGGTAGAACATGCTTCAAGCATATCGTTTAAACCACAATAACCTTCACCCGGCCACTTCACAGCCTCCAAAATCCACTTGGTGCCGATAGTGAATTGCCGATTACGGCCTTCAGCGTCTTCAACTTCTCAACATCATCTTCATCTGGGGCCTCCTCACCTGGACCTGCAAAGTAACAGAAAAGTTAAAACACTGAGATCCGAGTTATAAACCTTACGGAATGAGAAATCCGGGTTATAATCAGTAAGTTAATGTTTACCAAGTAGAGTGCGGTAAGTATCGACGATCTGGGCTGAAATTTTCTTCAGCGCACCCTCAGCAGTTTGGGACCTTTTCTTATACTTTTTCACGTCTTTGTCAAGGTTTTTCACCTCAAATTCTAGCTCTCCACGTAACTTTGTCTCAACCTCAAGGAGCTTGTTGGTTTTTGCCAACATCTCCTTAGACCGGGCCACGTGTGCCTGTGAAAAAAGAAAAGGAAAAGTCAGTCTGATACATGATATAACCGGGTATGGTAAATTATGTATCTATGAAAGTACCGAGCAAACTTTGATTAGTTGACTCGGAACTTGGGGACTAGATGAATATACAAGCAACATAGATTAAGTTACCTGGTGCTCAGCTGCCATGGCTTCCAGAATATCCCTTTCATTGGTCTTCAGGGAGAAGAGCGCATCTAGCATTCCTTCAAAGTTCAGATCGCCGAGTTTTGGCCTGGAGGAGCTGGGGTTATTACTTGGAGCGGGGTCCTTTCTTGCTTAGGGGAGTGGACCCGGGTTTCCTGGGTGTTAGGAGTGGGGTCACCCATCCGTGATCCCAGGAACTCGATGTCCCCGTCACCCGGCAGCGGAAACTCGGCTTCCTGCTCCACCGGGTCCCTCAGCAGACCTTCTTGTTCTTCTTCTGCACCGCCAGCCGCGGGCTGCACAACAACCTCCGGTTCTTCCGTAGCCGGGTTATCCACATCCATGTCCTCAGGCTCACTGATTGTGACCTTGGCCCTGAGAAAGAGAAAGAAATAGTCAGTATAGGGTGAATAAAAGATATGAAAAAAACTAGTGTATCAAATAGCAAGAGAGGTAAGTTACCCGGTGTTCACAAAGAAATCTGCCGGAAGATTGTTGCTAGACCCGGAAGAAGCTGATAAGGAGTTGGAAAGTGAGACCCTAAGTTGGCCGGCTAACGGATGGTTTGGAGATGGAAATTTCCGAGGGATATAAGATGAATAAGTTTGGGGAATACCGGCTCGGCGAACGGGGGATGAAGGGATGCCCGGGTGAAGAGGATCATCACCCGGAGAGTTCCGGGTTACCCTACGTTTGACTGGGACAGGTTCCTTCAAGTTTGATGAATCGAGTAAGTGTTGGTTAAGTTCGCACATGTTAGCGTACGAGTATGGTTTGGAGGCAATAGAGGAATAAGGCACCTTGAAGACAACTCCCCGGGTCCTCCTCTTTGCTCCAACCTCTACCTCCGGCTCAGCCTCGCTTTCGTCCGACTGTGTGTCCTCCTTATCCTCTAGTTCTGGCAAACAAGATGCATTTTTGGAAAGGGGGAAAATTGGTCTAATTAAGTTAACGAAGAAAGTGCATGAAAAAGATTCGGATTTTACCTTCGTCGGAATCAGCCGGCTCCTCGTCTTCTTCCGAGTTTTCAGAAGGGGGAGGAGTAACTATCTTCCAGAATGCATCATCTTCCTGAGAGGAAAACATCATGACAAGGGTTAGTAAATGTACATAAAGAATATTAGTCGAATGAAGGGATAATATCTGGGTCTTACTGGAGGAGCCGGATTATCTCGCGTGAAGGGCTTAAGCCCGGCTATATTCTTGATAGCGTCGAGTTTTTCGGCTAAGAAGGTCTTCATGAGCTTGTTTATGTCACCAACCGGGTAATTTTTCTCCGAGTACCGGAGAGAGTCGGTAAGATGTCCGGAGTACTGGCACATAAGTTTTGTCCGGGTGCTGTTAGGCTGAATTCGGCAACTCACCCAGGTTTTAATCAGATTGAGCCCTAGGAGAACTTGGGCCGAGAGTACATCAAGTTTATTGAGGAGAGGCTGGATAGACTGCCTCTCGGCCTCAGAAGCAAAAGAGCTGAGATTATCGGAAAGATTAAGGAGATCATCGGTGAAACCCGGCAGTGGCTTTTCGCCGGCTGAAGAGGTGTCTTGGCAATAAAAATAAGTTTTCTGCCAGTGTTTGACGTGCGAACTGAGGCTCAGAGTCGGCATGAGGGAATTTTTCCGCCTCTGGATGGAGACTCCTCCACAGACTAGGAGGGCCCCATCGCCGCTCTCTCGGCACGGCTTACATTGAAAAAGTTCAAGGAACAGAGCTAGATTTGGAGGAACACATAGATACGATTCACATAAAACTATGAAGTGAGTGATATTAAGCATGGAGTTGGGGCCAATGTCGAATACCCGGAGCTTGTAGTGGTCCAGGAGCTCACGGAAGAAAGGGTGACCCGGGGGGCGGAAACCCCGGATCACGTGTTCGACAAAAACCACCACCTCGTCAAGACCCGGAGCAGGCCGAGTCTCCTCTCCAGGTACCCTCCAGTAGATCTCCTCCCTGGTGGGCAAAACACCCGACTCAGAAAGCTCGTCAAGCTTAGCCTTTGTCACAGTCGATCTCGCCTAGTTGGCGGAGATCGATTGACTCGGCTTCGGCTTGTTGGCCGGGTGTTTTCCCTTCAGCTTAGCACTGGCCTTAGGAGCCATAGGTGAAGATCTAAAAAAGAGGCAAATACAGAGTATGAATAACGAGAAACCCTGAAATTACAGATATCCGACTTAATGGAAATTACTTGTAGAAAAGTTGGCAGATTGAAGCTAGTCAAAAACATATAGAGGGAAAATTCACGTTTGCAAATGGTGAAGATATGCTGGGAGGTGCATGCTTGGATCTAACTAAGTACCATCCATGAAAAAAGCAAGATTATGGCGTATTCAACTAGTGATAAATGGTGGAGGATTTGGAGGTGAAATTAGATCCAATCTACCCGTGCAAAATCGAGATCCAAGAAATTCAGGGAGCTTACCGGAAGGATCGAAGGAGGCGTGCGATGGCGCGGGCAGGCTCGACGGCGGTGGCGTTTCCAGATTCCCGGCGGCTCGCTTGTGGGCGTTGCGGCGGAGATCGGCGGCGGTGTTGCGGATGCGGGCGGAGACGACCAGGCGGCGGCGGCGTGAGTCCGGTGGCGCTCTCGCGACCGGCGCGTGGCTCTGCTGAGCACGGGCTTGAGCTCGGGCTCGAGGGCGCAAAGGTGGAGCAGAGTGGGAGAAGAAATGTGAGAAATGGATGTTGGATCTAGGGTTACCCCTTGGACGCCTATTTATAGGTGCGGGGTGGGAGCACCCTAGGTTTAGGCGGCGAGAGCCAGATTTTTGGAAAAATATTATTTGGCCGGATATTTTGGGATAAGCATTAAAGCGCCCGTTGCGGGATATCCGGAAGGGATTGAAATGGATTGCGAGCGTGATATTCGGGCTGATTGGCAACGGTGCGAATCCGGGTCTTGTCACGTTTTCCTCGGAGTGTTGACCCGGGAAAATGATGTTTGACTCGGAAAAGCCGGGTTATTATATGGACCGCCTACAGAGCAAGGCCTAGTTATTATCAAAGCATTCTAACCCGGTATTTTATGAATTTGTATGTTTATTGTTTTGGTGGGAATAGTGTGCGCTTCATGGTTGATCCTACGAAGTCCAAGCTATTTTGGGGACTACTGATGGAGGGATGATAACCCGGTAGGCTAACATCAAGGTGAAACCCGACCCAAAGGTAATCATACTAGACCCCGCTCAAGGAAGAGGAGCTTCTAGAAGGCCCAAGGAGGATCGTAGGCCTTGTAACCCGGCCCTTGGGGTTACAATTAGGAAGCTCAGGGTTATGTGCGGTTCTCGGGTAGGATTCCGAGTGTGCCTTGTATAGTAAGCCAGGGAGCCGGGTAAGATATAAGCCGGCTCCTAGGGTTAGGAAAAGAGAGCTTCCCCCGATATTCGAGTATCCCTGTAATACGAGAGCTGATAGTTGTAACCCGAGATCGGAGACTTGGCGACTTGATTTCCAGAGCTACCAGATCGATTGATAGCATGATTTCCCCTGAGCTAAACCCTCTCCCAAACACCAGAGTCGAATTGCCCCAAGATAAGTTACCCCTGGTAACGTCTGCCGTGATTATCCCACGACAAGCACCGCAGTGTTGCCTTTTTCCGATCGCCTCCGGTGAGAGAGAGGAGGACAAATGTCGTGCATCGTTGATCTGCGGATCAACGGGCGACATTGAATCAGACGTTCCCCGCCCCGCGTTGGGCCGCTTTGGTGGCTAGTTGGGCCGCGCCTGAGAGCAACGAGCCCGCCCCTCTATGTTGTTTTTCTTTTTTAAAATCAACAGAATATAGCTAACTTCTTTGAGCTTGTTAAAAATAGTTTAAGTGCTAGATAAAATCTACAACTTTTTTTGGCATTAGATGTACTTTTTCTTGACCACATCCAAGTGGTAGATCCATGTTTGCTATTTTATTTTTGTCATGATAGTTAAAATGCCAAAGAGTGTCTGTTTAACCTTTTTGTGCACAACTTTTTGGATCTGTATCCAAATCTTGCAAACCAAATAGTTTTGAGTAGCTAGTGAGTAGATCTATCCATAGAACTTGGCCTCACTTCAAGGTGAGTTACCAAATGTAAATGCCATCCATTTTGGTATTGGACCAGTAGGATTTTCTAGGATTTTTAGAAGGAGTTTGAGTTACCAAATGTAAATGCTTGAACTCAATTGGATGAGTATTTATATGAGTATAAATATGTACTCCTAGCTTGTATTAATTTTTAGAGCCCTAGATTATTTTTTGGCATGCATTTATAGAAACAACACCTTTTCTGTTTTCTTTGTTATTTGTGTATTTGTTTGTTAATAAATGTTTGATTACTTGAGACTTGGTTCCTAGCATGTATGGATGTGTTACTACTTGTTATTAGGTTGTTTCCTTGCAGTACAACTACCTTACGAAGTGTGTGCATGATTGGAAATCATATGGAATAGAAATAGCATTTTATTGTTTTCTAGTATTTATTTTGACTAGATTGTGTGAGCAAATATTTGTATGATTGTGCACCTAAATTTTTGATGTTGTTGAGTTGAGTCCAGTACCATTTTGGTATTGTTATCTTGATGATATCATCTCTGTTAGCTTGCACTTTATTTTATAGCAAAGCATGTGTAACATTTGTTGTTTGTTCCACCAGTATTGTTTTCACTAGTATGAATAGCCATGGGTTGTTTGTTTTGATAAATTAATGTTGTCAAGTATGACCACAGTCTTGTGACCTCTAAATGCCTTGGTGTTAGTGGTCCCATAACCCACTGGTTCCATTACATTTTTGGTTAGGGGTACAAATCCCCTACCATGCACTTGTTGCTTGTAGCACCTAATTTATTTGTGTGTCTCATATTTTCCACCAAAGGAAAATATATGATTGCTATACTTATTTGATTTAGTTATTGGTAATGCTTTGTGACCACTAGTATGTTAGTTGAAGTGCATTTGTTGACATAATGTTCCCTTGGGGATATCATGTGAAGAAGTGTTTAACTATTGTTTTGAGTTAATGGAGTGTTGTTTGCAAATAGAAATATTTTTCCACTATTGGTAATTTATGGGTGTATAGGACTCTTTGAGTGTTTGGATTTTTGAAAGTGTTTGTTTGAGCTTGCATTGAGTGCATAGCTACTGGTTGTATAGCATGTCACCTTATCAGTTGCTATTTGATTGATGAGACAATCATGTATTATTAGACTTGGCTTGTTCTTGCTAAGTAGTTGTTTTCATGGAAATATTTTAGTATGATTGCTTACTAGCATGTGTAGAATTTTCATACTAGTATGCTAAGTAGTTGCTAAGTAGAATTTTCATACTAGTATGCTATTAGTACACTCCTGTCATTGTGTTATTTTCTAGCTTTGTTATCTCCTGTGAGGATTGTGGTTTAGAGGGTGTATTAAGTTTTGTTACCATTGGCTGAGCCACTGGTTTGTTTGGTTATTTTCATGATTGATGGATTCCTTAGTTTTTGTGTAGACATAAGCATAGTCAGTAAGTAGCTTATTTATCTATGTTTTGCTGTGTTGTTTGGAATTGACTGATTGATTGTTTTAGCATGAGTATTGTACTTATGTTATGGTTGTGTTTAGTAGCATCTTGTTGTCTATGCATTAGGTTAGTAGTAAACTTGTTGGGTGATGCTTTCTTGCGCGGTTGTTAATGCCCACTGCCATGGGTATTGCTTTGATTAATTGTTATTATTTTAGTAGTCTCGCCTTTTGTGCCCATAAAATATATTTTTAGCTTCTTGAATATCTTATTATGAGAGTGGTACACCCACTCCACATATGATATATAAGATGTGGGATATGGTTTCTCAACCATATGTTTGTTAGACGATAGTTTTGTACCATGAGAGTTTGTGAGATAGTTTTCGCGAGAACTCTTTAAGTGTTTGCGCTAGTATACGTTTGTTTGCTGTATGTGTTGCCTTGTTATATTGTTTGCCTTTTTGGTTCTGAGTGTATGTTTTTATTTCTTTTACGGCGTTAGAAAACGAAGGAGAAGAAGCAGGAGTTGTAGAGCTGTGCGTCAAATTCAGGCTACTACAAGGCGAGGGACACTAAGAGATTTAAGGCAAGACATCCTGATGCTTGTTGTTACTACACTTATCATTATCTATCATGCATGTTTTACTTCTGAAAGTTTTACAAAACTTTGATAACCAAAAACTATTTTTTTGAGTGACTACTACTATTAATATTATATAGTATTATGCCAGTAGTTGATGCTTGGTGTTACCAAGCCCATAGCCACCATATGGTACTTATTATCACCAAAAGTATAAATCCCTAAGTGGACACCTTAAAAATATGTTCTTTTGCAAAACAAAGGCTCTTATGGAAAACCGGGTGGAAAGGCGAAGCCTTATCCACCGGAGAAATGTTGAAGTGCTCATTTATGGGAAAAAGGTGTTTCACAAAAATGACACATAACCTAGTTTTCGCCGAACTACCTTTACCGTAATGCCACTCTACCCCAACAAGGGCACGGGGCTTAGCTTGAAATTTGATCTTGTTAGTGTGTGTTCTATCTCAATTTTCTATAAGGGATGTGAGTTACCCTCGAACCGAAATGTCGTCAACTCATGAAACACGAGTCATACACAGTGAGGGATTAAGTTCTCCTACGGGTGCGACAGTTGGGTCTCCTGTCGTGGCGATGTGCGACGTGGTGCCGAGGAGAACAAACCCAATTGAAGAGATAGTCATATAATAGCTTGACCATAGTGGATGGTTAGGATCAGTTATCTAATGTTTACATACTGTTGTTACAGTCCGTGGTTGTTCACGGAGGATGTACTAGATCTGGTGGATTGTGTACCCCTCTGCAGAGTAAAACTATTCGGAATAGCCGCGTCCTCGGATATGGACAGTTGAATGGCCATGTAGCTAGCATTGTGTCAATGTTTTCAAAAAGGAGTTTTGAAAAGGAGTTGGAACGTATGAATTACTGAAAGAAGGAACCTTGTACCGCGGATGTACCGTTGATGAAAAGCCAGAAGTTGTTTTACAAGAAGTTTTGCAAAGAGAAAATTCCTTTTAAACAAAGTTTTACAAAACCTCTTGTACATGCGATATCTACAAGAGAAAGAAAACTATATTATTTTCTTTTGAAGTGTCTTCTTCAACAAAGATACAGAGGTTTTCAAAAATCAACTATGATATATCTTTCATATATCATGGATAGTGAACCCTATGTATAGCCTACCTACTACACCATATAAGCATAATTGCATTTGGTAAGCTACATGATAGGTGTCTTGCTGAGTACCTTCAAACATACTCATATTTGTTTCGTCCTGATATTTACTTGCCAGTCTTTGAGGAGGAGCCTCAAGAGGAGATCTACAAGGAGGAGTACTGCGCTGATGGACTTGCAAACTAGGATCATCTCCCAGTCAGCAGCCTGTAGGTTAAGGCTTGACTTGGCTCTACTACATTGTGTGTGTTTAGTCTTCCGATGTGTGTTTTGTGTTTTCCCTGCGTGGAAGTTGTGTTAGACTTGGTCATGTGATCATGTCCCTTTTGTAAGTGTTTTATGTAATCGTGTAATCGATATTGTATATGTGTACCAACTTGATATGTTGTTCACGACTGGTGTGATCTGGGATCGTGAATGTATGCATATCGGAGGTGTCCTTGAACAGTGGTTCTGGGGGACCTTACAGCTCACCCAATCTTGCGATGAACCTGTTGAGGGCTTCCAGTCGCCCTGCTGATGGTGTGTAGACACACGCTCGTTGGGAGACCCCAAGCGCAAGGTGTGAACAGTGTAGCAGCAGGTTTCCCTCAGAAAAAAAACCAAGGTTGAATCGACCAGTAGGAGGACAAGCAATCTCTAAAGGTTGATGCAGCTGAGGTGGCAGGGCGCACTACCGGTTCAGCAGCAACGTGGAACCTACACAACACAATCAAATCACTCTGTCCCAACAAAGCAGTGAGGTTGTCAATCTCACCGGTTTTGCTGAACACAAAGAGGTTAAACGTATGTTGTGGAAAACAGTAGAGAGACAGTAGGAATAGTATGAGAGCAGTATGAAAGTAGTAGGTGTTTTATCAGTATGAGGAAAATGGACCGAGGTCTACAGTTCACTAGTGGTGTCTCTCCATGAAAGATAATAACATGTGTGGTGAACAAATTACAGCTGGGCAATTGACAGAAATGAAGGCTGCACCGTACTGCATATGTAAGACATAAATATTACATAATCAAAGTTCATGAGTGACGAAGATATGGATCCTGGACCCTGCGGGTAAGGACACCCCCTCTCAGGCCCAAGGTCAAGGCCCAAAAGGAAGCGCCCTTGGAGTACTCTAGAAGGCCCATGTGAAGCCCACCCGCATCAGCTTGCGGGTTAAGTTAGGAAATTTGTAACCGACCCAGCTAGGGTTTGAGTCCTCTCCGGGTAGAACTCGAGACATGGCCATCTATATAAGGCCAGGAGAGCCCCCAAGGGGAGGACCAAGTAATACCGCACGACCAAAAAGCCTCGGAACTCGAGATCCACTCTCGATTCGAGCAACCTGTAACCGATCTAATCATCCAATACAGATCAACAGAAGACAGGAGTAAGGGTTTTACCTCTTCGAGGGCCCCGAACCTGGGTAAATCTCGCCCCCTGTCAAGCCGACGATTTCACCAGCGCTCATGACTTCTCCTAGTCGAAACCCGATAGGGTCACCTGAGGGATTTGTGGAGTCAGAGCTTCGACAATTGGCGCCGACCGTGGGGACCGCGGGCGCTGGATCACCGGCATCTTCGGCTTCATCGACATCCAACTCCCGTTGGAAACCATCGACTACGGCTCCGAACAATCCTGTACGGATCGGATCCGTCATAGTCACGCCTCACTCGCCGGAATCACGCCCGGTGTTCGAGGATCTGGAGAAGAGCGTCACTCTGATGTTCGGGAGCTTCAACTTCATGGCGAACAGAGACGGAATCCTCCACTTCTCAGATGAATCTGAACCTGAATCTGGAGCCGTCAACTCGCGCTTTCCTATGGAAAAAAGTGGCGAGTCCATCCGCTTCAACACAGTCGACTACCATGCCCTCTCGACAGAGGAACCATCTCGGGTACGGGAAGCTTTCCGATCTACGCCTAGGACGCACGAGCCACGGCTGGCCCAAGTCTGCATGGCAGGATCGGAACAACCCTCGGAAACCGAATTCAGCGCAACCGAGCGCGATATAATCGGCGTTTCGCGGGAGGCCTGGAAAAGGGCCAAGGAGGCCATGCGGCGGAGTCAGCCACCCGCGGCAGGAGCCTCACAAGAAGACCTAACCGCCTACCACTACCACCTAGTAAGAGCGGCCTCAAACATCAAAGAAGCCCGGGCGGATCTAGCCCGTCGCAGAAGAGCGGCGGACGAATCAAGCCTACGGCGAGTCGAACAGTCCCTTGCACCCTCAGTCGGTACCCGACCCGCGAGGAAGGGACACGCAACATCATCAAGGGGCCACGAATCCGTGACCGCGACCGACAGGTCGACCACGTCTTCCTTCATGAGGGTCGACGATGACGGCAACGTCTACCCGCAAACCCCAGCTGCCGCGATCCTAGCCGCAGCAACCTACATGCAGATGAACCAACCGACGGAAAGCGACCCTTGGGTGGAACAGTACAAACAAATTCGCAAAGGACTAGGATTGGCGGCCGCAAGGCTCGCTTCCCATGATCGCAAGAAGACCGAAGAAGAATTGGAAAGGGAGCGACAGGAGAAGAACAAGGATAAAGAAACGCCCCGCAGGCATAGAAGTTCATCCCCGAGAAAAGACAAATCACCACGACGTGGTCGAGGAAAAGAAGCTCGCCGCCGCGGCGATAGTCGAAGCAGCAGCGACGACAGCCCGAGAGACAAAAGCTCGCGGCGCCACAGCAGCCGCTCGAGAAAGCAAAGCAAAGAACCAAGGAAAGACAACGACCGCGACCGGTCCGAATACGACGCGCGATCAGATCTCGCCCAAAAGAAGGTGGATAGGGCGAGAGCTTCACGGTATCGCGAGCGCTCCTCATCCAGGTCCTCGGACGACGAAACTTGTGGAGCACTCTGTTTCGCTCGCAGCATCCGAGAGGCACCTCTACCCAAGAGGTTCAAGCTCAGCACGGAGGTGACAAAATACGACGGCTCACTCGAGCCCTCCCAGTGGTTAAGCGACTACCTCACGGCAGTAAAATGCCAACGTGGGAACAAGAACACAGCCATGCAATACCTCAATTTGCATCTTACAGGCGCGGCCCGTAGTTGGCTGGAGAGAAGACCTAAATCTTGCTACGCATCATGGGACGACCTGCACCGCGATTTCTGCAAAAATTTCCAGTCGACGTACAAGAGGCCAGCCACAATCGAAGAATTACGAGCGTGCAAACAGAAGAGTGGCGAATCCACACGAGAATATATCCAGCGGTGGACCACACTCAGGAACACCGCAGGAACCATCTCAGAAGAGGTGGCGATTGAGGCCTTCGCCAAAGGAGCAAGAAGAACCACGTTTCGAGAAGAGCTAGGCAGAGCTGCGCCCAAAACCATTGGGGAGCTAATGATCATAGCCGAAAAATGGGCTAACGGAGAAGACGCGGTACGCAATGAAAGAGAATCGTCGCCCGCGCACGAAGAAGACCGCCATGGACGAAGAAAGAGAAGGAAATACTACGACCACGAGGACAGGGATGAATTAGTGGCGGCAGAATTCACGCGAAACCGCGACTCTGGCCGCCGTGGAAGTCGCGAGTGGAAACCAAAGGCAGAAGAAAAGTCCCCCGAGGAGGATCTCGATGCATACTGCTCGCTACACCTGTTTACAAATAAGCGCACGGGCAAAACTAAGGCAACACACCTTCTCAAGGATTGTCGAAAGTTTCTTGACATCTCAGATGCTCTAGCGAGGAAAAGATTCGCATCCACTCAAAACTACCCGCCGCTGCCAGGAGGGGGACAACAATTCCAGCCGCCTCCACCACCTCCTCCACCAGCAAACCCAAACATGGCGCTAGCCGCACTACCTGCGCCACCTCCACAAAACAATGGAGCCAATGCATACCCGAATCCGGCAGGACAACTCGCGATGATACAGAAGGTATGCCCCTCTCGCAGAGCTCAAAAGACTAACACAAGGAAACTATGCATGGCAGTGCAGACACCGCCAACAAAGACCGAGTACCTGAAGATGGCAGATCAGCCCATCACGTTCTCGAAACAAGACCATCCACCACAAGTCTATCGACCAGGACACGCCGCCCTCGTCATCTAGGCTCAAATCGGAAATTACGACCTGGCCCGCGTGTTCATGGACGGCGGTAGTGGAATCAGCATCATCTACGCGGATACACTCCGTCGAATGAACAAGAACCTGGACGGCCTAACGGAATCAGAAACATCCTTCCACGGGATAGTTCCGGGCAAGGCAATCCGTCCACTCCGAACAATCAACTTAGAAGTTGTACTGGGCTCTCCAAGCAACTACAGAAGGGAATTCCTGGACTTCGAAGTCGTCGACTAGCCCTCACAGTACCACGCCATCCTTGGCCGAACAGCGTTCGCCAGATTCAAGGCAGTACCACATTACGCGTACCTGAAACTCAAGCTACCCGGCGAATACGGTGTGATCACCATCGACGGAGACTTCCAGAAGTCAGACAAGTGTGACATAGAATTCAATGAGATCGCAAAATCTTTCGGGATGCAAGAAGAACTTCAAGAGCTGGCAAAAACCACGGACCACTCCGTCATGCCCCTCACGAAGAAGAACGCGCCTGAACTGGAATTCAGCGCCAACAGCGACACCCGCAAGCACCAAGTGCACCCGACGGATTCCGCCAAGACCGCGATGGTTTCCACAAGCCTCTCGCCAGCATAGGAAGGCGCGCTCGTCAAACTCCTCCGTGAGTACTGGGAAATTTTTGCCTGGCAGCCCTCAGATATGCCAGGAATACCCAGGGAGTTTGCCGAGCACTCACTCGAAGTCTTTCCTAATGCCAAACCCATCAAACAGACGACTCGACGATTCTCAGAACCCAAACAGAAGGCGCTTGGGGAAGAAATAAACAGACTGCTAGCCGCCAACTTTATTAGGGAGATCAAGATATCCACCTGGTTGGCAAACCCGGTGCTAGTCCCCAAGAAGAACACGGACATCCTTCGGGTGTGCATCGACTACACATCGCTGAATAAGCACTGCCCCAAGGACAACTTTCCTCTACCACGAATCGACCAGATCGTGGACTCTACGGCAGGCTGCCAACGCCTCTCCTTCCTGGATGCCTATTCGGGATACAATCAGATACGAATGAAAAAGGAAGACGAGCAGAAGACGGCATTCATCACACCCCACGGTGTCTACTGCTACAAGACAATGCCCTTCGGGCTGAAGAACGCAGGCGCAACATATCAGCGCTGCATGCAAAGATGCCTCGCCAATCTCATTGGCAAAAACGTACAAGTGTACATCGACGACATCGTCATCAAAACTCGAGTAGAGGACACACTCCTTGAGGACATCAGAGAAACGTTCGACGCCCTTAATGCATATCGGATCAAGCTCAATCCGAACAAATGCGTTTTCGGCGTCCCTGCAGGAAAACTCCTCGGGTACCTGGTATCCGCCAGAGGCATTGAAGCCAACCCGGAAAAAATACAAGCCATCCTGACTATGAAGGAGCCAACCAATCTACGCGGAGTCCAGCAGCTCGCAGGACGACTAGCCGCCCTAAGCAGGTTCATCGCACGATTGGGAGAGCAAGCGTTACCCTTCTACAAATTACTAAAGAAGACGGACAAATTCGAGTGGACACCCGAAGCTAAACAAGCGTTCGCAGACCTGAAGCGATCGCTGCAAAGCAGGCGTGTCCTTGCAACACCGCAAGAAAGGGAGCCGCTCCTACTATACCTAGCCGCTACAAACCAGGTCATCAGCACAGCAATCGTGGTTGAACGACCTGAAGACGGCAAAGCGTACGGAGTCCAACGACCAATATATTACATCAGCGAAGTGCTCTCGCCATGCAAGCAACGATACCCTCATTATCAGAAGCTGGCGTATGGAGTTGTTCTCACAGCCCGAAAGCTCAAACATTATTTCCAGGAACATACCATTACAGTGGTTAATGATGCGTCACTCGGGACAATCATGAACAACCCTATGGCATCCGGAAGAATAGCAAAATGGAGCATCGAGTTGGGCGCCTGGGACATCACCTATACAGAACGAAAAGCAGTCAAGTCTCAAGTACTAGTGGAATTCCTCAGCGAATGGACAGAGCTACAAACGCCCGGGCCACCCGAGTACACGAGCAATTGGATAATGTACTTCGATGGATCCAAGAGAAACGAAGGAGCAGGAGCTGGAATCGTTCTTATTTCACCTCGAGGAGACAAGCTGCAATACGTCCTGCGACTGGACTTTCCACCAGACGATCCAGCCTCGAACAACGACGCAGAATATGAAGCCCTGTTGCACGGGATGAAGATGGCAATCGCCTGTGGAGCTACCCGATTAATGATCTACGGTGATTCCAATCTCATAGTGCAGCAGACGATGAAAGAATGCGACGCCATCGCTGAAAACATGGTCGCATATCGTGACATGTACAACCTACTCGAAGGAAGCTTTAAAGGCTGCGAGCTGAAACACATTGCAAGATCTAGCAACGAAGAAGCAGATAGACTGGCAAACATGGGTTCCACCAATACACCTATACCGCCAGGAATATACTTCGAACGGATGATCAAGCGATCAGTCAAAGTGAAGAAAGCTGCAGCAGCGCCAGACACAGAGGTCAGCCCGCAGGTCGCGCTTATCAAGCTTATTCACAATATTTCACGACATGTTTTCATGGTCGAGCCAGTCTGGACGCAGAAATATCTCGACTACCTGCTTCACAGACAGCTCCCGGCCGACCCACGTGAGGCTCGACAGATAATCAGGCGTAGCAAGTCCTTTCGAGTAGTCAACGGAGAATTATACAAGCAAAGTATCTCGGGAATACTTCAGCGTTGCATCGCACCCGAAGACGGCAAGGAATTGCTCCAGGACATACACCAAGGAGACTGCGGACATCATGCTAGCTGGAAAACAATAATGGGAAAAGCTTTCCGAGCAAGATTTTACTGGCTAACAGCAGCCAACGATGCAAAAAGCCTGGTCGAACGATGCGACGCCTGCCAGCGATTCGCACCAAGGCCACACGCCCCTGCTACGGAACTACACATGATACCCATAGCTTGGCCCTTTGCACAATGAGGGCTAGATATGGTTGGGCCACTACGCAAGTCCACGCCAGGTGGATACACACACTTGCTGGTCGCAGTCGACAAGTTCACCAAATGGATCGAGGCTATGCCAGTAACCTCAGCAAGCGCCCAATGCGCCGTCAAGTTTCTCGACTCCATTGTATGTAGATTTGGTGTGCCACACGACATCATTACAGATAACGGTACAAATTTCACAGCAAAGGAGACACAACAATTCTGCAAGGAAAAAGGCATCAATTTCAAATTCGCCTCAGTCGCTCACCCGCAAACGAACGGACAAGTCGAAAGATCCAACGGCTTAGTTTCGGTGGGCATGAAGAAGCGACTACTCGATCGTCTACACCCCGCCGCAGGACATTGGGCGGAAGAGCTACCCTCCGTACTCTGGAGTCTGCGCACAACTCCTAATCGATCAACGAAGTACACGCCATTCTTCATGGTATACGGGGCAGAAGCAGTCCTTCCCGAGGACGTTTGATTCAGCGCCCCACGAGTTGTAGCCTACAGCGAAGAAACTTCCAACAAGGCGCTCGCAGAAGATATGGATGCACTCGACTAAATGCGCGACATCGCACTCGCAAGATCCGCAGTATATCAGCAATCCTTGCGCAACTATCACAGTCGCCGCATACGCCATAGAGCATTCGCGGTTGGGGATCTGGTGCTGCGGCTCAAACAGAAGGAAGGACACAAGCTCGAGCCACCTTGGGAAGGACCCTTCATCATACATGAAGTCATCCCAGGTGGAGCCTACAGGCTAAAGAATCCAGCGACCGGAGGGGTTTACTCCAATCCGTGGAACATTGCACACCTCCGCAAATTTTATCCTTAGGTTTACTTGTTATCACAACAAAAATAAGGCTATACTAGCCAGACCTGTAGTTCGAATACATGGCTTCTCAGTCATTGCAATAAAAGACGCGATTCCTTCATCATATTCACTCGAAGCTTCTCATTCTTTACATGCTACAAGTTACAGGTACACACCCCTTAAAACACACGGGGGCTACCCTACAACTAAGCATCACAAAGAAACAACATCAAATACAAGGTTATACACCTTACAACATTTTTTTACAAACTATAAACAGATTACAGGATATTTACATCCGAAAAATCAGTCAAAGCGCTGAGCATTCTCAGTCGCCAAAACTCTATCTACCTCTTCAGAGGTCATTCGGATAATCTTCTCCGCCGCAGGACGTACAACATCATAGTACGGCGAGATATCTTCGATTGCATAATCTGGGCGCCGAGCAACGGAGTTAACATCTATCTCAGGATGCCATATGCGGACAAAAGAGAGAGCTACAATCGCGCCGCACGTCATCTGATTGCGCACACACGCGCGAACTTCTCCTTCACGTCCAAACAAACTGAGAAGATAACCCCAGTCTTCGGGACCTTTTTCAAGTGGGTAAAATGCAGCGTTCATCGCAACCAAGACCTCGTGAAAAGAACTCACGAGAATTCTCGCCTGGCGGACTCGAAATTTCAAGGCGGCCATCACAAAACCCCGACTGCGATCAGACCAAAAATTGTTTGCATGAGGTTTGGAGCCACTAGCCCCTTGAAGGATGTGATTCTCTACCCACTGCTTTTCTTCCCTGTCATCCGGATTAACGACTGAAGACAAAAACACATTCAGTCAGATAAGGAAACAAGGAAGAAAAAGACACGGGGGCTGCACTACTTACAAAGCAAGTCCCTTGCGACTACAGCCAACTCATCCATCAGAAATGGTTCGCGTTCAGCCGCCAATTTCTGCTTGGACTTCGCCACATCGGCTATCCCGCGCATAGCTTTTAGCTTGCGCTCACCCTCCTGGACCTTATCATGAAGGCCCGCTGTCGTGGGATGATCACGGTAGATGTTACCAGGGGTAACGGATCTTGGGGCAAGTCGACACAGGCGTTTGGGAGAGGGTTTAGCTCAGAGGAAAGCATGATGGAGTTCAATCTGGTAGCCGGCATTGAAGTCGCCGAGTCTCCAATCTCGCTTTATTAACTCGATCTCTTTGTGTACAATGGATACACGATATTCGGCGATATGATTACTACTTGGATCTCTGCAAAGCTAAGCATAGGGCTGGTTTATAAAGCACCCGTCCCCCTACCCGGCTTGCCCTCCAAGGCGCAGCTTGAGTCCTATCCGAACACCGCTTACAAACCCTAGCTTTCCTTACTGCAACCCACAATCCGGGTTACAAGGCCTATAAACCTTGGGCCTTCTAGAAGTTTCTTTATCCTTAGCCGGATCCTGCGCAGCGTCCTTTGGGCCGGGTTATACCTTGGAGTTGGCCTACCGGGTTATCATCCCCCCATCAGTAGTCCCCAGAATAGCATGGGCTTCAAAGATCCCTCCTTGAAGCGCTGGCTATTCCCTGCAAAAAATATCAATCACACGAATGTGCGGAAACCGAGTTGAAGTACTTCATGAAATGACTAGGCCCAACTCCCTGGTGGCCACATAATAACCCGGCTTTCCTTCCAGATGCCTTGCTCTACTTCCCGGTCTAAGCCTTGATAAGAATAGCAAAACTTTATACTTTTCTCGATAATTTGCCTTGACGCCGCGGAGAGGATCTGCTTCCCTTTTTCATTCGGAGACCTCGATCTACATTTAAGGCGTATCTCGCAGATTTCACACAAATAGCCGTTACCCCGTAATTTCCGGGTCCCACCCGTTGGGATGAGTTTTTCCACCCCGGCCGTTATAAATAAGCCCTTAGAGGTAACCCTAACCCCAACGGCTCACTTTCCCCCATTTCTCCTCCTTCCTTCTTTCGAGCTCGAGCTCCCAGAGCGTCACCACGGAAGCCTCGCGCGCATCACCGGAGCCCATCCGTTGCCGGTTGCGCTCCGCCACAGCGCGCTCCGCCCCGCCGCCCAGATCCACCGCAAGACCCCCAGCCTGTCCGCCGGGAATCGCGAAGGGGCACCAAGCTTGCGCCATTTGCCTCCGCAAAGCTTCGCTTCAATCTCCTCCGGTAAGTCTCTCACATTCTCTAATTTTCCCTCACAACTTCTTAGTTCTCCCTCAGATTGGATCTGGATTGGGCCGCCCACGATTTCTCGGGTCGCGCCGAATTAGGCCACTAGCATTCACTCTAACCCACCCAATAGGTAGGATATACCCTCCAACTCATTCTCCTACCAACTGTAATCATTAATTTCACCAATAACCTGGAAATAGAATTCCCAATCTGGGCTTGAGCCGCCCAAACCTTCCGCCCCTGTTCCTATCACCCGGAAAATCCTCCTTCTCCGGCTCATTTGCTCATAACAGATGTACGGACACCCACTTATCACCCCCAAACGCTCATCCATGCATAAAATTCTACAACTTTTGTAATAATGCACGATACCCGGACAATTCATACCTTGCTTAGCAAAATAATACCCGGATCATATTTAACTTCCAGGCTAACTTGACACCACTCGTCAATACTCGGTCAACGGATAATTTCCGAGTTTTGTTTCTCACATCTTTTCTTCTGACGCTTTTTCAGGTTAACCCCATGGCACCCAAGAAGCAGGGAAAGCTGCCGGCTAAAGCCAAAACCACAAGCTCCATATCCGCCAACTGGGCGCGGTCCTCCGTCACCAAGGCCAAACTGGAGGAACTGGTCGAACTAGGGGTTCTCCCCTCTCAAGAAATTATCCACTGGAGGGTACCGGGTAACGAAACCCGGCCCACCCCGGCAGAAAATGAGGTAATTTGTTTTGTTGAACACGTGACCCGGGGCTTCCGGCCTCCGGGTCACCCTTTCTTCCGCGACGTTTTAAGCCATTACGGCCTTCGCATTTTCGACATAGGACCCAACTCTATACTAAACATCTCCCATTTTATCGTTCTCTCCGAGTCTTACTTGTGCACTCCGCCAAGTTTGGCTCTATTTGTCGAACTTTTCCAGTGCAAACCGTGCCGCGAAAGCGGCGACGGTGCACTTCTTACTTGCGGCGGGGTTTCTATCCAACGCCGCAAGAACTCTTTAATGCCTCCTCTCACCCTCAACTCCCACGTCAAGCACTGGCAGCTCTCGTACTTTTACTGCTGGGACACCTCCCCACCCGGCGAAAAGAAGTTGCCGGGTTACTCGGAGGGTCAGCTTGACATTTCTGAAACATTTAATGGGTTTGCCGCTGACCCGGAAAGGGAAGAAATTCTGCCTCTATTGGCTAAAATCTCCATCCTTTCTGCCCAAGGCCTCATCGGGCTTAACCTGGTGAAGACTTGGGTCGATTTCCGCATCCAACCCAACTCCATTCGCACAAAATTGATGTGCGAATACTCGGGGCAAACCACGGACCCCATTCGATACTCCACCAGCAGCTTCGCTCCTAGTGACACCAACAAGACAATCAAGGGCTTTCTGACAGAGAAGCTCGAGGTAATCCGGAACATAGCCGGATTAGAGCCCTTCACTCTCGAGAACCCGGCCCCCGCGGTAAGGACCTGGTTTTCTCGATTCCATCCTTATCTTCTTTACTTGATACAATCATTAACCCTTGCTCTTATGCTTTTACTTCAGGCCGATGATGATTTCTGGAAGATGGACGCTTCTCCTAACTCCGGAAACCCGGAGGAAAAGGAGGAGGCCGTTAACTCGGACGAAGGTACATGCTCAGTTCTTTTGAGTTCGTCACATCCCACTTTACATTTTCCTATTGTAACCATGGTAATTTTCAGAACAAGAAGACCAAGACGAGGAAGAAGAAACTGACGGCAAAGTGGAGTCCGCCAGCGATGAAGATGAACCAGAGCCGGCAATTAAGGCCGGATCTAAAAGAAAACCCCAAGGGGTCGCCTTCAAGGTTTTGCATCAATTTCTCACATCTAATTCGCGTTCTTGTGATAATATTCCTGAGCTGACCATGGCATTACCCCTTTTGCCATACCTGAAGGAGTCGCCTATGACCAAGCGTAGGGTAACTCGGAACCACCCGGGCGATGATACCCTTAACCCGGGTATTTCCTCCCCTCCAACTCGACATGCTGGTACTGACCACACCCTTATTTAAACATAAAGATCCTTCTAGAACACTCCCTCGCAAGGTAACCTCACGCCTCGTTTGGCATTTTTCAGTTTCATCTGGTTCTAGCAGCGAGTTCCCTGCAGACCTTATGGTGAACCCCGGGTAAAGTTCTTTTCCTAATGTTATACCATACTCTCGCTGTCTTTTTCACGGCTATGTGCTAACTGTGCCTTCATATTTTTCACAGAGCCACGGTCGTTGTTAGCGACCAAGAAGACATGGAAACCGAGGACCCGGGCAAAGAGAAGCCAACTGATGACGTGTTCGCCGCAGCTGGTGATGGACAAGCATCACCGACAGACCCGGCTGGGCGAGAAGCCGGGTATCCGATAGCCTCGCACGCAAGCGAGAAAGAAGATATCGCCACTTTGGGCGCGAGAGGAGGAGCAGACCCCGACATTCGAATGACCCGGGTGCCATCTCCTGCTAAGAGGAGAACTTTTTCTCCAAGTTTCCGCGACCCCGAGACTTCTAACTCGGGTAACGATGATTTTGACCAGCTGATGAGCGCTCTCCTCACCATGAAAGCTTCAGAGAACAACCTCCTAGAGCGTATGTCTGCAGCGCATCAGGTAATTGACACCGGATATCTCTTGGTACATACCTAGTCCCCAAGTTCCGGGCATAACTTACCGAAGTTGTGCTCGGTACTTCACGCAATACCCGGTTTTTCATGATATCCGACTGACACTTTCCGTTCCTTACAGGCGGAAGTGACCCGGTCCGATGAGGTGTTACTCAAGACCGAACAGCTCCTACTTGCTGAGGTAAAACGAAGAGAAGCCCTTGAGGCCAACATGGAAACTTTGAAAAAAGACGTTTCCAAATACAAAAAGAAGTACCACACTGCTCAATCCGCGCTGAAGAACTTATCGAACCAGATTGCGGATACTTATCGCATCTTGCTAAGTGAGCTTTTTGCCTTCGACTAACTTAATTGCCTCTACTTTATTGTTATGACAATCGGGATAACTGATATACTTTCCTTTTGTTTCAACTGCAGGTGCGAACCTCGCTGCTCCAGAGGACGATGCCATTGCCAAGGTAAAAACATTGAAGACTGTGCTCCGGACCTTTTTTGCCGGCACAAAGCTTATATTGGACGCTGTGAAGTGGCCTTCCGAGGTATACCCGGGTGAAGAGAATCTTGTGCAAGCTTGCTCAACGGTGCCTGGATGGATTGAGATATGGAAGCGCTCGTCCTGCCGGATCGGTATGACCAGGGCCTTGACGCTGGCGAAGGCTTACTTTCCTAAGCTTGACCCGGCAAAGGTAGTATCCGGGTTTCCAGAATTAAAGGCTGATGGCTCCAAGTTTACACCCAAGGACTTCAAGGCCATACAATCCGCAGTACGCCCCTCGGCCACCGCTTTGGCCAATAAGATGGACCTGGACACAATCATGAGCTCATACGATGCTGAAGGAAAAATCATATTGGAAGAGGCACCCCCTCCCTTTGATATGTTGGAAAAATGGGCGACTGATCTGGCCAGGAGAAAAGAAGAGGCTGCTAAGAGGGAGGCCGAGCTAGGATTACGGCCGTCTACCTCTACGCCAGCTGCCCCTCCACCTATCCGTCCTGACGCGGAAAGTCCGGGTAATGCTGCTGGAAAGGCTAAGGAGCAGATCCAGGACCAAGACCCGGAAGACCGCTCTCAGGATACCGAGTAGAGCGTTACCTGGTACTTTTGTGTTTTAAGACTAATATGATTTTGATGGTGCGTCTGTGCACCATTGATATTCGTACCATCACTTGTAACATATTTTTGGTTCGGAACATGTTTGTGCCTCTCCCGGCTTTTGATAGTCTTGACACTTGTCTTATTCTTTAAACTTATTCTCGATACCCAACTATTTGCTGATTCCCTTTGCGAGACTCGGTTTTCCGAGCGTCACGGGTTTCGATAAGTGGACTTTTCTTTAAGTCCCCAAGACTCGGAAGCTAGGGTCTCTCGAGCTTTGATAGCTAAACAATTTGTTTCTGTTTCGAAGTCCCCAGTCCCCATGACCCAAAGTACGAGCCAGGGGGGTGCGGCCTTTCTCAGAGGACAAATTGCTCTTTACCAAGCCGGAAACCGATAGCCGTTTGCGTAAATACTGAAGTCATGCTTAATACTCGTTGAGTTTCCGGCTATTAGCCTTGTAATCTGCATAGACTTGTGGTTTAGATGACCCTTTTGATTATCTTGTACTGTAAGCCGGCTTTCGCGTGGATACCATGCTGTTACATCTATACGAAAAACAGGGTCAAGCAAATCCCATTGGGCTGCGTGGTTGATTGTAATCGTAAGCGAACAGATCATGCCACTTTAGTGCGAGTCACATCGAGCTTAAGTAAGAATAACCAAGAAATTTGGCTCCTTCGTCCGGTTATAAGATTGCAACCGTACTCGTCTTGCGAGTAATCGGCCCTCATAACTCATAGGCATCAAGGCCGGGTATTTGGGTTCGTGTCTGCTATTTAAGCAGCTTAGCCCCCAAAGACCTATGTATGTGCAATGTATTTTGATGATACTGATGTATTGATAATAACAAGCACCACTTACCCGTAATCGAAGCAAAGACCATGACAATACTTGAAAACCATCTCTTTTTATTGGTACGATAAAGTTTGGGTCAACAAGCCGCCTCATTAAAAACCTTCCAGTCCCCTTAGGTACCCTGGGTAGGAAAAGAGCGCGTCTGAAACCTGCTGCCCGTTACACTGTCTAGTTCTTTTCGACAATCGGTCCCGGGCTGGCGCGACCGACGCACATTCTCCACTTGTTAGACCCTTTCATGACGAGTACCGAGTTTGCTAGCCAATCCGGATGTGTCGTTATCGCAGCGCTGCTAGCCGTAGATGACGGTGTGATTTCCCCTTCTATGCCGGACAATTTGGAGGGATCGTTCCTGATGAAAGCCACCATCTTAGCATCTTGCTCTGCCCTGGGTTTTGCTTTTTCTTCCTCAGGGCTCGGCCTTTTTGAAGTTGCCCTTTCCTCCAGGTCCGCCTGAGATCGGTAATGCCTGAGTTCCTCTTTCCTACAGGCTTGCTCAGCCATTGCTGCATCTCCTTCATCGCACTCAGCCGCTATATCTCGATTTCCATGTATGGTAATGGTCTTCTTAGGACCCGGAATTTTCAGCTGTAGATACACATAGCACGGCCTTGCCATGAATTTGGCATAAGCCGGTCTTCCAAACAATGCGTGATAAGGACTGCGCAACTTAACCACCTCAAAAGTAAGCCACTCAACTCGATAATTGTCCTTTGATTCCCCAAAAGCTACCTCCAACGCAATTTTTCCTTCAGGGCACGCTGAATGACCCGGCACTATCCCGTGAAAAACTGTTGTACTTTTTTGTAGCTGAGATTCCTTTAGACCCATGCGCAGGAAAGTTTCCCAGTACAGGATATTGATGCTGCTCCCTCCATCCATCAAGACTTTTTTCAGCTCGTACCCATTGACCTGTGGCGCCACTACCAATGCTAAGACTCCCGGGTGATCCACTCTATCCGGGTGATCCCTCCTGCTCCATGTTACCTCCTGTTCTGACCATCTCAAATACCTCGGAACAGCAGAAGAAACTGAGTTAACCGCCTGCTTTAGCATCTTTTTGTCCTTGTTAGAGCCTCCCGTAGTATGCACATGATACTGACCCAACTGTTTGGGGTTAGCCTGGAAACCTCCCGCTCCCCCTTGATTGTTGCCCGGATTTCCTGCTGCCGGGTTACCGGCTGGGGGTGGACCGTTGCCCAGATTTCCTGCTGGACCCGGGCCCCCTCCCCGACCCGCACCTCGCATGGCTCTGTTTACTTCCTCGTTCTTCCATCTCTGTAAGTCGGCGCATTGCTTCAAGGAGTGATTAGCCGGCTTGCCGTTCCTGCTGTGCTTCGGGCACGCCATCCTGAATATGTCCCAACTGTTGCCTGGCCTTGGAGGTCCCTGATAGTGTCCTCCATTATGATTTCCGGTATTAAAATTCCCTTCAGATCTGGGTCTCGAAGACCCGGCTTCAGTATTAGCTACAAACTCGGAACCTCCTTCAAATGGGCGCTTGTTCTGACTATTTCCGTTATTACTCGGTGCCGACCCATTGCCGGTTCTTCCACTATTACTGGTATTCACCTTCGCTTTCTTGTCATCAACTTCCTCCTCTGTAGTGTCTGTTGCGGCGTGTTTGTTGCACGCATCCATTAATTCTACCATCGTAACCTCCGATGCATTCCTACTGGACTTCATGCGAGTTAACTTTTGTACTAAAGGAATATACTTGCATGTTTTTGCCATAGCTTGTAGCGCATCTTTGGGCTGAATATCTATGGATGAGTGAAGTATCTCCATAACCCGGCGTACCCAACTGCGTGCTGATTCTCCCTTCTTCTGAACGCATCGCTCTAAATCATCAATAGTGAATAGCTTCCTGCACGTTCCATGAAAGTGCTTGACGAACGCGGTCTTCAGTTCTTCCCAGGACTTGATCGATTTTTCTGGCAGGTTGGTGAACCATAACTTTGCTGCCCCTTCTGACATCATCAAGTACATGAACTTGGCTTGAAGATTCTCGGACGCGTTGCAGATTGACATTGCCATCTCATAACTACTCAACCATGTTTCCGGATCCATGGTCGGTTCATAATTCACTACTTTTCCCGGCTCTTTGAATTTTTCCGGGTAAGGTTCAGCTCTGATGTCGTCCGAGAGACACTTGGGCCCTGCGAGGACGGTTGAGGCTGGCCTTACTCGGGAAGCGTGCGATCCAGCCCGGGGCGCAGCGGGGCGCGGTGCTGCAGGCAACCCATGTGCAGCAGACCCGGCCCCGGCTCTCCGAGCCCTGGAGCTATCCACAACGGCCTGCGCCACCGACGCTGCCGGAACACGGGGAGGAGGCGGCATTTGCTGCGGCTCTTCCCTCCGCCGCGCCGAGTTTGCTTGAATATTCCCTTGTTGTTGACTGGCGTATGGCGTCCCATGCATCCCGCTTCTGTGGTCCGGGTAATTGGCTTGCTGCGCCACTGCAGTGTGCAGTAGATCGATCGCTTGCCGGGTCCTTTCTGCATGGGGCGATTCTCCTACCGGGATCTGGTTCAATGCAAGCGTTGCTGCATACACGTTGTCCATGGGATTGTTGTAGTGGCCTGCTGGTGTGCGAAACCGTGACGGTGGCTGTGGTGGCAACTCGTTGCCGGTGGTGACTCTGGTTCGTGGTGGGGGTAACCCGGCCTGCACGTTTGCCGCGTGGGCTTCCCCTGTTGCCGGCTGAGGCGCAGTTCCCTGGTTTACCGCTGGGATCGGTTGGTCCTGAGGCGTAATAAACAAAGCTGTCGGGTTAATGACCCCACCCGTGGCCGGTAGTCTAGTTTCATGTCTCTGGTGTACTCTAGATGTTTCCTCTCGGAGCCGGGTTTCCAATGCATCCAGCTCGCGTTGACGCGTAGCCATCCCTCGTTTCTCCGCCTCCACTTGCCTTCTTTTTTGTTCCAACGCGCGGCGGGCTACATCCAGGTCCGTGACACGTTCAGCTGCGTTTTCTGGAGTGATAACCGTAGCAAGGACCGTGGGGTCTAGGATCAGATTATTGTCGAACAAGGCTGGGTGGCGCGGGTTTGAGGGACCCGCCCCCGGTGTCCGGTTTCCCAGGAATCCGAACGTATTCGCGTGCAACTCCTCATCCGCCGCACGGCTAGTCACTGATGCCGACTCTCCATCGACCCGGGCCGGGTCCGGGTTTCCGTTGGCTGCGTCCTGCCGCTGCGCCAATGCCTGAGCCGCCCCGACCGGAGCCGTGGTCACGTTTCCCTGATTAAGGTTGGCTGCGGGAGCCGTGTAGACCGCTGCTCGGCGTATTACGCTTGTTGTGAGTTCATGCTGTTCTTCTCCGCTGTTATCTTCTCCGTACCGATCTTCCAGCAGGTCCCGGATAGATTCAGTATCATCCTTTCCACCGTCCGGGTCACACGGGGCCCATGCCGGCTCCTCCGGCAGTTCCCACTGCGCGATGGATTCTTCTATCTGGTCTGTTGCTCCAACTGATTCTTCTCTATCTGACTGGGCGTAAGTAGCCTCCCCTGACACAGAACCAGATTCAACATCGTCAGGAGCCGAGCCAGGGGTACATACCATACCGATGAAGACGCTGATCCGGCCGATTGTCACAACAGATCCGGACTCGAGGCGATCCGATTCTGGCCCCCAGCCGGAATCGTCCACCACCTTCTATCCTTTGTGGTCGTCGTAGATCTCTCCGACGACGAAGTTCCTCATGCTTTTCCGAGCTTCTCCCGTGATGTAAACACCTTTGGACGCAGGCCCCACGGTGGGCGCCAACTGTCGTGGGATGATCACGGCAGATGTTACCAGGGGTAACGGATCTTGGGGCAAGTCGACACAGGCGTTTGGGAGAGGGTTTAGCTCAGAGGAAAGCATGATGGAGTTCAATCTGGTAGCCGGCAATGAAGTCGCCGAGTCTCCAATCTCGCTTTATTAACTCGATCTCTTTGTGTACAATGGATACTCGATATTCGGCGATATGATTACTACTTGGATCTCTGCAAAGCTAAGCATAGGGCTGGTTTATAAAGCACCCGTCCCCCTACCCGGCTTGCCCTCCAAGGCGCAGCTTGAGTCCTATCCGAACACCGCTTACAAACCCTAGCTTTCCTTACTGCAACCCACAATCCGGGTTACAAGGCCTATAAACCTTGGGCCTTCTAGAAGTTTCTTTATCCTTAGCCGGATCCTGCGCAGCGTCCTTTGGGCCGGGTTATACCTTGGAGTTGGCCTACCGGGTTATCATCCCCCCATCACCCGCAAAAGTGCCAACAGCGGCAACAAGTGGATTTACTGGAGTACCACATCCACCCGACGTTTCCGCGGCAAACCCAGTAGCCTGGAAGCATAAAACGAAAGAAGTAAGTTGCCCTACTCGAGTCAATTCTAGTCGCATATCTGACAAACGCTCGGGGGCTACTCCCATCGGGAGACAATGCACAATCAAAGGGAACGAATTGCAAGATGAATTCTTCGATTAAAGACAACAAAGGTACGGGAATACATCCCAAGGTTCATTACATTCAACGAGAAAAAAGGAAAAAAGCTATGAAGCTACATTGGTGCTCCCGCTGGCAGCAGTCGCCCCTCCCCGCAGCCGAGCAAAAATCTCAGACAGCTTCCGAGCAAGAATAGCGGCTTGCTCGCCAAAACGAGAGAGCCGTACCTTTTTGCCCGTGGAGGGGTCGACTGGAAGAGATGTGTACGCCTCCTCCAAACCTTCGACTCCATGCGCCAAAGCGAATTGTATCGCTGTCTTCGCACCAGACTCCGCCTGTGCGACCGCGAAGGCATCCAGAAGTTTGCCTTCTGAGAAGACCTTCAACAGATCATCTAACGCGGGTGCAGGAGTGGCGTTGGCGAGGAGGCGACCGTGCAGTTGCCCCAGCACTTGAGTAGCATCATTGATCATGGAGAGAACTCCATCAGCGTGCCTTTTAAGCTGGGCAAGTGTGTCGGTTACCACATCCACCTGCTGGAGTCCAGGGATTTCTAGAGGAACATCCAGAAGACCTGCAAAGGAAGGAAAAAATACTTAGCAAAGTAAAGCGAAATGAGGAATCAAAGTCGCAAAAGCCCAACACACTTACCCGCGAAGCGCTCAGCAAGGGGACGGAGGAACCCGACAATGTCGTTGTCGGCCTTACTGCCAGCTTTCTCTAACTCCTTCAAGGACTTCCGCGCATCTGCAAGCTGTCGACCAAAATCTTCTGATTGCATGCTGGAAGCCTCTAGCTCTTGTCGAATGGCCGTCAGGTCAGCCTCCCGAGCAGTTACCTGCTCAGAGAGTTTGACCTTTTCGGATTCTGCAAATTCAAGTCGAGCTGCAAAGAGATGCTTGTCAAAACTCAAGAATGAACGGAGTGCGGAACACAGGGAAACGATAAAGCTCACCCTTGAGAAGAACGTTTTCAGTCTGAAGTAGGCTACGGTCCGCTCGAAGCGACTCGCAATCCGACTCGGCGAGAACGACGCGGCGACCAATCGCCGCAAGAGAATCAATAAGCGACTGCAAAAGTACGAAGACAAAAGAGTTAAAAAGGATTAAATTAGAGTCTGTACCCGATTATTTACAATCGACTACAGCCTCGGGGGCTACTCCCATCGGGAGCACTGTCGTGCACCCGATAAAAATGAAATCATGAAGAGGAATTAAACTAGACTTTGAGCCTGTGGCCGATCGCATGCGATCGACTACAGTCTCGGGGGCTACTCCCATCGGGAGCACTGTCGTGCACCCGATAAAATTTTTTTTGAAGACGGAAGATGAAGTTTACCTGGCCGGAGGCACGAGAGAGCGGATCCGCGGAGCTATCCGTCACTTCCTTAGAAGCAGAAGTCCTGGCGGCAAAGCTGGGAGCTTCACGTACCACCGTCGCGGCTTCGAGGGCTGCTCTGGGGGAATTTTGGACGGTGCCCGCGGTGGGAGTTTCACCCGCATCCTTGGCCTTATTCCTCTTTTCGGGAGGAACGGCAGCGGCGTACCTGCGAGGACTGAGCGTCTGCAGACTGCACCGAAAGATAGAAACAATCGATATTGAAGCACGGAAAATGTTCGACCAAGATTAAGGAAGAAGCACTTACTCGTCATCCTCGTCGTCATCCAGCAAGTCCGCGTTCCAAGCGGGCGTCATCACTGGAAACGAAGGCGAAGGAGCAAGGGAGCGAAGCGGAGTCGCATGGACAGGAGCTTGATTGGGCGATGCTTCCAAGGATTTATCCTTCGAAGTAGCTTCGTCCTCATCTACCCGACGATGTTTCGTCGGAGCGCCATTCGATTCTTCAACGTCATCCGAAGAATCGTGTTCTGAACTCGAAGAGGCGTTGGCGACGCTGGTGTCAATCGCACCGTCTTGATAACTCGACACTTGCTCTGAGGCAGCTTCCCCCGTAGTTGGCGGGTAGCAGTCCGCCATGGCTAGGCTCTGCAAAGGCAAGAAGAAGACGAGAAAAACCTTATCGACTAGGACTCAGAACAACTCAAAGACGAAAAAGAAGAAACTAACCTCGGCTGGGGGAGGGTTTGAAGCGGCGAAGGCTTCGACAGAGCAATCGGGGAATTTCTCCCCCACCTTCAGTCGGGTGATACCCGCGATTTTCTTCTCGAATTCTACATTCGAAAGTTCCTCGCGGCTTACTCGACTGGGGTCCTCTGAGCCTTGATACTCCCACATAGCGGAGGGCCTTTGCTGAAGTGGCTGGATCCTGCGCTTCAAAAAGATGCTCGCCAGATGCATCCCGTTGAGCACAACTCCCGCGGTCTGGTCCCGGAGAGCAGCTACTCTTGCGAGTAAAGGCGCAACGGTCTGAGTCTCTTCGGCTGACATCTTGTGCCCCCAAGACTTTCGCCTTGTCAGAACAGCGAACGGGTGGAACTCTACAATCCCACCCGAGCTGTTGTCGATGACGTAGAACCACCTTTTCCGCCAGCTTTGAGCGGAGTCGACAAAATGCATGTTGAAGTAGCTGCCTTCTTGTCGAGCTTGGATCCCGAAGCCGCCCGTGCGAAGCGGTTCGCCGAGCTCGGACTCCACCCGCGATCTCTCGCGGAAGATCCGGACTTTGAAGAGCGCCTTCCACAGCGCCCAGTGCGGGCGAATGCCGAGATAGCATTCGCAGAACACGATGAAGCACGAAATGTGCTGCACCACGTTCGGGGGGAGATCGTGAAGCTGTATGCCATAGACACACAGCAACCCGAGGAAGAAGGGATGAAGGGGAAAAGAAAGGCCTCGAGTCACGTGATCCACAAAGACCACGCGCTCATTCGATTGAGGATTGGGTACCTCTTCCTTCTTTCCGAGACGGACTCGCTTCTCCGTCTCCGCCGGCAGCAACCCCTCCCGCTGCATCTCCTTGATGCTTTTCGCGGTGGTGTTGGGGGAGCGCCAGTCGCCGGCGCGGGGCGCGGGTTGCGCGGAAGGTTCACCGGATGCAGAGCCGGCGGCACCACGTCTTTTTCCGCCAGCCATTGCTTGCAGCACGAGCTCGAGCGCGAGGAAGACGAAGATGGGCGCGAGGAAGAAGATGAAGACAGAGAGCTGGGAAAGTTTTACCGCAGCGTTAACACCCGTATTTATACACGGAGCGAGGCGATCTCAGCCGGACGATGCTCTACGTGGCGCCTATCACGGCCGCCACGCGTGAAGATGAAACGAAGCGGCGGCCAGCGCTGTTTCGTGCCACGATCTTAACAGAAGATCGTGCGCATTTACTGCGCGTCTCGCGTAAAAACCGGGAACGACGTCTCGTTTCCCGGTCAAAAAGCTGACAAGGTGGGCCACCATCTGCTGCCACTCCGTCACGTCCCATCGGGAGAAGAGGAGTGCGCCATGACGTCATGGCATTCGTCATTCCAAGACCAAAATCTTTTCGATTGGAAGTTCAAACGCGAAATTATCTTCGTATGAATATCAATTCCTTCGGATAAAAGCAACTTTTCCATGAACATTTCATAAAACAATACCTCTCCGAACAAGAGAAAAATACCCTATGCACGAAAACTCTTTCGTATGGGCACAGCATCCCGAACATGAAAACTCTTTCATACGGGCTTAGTTTTTCTTCCAGCACGGAATTTCTTTCGTATGGAGCTCAAACAAATCAATCGAGTAGGAAAAACCTACCTCTCCTACACATGATAATTTTACATCATAAGAACCTGGATTGTTCAGCCGACTAGGCACATCCGGATGCCGTATTCTTCGAATATGAAGGTAAGACCCAAAAAGATCTCTCTTTTGGGCCTGGAATCGCACTCAAAAGCTGCGTCCTCCGGTATAATTCCGTGTCAACAACACGAAGAAAAATCCTAGCGGACGCGCCGGGTACCCCCATAGGTTAAGTTCGATTCGGTAAGTCCACAACGGCCCAGTCGCAACAATCAACTTATCGGGTTCGAGTCGGAGGTCTCGAATCTGAGTAGGCCAGGAATGTTTTTGCCCTAGTCGCAATTAATTGGCCCTGATCTCTCGGGAGAGCCAAGCTACTGTGCCATATCCTTCTGCGAAAAAAGCCGTAAAAACAGGCACTTATATTGCTCGATACTCGAGCATGATGACCCATGATACAGGGAACACACCCTTTGGAAAAACAATGACTGTCAGGGCAATCCTCCATAAAAATAAGGAGAGTTTGACCGTCTACTCGACTGGAAAAGCCCCAGTCAAGCACACGCTCGGGGGCTACTAACGAAGATATGGATCCTGGACCCTGCGGGTAAGGACACCCCCTCTCAGGCCCAAGGTCAAGGCCCAAAAGGAAGCACCCTTGGAGTACTCTAGAAGGCCCTTGTGAAGCCCACCCGCATCAGCTTGCGGGTTAAGTTAGGAAATTTGTAACCGACCCAGCTAGGGTTTGAGTCCTCTCCGGGTAGAACTCGAGACCTGGCCATCTATATAAGGCCAGGAGAGCCCCCAAGGGGAGGACCAAGTAATACCGCACGACCAAAAAGCCTCGGAACTCGAGATCCACTCTCGATTCGAGCAACCTGTAACCGATCTAATCATCCAATACAGATCAACAGAAGGCAGGAGTAAGGGTTTTACCTCTTCGAGGGCCCCGAACCTGGGTAAATCTCGCCCCCTGTCAAGCCGACGATTTCACCAGCGCTCATGACTTCTCCTAGTCGAAACCCGATAGGGTCACCTGAGGGATTTGTGGAGTCAGAGCTTCGACAATGAGTAAGACTAGAACAAATAATTAGAGAACAAGCAATAACACATCATGAATCAATTAATAATATTTCTCGGACAAATGCACATAACACTCGGAATGGCAAATATGCTCTCTCAACTGTGCATAAGGTTAGAAGATGGAGACTCAACATAAAAGTAAAAGAAAGACCCTTCGCAGAGGGAAGGAGGGATCAACTCATGTGCTAGAGCTTTTATTTCATTAAACAGAGGTATCGAAAACATTTTTTGGAGAGGTGTATGCTTATCTCAATGAATGGTAAATAGAAAATACAGTACGTCAGAAGCCAACTAGACTTCACAAGAGCGGCTCCCATAGAAGGACACATCTGGTTAGAAGGTCATCCATCTTTCTCTTTTGTTTACACAATTATGGTTTGACTGATAAATCAGGGGGAAAATAGTGAAGAGAATTTGTGTTATTAATTTGGGTCTGGGCACCCCGCTGCCAACTCTTCTATCATTGGATAAGCAGATGAAGCCACTAGTCCAGGATGTGAAAGTCCAATCAACAAGTGAGATAAAGATTCTCTATTTATGTCCTCATGAGCTAAACAGGAGCACAAAACAGGAGTAATTTTGAAAGTTTTAAAGGTAACACATGAGCAATTTACTTTGGAGTGGCGATTAAATACCACATGTAGATAGGTATGGTGGACACAATGGTAAAACTTTGGTTTTTGGGAGTTGGATGCACGTGTAGAGCTCATACTCAGTACAGGTGGAGGCTAGCAAAAGACTGGGAGCAACAAATCAAGAGAGCATAAGAGCCATAATCATGCATAACGACATAAACATCATTAATCAAAGCATAAGTGGTACCACAAGTTCAAAAACTAAATGATCATGGAGGCTATTCGTGACTGGTTCATAGTCATAAACATGGTGTGAGCATGCGCCAAGTCAACAAAATAAAACATTCAAAGGAGAACACCACAAATTTATGCTTCAATATGACAATAAGAACTCATGATTCTTTCAATGGCACATTAAACACTCTCAGCTATTTGAGTCTAATCATTCTACTCAATAACCACAAGGCTTTAAAACTAAAATAACATGTAGCATGATATTAAAAAGTTCTAGCCACAATCTATACAAGCTTCTACTTGCACTGTTAAAAATTCTACCTCAAGCAGCAATTTCTTTTCCCATCAAGCACCATACAAAACATGCTTTAACAAAAAATCTCTAAATGATACAGCAAGCACACATGAGAGGACTCACATAACTCTACTAAAACTAAAATCTCTGAATAAGAGATGCAATGAAAATAAGAGCTAAACATGAATTTTTGCAGCAACTAGAAGAAAAACTAAGAATACTAGCATAGCAAGTATTCAAACAAAAAAGCGGAGCGTGTATCTCTCCCAAACAAAGAATGATATGATCCAACTATATTATTTCACAAGGAAAACAAAAGAAAACAAAGGAAAACAAAAGAAAAACAAACATACGCTCAAAGTAAACTTCATATGATGTGACCGAATAAAAATATTGTTTCACGAGAAGTGACCTGATAAATAGTTGATGAAGAAGTGGATGCCTTGGGCATCCCAAGATTAGATGCTTGAGTCTTATAAAAATATTCTTGGATGAACCACGGGGGCATCCCCAAGCTTTGACCTTGCACTCTTCTCGATCACATATATCACCTGTTCTCTTGACCCTTGAAAACTTCCTTAACACCACACTCAAACAGTAATTCGCATTAGAGGGTTAGTGCAACAATTAAAATCCATTGGTTCTGTATGGCACAAGTGCTATTGATACTTTTAAACATTATCTACAACCACTGATGTTTCGTGAAGCAAAGAAACCCACTTGACATCACAAAAGAGCAACTGCAAGAAAAATGGCAGAATCTGTCAAAACCAGAATTGTCTATAAAGACAAAAATTTTCAAGGAACTTACGTTGCTCAGATCGAAAAACTTCAAGAAGAAAAAGGTTGCAGAAATAGCTGAGGAATAAGAACAAAAAAATCAAATAATTCTGATGTTCCAGAATTTTATACAATTTTTTACGGTGGACAGCAGAAATCTGTTGCCTGCACAAGAATCCAAAAACCAACTCTAACTCTCGTCAGAAATCTTACTTGGCACTACTAAAACATGAAAAGAAAGATACAAAGGAATTTCTAAAGAAGTACACAACCCTTTGACTCAAAGAGAACAGAGAAAAACAAAGCAAAAATAAAACCATGGGTTATCTCCCAAGAAGTGCTTTTCTTTAACGCCTTTTAGCTAGGCCCAGAAAAGTGGAATCATCTATTTTTAAAGTGAAGAAGCATTAAGAAACAAGTATAAAACAGATTTAAGTCTAACCCACTTCCTATGCATAGGAATCTTGTGAAGAAATAAACCAAAGAAGCTCAAACTAGAAAGCATGGGAAAGTAGAGCAGGAGAAATTTCAAAACTTTCAACAAAAAGAGAGGTGTTTTAGTAACATGAAAATTCCTACAACCATATTTTCCTCTCTGTTGTGGAGTGGTAAAGACAGATGCCATGTGATGGCTAAAGATTGGGGCCGATGGACGCTGTAGGTATTCAGAGAGGGATCGCACGCCCAGTAGGCGCGCTCAGGAAAACTGCAAACACCACAATCTACCCAGGTTCGGGGCCCTCGTGTGGAGGTAACACCCCTACTCCTGCCTATCTCTGTGTATAATGCTCAACCGAGTAGCAAAAGTACAAACTCTACTCTCAGCCAAGTAGCCAGCTGCTAGCTCTCTCTACTGCTCTCTCTCTGCGTGATGCTAAGGCTCGCAATAAATGTGCTCGGATCCAACGTCCCTCGCGCAGGAGGGGGCTGGCCACCTTATATACTGGTGTCCAGCGAGTATTCTATACTTAAACGGTACGTGATGCGACAACACCACTGTGACAACGGCGCACGCCTCCGTGTTCGCGCTGACGCTGTTGCCGAAAGTCTCCGCGCCGTTCGGCTGACAGGTCTTGTCCACCCTGTCAGCCTCTCAGAGTAGGTCACTGACATGTCATGTCCCCCCTCTCAGTGACAGGACTTGACAGCTGCCCACCCGTACTGTTCCCACGTCTCACTGCGGATAATCAGGCGCTTAGTAAGTTGAACTGCACGCCGGTACGGCTCCGGGATATGCGGGATCTTCTCCAACGGCACCATTGACTTTGTGACGGAGTAGGATAGCTTACCATCTACCCGGATCACCCGAGCTCTACCCGGTTGATCCAGATTGATACTCGTATCTTTCTCTTGGCCTTCAGTACTGCTCACCGAGTAGCGTCTACCGGATACCGGATACCCGGGTAGACGCCTACCCGGCAAACCGTACTTTGAACAATGTTTACCACCAGCCTTACCCCTACTCGGGGGTAGCCCCCTCGACATTAGTCCCCGAAACTGGTAGAGTCCGGCGAACTTGGGCGTTGGGCCCTGCCAGCTTTAACCAAATTGCCTTCGTGATGATATATAGCCGAGTTGCTCCTCAACTCGGTTCCCATACTTGAATTCGGACTTCTCTTACTATGGCCTTAGGAGCATTTTATCTCTGCACCGAGTAGACCAAGTAACGCTGAGTTCTTCCGAGAACCCAACACTTATCCAAATTTCCAATATTTTGCCGCTCAGAGCGATTCCATCTTCTCGTGTCAGGGTGGGCACGTGTCACGCCACCGTACCCACGACGCCTCGGTTCTGGCGTGACTACGCGGCACGTGCCCATCACTGCGCCTAGGGGCCCACAGGCCGTTGTGTCGTCTCACGCACGTACTTGATGGCCCACGACATGCATCGTGGGATTGACTGCGCCCGTTACGCGCGCTTTATACGTTGTGTGCGTTTCTAACGGGCACGGTAACTCCCACTCCGCACGATATTGCCCACGATCAATCCCAGATAGTAAATGCACCCGAGGCATGTTAAATACCCCCGCGCCGCCCTTTGTTCATCTTTCCCTGCACTTTCCCCCTTCGCCTTCGCCTTTGCCTCCACATTGAGAAAACAGCGCCGCCGCGAGCTCGCAGCCCACCACCGTTCCAAGCGCAGAGGGAGAGAGAGATCATCTCCGCGCGCCTCCGCCTTCGCCTTCGTCATCGTCCTCGATACATCCGCTTCTTCACCGGAGGAACCGCCATGGAGCTCGAGAACACCGCCGGAGATCTGCACGAGGAGGAGATGGCGCCGCTGCGCGCCGGCTGGGAGGGCTCCGACATGAAAGCGTCGGACTGCTAATGGCTCGTCAACACGCGCCGGGTCCCTCCCGGCGTCATGTGCCGCCCGCCCGGGAAGGAACTCGTCCCCACTCCCGGTCCTAGTGAGTATGTGGATTTAAGCCACTTCAAGCGTGGATTTGGGCCTCCCATCTCCAAATTCATGCAGGATTTTCTGCGTCACTTCGGCCTCCATCCGCACCACCTACCCGCCAACGCGGAAGCCATGCTCTCCACACACGCCGCTGTCTACGAAGCTTTCCTAGGCGTCTATCCCACCATCCACACCTTGGCCAAGTATTTCTATCTCCGCCAGCAAGTCATCCCCAATCCTTCTAATCCACTTGCCCCGAAGGAGATGACCCAGACGGGTACTGCCATGATGCTCCAGCGCTCCATAGGTTACCACCCGCGGGGTACTCGGGCTGGACACGTGCCGCAAGTGGCAGAGGGGCTTCCTCTACGTGAAGAACCCGACTCCCGTAGAGGGAGAGGCAGCAGTGGACTTGATCAAGCTGCCCGAGTTCCAGAACATGGTCCCCGCCGAGCAGCGGAACTGGGGCTACCACCCCAGGAAGACCATAAAAGATGCCAACCAGGTTGACGACCGCCTGCACATGCTGGTGCAAAAAGGGCTCCTCCAGGACGATCCAGTGGCCTGCTGGGTGGAGCGCCGAGTTCTCCCGCTCCAACACCGAGTGCACAAGATGTGCTATATGGGCGGGCCCCGCGACTGTACCCGAACGACCACTTTCGAGTTGTCCAAGGCGGAGGTGGCGATCTGGGCCAAGTCCATTCTCCGGACGATGCTCTCAGACACTTGGTTCTACAGCTTCGTGCCGTATAGCCGCACCAAGCGCATTCCTCAAGTATGTTTCTCTCTCTGCACACTTAATTTCTATCTCATACCGAATAAAGAACTCCGTAGCCACCTTTCCTTGGGCTTATCCCAACATGCTTAATGTTTGCATTTGACACCGGATAGATCTCCTCTGTTAGAACTTAGCTTATTATGCTTTATGTGTGCATGCTGTTCAGAGTAGAGCCTCCAGTTGTATTCCTATTTAGGACTTAGTCGCAAATACTCTTTGTTCGCTTGTTAGGTCGAGTAGGACTTTTTCTCGCGTTCCTCTTCTAGGACTTAGCATTTTGTGCTTTATGCTTGCACGCTAGACCGACTAGAACATCTACTCGTTTCTCTCTTCTAGGCCTTAGCATCTTGTGCTTTATGTTTGCACGCTAGACCGGGTATGATTCCTCTGTTGAGACTTAGCTCATCGTGCTTTATATTTGCACTTTTAGCATATCGCTCGTCAGAAACAAGAATACAACGCCGTCTTCGAGAGGAACTGGAAGCCGGACCGGACGGAGGACGACACGACATCGTTCGACGTCCAGGATACGCTCTGTATCCCCCGCGCTGGCCAGGACGGTAAGTCCCGAGAATATGCCTCTATTCCGGACTGGTCACATGATGAATAAGGTGATCGAGTTCACCTGTTTGCTTTCTTGCAGCGCGCCCTGATTTCTCTTTTTTCTTACTCTGACATTTACTCCTTTCGAACACAGACGAACCGGAACTGGAGGAGGGGGAGGAGCCACTGGACGTGGTTCATGTGTCCATGGCCGCCCCCGCCGGAACCAAGAGGAGAGCAGGCAGCGGGGCACTGGAGCCCCCTGCCAAGAGGCTGAAGAAGAAGGCAGGCAACAAGAAAACTACCGCGCGCAAGAAGCGCCCAACCGCAGACGGGTAAGTGCTTCCGAGTTGAACTTAGCCTTTGCCTTCCATTATCTTTTCCATTTTCTCCCTGGTTTTTTCTTCTCTGCATCCCTCTGAATTTCCTTCTCCTCTGCCTACTTTACTTCAGTGTTACACTCGACGCTGAGGCCACCAACGAACCAGCCCCCAAAAGAAGCGTGCCGTGAAACATCGTGGACCTCTCGGATGACGAGGAGGACCATCGGCCAGAGGACACGACACAGACATCCTCCCTTCCCAGAGACGACCACAATCTTGGCGTCGAGAACACCGGCGCCGATATGGAGACACACCAAGACCCAGAGCAACCGCAGCCCAGCCCTCAGCAGGCTGTGCAGGAGCCCAACTCTGAGAGACCACCATCGCCCCCTGCAGCCTCTGCTGAGGAGCCCAGAGACAACACTGCCGATCAGCGGCAAGATGACTCCGCCATGGAGCAGCTAGATCCCGCTGTCGAGCAGCGGGACGAGATCCCCGCCGAGCAGCGGCAAAGGACCCCGCCCACACAGGACCGGGTTGTGGAGTAGCCACCACTCCAAGACCAAGCCCAACCTGACGCTACGCCGGTTGGCCAGCCGCAGACGCCGCCAACCAAGAAGATGCCTCCACCGAAAGCACGGCAGTCTAGCCAGCAGCAACCGCAAGGGCCTCCGCCAGCTGCGCAGATGCCGTCACCAAGGCCAAAATCAACACCTGTTGCTCCTGGCGCCGGCAAGCCGCCAACTGGTCCAAGATCCAAGCCCTCAGCTCCAACAATCGCCGCCGAGAAGGCCGCAACCAAGACCGGAAAGACCACCAAATCTAGCGGCAGCAAGGGTCAGGACCAGACCTAACGGGTATCGGACCCTACTCCCTGAGCAACAAGCGGCACGCTGGTGCCCGTTAAGACTGGCCCGGTTACTCGGAGCACCAAACTTGTCCAAACTTCCATCAAGTTTGGTCCTTCGGGACAACCAGATGCTGGAACTGGCTCCAGCTCGCCCGCTAGGGGTGCGCTCTACCCAGATCACTGGCGCGAGCTGCTAGAGCTTAACCAGCAGAAACAAGCGCAAGAAGATGTGCGGAAGGCGGCGCTGAAGGAGAGGAGGAAGGTGTCCCACTCCGGAAACACGGGAAAAGCCCCTTCCATCCGTATCGGGGATATGTCGCCTCCCTCCGAGTACGAGATCCAAGAGGACACCAAAACTATCGTTGATCGGATAGGTTATGTGGAGCAGTACTGGGATAGCAAGAAGCATGGTCGCGCCGAGTGGGATGGCGTGCACCTGAAGAACCTTGACATGTACCGGCAAGCCTGGAACAAGGATGATGTCGGTCCCGTGACGATGGCCATGTCTTCCTCCAGCAGCACTTTGCCGCATAAATTGTACTGTCTTCGCAAGGCTGCAGAGGACGCTGAGAACACCAACCGGGTAAGTGTTTTCTCCATTCCATCCGGATTTCTGCGTTACCTGTTTCTTTTCACTTTACCCTTTCTCTTTCTATCCACTACCCAGTCCCCGAGATTCGGGCCGAGTAGGTAAAGCTCATCCGAGTTGCAATTTACTCGGGCCAAATCGTCTACTCCCTCCGATCCAAAATAAGTGCCCCAGTTTTGAACTAGGATTAGTTCAAAACTGCGACACTTATTATGGATCGGAGGTAGTAACTTATAACATTTCCTTCTTTTTGGCAGGAGAGCACTCAAACCCGGACCTATCTCTTCCGCCAGCTCATGTGGTCACACCGGTCCATCAGGGATAGAAACCGGGTGCTGGAGTTCGAGAAGAGAGAGAGGGACGCTCTGGAGAAGAATGTCACAGAGACTGTTACCAAAATGTCCTCTGTGAAAGTAAGTACTTAGGTTTTCGGTTTGTGCGTTTCATTTTAACGCCCGTTTTTTGCTTTTGTTCAATCTTTGTCTTCTCTGCAGGTGAACTCAAGGCTCTCGTCGAGAAGCACCAGGACTGTGAGGTCATGGCTGTCTCTGCGCAGAGTAAAATTTCCTCCTTGGAAGGTGAGCTAATCCTTCTCTTCTCTTCACTTAGCCTCTGTTGCTTTTTCATACTGCTAATCATGTGGCTCTTTTTGCAGAAGAATACAAAACCTTCCGAGAACAGCACCAGGAGTGCCTCACTCCGGCTGAAGCGCAGCAGCAAGTGCAGCCCGAGAAGCCCAGCTTCAGCAAGATCTGGACACCGAGAAGGCTGAAGTTCATAAGCTCAAACTTGCACTTACTGACGCACTCAAGGCTGCGATTCAAGCTGGGAACGAGAAGACAACTGTATCAAACCGGGCTACCACAGAGAAGGAGGAGCTCGAGAGGGAGATTAGATCTCTGAAAGATAGAAATCAAACTCTCGAGGGCATGGTGAATGATTCACGCTGTCTCCAAGACAGGCACATCTGGCTTGCTGATGACTGGAGGACCCGACTAGGGGGCCTTGTCCTGGAACTGAGCTGTGAGTTCTCGCTATTCTTCATTCTATTCGGTCTTTGTCCTTTTGACTTTTTCTATTCGGTTTTCTTCTTCCCGGTTTCCTCTTCTAACTCAAACTAGCATGCCCTTCTCCAGATACCTTCCCAGTTTTCAACGCTGCCGCGGAGACCGCTGTGGAGAAGGCAAGAAGAGCAAGGGCAGCTTCTGGCCTTAACACGGACGAGTCCGCCATCATTGATGATCATCTTGAGAATATCAAGAATCGGGTGCTATCCCTGAAGGGCCTGGGTGCATCCATGGTTTCCACTACGATGAACCTGCACAAGCTATTCTAGCCAGAGCGGCAGATTCCAGATACGATCAATGAGATGGCTACCAATCTGAACCATGTGAAGGAGGAGCTGAAGAAATGGCGCGCCTCCACAGCCCGGGCCGGTGTGGATGAGGCCCTGCACTTCATTCTTTCCTGGTATGAAAACCTGGATCTTGAGAGGATCAGCACACTCCGGATCGGCTCTAAGTGGACCAACCGCGATTCCTGCATCCTGCACCGAGAAGAAGTTTCCTACGAGCTCGCTTCATATGCGGAAACGCAGCACTACATCGACGGCCCTACGGAGCCGGATACCGATGTTGATGAAGACGAAGATGAAGCTGAGGGCGACGGTGAAGCTGGGGAGGATGGCAGCCTGGGCGACAAAGAGGAGGAGCCTGAGGTTGGCAGAGAAGAGGAGGCCGAGCAGCACAATGTTGCTGAGGAGCCCGAGATGGAGGAGGACCCGGAAATCACCAAGACGGGAGTTGGCTCTGACAAGGTCCAGGCTGAGTCATAGCCCGCCGCCCAGGATGGAGTTGTCACCATCGAGATGGTGATTGACACTCCCGTTCCCGAGTTGGGCGCAACCGGGGCTACAACCGAGAACGTCGCCTCCGAGCAGTACCCTCTACCTAGTGATTTCGCTGCGCAGGCCACCAATGCCGCCTCTAAGCCAGCCTCTGCTGCTCCAACTTCTACTACTCCCGAGCCTGCATCCACAACTGCTGCTTCCGACCGTAGTGCCTACCAAAACCGAGATGGACTCTACCTCATCAACTGTTGCCTAAAACTCCTGTATTTTTATCCTTGAACACTTATCAGATCCCCGGTATGCCGGGTGCAGATGTAATCAATACTCTATCGCTCCTTGTGCTACTTAATTTTATTCAATTCTCTTAGCAAGACTGGCTCAATGCCGGATTGCGTTAAGGTGCAAGTCCCCGAGTTGCTTTTCTCATCCACTTAGTTTTTTGGTCTTTGCTCTTACCTGCCACTTGTGGCTTTTTGGTAGTCTAGTCACAAGATTTCAAAAACCAAGTTTCTGATACTTAACCACTTTGAGATTTGGATGCTAACGCTGCCCCACACTTAGCCGAAAAGAAAACAGATACGAAAAAACACCCTACTCGGTTGTTGTACTCTTTTTTCCTTAGCAGTTTTTTCATGTGGTCATTGACCTTTGGCTTGTTCTCTTGCTTGCCATGAAGCCGGGTTGCAGACAGCAGCAGAGTCGAAGAGTCGGCCCTTGGGTTTAAACACATTACTAGATGTACGCTTGAAATTTTGAGTAGAATAACCGAGTAGGCAAAGGAAATCAAGTAAATAACACAGAGCAAGTTTAGCACGGGCAGTCCCCGAGTTCGAATTTGGAGTGCCGACTTGAATTTTAACTCGGTTTGAGGAGATACATACAATGTTTGCTCATGAATGAAAACGGCAGAGTAGAGCTACATTCCAGGGACGTTTGGATTCCTCTTCGGATTTATCCGCCCTATTCTTCTGTGGTGCCTGTGCGTCGATGAGATAATAGGCATCATTGTGTAGAGCCTTGCTCACAATGAAAGGCCCTTCCCACGGAGGGGATAGCTTGTGCATCCCGGCTGTGCGTTGTACGAGCCTAAGGACCATGTCTCCTTCTCGGAAAACCCTTAGGTTTACTTTTCGGCTATTATAGCGCCTCAGGCTTTGCTGATATATGGCTGAACGTGGCGGAGTTAACTCTCTTGCTTCTTCTAGCAGGTCAACGTCATTTTCTCGGGTTTCTCTAGCCTCTTTTTCAGTGTAGAGGGTTACTCTAGTGAGTCATGCTCAAGGTCAGTGGGCAACATGGCCTCAGCTCCATATACCAGGAAGAATGGTGTGTATCCGGTTGATTGGTTAGGGGTAGTCCTTAGACTCCACAACACGGTCGGCAACTCGTCCAACCAACAACCAGGGGGTTCGCTGTAATGGCTCAATCAGCCTTGGCTTTATCCCGGATAGGACCATGCCATTTGCTCTTTCAACTTGCCCATTTGAAGCCGGATGCACGACTGACGCAACGTCTAGCCGGATCTTCTTCTCCTTGAAGAATCTTGCAAATGCTCCCTCAAATTTTTTTTTTCCATTATTTGTGATAATGCTGTGCGGGTACCCGTATCTCAGAATGATGTCCTTCAGGAAGCTCACAACCGTGTTTCCATCACACTTCCAGATAGGCTTTACTTCAATCCACTTGGTGAACTTATCAACCATGCCCAAGATATGAGTCATGTTGCCTCTAGCTGGCTTGAAAGGGCCTACCATGTCCAAACACCAAACAACAAATGGCCAAGTAATGGGGATGGTCTTCAACTCGGATGCTGGTGTGTGTATCTTGCTTGCAAAGCTTTGGCGCCCATTGCACTTTCTCACTAGATCTTCTGCTTGGCGCAAGGCAGTAAGCCAAAAGAAACCATGCCGAAAGGCTTTGTTGACTAGAGCCCGAGAAGAGGCATGGTGCCTGCATTCTCCTTGGTGTATGTCCTTTAGGATCTCTTCTCCTTCTTCTAGCTCAACACAGCGTTGGAGCACGCCAGTAGCACTTCTCTTGTGTAGTTCCTTGTTGATGATGGTGTAGGCCTTGGATCTTCATTGTATCTGTCGGGCTGTGACCTCGTCACTTGGTAAGGTGCCATCCATCAAGAAAGACAGTATGGGCATAGCCCAGCTCGGCGTGGGCCGGATAGGAAACACCGGTTCATCTACCTCCATTGGATCAGCCACCATTACTTGCTCCGAGTGGGAGACGAGTTCCCGAGTCCCCGAGTACTGAGAAATGGTCCCCTTAATGAAGGCGACGGTCCCCGAGTTAGGAGGGGCAGTCCTCGGGTTGGAGACGGCAGTCCCCGAGTTGGAGACGACAATCCACGGGTTCTGTTTTGAACTTTTCCCAGTCAATTTCCATGGACACAACCTCTGATCCTGGCAGAGATGGAATGAATATAGACTCCGAGTTGGGCGGTGGCTTGATTGACGGCTTCCTCAAATGCTCCAAGGCAATCCTAGGTGGGATAAACTACCGAGAAGATCCCAGTTTGGACAGGGTATCAGCCGCATCATTCTCAGCTCGGTGTATGTGATGGAATTCACACCCATCAAAGAACCCGGTCATGTTATGCACAAGAAACCAGTAGGACGCCATGTTGGCGTCCAAGGCATCCCAATTTCCCGAAACTTGCTGAACCACCAAGTATGAGTCTCTATAGCATACAATACGCCGGACTCCAATCTCCTTGGATACCCTCAAGCCATGTACCAGTGCTTCGTACTCGGCTACATTATTGGATGCCGAGAAGTGGATCTGCAGCACATATTTGAGTTGATCTCGCTTGGGTGAGGTGAGCATCACGCCAGCACCAAGGCCCTTCTTTTACTTTGGAGCCATCAAAATGCATCTTCCAGAAATTGGTTTCCGGCAAGGGAGGCTCATACTGCATCTCGGCCCAATCCACCAAGAAATCCGCCAAGGTTTGAGACTTGATTACTTCTCTTCTCGCGCACATACGGGTGTACGCGGCTAGCTCAATCGCCCATTTGGCTACCCGGCCGCTTGCCTCCATGTTTCCCATGATCTTCGATATGGGAGCAGTGCTCACCACTGTGATGGGATTCTCTTGGAAATAGTGCTTGAGCTTCTTGGCACCCAGGTATACGCCATATGTCATCTTCTGGTAGTGCGGGTAGTTTTGCTTGGAGCTAGATAGCACCTCACTGAGATAATACACCGGCCTGCTGCACGGTTTTGCCTTCCTCTACTCTTTCTACTACCACCACGACACTCACTACCCGGTGGTAGCTGCAATGTAAAGCAGCATTGGCTCCTTGAGAAGAAGGCTCGCCGGGATGGGAGCGCTACCCAGCATGGTCTTGAGTTCTTTGAAGGCCACATCAGCTTGTGGTGTCCAGACAAACTTGTCACTTTTCTTCATGATCTGATAGAGAGGTAAGGCTTTCTCACCCATTCTTCCCAGGAAGCGGCTAAGGGACGCCAGGCACCCGGTAAATTTCTGCACATCCTTCAGTGATCTCGGCAAAGACATGCTCTCTATAGCTTTTATCTTTGAAGGATTGGCCTCAATGCCCCGACTGGATACCAAGAAACCGAGCAGCTTGCCAGCCGGGACGCCAAATGTGCACTTGGTTGGATTCAATTTCATCCGTTTTTTGCGCAAGCTGGCAAATGTTTCCTCTATATCGCCCAGCAGAGTGTGTTTTTCTTTTGTTTTGATGACAATGTCATCTACATACACATGCACATTCTTGCCTATCTGGTCATGCAAACATTTTTTCATGCACCTCTAATAAGTAGCCCCAACATTTCTCAACCCGAAACACATAACACGATAGCAATAAGCCCCATACGGTGTAATGAAAGCAGTCTTTATTTGATCAGCCGGGTTAAGAGGGATCTGGTGAAAACCAAAGTAGGCATCAATGAAAGAGAAAAGTTCGCACCCGCAGTGGAATCGATCACCTGATCTATGCGGGGTAGCGGGAACGGGTCCTTGGGGCAGGCCTTGTTCACGTCAGTGTAGTCCATGCACATGCGCCATGCCACCGCGGCCTTGGGGTCCTCCTTCTTCTTCTCCACAACGACCGGATTGGCCAGCCAATCCGGATGCAGTACCTCCATGATAAATCCGCTCACTAGCAGCTTTGTGATCTCGTCACCAATAGCTTTTCTTCTCTCAGCCGCAAAGCGGCGCATTGCCTGCTTAACCGGAATGGCGTCAGGGCGCACATGTAACGAGTGCTCAACCAACTCCCTCGGGACACCCGAAAAGTCCTCATTGGACCATGCAAAGACATCCCGATTCTCACGGAGGAAGTGGATGAGCTCGCTTTCCTATTTCTCCTCCAACCCGGCGCCAATGATGGCAACACGCTCCGGGAACTCTGGGTCAACCTGCACCTTCTTGGTTTCTTGGGAGGCCTGGAAGGTGGCTTCGTATTGAGAACTTGGCATGTCGGGCTTACCGACTTGAGCTCCCTGGGCCATGGCCACCACCTCATGTATCTTCTTCTTCTCGGCAGCAATGACCAAGGACTCGGCCAGCCGAGATCCAGCAGATGTGCAGTCCAGGGAGCGCTTGTAATCTCCCGAGATGGTGATGATGCTGTTAGGACCAGGAAGTTTCATCTTCAGGTAGACCGCGTGGGTAGAGGCCATGAACTTGGTGAGTGGACGTCGGCCGAGTAGAGCATGGTAGGGGCTCTGAGGATCAACTACCTCGAACTGCAGGCACTCGGTGCGGCAGTTCTCCCTGGTGCCGAAAAGCACATCAATCCAGATGCGGCCGATTGGAGCACAAGACACTCCCAACACAATGCCATGAAAGGTGGTCCGGCTGGGTAGCAACATGTTCTCGGCAAGGCCAAGCTTCTCCAAGGGATCTCGGTACATGATGCTGATGCTGCTCCCGTTGTCAATCAGCACCTTGCTGAACTTCACGTTCTTCTTGGTCCCCAGGAAGGTGGGATTCACCACCAGAGCATATGTACCCGGATTGGGCATCATCCTGGGATGATCATCTCTTGACCAAACGATCTCATGGTCGCACCAGTGCATGTAATCCGTCACCGCCGGCATCACTGCATTCACCTCCATCGCGCGCATGCGCTGTGACTCCTTGTCATCCGGCTCGGGCGTGAACACCATGTAGCTCTCATGATGCTCCTGATACTGGTTCCGGTCTCCGCCACCATCATTGTCGTTGTTGTTGTTGTCATTGTTATTGTTGTTGTTGTTGTTCCGGTTGTTGTTTGTGGGTGTAGTAGTTGCGGTTGTTGTTGCGGTTGTTGTAGTTGCGGTTGGCTCCCTAAGCCACTTGATTCACATTCTCCCTCCTCGGGTTCTCGGCCGGCCTGGGAGGAGAACCTGCCAGCGGAAGAGGAGAGGAGGGGGCAGTTGACCAAAGCCTTCACTCTTGATGCGATCCCACTAGCTGCATTGTCGGGTAGTGTGGTTGGATGGCCTACTCGGATGCCGAGTATGGAAGCTGCAAGGCCCATCTTTCATGTTCTCAAAGATTGTAACACCCGGGGGATTTCCCTCAAATAGAATTGCTTGTTTTTTTTTTCATGCATTGCATCATGTCATCATAATGCACTCATGTGTGGAATTTCAAATTTCAAATAAATTCAAATCATTATGTTTCACACTTGGTTTGTTACAACTTTTTCAAATAAAATATTCAAATCAAACAATTTAATTGTTTTCCATAAACTTTATTTTCCAAATAAGTGACTTGGGTAATTTTCAAATAATTCAATTATTGCAAAATTCAAGAAAATTCATTTAAATTTCAAACAGCAACAAATATTTAAAATTTTGAAAAAGAAAAGTTGGTGCACCTAGGCATTTCAGTTGCCAAGTGCAAAGAAATTGGTTTCACAATTTTTGGAGTTTCAAAACCCCTCAAAATAACCTTTCTTCTCTCCCTTTTCTCTTTTACAAAAAAAAGAAGGGAAAAAGAACTGCTGGGGGAGGCAGGCCCAAAGGCCCACCTACGACCCCGAGCTCCCAGCCCACCTCCCTGTCTCTTTCCTCCGTACAGAAGGCACGAGGACGTGATCCCCTCCTGTCGTTTTCACCAAAGCAGAGAGCACCACAACCACCCTCCTCCACCTGCTCCCCCCACCTTAAAGCCCCTCCCCAACCCTAGCCTCTCCCTCCTCCTTCCTCTCCAGCCGCCGCCATCCACCTCTATTCCTCCCCTGCTCCTTTTCTCCTCTGAAATTTTTACTGAACCGGTGAAACGGAGCTTCCATGGCCGGAACTTCGCGGCCATGGCGTCATCGTTCTTCTAGCTACCGTGCCGCGCAACCAACGGGAATGGAACCAGGAGGGTTCCATCTCCGCCTTTGCCGAAGGAACCACGGCCGGAGGACGACTACATCGACGACGCCGTCCAGTTCTTCAGGCGACGACGACAGCCTCCCCGTCATCTGCCTCGTCTACACCGGTCACGGTGGGCTCTCCCGAGCCCGTCCCTTCCTTCTCCGACCTCTCCCATGGTGAGCCGCACCTCATAGGCCCTTTTCCCCTCTCCCTACCCTGCTCTGGGAGCGGCGCCGTCGCGCGCAGCCCGCCTGAGATCGCCACCGGTCGCTTCCCTGTATATCACCGTTGCGTGCACGTGTTGGGTTCAGTTTCGTCAGGAAAAACTCCGCTCTTGTACACTTCTTTGGGCTTCAGACCTGTATCCTTGCACACACCGATCGACGGCCCAGTGGCTAAGGCCTTCATCCGCACCCCTGTGGTCGCGGGATCGAATCCCCTCCGAGGCAAAGCCTCCTTTTTTCTTTATTTTTTCCAGTGTCGCGGGTTTACACCTCAACTTCCCTGCACCCCTGTTCCAATCACCAGAGCGAACCCAGCCCAGTGGCTTGGGCCTTCCGAGCGCAGCGCACGCTCCCAAGTCCGGTTCCCACCTGCTGCAACTAAGTCCCATATTCTTTTGTTGTTTTTCTTAAAATTGCATAGTTTTGCAAACCTAATAACTTGGTCAATTCAAATTCGTTTTGCACAAACAAAGTATGAATCTGTGTCAGAAAAATGTAATCTCCTTGAATATGCAACATGTTCCCTGTTTTAAACAATGTAACATGTGTCAAATATTAAATGCTTTCTATACTCAACTAAAACTTGCTAAATGCATAACTCTTGTTCTATAATTCCAATTAACCCAAACTTTATGTCTATTTTTATCAGAAAAATGCAAGGAATATTAATATGTCATCCATGCCTTTGTTTGCATCTTGCATTTTGCAATTTAGTTATGTTATGCATGTTCATCTAATATTTAAATATGGAATGTGTTGGGGTAATTACTTTAAATAATGCCCTATTCCATTTAATTTTGTGTCACTCACCTATGAATTGTTTTCCATGCTAAACAACATTTAATATTGATGGTTAGATAAATAACTTGAACATTCTAAATTAATTGTTGGGACTCCGGTTCCACTTAAACTGGTTAAGTTGCATTCTCGCATGTCATGCATCCATATCTTGATCATGCTGGATATTTTGCCATAGAAGTAATTGTTGTATCCGGTGTTTGTTCTAGTTCGTTGCTTCTTCGCGGATAGGACGTTGAGATGATGTGAGCAACGACAAGTTCTTCGGATGTACCTCTACTTGCGGGATCTCAGGCAAGTATACTCACTTGCTACCTATGTTGCCTTTCCTCACTTGTTACCGATTCTTTCCGTTGTCTTTATGCTAGCCTAGTATTTTCGATGCTTGTGTTCTGAACCCATCACATGTTTACCCTGCTGCCACGATATTTCCTTACCTCCACACCTATAACCCTGTTGCTTGTTGGCCTGTGTCGTAGTAGAATGCTTAGATTTGTTTGCGCTCGAGTCTTGTTGTCCTTTGTCGTATCACCTGTTTAGTTGATAGTTGGGTTTCAATTTAATCAACAACATGTTAATGTTTGGGGTAATAATAATTTGATGATAAGGCACCGGCAGGAGGCCCGGCGTGGTTTTGGAGCCTGCTAGTGTCGAAACTAGGAAAAGGGTCTTGTCCATTGATCCATGATGAGCGTGCTAACCGCATCCGGGAGGTAGTATGGGACCCCCCCTCGACTTAGACCTGATTTGCAGCTTGTCCGAAGAGCCACACTTAGTTCAGGTGTTCCATTTGCTCATACGCATGAATGGGTGGGCCCCCCATGGTTACCGTTGATGATGATGATGATGCATATAGGGCGAGGCCTGTATTGCCGGGGTGTTGCGTCTTGCGGGAGTTTTGCACACTTGCGCTGAGTATTCGGCTGCGTGGCTGAGACCTTATAGCTCCGTGGCTCCTAGGACAGGTTGTAGAGACGGTTTGGGTCGTGTCGAGCCAACCTGAGTTTTAGTTGGTGGCTTGAGTGTGTACGGGTACTGTAGCGCACCCTGCAGGGATAAATCTTCTCGAGAAGCCGTGTTGTCCGCGGTTATGTGACGACTTGGTGAAAGTGCTGGCTAACAAGTACTCAGACAACTTACACCTAATGATAATAACTTGACTAGTAATATAGTATTACCTTCACCATAAAAATGAATGTCACCTTAATCAACAGCGTGAGTTTCCTTGGGTTGCTTCCTTAGTAGGGGGGGTAACACTGGATGGGTATTGTTTGGTGAGTAGTTATTGTTGGTTTTGTCGCGCTATCTTATCCCTTTCTTTTAGCTGGAAGTTGTAGCGCGTCTCTTTAGTTTGTTAGTGCTGCCCGCTGCCGCTTCTTTGCAATAACCCCTTCCTTCCGTTGTACCCAAAGTATTTGTATCTTGTGATGATTGGTTACGCTGGTATCTTGTGAGTATGGTTTATCCACTTGCCAGTACTTAATAGTACTGACCCACGAATCCATTTTTGTGGCTGCATATTCCACATTGCAGTCAACAGGTTTGAAGTCTGACGACGTTAGATTGGGAATCCCTCCGGCTTGGCCTGGGCAGGGATTTGGACGCCATCGGTTATCTTCAGGACTCTTAGTCCTATTTGTATCTTGTCTGTAGTAGGACACTATGTTGTTTCTTCTGCTGTTATTTGGATCTTTGTATTGTATCAGTTGTATCCTTGACTCGTTTTAGTCGTCTTGTATATACCTCCTTTGTTGTTGTTGTGGATTATTCGTGAACTGTTGTAATGTTATCACAAGTGGCAACCTGAAATCGGTTATTATGCGGATTTGGGTGGAAATGCCGAAATCTGCATAGTGCCCGATCGCGGGGCGTCACAAAGATAAATCTCTGAGCGGCATCTCCGGCTTCCTGAGCAGCATTGCCCTGCTGAGGAGCATTGCACTTCTTCTTGAAGTTCTGGCCCTGATTCTGGTTCTGAGGGTATTGGGCTCCAACAGTTTTTTGCCTTTGGCTGCTCCCGGCAACCGCAGTATCCTGGTTCACAGCATTCACCTACTCTGAGCCATACCGAGTATCAGGGCGATCATCTCGGCGCTTGTTGCGGAAGTCTTGGCGGTCATTGCGCCGGTTGGCATCCTGGTTTCTTCTTCTCGGCTCGAAGGCATCGAGCAGAGGCTGAGTAGGGTCACCAAGTGCATACATATCAGCAATATTGATTGTCTCGGCGAGCGTACTCGGCATCTCCCTCTGCAGATTTTGCCATAACATGCTGCCATGCCTGCAGCATTGAGCAAACCAGGCAATCGCCTGTGACTCATTCACACCCTCACAGGTGTTCCTCAGGGTGCTCCACCGAGTAAGATACTCGCGGTCAGTTTCCTCTTCTCTGTGCCTACATACCGAGAGCTGCTGCGTCCTATTCGGCCTCTTGTATGTGCTGGTGAAGTTGCTGATGAAAGCCTCCGAGAAGTCGAGCCAGCAGTTGATACTGTCTCGTGGCAAGTTGTTGAGCCAGATCCGGGCAGGGCCCTCCAGCATCTGAGGCATGTATCTCACAGCCCATCTCCTGTTACCGCCAGCAATGTGCACGGCGGTGACGTAGACGTTCAGCCAGTCATCTGGCTTGTTGCTTCCATCATAGGACTTCGTCCCTCTGGCCAACTGGAACTTGGGTACATCACGTTCTCCCATGATCCTGAGACCAAAACAGCTTGGGCTGGGTGGGCCCTTTGCTTCTATCTGCTCGGACCGATGAATTCGGTCCAGCTTGTATCGTGCGTCACTGGGCTCCATCACTCGGCGACCTAGGAGATCAGTAACATCTCTCGGATCGGCGTACCCGGCTTGCTCCATTGCCGAGTACCCGTCATCATTGTGGTCCTGCTGCACCGAACCGGGTTGAGCAACCGGGTTGGCCGCTGCCACAGTTGCTTGCGGCTGCACCGTCTGCTGAACCGGGTTGGCAGCCTGGTGCTGAGATGGACCATCTCGGTTTCCTCTTTGTCCCTCGCGGCGAGCTTTGGTGGCTTGATAGCCAGCTCCTGCAGCATTGTGTTTTTGGTCGGGCTGCCGCTCTACAGCGTGCTGTTTTCCGGCGACAGCCGGGTCATACACCTGCATCTGTTTATTTCTCCCAGAGTTCACACTCTGGGCCCTCTCAACGCCGGGAAGTGGCGATGAGGCCTGGTCTACGGATCTTGCCCCATGCGAGTGAACAACATGAGACGCACCGGCTCCCGGGTTGGCCTGCCGGAAAGCCTCCTTCTGCCTGCCAGCCTCTAGAACTAGCTCATTTAGCCGCTCTTGCTGCCTAGCGCGAGCGTTGCCGGTGAGATGCGGCAACTCGGCCGCGACTACCTCTGCAGCTCAAAGTGTTTTGGCAGGAGAGCTATATTTTCTCCTACCAACAGTGTTCAAACTAGCTGATCGACTAGCAGCCCTACCATCTCTAGCTAGCTCCGCGCCAAGGTTACGACGAATAGTTCCTAACTTGCTAGGATGCCTACAAACAGGAGTAAAGCCATGTGCTCTATTGTACTCGTTCTGATCCAGGTTAAGCTCAAGCCTAACCTTTTCCAGCTCATGGGCCTCCACGAGTAGAGCATGGCGCTGCTGTTCGAGCTGCGCCCTCACCACAGCAGGATCCACGTTCGTGGCGACAGGCATGCCCAACTGCTCGGTGGCGCCGACAAGAGCAGCCGGTATAGCACTTGACGTGAAGGATCCACGTAGCCCGGCATGTTTCGGGGGCATATCGTAGGGCTTGTGGCCCCTGCGAGCAGCCGGCTCGTTGACGACCTTAGGAGCAGTGGGCGAGCCTTTCCCGGCATCGATAGCCGGGACCGTCATCATCACCTCTGTGCTGCCCACAGAGTAGCCGGCCGGCTTTCCACGGACAGCGAGCACAGCAGGAGGATCATCAGCGACGAGCACCTCCTCTGGGAACTCGCGGATGACGGTGGTGGCGACGTACACCAAATGCGCCGAAGGAGAGGACGGAGCCGCCTGCAGGCATGGGCCTACCGCCGAAATCGCCGGCGTTGTCGGTAACAAAGTCGAAGGAGCCGAATCTATGGACAAGGCCACAAACCACGCGCTCCCCCGAAGGAGAAACTGGTCCCGTCCGAATATGCACCCCAGCCAGCGCTGCTGCTAGCCCCACGGTGGGCGCCAACTGTCGTGGAGTGGTAAAGACACATGCCATGGGATGGCTAAAGATTGGGGCCGATGGACGTTGTAGGTATTCGGGGAGGGATCGCACGCCAAGTAGGCACACTCAGGAACACTGCAAACACCACAATCTACCCAGGTTCGGGGCCCTCGTGTGGAGGTAACACCCCTACTCCTGCATATCTCTCTGTATAATGCTCAACCGAGTAGCGAAAGTACAAACTCTACTCTCAGCCGAGTAGCCAGCTGCTAGCTCTCTCTACTGCTCTCTCTCTGCGTGATGCTAAGGCTCGCAATAAATGCGCTTGGATCCAACGTCCCTCGTGCAGGAGGGGGCTGGCCACCTTATATACTGGTGGCCAGTGAGTATTCTGTACTTAAAAGGTACGTGATGCGACAACACCACTGTGACAACGGCGCACGCCTCCGTGTTCTCGTTGACGCCGTTGCCGAAAGTCTCCACACCGTCCGGCTGACAGGTCTTGTCCACCCTGTCAGCCTCTCAGAGTAGGCCACTGACATGTCTTGTCCCCCTGTCAGTGACAGGACTTGACAGCTGCCCACCCGTACTGTTCCCACGTCTCACCGCGGATAATCAGGCGCCTAGTAAGTTGAACCGCACGCCAGTACGGCTCCGGGATATGCAGGATCTTCTCCAACGGCACCATTGACTTTGTGCCCGAGTAGGATAGCTTCCCATCTACCCGGATGACCCGAGCTCTACACGGTTGATCCAGATTGATACTCGTATCTTTCTCTTGGCCTTCAGTACTGCTCACCAAGTAGCGTCTATCAGATACCGGATACCCGGGTAGACCCCTACCCGGCAAACCGTACTTTGAACACTGTTTACCACCAGCCTTACCCCTACTCGGGTTAGCCCCCGGACACTCTCTCATAATAATTTTTAGTAGCATCATGAACAAACTTAAGAACATAATTATCACATAAAGCATGGTTTTCATGGTCTAAAAGCACACAATTCATATCAAGCTCAAAAATAGTGGGATCAAAATTAAAAATAAAGACCTCTTCTTTTCCACTTTTAGCAATAGCAAAGCAAGATGATTGATCAGTCATAAAAGGTATATGACACATTATAGCAATCCTATTTTCAGCAGCATTATAATTCAGAACATCAAATAACATAGGACCATCATCAAGAGCATTATCATATAAATTTTCTAAGCAAACTTCCTCAATATCATGCATATCAATAGTTGGAACAAATATAGGATTCTCATAGGATTTATCAAAGTAGCATGGATTATCATAAATAACAGTAACAATATCATTCTCGCCAGTTTCATTCATAGTAGTATCAAGGTCACAAGTATAGCAAGTATCAATTTCATCAAAAAGGGACATTTCAAAAGAATCAATAGGATCATCACTTTCATCAAATAATGTATGAGTTAAAGATTTACTCTCATTGGGAGGTAGACATGAGTAGCTCCATTCTTCCTCCTCTTGATTATCACTCTCCTCCTCTTTTTCATCCAATGAGCTTCCAAATTCAGCACTTTCTCCTTCCATAGGTTCCTACAAGGCATTAGTCTCTTCCTTAGGTTGAGAGAATTTATTAAGATATTCCATTATGTAGTAATTACAATCCTTGTAATTATCAAAGCAATATTCAAGTATAGCATATATCTCGTATTTATAAGGTGCATCATCAATACTTTCAAGTAAATAGGCAATTTTGAAAGCACCCTTCCAAGCAATAAATTCTTCAATTTGTTCCACATCATATAATTCATAATTTCCCTTAACGTAATAAGATATGGTAACATCATCATTATACTCATATTGAAAAAGGAGGTGTTTATACCTCCTACAGCAGCAAGATTTATCAAAGCAATAAGTAACATTATAAGTAGAGCACAAGTTTTTAGCAAATTCATGCAATTTATTAATTTGCTCCCATAAGTGTATTCTTTTTTGTGACAAGCGGTGTTCCTTATAATATTTTTGTTGTTCTATGTGAACCCACCTTGCCTAAAAGATCTAGTTTCAAAGACATCAAACATTGATAGCAAGCATGATAAAGAAAAAATAACAACTAGAATAAGAACTATTTTTTGTGTTTTTGATAAAGAGAAGCAAACAAGACAAAATAAAATAAACTAAGCAATACAAAAACAAAGAAAAGAGATTGGAAGTGAGAGACTCCCCTTGCAGAAATTCTCTTCCTCCCGGCAACGGCGCCAGAAAAGCTTGATGGTGTGTAGACACACGCTCGTTGGGAGACCCCAAGCGCAAGGTGTGAAGAGTGTAGCAGCAAGTTTTCCCTCAGAAATGAAACCAAGGTTGAATCGACCAGTAGGAGGACAAGCAATGTCAGAAGGTTGATGCAGTTGAGGTGGCAGGACGCACTACCGGTTCAGCAGCAACGTGGAACCTACACAACACAATCAAATCACTCTGTCCCAACGAAGCAGTGAGGTTGTCAATCTCACCGATTTTACTGAACTCAAAGAGGTTAAACGTATGGTGTGGAAAACAGTAGGGAAACAATAGGAATAGTATGAGAGCAGTATGAAAGCAGTAGGTGTTTTATCAGTATGAGGAAAAAGGATCGGGGTCCACAGTTCATTAGTGGTGTCTCTCCATGAAAGATAATAACATGTGTGGTGAACAAATTACAGCTGGGCAATTGACAGAAATGAAGGCCACACCGTAGGGCATATGCAAGACATAAAGATTACTACGTGATTCATGCGGGCATTACAACAAAATACATAGACCGTTATCCAACAGCATCTATGACTAAAACTCCACCCTCTGAATATCATCTGAATAAACGTTGGGTATTAAGTTGCAAGCAATAGATAATCACAGTAAGAAAAGTGTGTAATGTAAACAATAATATCATCCTTAGACAAAGCATTGGTGTTTTCTCCCTAATGGCAACATCACATCCTCCATCCATCACATTTCTGTCACTCGAGCACAGATGAAAAGGAGGCATGAACCCACTATCGACCATAAATACTCCCTCTTGGAGTTACTAGCATCTACTTGACCAGAGAATCTACTAATAACGGAGAGCATGCAAGATCATAAAGAACATAAGCATGAAGATAACATGATAGATTGATAATCAGAAGACATAGCATTCAACATTCATCAGATCCCAGCAAACACAACATGTAGCATTACATAAAGATGATCTTGATCATGATAGGCAGCTCATAAGATCTAAACATGAGGTACAAAGTGGAGAGAACAACCATCAAGCTACTGCTATGGACCCGTAGTCCAGGGATGAACTACTCACGCATCACTTCGGAGGAGGGCATGGTGGTGTAGACCCCTCCGGTGATGATTTCCCCCTCCGGCAGGGTGCCGGGGAGAGCTTCAGAACCCTCCTGATCTCGGGATGACGGTGACGGCGGCCTCGGTGTTTCTTGGGAAAAAGTGGTATCCCCCTAGGGTTTATGTCTCGAGCGTATTAAATAGGCGAAAGGGAAGAGGCGGTGGAGGCCTGGGGGCCCCACACCATCCCCCGGCGCGGCCAAGGGGGGCGCCGCCCTATGGTGTGGGCCCCCTGAGGCCCCCCTCCGGGTCTCTTCGGGACTCCGTGGAACCTTCGGGAATTCTAAAACTTCCGGGCTTCGAATTTTCCGATTCCGAGAATATTTCCAGAACAACTTTTCTGAAACTAAAAACAGCAGAAAACATGGAAGTGGCTGTGTGGAATCTTGTCAATAGGTTAGTCCGGAAAATCGATAAGAAATGACATGAAGTGTATAGCAAACATGTGGGAAACAATAAGAAAACAACATGGAACATCAGAAATTAGGGATACATTTACGACGTATCACCTACAAGTTGTTGGACTCCGCGGAGATTTGTTGGTTCTTTCATCGTCAAGATTGCTTGAAATTTCTCCGGGTTGGCTTCAATTCCTCGGGCAGAGACCAGATAGCCAAGGAGTTGGCCAGCGGTAACCCCGAAGACGCATTTTGTCGGGATGAGCTTGATTATGTATGCCTTGAGGGCCTCAAATGTATCCCTTATGTCATCGAGGAGCGTGTCCTCCACTCGAGTCTTGATGATGATATTGTCAATGTACACATGTATGTTCTTGCCAATGAGCTTGGCGAGGCATTTTTGCATGTAGCGTTGATATGTTGCACCTGCGTTTTTAAGGTCGAAAGGCATTGTCGTGTAGCAGTATACACCGTGTGGTGTGATGAATGTTGTCTTTTCCTCGTCCTCCCGCTTCATCCTGATCCGGTTGTATCATGAGTAGGCATCCAGGAAGGAGAGGCGCTAACAACCTGCTGTGGAGTCGATAATCTGGTCGATCCGGGAGAGGGGGAAGTTATCCTTGGGACGTGTAGTCGATGCACACGGGAAGGATGTATGTGCTTTTCTTCGGGACCAGCACCTGGTTTGCTAACCAGGTGGAAATCTTGATCTCTCTGATGAACTTGGCGACTAGGAGTCTGTTCACCTCTTCTCCGAGTGCTCTCTGTTTTGGCTCAGAGAAGCGTCGAGTGGTATGTTTGACCGGCTTTGCATATTTATACACTTCCAATGAGTGGTCGGCGAACTCCCTAGGTAATCCTGGCATATCTGAAGGCTCTCAGGTGGAAATCTTGATCTCTCTGATGAACTTGGCGACTAGGAGTCTGTTCACCTCTTCTCCGAGTGCTCTCTGTTTTGGCTCAGAGAAGCGTCGAGTGGTATGTTTAACCGGCTTTGCATATTTATACACTTCCAATGAGTGGTCGGCGAACTCCCTAGGTAATCCTGGCATATCTGAAGGCTCTCAGGCAAAAATCTCCCAGTACTCACGAAGAAGTTCGACGAGCGCGTTTTCTTATGCGGGTGATAGGGTGGTGGACACGATCCCTGTCTTCGCGGATTCTGTCGGGTGCACTTGATGCTTTCGAGTTTCGCTACTCGGGCTGAACTCGAGATCTGGGGCATTCTTTTTGGTTAGTGGCATCACGGAGTTATCCGTGGTTTTTGCCAATTCTTCTAGCTCCTCTTGCATCCCGAAAGATTTCGCAATCTCATGGAATTCGTTGTCTCACTTGTCTGATTTCTGGAAGTCGCCGTTTATGGTGATTGTACAGTATTCTCCTGGGAGTTTCAGCTTGAGGTAGGCCTAATGAGGTACTGCCATGAATCTCTCGAACGTTGTTCGGCCGAGAATGGCGTGGTACTGAGATGGCCAGTCGACTAGTTCGAAATCAAGGAATTCTCTCATGTAATTTTGCGGGCTTCCGAGGATCACTTCCAAGTTAATTGTTCCGAGTGGTCTTACCCCTTTGCCCGGTACTATCCCGTGGAAGATGTTTCTGATTCCGCAAGTCCCTCCAAGTTCTTGTATATTTTACGGAGTGTATCCGCGTATATGATGTTGATGCTGCTGCCATCGTCCATGAACACCCTGGCTAGGTCATAGTTTCCTATTTGTGCCTGGATGACGAGCGCCGCATGCTCCGGTCGATGCACTCGTGGAGGATGGTCCTCTCGTGAGAAGGTTATCGGGTGTTCGGACATCTTTAGGTACTCAGGTTTGGACGGTGGTGCTTGCACTGCCATGTTAACGTGGCGAGTGTTGCTCTTCAGAACTCGTCGGGACGGGCAGACCTTCTGTATCATGCTTAGGAGCCCGTGGGGTTTGGGTAATCATTTCCTCCTTGATTTGCTACAGCTGGATTAGCTGGTGCGGGAAGGGCGGCTAGATCCATGTTGTAGTGACCTGCGGGCGGAGGCAAGGGTGGTGGTTGGTGTCCTCCCGGTAGTTGCGTGTATCCCTGGCTGATGGTTGCCCTGTGCTTCTTCGTGTACGCCTCGTGGATGTCTTGGAACTTGCAACCATCCTTGAGGAAGTGAGTGGCCTTGGTTATGCCCATGCGCTTATCTGTAAACAGATGCAGAGAGCGGTATACATCAAGGTCTTCCTCGGGAGTTTTGTCGTCTGGTTTTGGCTTCCACTCGCGATTTCCGCGAGATCCGTTGTCATGGTTTCTTGTGAACTCGGCCGCTACCAGTCCCGATTGGTCATCCTGCTCTTAGTGTTTTCTCTTCCTCTTCCGGCGATCGCCGTTGCGGTCCTTGTCATGCGCGGGTGAGGAGGCTTTCTCGTTGCGCAGGGATTCTTCGCCATTCGCCCATCTGTTCGCTATCACCATTAATTCTCCGACTGACTTGGGTGCGGATCGCCCTAGTTCTTCTCGCAAGGTGGTGCGTCGAGCGCCCTTGGTGAAGGCCTCGACCGTTGTTTCCTCTTATATGTTCCTCGTCGTGTTCTTGAGTGTGGTCCATCTCTGGATGTACTCGCGGGTAGACTTACCGCTTTTCTGTCTGCAGGCTCACAATTCCTCGATGGACGCTGGCCGCTTGTATGTCGCCTGGAAGTTCTTCTCGAAGTCGCGGGTGAGATCGTCCCAAGATTTGTAGTACGCACGCAATCTTCCTTCGAGCCAGCTTCGGTCATCGCCTACGAGGTGTAGGTTTAGGTACTGCATGGCTGTTATCTTGTTCCTGCGCTGGCACTTCACCGCGGTCAAATAGTCTGAAAGCCATGTCATGGGTTCTTGCGAGCCGTCGTACTTTGGTACCTCCATTGTGAGCTTGAATCTCTTGGGCATCGGTGCCTCGCGGATACTGCTCCTGAAGCACATCGCGCCGCAAGCTTCCTCGTCAGAGGAGGTGGATAGCGATCGGGCACGGTTCCTGCGCGTTCGAGCTCTGTCGACCTTGCTCTGCACGATATCTCCACGCGCGTCGTATTGAGTTCGCTCGCGATTATCTTCCTGTCGCGGTTCCCTGCTGCGATGTCGCGAGCGGCTTCCATGATGCCGTGGGCTGCTATCACGGTTTCGCGGGCTATCGTCATCGTTGCGTGGGTTGTCGCCACGGCGCCTGGCCTCTTTGCCCCTAGGGCGATGAGGTGATCCTCTATCTCCTCTTTTTGGTGACGTACTCTCGCGTCTGCATGTGTTCTGTCCACCCGACATGTTTTATCAGCTTCAGGGGGTGTCGTGTTTTTGTGGTTCTAGGTGGCGATTGCCGCTCCGGCCATGCCTAGTCCCCTCTGGACTTGTCGGTGTTGCTCCGCGCGGGGGTCGTTTTCGGGTGGCTGGTTCGCCTGCAAGTACGTAGCTGCGGCCAGGACCACGGCGGCGGGAGTCGTCGGGTGCACGTTGCCCTCGTCGTCAACGTGCATGAGGGAAGTCTTGAGGGTCTTGCTGACCTCGCTGAGGGACCCTTGGTCCATGCAAGCGGTTTTCGAGACGTACTTTCCCTTCTTTGGGGGTCGGTTCCCTGTTGATTGAGTCCTGGAAAGCGTCGCGCGGCGCGCACTCGAGGCTCCCACCGCTTCCTTCCGCGCTTCAGGTCCTCTTGAGCAGATCCGAGTTCTATCGGTTGGCCCGACAGTACCGCTGCTTTTGCTTTGAGCCAAGAGGCTCGCGAGATATTGATGCGTTCCCTCGCTGCCCGGCTCTCCTCTGTTTCGCCAGGTTCTACGGCCAAATCTGCCATGCAGACTTGGGCCAGATATGACTCGTGAGTCCTAGGCGTAGGCCGATGGTTTTCGCCGAATTTGGAGGGTTCTTCACCCGCGATGGTGTTGAAGTTGTGTGTGTTGCGGCGGATGGATCCATTGATGGGCGCTAGGTCGCGACTGGCGTCACCAGATGGTGATTCGAGGGTCGCCGGGCTTGAGACAGACTTAGAGTCAGATCCGTCGAGCTCGATCTGGTCGGGGAAGCGTAGAATTCTCGCCTTGTTGGCGCGGAAGTGGAGATCGCCGAACGTCAAACGGACGCCCTCCTGGAGTCCGCTGAACGCCGGACGTGATTCCGGCGAGTGGGGCATGTAGATGAACGACCCGAAGCAGATCGGCTCCGTCGGAGTCGATGATCCCGGGTTCCAGTTGGAGCTCTGTGAGGATGAGGCCGAAGATGTCGTGGATCCAGCGCCCGCCATTCCCACAGACGGCGCCAATTGTCGATTAGTCATATCGGAAATTCCCTCAGATGATCCGGTAGGGTTTCGAGTAAGAGAACGAAATAGGCACTGGTGACTATGTCGGCTAATAGGGGGCGCGATTTACCCAGGTTCGGGGCCCTCGTAGAGGTAAAACCCTTACTCCTGCTCTTCTTATCTGTATTATGGATAGATCGATTACAAAGGTGGGTGCGCAAGATGAGAGATAGATCTCGAGCTATGGCTATGGTGGTGGAAAAATAGATTGGATCCCCCTCGGTGGTTCTTCCAACCTTTAAATAGGTGGTTGGGTCTCAAACTCGTCCCCGAGGGGGTTACAAACCCTAACTCTAATGCGGTGGAGACTTTCCATCTTGGCCCGCAAGTCTTGTGGGTAGGCTTCCACTGGGCCTTCTAGAGCTGCGGGGTAGCGCCTCGCGTTGGGTTTTAGTCTTGGGCCTTGGACTAGGTAGGTCCACTCGACAGGTCCTGCAGTCATCCCCACGTCAGTATCTATCCAAAATGGTCAACATTTTCGAAGATTATCTTCAACCTAGCACCAGGAGGCAAGCAGTCTTGGTTTGCTCAGAGCCAAGAGGCTTGCAGGAAGGATGTCGAACGAGCATTTGGTGTGCTTCAATCTCGGTTTGCTGTTGTACGGTACCCTGCTCTGACTTGGTCCAAAGAGCATATGTGGGAGGTGATGAACTGCTATGTGATCTTGCACAACATGACCATTAAGAATGAGCGTGACGACCCAGTGTTTGACACTGAACCATATTTCAGATCCTCTTGCAGCTATTGATCATCAGGTGCCGGCAGTATGGAATGCATATCTAGCTATGCGATAACAGATCCGAGACCCCCCAAGTGCACCAAGAGTTACAGCGTTATCTGCTGGAGCATCTCTAGAAACTCAAAGGCAACGACTAGTTTGATGTGTTTTTATTTGTGCTCAAAACTTGTTAAATAATGTTGAAACATTTGATTTTCGTCTATTTGTGTGCCAAATTTGTGATAAAAAATATGTTATATCAAATATGTGCCGAAATCATGCCGAATTTGGTCGAAGTTCATGGAACGGCGAGTGCATGCCGAACGTGTGATGAATTTGTGCCGAATTTGGACGAAAATCGACGAATCTAAGCCAAATTAGGTCGAAAACGAAACTGTTGGAGAAGTGCGCCTAGGTACGCGGCTGGGAACTGTCCCCTCACCTCTCCCCCACGGCTAAAATAGCGCCAGGTTGCCCCCATGAGGCACTATTTAGCGCCGAAAAACGGCTGGAGGAACGGCTGGAGATGCTCTAAGCGGTTGAGTTAGTGATTGTATCGAACAAAAGCCCACTCCCGCATGTGGGATATTTTTCTTGCGTGAGGGACTTAATCGCAAATTTGCTCGTGGTCACCGCGCGATCAAGGACCACTTGTGTTGCCATTGCTATAATTAGAAGACTTGTCTATACTTCTTATAAGACAAAACTCCACTAAAATGCATTTATGATTTTTCTATCTCAACATGCAAGCTATCCACATCACACACCATTTTAGCCAATCAATTAGCCATGTCATCTCCACTAATAATTGTGACATTGCATATTTCCATGCCACATAACCATGCCATTTTTTTTAAACCATATAATTATCCATGTAACTAATATTTATTTCTCAAAATATACTATAATTTCACGTGAATTAAATTTAGTATATCGATTATGTGATCAACTGAATCTTGATAATGATATATTTCATACACCTTATACCCATTTCGTTTATAGAATATTTTTTTAAAGAGATACCCGCTGCAACGCGCGGGGTATTCTTCTAGTTATTGTTTAATCTCAAGGGTATGTCACTCTGCTTCTCTGCCCCAAGCTTATCAACTACAGTATTATCATGAGAGAAAGATCTTGACTTAAAGTACTATACGGCCATGTACTATAGTACTATGCATCCACGGACCAGATTCTTAGCTAGTATTCTACCCAACATATCATCATGGTTTTAATCAACTCCTAAGGAAAACGCAAGTACAGCTGTACTGCTTGTCGCAGAGAGTGGCACCTGCGCACTCAGTGTACTGATCTGCTTGACCATCTTTGTTTTGTCAGTAAAACTAGATATCATTGGTGTATACGTATCTGTCAGGCAATCTTATTTTCATCTCCTCCGTGCAAAGCCTGCCACGCGGCTAGTGTACTTCGTAATTAAAAGAGTCACTGGGATTTTCGGTGTTGCAAATAAGTGACAAGCTGACGCGTAACCAGTAATTTATTTATTTCTGGCTGGTCTGTGCACAAAATAGACTAATACACGACCATCAGTGGCTAACTACAAAAAATCAACGAAAGCAAAGCAAAAAAAAAAATGGCTGGAGTGTCCATTTATATATAAGATCAGGTAGCAGCAACGACATCGACTTTTCAAAAAGGGCGTGGCGGAGGTTGTCCCGGTAAAAAGAAAAGGACGTGCCGTAGGCCTTCACGTTCTGCGGTACCGTTACTGACATTTGTTGAGCCAATGAACATTTGAACAAGAGTTGAAGTCAGAGAGTCTAGTACAAGAGCAGGTAGCAGCAATGACATCGACGACCACCAAGTCAACCCCAATGATATGCGTCCCACTAATGCAAAATATGAATGCAGCTCCTAACCAAATGCCTGAAAGGTTCTATATATTGATCATTGGATCTTGCGTCGTTGTACGACGACACGGCTATACCTTAATGCTTCACTGCTCGCATTTGTCTTTTTATCCAAATCCATATAAAGATAAAAATACAGAAAAAATCGGATGGAGCGAGGGCCGAAGCGTAGCGGAGGTCGAAGTTTCCGCATCACATTGCCTTGCCAATGTGGCCCGTACGGAGCGTATGGTATGAGTTGTTACTGTTTTGTATACGAATTCTAACTTGTCTAGTGTTTACCTAATTTATATATCTCATGTAAGCCGTCTGTTTAGGATAAGTCGTAAGTTATAAATCCGCAGCGTTCGTAACCGCACCCGATATAGCGAAGTTCTGCTAGCTAGCATCCGTGGTTTTTTCTCTTCTTCATTGGAACGGTTTTCCACGTTAAAAATCTCGTATCCCCGTGTATCGATCTCTTTTGTTCATCGTTATTTTCTTGTTATCGTTTATAACAACTAAGCCTTTCCCTATCTTAATACAGAAGACACGCAACTCTCGCTCGTGTTCTTAAAAACACATGTTTATGACAGTAAGTTAATTTATGTGTGATGACATGCATATTGGACACCGAAAGATATTCATCTAGGTTATTACTGTTGTATTCTCCTCTATCTATAGTTGCAACAAGCTGGGTTCAAAGTATGCTTATATTTATGTCAACGAGCTGAGAGGGACACCAAATTTTTTAGGACGATCTTCTCATGTGTCAATGCTCTTTTGTTCGTTTACATGTAATCGGTCATGGTCCTCGTAAGTGGACCTCTAGTGCCTTTACTCTTCGACATTGTCATCGAACCCTTCATAGGAACCTTGAGCTCGCCACCAAGTCTCTGGCCTTCTTCAACCTACCCCGGGCAGATTGGCGCGCCTCCACACTTTCATGTAAACGGACGACAATGCCATCTTTTTTACACATACGGTTCAGGATATTTCAAACCACGCCTCCTTGATGCAATATTGTGGTGAGGTCATTTGTCTGGTGACCAACGTCGCTAAGAGCTCCATCGCGCCAATTTGTTGTGTAGATTGTCGGGGGCTACCCCTGAGTAGGGGTAAGACTGGTGGTAAACGGTGTTCAAAGTATGATTTGACGGGTAGGCGGCTGCCCGGGTACCCAGTATCCGGTAGACGCTACTCGGTAAAAAGTATTGAAGGCCAAGAAAAGAATAGAAGTATCGACCTGGGTCAACCGGGTAGAGCTCGGGTGATCCGGGTAGATGGGAAGCTGTTTCTACTCGGGCACAAAGTCAATGGTGTCGTTGGAGAAGATCCCGCGTATCACGGAGCCGTACCGGCGTGCGATTCAACTTACTAGGCAGCTGATTATCCGCGGAGAGACAGAGGCACAGTATGGGTAGGCAGCTGTCATGTCCTGTCACTGACAGGGGGGACTGGACGTGTCAGCGACCTACTCTGTGAGGCTGACAGGGTGGACAAGACCTGTCAGTCGGACGGCGCGGTGACTTTCGGCGACGGCGTCAGCGGGAACACGGAGGCGTGCGCCGTTGTCACAGTGGTCTTGTCACATCATGTACTTTTAAGTGTTGTTTACTCGCTGGCCACCAGTATATAAGGCGGCCAGCACCCTCCTGCGCGAGGGACGTTGGACCTGAGAGCATTTATTGCGAGTCTTAGCACCACACAGAGAGAGAGCTAGCAGCTGGCTACTCGGTTGAGAGTAGGAATTGTACTTTGGCTACTCGGTTGAGCATTATACAGAGAGATAGGCAGGAGTAGGGGTGTTACCTCCACACGAGGGCCCCGAACCTGGGTAGATTGTGTTGTTTGCAGTGTTCTTGAGCGCGCCTACTTGTCGTGCGATCCCTCCCCGAATACCTACAGCGTCCATCGGCCCCAACTTTAGCCATCCTATGGCATCTGTCTTTACCTGACCACGACAGTTGGCGCCTACCGTGGGGCCAGCAGCGGCGCTGACTGGGGTTCATATTCGGACGGGACCTGTTTCTCCGTCGGGGGAGCGCGTGGTCTATGGCCTTGTCCACAGATTCGGCTCTTTCGATTTCGTCACCGACAACGCCGGCGATTTCGGCGGCAGACCCATGCCTGCAGGCGGCTCCGTCCTCTCCTTCGGCGCGTATCTGGTGTACGTCGCCACCACCGTCATCCGCGAGTTCCCGGAGGAGGTGCTCGTCGCTGATGATCCTCCCGTTGTACTCGCTGTCCGCCGGAAGCCGGCCGGCTGCTCTATGGGCAGCGTGGAGGTGATGATGACGGGCCCGGCTATCGATGTCGGGAAAGGCGCGCCCGCTGCGCCTGAAGTCATTGAGGAGCTGGCTGCTCGCAGGGGCCACAAGCCCTACGACATGCCCTGGAACATGCCGGGCTACGTGGATCCTTCCACGTCAACTGCTGTACCGGCTGCTCGCGTTAGCGCCACCGAGCAGCTGGGTATGCCTCTCGCCACGGACGTGGATCCCGCTGTGGTGAGGACGCAGCTCGAACAGCAGCGCCAGGCTCTACTCGTGGAGGCCCAGGAGCTGGAGAAGGTTAGGCTTGAGCTTAACCTAGATCAAAACGAGTACAATAGAGCGCATGGCTTTACTTCTGTTTCTAGGCATCCTAGCAAGTTAGGTACTATTCGCCGCAACCTGGGCGTGGAGCTAGCTAGAGATGGTAGGGCTGCTAGTCAGTCAGCTAGTTTGAACATTGTTGGTAGGCCAAAATACAGCTCCCCTGCCAAAACGCTTAGGGTTGCAGAGGTAGTCGCGGCCGAGTTCATGCATCTCACTGGCGATGCTCGCGCTAGGCAGCAGGAGTGGCTTAATGAGCTAGTTCTAGAGGTTGGCAGGCAGAATGAGGCTTTCCGGCAGGCCAACCCAGGAGTTGGTGCGTCCCATGTTGTTCACTCGCATGAGGCTAGATCCGTGGACCAGGCCTCATCGGCATTTCCCGGCGGTGAGAGGGCCCAGAGTGTGAACTCTGGGAGAAATAAATAGATGCAGGTGTACGACCCGGCTGTCACCGAAAAACAGCACGTTGTAGAGCGGCAGCCCGGCCAGAAACACAATGCTGCAGGAGCTGGCTATCAAGCCACCAAAGCTCGCCGCGAGGAAACCGAGATGGTCCATCTTTGCACCAGGCTGCCAACCCGGTTCAGCAGACGGTGCAGCCGCAAGCGATTGTGGCAGCGGCCAACCTGGTTGCTCAACCCGGTCTGGTGCAGCAGGACCGCTACGATGACGGGTATTTGGCGATGGAGCTAGCCTGGTACGCCGCTCAGAGAGATGTTATTGATCGCCTGGGTGGCAGAGTGCTGGGGATCAGTGACGCAAGATACAAGTTGGACCGTATTAACCGGTCTGAGCAGGTAGAAGGAAGAGGCCCACCCGGTCCAAGCTGCTTTGGTCTCAGGATCATGGGGGAACGTGTTGTACCCAAGTTCCAGTTGGCCAGAGGGACCAAGTCATATGATGGAAGCACCAAGCCGGATGACTGGCTGAACGACTACGTCACCGTTGTGCATATTGCTGGCGGTAACAGGAGATGGGCTGTGAGATACGTGCCCCAGATGCTGGAGGGCCCTGCCCGGATCTGGCTCAACAACTTGCCACGAGACAGTATCAGCTGCTGGCTCGACTTCTCGGAGGCCTTCATCAGCAACTTCACCAGCACCTACAAGAGGCCGAATAGGCCGCGGCAGCTCTCGACATGCAAGCAGCGAGAAGAGGAAACTTACAGGTAGTATCTTACTCGGTGGAGCACCCTGAGGAACACCTGTGAGGGTGTGAACGAGTCACAGGCGATCGCCTGGTTTGCTCAAGGCTGCAGGCATGGCAGCATGCTGTGGCAAAAGCTGTAGAGGGAGATGCCGAGTACGCTTGCCGAGACAATCAAGATAGCTTATATATATGCAGTCGGTGACCCTACTCAGCCTCTGCTCGATTCTTTCGAGCCGAGAAGAAGAAACCAGGATGGCAATAGGCGCAATGACCGTCAAGACTTCCGCAACAAGCGCCGGGATGATCGCCCCAATACTCGGTATGGCTCGGAGCAGGTGAATGATGTGAATCAGGATACTGCGGCTGCCGGGAGCAGCCAAAGGCAAAAAAAACCGCTGGAGCCCATTACGGGCAGAACCAGAACCAGGGCCAGAACTTCAAGAAGCAGTACAATGCTCCCCAGCAGGGTAATGCTGCCCAGGAAGCAGGAGATGCTGCTCAGAGATTTATCTTTGAGAACATGAAGGATGGGCCTTGCAGCTTCCATACTCCGCATCCGAGTAGGCCAGCCAATCACACTACCCGGCAGTGCAGCTGGTGGGATCGCATCAAGAGTGAAGGCTTTGGAAAACTTCCCCTTCCTCCTCCTCTTCCGCTTGCGGGTTCCAATGTGCAGCCTATTCGGGCAGCTCCTCCCAGGCCGGCCGAGAACCCAAGGAGGGAGAATGTGAATCAAGTGGCTCAGGGAGCCAACCGCAACTACAACAACTACAACAACAACTGCAACTACTACACCCGCAACAATAACCGGAACAACAACAACAACAGCAGCAACAACAACAATGGCAACGATGGTGGTGGAGATCGGAACCTGTACCAGGAGCATCATGAGAGCTACATGGTGTTCACCACTGAGCCGGATGACAAGCAGTCGCAGCGCAGGCGCGCGATGGAGGTGAATGCAGTAATGTTGGCTGTGCCGAATTACCTGCACTGGTGTGACCAAGAAATCACTTGGTCTAAAGATGATCATCCGAGGATGATGCCCAATCCGGGTACGTATGCACTGGTGGTGGATCCCACCTTCCTGGGGACCAAGAAGAACGTGAAGTTCAGCAAGGTGCTGATTGACAACGGGAGCAGCATCAACATCATGTACCGAGATACCTTAGAGAAGCTCGGCCTTGCCGAGAACATGCTGCTACCCAGCCGGGCCACTTTTCATTGCATTGTGCCGGGAGTGTCTTGCGCTCCAATCGGCCGCATCTGGATTGATGTGCTATTCGGCACCAGGGAGAACTGCCGCACCGAGTGCCTGCATTTCGAAGTAGTTGATCTTCAGAGCCCCTACCATGCTCTACTCGCCCGGCCTGCACTCACCAAGTTCATGGCCTCAACCCATGCGGCCTGCCTAAAGATGAAGCTTCCCGGTCCTAACGGCGTCATCACCGTCTCGGGTGATTACAAGCGCTCTCTGGATTGCGCATCTGCTGGATCTCGGCTAGCCGAGTCCTTGGTCATTGCTGCCGAGAAGAAGAAGATACATGAGGTGGTGGCCATGGCCCAGGGAGCTCAAGTCGGTATGCCCGGCATGCCAAGTTCTCAGTACAGAGCCACGTTCCAGGCCTCCCAAGAAACCAAGAAGGTGCAGGTTGACCCAGAGTTCCCGGAGCGTGTTGCCATCATTGGCGCCGGGTTGGAGGAGAAATAGGAAAGCAAGCTCATCCACTTCCTTCGTGAGAATCGGTACGTCTTTGCATGTTCCAATGAGGACTTGTCGGGTGTCCCGAGGGAGTTGGTTGAGCACTCGCTACATGTGCGCCCTGACGCCAAGTTGGGTAAGCAGGCGATGCGCCACTTTGCGGCTGCGAGAAGGAAAGCTATTGGTGACGAGATCACGAAACTGTTGATAAGTGGATTTATCATGGAAGTACTACATCCGGATTGGCTGGCCAATCCAGTCATGGTGGAGAAGAAGAAGAAGGACCCCAAGGCCGCGGTGGCATGGCGCATGTGCGTGGACTACACCGACTTGAACAAGGCCTGCCTTAAGGACCCGTTCCCGCTACCCCGCATAGATCAGGTGATCGATTCCACTGCCGGGTTCAAACTTTTGTCTTTCATTGATGCCTACTCTAGTTTTCACCAGATCCCTCTTAACCCGGCTGATCAAATAAAGACTGCTTTCATTACCCCGTACGGGGCTTATTGCTATCGTGTTATGTGTTTCGGGCTGAGAAATGCTAGGGCTACTTATCATAGATGCATGAAAAAATGTTTGCATGACCAGATAGGCAAGAATGTGCAGGTGTACATAGATGACATTGTCATCAAAACGAAAGAAAAACACACTCTGCTGAGCGATATTGAGGAAACATTTGCCAGTTTGCGCAAATACCAGATGAAATTGAATCCAACTAAGTGCACGTTTGGCGTCTCGGCTTGCAAGTTACTCGGCTTCTTGGTATCCAGTCGGGGCATTGAGGCCAATCCTTCAAAGATAAAAGCTATAGAGAGCATGTCTTTGCCGAGATCACTTAAGGATGTGCAGAAATTTACCGGGTGCCTGGCGTCCCTTAGCCGCTTCCTGGGAAGGATGGGTGATAAGGCCTTGCCTCTCTATCAGCTCATGAAGAAAAGTGACAAGTTTGTCTGGACACCACAAGCTGATGTGGCCTTCAAGGAACTCAAGACCATGCTGGGTAGCGCTCCCATCCTAGCGAGCCCTCTGCCCAAGGAGTCAATGCTACTTTACATTGCAGCTACCAACCGGGTAGTGAGTGTGGTGGTGGTAGTAGAAAGAGAAGAGGAAGGCAGAACTGTGCAGTGGCCGGTGTACTATCTCATTGAGGTGCTATCCAGCTCCAAGCAAAACTACCCGCACTACGAGAAGATGACATATGGTGTGTACCTGGGTGCCAAGAAGCTCAAGCACTATTTCCAAGAGCATCCCATCACAGTGGTGAGCATTTCTCCCATCTCGGAGATCATGGGCAACAAGGATGCAAGCGGCCGGGTAGCCAAGTGGGCAATTGAACTAGCCGTCTAAACCCCTCTGTACGCGAGAAGAGAAGCAATCAAGTCTCGGACCCTGGCGGATTTCTTGGTGGACTGGGCCGAGATGCGGTATGAGCCTCCCTTGCCGGAAACCAATTTCTGGAAGATGCATTTTGATGGCTCCAAAGTAAAAGAAGGGCTCGGTGCTAGCGTGGTGCTCACTTCACCCAAGCGAGATCAGCTCAAATATGTGTTGCAGGTCCACTTCTCGGCATCCTATAATGTATCCGAGTACGAAGCACTGGACATGGTTTGAGGGTATCCAAGGAGATTGGAGTCCGGCGCATTGTGTGCTATGGCGACTCGGACTTGGTGGTTCAGCAAGTTTCGGGAAATTGGGATGCCTTGGATGCCAACATGGCGTCCTACCGCTTTCTAATGCAGAACATGACCGGGTTCTTCGATGGGTGTGAGTTCCATCACATACACCAAGTTGAGAATGATGCAGCTCATACCCTGTCCAAGTTGGGATCTTCTCGGCAGTTTATCCCACCCGGATTGCCTTGGAGCATTTGAGAAAGCCATCAATTAAGCCATCGCCCAACTCGGAATCCATCTTCATTCCATCTCTGCCAGGATCAGAGGCTGTTCCCATAGAAATTGACTAGGAAAGTGCAAAGGAGAACCTGGGGACTGCCGTCTCCAACCCGGGGACTACCGTCTGCAACCCGAGGACTGCCCCTCCTGACTCGGGGACTGTCGCCTTCATTGAGGGGATCATTTCTCAGTACTCGGGGACTCGTCCCCAACTCAGAGCAAGTAATGGTGGTTGATCCAATGGAGATTGTGTATGCCTTGGATCTTCTCTATATTTGCCTTGGACGCATATCACTTTGCCAAGTGATATGCGTCCCACTAATGCAAAATATGAATGCAGCTCCTAACCAAATGCCTGAAAGGTTCTATATATTGATCATTGGATCTTGCGTCGTTGTACGACGACACGGCTATACCTTAATGCTTCACTGCTCGCATTTGTCTTTTTATCCAAATCCATATAAAGATAAAAATACAGAAAAAATCGGATGGAGCGAGGGCCGAAGCGTAGCGGAGGTCGAAGTTTCCGCATCACATTGCCTTGCCAATGTGGCCCGTACGGAGCGTATGGTATGAGTTGTTACTGTTTTGTATACGAATTCTAACTTGTCTAGTGTTTACCTAATTTATATATCTCATGTAAGCCGTCTGTTTAGGATAAGTCGTAAGTTATAAATCCGCAGCGTTCGTAACCGCACCCGATATAGCGAAGTTCTGCTAGCTAGCATCCGTGGTTTTTTCTCTTCTTCATTGGAACGGTTTTCCACGTTAAAAATCTCGTATCCCCGTGTATCGATCTCTTTTGTTCATCGTTATTTTCTTGTTATCGTTTATAACAACTAAGCCTTTCCCTATCTTAATACAGAAGACACGCAACTCTCGCTCGTGTTCTTAAAAACACATGTTTATGACAGTAAGTTAATTTATGTGTGATGACATGCATATTGGACACCGAAAGATATTCATCTAGGTTATTACTGTTGTATTCTCCTCTATCTATAGTTGCAACAAGCTGGGTTCAAAGTATGCTTATATTTATGTCAACGAGCTGAGAGGGACACCAAATTTTTTAGGACGATCTTCTCATGTGTCAATGCTCTTTTGTTCGTTTACATGTAATCGGTCATGGTCCTCGTAAGTGGACCTCTAGTGCCTTTACTCTTCGACATTGTCATCGAACCCTTCATAGGAACCTTGAGCTCGCCACCAAGTCTCTGGCCTTCTTCAACCTACCCCGGGCAGATTGGCGCGCCTCCACACTTTCATGTAAACGGACGACAATGCCATCTTTTTTACACATACGGTTCAGGATATTTCAAACCACGCCTCCTTGATGCAATATTGTGGTGAGGTCATTTGTCTGGTGACCAACGTCGCTAAGAGCTCCATCGCGCCAATTTGTTGTGTAGATTGTCGGGGGCTACCCCTGAGTAGGGGTAAGACTGGTGGTAAACGGTGTTCAAAGTATGATTTGACGGGTAGGCGGCTGCCCGGGTACCCAGTATCCGGTAGACGCTACTCGGTAAAAAGTATTGAAGGCCAAGAAAAGAATAGAAGTATCGACCTGGGTCAACCGGGTAGAGCTCGGGTGATCCGGGTAGATGGGAAGCTGTTTCTACTCGGGCACAAAGTCAATGGTGTCGTTGGAGAAGATCCCGCGTATCACGGAGCCGTACCGGCGTGCGATTCAACTTACTAGGCAGCTGATTATCCGCGGAGAGACAGAGGCACAGTATGGGTAGGCAGCTGTCATGTCCTGTCACTGACAGGGGGACTGGACGTGTCAGCGACCTACTCTGTGAGGCTGACAGGGTGGACAAGACCTGTCAGTCGGACGGCGCGGTGACTTTCGGCGACGGCGTCAGCGGGAACACGGAGGCGTGCGCCGTTGTCACAGTGGTCTTGTCACATCATGTACTTTTAAGTGTTGTTTACTCGCTGGCCACCAGTATATAAGGCGGCCAGCACCCTCCTGCGCGAGGGACGTTGGACCTGAGAGCATTTATTGCGAGTCTTAGCACCACACAGAGAGAGAGCTAGCAGCTGGCTACTCGGTTGAGAGTAGGAATTGTACTTTGGCTACTCGGTTGAGCATTATACAGAGAGATAGGCAGGAGTAGGGGTGTTACCTCCACACGAGGGCCCCGAACCTGGGTAGATTGTGTTGTTTGCAGTGTTCTTGAGCGCGCCTACTTGGCGTGCGATCCCTCCCCGAATACCTACAGCGTCCATCGGCCCCAACTTTAGCCATCCTATGGCATCTGTCTTTACCTCACCACGACAGTTGGCGCCTACCGTGGGGCCAGCAGCGGCGCTGACTGGGGTTCATATTCGGACGGGACCTGTTTCTCCGTCGGGGGAGCGCGTGGTCTATGGCCTTGTCCACAGATTCGGCTCTTTCGATTTCGTCACCGACAACGCCGGCGATTTCGGTGGCAGACCCATGCCTGCAGGCGGCTCCGTCCTCTCCTTCGGCGCGCATCTGGTGTACGTCGCCACCACCGTCATCCGCGAGTTCCCGGAGGAGGTGCTCGTCGCTGATGATCCTCCCGTTGTACTTGCTGTCCGCCGGAAGCCGGCCGGCTGCTCTGTGGGCAGCGTGGAGGTGATGATGACGGGCCCGGCTATCGATGTCGGGAAAGGCGCGCCCGCTGCGCCTGAAGTCATTGAGGAGCTGGCTGCTCGCAGGGGCCACAAGCCCTACGACATGCCCTGGAACATGCCGGGCTACGTGGATCCTTCCACGTCAACTGCTGTACCGGCTGCTCGCGTTGGCGCCACCGAGCAGCTGGGTATGCCTCTCGCCACGGACGTGGATCCCGCTGTGGTGAGGACGCAGCTCGAACAGCAGCGCCAGGCTCTACTCGTGGAGGCCCAGGAGCTGGAGAAGGTTAGGCTTGAGCTTAACCTAGATCAAAACGAGTACAATAGAGCGCATGGCTTTACTTCTGTTTCTAGGCATCCTAGCAAGTTAGGTACTATTCGCCGCAACCTGGGCGTGGAGCTAGCTAGAGATGGTAGGGCTGCTAGTCAGTCAGCTAGTTTGAACATTGTTGGTAGGCCAAAATACAGCTCCCCTGCCAAAACGCTTAGGGTTGCAGAGGTAGTCGCGGCCGAGTTCATGCATCTCACTGGCGATGCTCGCGCTAGGCAGCAGGAGTGGCTTAATGAGCTAGTTCTAGAGGTTGGCAGGCAGAATGAGGCTTTCCGGCAGGCCAACCCAGGAGTTGGTGCGTCCCATGTTGTTCACTCGCATGAGGCTAGATCCGTGGACCAGGCCTCATCGGCATTTCCCGGCGGTGAGAGGGCCCAGAGTGTGAACTCTGGGAGAAATAAATAGATGCAGGTGTACGACCCGGCTGTCACCGAAAAACAGCACGTTGTAGAGCGGCAGCCCGGCCAGAAACACAATGCTGCAGGAGCTGGCTATCAAGCCACCAAAGCTCGCCGCGAGGAAACCGAGATGGTCCATCTTTGCACCAGGCTGCCAACCCGGTTCAGCAGACGGTGCAGCCGCAAGCGATTGTGGCAGCGGCCAACCTGGTTGCTCAACCCGGTCTGGTGCAGCAGGACCGCTACGATGACGGGTATTTGGCGATGGAGCTAGCCTGGTACGCCGCTCAGAGAGATGTTATTGATCGCCTGGGTGGCAGAGTGCTGGGGATCAGTGACGCAAGATACAAGTTGGACCGTATTAACCGGTCTGAGCAGGTAGAAGGAAGAGGCCCACCCGGTCCAAGCTGCTTTGGTCTCAGGATCATGGGGGAACGTGTTGTACCCAAGTTCCAGTTGGCCAGAGGGACCAAGTCATATGATGGAAGCACCAAGCCGGATGACTGGCTGAACGACTACGTCACCGTTGTGCATATTGCTGGCGGTAACAGGAGATGGGCTGTGAGATACGTGCCCCAGATGCTGGAGGGCCCTGCCCGGATCTGGCTCAACAACTTGCCACGAGACAGTATCAGCTGCTGGCTCGACTTCTCGGAGGCCTTCATCAGCAACTTCACCAGCACCTACAAGAGGCCGAATAGGCCGCGGCAGCTCTCGACATGCAAGCATCGAGAAGAGGAAACTTACAGGTAGTATCTTACTCGGTGGAGCACCCTGAGGAACACCTGTGAGGGTGTGAACGAGTCACAGGCGATCGCCTGGTTTGCTCAAGGCTGCAGGCATGGCAGCATGCTGTGGCAAAAGCTGTAGAGGGAGATGCCGAGTACGCTTGCCGAGACAATCAAGATAGCTTATATATATGCAGTCGGTGACCCTACTCAGCCTCTGCTCGATTCTTTCGAGCCGAGAAGAAGAAACCAGGATGGCAATAGGCGCAATGACCGTCAAGACTTCCGCAACAAGCGCCGGGATGATCGCCCCAATACTCGGTATGGCTCGGAGCAGGTGAATGATGTGAATCAGGATACTGCGGCTGCCGGGAGCAGCCAAAGGCAAAAAAAACCGCTGGAGCCCATTACGGGCAGAACCAGAACCAGGGCCAGAACTTCAAGAAGCAGTACAATGCTCCCCAGCAGGGTAATGCTGCCCAGGAAGCAGGAGATGCTGCTCAGAGATTTATCTTTGAGAACATGAAGGATGGGCCTTGCAGCTTCCATACTCCGCATCCGAGTAGGCCAGCCAATCACACTACCCGGCAGTGCAGCTGGTGGGATCGCATCAAGAGTGAAGGCTTTGGAAAACTTCCCCTTCCTCTTCCTCTTCCGCTTGCGGGTTCCAATGTGCAGCCTATTCGGGCAGCTCCTCCCAGGCCGGCCGAGAACCCAAGGAGGGAGAATGTGAATCAAGTGGCTCAGGGAGCCAACCGCAACTACAACAACTACAACAACAACTGCAACTACTACACCCGCAACAATAACCGGAACAACAACAACAACAGCAGCAACAACAACAATGGCAACGATGGTGGTGGAGATCGGAACCTGTACCAGGAGCATCATGAGAGCTACATGGTGTTCACCACTGAGCCGGATGACAAGCAGTCGCAGCGCAGGCGCGCGATGGAGGTGAATGCAGTAATGTTGGCTGTGCCGAATTACCTGCACTGGTGTGACCAAGAAATCACTTGGTCTAAAGATGATCATCCGAGGATGATGCCCAATCCGGGTACGTATGCACTGGTGGTGGATCCCACCTTCCTGGGGACCAAGAAGAACGTGAAGTTCAGCAAGGTGCTGATTGACAACGGGAGCAGCATCAACATCATGTACCGAGATACCTTAGAGAAGCTCGGCCTTGCCGAGAACATGCTGCTACCCAGCCGGGCCACTTTTCATTGCATTGTGCCGGGAGTGTCTTGCGCTCCAATCGGCCGCATCTGGATTGATGTGCTATTCGGCACCAGGGAGAACTGCCGCACCGAGTGCCTGCATTTCGAAGTAGTTGATCTTCAGAGCCCCTACCATGCTCTACTCGCCCGGCCTGCACTCACCAAGTTCATGGCCTCAACCCATGCGGCCTGCCTAAAGATGAAGCTTCCCGGTCCTAACGGCGTCATCACCGTCTCGGGTGATTACAAGCGCTCTCTGGATTGCGCATCTGCTGGATCTCGGCTAGCCGAGTCCTTGGTCATTGCTGCCGAGAAGAAGAAGATACATGAGGTGGTGGCCATGGCCCAGGGAGCTCAAGTCGGTATGCCCGGCATGCCAAGTTCTCAGTACAGAGCCACGTTCCAGGCCTCCCAAGAAACCAAGAAGGTGCAGGTTGACCCAGAGTTCCCGGAGCGTGTTGCCATCATTGGCGCCGGGTTGGAGGAGAAATAGGAAAGCAAGCTCATCCACTTCCTTCGTGAGAATCGGTACGTCTTTGCATGTTCCAATGAGGACTTGTCGGGTGTCCCGAGGGAGTTGGTTGAGCACTCGCTACATGTGCGCCCTGACGCCAAGTTGGGTAAGCAGGCGATGCGCCGCTTTGCGGCTGCGAGAAGGAAAGCTATTGGTGACGAGATCACGAAACTGTTGATAAGTGGATTTATCATGGAAGTACTACATCCGGATTGGCTGGCCAATCCAGTCATGGTGGAGAAGAAGAAGGAGGACCCCAAGGCCGCGGTGGCATGGCGCATGTGCGTGGACTACACCGACTTGAACAAGGCCTGCCTTAAGGACCCGTTCCCGCTACCCCGCATAGATCAGGTGATCGATTCCACTGCCGGGTTCAAACTTTTTTCTTTCATTGATGCCTACTCTAGTTTTCACCAGATCCCTCTTAACCCGGCTGATCAAATAAAGACTGCTTTCATTACCCCGTACGGGGCTTATTGCTATCGTGTTATGTGTTTCGGGCTGAGAAATGCTAGGGCTACTTATCATAGATGCATGAAAAAATGTTTGCATGACCATATAGGCAAGAATGTGCAGGTGTACATAGATGACATTGTCATCAAAACGAAAGAAAAACACACTCTGCTGAGCGATATTGAGGAAACATTTGCCAGTTTGCGCAAATACCAGATGAAATTGAATCCAACTAAGTGCACGTTTGGCGTCTCGGCTTGCAAGTTACTCGGCTTCTTGGTATCCAGTCGGGGCATTGAGGCCAATCCTTCAAAGATAAAAGCTATAGAGAGCATGTCTTTGCCGAGATCACTTAAGGATGTGCAGAAATTTACCGGGTGCCTGGCGTCCCTTAGCCGCTTCCTGGGAAGGATGGGTGATAAGGCCTTGCCTCTCTATCAGCTCATGAAGAAAAGTGACAAGTTTGTCTGGACACCACAAGCTGATGTGGCCTTCAAGGAACTCAAGACCATGCTGGGTAGCGCTCCCATCCTAGCGAGCCCTCTGCCCAAGGAGTCAATGCTACTTTACATTGCAGCTACCAACCGGGTAGTGAGTGTGGTGGTGGTAGTAGAAAGAGAAGAGGAAGGCAGAACTGTGCAGTGGCCGGTGTACTATCTCATTGAGGTGCTATCCAGCTCCAAGCAAAACTACCCGCACTACGAGAAGATGACATATGGTGTGTACCTGGGTGCCAAGAAGCTCAAGCACTATTTCCAAGAGCATCCCATCACAGTGGTGAGCATTGCTCCCATCTCGGAGATCATGGGCAACAAGGATGCAAGCGGCCGGGTAGCCAAGTGGGCAATTGAACTAGCCGTCTAAACCCCTCTGTACGCGAGAAGAGAAGCAATCAAGTCTCGGACCCTGGCGGATTTCTTGGTGGACTGGGCCGAGATGCGGTATGAGCCTCCCTTGCCGGAAACCAATTTCTGGAAGATGCATTTTGATGGCTCCAAAGTAAAAGAAGGGCTCGGTGCTAGCGTGGTGCTCACTTCACCCAAGCGAGATCAGCTCAAATATGTGTTGCAGGTCCACTTCTCGGCATCCTATAATGTATCCGAGTACGAAGCACTGGACATGGTTTGAGGGTATCCAAGGAGATTGGAGTCCGGCGCATTGTGTGCTATGGCGACTCGGACTTGGTGGTTCAGCAAGTTTCGGGAAATTGGGATGCCTTGGATGCCAACATGGCGTCCTACCGCTTTCTAATGCAGAACATGACCGGGTTCTTCGATGGGTGTGAGTTCCATCACATACACCAAGTTGAGAATGATGCAGCTCATACCCTGTCCAAGTTGGGATCTTCTCGGCAGTTTATCCCACCCGGATTGCCTTGGAGCATTTGAGAAAGCCATCAATTAAGCCATCGCCCAACTCGGAATCCATCTTCATTCCATCTCTGCCAGGATCAGAGGCTGTTCCCATAGAAATTGACTAGGAAAGTGCAAAGGAGAACCTGGGGACTGCCGTCTCCAACCCGGGGACTACCGTCTGCAACCCGAGGACTGCCCCTCCTGACTCGGGGACTGTCGCCTTCATTGAGGGGATCATTTCTCAGTACTCGGGGACTCGTCCCCAACTCAGAGCAAGTAATGGTGGTTGATCCAATGGAGGTAGATGAACCTTTATTTCCTATCTGGCCCACGCCGAGTTGGGCTTTGCCCATATTGTCCTCTTGATGTATGGCACTTTGCCAAGTGACGAGGTCACAGCCTGGCAAATATAGAGAAGATCCAAGGCATACACAATCATCAACAAGGAGTTACACAAGAGAAATCCTACTGGTGTGCTCCAGCGCTGTGTTGAGCCAGAAGAGGGGGAAGAGATCCTAAGGGACATACACCAAGGAGAATGCGGGCATCATGACTCTTCTCGGGCTCTAGTCAACAAGGATTTTCGGCATGGATTCTTTTGGCTCACTGCCCTGCGTCAAGCAGAAGATCTAGTGAGGAAGTGCAACGGATGCCAAAGGTTTGCAAGCAAGATACACACGCCAGCATCCGGGTTGAAGACCATTCCCATTACTTGGCCATTTGTTGTTTGGTGCTTGGATATGGTAGGCCCCTTCAAGCCAGCTAGAGGCAACATGACTCATATCTTGGTCATGGTTGATAAGTTCACCAAGTGGATTGAAGTGAAGCCTATCCGGAAGTGTGATGGAAACACAGTTGTGAGCTTCCTAAAGGACATCATTCTGAGATACAGATACCCACATAGCATCATCACGGATAATGGAACAAACTTTGCCGAGGGGGCATTTGCAAGATTCTGCAAGGAGAAGCGGATCCGACTAGACGTTGCGTCAGTCGCGCATCCGGCCTCAAATGGGCAAGTTGAAAGAGCAAATGGCATGGTCCTATCCGGAATAAAGCCAAGGCTAATTGATCCACTACAACGAACCCCTGGTTGTTGGTTGGACGAGTTGTCGGCGGTGTTGTGGAGTCTAAGGACTACCCCTAACCAATCAACCGGATACACACCATTCTTCCTGGTATATGGAGCTGAGGCCATGTTGCCCACTGACCTTGAGCATGACTCACTAGAGTAACCCTCTACACTGAAAAAGAGGCTAGAGAAACCCGAGAAAATTACGTTGACCTGCTAGAAGAAGCAAGAGAGTTAACTCCGCCACGTTCAGCCATATATCAGCAAAGCCTGAGGCGCTATAATAGCCGAAAAGTAAACCTAAGGGTTTTCCGAGAAGGAGACATGGTCCTTAGGCTCGTACAACGCACAGCCGGGATGCACAAGCTATCCCCTCCGTGGGAAGGGCCTTTCATTGTGAGCAAGGCTCTACACAATGATGCCTATTATCTCATCGACGCACAGGCACCACAGAAGAATAGGGCGGATAAATCCGAAGAGGAATCCAAACGTCCCTGGAATGTAGCTCTACTCTGCCGTTTTCATTCATGAGCAAACATTGTATGTATCTCCTCAAACCGAGTTAAAATTCAAGTCGGCACTCCAAATTCGAACTCGGGGACTGCCCGTGCTAAACTTGCTCTGTGTTATTTACTTTATTTCCTTTGCCTACTCGGTTATTCTACTCAAAATTTCAAGCGTACATCTAGTAATGTGTTTAAACCCAAGGGCCGACTCTTCGACTCTGCTGCTGTCTGCAACCCGGCTTCATGGCAAGCAAGAGAACAAGCCAAAGGTCAATGACCACATGAAAAAACTGCTAAGGAAAAAAGAGTACAACAACCGAGTAGGGTGTTTTTTCGTATCTGTTTTCTTTTCGGCTAAGTGTGGGGCAGCGTTAGCATCCAAATCTCAAAGTGGTTAAGTATCAGAAACTTGGTTTTTGAAATCTTGTGACTAGACTACCAAAAAGCCACAAGTGGCAGGTAAGAGCAAAGACCAAAAAACTAAGTGGATGAGAAAAGCAACTCGGGGACTTGCACCTTAACGCAATCCGGCATTGAGCCAGTCTTGCTAAAGTGAACTAAATAAAGTTGAATAGCACAAGGAGCAACAAAGTATTGATTACATCTGCACCCGGCATACCGGGGATCTGATAAGTGTTCAAGGATAAATATGCAGCAATTTAAGCAACAGTTGATGAAGTGGAGTCCGTCTCGGTGTTGTTGGGCGCTACGGGCTCGGTAGCATCAGCTGTAGAGGCAGGCTCTGGAGTAGCGGAGGTTGGAGTAGCGGAAGCTGGCTCGGAGGCGATGTTGGTGGCCTGCGTAGTGGAGTCACCGGGTAGAGGGTACTGCTCGGAGGCGATGTTCTCGGTTGAGGCTCCAGTTGCGCCCAACTCGGGGACGGGAGTGTCGATCACCATTTCGGTGGTGACAACTCCGTCCTGAGCGGTGGACTGCGACTTAGCCTGGACCTCGTCAGAGCCAGCTCCTGGCTTAGTGATTTCCCGGTCCTCCTCCATCTCGGGCTCCTCAGCAGCATTGCGCTGCTCGGCCTCCTCTTCTCCACCATCCTCAGGCTCCTCCTCTTCATCACCAAGGCTGCCATCTTCCCCAGCTTCACCGTCACCCTCGGCTTCATCTTCCTCTTCATCGACATCAGTATCCAGCTCCGTAGGGCCGTCGATGTACTGTTGAGTTTCTGTGTAGGAAGCGAGCTCGTAGGCGACTTCTTTCCGGCGCAGGATGCAGGAGTCGCGGTTGGTCCACTTGGAGCCATTCCGGAGTGTGCTGATCCTCTCAAGATCAAGATTTTTGTACCAGGATAGAATGAAGTGGAGGGCCTCATCCGCACCAGCCCGAGCTACGGAGGCGCGCCACTTCTTCAGCTCCTCCTTCACGTGGTCCAGATTGGCTGCCATCTCGTTGATCGTATCTGGGATCTGCCGCTCTGGCCAGAACAGCTTGTGCAGGTTCATAGCAGTGGACACCATGGAGGCACATAGGCCCTTGAGGGACAGCAATCGAGTCTTGATGTTCTCAGGATGATCATCAATACTGGCGGACTCGTCTGTGTTGAGGCCAGAAGACGCCCTTGCTCTTCTTGCCTTCTCCACAGCTGTCTCCGCGGCAGCATTGAAATCCGGGAAGGTATCTAGAGAAGGAATGCTAGTTTGAGTCAGAAGAGAAAACCGGGAAGAAAAAAACCGAATAAAAGAAGTCAAAAAGACAAAGACCAAGTAGAATGAAGAGTAGCAAGAACTCACAGCTCAGTTCCAGGACAAGGCCCTCTAGTTTGGTCCTCCAGTCATCAGTAAGCTGGATGTGCCTGTCTTGGAGACGGCGTGAATCATTAATCATGCCCTCGAGAGTTTGATTTATCTTTCTCTCAGAGTTCTGATCTCCCTCTCAAGCTCTTGCTTCTCGGCAGCAGCCCGGTTCAGTACGGTTGTTTTCTCATTCCCGGCTTCAATCGCAGTCTTGATGGCATCAGTAAGCTCAACTTTGAGCTTATGGACTTCAGCCTTCTCGGCGTCCAGTTCCTGCTGCAGCTAGGTTTCTCTGTCCTACACTTGCTGCTGCACTTCAACCGGGGTGAGGCACTCCAGGTGTTGCTCTCGGAAGGCTTTGTACTCTTCTGCAGAAAGAGCCACGTGTTTAGTAAAATGAAAAAGCAACAGAAACCAAGTGAAGAGAAGAAAAGAGTTAGCTCACCTTCCAAGGAGGAAATTTTGCTTTGTGCAGAGACAACCATGACTTCACAGTCCTGGTGCTTCTCGACGAGAGCCCTGAGTTCACCTGCAGAGAAGACAAAGATTGAACAAAAGCAAAAAAAACGGGCGTAAACAAAAAACGCGCAAACCAAAATGCTAAATATTTACTTTCAACAGAGGAAAATTTGATGACGGTTACAATGGCATTCTTTTCTAGAACGTCCTTCGCGGTCTTCTCGAGCTCCAGCTCCCGGTTTCTAGCCCGGATGGCCCTGTGTGACCACAGGAGCTGGCGGAAGACATTGGTCCGGGCCAGAGTGCACTCCTGCAAGGATGAAGGAAATATTGTGAGTTGGAAGATTTGGCCCGAGTAAATTGCAACTCGGTTGAGATTTATCTACTCGGCCCGAATCTCTGGGACTGGGTAGTGGATATAAGAGAAAGAGTAAAAATGGAAGGAAACAAGCAGCGCAGAAATCCGGATGAAAAGGAAAAGAAGACCTAACCGGTTGGTGTTCTCGGCGTCTTCTGCAGCTTTGTGCGGGCTCTAAAGTTTGTGTGGCAGAGTACTGCTGGAGGAGGTCATGGCCATTGTAACAAGACCAGCATCAGCCCTGTTCCAGGCTTGCCGGTATGTGTCAAGATTTTTCAAGTGCACGCCGTCCCACTCGGCGCGGCCATGCTGCTTGCTGTCCCAGAACTGCTCAACGAAGCCTATCCGGTCAACAATGGTTTCAGTGTCCTCTTGAAGCTCGTACTCGTAGGGAGGCGGCATGTCTTCGATGCGAAGGGAAGGAGCCTTTCCTGTGCCTCCGGAGCGGGAAACCTTTCTCCTCTCCTTCAGCGCTGCCTTGCGCACAACTTCTTGCGCCTGTTTCTGCTGGTTGAGCTCTAGCAGATCACGCCAGTGATCTAGGTAGATCGCACCCTCGGCAGGCGAGCTGGGACCAGTTCCAACAATCTGGTGCTCCGGAGGACCAAACTTGATGGAAGTTTGGACAAGTTTGGTGCTCCGGGTAACCGGCCCAGTTTTCACGGGCACCAGCGCACCGCTCGTTGCTGAGGGAGTAGGGGCCGGTACCCGGCCGGTCTGGTCTTGACCTTGGCTGCTGCTGGATTTGGTGTTCTTTGTGGCTTTGGCTGCGGCCTTCTCGGCGGCGATTGTTGCAGCTGAGGGCTTGGACCTTTGGCTAGTTGGCGGCTTGTCAGCGTCAGGAGCAGCAGGTGTTGATTTTGGCCTTGGTGGTGGCATCTGCGCAACTTGTCACGACCCCGGACCCAGAGATATACATACTGTTATGTGCTCCTAGCCATGGAATCACAAGGGCTTCAGGGTTACCAGCCCCGGCCGCAACAAACAATGGCAGGCAGACTGGATTCATCGGCACGTAGTCCGGATCCCCAGTCTACTACTCCTTGTATCCATGCTAGTCATAACCAACTCTGCATATCAAAGTGTCCACGAATCGAATGAAACTGAAGGAAACGGGACCAAAGCTATACAGATATGCTATGTGTCCAGAAAGTGCAACAACAATCGAGGGTTACTGGGGTTACCTCGCCCCAGGCCGATCACATCGACAGGCGGGCTCGGACATGGATCATCGGCTCCACAACCCCTCGACTGCGACAACTTTGCAGGCATAGCCAAAACTGTATAACAATGAGCTCGAAACCAACAACCGATCAAAGCAACACTCTAGACGTTGAAGTTGTATCAAACAGGTGTTATTAGAGTATAGCTTACAAGCAGAGGTCACATGACCCAACATTACAACAGACAACGGAAGGCAAATTATGTTGCTAATCAACAAGAACCAAAAAGGCCTAAGAGGCCGCAACATAAGGCGACGTCCCAGCCCATAGATTCCAGGCTGTTACCTGGGAACCCCAAACTACTCGTCGATGTCCACGTTGAACCATCACTGAAGTGAAGAACTCCACCTGAACCAAAATTAAGCAAACCTGAGTACGGGAGGTACTCAACAAGACTTAGTTAACCTATTATATATCTGCTGGTTTTTGAAAGGGTTTTATGAAGGCTGTTTTGCGTAAAGCAATCCTTGTTTACCAAATCGAGGAGGAATAGCACGTTTCATAGAAGGTTTTGAAAACAGATGAGAAACTCACTACTGTAATCATCATCTTTTGAAACCACCAACATTATTTCCCAGCATCTCACATGCTACAAGGATCACCCCTCTCGGCATTTCCGAGGAGGCACCCTTGATCTACTGCCTCCATGCATTGTCAACATCTTTTACGTCACGTTCAAGTTATCTATGACCACGTGGCATTCACCAAGTCGTCCTTAACCGTGGACACGGCTTTCCGAAAGATTTATCCCTGCAGGGTGGTACACTTTACCCACACGTACAAACCGACTCTTAATGCCAAGCTATTGGCACAATTCCGACGATGTACAGGCAGAGTGTGGTTGGCCACGACCTTTACCTTGTCGATCCCTATCCATGAGTCAACCCAAACAGGGCCACCCCGTCAACAGGGAGTTGGCCACCTCCTGACGGCACCTGTTCTGTGAGTCGGATCAAGATCCGTGTATGTCCATCACTTGTCCCGGTCACGCCCTAAACACCTCCAAAAAAGTTTTTGACTCACACGCAGATGGAAATCCCAAACTACGTGACTGACGGATAGAACCAAACAAGTTAGTTAGTCGAGCGCGGTCTGTTAGGCCCCGCGTGTGGTTGCACGCTCAGTCTTGGTTTCCGCGGCGAGACCTTACTCCTAGGGTTGGCAAGTACAGGACAAACAACCACTTCCCAAGTGGCCTCCCGTCCAAGCCTTAGTCAAGTTAACCACACAGTGCTCATCTTACCACGTCATAATATCATACTAGGTTATCGCAGCTCTGATTCATCAACCGGATGGATCAGAGGTAACAAACATATGAAACTAAGCAGTAGCAGATATGAGGCTCTGGCGATGCGCACAAAAAAATCTATGGCGGCTAGGAGCAGTGGATCAGGATATTGAGGCAATGCAGTATATAGGTGAACTATGTCTACTAGCATCAAATACTTTGGAATCGAATGCAAAGTACGAGAAGCAAATGTTGTTGGAAAACATATATGAGTAGATAAGAGGTTATGCTTGCCTTGGTTATAAGAAAACCAGATAAGAATCTTCTGGACTAAGTGCTTGACTTGTCGGTTAAGATCAAGTATTCGTCATTGGAGATGTTGGCCTTCACTTCGGGGTCACGTTCTACCGAGGGGGAAACAACACCGAAAAGAGGAACAACAATCAACACATGGCATTGATGCAATGCGCAACATGTATGCATGAGAAAATTAATGCACTTAAATAAATCCCTAACATGTTCTTTGGGTTGCTAGGGTTCATATGGGAAATATGCACTTTTACTGAAGTTTGCCCGAAATGGACCCTGGAGGGGGTTTCGGACGGTTATGAAAGTGAGTACCGTTTTAAAAGCTCAAATGGGTTTGAAAATACCATAACTAGATTGCATTTATCATTTTGAGCAATTTGGTATATAACTTTTAATTTTCTATTTTTATTGATTAAAAACTTATTTTTCTATTTTAAATAATTAAACAACATTAAAATAATACTCATTTTTGGACTTTCTCAAATATGTTTGAAAATGACATTTTTGGGTAGAGCTCATTTTTCTGATCATTTCCATATTTTTATTATATTTTTCTGAGTAAAATAACAGAAGTTATTAACTATACAAATTTGTTCATTTTCTGTAATTTCCTCGAAATACCCAAAAAAAAGAAGTTATGACATCATCGTGACGCAAGGATGACATCACCACACTCTGTTCTTCACAGATGATCTTCAAAACGGTTGAATTCGTGCGTGAGGTTCGAATCGAACTATACCACGGGACGAAGGAAGCTGTGCTGGTTCTAGTGGTCCTCACGGCTGACCAAAAGGTCGCCGGAGTGCTCGCCGGCGTGCAGCCACCACGGCGACGGGACACGGCAACGACGGAGATGGCGGAATCGGTCGCGATAAAAGGAATGGTGGGCATGGTGAGGTGCAGCATCTCACCGGGAGGGCGAAGACGTGCTCGGTGATGCGTGGGATCGCCGGACGGAGGCGAATTTGCTCGCGGCGGCGCTCGGCCGTCCGCGGGGAAGAAGGCCAAATCCCTGGCCCTCCGGCCTCCTCCTCTGTCCTGCTCGCTCGTTGAGGTCTAGGGTGCGACGGAGGAACCCCTGAGATGGTCGAGGTGGCGCGGGAGGGCTCCAAACGCCGACGGTGAGGGATCACGGCCGGGCTAGGGTTCGGTCCAGGGAGAGAGGAGCAGAGGGAGAGAGAGAGCTCGAGGCGAGGGGTCTCTGCGAGGTGAGGAGGATCCGGACGGCGCCTGGGGTCTTCACCTCCTCGCGCGTGGGAAGCAGGAGGTGGCAGCGGCCACCTCATCGTCGTTCTCCTGTCGTTCTGGCCAGAGCTAGAAGAAAGGAAAAAAGAAAAGCAGAATTGCAAAAAACCCCTGATGTTTGGAAAAATTACAAAGGAGCCCTTCTGCTGTTTTAAAAGAGAGAGGAGTTTGGAAGTTTGGGGGCCTAAATGAACTCAGAAAAACTATCCAAAATATGTTTTGGAAACCTTATCAAAAATGCAACCTCACCATATGCCACTTTGGTGAAATTAAAACATTTTTCAACACAAAATTTTGGAAACCAAAATAAGTACTTTTTTTGGGATTTTCTCAAACCAATTAAATTGGTTGAAACATGATTTAAACTTTTGTTCTCATGCATGTATGATATGAACACAACACCACAACCCTTTGGTAGCAAAACAGGGATGTTACAAATCTACCCCCTTACAAGAATCTCGTCCCGAGATTCCTGAAGGAGAAAGAAAGAAGGAACACCGGTTTTGAACAATCTTCTTGAACCTTACGGTTCTATTCTCGAAGAGGTTGATCTGTAGTACTTATGAAGATCTCCAGCAGCTACACCTTTGGTAAGAGGGAAAACTTGTAGGATTTGATCTTCACAAAGATCGAGTATCTCATGGGTAACTCATGACAGGAACGTTCACAAAGAACTGTTGAGTTAACAAGCATGAAACACATCAAGGTAACGGAGTGAGAAGAAGATGGTTTCAAGTTTATGGACGATGGTTCTTGGAAGGATTTAGAATATGAACTTTGCACTAGACTTTAAATCCTTTTGGAAAAGAAAGGTTGGACAACTTATTACATCGAGGTTTCTTCAAACAGAAAACCAAGATGGAGAGGATGGTCTTGGATACCAAAACATAATATCCACAGACGAGGGAGAACACGAGAAAACACTATAGTCGTGAGTCGGAGAGAATTTGATACAAGATCATGTTCACTCTTCGGAGTGGACACGGAAGATGAAGGAACTTTCATTTCGTATTTTGTCGACAACTTTGTCAAAGATCGGAATGTTGCTTCATGACGGACGATGAGTAACAAAAAGAACTTGGAGCACCGTAATTAAGGAGGAATTCGTGGTCACACCATAAGGATGAGCAACCATCGAGTTGGAACGTTGGAAAGAATAAGGAATCTCCTTCCTATCGTGGTTTGGACGTATCAATACATCTACCACATGGTTAAGATCCCATGGCTGAAGTGACTGACAAATTCACACAATGTGTGAGAAAAACAGAACTTCAAGTACAAACAACTTGAAAAAGGAAACTGATCGATGGCGGTTACGAAACACCAAGAGATGTTTCCATGATGAACTTGTTTTCACGAGAACAAGGATTTGGTAGGATTGATAGAGGGAGATTCGAAAGATCAACTTCCAAGTTATCCTGGATGTTAAAGATACCGATAGCAGGCTAATGACAAGCCTTCTATAGGTCATCGAGTGAATGTAGAACTTTGGTTCGGAAGGACGGTGAGGGAAACTTGTTACAATGAACCACACAAGAATTCTCACGGAGAGTGGTTGTTCTTACGGATTCAAGGGAATACAAAGTTAGGCCTTTCGACTAATTGTGTCAACCACAACATCAACCATGTAGGATTCTAAAAAGACCTAATTCAATACCCTTGAGGTAACACCAACCATCGTGGATGCTTGAGATTCAGCTCTGGTTAGTGGGTTGATAACTGAGACTCAGTATGTTTGATCAAAGAGGTTGCACCGGTTCTCAACGAGATACATTTATTGGATTCTCAAGGTATGGACTACGATGTCAAGCTCGAGAAGATGAGCGAGATTGCAGAACTCATGTGTGGGCAACTTGTGAAAGAAGGTTGCACCTACATGGACTACTTGCAAAAGAACACATCGGAGTCCTTGTTGGAAAAGATGATGCAAAGATAACGAAGTTCTTAGACTTCTTCTCTTTCACGGATGGTCAGTCAGTGGCTTGGTGTGGATGCGAACTTTTCCAAGAAATGGAGGTAAACCTCCCATCTCAAGGTTAGTCCACACATGCATGACCGACTGGGATTATTCCCGAAGGAACAAGAAAACTTTACTCAGATCCATGGCAAAAACCTTCGCCATAAGCACATGGACCGGGGTAAGTTACTTCGAACATCTAGAACACAACTTCGTGATGACACAAAGATGGTTCTCGAAAGTTTCCAACATTAGTGCCAAGTGTTCAACATGAACCTCTTGCAACTTGGGAAAATAGGGATGTCATCGATGGGCTCAATAACACCCTTATCAAGTTACTCCAAGAAGAGGGATTCATATGTTACATGAACAGGGCAAAATATTGGTCTGCCAAAGGACATAAAGATGTACCTAGGAAAAAAAATACCATGAGTGGGAACACCATCAAGGTAGTCCTTGGATCTTTTCTCGATTTGACGATAGCCCAAATCAAATCAAGGGTGGAAAGATAGCATGTCCATTAAGGAGATACTATCATGATTCAACGCAAAGGAAAGGGGACATCCCATAACGAAGGATCAAGTTAGGCGGAGCTTTTGTCTTTCAACTCTCCAAGTTAGTGATTAAGCTCAACCAACTAGTCCAGGATATCCAGCAGGGTTCCTTGGAGAAAGGAGTGGTTCAAACTACCCCTTGCTTAGACATTACGGTCAGGTAACAACCTGGTGATACTTCTAGAGTGACAACTAGAATATCACAACCTACCGGTATGTCTTAGAAATCAAAAGGAGGCATGCTTTTCAAAGCAACCGATATGGTCTGGAGAACTTTGGCATGAACCTAACTCTCTGACCGAGGATGTGCACCGGCATGAACGGATTTGGAACACCTTCAACTTCAAAACGAGGCTGGGTGACCAGTAGTGCTAAGAAGGGTGCATATGTTTCTTAGATTTTTCGAAGCACTAGAAATTGCTAAGAATACCTGATACACACATCAATGCACACCCATCATTCTCAAGCATTCCAGCTTGGAGGAATGGGGAGTGAAGACATGTAAGAGCATCAGTTCATCAATAAGACCATGAAATTCAGCATGACCTCTTGATGCCAAAGAGTGTGATACTCGAAGGTGGAATAAAATCGAAGCTAATGAAACTTCTTTATTCTGTGAATTACAAAACTTTGACCTGGTTTTAGAGATGAACGAGGTACTGGTGTTTGTTTCTCCTGACATTCCAAGGTGGAATGTTCTGACGAAAAACAAGAGCAAATGCATGGGAATATCCAACACCCGTATGCAACTTGATGTCCAAAACAACGGATGGAGATTTGAGAGCAACTGGGAGGTGGAAACATGCTCAGGAGAATTCCTAAGATCACGTTGATTGCACAGGATAATACTCATTTGTAGAACCCATGCCAAGAAGAGAAATATAGCTGAATCAAGAAGAAAGATGTGGAACTCATGATGATCACTCTTGTTGCGATCCTTCTGATTCCAAGAGGAAACCTAAGGCTATGAGAGTTGGAAATTCCTAGCCCTCTGAGGTAGAACAGATTCTTCAGGATCCAAAGAAACAGAACTTGGGTTAAAGGTCAGCATCATGTACTAATAGCGTGAGCATTACATGGTTAAGAAACCACATGACTCAACTCACCACAATTCAGCACATTCCGGGACCTTCGGTTCAAGTCCAAGGTTAAAAACCTAAAGAAAGGAGTAACTACTATCTTAGTGCCTTAAGGACACTATGAGTAGCAATCACGAGTTATCTTCCAAAAGACAACGATAGCTCCGGAAGAACTTTGAGCAGAGGATAACGGATACATTCGAGATGAAAAGGAAATCTCGAGGTTCATGATTTAGAACTTGGAAGCATGTAGGAATGTGGAATCCGGACAACTCTGAGAGATTATGATGGAAAGGAAATCTTCCATTTGAAACGAGAGATAACGGAACATGGAACACACACGACTCTAGAACTTAACACTAGGTCAACTTGGGTAAAAGACGTCCTTGCCGAAGAAGGAACCTAGGTTTTGAATGACTAGAAAAGGTAGAAAAACCTTTTCAAATCAAAACAGGTAAGGAGACCCAGACTTAGAGCGATACGAGATACGGAGTAAAAAGAATCCTAAGAAGGTTTTTCACAATCCATTTCGAGGTTCAAAGTAGTTTTCACAAACACTAGACTCAACATCGACCAAGCAGTAAGGTTTTCCTACAGGCAGTCCTGCTCTGATACCATGACTTTTCACGACCCCGGACCCAGAGATATACATACTGTTATGTGCTCCTAGCCATGGAATCACAAGGGCTTCAGGGTTACCAGCCCCGGCCGCAACAACAACGGCAGGCAGACTGGATTCATCGGCACATAGTCCGGATCCCCAGTCTACTACTCCTTGTATCCATGCTAGTCATAACCAACTATGCATATCAAAGCGTCCACGAATCGAATGAAACTGAAGGAAACGGGACCAAAGCTATACAGAGATGCTATGTGTCCAGAAAGTGCAACAACAATCGAGGGTTACTGGGGTTACCTCGCCCCAGGCCGATCACATCGACAGGCGGGCTCGGACATGGATCATCGGCTCCACAACCCCTCGACTGCGACAACTTTGCAGGCATAGCCAAAACTGTATAACAATGAGCTCGAAACCAACAACCGATCAAAGCAACACTCTAGACGTTGAAGTTGTATCAAACATGTGTTACTAGAGTATAGCTTACGAGCAGAGGTCACATGACCCAACATTACAACAGACAACGGAAGGCAAATTATGTTGCTAATCAACAAGAACCAAAAAGGCCTAAGAGGCCGCAACATAAGGCGACTCCCAGCCCATAGATTCCAGGCTGCTACCTGGGAACCCCAAACTACTCGTCGATGTCCACGTTGAACCATCACTGAAGTGACGAACTCCACCTGAACCAAAATTGAGCAAACCTGAGTACAGGAGGTACTCAACAAGACTTAGTTAACCTATTATATATCTGCTGGTTTCAGAAAGGGTTTTATGAAAGCTGTTTTGCGTAAAGCAATCCTTGTTTACCAAATCGAGGAGGAATAGCACGTTTCATAGAAGGTTTTGAAAACAGATGAGAAACTCACTACTGTAATCATCATCTTTTGAAACCACCAACATTATTTCCCAGCATCTCACATGCTACAAGGATCACCCCTCTCGGCATTTCCGAGGAGGCACCCTTGATCTACTGCCTCCATGCATTGTCAACATCTTTTACGTCACGTTCAAGTTATCTATGACCACGTGGCATTCACCAAGTCGTCCTTAACCGTGGACACGGCTTTCCGAAAGATTTATCCCTGCAGGGTGGTACACTTTACCCACACGTACCAACCGACTCTTAATGCCAAGATATTGGCACAATTCCGACGATGTGCCGGCAGAGTGTGGTTGGCCACGACCTTTACCTTGTCGAGCCCTATCCATGAGTCAACCCAAACAGGGCCACCCCGTCAACAGGGAGTTGGCCACCTCCTGACGGCACCTGTTCTGTGAGTCGGGATCAAGATCCGTGTACGTCCATCACTTGTCCCGGTCACGCCCTAAACACCTCCAAAAGGTTTTTGACTCACACGCAGATGGAAATCCCAAACTACGTGACTCACGGATAGAACCAAACAAGTTAGTTAGTCGAGCGCGGTCTGTTAGGCCCCGCGTGTAGTTGCACGCTCAGTCTTGGTTTCCGCGGCGAGACCTTACTCCTAGGGTTGGCAAGTACAGGACAAACAACCACTTCCCAAGTGGCCTCCCGTACAAGCCTTAGTCAAGTTAACCACACAGTGCTCATCTTACCACGTCATAATATCATACTAGGTTATCGCAGCTCTGATTCATCAACCGGATGGAGCAGAGGTAACAAACATATGAAACTAAGCAGTAGCAGATATGAGGCTCTGGCGATGCGCACAAACAAATCTATGGCGGCTAGGAGCAGTGGATCAGGATATTGAGGCAATGCAGTATATAGGTGAACTATGTCTACTAGCATCAAATACTTTGGAATCGAATGCAAAGTACGAGAAGCAAATGTTGTTGGAAAACATATATGAGTAGATAAGAGGTTATGCTTGCCTTGGTTATAAGAAAACCAGATAAGAATCTTCTGGAATAAGTGCTTGACTTGTCGGTTAAGATCAAGTATTCATCATTGGAGATGTTGGCCTTCACTTCGGGGTCACGTTCTACCAAGGGGGAAACAACACCGAAAAGAGGAACAACAATCAACACATGGCATTGATGCAATGCGCAACATGTATGCATGAGAAAATTAATGCACTTAAATAAATCCCTAACATGTTCTTTGGGTTGCTAGGGTTCATATGGGAAATATGCACTTTTACTGAAGTTTGCCCGAAATGGACCCCGGAGGGGGTTTCTGACGGTTATGAAAGTGAGTACCGTTTTAAAAGCTCAAATGGGTTTGAAAATACCATAACTAGATTGCATTTATCATTTTGAGCAATTTGGTATATAACTTTTAATTTTCTATTTTTATTGATTAAAAACTTATTTTTCTATTTTAAATAATTAAACAACATTAAAATAATACTCATTTTTGGACTTTCTCAAATATGTTTGAAAATGACATTTTTGGGTAGAGCTCATTTTTCCGATCATCTCCATATTTTTATTATATTTTTCTGAGTAAAATAACAGAAGTTATTAACTATACAAATTTATTCATTTTCTGTAATTTCCTGGAAATACCAAAAAAAGAAGTTATGACGTCATCGTGACGCAAGGATGACATCACCACACTCCGTTCTTCACAGATGATCTTCAAAACGGTTGAATTCGTGCGTGAGGTTCGAATCAAACTATACCACGGGACGAATGAAGCTGTGCTGGTTCTAGTGGTCCTCACGGCTGACCAAAAGGTCGCCGGAGTGCTCGCCGGCGTGCAGCCACCACGGCGGCGGGACACGGCAACAACGGAGATGGCGGAATCGGTCGCGATAAAAGGAATGGAGGGCATGGTGAGGTGCATCATCTCACCGGGAGCGCGAAAACGTGCTCGGTGATGCGTGGGATCGACGGACGGAGGCGAATTTGCTCGCGGCGGCGCTCGGCCGTCCGCGGGGAAGAAGGCCAAATCCCTGGCCCTCCGGCCTCCTCCTCTGTCCTGCTCGCTCGTGGAGGTCTAGGGTGCGACGGAGGAACCCCTGAGATGGTCGAGGCGGCGCGGGAGGGCTCCAAACGCCGACGGTGAGGGATCACGGCCGGGCTAGGGTTCGGTGCAGGGAGAGAGGAGCAGAGGGAGAGAGAGAGCTCGAGGCGAGGGGTCTCTGCAAGGTGAGGAGGATCTGGACGGCGCCTGGGGTCTTCACCTCCTCGCGCGTGGGAAGCAGGAGGTGGCAGCGGCCACCTCATCTTCGTTCTCCCGTCCTTCTGGCCAGAGCTAGAAGAAAGGAAAAAAGAAAAGCAGAATTGCAAAAAAAACCTGATGTTTGGAAAAATTACAATGGAGCCCTTCTGCTGTTTTAAAAGAGAGAGGAATTTGGAAGTTTGGGGGCCTAAATGAACTCAGAAAAACTATCCAAAATATGTTTTGGAAACCTTATAAAAAATGCAACCTCACCATATGCCACTTTGGTGAAATTGAAACATTTTCAACACAAAATTTTGGAAACCAAAATAAGTACTTTTTTTGGGATTTTCTCAAACCAATTAAATTCATAACTTAAATTGGTTGAAACATGATTTGAACTTTTGTTCTCATGCATGTATGATATGAACACAACACCACAACCCTTTGGGTAGCAAAACAGGGATGTTACAAATCTACCCCCCTTACAAGAATCTCGTCCAGAAATTCCTGAAGGAGAAAGAAAGAAGGAACACCGGTTTTGAACAATCTTCTTGAACCTTACGGTTCTATTCTCGAAGAGGTTGATCTGTAGTACTTATGAAGATCTCCAGCAGCTACACCTTAGGTAAGAGGGAAAACTTGTAGGATTTGATCTTCACAAAGATCGAGTATCTCATGGGTAACTCATGACAGGAACGTTCACAAAGAACTGTTGAGTTAACAAGCATGAAACACATCAAGGTAACGGAGTGAGAAGAAGATGGTTTCAAGTTTATGGACGATGGTTCTTGGAAGGATTTAGAATATGAACTTTGCACTAGACTTTAAATCCTTTTGGAAAAGAAAGGTTGGACAACTTATTACATCGAGGTTTCTTCAAACAGAAAACCAAGATGGAGAGGATGGTCTTGGATACCAAAACATAATATCCACAGACGAGGGAGAACACGAGAAAACACTATAGTCGTGAGTCGGAGAGAATTTGATACAAGATCATGTTCACTCTTCGGAGTGGACACGGAAGATGAAGGAACTTTCATTTCGTATTTTGTCGACAACTTTGTCAAAGATCGGAATGTTGCTTCATGACGGACGATGAGTAACAAAAAGAACTTGGAGCACCGTAATTAAGGAGGAATTCGTGGTCACACCATAAGGATGAGCAACCATCGAGTTGGAACGTTGGAAAGAATAAGGAATCTCCTTCCTATCGTGGTTTGGACGTATCAATACATCTACCACATGGTTAAGATCCCATGGCTGAAGTGACTGACAAATTCACACAATGTGTGAGAAAAACAGAACTTCAAGTACAAACAACTTGAAAAAGGAAACTGATCGATGGCGGTTACGAAACACCAAGAGATGTTTCCATGATGAACTTGTTTTCACGAGAACAAGGATTTGGTAGGATTGATAGAGGGAGATTCGAAAGATCAACTTCCAAGTTATCCTGGATGTTAAAGATACCGATAGCAGGCTAATGACAAGCCTTCTATAGGTCATCGAGTGAATGTAGAACTTTGGTTCGGAAGGACGGTGAGGGAAACTTGTTACAATGAACCACACAAGAATTCTCACGGAGAGTGGTTGTTCTTACGGATTCAAGGGAATACAAAGTTAGGCCTTTCGACTAATTGTGTCAACCACAACATCAACCATGTAGGATTCTAAAAAGACCTAATTCAATACCCTTGAGGTAACACCAACCATCGTGGCTGCTTGAGATTCAGCTCTGGTTAGTGGGTTGATAACTGAGACTCAGTATGTTTGATCAAAGAGGTTGCACCGGTTCTCAACGAGATACATTTATTGGATTCTCAAGGTATGGACTACGATGTCAAGCTCGAGAAGATGAGCGAGATTGCAGAACTCATGTGTGGGCAACTTGTGAAAGAAGGTTGCACCTACATGGACTACTTGCAAAAGAACACATCGGAGTCCTTGTTGGAAAAGATGATGCAAAGATAACGAAGTTCTTAGACTTCTTCTCTTTCACGGATGGTCAGTCAGTGGCTTGGTGTGGATGCGAACTTTTCCAAGAAATGGAGGTAAACCTCCCATCTCAAGGTTAGTCCACACATGCATGACCGACTGGGATTATTCCCGAAGGAACAAGAAAACTTTACTCAGATCCATGGCAAAAACCTTCGCCATAAGCACATGGACCGGGGTAAGTTACTTCGAACATCTAGAACACAACTTCGTGATGACACAAAGATGGTTCTCGAAAGTTTCCAACATTAGTGCCAAGTGTTCAACATGAACCTCTTGCAACTTGGGAAAATAGGGATGTCATCGATGGGCTCAATAACACCCTTATCAAGTTACTCCAAGAAGAGGGATTCATATGTTACATGAACAGGGCAAAATATTGGTCTGCCAAAGGACATAAAGATGTACCTAGGGAAAAAAATACCATGAGTGGGAACACCATCAAGGTAGTCCTTGGATCTTTTCTCGATTTGACGATAGCCCAAATCAAATCAAGGGTGGAAAGATAGCATGTCCATTAAGGAGATACTATCATGATTCAACGCAAAGGAAAGGGGACATCCCATAACGAAGGATCAAGTTAGGCGGAGCTTTTGTCTTTCAACTCTCCAAGTTAGTGATTAAGCTCAACCAACTAGTCCAGGATATCCAGCAGGGTTCCTTGGAGAAAGGAGTGGTTCAAACTACCCCTTGCTTAGACATTACGGTCAGGTAACAACCTGGTGATACTTCTAGAGTGACAACTAGAATATCACAACCTACCGGTATGTCTTAGAAATCAAAAGGAGGCATGCTTTTCAAAGCAACCGATATGGTCTGGAGAACTTTGGCATGAACCTAACTCTCTGACCGAGGATGTGCACCGGCATGAACGGATTTGGAACACCTTCAACTTCAAAACGAGGCTGGGTGACCAGTAGTGCTAAGAAGGGTGCATATGTTTCTTAGATTTTTTGAAGCACTAGAAATTGCTAAGAATACCTGATACACACATCAATGCACACCCATCATTCTCAAGCATTCCAGCTTGGAGGAATGGGGAGTGAAGACATGTAAGAGCATCAGTTCATCAATAAGACCATGAAATTCAGCATGACCTCTTGATGCCAAAGAGTGTGATACTCGAAGGTGGAATAAAATCGAAGCTAATGAAACTTCTTTATTCTGTGAATTACAAAACTTTGACCTGGTTTTAGAGATGAACGAGGTACTGGTGTTTGTTTCTCCTGACATTCCAAGGTAGAATGTTCTGACGAAAAACAAGAGCAAATGCATGGGAATATCCAACACCCGTATGAAACTTGATGTCCAAAACAACGGATGGAGATTTGAGAGCAACTGGGAGGTGGAAACATGCTCAGGAGAATTCCTAAGATCACGTTGATTGCACAGGATAATACTCATTTGTAGAACCCATGCCAAGAAGAGAAATATAGCTGAATCAAGAAGAAAGATGTGGAACTCATGATGATCACTCTTGTTGCGATCCTTCTGATTCCAAGAGGAAACCTATGGCTATGAGAGTTGGAAATTCCTAGCCCTCTGAGGTAGAACAGATTCTTCAGGATCCAAAGAAACGGAACTTGGGTTAAAGGTCAGCATCCTGTACTAATAGCGTGAGCATTACATGGTTAAGAAACCACATGACTCAACTCACCACAATTCAGCACATTCCGGGACCTTCGGTTCAAGTCCAAGGTTAAAAACCTACAGAAAGGAGTAACTACTATCTTAGTGCCTTAAGGACACTATGAGTAGCAATCACGAGTTATCTTCCAAAAGACAACGATAGCTCCGGAAGAACTTTGAGCAGAGGATAACAGATACATTCGAGATGAAAAGGAAATCTCGAGGTTCATGATTTAGAACTTGGAAGCATGTAGGAATGTGGAATCCGGACAACTCTGAGAGATTATGATGGAAAGGAAATCTTCCATTTGAAACGAGAGATAACGGAACATGGAACACACACAACTCTAGAACTTAACACTAGGTCAACTTGGGTAAAAGACGTCCTTGCCGACGAAGGCACCTAGGTTTCGAATGACTAGAAAAGGTAGCAAAACCTTTTCAAATCAAAACAGGTAAGGAGACCCAGACTTAGAGCGATACCAGATACGGAGTAAAAAGAATCCTAAGAAGGTTTTTCACAATCCATTTCGAGGTTCAAAGTAGTTTTCACAAACACTAGACTCAACATCGACCAAGCAGTAAGGTTTTCCTACAGGCAGTCCTGCTCTGATACCATGACTTGTCACGACCCCGGACCCAGAGATATACATACTGTTATGTGCTCCTAGCCATGGAATCACAAGGGCTTCAGGGTTACCAGCCCCGGCCGCAACAAACAATGGCAGGCAGACTGGATTCATCGGCACGTAGTCCGGATCCCCAGTCTACTACTCCTTGTATCCATGCTAGTCATAACCAACTATGCATATCAAAGCGTCCACGAATCGAGTGAAACTGAAGGAAACGGGACCAAAGCTATACAGAGATGCTATGTGTCCAGAAAGTGCAACAACAATCGAGGGTTACTGGGGTTACCTCGCCCCAGGCCGATCACATCGACAGGCGGGCTTGGACATGGATCATCGGCTCCACAACCCCTCGACTGCAACAACTTTGCAGGCATAGCCAAAACTGTATAACAATGAGCTCGAAACCAACAACCGATCAAAGCAACACTCTAGACGTTGAAGTTGTATCAAACAGGTGTTACTAGAGTATAGCTTACAAGCAGAGGTCACATGACCCAACATTACAACAGACAACGGAAGGCAAATTATATTGCTAATCAACAAGAACCAAAAAGGCCTAAGAGGCCGCAACATAAGGCGACTCCCAGCCCATAGATTCCAGGCTGCTACCTGGGAACCCCAAACTACTCGTCGATGTCCACGTTGAACCATCACTGAAGTGACGAACTCCACCTGAACCAAAATTAAGCAAACCTGAGTACTGTAATCATCATCTTTTGAAACCACCAACATTATTTCCCAGCATCTCACATGCTACAAGGATCACCCCCTCTCGGCATTTCCGAGGAGGCACCCTTGATCTACTGCCTCCATGCATTGTCAACATCTTTTACGTCACGTTCAAGTTATCTATGACCACGCGACATTCACCAAGTCGTCCTTAACCGTGGACACAGCTTTCCGAAAGATTTATCCCTGCAGGATGGTACACTTTACCCACACGTACCAACCGACTCTTAATGCCAAGATATTGGCACAATTCCGACGATGTGCCGGCAGAGTGTGGTTGGCCACGACCTTTACCTTGTCGAGCCCTATCCATGAGTCAACCCAAACAGGGCCACCCCGTCAACAGGGAGTTGGCCACCTCCTGACGGCACCTGTTCTGTGAGTCGGGATCAAGAGCCGTGTACATCCATCACTTGTCCCGGTCACGCACTAAACACCTCCAAAAGGTTTTTGACTCACACGCAGATGGAAATTCCAAACTACGTGACTCACGGATAGAACCAAACAAGTTAGTTAGTCGAGCGCGGTCTGTTAGGCCCCGCGTGTGGTTGCACGCTCAGTCTTGGTTTCCGCGGCGAGACCTTACTCCTAGGGTTGGCAAGTACAGGACAAACAACCACTTCCCAAGTGGCCTCCCGTCCAAGCCTTAGTCAAGTTAACCACACAGTGCTCATCTTACCACGTCATAATATCATACTAGGTTATCGCAGCTCTGATTCATCAACCGGATGGAGCAGAGGTAACAAACATATGAAACTAAGCAGTAGCAGATATGAGGCTCTGGCGATGCGCACAAACAAATCTATGGCGGCTAGGAGCAGTGGATCAGGATATTGAGGCAATGCAGTATATATGTGAACTATGTCTACTAGCATCAAATACTTTGGAATCGAATGCAAAGTACGAGAAGCAAATGTTGTTGGAAAACATATATGAGTAGATAAGAGGTTATGCTTGCCTTGGTTATAAGAAAACCAGATAAGAATCTTCTGGAATAAGTGCTTGACTTGTCGGTTAAGATCAAGTATTCGTCATTGGAGATGTTGGCCTTCACTTCAGGGTCACGTTCTACCGAGGGGGAAACAACACCGAAAAGAGGAACAACAATCAACACATGGCATTGATGCAATGCGCAACATGTATGCATGAGCAAATTAATGCACTTAAATAAAGCCCTAACATGTTCTTTGGGTTGCTAGGGTTCATATGGGAAATATGCACTTTTACTGAAGTTTGCCCGAAATGGACCCCGGAGGGGGTTTCGGACGGTTATGAAAGTGAGTACCGTTTTAAAAGCTCAAATGGGTTTGAAAATACCATAACTAGATTGCATTTATCATTTTGAGCAATTTGGTATATAACTTTTAATTTTCTATTTTTATTGATTAAAAACTTATTTTTCTATTTTAAATGATTAAACAACATTAAAATAATACTCATTTTTGGACTTTCTCAAATATGTTTGAAAATGACATTTTTTGGGTAGAGCTCATTTTTCTGATCATCTCCATATTTTTATTATATTTTTCTGAGTAAAATAACAGAAGTTATTAACTATACAAATTTATTCATTTTCTGCAATTTCCTGGAAATACCAAAAAAAGAAGTTATGACGTCATCGTGACGCAAGGATGACATCACCACACTCTGTTCTTCACAGATGATCTTCAAAACGGTTGAATTCGCGCGTGAGGTTCGAATCGAACTATGCCACGGGACGGAGGAAGCTGTGCTGGTTCTAGGGGTGGTCACGGCTTACCAAAAGGTCGCCGGAGTGCTCGCCGGCGTGCAGCCACCACGGCGGCGGGACACGGCAATGACGGAGATGGCGGAATCGGTCGCGATAAAAGGAATGGAGGGCATGGTGAGGTGCAGCATCTCACCGGGAGCGCGAAGACGTGCTCGGTGATTCGTGGGATCGACGGACGAAGGTGAATTTGCTCGCGGCGGCGCTCGGCCGTCCGCGGGGAAGACGGCCAAATCCCTGGCCCTCCGGCCTCCTCCTCTGTCCTGCTCGCTCGTGGAGGTCTAGGGTGCGACGGAGGAACCCCTGAGATGGTCGAGACGGCGCGGGAGGGCTCCAAACGCCGGTGGTGAGGGATCACGGCGGGGCTAGGGTTCGGTGCAGAGAGAGAGAGCTCGAGGCAAGGGGTCTCTGCGAGGTGAGGAGGATCCGGACGGCACCTGGGGTCTTCACCTCCTCGCGCGTGGGAAGCAGGAGGTGGCAGCGGCCACCTCATCGTCGTTCTCCTGTCCTTCTGGCCAGAGCTGGAAGAAAGGAAAAACAAAAGCAGAATTGCAAAAAAACCCCTGATGTTTGGAAAAATTACAAAGGAGCCCTTCTCCCGTTTTAAAAGAGAGAGGAATTTGGAAGTTTGGGGGCCTAAATGAACTCAGAAAAACTATCCAAAATATGTTTTGGAAACCTTATAAAAAATGCAACCTCGCCATATGCCACTTTGCTGAAATTGAAACATTTTTCAACACAAAATTTTGGAAACCAAAATAAGTACTTTTTTTGGGATTTTCTCAAACCAATTAAATTCATAACTTAAATTGGTTGAAACATGATTTAAACTTTTGTTCTCATGCATGTATGATATGAACACAACACCACAACCCTTTGGTCGCAAAACAGGGATGTTACACAACTGGCGGACGCCCCTGCGGTTGCTGCTGGCTGGACTGTTGTGTTCTCGGTGGATGTGTCTTCTTGGTTGGCGGCGCCTGCGGCTGGCCAACCGGCGCATCATCTGGTTGTGCTTGGCCTTGGGGTGGTGGCTGCTCCACAACCCGGTCCTGTGCGGGCGGAGTCCTTTGCTGCTGCTCAACGGGGATCTCTTGCCGCTACTCGGACGCGGGATTTGGCCGCTCCAGGGCGGATTCTTCTTGCCGCTGCTCGGCAGCGGGGTCTGGTCGCTCCATTGCGGAGTATTCTTGCCGTTGTTTGACAGTTTCATCTCTGGGCTCCTTAGCGCAGGCCGCAGGGGGCGATGTTGGTCTCTCGGAGCTGGGCTCCTGCCCAACCCACGGAGGGCTGGGTTGCGGTTGCTCGGGGTCTTGTTCCGTCTCCATCTCGACGCTGGTGTTCTCGGCGCCAAGATCTTGTTCATCTCTGGGAGGGGAGGACGTCTGCGTCCTATCCTCTGGCTGGTACTCCTCCTCGTCGTCCGAGAGGTCCACGACATTTCGTGGCACGCTCCTCTTGGGGGCAGGCTCGTCGGTGGCCTCAGCGTCGAGGGCAGCACTGAAATAGAATAGGCAGAAGAGAAAGAAAATTAAGAGGGATGCAGAGAAGAAATCCAGGGAAGAAACAGAGAAGATAGTGGAAGGCCAAGGCTAGGGTCTACTCGGAGGCCCTTACCCGTCTGCAGTTGGGCACTTCTTGCGCGCGGTAGTCTTCTTGTTGCCTGATTTCTTCTTCTGCTTCTTGGCAGGGGGCTCCGGTGCCCCGCTACCTGCTCTCCTTTTGCTTCCGGCGGGGGCAGCCATGGACACGGGAACCACCTCCAGTGGCTCCTCCCCCTCCTCCTGTTCATGTTCCTCTATGACCGAAAGAAGCAAATGTCAGAGTGAAAAAAGAGAAGGATCAATGCGCTCTGCAAGCAAGCAAACATATGGACTCGGTCACCTTCTTCATCATCAAACCAGTCCCGAATAGAAGCATAGTATCGGGACTTACCATCCTGGCCAGCGCGGGGGGATACAGAATGTATCCTGGACATCGAACGCTGTCGTGTCGTCCTCCGTCCGGTCCGGCTTCCAGTTCCTCTCGAAGAAGATGTTGTCTTCTTGCTTCTGGCGAGCGATATGATGAAAAGTGCAAATATAAAGCACAATGAGCTAAGTCTCAACAGAGGAATCATACCCGGTCTAGCGTGCAAACATAAAGCACAAGATGCTAAGGACTAGAAGAGAGAAACAAGTAGATGTTCTACTCGGTCTAGCGTGCCAACATAAAGCATATAAGGCTAAGGCCTAGAAGAGAGAAACGAGTAGATGGTCTACTCGGTTTAGCGTGCAAGCACAAAGCACAAAAAGCTAAGTCATAGAAGAAGAAAGCGAGCAGAAGTCCTACTCGGCCTAACAAGCAAACAGAGAGTATTTGCGACTAAGTCCTAAGCAGGGATACAGATGGAGGCTCTACTCTGAACAACGTGCACACATAAAGCATAAAGAGCTAGGTTCTAACAGAGGAGCTCTATCCGGTATAAAGTGCAGACTATAAGAATATTGAGATAAATGGCTACAGTATTCTCTACTCGGTAGGTAGTAAGGGAACAAGAATTGAGATCAGCAAGTGTGCAAAGAGGAATACTTACTTGAGGGATGCGCTTGGTGCGGCTATACGACACGAAGCCGTAGAACCAATTGTCCGTGAGCGTGGTCCGGAGGATGGACTTGGCCCAGATCGCCACCTCCAGTTTGGAGAGCTCGAAGGTGGTCGTCCGGGTGCAGTCGCGGGAGCCGCCCATATAGCACATCTTGTGTACTCGATGTTGGAGCGGAAGGACTCGGCGCTCCACCCAGCAGGACACCGGGTCGTCCTGGAGGAGCCCTTCTGAAAGTGCACTATGGTCAACTAGAGGGGGGGTGAATAGGTTGACTACCAATTTTTCTTTTCGTTTTTCCTTTTAGTGGGGCTAGACAAGATAAGATAAGGTTCTCTAGATGTGCATCTAAGTGAGCAACCTATGTGTACAAGATAATATGCACAACGGAAGTAAAGCATAAGGTAACAAGTAAAACAACAAGTGTAAACAAGGAGACAAAGATATGATTCCCGTAGTTCCTTCTCAAAGAGAAGTACGTCTACGTTGGAGAGGTGGGGAGCCACCTAGGCACTCCTCAATAGCACGGTTGTGCACACCTTGTTCTCCTTGAGCTTCTCCGATGAGGGAGATTCTCGTTTCCACTATGAGGTCGACTTGAAGGCGTTGACCAAACCTTTACAAGGGCTCGAGGTCACTCCACAAGATGGATGGAGCCTCTCAAGCAATCCGTAGCTTCTTGATGTGTAAGCTACAAGCACAAGATCTACTAAGGTTTCTAGGCCTCAAGTAGGATTCTAGATCTACTAGGTTGTGGTGGATGGATTTGAAATTCCTTTGGTAAAAGTGTGGATCTAGGTCTCCTCTAGCTCTCCACCAAGTATGAGGGTGTTTGGGTGGACGGAGTGGGAGATCTAGGAGGATGAAGCTTTCATTAATGGCTAGGAGAGAGAGTGGGAAAAGCTTGGCATTTATGAGGAAGGGGAAGGGGTATTTATACCCCTTCAATAAGTGGCCGTTGTAGTCCAGGAGCACCGGAGGCTCCGGTGGTTTCACCAGAGGCTCCGGTGGGTTTCTATCGCTTGTGTAGCAGCGCAGCTCACCATCCCCCTTTTGGATGGCCAAGGGGCGGAGGCTCCGGTGGATACAGCGGAGGCTCCGCCCACCGGAGCTGCACCAGAGGCCCCGGTGAGCCTCCGCTCGTGTGTAACAGAACCAGTTTTTGGTGGATGCCCATCGGATGCAAATTATCCATGGGCCATTTCGGGCCACCGGACCTCCACCGGAGGCTCCGGTGGAGCCTCCGCCCTTGCCCAACAGAACAAGGTTTTGGCGGAGCCTCCACCGGAGGCGCACCGGATCCCACCTGCGCACAGGCCCAGCTTTGGAAGTGGCGGAGCCTCCGGTGGAAGTGGTGGAGGTTCCGCCCCACCGGAGCTTCACCGGATGTTCCGCCCGTGCCTCCGCTCGTGCGCTCCAGAGAGGGATTTGGGCGGAGCCCACACCGGACCCGCACCGGAGCCTGGACGGAGCCTCCGGTGGATTCACCGGAGCCTCCGCTCCTGTACAAAATGGCTTCCTGGGTTTCTTTCTCCTTGCTCTTTTCATTTAAACGAAACACTCGCCCCAAATGGTTAGTGAACCTGATTAACCTAGGCATTTTCATATATCGAACAAACATTAGATCAAATAGATATGTTGTCATATAATTACCAAAACAGACGATGATCTTTCACCTTCTTGCACCAGCATCTGCAGGCGGTCGTCAACCTGGTTGGCATCCTTCACCGTCTTGCTGGGGTGGTAACCCCAGTTCCGCTGCTTGACAGGGGCCACGTTCTCGAACGCGGTCAGATTGATCAGGTCTACGGCTGCTTCTCCCTCTGCGGGAGTCGGGTTCTTCACGTAAAGGAAGCCCCGCTACCACTTGAGGCACGTGTCCAGCCCGAGTACCCGCGGGTGGTACCCGGTGGAGCGCTGGAGCATCATGGCGCTACCCGTCTGGGTTATCTCCTTCGGGGCAAGAGTATTAGAAGGGTTGGGGATACTTTGCTGGCAGAGAAAGAAGAATTTGGCCCACGTGTGGATGGTGGGATATACGCCTAGGAAGGCTTCGCAGACGGCGGCGTGAGTGGAAAGCATGGCTATTGCGTTGGCAGGGAGATGGTGTGGCGCAGAAAGTCTTGCATAAATTTGGAGATGGGAAGTCCAAATCCACGTTTGAAGTGGCTTAAGAACACCACGTACTCACCGGGTTCAGGAGAAGGGACGAGCTCCTTCCCAGGAGGGCGGCAGATGACACCGGGAGGGACCCGTCGCGTGCTGACGAGCTATTGGCAGTCCGACGCTCTCACGTCGGAGCCCTCCCAGCCGGCGCGCGGCGTCGCCACCTCCTCCTCGTGCAAATCTCCGGCGAGGTTCTCGAGCTCCATGGCGTTTCCTTCGATGGAGGAGCGGATGCGTCGAGGATGAGGACGAAGACGAGGGAGAAGGCGCACGGAAATGATTTCTCTCGCTCTCTGCGCGTGGAACGGTGATGAGCGGCGAGCTCACGGCGGTGCTAATCTCCGCTGTGGGGGCGAAGGCGAAGAGCGAAGGCGAGAAGGAGAAAGTGTGAGGAGAGAGGAGCAGAGGGCGGCGCGGGGGTATTTAACCCTCCCCGTGTGCAGTTACTATCTGGATCGATCGTGGGCAAGTTCGTGCTGAGTGGGGGTTAACGCGCCCGTTAGAAACGCACATAGCGTGTAATACGCGCGTAACGGGCTCAGTTAATCCCACGATGTGTGTCGTGGGCCATCGAGTACGTGCTGGAAATGACACAACGACACGTGGGCCCCTGTGCGCAGTGATGGGCGCGTGCCGCGCAGTTGCGCCAGAACCGAGGCGTCGGGGGTACGACTGCGTGACATGTGTACCCCCTGGACACGAGAAGTTGGAACCATTCTGAGCGGCAAAGTATTTAAATTTTCACTAAGTGTTGGGTTCTCGGTGGAACTCGGCAATGCTTGATCTACTCGGTGCAGATATGAAAAGCTCGGTGGGCTTCAACAAGAAAGAGTCGAGCTCATGTATGGGAACTGAGTTGAGGAGGAACTCGGCCGTATGTCATCGCGAAGGCAATTTGGTTAAAGCTGGCAGGGCCCAACGCCCAAGTTCGCCGGACTCTACCAGCTTCGGGGACTAATGTCAGGGGGCTACCCCAAAGTAGGGGTAAGACTGGTGGTAAACGGTGTTCAAAGTATGATTTGCCGGGTAGGCGGCTACCCGGGTACCCGGTATCCGGTAGACGCTACTCGGTAAGAAGTATTGAAGGCCAAGAGAAGAGTAGAAGAATCGACATGGGTCAACCGGGTAGAGCTCGAGTGATCCGGGTAGATGGGAAGCTGTTTCTACTCGGGCACAAAGTCAATGGTGCCGTTGGAGAAGATCCCGCGTATCACGGAGCCGTACCGGCGTGCGGTTCAACTTACTAGGCAGCTGATTATCCGCGGAGAGACAGAGGCACAGTACGGGTAGGCAGCTGTCATGTCCTGTCGCTGACAGGGGGACAGGACGTGTCAGCGACCTACTCTGTGAGGCTGACAGGGTGGACAAGACCTGTCAGCAGGACGGCGCGGTGACTTTCGGCGACGGCGTCAGCGGGAACACGGAGGCGTGCGTCGTTGTCACAGTTGTGTTGTCACATCATGTACTTTTAAGTGTTGTTTACTCGCTGGCCACCAGTATATAAGGCGGCCAGCCCCCTCCTGCGCGAGGGACATTGGCCCTGAGAGCATTTATTGCGAGTCTTAGCACCACACAAAGAGAGAGCTAGCAGCTGGCTACTCGGATGAGAGTAGGAATTGTACTTTGGCTACTCGGTTAAGCATTATACAGAGAGATAGGCAGGAGTAGGGGTGTTACCTCCACACGAGGGCCCCGAACCTGGGTAGATTGTGTTGTTTGCAGTGTTTCTGAGCGGGCCTACTTGGCGTGCGATTCCTCTCCGAATACCTACAGCGTCCATCGGCCCCAACTTTAGCCATCCTATGGCATCCGTCTTTACCTCACCACGACATAGATCTTGATCTATCGGCGATCTTGGATCAACTTCCCGCAAAAATCTCGCAATCCCCAATTAAGTATCTCGAGCTACCTTTTATCTCTAGGAAGATTGTATCGGGTTGACCTTGAGCCCTACATTGACAAAGTTGCTTCCCGTCGAAAACCTTGGCATGATAAGTTGATCTCTCGGTCGGGCTGCACCTTGTTGGTTAAATCAGATGTCACATCACTCCTGATCTTCCTTCTAACAGTGCTCATGATAAGGGTATCTTTAAGGCTTTTGACGAGTGCAATGAGAAATGCATTAGGCTTGCACCGATACCAAAGCAAAGTTAACTGGGATTAGGTGTGGCGCTCTAAAGGGTTTGTGGATCTAGGAAGCGCATAAAACTAGTTGATACCCCGTGTGTTGCCTCGGAACGAAAGATGATTTATATATATTCAAAAAAGTATAAATCGGTTGTCGCGGGAATGAAAGAGCAAAAATCTATTCACATATTGCAAACAATAAATTCGCATGCACTTTGCCTACATAGAATCTCATGCATGTAGGGTCTTGTGGGAGTTAGTTTATGAAGTGGACACTATGCATGTTGAGTTTGCAAATACTAAATAAAAATGGTAAGAATGAACTTTATGATACTATAGATTGGCCTTGATTCCTCAACTTCGCTCTCTTTAGTTTGAATGTGTGGCCCCAGATGAAATTTGGTTTGGTTCGAAATCTCAAATGAGAAAACAAATAGTTTTCCATTCAAAAGGAGATAAACTCCGGTCTCGAGAGTCTAATTTTATAAACCATCTACATGACGATCCTTCGTACGGTAGACTCACTTAGGTGGTCCGACTCAACCTTTCTTTCTTCCAAGGCTCCACAGACTAGCCATAGTGGTGGTATCATAGCTAGTATCATACAACTTGTACCCACAAAAAAGCTGATGTGGCAGGTAATTAATATGGAGAGACATGGTTAGAGTAACATAGATAGATAATGTATGATGACACGTAAAACTACAAAATTTAGTTGCATTTAAATCTTGTACACATGTTTGTATTAAGATTCTACAAAATAATAAATAGAATGATATTATGATGCTACTATAAAATACTATGCATTATAGAGGTAGTATCATATACAACATCATGCGCATGATACTTGTGCATGATACTCCCCACCATAGGCGAATTTAGAAAAAAAAATGGCGATAGGGTCAGCCACTATAGAACTATGCACACCCAAGCCAATACATGTTACCGGTGAGGAGAAATTTCCAGAGACTCTTCATATTTTCTCAAGGAGGTCCACATTTCCGTAATATACGAGATACAAGAAAGGCATTTATCTAATATAATGGAGTATTATACCATGGCATCTATTTTACCTAATATAGAGCTAAAAAGACAATACAAACGATGAAAGTGTGTAATAATAGACAATACTTACATTAATAGAGGTGTATAATAATAGATAGTACTTCCTCCGTCCTGGTGTATATGGCACATACTTCCTCCGTCCTCGAATAAGTGTACCTCTAGAATTGGTCATAGTCAAACTTTTTAAACTTTGACCAACTTTATACAAAATAACATAAATATATATGATATAAAATTTATATATTATTAAAATATATTTGAAAACGGATCTAACGATACCAATTTAGTATCATAAATGTTGTTACGTTTTCCAATAAAGTTGGTCAAACTTTAAAACATATGACTTCTATAAAACTGAAACGTACACTTATTTGAGGACGGAGGGAGTATAGCAATTCTATAGGATCTATGTATTCATTCATTGGGGTTTAAACATTATATAGGTGGAGAGAGGCAACCACCCACTAATTAGAAGAGAATTAATGCAAAATATGAAGGCCTTACCGTGAGCCATCAGTCCTAATTGCTAGAGCCCATGAAGCCTTGCCGGGTTAGATGGGGTCAGATAAGTTTTTGTGCTAGGTCTAGATACCAATTTTTTTACCGTCTTCTTCATAGTAAGTCAAAGTGTATTGGGGTCAGCTGCACCCAACATCTACGAGGGAGATTCGCCCCTGCTCCCCACTATGACAGTCTAAAGATATCTAGTGCATACCGGAGTCCACCATAGTGTTGCGCCTGCTTCGATGTACGACCGGTATCGCCGTGTGCCACCTGTTTTTGTTACACGCAAATGTGAGATGCTTCACGATGCCAAAAAAGATCATGGCTATCCCCGCAAAAAAAAAAAAAAAAAAAAAAAAAAAAAAACTCATGGCTAGTCTGGGTTTCCGGTATAGCCCTATGCAAAGCTAGCGTGCGGCGTGCGCACGAGCACTTGAGCAGCGCGCGAAGCAGCAAGCTTTGGGAGAAAGACCCAGTGACAGCGAGCCCGATGGATCGAACTCTCACAGCGGATGACGCTAAACTTTGCATGCGTGGTCGAACTCGAACGTGTGACGCCGATGCCGTGGTCGCGGTGGCAGCACTAGCACCGCACCGGCGCAGGCGCACGACGCAACTGGCCCGACCGGCGGGAGTTTTCCGGGGGCCCGACGTTGTATGATTGCGGAGAATATTCAGAGGACCTACGCCATGTCTCGGATGGCCATATCGCCCAATCGGTGTACTAGCTTAAATTTGCTTCAATGTTGAGTTGGTGACTAGCTTGTTGTGGAGGTGAACGGATGCACAAGTGCCTAATCTACGAGGGCAACGTTTGTATGAATATGCATGTGATTCTTATGTAAGTCACGACGTCACGTACATCAGTATACATCCATGCAATTCTCTGTCTTTCTTGATTGTCATGATCTTCATTTCATTTTCTTAGAGAGAGAGAGAAAAATGTCTGATCTTCATGGACGGAGAACTCTTCCAGTCCGGACGAGCTCGCCTTGATTTCGTTTTGGATTGTGATCTGTGGGCTGGGTGGGATGCTCATGCTTTTGTAAACACAATGCGTCAGCAAGATAGCGAAGACTTTGATCCATGCAGTGTTCTCGACAAGAGGCCCATTCTAGTACTCCCTCCGTTCAACAATAGATGACTTCCACATATCTATATATGGATGTATCTAGACAGTAAAATATGTCTAGATACATCTATATCTAGATATGTTGAAGTCATCTATTATTGAACGGAGGGAGTAGCTCGGAAAGTCCCGATCAGCCTTACCTCATACGGTTATGCATCATGGGTGGGCTGGCCTGTTGCAAACGTGCTAGAACTTGAAAAGGTTTTATTTTTTCAAAAGAAAGTAAATTTTTTTCATGAGACCGGGGTGAACCTGAGGAGGTAGTTCTTTCACATCTTTTCTCCAGGCCAAATATTTGTGCTATAATTTCTCCTGTCCATTCTTTTCACCAACTTGTCCTTGCATATTGTATCCCACTGTCCACGCTGGCTGCAATGACACCTCAAAATAAAGGAGCCGCCAATAACGATGGGAAAGAAACTGGCACGGTACGTTCAGCTAACCCAGAAAATGGTCCCTCGTACTGTCGTACATAAGACCGGCCGGGTGCAAAGAATGCGGACCAAAACTGAAAGAACCAACTGACAGCGACTTGGCACCCAACTCCTATTCTCCTGACGCCGACGGCTCGATACCAAGTAGAGTCGCACAGTGTCACTGCACTTGCTGTGTCTCCGTTAGGGCATCTCCTGCGGGGCTGCTCATTTGCGGACCAAATCCGCGGCGCAGACAGTGGCCGGGCCAGGTGCCTTCTACGGGGCTGCTCATACCAAAAGCGGACGGTTATATAGATACGGTAGGGTCCATAGGGGCCCATAGGTTTACAATTAAAAAAAAAAATCTAGCCCTAGCTAGATGGCCACTGGCCAGTGGCCTCGCGGCGGCCGGAGCATCCCTAGTCCAGGATGATGTACTCCGGGGTGTCAGGCGCGAGGTGGGGGGAGCGCGGCGGCCCTCTGAGGAGTGGGCGGCTGGGTGGCGGGCAGGGGCGCTGCCCCATCCAGATCCGGCGGTGGCCTCGTCCACTCCCACTGCATGCCGACGAGGGGCGCGAACCACGCCGGGATCGGCTGGTTCTTATCCCGCTCGTCCTCGTCGGCCTCCTCCTCGTGGGGGTAGGGCGCGGCCTGAGCGCGCATGGCCGCCAAGGCCTCGTCCACCGCCCTGGACTCAGCCGCCTGGGCCTCCGCCGCGAGCGCGTCCGCCACGGCGCGCTCCTCCGCCGCGGCAGCCTCCTCCGCCTCCCGCGCTGAGGCCTGGATGGCCATGGCCAGCTGCAGCTCCTCGCTGGGCTGCGCCATGGCGGCCTCCTCGTCGTCGTCGTCTTTCTCCTAGTACCACTGGGGGGCTCCTCAAGTGGCTCCTCCTTGACGACCGGGTCGCCGATGCTGAGTGGGCGAAGGGGCGGCGCCACGGGACCACGCCGCGCCGGGCGTGGAGGAGAGGGCGGCGGGTACTGGGCCGCGCTACGCGCCTGGCGCGCCCCAAAGTACGACATGCGGCGCAGGTCGTGCTCGTCCGTGAACCATGTGTCCCAGTGGGGACTGTCCGCGCAGGTCTGGCGGGGGCTCGTCCCGACGACGGTGGGTCTCCACCTCCCGGTCGAGCCCACTCCTCGGAACGGGCGGCACCGGGATGCGATCCCGGTTTAAATGCCACCCGTCCGGCAGGTGGACGTCCGGCCAGGGCACCGGGATCGCGCGGTCCCAGTACAACTGGCACCTCCTCTTATTGAGGTATTGCCTGTCGCGGACGCGCGCCGGCACAAGACGGAAGGGGGCGGGCCCTTGAGAAGGAGGAGGAGGGGTTTGCACCTGCTCCGCCTGAGCGCGGGCGGCGCGGGTCAGAGGGGGCGGTGGCGGTAGGGGAGGGGTGGGGAGGGCGCGCGGCGGCGGGAGCTGCCGGTCTCGTGGTCGTTCTTCGCGGCCTTCCCCCTGTTCAGCCAGCTCCTGCCCATGGCGCGGCTAGGGTTTTGCGGCCGGCGGCGAGGGAGCCGAGGAGAGTGGCGAGTGGACTGAGGGGGCGGTGTGGGGGCTGGTGCGCGTGGGAAAAGACGCGTGGCTGCGATCCTATTTAATAGGACCGGTGGGGGAGGCGAGCCGTCGCCACGGTCACTGACCGGCGGGCCACTCCATTTGACCGAGCGCTGACGCGGCCGCGCGCGCGTCCATTTCCCGTCCGCGGGCTGCTCAAATATAGACCAAATTTGGTCTGAATTTGAGTAGTCACAGACCCAAAACGGACCCAGGCGTGGGTTGAGCAACCCCGCAGAGGCCTGATTTTGTCCGGATCTGTTCAAATCCGGCCTGCGGGGCAAATGAACATCCCGCACGTCGTTACGGACTCAGGTTTGCACTGCCTTGGATCCGCTGATTTAATGTAATCATGTGCGTGGAGCTCAACGACAGCGACGTGTGTAGCCTGACCGATGCAGCAACGTTGGTGTCGGTCAATCTGCCCTCTCGCCCGTGTGTGAAGACTAAAGAGTACAAACACTACGACGGTACACGCCAAACCGACACCTGCCACCGACATTTCCTGTATATACTTCTCCATTCGTGTGTGTCTCTTTGCCGGTTGCCGGTTTTATTCCAGCTTACTTACCATTTTTCGTTAAACATACAATGTTTAATTCTGCACAAACAGGACAGAGTGACAGGCATGGACGATCTTTGGATTCATGCATGCCAAGTTGCAAAGATCCATAGTCTGCTTAAACTATTCTCAGTCCTTGGAGGACATCATCACCCGTAGCATTGCTAGCTGCCCAGGTGTAAAAAATATAATATGGATCAACGGGGTCATTGACTACATATTTTTTTAATCACCGTCAATACAAGTTTTGCGGTGGTTGACATTTTTAACAACCATCTATCCACTCTAATCTGACGGTCATAAATTAGGAGGTGCCTGAAAGTATCAGATTGAAAGTATTAGAAAGTACCCAAAAGTACCAACTATTACTGCTTTTTTTATATCTATAATAAAATGGTTCGTTGGAAAATTCATCTAGCGGCCCTACTTGTCATTACCTCTACGATCGCAATTCACTATCTTCCCATTTACTCCCGCAGGCAGTGGCATGGACGACGAAGCACATGTTCGCGGCGAGCTGGTCTCGGAGACTCAAAGGCTCGACGAGCAACAAAGGAACCCGGTGGTTCGGCAGCGACCGCTGCCGTGGGCATCTTTATTCTCCCCATAGACCCGCGGCGGCAACCCGACGGACCGCCGGTAATCACGCCGGCCCGTGCATCGCACCTTCATGGCCTGTACCGGTACGTCTTGCCGGGCACCACACCACAAACACCGACGTGGAGCACTCCGGGTTCGTTGCATTGAACGACTCCCCAAACGCCGAGCAGTTGTTGAAGCACCCAGAGACCGGGGTTCGCCGACCTACACGAGCGGCATGGAGGTGAGCCCCTTGGTTATCCGCGGCCACTGTGACCCTGACTTCGCGGCCATCCTCACATGTGATACGCTGGCCTTCGGCCTTCGTGGCCGGCGTGGAGCGCCGGCAGGAGACCCAGCGGCGCCGTCCGGATCCGGCACGCCGCGGAGCGCCGGCAGGAGACCCAGCGGCGCTATGAGCCTATGACGTTGGTGAGCGGCCGTGTGTGCAAGCACGAGGAGCGCACGGCAAAGCTCTTGGTCCGGCTGCACGGGTGGCACCTTCCGGAGTCGTACGTGCTCATCCATAGGAAACCCGCAACCGTCTACCTCACGGACTTCGGGTTCTACTTCCACGGCCATGCCTTCTTCTACCTCCCTGAGAAGCACGGTTACACAGCTCGATCGTATTCTGTGCACAGGTTTGTGATGGTGATCTAGCGCACGTACGGCGAGAGGACGGTGTGATCGTCGGGCTCGGCGCGGCTGCCGCGCGTCCGCGCACGACGGCGCCGTCGTGGACACAGCTCGCAACCTCGTCCCCGTCGATCTCTCCCTGCAGACAAACATGGACGTGAGCACGGTACAGAGAGCAGTAGATAAACCGAGACGTGCCGGCTGTCGACGGCGTGGTGTGGCAGACAGGAAGGGAGCGGGTGGTGATGGTGATGCCGACGGACCCCATGTGAGGCGAGGCAGGTGCGAGCAGCGAGCAAGCGTTTTTTCCTTCCCACCGACTAGGTCGTGTGACCGGTGCGGAGAAGTAGATAAACTTAATAATTTCAATTAACAGTTAACATCCACGGTCGAAAATAATACAAGGCGGAGGTACCTAAAAGTACCTGTGGTACCTGGACAATCACCGTAGAAGAGCTCGTCATTAATAATTTGCACCTGAGGGGCAGATCAGTAACCCCTTTGCACGCGCGACTCACTGCAGACGGCACCACATGCCAGCATGCCATACTCATCGATGGCACTTCGTGGCCACGATTTCTATTTTCTAGCCACGCGCAATCTCTCCAGTTTTAATCTTCCGCACGACCTCACCACTTCGGCAGAAAAAGAAAATGCCGTATGTACTTTTCTTTCCAAAACTCACAACACCATATGACTCTATTACCTAGAGAATAAATTTCCGGAAAGTCATTTTTTCTCCCGAGCTCCAATGCACCCTCCGTTTTAAAAAATCCAATAAAATATTTAGAAGTTTTAAAAAGAAAATTACGTTACTACAAGTTACCCGCAAAAAAAAAAAGTTTCCACATACTTGTATTACGCCAAATCTTGTTTTATCTTTTATTTGTGCGGCTGTGTGCATCTAAGTATATACATACCGGGCATAATCTTATACAAAATGTATATGCGTGTGAACACCCGCCACGTGTAGAAGTGCTCATAGAATAGATTGGACCATTGTATTTCCATTTATGTTACACAATGCATGATACATCGTCATATTTATTTCAACACTAAAAAAAAATGCATCTGTACATGATCCTCGGCATTTCAACTTATGGTTTTCTTGTTCATATACCAACGTTAATTGGAACTTTAAAAAAAACATGAGTACAAGCCTACAAAGTTTTATGGTCATGACCGTCGGTTAGTTGTGAAAGGACCGAGAGGCTTGACTAGAGGGGGGAGAGATTAAATAGGCAACTACAACTTTTACTTCTTTTCTTTTCAATTTAGGGATAGCTCAAATATAGATTCTCTAGATTATGCAAAGTGAAGAATCATATATGATGAACAAGATACTACAAGCAATAGATATGAAAATGTAAGCTAGTAGCGAGTAGTAAAGGTAAGCTTAGAGAATAAAATGACACGAAGATTTGTCACAGAGTTCATTTACTAATGGAAGCTACGTGCCCGTTGGAGCGACGCGATGTCACCAAAGTAAACACCGAGTAGCCATCAAATGACACCCTATATCTTCTTGGTGCCCTTCCACCAAAGTTAAGAGGCACATGCCACTAGGTTGGCTTTTAGGTCGAGAATTATAACCTTTACAAGGATAAGACACACTACACAATTTGGAGGGTCCCCACCAACTACCGTGAGCTGCCAAGACTTCGAGCTTCAAGGTCGGGGCACACTCCACAACTCAACTGGAGGCCCCCGATAGGTCTCCGAGGCTACCAAATCCTCAAAGAACCAACAACCGTCTAGGTTTCCAAGAGTAACAAGTTCCTCAATGAAATCAAGGGGAAATCAAATTTCTTTGTTAGGATTGTAGGTCTAGGTCACCTCTCTCAAATCCTCGAAGGGCAAGGTGTATGAGTTGGTAGAGAGATATATTTCGGAAGTTTGAGCTTGCAACATTGGTGGGAGAGATATTTTTGGTCGCGGTAACCTTCTCCAAGGCAGGGGAAGGCTTTATATAGTGTATACCAAAGTATATTAGTTGTAGGAAACTTGCTCTGGAGTCTCTGACCTAGAGGACTAGAGTCTTCGACCTAGCAAAGAGTCTCTAGACCATGTGTGGTCCGGAATCTCCAGTCTGGACGGAGACTTCCACAAGTCTTCGGGCACAACTCCAGCCATACTCCAGACAGGGCATCTGAGCGTTATGCCAAAAATGCAGCTCTTCGCCCAATTCCAAAATAATGAGGCCAAAGTCTATGGATGTGAAAGGATCGAGAGGGTGGTTAAATAGAGGTGGGTGGCGAATAGGCAACTACAAATTTTGCTTCTTTTCTTTTAAATTCAGCGATTTCTAAAATATAAGTTCTCTAGATTTATGCAACTAGGTGAACAATCCTATATGATGAGAAATAGACTACTAGAAATAGCTATGAAAGCAAGTATGCTAGTAGCAACTGGTAAAGGTAAGTTGACAGGTAGCTAACAAAGTGACGTGGAGATTTATCTCGGAGTTCACTTCCCAATGGAAGCTACGTCTCCATTGGAGTAGTTCAGTATCACCAAGGTGAGTACAGAATAGCCGTCAAATGGCACACCGAATCTCCTTCGTGTCCTTACACAAACGTGGAAAGGCACAAACTACTATGTTTCCTTTTAGGTTAAAAACTAGAACCTTCACAAGTACGAGGTACACTCCACAACTTGGATGGTCCTCATGAATTCCCGCAAGCCGCCAAGACTTCGAGCTTCAAGGATGGGCCACACTCCACAACTCAATGGACGTTCCCAACAATACTCAACGGCTTTCGAAGCTACGAAGGACCAACAACCTCTTAGAGGGGGAAATCGAATTCTAACAAACCAAAGAGTAATAAGTTCCACAATGGAATAGAGGGGGAAATGAAATTCTGTAACATCCCAGTGTTTGGGAAGTTATAAGGATCTAAATATAATATGTGCATTTGCAAAACATGCATCCAAAAATACGAGAAATTTTGGCGTGAAAGTTTAAACGAAGCAAAGTAACCAATGTTTCACTTGACATGATGAAATAGGTTTAGATCATCTGGTCAAGAGTACATTTGGAGTGATCTTTATAAGATGTATCTTACAAACCAAATCATTTTATAAGAAAAACCATAATTGGTTATGATCAAACACAAACTCTCAACAACCTTAACCACAAGTCTATATGTGACTTGGGATAATTCATTAGGTATCTAGAACTCAAACAGGGGTGAGTATCTGATGGCTAGGTTGAGACTCCAAGTGCAGAGTATGTAGCTAGTGGCAAGCCTTCTTCCCCACGAGGGTGACTCGAGGGTTTATATCGAACTCTTGGGGAGCCAGTATTTCAGCAGTTTTCTTCCAAGCTTCCTCCAGGATCCTGCAAACAAGTAGAGAATTTTGTGTCCTCAACCTCACCAAGTGGTTGTCAAGCACAAGGTGTGAGACTTCTAAATTGCAATGCAAAACTAAAAGTAAATGTGCAATAATTAAATCTATTACTAAATGCAAATGAGAAAATAAATATGCAATGGATTGTTTTTGTATTTTTGTGATGCAAGTTGTGATGGAGATAATGTAAATTCGAATTGGAGATGCAAGTAAAGTAAAGTGAAAGTGAAGTAAATTGCAGCAACGTAACTAGAGTGTTTTCTTATGTTTAAAATAGGACCGAGGTTCATGGTTTCACACTTGTATTCTCTCAAATAAAGTGGTAGACGGTGGACATAAAGAATTACATGTGAGATTACAATAACATGTTTAACATTGAGTACTTTCATATGGGCATCACGTCCTAGCATAGAGATCTCTACGGTCATATTGATCCCTCTTATACTCCACCAAGATGCGAAATAAATCATAACACCTCGATAATTAAGGAAAAACCAGAGTATAGCTTTAATAAATGTGACATGAAGTTGAAGTAAGAACTTGCTAGATCTAGTCATGGAGATTGATTAGTGTCACTTCAAATCCCCGGTAACAAGGTACTCCTTTTTATCCCTAGTGAGGTAACTAAGAAAGGTTTAACAAAACCTAAGTGGATCGCTGAACTTCTGTCACTTTCACAGCACTAGCCACCCCCCGTTACTCCAACTAATGCACCCATCACCCCACACACGCTCTCAAGAACTAGATTGATCAAAGCTAGCAAATAAGAACGGGGTACATAAGATACATCTACTCAAATAACTCAAGAGAAACAATTTGAATCTCAGATTCAATAACTCATAGAAAAGATCCACCACATAGGAATTACAACGGTGCCCACAATCATGTGAGGCAGCTCATACGGATCTAATTAGTGAAGCACATAGAGAGAGAGATACAAGTGCTACTTCCACAAACCATAGCCCTGGGGTGGACTACTCCCTCTTCATGGAGATGTCGATGGAGATGACGTTGGAGGGGTAGGAGATCACACCGGCGGCGCCCCGCCGGAGTTTTCCCCCTCCAATCTGGAACTTCTGGTCTCTGTTTCGGTGTTTCGGCGGAGCTCTCCTCCGTAAGGGTATGGGGGACCCTTTTTATAGTCGGTTTTAGGTCAAGGCGGAGTCGGTAAGTCGAAGATGGAAGGAATTGGGGCCACAGGGGCCAAAAGGGGGCCTCTCACGCGACCAAGGAATCTGGCCGCGTGGAGGGTCCTCTTTTGGGCCTCCTTGCCCAATTCTCGTGGATCCTTCGCCCGCAAGTCTTCTCCTTCCAAGAAAATGACCCCCGCAGATTTTTAGGTGATTTCGCGGAAGTTTGCCCCCTGAAACGTCAAAAATATAGAAAACGGGGTTTCTGACAGGCAGGGTTAATTCCATAAAAGTTGGGGGACTTTGTAATTTAACCCCAAAATACTATAAAACATTGAATTATACCCTTATATGATGCAATATGTAATAGAAAACTATGTGAAAATATGCAAAATTCATCTATGCATTTTACATGCATCAGTATCCAAATCACATAACTGATGATCATACTTCCACAAATAAGTAATACCGAATTGAACCATCTCATCAACAGAGATGTTATGTTCTATCAAACAATAACTCTTTAAGTTATAAATAAATTCACACTACATCTCTATAAATCATCTTATAATTATTAAGTAAACCTTTACAAGTAAATAACAAAGGTTCAATAGAAAACAAATGATGAAACAAGTGTTAACCCAAAACCCCACAAGTGAGAAATGACTTAATTATTGTTAATAACATGTTTATGGAATATGTACATATCTCATCAATCATAAAAGAAGTATCTAAAAGAAGAATTAAATATTCTTAAACTATTGTTAAACCTTGATCATTCCATATGATCTTCCCAAATCTCTATGTCTACATTATGCATGACAAAGATAATAAAGAGAAGAATATAAAGTAAATCATGACAGTTGAGAAAACAACTAACAACTATGACTTAAGTCATTAAACCTTAATAGAATTCATATGCTCATTGCCGCATTCATCTTATACAAGTGAGCATATGAGATCTAAACACAACAATGAACCATTTGATCAACTTACTATCTTAAGTCAACATTTCATAAACACTCCACACTTCTGTTCAAATCAACATTCAACAACTAAAGTATCTCTAGATACAACTAATGAATAACAACAAGTTATAACCTCTAATAGAGGAATTGAATTGATAGCTAAGTAAAACCAATCATAATGAAACAAATACATATTTAATGGGAAATGAAATAAGAAGTATATGAAAGGAGAATAAAAGTTGAACTCACTCCTAATCTAGATCTTTCTACCCTGTCTAGATCTTCGTGTTACTTTGTCTAGATGATCTTATTTTCCTGTTCCCCAATCTTCTCTAAGTCATTCTGCAATAGAAGCAACCCACAAGATAGGAGGAACTACCACAAGAAGATCTACAGAAGGATTCTTTTGTGTGTTCCAGAAGTGTTATTACAATCTATCATAAGAGTATTTGGAACTCTTATGTATTCATCTGATATTATCAATTCCTCGTGAAACAGTGGGATAGTCCAATGTTAGTGTTATATAGAAGTAGTTTGGTAACAAGTTTCCAGACCTTGTTAACACATAACTTTTGTATACTCAAACAATTGGGTGTCATACACAAACAAACAAAAGTTTGAATAACCTAGTACATCTCAGCCATTTGTATATGAATAGCAATTTGGAGGCAAGACTAGCTACCTTGTAAAAAAAATTACTTATATGCTTAAAGCTAATTGATGTCATAAACTGCCCCAACATTCCATTTTACAATCAACCAAGAACAAGAGTAACACTGAGGAAACAAGAAACCACAATATAACCTAGGAAGCACATTCAAGTTTCTAAACTAGGAAGCTACATTGATATTTATGGTGTTTCTCTAAGGATAGAATTCTAAGGAGGAGGTAAAGCCAAGAGACCAACCAGGAAAAGAAAACACTTAGACAATCCAAGAGATGAACCTACTGGCAAGGGACGAAGGTGATAACACAACACCAGTAGCAACTAGAGACAAGGATATTGTAGGCAATAGAAGACCACATGAAGCATCACTTCCTTGGTAGGGGAGCATAATAAATTATCCATTGAATCATAAGGTAATTAGAGGACTTAGAACCTCTGTGCCTTGTCAAACTCATCAGAGATGAGGAACACATAATAGTCTCTTAGGTGGAAACAATTATGCAGTAAGAAATAATAACAAGTCATTGCAAATGTGTGGTGATATGTTGAGGTAGGTGGAAACAAGCTTAACTATCTTGTTTTCCAGACCCTTCTCATCCATAAGACAAATAGGTAATAACAAAAAAAAACCTACACAACCATATAAATTATTACATGTTTCTAAAACAAACATTTGAAAATAACCCTACTTGGAACCTGAGTGGAAAACAAACAAATAAGATTCCAAAGCCACTCATGTTTTACACCTGATCAAGTACTAAAAAAAGAAAAACAGCAAGCATGGCTTGCACACATTTAATTTATATGTCAACCAAAAGTAATAAGAGTTTCAATTGGGAAAATAACAAAGCCACATAAAAGAAAACAAGTCATTTCACCAATTAAAATCATTTAGTTTGACTTGGAATAAAATCTTATAGCTGGTGATTTTCTATAATACATAAAACACTACTAAGTAGTTTACAAAATTACTTCCTCAAAGACTTGTATTCAAAATTGTTCAATGAAAAACACTCTTTGTATGTAATAACATATTTGGGGTGTTGTGTTCATATCATAACATACTCAAGATAATTTTAAGTCCATTTGGAATTTAAATAGGAAGAAAATAACAAAATCACTTAACATTGAACACCCTAAGAGAAAATACAAATATTGTCCAATTTCACTAAAACATAACTTAGTGAGGTTGGAAATTCGATAAGGTTTCCAAATATGATTTTAAACAATTTTTTTATTTACAAATAGGCCCTGAAAACAATGTTTTCTCTCAGCTTTTCTTCACAGAAGGACCTTTCTGCTAATTCAAAAACTTGTAGGGGGTTTTTGGAAAAAAATTCATCTTCAACCTTTGACAGTAGACACCGTGCGTGTCCTCGCTGGAATTGTCGATGTGCCACCTCCTGCTAGCCGCCCTCGATAGGAGAAGACCATCATGACGTTGCCCTTCCTCTTCTCTATCCCCTGGAGTCTTTTCCCCTCTGCCTCGTTTGCTTTGTTCTGTGAAAAACCGAACCCTAGTTTGTCAGGCCACCGACGTGAGCTATCGATTCCGATCACTCTGGAGCAACGGAAACCACTGGAGGGTGCGCCATCCTCTCCTCTCCCTCCTAGATGAGAATCGTTTGATGGGAAGCCCCGAAGCCGCCGAAATTCCTCATCGTTTCCATCTCCGACTGCCGGTCACCATGGAAGATTCCGGCCATCACTGACCGCGCATCGCTTCTTCGACACCCTCATCGAGTTCCTGGTGAGCCAGCGCACCTTTTGGCGTTTCCCGTTTTTCGGATTGGAGACGTAATCCTCCCGCCCCCGTTAACCGTGCTCTGCTGCTGTGTTTTGTGCACGCCGGCGAGCCGCCGGTGACAATTTCCGGGCGGCGTCACCACCAGCGTGTTTGCCTCGTTGAGGTCGTCCCAACGGGCACATGCATGTGTGCTGGGCCGTCGTAGAACGTCGCCGGCGACCACCGCCTTGTCTCTACCGGCCAAAGTTGTCGTGGCGATGACGTCATGCGCACATCATAGGGGCCCACATGCCAGTTAAATAAAATCAAAAATTAAAACAAAACGAAGAAGAAAAATGCTGACAGGAATGGCCCACTTGTCAATTTAAATAGGGCAAAAAATAATTAAAATTTATTAATTCTATAACTCAGAAAAATATAAATAATATACGAGATTAATAAGAAAAATATAATCTAAATGTTTATGAACATTTCAAAAATGTTTGATAAAATTTAAAATTAAATATTTTTTGAAAAATTAAATCATTAAAAAATAGAGAAAAATAATAAATAATTCAAAAATTCAGAAAAATACAGGTCATATACGAAATTGCTCAAAATGACATATGCAACTCATCTACGATGTTTTCAAAGTCATTTGACCAAGTTTCAGGTGTGCAATATTTTGCCTAATCGTTTAATTCATTTAAAATTAATAAATTAATAACTTATTCAAACCTTTTCAGAAAACTTCGAATAATATACCAAATTAAAGAGAAAAGCATTTTCAACACATATATGACAAGCACAAAACATTTTGTTTAACTTATAAACCTATTTCTAAAAGTATAATGAAATTCTATAATGTTCCATTATAACCAGAAACAATTACCACAATAGTATTTTTATTATTAATCCCTAGTGTTTTCACACCTACTAAACATATCATCACAAGTCATTCGCAAATTTTGTGTTGATAGAGTTAGTTGTATTAGTTCCTCATTTTCAATCAAACTCTTTGCCATCAGCTCTACACTTTTCAAAGATAAAATAAAATGTGTCTATTATCTTCTGAATAGTTGTTTTCCATGTGGTATTGTCTTATTACCTAACCAATTAATAAACACTTCTACCTAAACGTGATAACAATTGTTTGTTAAATAAAAGTGTAACACATGTAAGTCTAACAGAAGAAATAATCACACCATCACAAGTAATGAAACAACTCACCTAAAACCCGTGTGATCAAGTTATCGTATCAAGCGTAGCTTACACTTGTAAGTTGGGGTATTTCCCAGGTTATTTCACGATGCATATCATTACTATGCATTACATCATCTTGCCATTGTTTTCAGTAGTCCTTACCAGGACTACTTTGCTATCTTTCATATCTCGGGATTTCTCTACGCAACCCTCAAACCCTGAAGACATGGATTATTATTGTCATTATCTCTATCTCAGGCAAGTTCATCACTTGCTCATATCCTTTGCAGTATTTGCTAACGAACTATTTGCAAAAAAACCTATTTTATTACCACCTATTCTTAAAAGAATGCATGATACTATTTTTATAATAATATGACTACTTGAATGACTACCCGAGTGGTAGTGTTCTGTTTAGTGGGCGGATGGGACCATGGTAAGATGAATAGGTCAAAGGAAGGTTCCATCTGCATGGGAAAGTATTACCTAGGACTTAACCACAAATACCGTCAGAACTCGGTGCACCGTAAATACCCCGTTAACCATGGGTCTTGTATGGGGCGAGTAAGTCAGTTGTGATCTTTTCTCGTTCGCATGTCAACGGACTGTCAGAGACGTACGTTGTAGGTCTTGCGGAACTACATGTACATGGGTGGGAGCCCTTACATCCCACATACACTACGGTCTATGAGTGTCTGCCAGGGGTGCCTAGATCTCCATCGTGAGGGGTATAATCAGGGGTTCAACCTGCTGGCAGAAATCGGTGGGCATGCGTTGTGCGGAGAAGCATGGTTTGGCTTGGATCAACAACCGGGGCCCACACCTGAGTGGGAGTGGACAGGAATGTACACCTGGTTGTGCAACATGGCCTTGATCGCCCATGGGTAAAGTAACGCACCTCTGCAGAGCGTAAAAGGATGTGTCATGTTACCCCCTGTTCCGGGAAGAAACTGCGAACGCTAGAGGAAAGGCAACTCCATGAAGTTCTAGTCCTGTGATGGTCTGGCGGGCATAGTTTTCAGTATTAAAAGCAACCTCTTGAAGAAAGATTTACAAAAATCTTGCATTATCTTATGACTCTGTCGATTCTAAACCTGTAGTTAGTGCATCAAACTACCCACTGTATATCATGAACTTGTTGAGTAACGCTTGTTACTCATTCGTTCCCGTTTGACCCCCTGCTTAGATTTGAAGCCTTATGGAAGTCGTCATCGTGAATCCATCGCTAACTAAGGAAGCTAGGTGGAGTCATATCTTACTTAGCCAGTGAAGCATCTCCATCAACAATGCTGGTGGAGATCAAGCTACCTAGTTGAAGGAGTGGACCATTCATGGACTTAGATTCTCACAAGCCATAGATTAGGGCAGACATCAGCCGTAGTGGATTAGGTTATGAGCTTGAGTTATTTTCCAGCTTGGAACTTTGAATTGCTTCTTCTGATGTTTCATTTGCATGAGATCTTTGATTCTTCAAGAAGATTCTCAAGATTTTGTAATGGATTTTGTATCCTATAGCTTTGCTCGGACCTGCTATGTTTCTGTTGTACCACTCTGAGGGATGTAATATTCACGGATAAGTCCGTCTTTGATTATTATGTCAACGACTTGCGCACTGCACATGAAGTGGTGTGCTGGGTCACCGCAAATTCCTTTGGTGGGGGATTGTAGATCTAGGTCACCTTTCTCATATTCTCAAAGGGCAAGGTGTTTGAGTGGGTAGAGAGAGACAGAGAGAGAGATCTAGGAAGTTTCAACTTGCAAAAATGGTGGGTGAGATATTTCTGGTCGTGGTAACTGATACGTTGCAAACATATCTATAATTTTTAACGCTCCATGCTTGTTTTTTACATGTTTTCCCCGTGTTTTGTATCATTTATTGGACTAAACTATTAACAAAAAGCCAGGTGAAAGTTTCTGTCTCTTTTTTCCGGTGAATTGCAGAAAAGGTCCAAAAATGAAAGTGCTCGGAATTGGCTAAAAATTTACGAGGATTTTTTATTCACCGGAAGACTCCAGAAGCCAAAATGAGGCCCAGGGGGCCTCTAGGGGCACCATCCGCTCCCCTTGGCCGTGCCTGGGGCCCACCTAGGGACCCTGGCCGCCGCCTTGCGTCGCCTCTTTGACCATAAATTCCCTCTTGACCTAAACGGAAGACCGTCGGAGGATTTTTCCAGAAACGCATCCGAGCTCCACCGCCATCCAAAACCCTAATTCGGGGGACATAAGTCTTTGTTCTGACCCTCTGCCGAGACGGGGAAGTGCCCCCGGAGCCATCTTCATCGATGTTGCTGCCTCCCACGATGATGCGGGAGTTGTCCCTCTTCGGGGTGGAGAGCTCGTGCTAGTAGCTATGTGGTTATATCTCTCTCTCATGGTGTGATCATGGTTGTGATCGTGTGCTATATTATCATTGTTGAATCTACGATGTTTCCCCTTCATTGTGTAATGGATACGATGTACTAAATTGGTTTTATCTAGTATAATTCTTCGGAGTCACCTTTGTTCCACAGTGCCATGGTGACCGTGCGGGTGTCGTGCGTGACTCTATCAACTATGGATTATATTTACTTAATGCAATTCTCTGTTGCACACAAAGCAATCACTTTGTTGCTGCAACTTAATACCAGATAGATTTGCTGGATAACTTTCTTGAGGTGGACTATTAGATATGGATGCATGCTGGATAGAGGTCCATATGCCTTGACACAATGCCCATAATGTTAGAACCCGTGAACTATATCTCGTCATAATAGTATAGTTATACGTTCATGATTTCTCAACTACGTAGATGTAATTTGTTCACCCAGCATGTTTCTTTTCGTTGGAGAGACACAGCTAGTGAAACTATGGCCCCCGGTCCTATTTTCCTCATTAATACAATCTTATTTAATCATTGTTTCCTTGAAGCACCATTTTTACTTTTATTGCTTTTCATTACTCTATACGTTCAATTCTCTAGTTTTTAGCAAGACGATAAGATTGGCAACCTTCTCGAAAAGTTGGGGACAAGAGAGAGTTTGTGTGTTGTGTGCAGATTCCACGCTTGTTGATGCGCCAGACAACAAGCAAGCTTCTCCAAGTCTTCGAAGCCCTATTGGTCGATAAATTTGTTTCCACAATTGGGGGAAGTTTTTGCTAGACTACATCATATCTTCCTCTTGGGGTAACCCAACGAGCGTGTTATCATGTCTGAGAGCATGAAGAATTTCTGGTGCCGTTGCCGGGGACTTTAAGCTTGCAGCAAGGGGAGTCCCACACTTCCACATTCTTATTTTGTTTTGTTCTTCCTTAGTTTACTTTTGTTTAGTCTTATTTTTTATTTATCAAAAACCCAAAAATATTAGTTCTCTAGTTTCTAGTCTTTTATTTACATTGTTAGTTTATTTTATTAATATGTCTAGATCTACCCCTTTTGTTATGTCTCTCGAGGCTGAGGTCCTCACCTTCAAACAAAGAAATGGGGAGAAGTTTAACCATGCCTAGGAAAAAAATTCTAGTTCATAGAAAAAAATACAACATGTGCTAGCTTCAAATATATTGTTTATATGCTTTTATGTTGGGCTTTCTAGTTGGTACAAGACTGCTTTGGACATTGGTGTAGAATGAAACTTCCTATAATGTGAGGATACTAAAGCTCTTAATGCTATGAATGGCTTAGTCAGTCTCCTTATGGAGAATAATGAGAATGTCATACATGATAAACTTGATAAAATTCTAGATATGATTGGTAAGCTAAATTTAAATGAAATAGAAAGACCTCGATACGTCATAAACGTATACTTAATTTTTGATTTCCATGTTGTTTCCCACATGATTTCCTTACACTTTATGTCATTTTTATCGATTTCCCGGGACTAACTTATTGACAAGATGCCACAGAGCCAGTTCATGTTTTCTGCTATTTTTAGTTTTAGAAAAGTTGTTCTAGAAATATTCTCGGAATTGGACGATTCGAAAGTCAGAAGTCTCAGAAGCATCCAGAAGTCCCGAAGAGCCCCGGAGGGGGGCCACACCATAGGGTGGCGCCACCACCCCTTGGCCACGCCACCAAGTGGTGTGGGGCCCCTGGCCACCCCCCAGCATCGCCCTTTCGCCTATATATACTCCTCGGTGCATAAACCCTAGGAAAATCGACCTTTTTTACAAAATACATCCGTAGCTCCGCCGCCGCTGCCGACAAGTTTCGGCGGATAGATCTCTGTTCTGGCACCCTGCCGGGACGGGGAAGTGCCCCCGTAAGCCATCTCCATCGACTCCACCGCCATCTCCATCGCCGTTGATGTCTCCTATGATGAGGAGGGAGTAGTTCTCCCCCAAGGCTGAGGGCTCTACCGGTAGCTATGTGGTTCATCTCTCTCTCCCATGGTTTGATCTTTATGTGATCATGAGCTTTGTATCTAGTTGAATTAGTAGATGTTTGTCCTCATGTATTATGCTACTCAAGTGGTTTTGTTATGAGATCTCTGTAAACACTTTGATCACGGTGTAAAGGTGACATTGTGTGCACCGTGTGGTTTAGCATGATATTTATATCTTATGTTGGTTGACCCTATGAAATTGTGGAGCTTGTTTAGTACCTTCTAGGGTGCTCATAGTGACAACATGGGGTTAACTAGACATGGGAATACAAACTTGAGGAGTGTTGTTACAGCCCTACGCAATGAAGTGGTGTTTGTTATTCGACCGGAGAGTGGTTCGGAGTAGCATAGTGAAGGGAAGATATTGATGCATTCAATTATGTGATCGTTGTTGAGAGTGTCCACTAGTGAAAGTAGGATCCCTATGCCTTGTTTCCAAGCATTGAAACACCGCTTTCCACCTGTTCTGCTACATGTTTGCTTGCTGCCATATTTATTTCAGATTGTTATTATTACTTATAACCATCCATATTACTCGCATTTCACTATCTCTTCGCCGAACTAGTGCACCTATATACCTGACAAGTATATTGGGTGTGTTGGTGACACAAGAGACTTCTTGTATCTTAATTGCAGGGTTGCTTGAGAGGGATATCTTTGACCTCTACCTCCCTGAGTTCGATAAACCTTGGGTAATCCACTTAAGGGAAACTTGCTGCTGTTCTACAAACCTCTTCATTTGGAGGCCCAACACTGTCTACAAGAATAGAAGCGTGCGTAGACATGAAGATCTTTTCTGGCGCCGTTGCCGGGGAGGTAAGGTAAAAGGTACTCACATCCTCGGGTGTGAGTGCTCGGAGTTATTTCCTTTAGATTCTGCAATTAAATCTTTTTATTTCTTGTTTTCACTAGTTAGTCTTAATGGAAAACAACAAAAATATGAGAGAGCTTTATTTGCATTCTAGTAGCAATGTTATTAGCATTAATTATTTGGATACCATTTTTTCTGGTACTATGGAAAATTCTAAGCTTGGGGAAGCTAGTTTCTATAACCTTTTTATTTCCCCAGCTTTAGAGGAGAAAATTTGCTCTAATGATACTTTATCTCCCATATGTGATAAATCTAATGATTCTTGTGATAATTTAAATCCTCCTGCTGAAAGCATTCCTTTTATAATACCCAAGAAAATTGTTGAACTTGTCATGGATAACCGCTATCTTGGAGATGGAATTGTCCATCCTCGTGATCATTTACTCTTTATACATGAATTATGCGGGTTGTTCAAGTGTGCAGGTATTTCAATGGACCAAGTTAAGAGGAGGTTATTCTGTGTGTCTCTTAAGGACAAAGAAAGGGAGTGGTATGAGCTGCTAGATGATCCTCATCATTTGAAGTAGAAGGAGCTTGAATCTCTATTTTAATCTAAATTTTATTCCTCTCATCAACTGTATTTAGATAGGAATTACATTTATAATTTTTGGCCTCATGATGGAGAAAGCATTGCTCAAGCTTGGGGAAGACTAAAAACATTAATACTTAAATGTCCTAACCATGATCTTCCTAAGGAAATAATTGTTACTAATTTTTATGCAAGGCTTTCAGGACATCACAAGGATTATCTAGATCCATGTTCATAGGGTTCTTTCTCAAGTAAGAAGGTTGAAGATAAATGGGATCTCCTTGAAACAATTGAAACCAATAATGAAGGTTGGAATAACGACAAAGGTAAAGAACCAGGTATAAACTATGAGTATGATTGCATTAAGTCTTTCGCTGAAACTGCTGATTTTCATGAGCTTAATGCTAAATATGGTCTTGATCCTCAAATAGCTGTCGTTTGGTATAGATCCTTTTCTTATTATATTAATCTTACTAAAATGGGGACATATATCATGAACCTTTTAAAGACACTTGGATGAAAAATGAAATTGTTATTGATGATTGCAATGGACATGCTCAAACTTCTGAAAGTACTATTTCTTATAAGCATGTTAATTTTTGTGGAGCACTTAGACCTTGTGAAAAGAATCAAACTATGGAAGAATAGTGTATCCATCATAGGAATGAAAAAACTAGAATGTGGGATAGGGCTCTAAATGATCTTGGTGAAAAAGTTTGTGCCCTCTATCCTTTTATTTGTGAACTTTGATGTAAAGTGGGTCATTTTAATTTTCAATGCTTAAGCCATGATAGTAACATTTCGAATCCTATGAGTATTGCAAGTTTGTATTGTGATGACATGATCACCCCTAATGAGCATGATGAACTTACATTATTTTTGGCTTGTGAAGAGTTATTAAGAAAAACTTCTTTGATTGATATGAGTGCTTTTGATATGAATAGTGTCTTGCATGAATGCCATCTTTATTGTGTTGAAAATTGCCATGAAAATACATACATACAAAATATTATAAAAGAGGAGAATTTAACAAAATATGACAGGGATAATGTTTGTTTTCATCTTATTAATGAAAAGGAGGAATCCTCCAAAGTTCTTTCTATTGTTTCTGACAATAAACCAGGGTGTGTGGAGAAGCTTCCTTTCAAGCCTCTCCCTCCTATAGAGAGTAAGAAGAAGAAGAACAGGAGTAAAAGGAGAGAGGTAACAGTATCCCCCCCTAAGCATGTTTCTCTTATTATAGTTTTTGATGAGTCTAAACTTGATGATCTTCCTATGCCTGTTATTGATGAAAGTGATCATAATTGGGAGAAACACACTACTTTTGATATTGAAAATTTCTTTGGTAATAATTCTGAAAATGATGATAATTTCTGTACTATTAGTACCATCCATGTCCCTTACAATGGTGATATAGAAAGCTCTGATCTTGTGGATGATGTGTTTGAAAATCCTTTTGCTATTGATGATATGCTTGATACATCTCTTTCTAGTAAAAATGATGATATGTTTACTAATGAATGCACTTTGAAAAATAACTATTCTATTGCCTATGATGATACTATGCCTCAAGTATTTGATAACTATTATAAAAGATGCTATAACATAGGCTATGATTACAATTATCCTTATGAAACTTGTCATAGTTATGGAGGGATTACCCAAAACCATCTCCCTAATATACAACGTGTCTATCGTGTTGGAGTTTTTTATGATGATTATAATGATTATGATATTTTCAGTCCACCTACTATTGAGGAGAAAATTAATTATGATTCCAATATGCCTACTATATTTGATGATTATGGTGATAATAATAATAATGATAGCTATTTTGTTGAATTTTCTCCCACTACTATTAATAAGAATGACTATGCTTATGTGGAGAGTATTAATTCTTTTATGCATGTGGCTCGTGATAAGAATGTTTTATTGATAGTTATATTGTTAATTTTATTCATGATTCTACTAAAAGTTATTATGATAGAGGGAAACATAGTTTTATGCATCTCTACAATATTAAGTTTCCCTTCTTTATGTTGAAATTTTTGATGTTGCACTTATTTTGTCTTCCTATGCTAGTCACTTTGTGCTTCGTTGACTTGTTTTTATACAAGATTCTTTTTCATAGGAAGTGGTTTAGACTTAAATGTGTTTTATATTTGCTTCTTGATGCTCTCTTATTGTGCTTCAACTCTTATTATTATGTGATCATCTTTTAAAAAATCATTATGCCTAGCTAAAAGGCGTTAAAGAAAAGCGCTACCGGGAGACAACCCGTTTTATTTCTCCGTTTTCAACCTTTTTTCCTTTGTTTTTTTTGTGTGCTTTGCACCTGGTTGTTTCCTATTTCCTTATTAACCCCTCTGTATCTTTTATTTTTTGTTTTTATTGAGCCAAATAAATCCTCTAGTGGAAAGTTGAGGCTATATTTCGGATTTCTGCGCAGGAAACAGATTTCCGCTGTCCACTGTTTATTTCGTATAAAATTAGAGAAAATTCAAAATGACCTGAGTTTTTCTGTGTGTAATCCTGGGTTATATACGCAACTTTTCTTATTTGACCAATTTTTTATTTGAGCAATAGAAGATTTTCTAAAAATCGATCTTTACCTGTTGTTCTGTTTTGACATATTTCTGCCAATAATTGCATTTGCCTCTTAATCTCTTTCTTTTGGTGTTATTTTGAGAAAAATAGTCTTAAAATAAGTTGTGACAGTAGCTAATGTGTTCATGAGTGTTAGTCTTGTGTTGAAACCGAACCATGTGAATTTATTATTTCGATTTGCACAACGTTGCTAATGAAGAGTGTGAGAAATTTGGTGTGAAGGAAGTTTTTAAGGGTTAAGAGAAGAGGATGATATGATGTGATCAAGAAGAGTGAAAATCCTAATCCTGGGGATACCCGGTGGTACATCCCAGCAATTTCCAAGAAGACTCAAGCATCAAAGCTTGGGGATGCCCAAGGCATCCCCTTCTTCATCAACGATTTATCAGGTCACTTCTAGTGAAACTATATTTTTATTCGGTCACATCTTATATGCTTTACTTGGAGCGTCTTTTATTTTTTTGCTTTCAGTTTGTTTAGTTTTATTTGTTGTAGTTTATTATTGGATATTATCATACTTGTGTGGGAGAGAGACACACTCCGTTTTCATTGCTTAGAACACTCTAGTTTTCATTCTTATTGTTCTGTGAGTGTTCACTTTTTGCTAGTACTGCGTTTAGCATTTGTTTTCATGCATCTATTATTTAGAGATGTTAGTTTTAGTAGTTTTATGTGAGTACTCTCGTGTTTGCTTGATGTATCACAAAGAGTATTTTTGTTAAAACATATCTTGTATGGTGCTTGTTGGGAGAAAGAAACGGGTGCTTAAAGTAGAATTTATAACAGTGCAAGTAGAAGCTCGTATAGACTATTGCTAGAAATTTTTCGTGGCATGCTAAATGTTATTTTAGTTCTAAAGACTTGTGATGTTGAGTAGCATGAATAGCCTCAAATAGCTGAGAGTGTGTAATATGTCATTGAAAGATTCATGAGTTGTTCTTGTCATAAGGAAGCATAAATTTATGGTATTCTCTTTCAAGTGTTTTATTTGGTTGACTTGGCGCATGCTCACACCTTATTAATGACTATGAACCAGTAACGAATAGCCTCCATGACCACTTAGTTTTTGAACTATGATATCGCTTATGCTTTAATTAATGATATTTATGTCGCTATGCATGATTATCGCTCTTATGCTCTCTTGATTTGTCGCTCCAGTCTTCTGCTAGCCTCCACCTGTACTGAGTATGAGCTCTACTCGTGCATCCAACTCCCATAAACCAAAGTTTTTCCCATTGTGTTTACCATACCTACCTAGATGTGGTATTTAACTGTCACTTCAAAGTAAATTGCTCATGTGTTACCTTTAAAACTTTCAAAATTACTCTTGCTTTATGTTCCTGTTTTTGCTCATGAGGACGTCAATAGAGAATCTTTATCTCACTTGTTGATTGGATTTCACACCCTGGACTAGTGGCTTCATCCGCTTATCCAAATGATAGAAGAGCTGGCAGCGGGGTTCCCAGCCCCAAATTAATACACACAAAATCTCTTCACTATTTTTTCCCCTGATTTATCAGTCAAAGCATAATTGTGTAAACAAAAGAGAAAGAGGGATGACCTTCTACCCAGATGCGTCCTTCACATGGGAGCCGCTCTTGTAAATCCAGTTGGCTTGTGACGTACTGTATTTTCTGTTTACCATTCGTTGACATTAGCATACATATCCCAAAATATATACACTTCTCCACGGTATGTGATTATTGGCAAGCACCCGAGGATTCGGTTAGCCATGGTTTGTGAAAGATGGATGGGAGGAGTTTCAAACTTTTAATACCTCTGTTTAATAAAATAAAAAGCTCTAACACATGAGTGATCTCTGCTTCCCTCCGCGAAGGGCCTTTCTTTTACTTTTATGTTGAGTCTCCATCTTCTAACTTCATGCACAATTGAGAGAGCATTTTTGCCATTCTTAGTTCTACGTGAATTGTCCCATAAACATCAATAATTACTTCATGATGTGATATTATTTTTTCTAAAATTAGTTGCTCTAGTCTTCCTCATGAACTTTGAAGGTGTCCATGCATTTATGTTTTGCCCCAGTCTTAAGGACTAGCGAAATATCACTTTGCCATGCTTTCTCTACACCTGAAACAAACGTTTATCTTTCTTTGCATTATTACTCATGATCCTTTATTTGAGATACTCTTCATGGTGAAAAGTGATTGCTTTGCTTTATTATTAAATTTCTATTTATCATGTTTGTGTTTGAAGTTCTATGATCTCAGATTGCATATGCCTTTACATTTTTATGATCAAGATTATGTTAGTAGCATGTAACCTCAGAAATTATTGTTTTATCGTTCACCTACTCGAGGACGAGTAGCAACTAAGCTTGGGGATGCATTATACGTCATAAACGTATCCTTAATTTCTGATGTTCCATGTTGTTTCACACATGTTTTCCTTACACTTTATGTCATTTTTATCGATTTCCCGGGACTAAGCTATTGACAAGATGCCACAGAGCTAGTTCCTATTTTCTGTTGTTTTTAGTTTCTGAAAAGTTGTTCTGGAAATATTCTCGGAATTGGACGATTCAAAAGCCAGAAGTCTTAGAAGTCCCGGAAGCATCCAGAAGTCCCGAAGAGCCCCGGGGGGGCCATAGGGTGGCGCCACCACCCCCTGGCCGCGCCACCAGGTTGTGTGGCCCCCCTGGCCACCCCCGGCATCGCCCTTTCGCCTATATATACTCCCCGATGCATAAACCCTAGGACAATCGACCTTTTCCACAAAATACATCCGTAGCTCCGCTGCCGCTACCGACAAGTTTCGGGGGACATATCTCTATTCTGGCACCCTGCCGGGACGGGGAAGTGCCCACGGAAGCCATCTCCATCGACTCCACCGCCATCTCCATCGCCGTTTCTGTCTCCTACGATGAGGAGGGAGTAGTTCTCCTCCGAGGATGAGGGCTCTACCGGTAGCTATGTGGTTCATCTCTCTCTCCCATGGTGTGATCTTTATGTGATCATGAGCTTTGTATCTACTTGAATTAGTAGATGTTTCTCCTTATGTATTATGCTACTCAAGTGGTTTTGTTATGATATCTCTGTAAACACTTTGATCACTGTGTAAAGGTGACAGTGTGTGCACCGTGTGGTTTAGCATGATATTTATATCTTGTGTTGGATGACCCTATGAAATTGTGGAGCTTGTTTAGTACCTTCTAGGGCGCTCATAGTGACAACGTGGGGTTAACTAGACATGGGAATACAAACTTGAGGAGTGATGTTACAGCCCTACGCAATGAAGTGGTGTTTGTTATTCGACCGGAAAGTGGTTCGGAGTAGCATAGTGAAGGGAAGATATTTATGCATTCAATTATGTGATCATTGTTGAGAGTGTCCACTAGTGAAAGTAGGATCCCTAGGCCTGGTTTCCAAGCATTGAAACACTGTTTTCCACCTGTTTTGCTACATGTTTGCATGCTATCATATTTATTTCAGATTGCTATTATTACTTATAACCATCCATATTACTCTCATTTCACTATCTCTTCGCCGAACTAATGCACCTATATACCTGACAAGTATATTGGGTGTGTTGGGAACACAAGAGACTTCTTATATCTTAATTGCAGGGTTTCTTGAGAGGGATATCTTTGACCTCTACCTCCCTGAGTTCGATAAACCTTGGGTAATCCACTTAAGGGAAACTTGCTGGTATTCTACAAACCTCTGCACTTGGAGGCCCAACACTGTCTACAAGAATATAAGCGTGCGTAGACATCAGACCTCTACAATAAGGGCAAGTCCTTACTTAATTGGTAAATGATTGGGAACCATATATTAAAATTAGTATTGATAATCAAATCTTTATAGCTTATTGTGACCTTGGTTCATTGATATCTACTATGACTCAGATGGTGTATGACTACTTGAAATATGAGAATGTGACTGATCACCCATACGATCACCCGCATGCTAATGGTACTATCACTAAAATTAATGGAATAGTTAAGAATGTCCAAGTTTATTTTCACAACAAAACTATCCCTACAGATTTTCAGAATATGGATAAAGAAGAGAAAGGGAACATAGTTTTAGGGAGATCTCTTTTGAAAATTGTGCGATGTTTGATAAATGTTAGGCATGATTATATGAATCTTTATGCTCCTATTAGAGGAAAGTTTAACTTTCCCAAACGTGTTAAAAAAATTCTGGTTGAAAATGAAAGTGTTCTTGGTTTTGGTATTAAAATTTATAATACTTGATTCGTTCTTCATGCCTAGCTAAAAGGCGTTAAAGTAAAGCGCTCGTGGGAGGCAACAATTTGTTTTCCTTATGTTTTCTATTTGTTTTGTTTCAGTTTCTTTTGTTTTGTTTGAGTCTTGGAAGTTGTTACCTCTGTAATAACCGCTACTTATCCTTTTTATTTAGTTTTTGTGCCAAGAGTAACCTCTAATAGAGAGGTAGTGTGATTTGGGGAAGTTGCTATCGTAAAACAGAATTCTTTGCTGCCACCAAGAAATATTTCTCTCAGGGAGAACGTCGGATTGTTTTGAAAAAAATAGACACACGCCACAATTTGTTATCTAACTTTCGTTACTTTCGCACTTTTTGATTTGAGAAACAAAATATTTTCTAAAAAAACTCATCTTTACCTCTTGTTCTGTTTTGACAGATTTCTGTCAATATTTGCATTTGCCTCTTAATCTTCTTCGTTTGTGTTCTTTAGCGTGGAAGGGGGGACTTAGAAGAATTTGGGCCAGTACCTAATGTTTTAAATGGTGTTAGAGTGGTTTAATATTGTCTTGTAATGATCTCCTATGTGTATGATTTCCTTGGTCAAGTTATTGTATTATTGTATGCACATCCAACAGAGAGTTTATATGCTAGATAGTGGGTTCATGCCTCCTTTGACCAACGCCCGAGTGACAGAAACATGTAGGAGGAGTATGCGATGTTGCCACTAGGGAGAAAACAGTTGTGTTCTTTTCTACGGATGAGAATTATTGCTCACGTTACATATTGGTCTTATTGCATTTGTCTGTTGCACACAAGCAATCACTTCGTCGTTGCAACTTAATACCAGCGAGATTTGATGTACTTTTAGTAATATATGTTGTCGGATAGCGGTCTATTTACCTTGACGTAATGTCTAAAATGTTAGAACCCGTGAACTATATTTCTTCATGATAGTGTATTATCATACGTTCATGATTTGTCAGTTGTCTAGTTGTAATTTTTCCACCCAGCATGTTTATTGTTCTTAGAAGAGACATCACTAGTGAAACTATGATCCTCGGTCCTATTTTCCTCGTTGATTAAAACTTTTTTACTTGATTTCATCATCATTTGCTCACTATTCTATTTTCATTTAATATTCTCCAACCATTCGATACAATTAATTCTTCTGTTTTCAGCAAGGCGGGAAGATTGATAATCTTCTCAAAAAGTTGGGACCAAGAGAGAGTTTGTGTGTGTGTGCAGGTCCATGTTTATTGAAGCGTCATATAACAAGCATCCTACTGATCGAAGTCCTACTGAATTGATCATCCTGATTCCTTAACTAGCGTAAATTCGTTGTTGTGTACATCGTACCTTCCTCTTGAGGTTTCCCAACGGGTGTGTGATTACACCAACAAGCATTCGGCAAGTTTCCGAACAAGTATGTATGTTATCGAGCATTTTCGAGTCACACACTTAAGATGTAGCAACCTTTAACTGAGAGAATAAAGTTGTTATTATTGAGAGAATACATTTCCTAGGAGCTAACGGCGGAACTTGCATGAGAATTTGGGAGGAGGAGCGGGGTCCTCGGGTATGGTTCAAAGAGGGTGGGAAGGGCTCGGTCGAGGCGAATTGTGGGGAGGTGGGAGCATAGCTTGCGAAAGAAACATTTGGAGGTGAGGAAAGACCCTGACGGGCGGGGTCGACATGATGGTGAGAGAAAGGAAAGAGGTTGCGGGGCAGGCTGTCCGGTGGATTAATTGGGCTGGCGATCCGCTGGGCTCGGCCCGATTCTATCTCTTTTTTCTATGTTATTTCCTTTATTATTTTTGGTTGTTAATATTTGCGCTCAAATCATGATTCAGATGGCTTAATTTTTTTATACAAAAATACAATAATATTATATTTGTAATTATTATCTCAAATAGGACTCTTTTGCAGCATTGTGCTTCATAATGAATTTTGAAAATTCAAAATACTCAATCTAATGCATATGAATTCCTTTAAATTCAAGTTTTAAATAATCATCCTTTTGACTTAATAGAGTTCAGAAAATACCAAAAAATATATTATTTAATATAAGCTTTATTAAACTCATTTCCATACTAAAATAAATCATGAAAATAATTTTTTATTATTGAAAGCTTCATAGATCATTTAAATAATCCCATAAAATACTTTTTCTCTCATAAATATTTTAAAATAAACAGGAAATATCAAGATTGGTAGTCCTCACTTTTTAGTGTCAAATACTCATTTAAAAATAAAATAATTCGAACATAAAACCCTTTGTGAAATGGAGCTTGCTTTAAATAATTTAAACCACTTTGTAAAAAAAATTAGGATTTAATAAACGCCCAAATGTAACGTTCTCAAACGAAACTTCATTTACTGGGGATTATAGCAAAAAAAAATTCAATTTTTAGTGATCTTTTAACATTCCAATTTATTTGGAATGCTACGTTGGACTATTGGGCTAGGGAGCGGTAGCCGAAAGATAAGCGGTTTTCACAAAATGGGTACTTCATATCCCGCATAAACAGTAAGTTCCCCCTATTTTGAAAATTAAACAAAAAGTATATAACTCGGCTGAAAAGCCAAAGTGTCAGAAGAAGAGTACAAACACCGGAATTTTACTGTGCAAGTTCCCATTTCTCTTTTTTTGTCGAGGACACATGCGGTCGGTTTTTTCTCCAAACTTTGTAGGAACAAGATTCGTGTCAATTTTCACCCGGAGAAAACTGGAAAAATAATTATCGAACCCGTGATCCATCCAGGAGGGTGGAATCTGCAATTCCCTCTGGATACGATGGATGCTCCCTCCGTTCAAAAAAAAATATGACTTCTGTTTATCCAAATATAGATGTGTTTAGTCATATTTTGGTGTCTACATACATCTATATCCGAACAAATAAAAGCTATGTAACTTTTAACCGAGGGAGCACTGTTTAAGAAAAGACTTTGCTAAGGATCTTATGTCACGACATAACGTCCTACATGCCGCCACCGCATTGACTCGTAGCAGGTGTAGTTTTATAAGATATACGACAAAACGAAACAAAATACAAATTCCATGTCGCACAACACTGCATAATATCCGAGATTCACACGTGTACACATGATGTTCCTAAAGAAATCTCAAAGAAAAGAAAAAAGAATCAACACACGATCTGGCCAACACTGCCCCAAAAGTACATGGCCTTGGCGACGGGGTCGATGTCGTAGCTATGGAGCGGACGATACGGCATGAAACCGCCACGGTACGGCGCCGCCTCTGCTTTGCCGCCACGGCGACTTGCGCCCGGGACACGCTTGCCTGCCGCCGCTGCTGCCGCCTCCGCTCGTTTCGGGCCGACGCTCTTGTTCCCCGTCGTCGCTTCAGTCGCAGGGACCGGCGCCGCCGCTGGCTCCGGCTTCTTCTTCTTCTTGCCGCCGAAGCTCACGCAGGCCAGCGGGTTGATGCCGTAACCCATGCGTGATCGATCGATCGAGTTGCCTAGTAGCCGGATGAGCCAACCACGCAGCTCTGCTGGAAGCTTTGGATGCCCAGTTGTAACGCCGCGTGCCCGTATATATGGCTGGAGGTCGAGCCTTCTTCTGTTTTGAGTCGGACTCGGGCACGCGTGGACCGTGCACGGCTCGGAATCCGGTCCAACGCATAGGCCGGGTGTGCGCGTACCGCAACGGTAACGAGTCCGATAGTAGCGCTGACGTGCCCAGTTTCCGCTTTCCACGTGACAGGCAGGGCCCAAAGCAGGAGATACGCTTGCCGTGAGAAATTATAGAAGTCCACATGCAGACCCAGTGCCATGCATGCACGTGGGGCCCGTGGCCATTAATTACGAAGCACACACGATCCTCTTTGTTTAGTTTCGTCCTCTGACATCATGCCATGCGATGTACTACTGTAGTATACTAGCATTACGTGTGATGATTCATTTTAGTATTCATTATTACGGGCGGACACGCAGCAGGAGGCAGAGGCACTCACTCATCCCCACCGTAAAACGCTTTGGACTAAAGCTGATGAGCAGAGCACTAATAAGGGGAAGAGGAAAGCAATGCAGTTAAGCAAAGCGTTCCAAGATCCCATGCATCCCGGGCTAGGCTAGGGAATGAATGAATAATGGACGCTGTTGCAGTACACGACCGACCGGTCGATCGAGCATATGATACATGCAAGAGAAAGTGTAGATACGTAAAGAGGAAAAAGAAGCAGCACTGATTAAAGCAGGAATTTCCGCTGGGCTCTGTTTCAACGACGGACACGTTTTTTTTTTTAGTTTGCGATGCCAGTATACAGCTTCCTCGTTTGATCGCCGTGCCGGGTTCCGGGGAATGCTTGAGCAGGCCCCGGCTGTTGCTGGAATTCAATGGTCTCTTCTTTAATCAGGCAATTGGTTCAGTCAAACAAGCTAATTTACAGCGAGCAACCTTAGTGAGCATGGCCCGACGTGGATATGGTAATAGTTATGTGTTACTAGATCCTACGACTACTGCAGTTTGTACAGAACAAAGAATGCAGAGCTTGACGGTGTCCGCAAAGTATCGTGTTCCAGTTACCTGAGCATGTGTGGAATATTTTCCTTTACCTTCGCAAGCGTACCAACCTACCAACAACCTCTGTATTTTCTAGTCCAATTCCCTATAAACACGGCAAGAGATCTCCGTTCCGATCAAAGTCTTGGTACTGTACTTCAGTAGCAACTCTACACTAAACTTTGTCAAGAAAAAGAGGCTATTCACTGACTAGATCTACACTACCAATTTGTTTTCGAAAGTGGGATGCCAAAGCAGAGCGGCGAGGGAAAGAAAAGCAGCGAGAGAAAAGAAGCAGCACAGAGCTTACGGAACGGAAAGCGGATTCCGTGGGGTGCCACGTGTGACCGAGACCGTTGATCTGCGTCCAATATGGCTCATCAATGGAGTATGGTATATGTTCAAAAAAAAAATGGAGTATGGTACGTCTCCGAAGCCCAAAATGGCGGCTCCCACTCCCCTCCCCTGTCTTTCTCTCACTCTAGAAAGCACAACCGAAGCTGCAGTCTAGCTTTGGCTTTTATCTTCTTCTGCATGCTCTGCTCCGCTCGCCCCGCCAGGCCAAATGCCTCCCGCCATCGCGCTCTTCCTCGCGCAACTCGTGCTCTGCAGCTGCGTCTCTCCGGCGCTGTCCGGCGATGTCGTCGTCGGCGCCAGGAGGGTGCTGCACCAGCCGCTTTTCCCCATTGAGTGGACTCCGCCCCCCTCGCCGCCGCCTCCGCCAGCGCCAGACTTTACTTCCGATCCCAGCCCTCCCGCCACGACGCCCGATGCCCCTCCCGGCGACTTCTTCCCCCCGGCACCGCCCGCGGCCGGTGGTACTGGTGGCGCTAGCGGCACGACGACCTCCCCCACCACCATTGCCGCCGATGTCTCCAACCCGCCGTCCGCCTCTGCTGCCGGCCGCGGTCCCAAGAAGGCGACCATAGTGGCCGCCGGGGCAGCCGCCGCCGCGGGGATCGCGCTGCTCGGCTTCGCCTGCGCGTTCCTCATCACCGGCCGCGCCCGCCGCCGCTGCGAGTCGCAGAAGCTGCTCGGGCCCGACGGCGCGTCGGCGCAACGCCGCGCGGCCCCCTCCGCCGCCGACTTCCTCTACGTCGGCACCGTCGAGCCCACCACGCCCGCGCACCACCACCGCGGGCCCACTGGCGCCGATCTCGCGGGGTCCCCGTACCGCAAGCTACGGAACGAGCGCGCGCGGCGCGGCGTGTGCCGCGACGAGGCCACCGACCACCCGAGCCCGGAGCTCCGTCCGCTCCCGCCGCTGCGGCGCGCGGCCACCATGGGCTCCTCCGACGAGGACGCCGCGTACTACACGCCGCGGCAGCGCTCGGGGGGCTCTGGCTCCGGCGGAGGAGGCGCCGCGTGCGGCGAGACGTGGAGCGAGGCGAGCGCGTCCAGCCCGCCCACCACCACCACCGCATCCCGCCGCAGCCTTCCCAGCATGACCAGCGACTTCTTCCCGCCGGTCGCGGCCATCGCCGCGCTTCCACCGCCACCCGCACGATCCCGCCGCACGCGCACACCCCCGCGCACCCGCTTCTCCACTGGCTCTACCCCCGACGTCAAGCAGGTCATCTCGTCATCCCCGCGGCCAGTGCGACCCTCCAATCCAGCTCCACGGCCACCACCTCCTCCTCCTCCGCCACCACCAGCGCCGGCAAAGTCTCACACAGCTCCAAAGCCACCACCTCCACCACCACCGCCGCCCATGGCGTCAACTAATAGCGCCCTTCCAAAGACTTCCGAGCCGCTGTCGTCCGGGCCGACATCGAGGCGCCGGTTGCTGAAGCCGCTGCCGCCGGAGGGCCCCCGCATTGCCATGCCGATGCCGATCACGGCGGATAACAACGGGGGCACGTCGATGCGCGCAGGGGACGACTCGGCCGGCGGTCTGCCCAAGCTGAAGCCGCTGCACTGGGACAAGGTGCGGGCGACCTCGGACCGCGCCATGGTCTGGGACCAGCTCAAGTCAAGCTCATTCCAGTTGAGAACCGGTGCACAACAAATGCGTGATTCGTGTATGCTGGTGGTCTCAAATTATGCCTGACGTTGATTTGAACCGTTTCTTTCAGGTTGGACGAGGACATGATCGAGGCGCTGTTCATGAACAACTCCATGCCCGCTGCGCCGCCGAGGGACGCCGGGAGGAAGGCCGGCGCGCCGCCGTTCCGGCAGGAGGAGAGGGTGCTCGACCCCAAGAAAGCCCAGAACATCGCCATCCTGCTCCGTGCCTTGAATGTCACCCGGGAGGAGGTCTCCGATGCGCTCTTGGATGGTGAGTTTTGCTCTCCTGGATGAAATTGTCAGCCCAATTCTCTTGCTAGCAGTGATCATCTCCTGCGCCTGGTTTGACATCCGCTATATTGAACCCCTTTTACTGTTATATTAAGTAAATTGGAGGAGTTGCGTTTGACTGTGATCAGATATTTAGCATGTCGGTGCGCTTTGGTACGAAGCTCTTTTCATCTGATTTTATGACTCGCGTGTTTCTTTCAATGAGATTCAGAGTTTGGACCTTGCTGGGCAACTGGGCATGCAGTTCAATAGTGACAGATACTTATAAGATTTAACAGAAAATTCTGTTTCTCGATAGTAAGACCTCAACAGAATTTACAAGGACTTGAAATCTTCAAGTTGAAGGAGATGGCTCGACCAATCCTTTTCTAGTAGTAGGAAGGTTGTGAACATCCTGATGGAAACATTACAAACATCCACCAGTGGTTACGCCTTTTTTTCCCTCCTTCCATTATAGGCGATGTCATAGTTCATCTTCCAAAGTCCAACAACAGTCATGACCTGCTCTGAATTAAACTCTAACCCTGATTTCTTCGCATAATCATTTTAATGTTTTTCAGTGGAGTGTTCTCCTGTTATGTACTATACAAGTATATCATTTCTATACAGCAGTGTCCACTGACTATACATCGTTTATACTCCATTTTGAACAGGCAATGCTGAATGTTTAGGCAGTGAACTTTTGGAAACGTTAGTCAAGATGGCACCAACTAAAGAGGAAGAAGTGAAACTACGAGATTACAGCGGTGACTTAGCGAAGCTAGGTACTGCAGAACGCTTTCTCAAGACGGTGCTGGATATACCTTTTGCCTTCAAAAGAGTTGATGCTATGCTGTACCGAGCAAATTTTGAGACAGAGATAAATTATCTAAGGAAATCGTTTGAAACATTAGAGGTATGCCAGATGTTAGAAAATTAATACTGTACGAATCCTTCTTACCATTTGGAGTGCAACAGCTATTTATACATGCAGTTAGTTCACATTTATCCACTTGTTTTCAGGCTGCTTGTGAAGATCTCAGGGGTAGCAGGTTGTTTCTAAAACTCCTTGAAGCCGTGCTGAGAACCGGAAACCGGATGAATGTCGGCACAAACCGGGGTGAGGCTAAAGCCTTTAAGCTCGACACTCTGCTAAAGCTCGCAGACGTCAAGGGAGCTGACGGTAAAACCACGCTGCTGCATTTTGTTGTCCAAGAAATGATCCGATCAGAAGAAGGAAAATCTGGAAAGGGAAATGCCGTGAGCACCAGCTCTAAAGACGAGCAGTTCCATAAGCAAGGCCTGAAAGTCGTGTCTGGGCTGAGCAGCGAGCTTGGAAACGTGAAGAAGGCAGCTGCTATGGACTTTGACGTTCTGCATGGCTACGTCAGTAAGCTTGAAACGGGCCTGGAGAAGATCAAGTCGGTGTTGCAGCTCGAGAGGCAGTGCACACAGGGCCAGAGATTCTTCATGGCGATGGAGGGCTTTCTGAAGGAAGCCGAGAAGGAGATCGATCGAGTGAAAGGCGAGGAGAAGATAGCTCTGGGGAGAGTGAAAGACATCACCGAGTACTTCCATGGTGACACGGCGAAGGAGGAGGCTCACCCGCTGAGGATATTCATGGTGGTGAGAGACTTCCTCTCGACGCTGGATCATGTCTGCAGGGAGGTTGGCCGGATGCAGCAGGACAGAACGGTCGTCGGGTCTGCGAGGTCGTTCCGTATCTCAGCGACGACCTCATTGCCGGTTCTAAGTCTGTACGGCCAACGACGGGAGAACAACTCCGACGACGATGATAGTATGTCCTCGTAGGGTGAATTTTGGAATGCACATAGCGCACACGAACTTTGACAGCTTTAGCAGCTGCGGCAACTGATAATTACAAGGGAAGCACATATTCAATCTTGGGATGGCCAAGATCAAGAGGGGTCGGGGTGTATACGTTTGTATTATGCGGAATTTTTTGTACAAAAGGAGAATAATGATAAGAAGATGTTCCTCTTTATATTGGGTAATTCACAGTGCAGAGGCTTAGAAAATAGGCTCGCTTCACTGTTATCTAGCAGTTTATTGGTACATTGTTACATTTTTTCTTATGTAATTATATTCATAATAGCTACGGATTAGTGGGTACAAAATGGAAATCATGGTTCACGGTAACTAAATTTCTGTCTGGGAAAATAATGAGGAACCGATTCAAAATTAACTTTCTTTGAAAAAAGAAAAAGACCGTAAGCAACATGTGTTTTACTCTTTCAAAATATCCTCTTTAAAGAAATTTCCTATTTCAGTTTATGGTAACCAAAATTCCTATTTCAAATTTCTTCTGCCAACAACAAATTTCTCTTGGAAGGTTGGAGAAACCTATCACCTTTAGGCGATACCTTACGATTTATTGGAGTATACCAGTAGAAAAGCACTACTGCTAGCTAGGTAAAGCGCAGGCCATCCTTCCAGATATCTGCAAGCGACAGAAAGGTGAAAAAGGGAAACCATCAGTATGTTTACGATCAACTGTAAAGCACAGCCGAGCGAAAGGACGGCGTAGCTGCCATGCCAGCACCAATACCATCATCTCCTCCATTGCCAGCAGCAGCCTTTTTTCTCTGTACAGGCGATGGATCACTCCACTCGAGCGTGCCATCCTCTTTGCGTAGAGGTAAAGAAAGCACCGGGCAAGCATAACTAGGGCGAAAGGTTTGTCCCTAACCTTTTTCTCAGGCGAATGATGATGATGATTCCAAGCTTCACGAGCCTTCCTTCCTTCCTGCGGGATGGAGGTGAAGTCAGGTGAGCCGCTACATGTGAGCGAAAGTTACATAGACCGAAGCAAGGAGACGTCGTTCTAAAGGGTAGTATCCTGACGTGAAGGACCGATGGGTCTTTTAGTGGCGACATGATCTGCCCATGCCTTGATAATTCTCTTCTGGAAGAACCTCAGAAGCACACCGAAATGAGATGTAATCATGCAAAATTTAGAAAACGGGATGGGGGTACGAACAACAACTGTTATCGGCGTACACATTTCATAGAAAACATCTCCCGTTTTTATGATCCAATCTGAGGCAGAGCAGCAAAATTGCAGTACAAAATATTCTCATCTTTTACCATGGCATTGCAGACACACATTCACACACTATCCAATGAGTACAAAACATGTTCCAAAAGGCAGAAATCCTTTGAATAGTAAACCTTTGAAATACCAAAACGGCAGCATTAAGCTCCTGCTTGCTGTGACCAGCACGAGCAGCACACTGCTTCACTGTAATGCACCTTTACGAATTCTCTCATTTCATACATTGTCTTCTTTATCAAAACAAACAAGAATCTATGGGGGCTGATTCATGTTGTCGTATGAATGTAACTGGAACAACCAAGTAGTACAGGCTTGGCTTGTGAACATCGCCTGTCCCTCACCAACTCGGCCACATTTACATTTCCCTTTGCACTTCAGACGGTGGTGCTACAGCGGCAGGAGCTAAAGCCCTGTCATTCCTTGCATATGCTTCCTCAGCGCCTGATCCCTCCGGTTATGATTCCGGCCGCCTCTCCTTCCACCGCCTCCACGAGGGCCTGGCCCTCCTCGCGCGAAACCTTGTGCTGGGTTTTGATCGTAATTGTCCTCCACTGGATCGTCATTGCCCCTATCGCCTCTTCTTGCACCGCGAACAAAACCTTGCTCGCCATTAGGCCGGTTGTTCACTTCTGGTCGGTTGCCCTCGTCTCTGCCCCCTCTTCTTGCACCGCGACCAAAACCTCCATCCGAGTGGTTGTTCACTTCTGCCCGGTTGTCCTCGTCCCTGGCCCCTCTTCTTGCACCACGACCAAAACCTTGCTGGCCATCAGAGTGGTTATTCACTTCTGGTCGGTTGTCCCTTCTTGCACCACGGCCAAACCCTTGCTGGCCATCAGAGTGGTTATTCACTTCTGGCCGGTTGTCCCTTCTTGCCCCACGGCCAAACCCTTGCTGGCCATCAGAGTGGTTATTCACTTCTGGCCGGTTGTCCCTTCTTGCACCACGACCAAAACCTTGCTGGCCATCGTTTACCTCTGGCAGGTGGCTCTGGTTCCTGCCTCCTCTTCTCCCTCCATGGCCACCTCGAGGGGCACTAGCATTCTTGTTGTCCTCGGATGAGTTGCTCTGATCCAAGCCACCTCTTCTGCCTTGACCATGGGGAACTGAGCCTCCTCTGCTGAAGCTGTCTGCATGACGACCCTCATCTTCCTCCATAACTCTATGTTGCTGCCTGTTGGGAACTCCCATAGGTACATTTCCACCACGGCCAAGACCATGAATTGTATTTTTTTCAGTATGGTTTAAGACTGCTGCTTCTCGAGCATTTGATACTGCAACTGAACCAGCAACCTTGTAGCTGTAGTTCTTCCCGTCCTTCACATAAAACTGTGGCTTCTTCTGTGATGCCCAACGCGGGCCACTTGAGGAACTCTCTACATCATTGGAACCGTCAGTTTCCTCATAACTTGACTCTACCACGCTGAAGCCAAGATCATCAAAAGAGTCATCATACTCATCCTCATATTCATACTGGGATTCAAGAACCGCTGACTTAACAGCATCTTTAGCTTTTCGCGAGTCTAGAATTGCAGAGTCAGGCAAATCATCATTGCTCTTTCTTGTAAATCTACCTTGTGGAACTGATGATACAGAAGGAGCCTTGGATGATGATGAAACTAAAGCTACGGATGAGGCAGGGGTGTTGGATGCTGATGAAACTGAAGAAGATTGGGCTTCGAGTGTAAGGGGTTTATTTGTAAAATTAGGCATACTTTCTACAAGTATGCCCTTTCCTTTATCTTTCCCAACACTAGGTGCAGGTTTTTGTTGCGGCATGTCTTGTAACGAAGTATCTAAAGCTAGAAGATCTTGATGAAGTGTTCCGTCCAATATTCTTTGGATAACTTCCTCAGGGTTCTGGTTGTAGGCTTCCAAGCAAACGGCAAGGAAACCTTTCCCATAATCAGGAAATAGGTCCCTTATCTGACTAATCTTAGACTCAATGACAGCCGCTTCCTCATCCTTCTGCTGTAGTTCACCACCATGGGAAGATACTGGCAAATCAGGGACACTATTCCAAGAAGTGACAGTGGATCCACACAAACGTGATATGAACTGGAACTGCTCATCCTCCATGTATATCCATTCTGTTAAGGATCAATACATGGAATACATCAATAAAACAATTTGGTATGAAAACGAATATGAAAAATGAATTCTTAGATGACAAGAAATGTGGTATGTAGATAAATGGAACGGTGCTGCCAGCTTTGTAAATTTTTTACATGAACAGAATATATACGAAACCAAATGAAATCATAACTCCAAAATGAATAGAAAAACAAACAGAAGTGCTGCTGCACTTGATTAGTATTGAAATACAGTTGGTGCAACAAATGGGGCAAAGCAGTAGAAGCCATCAGAAACTGCCAAACTGGTAAGGCATTACAGACTACTACAGGATGATACTCCAACAAGCATGACAAACATTTCCTTTAAACGTTGGATTCCAGCCTTCCATATATGGCATGGATTGAAAACATTCTACTATCTCAAACTGGAACAGCACTTAGCCACATAAAGCCTATTAACTGTGTTAACTCACACACAGACTGTGAGGAAGTACTGTAACAGTATGCCAACAAGATAAAGAAATTCAGTTAGTATATGCAAAATGTCACTATATGAGGCGAGTAAACCTTGTTTACTTCCAAAATAAATCAACAGGATCACATGCTATTTCTGAAAGAAAAGACGACAATTTTGACAGGCAATTCGACATAATAGATAAAGGGGGCAAAAGGTTGTGTGAAACCTTTACAAACATAAGGAGCTAAGTAAGCATTTCATTGCGAATTTTGATAATAATTTACCTCTGTTCAGAATATCACCAATCCGCCTTATCAACTGAAAATCCTTTTCAAGAGCTTGAAGAAATGTCTTTCCAGGATTCCCTTGAGAAGAGTAAGTGGCTTCTCCACTGATATCCGTGAGTGTTTGAACTATGATGTCTCCCCTGATCATCGGATCTTCGACTTTAGCTGGAAACATCTTAGTAGAAGCTTGGATATCATGCTCCTTAAGTTGATCATTTAAATAGCAAAACTCCAATAATCTCCAACCAAACCCAACAGCTCTCTTTGACAGCATTCTTATACCAAGAACTATATCAGTAACTATACTGTCGGATGAAGTCTCTCCATTGTTTTGGGAACTGGATATAACTTGGAACCCTTGAAGCAAAGACGGTAATAACGAATCATGCAATCTTGCAAGGGTGTTCAGTAATTCCTCAACTCGATCGCTGCAAATCAAGTAGTATATATCAAGTTATACATCAAATGCACAGTTAAGAATATGCACCAATCACTGGGATGAGTGAGTGGGAGCTTACCCTGCTTCAAAAGAAGTACATAATAATAATGCGGCAGGCTGGTAAGCATCAACAAAGGCATCCAGAGAGATAATTGCATCATTTACAAAATCCAACACCTGAGGGAAATTAAATTTACAACTACACATAAAACATAGGCAAAGGACAGTTCATATATCAGAAATAATTCAGAATGCATAAGAACTTACATCCGAAGAATCCTTTAGAAGTTGGGTATGCCCACTGTCATTCGGTTCCGGTGAGCTGAGAGCCTATAAATCAATCAATTACAGTTAAGTTGTGTTCATGCATTATATCATCAGATAGCTGAAAATGCATGATCAAGTCTTCAATTATATTGTATGTCGTTGATTTTTTCATCATATTAAATTAAATATATCCTTAATTTGAACATGAAGTTTTTTCTAAAGAATGAGAAAATGTGACCATCAAATGCCATTTTCATCAACCACTACTCTGCCCTAATGCGTGTTCACAACAGCTAAAGGACAGTGCCAATTGTCAGCAACATAATTTCTAACAGAGCTACTGATGGTCTGATGCACCAGAAACGCTAGAAGGATAATATACGTTATATTTAGCTGGAAATGTATGGCATTAGCATTAGAAAAGGATATGTTGCACCAAAAAGAAGAATGAGCGGATCTACGAAACATAGACACTTCACAGCTAAATAAGTTGATCCAGCATTGCAGTACGTGATTAATAATAATAAAAAAACCATCCAGGCATCGATGCACCTGTGAATTATAAACTAAATTATTGTTTAGAAATTAAGCATTAATTTTCCTCGTATGGTGAATGAACAAACTGAAATATTTTTACAAACATTGCAAATGCACTTCTCCAAAAATAATGATTGAAAATGAAAGAAAAAAAAAGCGTTGGCTAAATGGAAGTCAGTGGTTCTAGCAGCCATTCTCCACACTGAGATCATCAAACTATTCTCTAGGTGTTACGTGTTATTACCAAAAGAAGGAACACAAGAGTCTTTCGATGGCATGCACCATTAACAAGTTGCACAAAACACATGCAAGAAGATGACCTGTAATGACTTCATGCACCCCTCCCGCATCGTTTGAAAAATGCCCAGGAACTGGGGAAGTACAGTAGTATTGATGTCATCAAGAACATTGGGCAGCACAGTGATAGCATTTGTAACCTGGTACAGAATCATTATTAACTCGAGCGCTCAGAGTTCATAAAATGAAAAGGAATAGCTGAGATTATAGGAATTAAAATGAATTTGAATTTCAGTTACATCCATCGTCCATGTACAAGAAAAAAGGTAAAAAATAAAATTAGCACCAACACCAATAAAAAGTGCCCCAGGAACCAACCAGTGAACTTGTCAACTTCCCGTTGTCATGTCCATAAATAGCACATATATCCAATAACTTTGGTAGAGCAAGCAATCTTTTCTCCTGTAAAAGAGCTACAGGGGAACAAATTATTCAACTCCATTCTGCACTAAACTCAATGAATGCACACATGATCAAACAAGTAGTTCTCACCTTCATGCTCCTTCATACTAAGGGACTCACCCACACCTGCTCCAGGGTCCTTGTTTGAAGATCTAATATACAGACAAGAGATGCATCAGAACAGTTATATGTGACTCTTATAACAGCATAAACTATCTTATGAAAATGGTTTTACAGAAATTGAACAGAAAATTGTGAAATGATAGAAATCTCACATGCGGTAGAGAACCATAAAGACACGGCGGCAAAGCTTAAGATCCCCAACAACCAAGCCAGCAACTGTTCCTTTGGGGGCCCTGTGTGGCAAATCATACCACCGGTGTCTGAATTGTAGGTAACTATCTAGGAATGCATGCAGAGAGGTATTCTGTGCCACTGGGTAAAAAAGTAAGTATAAGCATTAGATGTCACTAACAAAGTTCAGATGCATGCAGTTCTGACTTCTGAGCTCTCTTCGCAAGTTCTAACTCCAGGATCAAAATCATTGGACAAATAACAACAAGAAGAAATTTCATCTCCTAGTTTCTCTTGTTTACTTATCTGATCATTAAATCATTGTTTATTGATATCGGTTCTGATCAACAATTATACAGTTCTGATGCATGCAGCTCTGAGCTCTCCTCGCAAGTTCTAACCCTACGAGCAAGAACATTGGAAAAATCACAAGACAAGAACACATTTTCATCTTCCAGTTTCTCCTGTTGACTTATCTAGTCATTAAATTATTGTTAAGTCCTGGTTAACAGTTCCAAAACAAAACAGTGGTCCTTGTAGAATTAAGTATCCGTAACCAATAGATACATGTACTAATCAGCTTTACTTTATCACTCTAGATACCTATCCAGGGAAGACGCAAGGAGCTAAATGCACATAGCTTGATAGCTATCTAGTGTTTGATAGTGAAAAACAAAATCTGAAATTCTTCAGCATCTGACTAGTAAACTTGAACCAGTACAACTGATCAGTGCAGAAGTAAAGTTCTATATGCGCAACAGAGCAATTTTGCTGATATATTCATGTGGAAGAAAACAATCAATGCAGTCAATATTGCGTATAAACTTCCTAACCAAGTAACAAGTAAAATATAGGAGTTTCAGCAGCTTAGCAGATATATTCACTAGATTCCAGAAATAATTGGCAGTAGCACTGAGTAAATAATTCATCTCCCAAAATATGTCTAAGCCATAAACCAAATAAGTCAGTCAACAGTTCTCCAAATTGCAACTCGTTGAGAATCTTGATATGCACTTTTACATGTAGGCAAGATACCAATATGTCATAACAATGCAGGCAGTATTTAGAAATAGCAATCAAATTGTTAAGCAAGCCATCAAGCTATACTCAGCAAATGGTGTAACGCTCCTGCATATAAAAATTGGTACGAGTTCAAGCATGAAAGAATCCTCAACCTAAGCCACACAATACATATATAGGTTATGGAAGGTAAACGAAACTACTAACGTGAATATGTGATAGGAAGTCTTTAAATCCCAACTATGGAGCACTCGATCATCTTTAGTGAATCAAACCCATCTGAATGAGCTGATATCTGCCAGAGATGGCTTAGAATAGTGCGCAAAAAATAAAATTATGCATAAGACTTCGCACTAAGTGTATTCGAGCAACTCTGCTAAACCAAACAAGCAAAAACTGAAAATTAACAGGTCAGATGCTCCAAAGTTTCCTACTCAGGGTCCCAATCCAAGAACTGGGGTTTCTGGTTTGCAAGTAATGCACATAGGAGTTGTGTGGTTACCCTGGCGCCAGAACTCGCGAGGCTTGGCGCGGAGGAGCGACGCGAGCGCATCGTTGAGGAGGTCGACGACGGTCTGCGACTCCTGGGCGTCGAGGCCGCCGAGCCCGGCCGCGACCGCCTCGTCGTGCGGCAGGTAATACACGAACCCATCGGCCGCTCCGCCGCCACTGCTGCTGCTGCTGCTGCCGGCGCCAGATGCGGACGGGGCGGCCGACGATCGGAGGGCGGTGGTGAGCGATGGTGGGGGCGAGGGTTTAGGAGCGGAAGGGGCGGCGGATTTGGGGACGTACTGCTGCTGCTGCTGCCTCGGCCCGGAGTTGGGATGGCGGCGGTGGTAGGAGGGCTTTGATTGTTGGGCGGGCGGCGCGGACGACATGGCTGGATCGGGGGAGGGGAGGAGATGCCTTGGGGGTAACGGTGTTGGAGGGTGGAGGCTCCAGGAGAGGAAAAGTGAGTAACCTTCTCGATTTCAAGGGGCACTCCCTGAATTTTGGAATTGACAAGCTCTCTGGCGACGACGATATTCTAGTGCTTATTTAAGTTTAACATAAGTAAAGAATTGTCTCAATTTGCTGTATTTCTACCCAGAATATTACTCCCTCCGAATCCTTTAAAAAAGTGTCGAAATTATAGTATTAAATTTGTACGTGGTTAGCTTATTTTGAGTGACACTTTTTCGGATCGGAGGGAGTAATTGAATTGTTCAATCTAAATCTAACGGTCCATCCATCTTCTTCACGAAACCACTAATTCCGTCATCGCCACCTACGGCTCGACATTTTTTTTCATTAGCTTTCGCTAGATAAATAATCAATTTTATATCCCCTAGGCTCCAATTAACACCACCCAACCTAACCTCTAACTTTTCTTCCTGAACTTCGCCACTATCTTGTCGCTAGCACATAGGGGTGTGCAAAAATCACCGAAATCAAACTAACAAAAACAAGAAAAAAAATAACCGAGATCTGCTTGGGTGGCTAAGCACGATAAACCAAATTCAGTTACCCCTATGTTAAATGAAAACTGAATTAATCAAGATAGATGATTGAAAATACTAAATTCCCATGTGCCTGCCTAAAAGCCCACGAGGACACCGACGATCGTCCTTCGAGACCAAGTCCTAGCCACTTGGTTATGGCTGCCACTTCTCTCTCGACTTCGACGGCTGGCTATGGCTGCCAAGCTACTCCTATAAGCTACTCTGGGCAAGCAATAGGGTATTTCTCAATGTCTCTCTTTTATCTCCTAGCTTTAGCCCTATGTGTAGTGTACGATCTCCCAACATGCCTCTAAAGACTTTCCCCCCCTCCCCACCCACCGCTGCTGTTGAGAGTCCGCCGCCGTGCGCCCGCTGCGCCGGTCGCTCCCGCCGCCGGAGTCGCCGGTTGGTGTGGAGATGGCTTAGGGAGCCGGCCCCCCCTGCATAGCAGTAGAAGTAGGTTTAGATGTTGCCTAGGTGCTAGATGTGACTTTCTGTCGTCGAGGTGGATCTTGCTTCCTCTTCCGAGCAGAGGAAGGAAGTCGTTCGCCATTTATTCCTCTTCGCTCGAGCTCCAGTGGTCGGAGACGATGGAGATGATTCTTGGCGCCGCCTCTTATCCCCATAAGCTCGAAGGCTGGACTCCAAGTCTTGGAGTTCTTCTCCGCTCTGCTGCATCGCTTCGATCTGAAGCTAGATCCTATCTTCCTTTCGGCCATGGAGGCGAGAGGAAGAAAGGAGTCTGCGCCTCGGTTTCTTTGCTTGCAGGGACGCGTCTACTCTTCAAGCTGTATCTCCGTGCGAATCAAGCCAAGTCCAAGATGGACTTCGCCAATCTTGGCCGACAGGGCGGCCCGTATACTTCCTCCGCGGCGGCGGAGGTCACCCGAGCAGGTCATCGGAGCTCGCTGTGCACAAGGAAGCAAGTGGTGCGTCCCCGTTTCCTTGCTGACAGCCGGTGGCGTCTGCTCCTCGCCGGCTCTGGAGAGTCCTCGAGCAAATCGCTCTCGATCCTCGACATCTGCGTCTGGAGGTCGCCGGCGACAGGCGGTGAAGAAGGCCAGGGGCCTGATTGCTTTTTATCTTTTTGCCCTAGGGTCTTGATTGTAATAGAACTGGCCTTATCCTCGAATCTGCAGGTCCATAGTGCAAGAGTTGTAAAACGGCCAGGTTCTTTTTGTACTCACCCCCTCAACTTTTAATGAAAGCAGCATCCAGGTCCTTAGGGACCTACTCTTGTACAAAAAAAAAAAATATGTGTAGTGTACGAGTTAGGGTGCTCTCATCCTCGTTGGCCGCTGGCCACTAGAACCACTCTCTAAAATCAGAGTAACATATGTTTCATGTGTGCGTTTAAGAATGTTTGTTCATACAGTTTTATTTTTTTCGCAGTTTTTCTTGACATATTTATTTAAAACTTAAATGTAATACCAAAATACTCCCTCCGTCCGTTTTTATTCTACATTCTGGGTCATGATTTTGTTCAGAAATAATCAACATATTGGATGGTCCCTACCCTGATAATTAAGAGGAGAGAGAGGCCACGCAACATGCATGCGTAGAGATTGGCCAAATTATATGAAATTTGCATGCATTGCATTAATTAATATTGGTTTAACCAATAGGATGATTTGTTTCTTGTGAGACATATAATTATGATGCATAGGAGATTGTGCAAAGTGTTACTAATAAATGGTATCCTCATTTGTCTGAATTTTTCCAAGACGTAGATTAAATCCGGACGGAGGGAGTATCTAGCATGTAAACCAACCAGGAAACTCGTTTAACGAGGCTTACAACAAAAATATAGCGGTATAGGCACATAGGCGCACCTAGGATATGTGCGTATATTGTGTGACATCTATATTGGACAACCGGTTAATTTCGCACCAAATCCACAACTTAATATGTACATTGTCAATTTTGGTAAAGAGCACACAATTGTTCGGGGGGCCTAAGGCCTCCATGGTAATTTCTCTTTCCCCATGTACCGTCCTAATTGAACTGCTTTCCTTGCGAGGACCAAGTAAGTTCAACAAAAATCTACTTTGACTCATGAGACTAGACCACCGTAAAAAAAGACACATTTTAAAATGTCAAAAACTTTCCAAAATATAATTTGGTTTTATATCCAAACATTTTATGTCCGCACACAAAGTTTCATGGAAAAAAGATATTTTATATAGCATGTGTAAAAATACGGAAAAAAATAGTAGTATCTCGTGCAAAGTAATTTTGGGGCACCAAAAAAATTCTTTTTTATAGCCAAAACATCGAGTAGAATTTTTTGTCGTTATAGAATTCTTTCTTTTCCTAAGTAAAGGGATTGTTTTTGAGACAAAGGGAATTATGTTAAAAAAATAAAAAATTTGGTCCAAAACTGTTTATGTTAATTGCCACAGTTTCACATGGTTTGAATATTTCTTTTACCGAGTGTACTTGATAGGCATCCTGTTGTACCAACCATCTTAATTTCTTTCTGTCAAAAAAACCATCTTAATTTCTTGTGATATTTTTACCGATGGAATTACTTTTTTAAAGGAGCTAGAAAATAATGTAAAAAAATAAAATAAAAAATTATCAGAGCCAGGTTTCGATCCTGGGACCTGTGGGTTATGGGCCCACCACGCTTCCGCTGCGCCACTCTGATTGTTGTTGTGCTGGTACGGAAACTAGGTTAGTTCACCATTAACTGAAGGCTTACATAGCCTCTTCTTCCTCCGCGAAAGGTTTTGTGGACTGATCATTCCGGGTCTTCACGTACGTACTGCCTAAAGCGCTTAGTCAGTGAATCAGTTGTGGATCACCGGGAACAATTAATTTTTTTAAAAAACAAGAGGCATCTATTTCTTCAGTCGATACAACTGAAGACACAGGTTCAGAGACATGCTCTTCAGGGACAGCCCACAAGTAAAAACGCAGTCTCTGCTTTTACTCCTGAGAGTTGGATGCTTGAGCAAACCAGATCCGTGGTCTCACCATAGTTTCAGCGCAAGTGTGTCGACAGAGCCTTGGCATGATACTGCAATGGTGCCAAGCCAACAGCGACAGTTCAATGGATATACTGCAATTAGTCTGCAAACCGGACGGCCCTAGGAACGAGATAGAACCAACACGGGAACCTTGGATCTTTACAAGCCCTCCTCTTACAGGCACTACAAAATTTTCTTCAGTTAGATACGCAAGTTTGGAATCTCACAAGCATCAGAAGACATATGCGCCCGGTCTCTGTTTTCCAACTCCTCTTTTAAGTGATCTGTACCGAATTCCGTTGCAGAAAGTAATAAACGGCCATGATGCAGACAATTTCCCCCTTTGGTCATGATACTTCTTGACCGCACATTGTAACATCCAAGTATGAAACCCTTAGTTGTTTTACTTATTTGTTTAATTTATGCAATGCATCATGGCATCATTCTCATTTTTATTTCTGTTTGCATTGTTTTCATAATAAAATTCAAACTTAATCAAACCTGGTTTTCACACTTGTCTGTTACAATCTTTCAAACAAAGAATTGCAAAACAAAACCTTTCATTGTTTTCCAAATATTTCATTGATGTTCAACTATTAAATTGTTGCCTCAAATCATTCCTTTAATTCCACCAATTAAATTCAAATCATTTCCAAATCCTCAAATCAGTACCTTTTGGAAACCATAAAACTCACCAAACTTTTCTTCCCCCTCTAAATCATTCTAAAATCCTAGGGGTAACCCTATTCTTATACATGTTTTTTTTTATCAAGGTTCTATTAATATTAAAATCCCTCTATTATGATTTCAAACACCAACTACTATTTTAAAATTTAATTTTTGAAAACCAAAGTTGGAATGTGGTTTCTATTTAACTAAAAAGCTTAACCAAATTTTTCTGTAATTTTTCTTGATTAAAACCTTAACAACTTTCTTCCAAAAGCAATCTAAAAAAAAAAAATTAATAAAACAGAAAAGAATAAAAAGCAGCTAACCTAGCGCGCGCGCAGCAGCTAACCGCGGCCCAGCCCGCTAAGCCTAACCCCGCGCGCGCCCAGCCCATCACTTAACCGCCCGTACCGTTTCGTTTGCGCTAAGATTCGTGCCTGCGCTTTCCTTCTTCGTCTCGCGGTACGGCGGAAATCCGTGGCGCCACGGCGACCCCGACGCGACCACGGCGGCCGCCAGGCGCCTCCACGCCTATAAGTAGGGTTCTAGGGCCCCCGTACCTACCCTATCGCCCTAGGGTTCCTTCCCCACCGCCAATCGCCTCCATCCCCAAGCTCCATCTCTCTCTGCAACTCCTCTCGCCGGCGACAGCTTCTGAAGAAATCCATGGCGCCACCGTGTCTCACTCCCACCTAGCTACCAGCCAATTGCAATCGTGTCGCCGCTCCTCCTTCTTCCTCGTGGACACCAGAATCAGCGCAGGTGAGCCTCAAATCGACGCCGCTGTCTCTGTCCTCTCCGGCCACCGTGCGCCCGTTCTGAATCTTCGCTTCGCGCCGCCGTTGCAGGCCACCGCTGCACCCACCGTTTCCGGGAACGAGCTCGCCACTCCTCCATCTTTCGTTTGGACACCTGAGGACGCAAGGAGGACCATCAGGAGCTCGCCGCCGTCCTCGACTGTCCGCGTCACCGCCGTCGAGCTCGCTGCCTCCTCTGAACCTCGACGCCACCTTGGTGAGCTCCCCCGTCTCTCTTCCCTCCCTCTGCTGCTCTGCTACGGCACCGTGTGCACGCCCTCTGCGCCCAGCACGACCACAGCAGCGCCACCGTGCACAGCCACCTCGCCGCCGTTGAGCTCGCTAACTGACAGAGATGCAGTGTTGCGTTTCGTCGTCAGTTAAGTTTCAGTGGCGTTCACTGAACCTTAACCTTGTTGCCTCCCTGTATCTGTCGAGCAAGCGATCTTAGCGCAGTGGTTGCGCCCTTTCTGAACCTCCTCGTGGTCGCGGGTTCGAGTGCTGGCTCGCGCACGGGAGAAAAACCCCACCTTTTTGCGCGCTGTGCTGACAGGGTGCCCCCCCCCCCTGTCAGCCCCTCCTCTGCCACGCCAGCGTGCTGACCCCGCAGGCCCACATGGCAGTGTCTGTGGGTAAACCCCAGCACGGTAACAAACCATTTAAATCGAATCTGTTTAAATTCCAATTTCTTTTTAAAATGGCAGAATAAACCATAAACTTCTAAATTCCATATCTTTTATTTTATAAATCCAATAAACACAAACTTTATATGTATTCCTATCCAAATTTTATACTCTTTCCAAATAATCAGTTTGTGTTCTGTTTTGAATATTCAAAATGCAATTTAAATTCAAATCCAAATAATTCAAATGCAAATTGAAATAATTCATAACTAATTCATTCTGTTTTCAAAAAATTCAAATAAAATATGTTTTTCACACCTTTTTGAATACTCTATTCAAATATAAATTTTGTTTTCTGGTTTGAATAATTTAAATTGCCTAAACAATTTAAATCTTGTTTAATTCAATTAAAAATTGTTTAATATTGTTTAATTCATAATTAAATAATCCTAAGTCCAATTTCAAATTGTGAAACATGTAATCCAACTAAAATTTGATAAACTTTTCAAATATAAAATTTGTAAATTGTTTTGCACACCCTAACTTGATGAAAACAATAATTGTTTTGTGTACCATGTTTAAGTAACAAAAATTCCAAACTTAATAAATGCTTTCCAAATTGTTAACTATCATTCCAATTGCATTTAACTTGTTATGTTATTGTTATTCATCATGCATGCATCATACTAAGTCACTTACACATGATGCTTAGTGATAGAACAATTAATTCAACTCTAAAGCCTGGGCTTCCATATGCAACTTTTGCATATGGAATCCATTTAAACTTGTGTCTCATATCAACTAGTTTAGTTTGGTGCATCTATTAAACGTGACATGCATCATCCAATGTTTGTGCACCTATGCCATGTATTGATTGCCCGTCTTCCTTCGTTGTTGTTTTTGCTTCTTCTCGATTAGACGACGACGTTGGTACCGACGAGCCTTACGACACCACTACTCAGGACCTAGCCCAGTACGAGGCTGAGCTGCCAGGCAAGTTATCACTCACATGAATCATCGAGTTCCTTTCCACACTTGTTGTCGATACTATCCTTTTGTCTACTATTGCTAGCCCTATGTATCGTTGCTTGTCTCCGAACCTATCACATGATTCCTGAACCAATGATATTGCCTCACCTCCATACCTACAGCCTTTGTTTGTGCCTTAGTATTATCTAGCATGCTTAGGGTTGCTTTCACTCGAGTCTGTTGTCGGTTACTACTTTTACCATCTTATTATCATGTACCGGGGCTCGTTGTTAATCAATCAATCCTGTTAATTGCTAATGGTAATAATAATTTGATGATAAGGCACCGGCAGGAGGCCCATGAGTGGTTTTGGAGCCTGCTAGTGTCGACCCTAATAGGAAAAGGGTCTTGTCTACTGATCCATGATGAGCGCACTACCCGCATTTGGGAAGCGAGTATGGGCGCCCCCCTCAACTTGACCTGATTCGCATCTCGTCCAAATCGCCTCATTTAGTTCGTGTTTTCCATTTGCCGCATGCATGTTTTTGCGAGCCCAGCGCAGGGTGGAACTTTCGTAGTCGGCATATAGGGGGACACGGTCTTAGAGTGCTATGATGGTCCATTTTCTTCTGGGCTTGATTAGCCGTGCGCCCAAGGTGCTTTGGGCTTGATGCGAAGAATGGTTGGTTGTGTTGAGTGCCCCGCTTGGTGGGAGGCATCCCATCTGGCGGGATATTCATGAGTGTACGGCCAAATTGGTGCAACCCTGCAGGGATAATCTTCTCGAGAAGCCGTGTTTTCCGCGGTTATGGATTACTTGGTGAAAGTACTGGCTAACAAGTACTCAGGACAACTTCAACATAAAGATCAATCATGTTTCACCCAATGATTAATAACTTGACTAGTAATAGGTTATTCACACAATAACTTGATTCACCTTATCACAACCGTGTGAGTTATCCTCGGATTGCTTCTTTGGATAAGGGGCGAGATCCAGGATGGGTTTGGTTGAAGTTATCTTTCAGTTGGTTACAATCCTCGATCTTATCTTATTCTGTTAGCCGGAACTTGTAGATATCTTCTGTAGTTGGTTAGAGCAGCCAGCAGCAACTTTTATTTCACCCCTTCCTTCCGTTGATCCCAAGCATCTATGCTTGTGTTGACGGGTAACTCTTTGATGAACTGTGAGTCTTGCTTGCCAGTACTTGGATGTACTGACCCCGTTGGGGCTGTGGTTTACGCAGAGTACGACTACGACTACGATGCTTCCCAGGATGGCTACTTTGTGGAGTTCGACGAGTCTGCAGACGAGTAGTTAGCTGGACCAGGGCAGGATCCAGGACCTACGTGGATGGGCTTCGTCTTATTTATTTTCTCCGGCTTCTTAAGCCATGGATTTGTCTGTACTCAGACCCCTTTGATTGCTTCCGCTGTTGTAATGAATGATATGTTGGGACATGTGTCCTCTGGATGACTGTATTCGATATTTCTGCCTTAGTGAAGGCCAGTTGCACTTATTTCATTCTTTTGTGTCTTAGAGACAGTTTGTGCTATCATTTCGTTCAAAGCTGTTGACGTACCGTGCGTGTTTGAATATGAAGTACGTCGACAGTAGTGCCTTAGGTTCCTAGCGGATAGTTTACCTCGACGGTGGAAGCAGGGCTTGTGTTGTCGCGCATAAGCGCAGGCCTACCAGGAAGCTGGGACGTGGGAGCAGTTATGCCCCATAATCCAAGCACCTGACTTCCAGTTCGTGCGGGGAGTATCCTCTAGAAACCTTGGGTGCGACAAATGGTATCAGAGCCTGTCTGCCTGTAGGATCCCTTTTTACTGGTCGCAGTTGAGTCTAGAAACTATTTTGTAGCTATATAGGAAAAATGAAACGTGAGAGTAGGAATTCTGCCATTTTTCTTCTTTCCCCACCCACCCACCCTTTTCTGGTAAGGAAGTGCAACGTTGTTTTCCGTTCTCACCTAAACTTTCAAGTTAGGATTTCACGTGTTTTGGGTTCTCTGTAGTACCTCAGGATTTTTGGTCTCGTTTTCCCGATGTTGCTTCGATATCATGTTCTTTTCAACATCCTTTTCGTCCGTTGAACCTTGTTGTTGTTTTCCACATCCTTTTTCATCTACCGGAGTCTAATCAAAACCTTCCAAATAATCTGCAGATGGGTCTCAGCTACTACCCGCAGGTGGTTCGCATGACTCGCTGTGAGAGCACCGCCGGTTTTCCGGAGTTGCTGAGAGACATGGTTACCTATCTGGGGTTCCGTTGGGCACCAGAGTACCAGGTCTACGAGCACCAGCGAGAGTTTGACCAGACTTGCTACCGGGCTATCGTCTACATTCTGTCGGATGATGGCAGGAGCATTGCACACCAGTACGAGGCAGTAGGGTCCACAGTGGATATGGCCGTGCAGCAGGCAGCGTACGTGAGTCTCACCGTCCTCCGTGCTGACTACTGGGGGTTTGATAAGTCCAGTTTTCGTCACATCCCCCGTGGTTACATCACGGCAGCGGGAGTTCACTTCACTGTCCACCGCGACATGGATACCTACGAGACTGATAGCTCCAGGCTCCAGATCACTGCCCAGTTCGCTAGTCACAGTGATGCTGTTGCTTCCGCACTTTCTCAGGAGTTAGCCTCAGTCAGGGAGCAGCTCCACCTTGCTCTCACTCGTCTGGCGACGTACACCACAGACTTTGTTGGAGACGAGCGCTTCGCACGTGTCGTTCAGCCAGCTGGTCTTCCGTTGCCAGATGCTGGAGGTTACGAGCCGATCAGAGGCCCACTTCTCGACCTCGGAGCTGGTTACACAGGGATTCCCCGCTATGGAGCACAGGGAGAGGACGCTTTCTACTTCACCACACCGAGAGTTGCTCTCAGAGCAGTTCCTATCTACATGGATCGTCGTGATACCTACTTCCGTGGGATTCCTCCTCACCGTATCTCTCGTCGTACTACTCACCGCCGTCCTGCGTGATGAGCATGGGAGTACCGTTGTATCCATTACTAGCTGTGTCTAGTTTATCCTTTCGTTTCGAACCATGTGTTGGTCTGTTGGATATTCTGATGTATTTGAACATGTGATGATGTACCTGTTGGTTATCTATTCATGCGTCGGAATAATCTATCTTTCGGTTACCAAGTCTATCCTTTTCTGTTGTTGTGCTAAAATGAATTTCTGTTCAGGATGCCTCCAACCAGGAACAACCCGCCTCCGCCACCACCAATGGGGGAACTGTTGGCTCAGATGACCCAAGTGGTGACACAGATGGCCCAGATCCAGGCTAACCAGCAACACAACCAGAATGCTCCAAGGGTCACCATCAAGGACTTCCTCAGCTTGGGCCCAAAAGCTTTCGTGACAACACGTGAGCCCCTGGATGCTGATGACTGGATCCGTGACGTAGCAAGAGCTCTGGAGATTGCTCATGTTGCAGAAGAGGATAAGGTCAAGTACGCCACCTACCTACTGAAGGGTCAGGCAGCTACTTGGTGGGAGAACTACCAGGCCATGAGGGCTGGTTTTCCTATCAACTGGGGATGTTTCAAGGATGCCTTCCTGAAGCACCACATCCCGGATGGTCTCATGGAAAAGATGCGTGAGGAATTCTGCTCTCTCAGACAGGGCAAGCTGGACGTTCTCGGCTACCAGAACGAGTTCAATCGTCTCGCTCGGTACGCTGGTGACGAAGTGTCCACTGAAGCCAAGAAGATGGCAAGGTTCCGCCGAGGTTTTAACCCGGAACTGAAGTACGCTCTCACCAACATCAAGTGCAAGGACTTCGTGGAGCTCGTGAACACCGCGCTCAATGAGGAGAATGGGCGCAAGGCGTTCGAAGAGTCCCGCAAGCACTCGCGTGAGGGTGGTTCCTCCTCCAACATGACCACCCCTCCGCAGAAGCGCCGCATCTGGGTGCCAAATGGTGCTGTCACTCGGGCTCCAAATGCCCAAGCTTCTCCAGGCTTTGGTCCCCGCCCACCCAACCCATCTCAGATGCAGGGTCAGAGGTTCCCTATGGGGCAGCCTAGGCCAGGTCCTTCTCGTGTCGTCACTTGCTACAAGTGCAAGGATACTGGACATTATGCTGATAAGTGCACTCAGAAGCAGCTACCCCTACCTCCTCGCCCCAACACCAACCAGGCTATGGTTCGTGCTCCTCCGGCTAAAGCCTTCAACTCCAACAATAGGCCTGTCGGGAGGAACGCGAGGGTGAACCATATCAAGGCCGACAAAGCCGAGGAGGCTGCTGACGTCGTTCTCGGTATATTACCCGTAAACTCTATTCCAGCTAAAGTGTTGTTTGATACTGGAGCATCGCATTCGTTTGTGTCAAAGATCTTTGCTACAACGTACAATTTAGCTCTGGTTCCGCTAAGCAATCAAATCTATGTGCACTCTCCGGGAACTAAAATGATTACTTCCAAGATAAGCATGGACAATGAGATCCTAATTGGAGGTCGTGTATTCCTTGCTTCACTCATGTTGCTGGGAAATTCTGACATTGATGTCATTCTGGGAATGGATTGGTTGAAGACCCACAAAGCTAAAATTGACTGTGCTCAAAAGTCAATAACTCTCTCCCACACTTCAGGCCAGATAGTCTATTCTCCATATGGATCAAGTTCTGTTCAGCTGTTCAGCCTCGATGCCAAACCCCTTCCTGCAATTGAAAATGTTCCGGTGGTTTGTGAATTCCCTGACGTCTTTCCAGAAGAGTTGCCAGGGATGCCCCCGGATAGAGCAGTTGAGTTCGTGATCGAGCTTGAGCCAGGTACTGCTCCAATCTCTAAGCATCCATATAAGATAGCTCCTCCTGAACTGAAATTGTTGAAGGAGCAAATCGATATGTATATGGACAAAGGTTTCATTCAGCCTAGTTCCTCCGCTTGGGGTTGCCCAACTCTGTTTGTTGCCAAGAAGGATCAAACAAAAAGACTCGTGGTTGACTATCGTCCTCTCAACGAGAAAACCATCAAGAACAAGTATCCACTTCCTCGTATCGATGATCTTTTTGATCAACTTGCTGGAGCCTCAATATTCTCGAAGTTAGACTTGAGGATGGGTTACCATCAGATAAAGATCAGAAAGGAAGATATTCCTAAGACAGCTTTCACCACTCGGTACGGTCTATATGAATACACCGTCATGTCCTTTGGTCTCACCAATGCACCGGCAACGTTCTCAAGACTCATGAATTCTGTCTTCCATGAATACCTCGACAAGTTCGTTGTGGTATATCTCGATGACATTCTAGTCTACTCAAAATCCGAGGAAGAGCATGGAGAACACCTTCGTCTCACTCTCATGAAACTTCGCGAGCATCGTCTATATGCCAAGTTTTCCAAATGTGAGTTCTGGATTCCAGAAGTTGCATATCTTGGTCATATCATCTCTGCCAAAGGCATTGCCATTGATCCTGAAAAGGTTAAGGCAATTGTTGACTGGAAACCCCCTAAGACGGTGAAACAAGTCAGAAGTTTTCTTGGCTTGGCTAGCTATTGCCGTCGTTTCGTCCAAAACTTTTCCAAGATTGCCAAACCTCTCACTGATCTCACAAAGAAGGACAAAAAGTTCGTTTGGACTCCACAATGTGATGAGAGTTTCAACCTCCTGAAGACTAAACTCACTTCCACACCTGTTCTAGTTGGCCCCGATACCACCAAACCTTTCCAGATATTCTGTGATGCATCTCTCCAAGGCCTAGGAGCAGTTCTTATGCAAGAACGTCAAGTTGTGGCTTATGCTTCACGTCAGTTGAACCCACATGAGCAAAACTATCCCACTCATGATCTTGAACTTGCAGCAGTTGTGTTTGCCCTCAAGAAATGGAGACAATACTTGTTGGGTAACAAAACTGAAATCTTTTCCGATCATAAGAGTCTGAAATACATCTTCACTCAGCCAGATCTGAACTCAGGCAAAGGAGATGGATTGAGAAGATTAAAGACTTTGATCTCACCATTTCTTACACTCCAGGCAAGGCTAATGTTATGGCCGATGCTCTCAGTCGCAAATCCTATTGCAATAATCTCATGATCATGGAAAGCCAACCTCCACTTCATGAAGAATTCCAGAAGCTGAACCTTGGTCTTGTTCCACAAGGTTATCTTGCTAGCTTGTCAGCCAGTCCAACTCTCGAGGACAAGATTCGTTCTGAACAACTTCGTGATAATGAAATCAAGAAGATGGTAGAGCAAATCAAAGAGGGCAGTGATAAGTTCAAGTCCTTCTCAATTGATGACAAGGGAACTGTGTTCTTCGAAGGACGCATTGCAGTCCCTCAGATTCAAAGTCTCAAGGATATCATTCTCAAGGAGGCTCATGAAACTCCTCTATCCATTCACCCTGGAAGTACAAAGATGTACCAGGATCTTAAGACTCTGTATTGGTGGTCTGGCATGAAACGTGAAATTGCTCAATACGTTTCTGAATGCGACGTTTGTCAACGTGTTAAGGCAGTCCATCAGAAGACAGCAGGTCTACTCCAACCTCTGAAAATTCCTGAGTGGAAGTGGGACATGATTGAAATGGACTTCGTTACTGGGTTTCCAAAGTCCAAAAAGGGCAACGATGCAATCTTCGTTGTTATTGATCGTCTCACTAAGGTTGCTCACTTCTATGCTGTAAAGGAAACTATCTCAGCTAGCCAGTTAGCAGAGCTCTACACAGCAAAGGTTGTTCCCCTTCATGGTGTTCCATTGGAAATAAGCTCAGACCGTGGAAGTATCTTCACTTCTCATTTCTGGAAAAGCTTTCAGGAAGCATTGGGCACTAAACTTCTGTTCAGCACAGCTTATCACCCTCAGTCTCAGGGGCAAGTCGAAAGAGTCAATCAGATTCTCGAGGATATGCTCAGAGCATGTGGTCTCTCCTTTGGCATGAAATGGGAGGATTGCCTTCCATATGCTGAATTCTCCTACAACAACAGCTACCAGGCAAGCCTAGGCATGGCACCATTTGAGGCACTGTATGGTCGCAGATGCAGGAGTCCAATCAATTGGTCTGGAGCTGGTGAACGTTCACTTTTAGGCCCTGACATTGTTAAGGAAGCCGAGGAGAAAGTTCGTATCATTCGTGACAATCTCAGGATTGCTCAGTCTCGTCAGAAGAGCTATTATGATAGCAAGCACAGGGATATGGTCTATGCACCTGGTGATAAGGCATATCTCCGTGTAACTCCCCTCAGAGGCACCCATCGTTTTGGTGTGAAAGGAAAGCTTGCACCAAGATACATTGGCCCTTTCAACATCCTCTCAAGACGTGCAGAGAATGCTTATCGTCTTGAACTTCCAGAAAAACTTTCCAAAGTGCACGATGTGTTCCACGTGTCACAACTCAAGAAGTGTTTCAAAGATCCAGATCGTGCAGTTGATCATGATTCCATTGAGCTGCAAGATGATCTATCTTATGAGGAGCACCCTATTCGTATTCTCGATGAGACCGAGCGTAAGACTCGCAACAAGAGCACCAAGTTCTTGAAAGTCCAATGGTCGCATCATTCTGATAAAGAGGCAACGTGGGAGACCGAAGAGGATCTTCGCAAGAAGTATCCGGACCTTTTCACATCTCAGTAGGGAATCTCGGGGCGCGATTCCTTCAAGGGGGGGCGTTTTGTAACATCCAAGTATGAAACCCTTAGTTGTTTTACTTATTTGTTTAATTTATGCAATGCATCATGGCATCATTCTCATTTTTATTTCTGTTTGCATTGTTTTCATAATAAAATTCAAACTTAATCAAACCTGGTTTTCACACTTGTCTGTTACAATCTTTCAAACAAAGAATTGCAAAACAAAACCTTTCATTGTTTTCCAAATATTTCATTGATGTTCAACTATTAAATTGTTGCCTCAAATCATTCCTTTAATTCCACCAATTAAATTCAAATCATTTCCAAATCCTCAAATCAGTACCTTTTGGAAACCATAAAACTCACCAAACTTTTCTTCCCCCTCTAAATCATTCTAAAATCCTAGGGGTAACCCTATTCTTATACATGTTTTTTTTTATCAAGGTTCTATTAATATTAAAATCCCTCTATTATGATTTCAAACACCAACTACTATTTTAAAATTTAATTTTTGAAAACCAAAGTTGGAATGTGGTTTCTATTTAACTAAAAAGCTTAACCAAATTTTTCTGTAATTTTTCTTGATTAAAACCTTAACAACTTTCTTCCAAAAGCAATCTACAAAAAAAAAAAAAAAAAAAAACAGAAAAGAATAAAAAGCAGCTAACCTAGCGCGCGCGCAGCAGCTAACCGCGGCCCAGCCCGCTAAGCCTAACCCCGCGCGCGCCCAGCCCATCACTTAACCGCCCGTACCGTTTCGTTTGCGCTAAGATTCGTGCCTGCGCTTTCCTTCTTCGTCTCGCGGTACGGCGGAAATCCGTGGCGCCACGGCGACCCCGACGCGACCACGGCGGCCGCCAGGCGCCTCCACGCCTATAAGTAGGGTTCTAGGGCCCCCGTACCTACCCTATCGCCCTAGGGTTCCTTCCCCGCCGCCAATCGCCTCCATCCCCAAGCTCCATCTCTCTCTGCAACTCCTCTCGCCGGCGATAGCTTCTGAAGAAATCCATGGCGCCACCGTGTCTCACTCCCACCTAGCTACCAGCCAATTGCAATCGTGTCGCCGCTCCTCCTTCTTCCTCGTGGACACCAGAATCAGCGCAGGTGAGCCTCAAATCGACGCCGCTGTCTCTGTCCTCTCCGGCCACCGTGCGCCCGTTCTGAATCTTCGCTTCGCGCCGCCGTTGCAGGCCACCGCTGCACCCACCGTTTCCGGGAACGAGCTCGCCACTCCTCCATCTTTCGTTTGGACACCTGAGGACGCAAGGAGGACCATCAGGAGCTCGCCGCCGTCCTCGACTGTCCGCGTCACCGCCGTCGAGCTCGCTGCCTCCTCTGAACCTCGACGCCACCTTGGTGAGCTCCCCCGTCTCTCTTCCCTCCCTCTGCTGCTCTGCTACGGCACCGTGTGCACGCCCTCTGCGCCCAGCACGACCACAGCAGCGCCACCGTGCACAGCCACCTCGCCGCCGTTGAGCTCGCTAACTGACAGAGATGCAGTGTTGCGTTTCGTCGTCAGTTAAGTTTCAGTGGCGTTCACTGAACCTTAACCTTGTTGCCTCCCTGTATCTGTCGAGCAAGCGATCTTAGCGCAGTGGTTGCGCCCTTTCTGAACCTCCTCGTGGTCGCGGGTTCGAGTGCTGGCTCGCGCACGGGAGAAAAACCCCACCTTTTTGCGCGCTGTGCTGACAGGGTGGCCCCCCCTGTCAGCCCCTCCTCTGCCACGCCAGCGTGCTGACCCCGCAGGCCCACATGGCAGTGTCTGTGGGTAAACCCCAGCACGGTAACAAACCATTTAAATCGAATCTGTTTAAATTCCAATTTCTTTTTAAAATGGCAGAATAAACCATAAACTTCTAAATTCCATATCTTTTATTTTATAAATCCAATAAACACAAACTTTATATGTATTCCTATCCAAATTTTATACTCTTTCCAAATAATCAGTTTGTGTTCTGTTTTGAATATTCAAAATGTAATTTAAATTCAAATCCAAATAATTCAAATGCAAATTGAAATAATTCATAACTAATTCATTCTGTTTTCAAAAAAATCAAATAAAATATGTTTTTCACACCTTTTTGAATACTCTATTCAAATATAAATTTTGTTTTCTGGTTTGAATAATTTAAATTGCCTAAACAATTTAAATCTTGTTTAATTCAATTAAAAATTGTTTAATATTGTTTAATTCATAATTAAATAATCCTAAGTCCAATTTCAAATTGTGAAACATGTAATCCAACTAAAATTTGATAAACTTTTCAAATATAAAATTTGTAAATTGTTTTGCACACCCTAACTTGATGAAAACAATAATTGTTTTGTGTACCATGTTTAAGTAACAAAAATTCCAAACTTAATAAATGCTTTCCAAATTGTTAACTATCATTCCAATTGCATTTAACTTGTTATGTTATTGTTATTCATCATGCATGCATCATACTAAGTCACTTACACATGATGCTTAGTGATAGAACAATTAATTCAACTCTAAAGCCTGGGCTTCCATATGCAACTTTTGCATATGGAATCCATTTAAACTTGTGTCTCATATCAACTAGTTTAGTTTGGTGCATCTATTAAACGTGACATGCATCATCCAATGTTTGTGCACCTATGCCATGTATTGATTGCCCGTCTTCCTTCGTTGTTGTTTTTGCTTCTTCTCGATTAGACGACGACGTTGGTACCGACGAGCCTTACGACACCACTACTCAGGACCTAGCCCAGTACGAGGCTGAGCTGCCAGGCAAGTTATCACTCACATGAATCATCGAGTTCCTTTCCACACTTGTTGTCGATACTATCCTTTTGTCTACTATTGCTAGCCCTATGTATCGTTGCTTGTCTCCGAACCTATCACATGATTCCTGAACCAATGATATTGCCTCACCTCCATACCTACAGCCTTTGTTTGTGCCTTAGTATTATCTAGCATGCTTAGGGTTGCTTTCACTCGAGTCTGTTGTCGGTTACTACTTTTACCATCTTATTATCATATACCGGGGCTCGTTGTTAATCAATCAATCCTGTTAATTGCTAATGGTAATAATAATTTGATGATAAGGCACCGGCAGGAGGCCCATGAGTGGTTTTGGAGCCTGCTAGTGTCGACCCTAATAGGAAAAGGGTCTTGTCTACTGATCCATGATGAGCGCACTACCCGCATTTGGGAAGCGAGTATGGGCGCCCCCCTCAACTTGACCTGATTCGCATCTCGTCCAAATCGCCTCATTTAGTTCGTGTTTTCCATTTGCCGCATGCATGTTTTTGCGAGCCCAGCGCAGGGTGGAACTTTCGTAGTCGGCATATAGGGGGACACGGTCTTAGAGTGCTATGATGGTCCATTTTCTTCTGGGCTTGATTAGCCGTGCGCCCAAGGTGCTTTGGGCTTGATGCGAAGAATGGTTGGTTGTGTTGAGTGCCCCGCTTGGTGGGAGGCATCCCATCTGGCGGGATATTCATGAGTGTACGGCCAAATTGGTGCAACCCTGCAGGGATAATCTTCTCGAGAAGCCGTGTTTTCCGCGGTTATGGATTACTTGGTGAAAGTACTGGCTAACAAGTACTCAGGACAACTTCAACATAAAGATCAATCATGTTTCACCCAATGATTAATAACTTGACTAGTAATAGGTTATTCACACAATAACTTGATTCACCTTATCACAACCGTGTGAGTTATCCTCGGATTGCTTCTTTGGATAAGGGGCGAGATCCAGGATGGGTTTGGTTGAAGTTATCTTTCAGTTGGTTACAATCCTCGATCTTATCTTATTCTGTTAGCCGGAACTTGTAGATATCTTCTGTAGTTGGTTAGAGCAGCCAGCAGCAACTTTTATTTCACCCCTTCCTTCCGTTGATCCCAAGCATCTATGCTTGTGTTGACGGGTAACTCTTTGATGAACTGTGAGTCTTGCTTGCCAGTACTTGGATGTACTGACCCCGTTGGGGCTGTGGTTTACGCAGAGTACGACTACGACTACGATGCTTCCCAGGATGGCTACTTTGTGGAGTTCGACGAGTCTGCAGACGAGTAGTTAGCTGGACCAGGGCAGGATCCAGGACCTACGTGGATGGGCTTCGTCTTATTTATTTTCTCCGGCTTCTTAAGCCATGGATTTGTCTGTACTCAGACCCCTTTGATTGCTTCCGCTGTTGTAATGAATGATATGTTGGGACATGTGTCCTCTGGATGACTGTATTCGATATTTCTGCCTTAGTGAAGGCCAGTTGCACTTATTTCATTCTTTTGTGTCTTAGAGACAGTTTGTGCTATCATTTCGTTCAAAGTTGTTGACGTACCGTGCGTGTTTGAATATGAAGTACGTCGACAGTAGTGCCTTAGGTTCCTAGCGGATAGTTTACCTCGACGGTGGAAGCAGGGCTTGTGTTGTCGCGCATAAGCGCAGGCCTACCAGGAAGCTGGGACGTGGGAGCAGTTATGCCCCATAATCCAAGCACCTGACTTCCAGTTCGTGCGGGGAGTATCCTCTAGAAACCTTGGGTGCGACACACATGAAGAATTAGTTGGTCTCGAGGCGTGATATAGAGGACATACGAGCATGTAAGCACACGAGTTCAAATAAAATTTCGCAATCGAACAGTTAAACGTTGAGGGCATATGAACAGAGTAGATTACCAATTTCTGCCAATTATCACATAATCTGAAAACAAGACTATCGCTCTGCAATTCAATTCTGCATATAAAACAGTAATGTCGTTGTTTCTTTACAACTCGATCGAGCATCTACATGGACGGATCATCCTAACACAATTTTACATCTGGGACAGTTTACACCCGTTGTGCTTTGAACACCGCAAGTGGAACCACGAAGCGCGGCGTCTTCTTGGTCGGCAATGGCAAAGCTTCAACCTTTGCGGCCGCGGCGGAGGGACGAGGAGCAGCGAACCATGGGTGCTTGAGCGCCTTGGCTGCCGTGAGTCGCTTGTCGGGGTTGCACGTGAGAAGCCCTTGCAACACCTGGAACCCGTGCTCTGACAGCTTCTCTTCAGGGAACATCTCCCTCAGCCTGTTGTCCTTGTGCCCATGCGGCAACAGTTGCAGCGCCTTGGCGGTGAGCGGCAGGGACATGAACTCCGGCCATGTCCGTTCGTCGGGCATGCCGAGCAACCTGAAGATACTCCAGAGCTGGACAATGTGGTCAGTATCGCTGAACATGTTCTGGTGGTCGTCGTCGTCTTCGTCATCGTGGAACAGAGCCTTGCCGGTGAGCATCTCCGCCATGACGCACCCGAGCGACCAGCTGTCGACCTGCGCGTCGTAATCCGGCTTGTGCAGGAGCATCTCGGGGGCCATGTAGGGCACGGTGCCGACCTGACTGTATGGCGGCGAGTCGGACGACATGGAGATTGCCAGCCCGAGGTCACAGATCTTGACGAGTTCGCTGTCTTGGTCGACGAGAATGTTGGCCGACTTGATGTCGCGGTGGACGACGTGGCGGCCATGCATCATCTTGGTCCCGGTCAGGAGCTTCCACATGAAGGCGCGCACCTTTGCCTCCGGCAGCGGTGGGCCGCCGCGCCTCTCGCACAGGAAGGTCTGGAGGCTCGGCGCGGCGACGAATTCCATGAGGATGCAGAGCTTGCCGGCGGTGTGGTCGCGCACCTGGCCCTCGAAGCCGACGACGTAGGGGTTCCCGCTGCAGGCCTCCAGCAAGCGGGCCTCCCGCAGGAGCTCGGCGTCGTCTGGGCCCTCCTCGGTTTCGTCCGGCGACGAGAGGAACTTGATGGCGACGGTCTCGCCGGTGGCGCGGTGGCGCGCCTTGAAGACTACGCCGAAGCCGCCCTTGCCAAGGCAGGCCACCTCCTCGTATTCGTCGGTGCTGCCGATGCCGGTGCGGCTCTTCTTGCAGGACGTCGCGGACCGATGGGTGGTCGTCGAGAGGACGGCGGCAGGACGCTTGCGGATGGCCATGGCACTGGATCGACGGCTTGGTTGCTGGAGACACGGATCGTATGCGCGAGGTGGAAGCAAAGGATCGACCGATTGGGGATGGGAAGGAAGAAGGATGGGATGTAGGCTTTTCCGTGTGGATCGGCGGCATATATACACCGGAGCAGGCGAACGCGCGCAATGGCCTCGATCGACAGAGAACTCCCCGGCCTCGACTCGGATTGGAGTTGAACTAGCACTAGGCTACTAGCTAGGCGCTAGCTGTTTCAGTGTTTCGATAGGTTGCGTTGCGTCACCGTGCTGCTATCGGATTCCACAAAAACTATGGTGACTGCGAGGTGGGCCCGACAGCCACGCCGGCGGTTCGTTTCCTTGCCGCCTGCGTTTGCACGGTCCAAACTGTCCTCGACACGGTAGGACGGTAAAATCAAACGGCCCCAGATGGCACCGATTTTGTTCCGCATTTTGGTCCGTTTGGGACTATCGTGGACCAAAAACGGGCCGGATAAAAGATTTTGTCTGCCCCATCTCAACGCCCCATATGTCAATTTAAAATACAAAATTTACTAAAATTTATATATATGGGGAATTTCACACACATTGGGGCCAAAATGCACAAAATAGAAACAAAAAGAAAGGTATCTAATGTGCTTCGCCGCTTCTGCATGTTCTTAGAGCATCTCTAGCAGATCGCTTATCCCGCGTACCATTAAGCGTGAATAAGCGACGCAAAAAACATATTTTTTGGAGCCAAAACTCTAGGCGTAAAACAAAAACTGCATCGAAACCTTTAAATCAGAAATTAAACTTTCGCGCGAGAAATTGAACCAAATTCATATGGTGGTTCATCATCAATTCAGTGATTTACAAAAGTAATTAAGCTAAAAAGGCGCCGCCATCCCTATCTATGTCCAAAATGGGGTTCAAGGGTCTTTTTACCGTAGCCCATAGAATGCAGCGGCGCAATTGACGACGGCGCGAGCTCCTTCTAGTCGGGGTCGAGGTCGACGAAGACCTCCTCCTGCTTCATCGCCTCAGTGGCCCACTCCGCCGCCTTCTCCTCCGTCTGCTTCGAGACGTGGATGCCCTGCTCGAGGAGACCTCGCCGCAGACCTCATCGAGGCGGTGCCGCTTCGCCGCGTCCTGCTCCTCCCGCTCGCTGCGCTGGCGGATGACGCTCTCGACGTGGTGGGGAATGTCATCGGAGACGAAATCATCCGGCCTGATGGAGCCCGCGAACACCACAGGGTCGTACTCCTCGAACGCCGCCTCGAGCTCGAGTCGGCGTGATTGCAGCGGCGAAGGCCGTGCGGAGATGCCCTCGCCGGCGGAGGCCGTGGCGCTGGAGGAGCTCCCTGTGAGGAGGGGCGCCTGTGGAGCAAGCCGTGGCGACGGTCGAACTCCTCCGTCTCGAGACAGAGGTACGCCGGCGGCACCGGCTGCCCCTACGAGCTATAGCGTCGCGCGCTTCCTCGCCCTGTCGGAGGTGATGCGGCGCATGCGCTCGGTTGCGAGGTGCGGTGGGAGAGGCGGAGAGGCGCGCAATTTGTCCCTGAAGTTCTACCGACGGCGAGCAATGTGTGCGCGAGGGCGGCGGCGGCGGCGGGGATCGAGGTCACGGTCCGTGACCTATATCCGCAGGGCGCGACCTTTATAGAAGAGGGGCAGCGGGGTCAAAATAGCGTGCCCTTTATCGCGGATACGGGCCGAGCCGCGGATACGGTGTCTGCTATGGCTACAAAACATTGTTCGGCCCATATTTCCGCCGAAAAAAATAAGGATCACCCGTTTTTAAGTGGTTTGTTAGAGATGCTCTGATGTCCCTCCTCCGCCCCGCCGGCTTCAGCTCCGACCGCTGTTGTGCTCGTGTCCGCCCCTAATCAAGGATGATCTAGGGAGACGACGCGTAGAGACACGCCGGTGACTGCTCGCCATGTGCCGGGGCTTGGGACGCCACAGAGCCAGCGGATGTCGCTGGCTCGGCAGCTGGTGGAGCCTGCACCAGAGGCGATGGCAGAGGTGGAGGCACCGAGACAACATCGGGGGTCGTCTCAGTCCACGAGACGTGGAGCGCATGGGCGAGGTTGGGCCACATCCCGAGCTCTGCCAGGTTCGATGCCTCGACGGTGAGGGGTACTGCTCTTCCTTCGCTGCCGCGGTCCAGGTGCTGGAATTTGCGCCTCCCCGGATCCTCCGCGGGTGTCGTGTCATCGTCCATGGGCGCGTGCTCGCCCCCTCCCCCTCCTCTGGTCCTGGCACCTCCAGACTCGATGACGGCGACCAAATGGAGGCATGGTACTCACGGCGGCAACAGTCTTGGATGGCGCTGTATACCCAGCAGTGGTCCCAAAGAACGTTGTCCAATCCGAATGCGGGATTGTCCCGCAGATCCGGCGGGAAACGGGAGGTGGGCCAGTTGAACTGCATCTTCACGTACGTCGAGTCGTCGGTTTTGCTTTGACTCTCGTTGGAGAGAAGAGAATGGGGAGGAGGCAGATATTGAAGTGTGGAGGAGGAGGTTACGAGACGCGGTTTAACTAGCCAAGCGAGAGGAGGGGTTAGATGGAACCACCGTTTTTTCACACTGCATCGAGGCGTCGTGGTTTAATTAACATGTACTTTTTTCCATGTTTTCACATCACTCAGTCCGGCCGTGTACTGACGCGACAAATTAATCGAGCGTGCGAGGTGCGACTGAATCGAGCTGCAGGTTAGGTGGCGACCGAATCACACGAGCGTGCGTGGCTAGGTGGCTAGGCCATGGCGTGCATGGCAGTGTTGCCGCTGACTCGCACCCGTGCATGTCTAGGTGGAGTATGAATCATAGCATTTGGAGCATGCAAGCTAGTCAACGCTGCGCTCATCAATATCAACGTCGGGCACATGCATAGCAGCTGAAACGTTGGCAAGCATAAAAGGTTGACCGCGCGCATGGATGCTAGCAGGCTTAATTTAATATAAATAACCCAAAAGACAATGCCACAGAAACGCAGCCGGACTTATCCCATTTATCAGGTCCAATGAGCGACACAGTCCCACACGGCCCCGCTAGTCAAAGTTAACAGAAGACACAACAACATACATCGGGTGTGAGCATTCGTGAGAGTTTCACCTAAGGGGATGGGGAAAAGTGAGCAAAACTTTCAAGGATGGGAAAAAGTGGAAAGAACTAAGGAACGAGGGGCACTTGAGTACTAATCCCATTTTATAAACCTTAATTTTATTCAAATGAATATTTTGCAAAGAGATAGAACTATTTTCAAGCAATGTTTTTAATCCAAAAGATTTTGAATTTGGTTTTAGAAATAATATTTGGTATTTGAAAACATGCGGACTATGAGCCTTGATGATATTTAAATATTAATATTAAAGCCCAAAAGACATTATTTTGTTCTAAATGATTTGTCGATAACTTCAATCTCAAAATGAGTTTCCAAGTTATTTTGGGCACAAAATGATTTTATTATATTCCAAACTAAAATATTATACTCTAGGAATATTTCTAAATTTTTATTAAATCACTTTTCTATTTATTGTTTTTCTATGGCATGCTTAAAAATCCCTAGCCAAATTTTCAATTATTTTTGTTCTTATTTATTGGCAATAATGAAGCCAAAATGTTCAATTTGTCACAAGATTTGAAAAATATATTTTTATGAATTTTTCTTATAATGTTTGAGTTGGTTTTGAAATTTATTTGAAATCCTTTAAAATAAAAACAAAATAGGAAGAAGAAAAAGAACAAAAAATAGAAAGCCAGCTAGCCTCCTGCGCAGCCTAGGGCGCAACCCAACAGCAGCCCAATTAGCGAGCCTGTTAAGCAGTCGTGCGCGCAACAGAGCAACCCAGCAGCCCGCCCCAACCTTCTCTGTCCTTCTGCGGCTGACAGGCGGGTCCTGCGCTAACAACATCGATGACGTCATCATCATAAACCTTAGAAACGGCAACACGCCCATTTCGGGCGAAACTTTCGTCGCTTGATTGCGGGCGGTAAACGCCCCAGTTGACTTCCCGTTATGCCCCCCCTTAAAAGCCCTTGGCACCTTATCTGTTTCCCCTCTCCTCCCCTCTACTATTGCGCCCCAGGACGACGAATTTCATTGCCGGAGTTGAGCCAACCCCTTGTTGTGTTTCCTCATTTCCGGTGAGTGTAGTTCATCCCCATGGCCGAGGCCTAGCCTGTTTTGATCCTCGTGACCATGCGCACCCGTTGATGACCTTGTTTTTTCTCGCGCAGCAGATCGACGTTGTCGAGCACACCCGTGGTTTGCCGGAGCAACCTTGTCTGCGTTTGCATGCCGCTGTCAACAGAAGCCTCCGCAGAGCACACCATCGTCATCGTTGAGTTTGTCTTGCTGAGCCGCACCTCCTCGTGACCTCGTAGAGCCACTAGATCATGGCCGTCGTTGAAACTCGAGCCGCAACGATGTGTATCTCCATTTTCTGATAACCCAAGCACCGCCGCGGCGAGCATCTCTCCCATATCTATCTGTAGCCATTCGATCGAAATAGATGGCTAGGATTATATCAATTAATCGAAGGGGTACGCCACCGTAGGATTTAGATCGGGCGATCCATATTTAAGTTGCCTAGTAAGCTATTGAGTCACTACCCAGCCAGCAAATGCAGCCAATCAGTTCTAGCCTTGTAGCCCAGCTGTTTTCTCTTTTTCTCCAAACATAATTTAATTGGTCACTTCGCAGAAAAGCCCCTGAATATTCAAACCATCATATCATTTTAACCACTTGGCCAAATTTAGCAAATCTTGACTTTTTCAAAAGCTCTTGACATGTAAAAATTTTGGAGACTATTTAAATTCAAATTTGACTATTTAAAATTGGTCCAAATTCAAATGAATCATTTGGATAATTTTTTACAAAGTTCAAATTTATAAATCCAAAAAGTGCAAATAAAATATTTCTGGAGACCTTAGTATGTGTACTAATAGACCCTTCTATCCAAAGTAATTTTTCTACAAGTTTAGAATTTATTTAGATTTTTGATACCCAATTGAGTAGCATTGACATTGAATAAATCCTATAAATATGTGAAATATATTTTCTTATGCAAATTTGTTCAAAATATTAACCTTGGACCATAGATACCAGTACCTAAATCAATTGGCCACTCTTGAACCATTTTTCATGTAAGTCTGGCCAAAGACCTACCCTAGTGATCCACACTATTTGTTCATGAATTGGAGTTTAGTTTTGCCTATTTAGCCAAATATATTGTGATCATTTTAGTTTGAAACAAACACCCAATATGTGTTAACCATATATGGAAGTAGAATTTGGATCTGAAACCTTAATCCAAGACCATTTAAAAATGTATAAGTCATAGTGTGAGTTTGTTAGAACCCTAGTAACCAAAAACTGAGAGTGGATCATGTTGATCATGATTTGCTTCTAAATACTTACACCAAGCGATGTGTGATGTTTGTGAACAGAGACCAAACAATTCAATCTTTGGAACATCCCTACCATATAGTCAAGTTTGAGTTATTCAAATTTGGATTGGACCAACCATTGACCCATTTGACAAAATCCAAAACCATGTCATAAAAATTATTTGGAATTGTGTGATGAACCTAGACCAATCTTAATAAAAATGGAAAGTCTAACCTAAACACCTTAACTCTTTTTGTGAATCGAGTTATGTGTTCAACCCCAAACCTTGTTATTATATTCACTTCTTTGCATATTGAGTGATGTGATAATACTTTTCCAACCATAGTGAATTCTTGGAACTTCCTGGACAAATATGATAAGTTAAGCTTAAATCCTTTATAACTCAAACCTGGACCAACCAATATTCTATTGGTAGACCCTTAACCCAATCACAATTATTTATTTTTTAAATTAAATTATTGTGATAGACTTTGTCATTACCTTAACCCATTTAGCTTAAAACCTTTTGACTATGGTTGTTGATTGTTGATGACCCACAAGTATAGGAGGTGTATCGTAGTACTTTCGATAAATAAGAGTGTCGAACCAAACGAGGAGCAGAAGGTGTTGACAAGCAGTTTCGATGAAGGAATAACTATAAATACTGGAAAATAGATTTGTAGGATTTTTTGACATTGCAGATAAATAAATTACGAGTAAATAAAATGTACTAATAATAATTGCAGCAAGTGGCCCAATCCTTTCTTCACCAAATGACAAGCCGGTGAGTTTACTTATGATTAACAAACGTTCTCGAGGACACACAGGAGGTTTCTGTCAAGTACTTTTGTTCCATGGAGCTGAATAATTTTAGGTGTTTTGATAAGTGTTATGTGGGTGAATCTATGCTAATGTACCGTCCCATCCAAGACTAATACATACTTGTGATTATACCCCTTGCAAGCATCCGCAACTACAAGAAAGTAATTAAGAAATAAATCTAATCACAGCTTTAAACTCCGGGATCCTACGCTCCCTCGTGTAATGGTTTCCTAAAGGGGGTTTAGGTTTCTGTCACTCCAGAAACCCCATAATTAGTAGCCAAATACACGATGCATTCCCCTAGACCCATAACACCACAACTTAAATATCAAACATGTAGTCGATGTTGACATGACACCACTAGAAGAATAACACCACAACTTAAATATCAAACATTAAATATTACTCAACATTACTTCACTACTAACAACTTGACTTCTCCCATGTCCTCAAGAACAACACGAACTACTCACAAGACATCATATGGATCATGATCATAGGTGATATAATGGATGATAACAATCTGTTCATAAAGTGAAAACACCGATAAATCTCACAAGCATCAACTACTAACAAGTAATCCACACCAGGAGAGAGATCTAATGCAAAACAACGATATAGGCTCCTAATTGTTACAACGGGATGAAGGTGGATGATGAGGGTGATGGTGTTGGTGGTGATGATGATGATGATGACGATCTTGATGATGCCCGGAGTGATGACGGCGACGATGGCGGTGATTTCCCCTCTCCGGAGAGGAATTTTCCCGGCAGATTTCTCCCTGCCAGAGAGCTTTTCTCTCTTGGGTGTTCTCCGCCCCGAGGCAGCGGAGGAATAATTCTTCGATGATGGAATGAGGCTTAGGGTTTCCTGGGGGACAGGCACGCCAAAAAATATCCCCCGGAGGTGGGCCAGGGTGGCCACACCTATAGGTGGCGCGGCCAAGGGGGGCACCCCATGGTGTGGGCCCATGGTGGCCCCCCTCTGGCTCTCCTTCTGGTTGTGTTCTTCCTCTGAACTTTTAGGACACCCCGGTGTCACACTTCTACTTCTGATCTTCTGAAATACGGTATCCCGACGGTGCTTTTTCCATCAGATTCCTGGTCCTAGTGTTTATTCTCCAAAAATTATAAAACATGCAAAATAAGATAAAATAACATAAGAGATGCATCATAACATGAAATATATCGATGCATAACAGAAAATTATTATATAAAATAGTGATGCAAAATGGACGTATCAACTCCCCCAAGCTTAGACCTAGCTTGTCCCCAAGTGAAACTAAACTCAGAAAACATGACCACATGTTTATGGAGTGAAGAGTCGATAAATAAAATACGGACAAGAAGCATCACATCTATCTATGCACCAATCAATATAGACAGCAACTTCCTCTTATATAACCTAACTTGAAATGAGTAATGGGAGGCACAAGCAAAGATGCAAAAGAGAGAATCAAAATTGGTAATGGCAAACTTCATTCTTGGTCAGAGAACATTTAATGATATCCTGCTTATCTTAGGTGAAGTCTTTATAATAAGGCTCATCTTGTAGAGCTTAACATATTTAATTATAACAATTATTTTACGGTGATTCATAGCTTTTCAAAGTAATATTCATTCAGATAATAAAGCAAGTGCTAAACAAAGATGGATAGAAAACATGATTGAATAAATCAACATATAGATGGTGAGATCACAACAACTCAAATGTTTGCTGGAGACTGAGAGAAATGGGTTTACTGACTCAACATGAAAGTAAAAGAAAGGCCCTTCACAGAGGGAAGCATGGATCACTCATGTGCTAGAGGTTTTATTTTATTAAACAGATGTATTGAAAACATTTTTAAGAGAGGTGTATGATTATGTCAACGAATGGTAAACAGACAATACAGTACGTCACAAGCCAACTAGACTTCATAAGAGAGGCTCATATGAGGGACGCAACTGGTGTAGAAGGTCATCCGTCATTCTCTTTTGTTTACACGATTATGCTTTGACTGATAAATCAGGGGTAAAAATAGTGAAGAGAATTTGTGTATTAGTTTTGGGGCTGGGCACCTCGCTGCCAGCTCTTCTAGCATTTGGATAAGCGGATGAAGCCACTAGTCCAGGTGTTTGAAGTCCAATCAACAAGTGAGATAAAGATTCTCTATTTACGTCCTCATGAGCTAAAACAAGGGCACAAAACAGGAATTATTTTGAAAGTTTTAAAGGTAGCACATGAGCAATTTACTTGGAGTGATAGTTAAATACCACATGTAGGTAGGTATGGTGTACACAATGGCAAGGTTTTGGGGCTCAAGGTTTTGGATGCACGAGAAGCATTCCCTCTCAGTACAGGGTTTTTGGCTAGCAAGGTTGGGTAGCAAGCATAAGAGCTGAGGGAAACCAAACAAATATACATATGATGAAACCAATCATGCAATCTTCATGGAAAGCACAAGCGATCTTAACTTGTAAATACTAAGTTTACGAGCTAATAGGCAAATTCCTCTTTCTTATACTAGCATCTCAAATTATTATTTCTGCTGACCCAAGCTAAGTTTGCCAAAACCAACTAGATTAACTTGATGATCTCTAGAGTGATACCAAATATTAATAACAAGCTCAACCATATGACAGAAATTGAAAACTAGAATAATGCGTGCAGAAAATAAATGATGAAACTTCTCACTAATATTTCAAACCGGCAACTCACACCAACGGATACAACGATAACCAACTAAGGAGAGACACTTCCATACTGCAAACCATCCTATATGATAACTTCTCTACTCATGATATGACTCTACTGAAAAAGTAAAAAGATGAAAGATAGTGATGTGATACCGCGGCACTCCCCCAAGCTTGGAACAAGCCGAGGGGATGCCAAACCCGATGACGAATTAATTCTTCAGTGGTGGTGGTGAATCCTTCTCATCCTCGGCCTTCCAAGGTAAAGGTTCTCATCCATAAATGATTTCCTGGTCTCCAACATCCTGAAACTAGCAGCAGAGCTTATACGTTTAAACCTGCTCTCATACTCACGGTTCTGGTTATGCACATCATTGTCGGGAGGCTACCCCCGAGTAGGGGTAAGGCATGTGCTAAACCAGAGGTCAAGGTAGCATTTGCCGGGTAGGCGGTTACTCGGGTATCTGTATCCGGTAGACGATATGTATTTAAGGCCAAGAGAAGATATTAAGGAAGGTCAGAATCAGCCGAGTAGAGCTCGGGTGGTCCGAGTAGATGGGCAACAATCCTACTCGGGCACAAAGTCAATGGAGCCGTTCTGACGAGATCCCGCATATCCTGCAGCCGTACAGGCGTGCGGTTCAACTTACTAGGAACATGATTATCTGCGCCAAGGCGTGGGTACAGTGAGGGTGGGCGCCTGTCATGTCCTGTCACTGACAGGAGGGACAGGACGTGTCAGGGGCCTACTCTGTGAGACTGATAGGGTGGACAAGGCCCGTCAGCCGGACGACGCGGCGACTTCTCGCAACGGCGTCAACGGGAACACGGAGGCGTGCGCCGTTGTCATAGTAGAGTTGTCACTTCATGTGCTTCTAATTGTTGTTTACTCGACTGGCCACCAGTATATAAGGTGGCCAGCCCCCTTCTGCGCGAGAGAGGTTGGCCCGGAGAGCATTTATTGCGAGACTTAGCCCTAGACAGAGAGAGAGAACTAGAGCTGGCTACTCGGCAAGGGCCAGAATTGTACTGTGGCTACTTGGTACAAACTATATACAGAGAGGTAGGCAGGAGTAGGGGTGTTACCTCCACACGAGGGCCCTGAACCTGGGTAGATCTTGGTGTTAGCAGTGTTTCTGAGCGCGTCTATGTGACGTGCGATCCCTCCCCGAATACCTACAGCGTCCATCGGCCCCAAACTTAAGCCACCCTATGGCATCTATCTTCTTCACACCACGACAGTTGGCGCCCACCGTGGGGCCAGCAGCGGCGCTGGCTGGGGTGCATATTCGGACGGGACCGGTTACTCTGTCGGGGGAGCGCGTGGTTTGTGGCCTTGTCCACAGATTCGGCTCCTTCGACTTCGTCAGCGACAACGCCAGCGATTTCGGCGGCAGGCCCTTGCCTGGAGGCGGTTCCGTGCTATCTTGCGGCGCCCATCTGGTGTATGTCGCCACCACCGTCATCCGCGAGTACCCTGAGGTGGTGCTCGTTGCCGACGATCCCCCCCGCTGTTCTCGCTGTCCGCGGGAAGCCGGCTGGCTGCTCTGTGGGCAGCGTGGAGGTGATGATGACGGGCCCGGCTATCGATGCCGGGAAAGGCGCGGCCACTACGGCTGATGTCATCGAGGAGCCGGCTACTGCCAGGGGCCACAAGCCTTACGAGATGCCCGGGAACATTCCGGGCTACGTGGATCCTTCTACATCGACTGTGATACCGGCTGCTCGCGCTGGTGTCGAGCATCTCGGCATGCCTATCGCCACAGACGCTGATACGGCGGTGGTGAGGGCGCAGCTCGAGCATCAGCGACTCGCTTTGCTGCGGGAGGCCCAGGAGCTGGAGAAGGTTAGGCTTGAGCTTAACTTGGATCAGAATGAGTACAATAGGGCGCATGGCTTTACTCCTATTTCTAGAAATCCTAGCAAAATAGGGACTATTCAGCGTAACTTAGGCGCTGAGCTGGCTAGAGATGGTGGATCTGCTAGCAAGTCTGCCAGTCAAAACACAGCTGGTACGCCGAAATATAGTTCCCCTGCAAAAACACTTAGAGCTGTAGAGGCAGTTGTTGTAGAGTTGCCAAATCTCACTGGCGAGACCCGTATGAGGCAGCAGGAGCGGCTCAATGAGCTCGTTCTGGAAGCTGGCAGGTAGAATGAGGCATTTCGGCAAGACAACCCGGGGGGCGGTGTGTCTCATGTTGTTCAGTCGCATGGGGCAAGATCCATGGACCAGGCCTCATCGCCGCTTCCCGGGGGAGAGAGGGCACAGAGTGTAAACTCTAGGAGACACAAACATATGCAGGTGTATGACCCGGCTGTCGCCGGAAAACAGCACACTGTAGTGCGGCAGCACTGCCAAAAACACAACGCTGCAGGTACTGGCCATCCGGCCACAAGAGTTCACCAAGAGGGGCAAGGAGGTAATCGAGAGGGCCCATCTCGGCAGCATGTTGCTAACCCTCTCCAACATGTTGCTCAGCCAAATGTGGTTTCTGTTGTGGCCAACCCGGTTGCTCAACCCGTACATGTGCCTCAAGACCGCTACAACGACGGGTACTCGGCCATGGAGCGTGCCGGGTACGCCGACCCAAGAGATCTCGCAACTCGGTTGGGAGGAAGAATGCTGGAACCAAGTGATGCAAGATATAAGCTGGACCGACTCTACCGGTCCGAGGAGATAGAGGGGAAGGGCCCGCCAGGGCCGGATTGTTTTGGTCCCAGGATCATGGGGGAGCCACCCGTGTCCAAGTTCCAGCTGGCTAGAGGGACCAAGACCTATGACGGAAGCACCAAGCCGGAAGACTGGCTGAATGACTATGTGACTGCCGTGTACGTTGCAGGTGGCAACAGGAGATGGGCAGTTCGGTATGTGCCCCAGATGTTGGAGGGCGCTGCCCGGATCTGGCTCAACAACTTGCCCAGAGACAGCATCAACTGCTGGCTTGACTTCTCGGAAGCCTTCATCAGCAACTTCACCAGCACCTACAAGAGGCCAAACAGGCCGCAACAGCTCTCGGCGTGCAAGCAAAGAGAAGAGGAAACGGACCGGGAGTACCTTACTCGGTGGAGTACTCTGAGAAACACATGTGAGGGTGTGAATGAGTCGCATGCCATTGCGTGGTTCGCGCAGGGTTGCCGTCATGGCAGCATGCTGTGGCAGAAACTGCAGAGGGAGATGCCGAGTGCCCTTGCTGAGACAATCAAGATTGCTGATATGTATGCACTCAGTGATCCTACTCAGCCTCTGCTTGACTCCTTCGAGCCCAAGAGGAAACACCATGATGGTTCTCGGCGCCATGACAGCCAGGATTTCCGTAACAAGAGAAGAGAAGACCGTCCGCATATCCGCTACGGGTCTGACCATGTAGCCGCTGTTACTCAGGATCAGGGTGCTGCCGGGAGCAGCCAAAGGCCAAAAACTGCTGGAGCCCCATACGGGCAAAACCAGAATCAGAGCCAGAACTTCAAGAAGCAGTACATTGCTCCTCAGCAGCCCAATGCTCCCCAGGAATCCAGAGACCCTGCCAGGTTCATCTTTGAGAACATGAAGGACGGACCGTGTAGTTTCCATACTCGGCATACGAGTAGGCCAGCCAATCACACTACCCGGCAGTGCAGCTGGTGGGACAGGATCAAGGGCTAGGGCTTTAGTCAGCTGCCTCCTCCTCCTCCTCCTCTTCCGCTCTCATGCTCTAATGTGTAGCCTACCCGAGCAGCTGCTCCCAGGCCAGCCGAGAACCAGAGGAGGGAGAACGTGAACCAGGTAGCTCAGGGAGCCAACCGGAACAACAACACCAACAACAACAACTGGAACCGCAACTTCAACAACAACAACCGCCACAACAACTACTACACCCGCAACAACAACAACCGCAACAACAACAATGCCAACCAGAACAACAATAATGATGGTGGTGCTGGGGACCGGAACCAGTACCAGGAGCACCACGAGAGCTATATGGTGTTCACCACTGAGCCGGATGACAAGCAGTTTCAGCGCAGGCGCGCGATGGAGGTAAATGCCGTGATGCCATCTGTGCCTCACTACATGGAGTGGTGCGACCAAGAGATAGTCTGGTCCAGAGCTGATCATCCCAAGATTATGCCCAACCCGGGTACATATGCTCTGGTAGTGGACCCCACTTTCTTGGGGACCAAGAAGAACGTGAAGTTCAGCAAGGTGCTGATCGACAACAGGAGCAGCATCAACATCATGTACCGAGATACCATGGAGAAGCTCGGCCTTGCCGAGAACATGCTGCTACCCAGTCGGACTATGTTCCATGGCATTGTGCCGGGAGTATCTTGTGCTCCGATCGGCCGCATCTGGATGGATGTGCTTTTCGGCACCAGGGAGAACTGCCGCACCGAGTGCCTGCAGTTTGAGGTGGTTGATCTTCAGAGCCCTTATCATGCTCTACTCGGCAGGCCCGCTCTGACCAAGTTCATGGCCTCTACTCATGCGACCTACCTGAAGATGAAGATCCATTGTCCCAATGGCATCATCACCATCTCGGGTGACTACAAGCGCTCCCTGGAGTGTGTATCTGCTGGATCTCGGCTTGCCGAGTCCATGGTCATTGCTGCCGAGAAGAAGAAGATACATGAGGTTGTGGCTATGGCCCAAGCAGTGCAAGTCGGTATGCCTGGCATGCCGAGTTCTCAGTATGGGGCTACCTTCCAGGCCTCCCAGGAGACGAAGAAAGTGCAGATTGACTCGGAGTTCCCGAAGCGTGTGGCCATCATTGGTGCCGGGTTGGAGGAGAAATAGGAAAGCGAGCTCATCCACTTCCTCCGTGAGAATCGGGATGTCTTCGCATGGTCCAATCAGGACCTGTCGGGTGTCCCGAGGGAGTTGGTTGAGCACTCGTTGCATGTGCGCCCTGACGCCAAGCCGGTTAAGCAGGCAATGCGCCGCTTTGCGGCTGAGAGAAGGAAAGCTATCGGTGACGAGATCACAAAGCTGCTGACAAGTGGATTTATCATGGAGGTGCTGCATCTGGATTGGTTGGCCAATCCGGTCATGGTGGAGAAGAAGAAGGAGGAACCCAAGGCCGCTATAGCATGGCGCATGTGCGTGGACTACACCGACTTGAACAAGGCCTGCCCTAAGGACTCGTTCCCGCTACCCCGCATAGATCAGGTGATCGATTCCACTGCCGGGTGCAAACTTTTCTCTTTCATTGATGCCTACTCTGGTTTTCACCAGATTCCTCTGAACCGGCTGATCAAATAAAGACTGCTTTTATTACCCCATACGGGGCTTATTGCTATATTGTCATGTGTTTTGGGTTGTGAAATGCTGGGGCTACTTATCAGAGGTGCATGAAAAAGTGTTTGCATGACCAGATAGGCAAGAATGTGCAGGTGTACGTAGATGACATTGTCATCAAAACGAAAGAAACACATACTCTGCTGGGAGATCTTGAGGAAACATTTGCCAACTTGCACAAATACCGGATGAAATTAAATCCAACCAAGTGCACGTTTGGCGTCCCGGCTGGCAAGCTACTCGGCTTCTTGGTGTCCAGTCGGGGCATTGAGGCCAATCCTTCAAAGATAAAAGCTATAGAGAGCATGTCTTTGCCGAGATCACTGAAGGATGTGCAGAAATTTACCGGGTTCCTGGCTTCTCTTAGCCACTTCCTGGGAAGAATGACGAGAAGGAACTGCCTCTGTATCAGCTTATGAAGAAAAGTGACAAGTTTGTCTGGACACCACAAGCTGACGTGGCTTTCAAGGAACTCAAGACCATGCTGTGTAGCGCTCCCATCTTGGCAAGCCCTTTGCCCAAGGAGCCAATGTTGCTGTACATTGCAGCCACCAACCGAGTAGTCAGTGTGGTGGTGGTGGTAGAACGAGAAGAGGAAGGGAAGACCGTGCAGCGGCCGGTGTATTATCTCAACGAGGTGCTATCCATCTCCAAGCAGAACTACCCCCACTACCAGAAGATGACATATGGCGTTTACCTGGGTGCCAAGAAGCTCAAGCATTATTTCTAGGAGCATCCCATCACGGTGATGAGCACCGCTCCCATCTCGGAGATCATGGGCAACAAGGATGCGAGTGGCCGAGTTGCCAAGTGGGCGATTGAGCTGGCCGCATACACCCCTTTGTATGCAAGAAGAGAAGCTATCAAGTCACAAACCCTGGCGGATTTCTTGGTGGATTGGGCTGAGATGCAATACGAGCCTCCCTTGCGAGAGACCAATTTCTGGAAAATGCACTTTGATGGCTCCAAAGTAAAAGAAGGGCTGGGTGCTGGCGTAGTACTCACCTCAACCAAGCGAGATCAACTCAGATATGTGCTGCAGATCCACTTCTCGGCATCCAATAATGTTGCCGAGTATAAAGCACTGGTACATGGCCTAAGGGTATCCAAGGAGATCAGAGTTCGGTGCATTGTTTGCTATGGTGACTCGGACCTGGTAGTTCAACAAGTCTCGGGGACTTGGGATGCCTTGGATGCCAACATGGCGTCCTATCGGTTTCTGGTGCAGAGTATGACCAGATTCTTTGATGGGTGTGAGTTCCATCACATCCACCGAGCTGAAAATGATGCAGCGGATACTCTGTCCAAGTTGGGATCTTCTCGGCAGTTCATCCCACCTGGGATTGCCTTGGAGCATTTGAGGAAGCCATATATCAAGCCATCTCCCAACTTGGAGACAATATACATTACGGGTCTGTTGGACTCTGAGGCTGTTCCTATGAAATTGATTGGGAAGGTGCAAAAGAGAACCCGAGGACTGCTCCATCCAACCCAGGGACTGCCTCTGCAAACCCGGGGACTGTCGCATTCATCGAGGGGATTATTTCTCAGTACTCGGGGACTCGTCTTCAACTCGGAGCAAGTCATGGCAGCTGATCCAATGGAAGTGGACGAACCAGTGTTTCCCATACGGGAGACACCGAGTTGGGCTCTGCCCATATTATCCTTTCTAGCGGATGGCACATTGCCGAGTGACGAGGTCATAGCCAGGCAAATACAGAGAAGATCTAAGGGCTACACTATCATCAAAAAAGAGCTGCACAAGAGAAGCCCTACTGACGTGCTGCAACGCTGTGTTGAACCAGAAGAAGGAGAAGAGATCCTAAGGGAGATACATCAAGGAGAATGCGGGCATCATGCCTCATCTTGGGCCCTGGTCAAGAAGGCATTCAGCATGGATTCTTTTGGCTCACTGCCTTGCAGAAAGCAGAGGATCTAGTGAGAAAGTGCAATGGGTGCCAGAAATATGCAAGCAAGATTCACATGCCAGCTTCCGAGTTGAAGACCATCCCCATCACTTGGCCCTTTGCAGTATGGTGTTTGGATATGGTAGGCCTTTCAAGCCAACTAGAGGCAACATGACTCACATTTTGGTCATGGTGGACAAGTTCACCAAGTGGATTGAAGTGAAGCCTATCCGGAAGTGTGATGGGAACACTGCTGTGAGTTTCCTGAAATATATCATCCAGAGATACGGCTATCCACATGGAATTATCACGGACAATGGAACGCATTTTGCTGAGGGAGCCTTTGCCAGGTTCTGCAAAGAGAAGCGGATCCGACTAGATGTTGCGTCAGTCGCCCATCCGGCTTCCAATGGGCAAGTTGAAAGAGCAAATGGAATGGTCCTATCCGGAATAAAGCCAAGGCTGATTGAGCCATTACAGCGAACCCCTGGTTGTTGGCTGCACGAGTTGCCAGCGGTGCTGTGGAGTCTAAGGACTACCCCTAACCGATCAACCGGATACACACCATTGTTCCTGGTATATGGAGCTGAGGCCGTGTTGCCCACTGACCTTGAGCATGACTCACCCAGAGTAACCCTCTATACTGAGGCGGAGGCAAGAGAAGCCCGAGAAGACGATGTGGACCTGCTTGAGGAACGAAGAGAGTTAACTCTGTCCCCCTCAGCTGTATATCAACAGAATCTGAGGAGGTATCTTAGCCGGAAAGTGAGCCCAAGGGTTTTCCGAGAAGGAGACATGGTCCTTAGGCTCGAGCAGCGCACAGCAGGGATGCACAAGCTATCCCCTCCGTGGGAAGGGACTTTCATTGTGAGCAAGGCGCTGCACAATGATGCGTACTATCTCATCAATGCACAGGCACCACAGAAGAACAGGGCGGATAAATCCGGAGAGGAATGCAAACGTCCCTGGAATGTAGCTATACTCCGCCGTTTTCATTCATGATCAAAACATTGTATGTATCTTCTTAACCGAGTTAAATTCAAGTAGGCACTCCGAATTCAAACTCGGGACTGCTTGTGCAAAAACTTGCTCTGTGTTGTTTATTTTATTTCCTTTGCCTACTCGGTTCTTCTACTCAAAACTTCATGCGTATGTTAAGTAGTGTGTTTAAACCCAAGAGCCAACTCTTCGACTCTGCTGCTGTCCGCAACCCGGCTTCATGGCAAGCAAGAGAACAAGCTAAAGGTCCATGAACACATGAAAAAACTACTAAGGAAAGAAGAGTGAGACAACCGAGTATGGTGTTTTAACTTCTCTGTTTTCTTTTCGGCTAAGTGGTGGGCAGTGTTACTATGCAAATTTCTAAGTGGTTAAGTATCTGAAACTTGGTTTTTGAAATCTTGTGACTCGACTACCAAAAAAGCCACAAGTGGCAGGTAAGAGCAAAGACAAAAGAACTGAGTGAATGAAAAAAGCAACTCGGGGACTTGCATGTTAACGCAATCCGGCATTGAGCCAGTCTTGCTAAAAGAAATAAGTTAAAACTGAGTATCAAGAGGAACCATAAAAGTATTTATTACATCTGCACCCGGCATCCCGGGGATCTGATAAGTGTTTGAGGATAAAAGTGCAGGAATCTAAACTACAGTGGAGGTGGTAGTGTCCGATTCGGTGCTAGTGGGCGCCACGGGCTCGGTGGCAGCAGTCGTGGACGCAGGCTCTGCCGCAGATGAAGTTGGAGTAGCGGAGATCGGCTCGGATGCAGAGTTGGAAGCCTGAGTAGCTGATTCGCTGGGGAGAGGGTAGAGCTCGGAGATGATGTTCTCGGTGGAGGCACCGGTCACGCCCAACTCGGGAGCGGGGTCGTCAATCACCATCTCGGTGGTGACAACCTCCTCCTGAGCGGAGGGTTGTGGCTCAACCTGGACCTCGTCCGAGCCAGTAGCTGGCTTGACGGTTTTCGGGTCAGCTTGCATCCCGGACTCCTCCACGGTGCTGCGCTGCTCGGTCTCCTCATGCTCGGCCTCTTCATGCTCAGCCCCCTCATGCTCGACCTCTTCATCGTCCATGTTGCGGTCCTCGCCGACATCTTCGTCGAACTCGGCTTCCTCCTCCTCCTCCTCTTCTTCAACATCAGTATCCGGCTCAGTGGGGCCATCGATATACTGATTGGTCTCAGCATAGGAGGCGAGTTCGTACGCCACTTCTTTTCGGCGTAGGACACACTATGGCCGCTTCGTCCACTTCGAGTCGTTCCGGAGTTTGCTGATCCTGTTAAGATCAAGATTCTCATACCACGAGAGGATGAAGTGGAGGGTCTCGTCCGCTCCAGCCCGAGTTGCGAAGGCACGCCACTTCTTCAACTCTTCCTTGACGTGCTCCAGGTTGGCTGCCATGTCGCTGATGGTATCCGGAATTTGGCGCTCTAGCCAGAACAGCTTGTGAAGTTTCATTGCAGTAGAGACCATGGAGGTACCCTGACCTTTGAGACTTGTAGCCCGGGTCTTGATACTCAGAATGTGATCGTCAATGTAGGCGGACTGGTCGAGTATCGAGACCGGATGCTGCCCTGGCCCTTCTTGCTTTTTCCACAGCAGACTCAGCGGCTTCATGGAGATCTGGGAAGGTATCTGGGTCAGGGCACGCTAGTTTGAATGAGAGAGAGGAACCGGGAAGAAGAAGAAGAAACAATCGAGTAAGAGGAAGGCAAAAAGGCAAAAAACCGAGTAAATTGGGAGGTAGGGAGAACTCACTGTTCAGTTCCAAGACAACGGCCCCTAGTCGGGCCTTCCAATCATCAGCAAGTCGGATTTGCCGGTCTTGTACACGGCGTGAATCATTGAGCATGTTCTCGAGAGATTGATTTCTCTCTTTCAGAGATGAGATCTCCCTCTCGAGTTCCTGCTTATCCTTAGCAGCCCTGTTTCTCCATTGCGTTCTTCTCGTCGACAGATGTGATTGCAGTCTTGAGCGCATCAGTGAGCTCAAGTTGGAGCTTCTCAAAGTCCGCCTTCTCGGCATCCCGCTCCTTCTGCAGTTCGGCCTCTCAGACCTGCACTTGGTGATGTGCTTCAGATGGGGTGAGGCACTCCAGGTGCTGCTCTCGGAAGTTTTTGTACTATTCTGTAAGGAGAACAGCAAGTTAGCAAAGTGAGCAAGCAGCAGGAGGCTAGGTGAAGAGAACAGCGAAGGATCAGCTCACCTTCCAGAGAGGAGATTGTACTCTGCGCTGAGGCAGCCATGACCTCGCAGTCTTGGTGCCTCTCTACCAGAGCCTTGAGTTCACCTACAGAGATGACAATGACTGAGCAAAAGGCAAAAAACGGGCGTAAGCAAAAAACGCACAAACCGAAATGCTAGAAGCTTACTTTCAATGGCAGACAGCCTGATGGCGTTCTCCGTGGCGTTCTTCTCCATAGCATCCATCTCGCTCTTCTTGTATTCCAGCTCCCGGTTCCTATCTCTGACTTGTCGGTGCGACCACAAGAGCTGGCGAAAACCTTGGTCCTTTCCTGGATGCTATCCTGCAAGAAGAGGGCAATTTGATGAGTTGGGAAGATTTGGCCCGAGTAGATGGCAACTCGGTTGAGTTTTACCTACTCGGCCCAAATCTCGGGGACTGGGTAGTGGATAGAAGGAAGAGAAGTAAAGAAGAAATCTGGCAACTCGGAAAAGTCAAAAGAAGAAAAGAACTTACCACGTAGGACTGCTCGATGTCTTCGATGTTTTTGCGCAGAACAAACATCTTGCCAGCCAGGGTGCTGCTACATTCGGCCATGGCCATACTAACAGGGCCAATGTCGGCCTTGTTCCATTCCACCCGATAATTGTCGAGGTTCCTCAGCTCAACACCGTCCCATGCGGCGTGGCCGAGTAATTTGCTGTCCCAGACCTTCTCGATGAAGCCTACTCGATCGAGGATAGCTGCTACGCCTTCTTCGGGGATCTCCTCTTCATCCTCGTCGCGGGAAGTGAATTCTTTGATGGTCAGGGAATCACTTTTCCCCTTGGTTCCGGAGCGGGCCACGGCCCTTCGCTCTTTCAGAGCAGCTATCCGCTCAGCCTCCTGCGACATCTTAATCTGGTGCCTGCTCCTGCAGCTGGACCCAGTATTCTGGGAAGGAAGGAGTTTTCTTGGGGTCGCTGGCACCTGAGCTGCTCAGCTTGCTTCTCAGCAGGGCCAAATTGGATGTTGGTATGTACCAGCCTGGTGTTCGGATTGGGGGCTTTCCTGGGTTTGTTAAGTGGCCAGTTGGCCTTCTCGGGTGGCGACAGCTGTTGTGCGGGTTGCCCACCTGGCTGACCGCCTGACTGCTGGGGCGCTGAAGGATGAAGAGTCAGCTGCTGTTGTCCAGCCTGCCGCTTCTCGGCTGGCTGCGAACCGCTCTGAGATGCGTTGCGTTTGGGTTGTTTTCTCGTTGGCTCTGGAGCCGTCTTGGCAGTAGAAGGCACTGGCTGCTTCTTGGTGGCAGGCGCAGGAGCTGGCTGCGGAGGCGGAGGCATTTTCTTTGTTGGAGGCACCGGTGGCTGGCTAGCCGGCACAACATCTGGCTGTACTTTCTCGTGAGGTTGTGGCTGCTCCACAACCCGGTCCCCTACGGGCGGGGTCCTTGGCTACTCTTTGGCGGGGTTTTCGTCTCGCTGCGCCGCAGCAGGATCTGGCTGCTCCACGGCGACGGTGTCTTGCTGCTCCTCGACAGCGTTGTCTTGCCGCTCCTCGGCGGCATGGTCAATTGTCTCCTCAGCGGATGCAGCTGGAGGAGTTGATGGTCAATTGTCTCCTCAGTGGCGTCCTGGGCGGCGTGCTGCATGTTGGGCTGCGGCTGCTCGGGGGTGCGCTCGGTCTCCACCTCGGCGCCGGTGTTCTCGGCGCCAAGGTCTTGTTCTTCTCGGGGAGGAGAGGACGCCTGCGTCCCAACCTCTGGTACTTTGTCCCCTTCGTCATCGGAGAGCTCCACGAGTTCTCGGGGCGGTTTTCTCTTCCTGTGGGGAACTGGTGCGGCGGTGGCCTCAACGTCGAGGGCATCACTAAAAAAGATAAGCAGAAAAGGAAAAGTGTCAAAGGGATGCAAGAAAAGAAGGCCAGAAGGAAAACTAGGAAGATAATAGAAGGCAAAGGATTGAGTTCAACGCGGAAGCACTTAGCCGTCTGCGGTAGGGCGGTTCTTGCGCTGGTTGGTCTTCTTGTCACCTGCTTTCTTTCTTATCCTCTTGGTAGGGGGTGCCGGTGCCCTGCTACCCGTCCTCTTCCTGGTAGTGGTGGGTGCAGCCACGGAAACAGGAACCACGTCCAGTGGTTCTTCCCCATCATCCAGTTCCGGTTCCTCTGTATTCGAAAGAAGCAAAGCTCTGTATAAGAAAATAAGAGGATCAAAGCGCGCTGCAAGCAAGCAAAAAGGTGAACTCGGTCACCTTCTTCGTCCTCTGACCAGTCCCGGATAGAGACATCGACTCGGGACTTACCATCCTAACCGGCACGGGGGATACAAAGGGTATCCTGGATGTCATACGTTGTCGCGTCATCCTCAGTCCGGTCTAGCTTCTAGTTCCTCTCGAAGACGGGGATGTCTTCCTTTTTCTGGCGAGTGATGTGCTGAAAGTGAAACATAAAGCACTCTAAGTTGAGTCCCGACAGAGTAGATATTCTACTCGGTCTGGCGTGCAAACATAAAGCACTAAATGCTAAGGACCAGAAGAGGTAAACGAGTAAAGGTTCTACTCAGTCTAGCGTGCAAACACAAAGCACAAAATGCTAAGAAATCTACTCTGAACAGCGTGCAAACACAGAGCACATTAAGCTAAGTGCTAACAGAGAGGCCCTATTCGTTATAACAATCAAACATGAAGCATTTGAGACTAAGTCCTAAGCAGGGGCACATGTGAAAATTCTACTCTAAACAGCGTGCAAACATAAAGCATATGAAGCTGAGTACTAACAAAGGAGATCTATCCGGCATCAAATGCAAACATTAAGCATACAAAGAGGGAAACTCACCTGGGGGATGGGTTTAGTACGGCTATACGACACGAAGCCATAATACCAGTTCTCGGTGAGGGTGGTGCGCAGAATGGACTTCGCCCAGATCACCACCTCTGGTCTGGAAAGCTCGAAGGTGGTCGTCCGGGTGCAATCACGGGGGCCGCCCATGTAGCACATCTTGTGTACCAGTTGCTGGAGCAGGATCACTCGGTGCTCCATCCAGCAGGCCACCGAATCGTCTTGAAGGAGTCCTTCCTTCACCAGCTGCTCTAGGCGCTTGTCAACCTAGACGGCGTCGTTCACCGTCTTCTTGGGGTTGTACCCCCAATTCTGTCCCGTGGGACGAATATTCTGGAACTCGGGAAGTTGAATCCCGTCCACAGCTTTTTCTCCTTTTGTAGCAGGGGCATTCTTCACGTAGAGAAAACCCCTCTGCCACTTGCGGACGGTCTCTAATCCGAGTACCCGCGGATGGTGCCCGGTGGAGCGCTGTAACATCATAGCGCTACCCGTCTGGGTCATTTCCCTTGGAGCTAGAGGGTTGGAAGGATTTGGAACACTCTGCTGGCGGAGGAAGAAATTTTTGGCCCAGGTGTGGATAGTCGGATAAACACCCAAGAAGGCTTCACAGACGGTAGCGTGGGTGGAGAGCATAGCGACAGCGTTGGGAGGCAAGTGGTGAGGGTGAAGGAAAAAATTGCGCAGGAAGTCTTGGAGAAATTTGGAAGTGGGGAGCCCAAAACCTCGTTTGAAATGGCTGAGGAAAACGACGTACTCACCGGATTCGGGAGCAGGCACGAGTTCGTCTCCGGGAGGGCGGCAAATGACGCCGGGAGGGACGCGGCGCGTGTTCACCAGCCACTGGCAGTCCGCTGCCGTGACGTGAGATCCCTCCCAGCCGACGCGCACCAGAGCCACCTTCTCCTCATGTTGGTCTCCGGCGAGATTATCGAGCTCCATGTCTTCTCTGCTGGCGGAGAAGCGGGCACGTCGAGGACGAGGGCGATGACGAAGGCGGAAGCGCGTGAAGAGGCTCTCTCTCTACCTCTCTCTGCTCTCAATGCGGCGGCGCGTGGCGAGCTCGCGGCGGCGCGGTGCTCTGCTGCGGAGGCGGAGGCAGAAAGGGAGCGGGAGTTGGGGAAAGTGCGAGGAAAGAGATGACGAGGGCGGCGCGGGGGTATTTATCCCACCGCGGATTGCAGTTACTAAGTGGGATTAATCGTGCGTGAGATCATGCGGAGTGGGGATTAACTGTCCGTTAGGAACGCACACAGCGCGATATGCGCGCGTAACAGGCGCAGTTAATCCCACGACGTGGTTCGTGGGCTCTCGAGTATACATGCGAGGTGACACAACGGGCCGTGGGCCCCAGGTGCAGTGATGGGCGCGTGGCACGCTGCAACGCCAGAACCGAGGCGTCGGGAGCGCGGGTGCATGACACGTGCCCTCCCTGGACACGAGAAGATGGATTCGCTCTGGATCGAGCGGGAGCGCGTTGAAAATTTCGCTAAGTGTAAGTTCTCGGCAGAACTCTGCATCGCGTGATCTACTCGGCACCGAGAAGATTTCTCCCCAGACCGTAATCAGAGAAGTTCGAGTAAAGTTTATGAGTGTCCGAGTTGAGGAGCAACTCGGCCACACTTCTTCACAGAGGCAATTTGGTTTAAGCTGGCAGGGCCCAACGAACAAGTTCGCTGGACTCTACCAGTTTCGGGGACTAATGTCGAGGGGCTACACCCGAGTAGGGGTAAGGCAGATGCTAAACCAGAGGTCAAGGTACTATTTGCTGGGTAGGCGGCTACTCGGGTATCTGTATCCGGTAGACGTAACTCGGTGATATGTATTGAAGGCCAAGAGAAGATATTAAGGAAGGTCAGAATCAGCCGAGTAGAGCTCGGGTGGTCCGAGTAGATGGGCAGCAATCCTACTCGGGCACAAAGTCAATGGAGCCGTTCTGACGAGATCCCGCGTATCCCGCAGCCGTACAGGCGTGCGGTTCAACTTACTAGGAACATGTATATCTGTGCCAAGGCGTGGGTACAGTGAGGGTGGGCGCTTGTCATGTTCTGTCACTGACAGAGGGGACAAGACGTGTCAGGGGCCTGCTCTGTGATACTGACAGGGTGGACAAGGCCTGTCAGCCGGACGGTGCGGCGACTTCTCGCAACGGCGTCAGCGGGAACACGGAGGCGTGCGTCGTTGTCATAGTAGAGTTGTCACTTCGTGTACTTTTAATTGTTGTTTACTCGACTGGCCACCAGTATATAAGGCGGCCATCCCCCTCCTGCGCGAGAGAGGTTGGCCAGGAGAGCATTTATTGCGAGACTTAGCCCTAGACAAAGAGAGAAAACTAGAGGTTGGCTACTCGGCAAGGGCCGGAATTGTACTGTGGCTACTCGGTACAAGCTATATACAAATAGGTAGGCAGGAGTAGGGGTGTTACCTCCACACGAGGGCCCTGAACCTGGGTAGATCTTGGTGTTAGCAGTGTTTCTGAGCGCGTCTACGTGACGTGCGATCCCTTCCCGAATCCCTACAGCGTCCATCGGCCCCAAACTTAAGCCACCCCATGGCATCTGTCTTCTTCACACCACGACAATCATAGAGTTGTTCCTGCAAATCATTGTTGGTCTTGGTGAGTGAGAAGATTTCCTCTCAAAGCTTCAAATTCTCCCTCTTGTATTCAGCGATCTGTTCTGCCTTTATCATGTGAATGATCTCAACATCACGCTCCGCCATCTTCTTGTACCTAAAGACTTCTTGCTCCAGCTCCTTCATCCTAGCCTTCAGACTGCCTTCTCCTTCAGGGCCCCGAACATCTTCAATCTGCACCTTCCCGTCCTTAAGCAGCAATTCCTTGGGATGCATCTTCAACTCGTTCATGTACGGGTTGACGACGTTCTCAAAGAAACTATCCTTGGGAGATCCAGGAGATCCAGGAGAGGACATTGTGGCTCTAGATCTGAAGATGTAACCTGGCAGAAACAGATCGAAACAAAAACACGACGAGAAAACGATATACGAACCTCGGGGGATCCGGGGGATTATATAGTAAAAAGTTTCATAACGAAAGGAAAGTCGAGGTCGAAAACGAGTCGGAGAGGGGCTCCGAGGCGCCCACACCATGGGCTGGTGTGGCCAGGGGTGGGCTCGCGCCACCCTATGGTGTGGAGCCTCCGGGGTCCGTCTCCGCCTCGTTTCCGGCTCATAATTTTTCATATTTTCCAAAAACAGTAAAAATAAAAGTTGGCAGATGTTTCGCGAACGTTTTCTTACCAAAACTGATACCTATTCCAAAACTGACTCTGCAGTTTCTGAAATATGCTTCTTAATAAACTCCTCCGGGATCATGGCTTGACGATCAACATTTTCATTATAAGGATCTCCATAAATATAATGCTTGAGTCTTTGGCCATTCACCACTTGTGAAGTGTTGCCTTCAAGGGAAACCATTTTAATTTCCCCCGAACGATATACCTCTTCGATAACAAAAGGTCCTTCCCATCTCGAGAGTAATTTTCCTACAAAAAATCTGAGACGAGACCTATACAATAGCACTTTCTCACCAACATGAAATTATATTTTAATAATTCTCTTATCATGCCATCTTTTAACTTTCTCTTTAAAGAGCTTAGCATTTTCATATGCTTCACTCCTCCATTCATCTAAAGAACTTAATCAAGCAACCTTTTCTCACCAGCAAGTTTAAAATCTCTATTTAGGTCTTTCACTGCCCAATAAGCTTTGTGTTCTAATTCTAGAGACAAGTGACAAGCTTTTCCATAAACCATTTTATAAGGAGACATGCCCATGGGATTTTTATAAGCATTTATATAAGCCCACAAAGCATCATTTCATTTCTTAGCCCAATTTTTCCTAGATTTGTTAACAGTCTTTTGCAAGATAGACTTGATTTCTCTATTTGATAATTCTACTTTCCCACTAGTTTGAGGATGATAGGGTGAAGCAATTCTATGATTAACATCATATTTAGCAAGGGTTTTTCTAAAACCACCATGAATAAAATGAGAACCCCCATCAGTCATAAATATCTAGGTACACCAAACCTAGGGAAAATAATGTCTTTAAGCATTTTTAATGAGGTTTCACCATCATCACTTTTAGTAGGTATAACTTCTACCCATTTAGTAACATAATCAACATCAACAAGAATATGAGTGTAACCTTGTGAAGGAGGGAAAGAACCCATAAAGTCAAAACCCCAACAATCAAACGGTTCAATAACAAGAGAATAATTCATAGGCATTTCATTACGTCTAGAAATATTTCCAAACCTTTGACATTGATCACAAGATAAAATAAATTTTCTAGTATCTTTAAAGAGAGTAGGCCAATAAAAACATGATTGTAGAACCTTATGTGCGGTTCTATCTCCAACGTGATGTCCTCCATAAGCACTACTATGACATTTTCTCAATATCTCTCGTTATTCATTTTCAGGAACACATCTTCTCATAATAGCATCAACACCTTCTTTATATAAGTGTGGGTCATCCCAAAAATAATGCCTCAAATCATAAAAGAATTTTCTTCTTTGCTGAGTTGTAAAGGTAGGAGGCAAATACTTGGAAACAATAAAGTTAGCATAATCTGGATACCATGGACTCTCTTGAGAGCTCACTTTTATTGCAGCTAACTGTTCATTAGGAAAACTATCATTAACAGAAAGAGGGTCATCAGGGATATTTTCTAATCTAGACAAATTATCAGCAACAGGATTTTCAGCACCCTTCCTATCCACAGTATGTAAATCAAATTCTTGTAAAAGAAGCACCCATCTAATAAGCCTAGGCTTAGCATCTTTCTTTTCCATAAGGTACTTAATAGCAGCATGATCAGTATGAGTAGTAACTTTAGAATCAACAATATACTGCCAAAATTTATCACAAGCAAAAAACTACAGCTAGGAATTCTTTTTCAGTAGTAGCATAATTCTTTTGAGCAGCATCAAGAGTTCTACTAGCACAATGAATAACATTTAACTTCTTATCTATCTGTTGTCCAAGAACAACACCTACAGCATAATCACTAGCATCACACATAATTTCAAATGGTAAATTCTAATCAGGTGGTTGAACAATAGGGCAGATATTAAAGCCTTCTTTAAAATTTCAAAAGCTTCTCTACAATCTTCATCAAAAACAAAAGGTACATCCTTTTGAAGAAGATTAGTAAGAGGCTTTGATATTTTAGAGAAATCTTTAATAAATCTTCTATAGAAACCAGCATGATCAAGAATACTACGAATACCTTTGACATCCCTGGGACATGGCATTTTCTCAATAGCTTTAACTTTAGCTCTATCAACTTCAATGCCTCTTTCAGAAATTTTATGTCCAAGAACAATCCCTTCATTAAACAAAAAATGGCATTTCTCCCAGCTAAGAACAAGATTAGTCTCCTCACATCTCTGCAAAACTTTATCAAGATTCTGCAAACAATTATCAAAAGAAGTTCCATAGACGGAGAAATCATCCATGAAGACTTCCACAATTATTCACAAAAAACATGAAAGATAGCAGACATGCATCTTTAAAAGTAGCAGGAGCATTACATAACCCAAAAGGCATACGTCTATAAGCATAGGTTCCATAGGGACAAGTGAAAGTTGTTTTCTCTTTATCAAGCTTTTTAACAGCAATTTGTGAGAACCCAGAATAACCATCAAGAAAGCAGAAATGAGTTTTTTTAGACAACCTTTCTAACATTTGATCAATAAAAGGTAAAGGATAATGATCTTTCTTAGTGACTTTGTCAACCTTCCTAAAATCAATGCACATCCTATAACCAACTACTACTCTTTGAGGAATAAGTTCATTATTTTCATTTGGCACAACAGTCATCCCTCCTTTCTTAGGGACACAATGCACAGGACTAACCCATCTACTATCAGAAATAGGATAAATAATACCAGCATCAAGGAGTTTCAATATCTCATTTCTTACCACATCCTTCATCTTAGGATTTAAACGAAGTTGATGTTCAACAACTGGCTTTGCATCAGGTTCAATATTAATAGCATGCTGACAAATAGTAGGAGAAATCCCCTTCAAATCATCAAGAGTATAAACAATAGCACCTCTATGTTTCTTCAATATCCCCAATAATCTCTCCTCTCTCTATCGGAAAGTTTAGAACTAATAATAACAAGATATAATTTCTTATCATCAATATGAGCATACTTAAGATTATCAGGCAAAGGCTTTAAATCAAAAACATGATCTTCCTTGGTTGGTAATGTTGTACCCAAGTCTTCCACAGGTAAATTATGTTTCAGCATTGCTGGCTGATGTAGGAAAATCTCATAAATTTCATTCCTTTCTTCCATAAAGACACCACTTTCGTGGTCTTCCATGTATTGCTGAAAAGGATTGTTAGGAGCAAGAGCAATAGCAGCCAATTGTTCAACTCTATAATTTTCATTAGGTAATTCATCTTCATAAGGTGTTGTAGCAAATTTGGAGAAATTAAATTCATAGGACTCTCCATCAAACTTTGTAAGGATTTTCTCCTTTTTACAATCTATCACAGCACCACAAGTGTTTAAGAAAGGTCTGCCGAATATAATAGGACAAGTATCACTAGCAGAAGTGCTTAGTACTAGAAAATCAGCAGGATATTTAGTTTTACCACATAAGACCTCCACATCTCTAACAATACCAATCGGAGAAATAGTTTCCCTATTAGCAAGTTGAATAATCACATCAATGTCTTCAAGTTCACAAGAACCAATTTCATGCTTTATTTCTTTATAAAGCTCATAAGGAATAACACTAGAACTAGCACCAATATCACATAAACCATAATAGCAATGATCACCTATCCTAACAGATAGCACATGAACACTAGGTTTCCTAGATTTACTAGGATGAGAGACAATATTAGAAGCATCTTCACAAAATATAATGTGCCCCTCTTCTACATTTTCAGAAACAAGGTCCTTTACTATTGCTACTGTAGGTTCTACAGTTATTTGTTCCTCGGGTTCTACAGGTTTCCTTGCACTTTTATTAACCACACTAGCTAACATAGAATGTTATTTTACCTTAGCAGGGAAAGGCATTTTCTCCATGTAAGGTTCAGGCACAATAGAATCAACAGTATGAACTTCTATATCTCTAGCAGGAACACAATTAATAGTATCTTTATAAGGTGCATGGTACTTTATCCCATTCCTTTTTAGCAATATCAATGTAAGAAGCAAAAGCCTTATATAAGTTTGCAGCAACTTGAGAATCAAGTCCATAAACAACACTAACATTATGAAAATCCTCGGATGACATAAAAGTTTTAATGCGTTCATAATCATAATTTATACCTTTGTCATTCTCCCATTCTTTAGTGTTTTCTTGAATACAGTCAAGAAGATCCCATTTAGCTTCATCCTTTATACGTGTAAATGATCCAGAACAAGAAGCATCCAATAAATCCTTATCATGAAGAGGAAGCCTTGCATAGAAAATATTAATAACAATATTACTGGGGAGCTCATGAATCGGGCATTTGAGCATTAGTAACTTCAGTCTCCCCCATGCTTGGGCAATACTCTCTCCGTCATGAGGCCAAAAATTATATATACAATTCCGATCTCTATGGATTTCACTTGGAGGATAGAATTTAGAATAAAAGAGAGGTAAAATTTCCTCCCATTCAATAGTCTGGCTATTTTTCAGCAGCTTGAACCATTCATCGGCTCGGCCTGTCAATGATATAGAGAATAATTTCCTCTTCACTTGGCTCATTGTAATACCTGAACACTTGAACAACTCAGACAATTCATGTAAAAAGAGCAAATGATCACTAGGATGGACAGTTCCATCACCTGAATAACAATTATCCCTAGCAAATTTAGCAATCTATATAGGTATTTTATAAGGATCCAAATCATCAGGCGGTGGGTCACTTACTACCCTAGCAGTGGTAGCAGTGCTCGCAAATAAGGACTCAAAAGGAGATCCAACCATAGTGTAATAAAGCAGTACACAGTAATAAAAATAGCACTTACAGTAGAAGCTTCCTTTATCAATTCCACTTCCCAATAGCGCTTCACTCCCTGGCAACGGCGCTAGAAAATAGTCTTGATGACCCACAAGTATAAGGGGTGTATCGCAGTACTTTCGGTAAATAAGAGTGTCGAACCCAACGAGGAGCAGAAGGTGTTGACAAGCAGTTTCGATGAAGGAATAACTGTAAATACTAGAAAATATATTTGTAGGGGTTTTTGATATTGCAGATAAATAAAGTGCGAGTAAATAAAATGCAGTAATAATAATTACAGCAAGTGGCCCAATCCTTTCTTCAGCAAAGGACAAGCCGGTGAGTTTACTTATGATTACCAAACGTTCTCGAGGACACGCGGGAGATTTCTGTCAAGTGCTTTTGTTCCATGCAGCTGAATAATTTTAGGTGTTTTGATAAGTGTTGTGTGGGTGAATCTATGCTAATGTACCGTCCCATCCAAAACTAATACATACTTGTGATTATACCCCTTGCAAGCATCCGCAACTACAAGAAAATAATTAATAAATAAATCTAACCACAGCTTTAAACTCCGGGATCCTACGCTCCCTCGTGTAATGGTTTCCTAAAGGGGGTTTAGGTTTCTGTCCCTCCGGCAACCCCACAATTAGTAGCCAAATACACAGTGCATTCCCCTAGGCCCATAAATGGTGAAGTATCATGTAGTCGATGTTCACATGACACCACTAGAAGAATAACACCACAACTTAAATATCAAACATTAAATATTACTCAACATTACTTCACTACTAACAACTTGACTTCTCCCATGTCCTCAAGAACAACACGAACTACTCACAGGACATCATATGGATCATGATTAGAGGTGATTTAATGGATGATAACAATCTGGTCATAAAGTGCAAACACCGATAAATCTCACAAGCATCAACTAGTAACAAGTAATCCACGCCGGGAGAGAGATCTAATGCAAAACAACGATAGAGGCCCCTAATTGTTACAGCGGGATGAAGGTGGATGATGAGGGTGCTGGTGCTGGTGGTGATGATGATGATGATGATCTTGATGATGCCCGGAGTGATGACGGTGACGATTGCGGTGATTTCCCCTCCAGAGAAGAATTTTCCCGGCAGACTTCTCCCTGCCAGAGAGCTTTTCTCTATAGGGTGTTTTCCGCCCTGAGGCGGAGGCAGAATAATTCTTCGATGATGGAATGAGGCTTAGGGTTTCCTGGGGACAGGCACGCCAAAAAATATCCCCCAGAGGTGGGCCAGGGTGGCCACACCTATAGGTGGCACGGCTAAGGGGGGCCACGCCACCCCATGGTGGCCCCCCTCTGGCTCTCCTTCTGGTTGTGTTCTTCCTCTGAACTTTTAGGACACCCCCGGTGTCGCACTTCTTCTTCTGATCTTCTGAAATACGATATCCCGACGGTGCCTTTTCCATCAGATTCCTGGTCCCAGCGTGTTATTCTCCAAAAATTATTGAACATGCAAAATAAGATAAAATAACATAAGAGATGCATCATAACATGAAATATATCAATGAATAACAGAAAATTATGATATAAAATAGTGATGCAAAATGGTCGTATCAATTGTGATGTTTTGTTCTTTGTTTGTTTGTAAAAGTTTGTTTATTGTTATTTGTTTTACTTGTTTAGATCATACAAAGAAAAAGGTCCTATTTCTGAAGAGAGTGTACTTCTACATCAACTTCAACAAGGCAAGTGACACATGATCTAAGACCTATTATTTTCCTATATGCACTAGTATGTTTCAGTAGTGTGCATCATATGTTTTGAAAATGGTCATATGCTATTCTAATATGCCAAGTAGTGTGTAGCCATCCATTTACATCCTGTTAGTCTAGGTGAAATTGAAATTAGCTGAAGTTCTTAGTGATATTCATCAAATGTTTTACTTAGATGATTGAGGATAAAACTACTAAATTTAATGAATCACCTGGGTGGATTGGACTTGATAGGCTGTTGAGAGTTGAGTGTCTCCCCAAGGGCCATTTTTATGGTTCCACCCGAGGTGTTCACTTGTGGTTTGCCACCCAGGAACAAAGACATTACATGTCACTACCTGTTTTGATTGCTTCTCGTGCAACCTCTAGACACTATGGGTTATGTCTTCATCAACTAAGTTGTGAGAGTTTAACTTGTTGTCTTGACAAGCAGATGTAGGGGGTATGGTTTGGAACGGGTCTGGCTAGTGGGTTGAATTCTTCTTCTGAAAGATCTTGTGTCGATCTTTTCATTTACTTATTTTACCGACGGTGGATGGGATGTTTGGGTTTATCGAGTCTAAAGGTGAAAGTGCACAACATCTACAGAGTTAACAAACTAAGATCTTATCCATGTCCCTGGTTATGGACAACAATGAAAAGTTGGACATGAAGTTGACAGAAGAATCTCATTCATACCAATTTCTCAATAACATTTTGTGGGATAAACAAGGGTAGGAGATTCCATGGTTTTCATCAATTGTACTCGTAAATTATTTTCTTGGATCCTGATTTCTACGAGAGATGTCAAACTTTTAAAATAAAAAATGTTTACAAAAGGCATAGGGCAAAACTAGCCTTTCTGCAAACAGCCAAGCTCCACCAAGCCAGATATCATGTAGTACTAGGTACTTCAATATATCCACCATAATGTTATTTGCTAGTACAATAAATTGTACTAACCCCTTGTGGCAGCATATTCCATATTGTAGATAGATATGATGATGAGTGAGGATTTCGTTTAGGATGTCAAGTCTATAACCAACATGTTTTTTGTGTGGCACATGCAGAATATGAGGCTCAATGTTGTACTATGTTTTCCATTGTGATTCTATGTTTCATGCTAGTCTTCTAAGACTATGCAAGTTGTAATAAAGTTACTCTGTAAATACTGTATCATACGATGTAATAGATTCTGACGCATTTGCATGATATTTCATCTTGTACTATGGTGCTAGCAATTGATCCAGGGACTAGCATGACAACACAAATGTTTTTGCATTTATTTCAAATGTGGGAACGCTAGATGTGATGGCTTGTTTAATAAATTGGAGATAAGTATTTTATTGATTTGTCAAGTTTTTTAGATTGTTTCCAGATTATTTGATAAAGACGAAAATCCATAAAGTTCCAGGAACTTGTGAATTTCAAATTTCACGTAAAGGATGGATATTTTCCCAATTGACTTTATTCCATTGAAGACTTAATATGATAAGTCGATCATACTGATGAAGTCAAATAGATGAAATAAATTACTTTCTATGTTTCATAAAAGTGAGTGGGACTGATATGAATCAAAACATGAGATAAAAAAAATTGATTGAAGAAAGATGGAATTAATAAAAAAAAATTATAACGTATCGACGAAAGAAAGTTTTCTTAGTCAAAATTACTGATGATTAATTTTGTAGACTCAAAATTATCATGATAACAAAATCTTTGTGACACAAGGATTTAAGCAATGTTGTAATAAGTTTGTCAATTTTTTTTTGGTGTGATGTATAAAGCATGAAACGAAATAATTCTCAACCAACTATGTGATTGTTTTTGTAAAGTTTGAGACATCATTATTAATTAACTTAAAGTTATTTTAATGAAAGTTCCAAGTAATCAATCTTGCGCAATTTAGATGCATAATCAATTAAGCGGTTTTGTGTAAAACCAATATGATTATTGGTAGTAAATTTACATTCTAACTCCAAGTGTCTAACACTCTGGATTAAGGATAAAAATATCTTCTCACGATAGACATGATGAAATTATATTAAGTTAAGATTGAGAATCTCTAGATTTAGTTTAGAATGAAAGGGGTAACAAGCAAATGTTTTTCGATTCATTGCCTTATCCAGTAATTTATGTATGAGATCCATAAAGTTCGAACTTAATATTACAAAAGGTCATATGAGAAATTTGATGTAATATTAACTTTGTGGTGTAGTCATCAAAATTCCAAGATAATGGTCATGAAATGTAAAACAAACAACATAGTAATGCACATAAATGACATTGAATTTTCATAGAGATCTAGGGAAGATGATATATTCATGTTAACTCCAAGATTTCATCTTGAGAGAAGTTGAAGTGATATTAAATCACGGGAACATGAATGTTTCATAAATAGAAACAAATATGAATATATAATATCCATAAAGCTAGTATTGATTAAAATTGTTTTATCAAGGACAAATAGATGGCAATGATAAGTTGAAAACTTATTTATCAATTTCTTGGAGCTCTTATTGGATCAAAGTAGCAAAACATATTGCTATGAGTAATTAATTTTATATTACAATAGTAATCTAAAATATTATATTATGATTGTTAGGGGAGTCGTGTAAATTAAAAACAAGTTATTCTTTTTCATTACATAAATCGAAGGGACTTAAAAGTCAGTGGGAGATGGATATGATCTTTTAATTCGGCTAGGCCTAATTAAAATAACAATACCTTGTGAAAAGATTTAAAAGTGTTTAAAATAAATTGTTAGAAAATGTATTACTAAAATTAGAATCTATGTATAGATAAAGGATTTTAATAAACATGAATATAATGAGTGTGCTAAGTGTGATTCTGAAAGAAATTTCGAGTTACCAAAATCACGAGACAAAAAAAATTGTTTTAGACGTAAGCATGTCGTGATATTATGCACTAAACATGAACTTCGTAGCGATTGGTGATAAAATAGAAATGGTTGTGTTCAACTCATAAAATCCGTGATTTGACCAATTTTGTTGTCATGAATGGGCACATAAGAATCGGTAAGTTTCCGATGTGCTAAATTGGTTAGCCAACCGATATCAAGGAGAAACACATAGGTTAAAATGTTTTCTTATAAAGGCATTTAATTATTTGTAATTAAACTTTGAATATTATGTTGAGATATTTCTCACAAAATTATTTACGATGGTATTACAAAGTGTAAAACAACTCAATAGATTTTGTAAAGCTTCAAATAATACTGTGAGATGTTTACTCATATATGCATTCGTGGTGGAGTTAAAAATAAAATATTATTGATTTTAATTAAATATTATGATTATTCAATTGATAGTACTTATGTTGCATAATTATGAACATTAATGTATTATGAGTGGACTCTACATTATTTCCAAGGATAGTTGCAACACAATGTGTGACGTTGTGGATTGCAAGTTATTGGATAAAATTCCTTCGACTTAGTGAGTTTTCAAAATACGGTACGATAATTCATTCAGAGATGTTTGAATTATTAATGCTACTAAGGAACCAGATTCACACGATCCAGTTCCTAGTAAATCCAATGCAAGTTTATCACAAGTTGATTGCATGAAAAGGTAAAAGACAATGGTCTAAAGATCCACATGCAAAGTGTGAGTAACACTCGACTTCCATAGGTGTTATGACATTGTACTAACTAGAGCATTATTGACACTAGTGCAAGTGGGAGACTGTTGGCCATATGCCCTAGAGACAATAATATTAAGTTAATATTCAATATTCAAGTTCATTATTAAGTTTATATCATTGTGCTATAACAACGGTAGTAGTTGAAAAGTGAGTTTTGAAAGGAAAAACTTTATGCGGGTGTGAAGATATAAACAAACACGAGTACCTAATCTTGTCTCTAAGATTAGCTTATTTGTTGTGAGATGATCACATTTTCCTGATCATATACTTTTATAATTCTAGGAAACATAAGAGTTTATTGCTAGAGTAACACTAGTACTGAACCGACCCAAGTATATGATCTTGCTAAGAGACTGATAATTGTAACGATTTAGCAAAGTGAATATAGAGTTTTCGTTTACTAGGATTCTCATACTATGAAAATATGTAGTGTTCGCACAATTGATAGTTATGCTTTGGATGTCTTTAAACATCTACCATAATAGGAGATTATAACATTGACATCTGGGCATATCCTAGAGTGTATAATGGAACTACGATCGTTAAAAAAACAGTACTTAACTCCTTTAGACAATAGAGAGATAAATCCTATGGCCGCTCTCAGCAATATCAATGTCAACCAACCATCTGACCAGACACGGTGTGATTTATCAGGAGAAAATCGGCGATTTCTATGAGAAAAGAGAGTGTTACCGGTACAAGTTTATATGTGTTTTGATCAAAAGAGTTTGATCTGCCTAGAACACATTTTCTCACGTAGTGATAACATTGGTATCATGTAGTTAAGGGGATATGTGCAGTGATTAAATTGAAGGTTCCTTCGTTCTTCCTGAACACACATGAGCCATCATGGGTGTCCTTGGCTCCAGTGTTGGTTATCGTTCGGTAAGTTTCCAAACATGTTTGTGTGTTACTGAACCTTTGTGGGTCACATGCTTAAGCTAGGTCAATCTTTTATTGAGAGTGTTTTAATACTCTAAGTGGTTTTGAGAATGGTTGGAGTCATTCCGATGTCACATGAACAATCTTGGAGTCATTCGAGGTGTTCTAGTGAAGTTACTATGAGAGAGAAATAATACAGTGAGAGGGCAGAATTATTTCGAAGAAATATGAAGGACATGATATGTCCGAGGATGTTATAAATATGATTTTGACATCAGTAGATAAGGTTGATGATTTTATCTATCAAGTATGTAGGGTTTCGAAGAAAACCCGAGAAGGGGAGGGGATTATTGGGTAGCTGCCAAGTTGGACCAAGGTCCATAAACAAAGCACATTGCCTCTCCTATAAATATTAATTATTTTATTTTGAAGAGAAAAGAAAAAGACCAAAGAAAACGGAAGAAAGAAAGATAAAAGGAAGAAGACAAGTGGAAGGGGAGAGGACTCCCAACTGGGAGTCGAATCCGAATAGGGCTAGGAGGGGCGGTGTGGGAAGCCTTTGGATGCCCCAAACCGACCTCCCCCTATGTCTGGTACCCCCTTGAACCCACTATATAAAGGATCTCATCCCCATGGATCAAACACATCAATTGGCCTTTGTGCCTATTCTCTCTCTCTCTCTCTCTCTCTACTAGAATGAGAGCATGTTCGAATTAGATTTTTGAGGTGGCATACCCAATTAGAGCGTGATCTAATCTCTAATTCCCTCTCATGTGTTGAGAACACCAATCTCATATAGATCTAATCAAGTTGATTAGATCTACCACCAAAACTACGCCAAAAGGTTGGTCTCTCTTCGTTAGCGCCGAGTCCTAAACGGCGGGTTCACGCAAATTTGCGTTGACGGGTTCACGCAAATGGATGCATGTATACTATAAGAGGGATTACACATGTGATTCTTGAGAAGGGAAGCTTAGCGACATCCTTGCAACATGGCCAAGTTATGAGGATCTATTGTTATAAATCTACCATGACTACAATGTTCTTCAACCGCGGGTAATCGTTATATTAGAACTACCGGTTTCAAATCATCGTAATATGTGTTCATGCGTGCATTTACGGTCGTTTCTTCACACCATTTTATTTTATTTTGCAATTTCACTTGACATATTTATTTAGATGCGCTCAAATGTAATACCAAAATACCTAGCACGTAAACCAACTAGGAAACTTGTTTAATGAGGCTTTATAACAAAAACACGACGGTAATGGGCGCACCTAGGTTATGTGCGTATATTGTCTGACACCTATACTGGATAACTGGTTAATTTCGCCACAAATCCACGCCTTAATATGTACATTGTCGATTTTGGCAAAGAGCACACAATTGCTCGGGTGCCAATATGAGTTTCCATGTCCACTTTAGGTTACGAAAATGTGACTTCGTTGAAAACCTAGGCCTAAGGCCTCCCATATACCGTGCTAGTTGAACTAATTTGTGTGAGAACCAAGTAAGTTCACCATAAATCCCTTTTGGCTCATGGGACTAGATGCTCTTATTGTTAAAAAAACACATTTTAAAATGTAAAAAAATCGAAATAAAATTTTGGTGTATATCTAGACATTTTATGTTCGCATACAAAGTTTTACAAAAAAATATATTTTATGTACCATGAGTAAAAGGACACAAAAATAGGAGTATCTTGTGCAACATAATTCCGGAGCATCGAAATTTGTATCTTTTATACGGGGCCAAAACATCGCGTAGAATGTTTTTTCACAACATAGTTCTTTTTTCTAACCAAAAGGTAATTATGTTTAAAATATGAAAAGATTTTGGTCCAAAACTGCTTATGTTAATTGCCACAATTTTGGATTGTTTCAATATTTCTTTTACCTAATTTCTTGTGTTATTTATTCTAATGGATTTTTCTTTAAAAAGGAGGTAGAAACTAATGTAAAAAATTGAAGAAAAAAATTATCAGAGCCAGGTTTCGATCCTGGGACCTGTGGGTTATGGGCCCACCACGCTTCCGCTGCGCCACTCTGATGGTTGTTGCACCAGTACGGAAACTCTTCTACTTCACCAGTAATAGAAGGCTTATATAGAGTTATATACTATTCTTCCTCCCAGGCTTCACGTACTGCCTAATGCGCGTAGTCAGTGAATCAATGGTGGACACAGGTTATGCTATTTCTTCGGTTGATTGAAGACACATGTTCTCTGCTTTTACTTCTCAGAGCTGGATGCTTGAACAAACCAGAGCCGCCGTCTCACCATAGTTTCGGTGCAAGTGTGTCGACAGAGCCTTGGCATGATCAAGTAAAAAATTATTCCTTGGCTGAATGGTGCTAGGCCAACAGCGACAGTGAATGGGCACCGCAATTAGTCTGCAAACCGGACGGCCCTAGGAACGAGATAGAACCAACACGGGAACCTTGGATCTTTACAAGCCCTCCTCTTATAGGCAATTAGGCACTACAATTTTTTCTTCAGTTCACGGATCTTTTTAAAGAAAATTTTGTTCAACCGCAGCCGAAATCAGCCATCGAACGCGTTTTATGTGCCATTTATCACGGGTTTAAAGGCCGGCGGAATAAGGGGTCTCTTAGAGATGCTCTTATATTATATGGCCGTGAACGGAAACCATGGTTGCGTATGATTCCTTCCTTCCACGGTTGCACTTGCTCAACATGTCCAAGGACCGGCCTGGTTTCTTTTCAGCTGCACCTGTTGATGATCATAGGCTACACACTGTACGGGGGATCAAACTGAATCGTTCGAGTCTTCGGGAGATCCACTTTAGGAAGGCAATGTTGTTTTTGTTGTGGCACTACCACTTGTTTTTAAGAGAGCAAACATCACTAGAAGTCTGAAATTCACTTTTTTTAAAGTGGATTTGAGAAACTTACCTATATCCTTATGCAATGTCGCTTATAAAATTATTTCGAAGTATATTGTGAATAGGCTGAGACATCTACTTGATGATCCAATACCCCCATTCTGGAGTGTTTATTCACGGCGACACACCACACACAATGCCCTGATTGCGCGGCTTTGAGTGCTTCCATAATATTCAATGACGCAAGAAAGTTTCCGAGAACTTTTGCGCATACAAGTTAGATCCAGCCAAACCTTACGATAGAGTGGACTAGAATTATCTCAAAGGAGCTCTTACAAGGTTGGGATTCCATGAAAAGCTGATCTCTTGGATTATGAATTGTGTTACCTCAACGTCATATGCAGAGTACGCCTAAAAGTATAATTATCTGGAAAAATCAAGCCTACCCGTAGATTAAGACATGGGACCCCCTTTCATCTTACCTCTTCTTATTCATGGCTGATGGCTTGTCAACTATTCTGTAGAAGGCAGTTTATAACAAAGTTTTTTTTTAACTGAATGTTTGCATGAAAGTTCCGGGAGTTTCTCATCTTCGCGGATGACACTCTTTTATATTCTTCAAAGCCAATGGACATTAATCTGTTGTCATCAAAGCAACCCTTTCCCTGTATGAAAAAGTTACAGGTCAGCTTATAAGCGCCAACAAATGCTCTATTCTTTAAGAGAATTCCTTATTTGGCCCTTGCTTAAAATCTTTTTCCCTATTTGGCTCGAAAAAAAAAAATCTTCCCTATTTGCCACCTTAAATTCATTTTCTTCCTAACATGGCCTTATAGTGCATTCTAAACACAAATGAGGATGTAAAAAGACTCTTTTACCCATGATGAATTTTTGTACCAAAATTCATAATAGAAGTTGAAAATCTTATATCTTATCTTATATATATATTTACTAATTGGAGGCACCATAATGGTGTAGCATGTAACAAATTAATGGTGACATCATTAAAATTAATTTAGCTATTAGATCTTAATTATATGGTTAAGATGAACCATATGTAACATAATGGTGTAGCATGTAACAAATAAAGTATCAGTATCGATTCCTGATTTTAAATGTGGGTATAAAAATAAAATAAAATAAAATAAAATAAGCACGGGACGGTTACAATCTGGAGTTTTTGTAGGCGTGGTTAACAAGTTAAGATCGCACGGGACGGTTAGGACATGGATGTGGAGTTTAAATGCCTTTTCTCCCTACTCGCTCAACCTGGCCGTCGGCTCGCGGGCTCGATCATTGTACGACTTGTCTACGTGCTCCCAACAAAAAACTAACAGTACTGTCAAAGAAAAAACTAACAGTCTGCATGTAGCTCTATTTGTAAGACTCGACACAAACAATCTCTGCAGATATATTGTTTATTATTATCGATGGATCATGGATGCACGGGAACACATGAAATATTTTTAGATTTCCTTCACTCTTTGAATTGGAGTTTACTTCTTTGCTTTTTTTTTTTTTGTACAAAGGGCGAGGTCCAGGACCTCTACGCTGCATTAAAATAGAGCACGTGGCGGTTACAGATTACACAAGGGTCCTTTTCGTTCACAGCCTTATAGACCTGACAATTCGAAGAAAGGGCCCTCAAAATTACAAAGAACCCCTTGATAATAAGATGGAAAAGGCAATCCCGTCCAAGGGCTTCGCCGCCACTCACCGCCGGCATCCTCCAGACGCCATGAGCGCCGAGGACAGAGCACAGTGCTTCACTCGATCTCTCCCGACCGACGGAAGACCAAAGGTGTTGGCAGTCAGAACTCATGCGGGAACGAACCACTTGCACGCGTCCTGAAGTCGAGCTCCAACACCCGGTCGAGCAGGCCTCCATCCCGGAGGTAGAAGAACGGCCACCTTCTTGGCCTTGGGTCGCAGCAGCCATGTAGGCTCCTACGTGATTAGGTCGTCGAAGCAGCAGGAAATCGAACCTCCTCCCTAGCAAACTTGAGGAATCTGCAGCATCCCCATCCCATCCTCGACCACCACGGCCGCTCAATAGGGAGGGATCTCCTTCTTCTCCAAACTTGACAGAGAGGAACGCCTGGAACTCCAGATGCAGAGCTCGGCCTTCGGACTTATGAGGGGAAGAGGGCGCCTCAATCTTCTCCTGCAGGCACCGCTCCAACCAGAAGAGCAGCTGCAGAGAGGGAGACGTCGGCAAGATCTTGCAGGTGCGGCCCGGGCACCCCTGCAAGCGAACCCCCAATGGCAGAACACCAAAGCGCACAGAGGCGAACAAACTAGCTAAGAACAACAGGAAGAAACTGCCTAATCTACTACTAAACAAAGGGGCCGGCACCCTAAACATCACCACACCTGCCAGCACGAGTGCTAGCGCGGCGGGGATGGCCGGATCTACGCTTCCACGGCGGTTAACTCTCAACTGGTCACTGTAGCAGGGGAAGACCTCTCCTCCTTAATCTGCTAGCCATGAGTTTACTTCTTTGCATGCACGCACATGCAGATTCAGCCAAGTTATGTGCATGCATGCACGGGAGGATCGAGGTATCTTAGCAATCGATTGGATGGCGGCCTAGGCTCAAGGCTGCTAATATTTTTTACTTATTTTTAGTAGTAGTAGCAGGGAATAACCAGGTAAGCCAATGTCGTTAATCCGGTTGTGCTGCTCGACATTGGTAAGGACAACGAGACAGGAGGCACCGGAAGTCACGACATTGTTGCCGATGAATTTCTTTGGCATCGGCTGAGGTATTACAGGTCAAATTAAAAATCATCTCAATGAAACTAGATCGTAAAAGCAAGTTCATCAGAATTCTGTTTTCTTGCTCCGACTTCTAATATTTGTTTTTCAATATTTGTAGGCTGGTCAGAGTTGGAGATGAGGAACATCTACCACGGTAGTACAGACATATCCAGAGGTTCATTGCGACCATTGACGCACAATAGCAGTTTAAGATCAACCCCCACTATTAAAGATAGTACTAGTATTTTAGGCATCTGAGTAATTAATTTTCTATTAGCCCAAGCATACCTGCACGTAGTACAAAGATAAATTCTAATGATTCGGTCCACATAAATATCAAGAGTCAAAAAATAAAAGAGTCAAGGCACGTCTCTATGCTCCACTATTTTCTAAGCACCAAGACAAAGTCGCCAACACGTACGTTACTAATATATCCGTGGGGAAATTGGCGTGTGAGACTCACACTAATTATGCGGTTAGCTATGTTTGGCAGCTTTACTTCTTCCATTCTGTAAACTACAAGTGTGACGATGCATATGATATATATAGATGAATATGATTTTAGTTTTTTCTTCCGGTAGGAATTTCTGAGTAGCCTCATACTGTTCGTTTAAGCGTTTCTGACATTTCAGTTTTAGCGCTATTATAAATTTTGGTACAAAAATTCATCAGGGGTAAAAGAGTCTTTTTACATCCTCATTTGTGTTTAGAATGCACTACAGGGCCATGCTAGGAAGAAAATGAAATTAAGGTGGCAAATAGGGAAGATTTTCTTTTTTAGGGCCAAATAGGGAAAAAGATTTTAATTAAGGGCCAAATAAGGAATTCTCTCCTATTCTTTTTAGCGGAGTGTGCCCAGAAAATGAACAAGCCACCATCAGGCAGATCTTAAGCATCAACAACACCACCTTTGAAGAAAAATATTTGGGTTTCCCTACTCCCGAAGGTCGTATGAAGGTAGAGAGATTCCAACCGATCAAAGATTCATAAAAAGGCTCATCGACTAGTCTGAGAAATGCATGGCCATGAGAAGCAAGGAGATCTTGATAAAATATGTGGTCCGGGATCTTGTTACCTATAATATGGGGCTCTTGAAATTGTCTGCGAGCTTCCACAATGACCGCTTGGTTGCGTGTATGAGAATTTAAAACTTTCGCCATATTTGCTACTTAACGATCAAGATCTATCTATGTAGACACAAGTGAATAATAATTCATTAATCTATCTTGACATCGTTTACCAACACCGTTGTAGCAAAAGAGATGTTGATGACGATGTCGACAAAGACGGTGGAAGATTCTCATGCAGAGACCAGTGGGTGAGAATGTTGCCGACTCCCCGTATCTAGCTCCTCGATCCAACAAAGTGAGAGTCTCACGTGGTACCCATATGAGGGCTCGTACACGTACGTAAGATCCGGTTCTGCAGAGCTTCGCGGTTTAGAGCTATGACTCCGCAAGTGTATAAGAAAATGGATTTCTCAACACATATGAAAGAGAGGTTAAAGTTAGATCTAATCGGGAGAGGACACCTCAATAACCCACTTAGAATAAGCTATAATTCAATTAGAATATCTAATTAAATTTAGATTCTCTAATTAGAGAGAGAAGGCCGGAGGCCCATTGATGTGTCCCTCAATGAGGGGAGGGTGTGTATATATATTGGGAAGCCGGGGGCACCCGCCATAAGGTAAAGTTGGTTTGGGGTGGGCCTAGGCTGGCCACACCCTCCCTTTGCACCAACTCGGATTGGACTCCCCAATATCCTTTTCCTTTCCACGTTTTCCCCTCCTTATTTGTTACTTTTAATTTTGGTATTTTTATTTTCTCTCCAAAATCAAACAAGATATTCCCGGGAGAGGAATAAAGACCAACAATGGTCGCGGCAAGGGGTACGACAGGGGGTCGGGACGGTGTTGTTTCTTGGACAGGTTATAGTTCCACTAGTGGTGTTTCTCAAAAAATAACAAGCAAACATGTTGGGTGAATAAATTACACCTAAATAATTGAAAAATCATGAGGGAATAACAAGACATCAAATTACATGGAAGGCCGTACCTAATTTTTTGAATTAAAATGTGAGGACGAAGTTTTGAATTAAGTTTATTCCTTGACCTTATTTGGTCAATTAACGATGACCAAATATGTCATAATATTATTGCTTTTCTTGTACAATTTTTTGTGACATAAATACCAGAGGCAAAGGTGCCTTTCATGTCGACAATGTAAGTGCTTAAAAATGAGTTTAAGTGTCATATTATAGGGGAAAAAAAGACATTTGTCAAGTAGGGAAGAAAAACCTATCAATGACCAAATAGGGCGTCACATTCATTAACTAGCTCAAATTTAGGTATTTCCTCCAATTATTTTGAGAAACACATTATAAACATAAGGCTCACATACACGCACATACACTCACCGTCTCACCCCATGAACGCGCACACGCACACTTTACCCCTATTATGAACAGCTCCGAGATATACCTAGAGATGCCATTAGGAGGGTTCATCTTCAGGCTAAAGTTCTTTGGTCAGTCGGCATTCCAACTAGCACCGAGGAGGGATCGTCACCAGATGAAGGACTGTCATACTGAACGTCTGGTGGCACTCGTGTCCCAGGCGTCGGTAATGTGGTGACCCAGCACACCACTGCATGTGTAGTGCGCAAGTCGATGACATAATACTCACAGAAGGACTTATCCGTGAATATTACATCCCTCAGAGTAGTACAACAGAAACACAGCGGGACCAGGCAAAGCTATAGGATACAAACCTCAATACAAAATCTTGAGAACCTCCTTAATGAATCAAGAAGATCTCCTGCAAAAGAAACATCAGAAGAAGCAATTCGAAGCTCCGAGCCGGAGAAGAACTCTAGCTCAGAACTAATCCACTACGGCTGATGTCAGCCCTAAAATATGGCTTGTAATTGCTAAGTCCAAGAATGGACTCTACCTACACCTTGATAGTTTCTCCTCCATCAGCGTTGTTGGTGATGATGCTTTACTGGCTAAGTAGTATAAGACTCCACCTAGCTTCCTTAGACAGCGATGGCTTCTCGATGACGACTTCAACAGGCTTCAACTCTAAGCAAGGGGTCAAACGGGATAGAATGAGTAACGAGCGTTACTCAGCAAGTTCATGATATATAGTGGGTGGTTGATGCACTAACTACAACTTTAGACTCGAAAGAGTCATAAAGTAATGCAAGGTTTTGTAAAACTTTCTTCAAGAGGTTGCTTTTACTTCTGAAAACTATGCCCGCCAGATCTTCACAGGATTAGAACTTTCATGGAGTTGCCTTTCCTGCGGCGTTCGCAGCTCCTTCCCGGAACAAGGGGTAACATGTCACATCCTTTTACACTCTGCAGAGGTGCGTTACTTTACCCATGGACGACCAAGACCATGTTGCACAACCAGGCTCGAGATCCTGTCCACTCCCACTCAGGTGTGGGGCCCGGTAGTTGGTCCAAGCCAAACCGTGCTTCTCCGCACAACGCATGCCCACCCATTTCTGCCAGCAGGTTGAACGCCTGATTCCACCCCTCACGATGGAGATCTACGCGCCCCTGGCAGACACTCATAGACCCCAGAGTCCGTGGGACGTAAGGGCTCCCACCCATGTGCATGTAGTCCCGCAAGACCTACAGCGTACGTCTCTGGCGCGTCCGTTGACATGCGAACGAGAAAAGTATCACGGCTGACTTACTTCCCCCACAAAAGATCCATGGTCAACGCGAATTTACGGCGCAAGAATCCTGACGGCAGTTGTTGTTAATTCCTAGGTAATACGTTCCCATGCAGATGGAACCTTCCTTTGACCTATTCATCTTACCATGGTTCCATCCGCCCACCAAACAAAACACTACCACTCGGGTAGTCATTCAATTAATCATATTATTATAAAAATAGGATCATGCATTCTTTTGAGAGTAGGTGATAAGACGATAGGGTTTTTGCAATTAGTTTGTTATGAAGTACTGCAAAGGATATGAACAAGTGATGAACTTGCCTGAGATTTGAAATAACCATAATAATAATCCAGGTCTTCAGGGTTCGAGGGTCGCGTAGAGAAATCCAAACATCTGAAAGATAGCAAAGTAGTCCCGGTAAGGACTACAGAAAACTCTGGCAAGATGATACATGCATAGTAATGAGATGCATCGTGAAATCCCCTGGAAAATGCCCCAGCTTACAAGTGTAAGCCACGTTTGAAACGATAACGTATTCACTCAATTGTTAGGTAACTTAGAGTTGTTTCATTACTTGTGGTGATGTTGCTATTTATTTTAGGCTTGAGTGTGTTTCACTTTTATTGAACAAACACTTGTTATCATGTTTAAGTAGAACTGTTATAACATGGTTAGATAACAAAACACTAACACATAGAAAACAATTATTAAAAAGATACAGACATATTTTATTTCATGTTTTTAGAGTGTAGAGCTTTTGTCAAAGGTTGAATGAAAAAAATGAGTAACTAATACAACCAATTCTATCATCACATAACTTGCTATTGCCATGTGATGATAGGTTTAGTAGATGTGAAAACATAAGGGTTTTATTAATTAGAAAAATAATATTTTTGGTAATTGTTTATGGTTATAGTAGACGATTATCAAATTCCATTATACCTTGAATAACAAGTTTATAAATCCAATAAAATGTTTTAGGTTTGACATATTTGAATTGGAAATGTTTTTCTCTTTAATTTGGTATATCATTCAATGCTTTCTGAAAATATTTGAATAAATTATTAATTTATTGATTTGATATGAATTAAATGATTAGACAAATATTGCACACATAAAAACTTGGCCAAATGACCTTCTAAACATCATAGATGAGTTGTATTAATCATTTGGAGCATTTTGGTATATAACTTGTATTTTTCTGATTTTATGAATTATTTATTATTTTTCTTTATTTTAAATGATTTAATTAATTAGGAAAATGTTTAATTTTAAACTTTATCAAATTCATTTGAAAATATCATAATCAAATAGATTTTATTTTTCTGATCATTATCATATTTTATTTATATTTTTCTGAGTAATGAATTAAAAGTTATTGAATTAATAGGATTAAATCATTTTCTGTCATTTTTAAATTGACAGGTGGGTCCCACCTGTCATATTCATCTTTTAAATGAAAATTAAAAGGAAAATGGATAATGACATCATGATGGCGTCACAACCGCATCATCCAGAGAGGATTCTTCACGGATGAACTCAATTCGAGGGATTGAGTACAAATTGGTTGTTTTGGTTCGTTCCACCAGCTAGATGTGCTCGCGGCGAGCCAAGGAGTAGCGGCGCGGTGACCGAATGGTCACCGGCGGCTCGCCGGCGTGCACAGGCGCGGCGGCGCCCTCGGGCTCATACGGAGGTGGAGCTACCGGAGACTAGAGAGCAAACGGAAGGTACCCGGGGGTTCCCCAGCTTACCCTGAGGCTCGTAGTAGGGTCGAGGAAGCACGGCGAGGTAGCAATCGACGGAAATCGACCACGGTGGCCGGCGGCAGTGGAAAAGGGATTGGCCAAATTCTCCGTTCTCCCGCTATCCCAGCAAGCGAGGATCATCACGTCGGTAGAGGAGGTCCTGGCGCAGCTACTGGTACTCCCGGTTGCTCGTGGAATCGCCGGAGACGACGGTGGTGACCGGCGGCCGTGGGTTAGGGTTTCCTGTTCGGCTCGGTACAGTGAGGAAGAGAGAGCAGGCGAGGGAGAGAGGAAGTGAGGCACGGCCTCTCGGCCTGGGGTCTTATCCCCACGCGAAGCGGCAAGCAGGACGTGGCTTGGCCGGGTCGACGGCGGCGGCACGCCTCTGGCCTTCTGGCCAGAGGTTGAAGAAAGAAAAAGGAAATCCACATTTCGATAACCCCCTACAAATTTTGGAATTTACAAACAGGTCCTTCTGTTAATGAAAACTGAGAAGAAACCCCTGTTTTCAGGGCCTATTTGCAAACATAAAAATTAATAAAAATCATATTTGGAAACTTTATCAAATTTACAATCTCACCATGTTGTCTTTTTTCAATTTTGAACAATATTTAAATTTTATACTTAGGGTACTAGATTAAGTGATTTTGTGGTTTTCTCTTCTTTTGATTTATTTAATGAACCTAAAATTATGTTAAGGCATATTTAATGAAAATACACACTCCCATCTTGTGGATACCAAGATGGTGTTTTATAATTGAACAATTTTAGGCATAATCCCTTATAGAAGGTATTTTAGTACAATTACTTGGTACTGGTTCTATGCACTGTTATGAAAACAATTTAATATGGAATTTTATTCCATGTCACACCACATGATTTCAATAAGTTAAAGAACTTGTTTTCTTTTTATAATACTATGTTATTTTCATAGCAATTTTGGTTGACACTTTACTTAGGTAAGTGCAAGTCATGTTGATTGTTTTTAGTACTTGACCAGGTGGAAAACATATGTGGTTTTGGGATCACACTTTCTTGTTTTCCACATAGGTTCCAATATGAATATTACCCCATGTTTTCTTTAGAGCATGTAATTTAATTTTTTTTTTTTACATGGTTATGTGCAGATGAATCTTTGTTGTTTTCAGGTACATGATCAAGTGGAAAACATGTGTCTCTTTGGAACTTATTTGTTTGTTTATCTCCAACTTCCAAATGTGGATACTATCTCATGTTGTTTTGGAACATGTAATCATTTACAGGGTTATATGTAGATGAATTTTTATTATCACTTGTTAATCTTATCTATGAAAAGGATTTGGAAAACAAGGTATTAAGCTTGTTTTCATTTACCTCCACATATCACATGTGGATGCAAAACCTTGTTGTTATTTCTTAATGGATACTTGTTTCCATCTAAGAGAGTTACCATTTGTTCCTTATCTCTGTTGAGCTTGACAGAGATTATTGATTCTCTATTATATCCTAATGATTTACTGGCTAAATACTTATGCTCCCTTACTGAGGCAAATGTTGATTCCTGTGCTCTTCTGTTGCTTGATGTTCTTCTCTCTAGTTGCCACTAGTCTTCTGTTTTCACCTTGTATCAATTGCAAGTAATATCATCTCTTGGATTCAATCTTCAACTTTCTCACCCTTGTGGTGAGAGCAAGCAGTTATTCCAAGCAAAAAGTTTACTTAGATGATTATGTTATGGTTTATTGTTTCCTTAGTGTTATTCTTTCTGTTGGTTGATGATAAAAGGAGTGTAGGTTTGGTTTATAACATCAGTTAGCCTTAAGCATATAAGAAGAATCTGTTGACAAGTTTGCAAGGCTTGTCCCCAAATTTACCTTTCATATACAAGAGACTGAGATGTACTAGGTTATTCAACATTATGTTTGTTTGTGTATGATACTTAATTGTTTGAGTATACAAAAGTGATCTGTTAACAAGGTGTACAGGCTTGTTACCAAACTACTTCTATATAGCACTAACATTGGAGTATCACACTGTTTCAAGAGTGTTAATAAGATCAGGTCAATATATAAGAGTTTTCCAAGTACTCTTATAATAGATTAGAGTAGCACTTCTAGAACACTCTAAATAATCTTCTTGAAGATCTTCCTGTGGTAGTTCCTCCTTTCTTGTGAATTGCTTCTCTTGCAGAATATCTTGGAGGAGTTTGAGAAACAAGATACATTGGTCTAGCAACATAACAAGATCTAGGTTAGGAGTTATTTCATGCTTTTATTATCCGTACATACATTTCTTGTTTTTCTTCCCATAGTATAAATTCTTGTCTCATACATAATTGGTTTTATTTAGCTTTCAATCAAATTCCTCTCATAGAGGTTATAACTTGTTGTAACTCATTACTCACATCCAGAGATACTTTAGTTGAATGATGAGTTGGATAGAAATGTGGAATGTTGGTGGAATGATGACTTAACAGTAAATTGATCAAATGGTTTAATGATGTGTTGAGATTTCATATTCTCAATTGTATAAGATGATTGAAACAATGATCATGAGGAGATGATTGAGGTTTACTGATTTATGTCATAGTTGTTATTTGTTCTCCCAGGTGTCATGATCTACCTTACATTCATCACTTTGTTAACTTTGTTATTCTTAATGCTGATATAGAGATTTGGAAAGATCATATGTAATGATCAAGGTTTATTATTAGTTGAAGAAGATTTATTTCTTCTTGATGATACTTCTTTTATGGTTGAGGAGATATGTACATATTCGATAAATGTTTTCATACAATTATTATATCACTTCCCACTTGTGAGGTTTAAGTTAATACTTATTTGTTTCACTTGTGTTCTATTGAACCTTTATTATTTACATGTAAAGATTAACTTAATAGTTACTAAATAATTTGGAAAGATGTCAGGTGAATGGTTGATCACTTAAAGATTTATTGTTTAAGAGGACATAACACCTCTGTTGATGAGATGGTTCAGTTAGGCATTACTCATTAGTGAAAGGGTGATCATCATTTATGAGATTTGGATTCTCACCCCTCTTTGAGTTCTAGATACCTAGTGAATTATCCCAAGTCACTTATAGACTTGAGGTTTAGGTGGTTGAGAATTTGTGTTGGTCACAACCAACTATGGTTTGTGTAACCAGATGATTTGGGTTTTGTAAAGATGCTATGTTATAAAGATCACTCCAAAAGTACTCCTGACTAGATGAACTAGACCTATTTCATCACGTCAAGTGAAACATTGGTCACTTTGATTCTTTTAAACTTTCGCGCCAAAATTTCCCGTACTTTTAGATGCATGCTATGCAAAGGCACATATTAAATTTAGATCCTTATAACTTCCCAAACACTGGGATATTACAGTATCTCCCCCTTAACAAGAACTTCGTCCCGAAGTTCAACCTCTCTCACGTAAAGATAGGTAGAGAGAACTTCTGTAGACTGTTGAATCTTCACATCTGTTTCTTGTGTTGACCTTGACATGTGTAGCCTCTTGTCTGGATTATTCACCTTCCACTGTCTTGCACAATAATCTAGTAATATGCCAGTTGTTAGGACAACTCTGTCTTGTTACTAGACCTTCCTAATGGTCTCACGAAGAACACGTGGTATTTCCACCATATAGTGGATACCAAGTTTCATTCTCCGATGAATAGGTATGGTTCCTACCTCTCACAACTTGCTGAAGAACAATTGGTACATCCACCAGGTGATGAATAACCAATAAGATTATTCCGATACACTGGATATCGTCTATGGTTTGGACTCCATTCGATTCAGTCTAATGGTCTCAAGATAAAGAATTTTCAAAGAAACTTGTACAAAGTAGTGTACACTGACTTAGACTCTTCTAATTAGTAAAAAATATCTTCGAGTTTCCTCGAGTTTTAACTCTTCCCTATAGGTGATTATAACCTATTCCACTGGTTACTTCCTATGGTCCTTCTACATAGTTGAGTTTTGACTTCCATGGGACAACTCTATAAGTTTATTTATCAAACTTCTACATGTTTCATTCTAAGGTATATCTACTCATGTGTTTCCCTTCGGATCACTTGTTATATATCTCTATGTGTTGATGAAGTATATCACCAAATCCAAACAAGATGTGGAATGTGGTCCATTCCCATCCGTGGCTTCATTAACTTCTGCCTTCTTGACTTTCTAGTCTTCCAGAGCGTTGATGGTTGCTTCAATCAGCTGAGATTTCAGACCGCTCTCATACTAATCCTATACCCTCTAGACCAGTACATCAAGATAGAAATCAATGTTTGCACATGCATATGCACATCAAATTCAATCTTCAAGTACAGATCTAGTCAATCAAAGATCCAAATAAGAAGCAATAAATCTCAAATGCAGTTATCACTCATGCATCAAAAGCCTGGGAAATAAAAGTACTTAGAGTAAAATGTCTCAAGTACCAAGGCTCTTAAATGCTATACACTACAAGTAGGTATTTATTTCCTTGTAATCCTATTCTACACAACCACTCTTTGCCTAAATAGGTACTCCAGTTGCATGCCTTACTGCAATGGAATAAACCCAGACAAAATGATCCTAGAGTAGTTGTTGTCTAACTCGGTTCCATATAGGACTAAACACCATGTAAATTGAATTACTTTCTTTTGGTTATGATAAACTTCTCATCGCATCTGTTGATCCTTCGTGGTGTTGATCACATCGTAGAAGTAGTAACGTAGCTTCCATCAATGCATATGCCTTCTCCTAATTCTCTACTATACTATAGTGATTCACGTCTGGACTTGATAACTAAGGATATGTTATATACCCCATAGTTACCATGGTCTATAATAACTATTAAGGATTCTAAACATCTCTTCTTGATGACTCCTATACTAACTCAATATCATGTTCTACTCCATCCTATATATTCATAGAATGGGGTAATCATCACTTTGACTTAATCATCTCTGACTATGTCAGAACACTCTTTTTCCCAATAACACTGATACACACTAGACTTCTAACTATTCATACCTAGGTAGAAAGATAATAGATAAGTATATTTACTCAAGTTGAGTAAGAACATTCTATACAAGTATGATCATATCATTCTCAAGTAAATGATTGTCATAGTTATAGGAAATATGGTTTAGATAAGATGGCTTACTAAAGTCTTTACCAACCTACAGATCTCCTAAAAGGTTTTAAACCTAAGGTCGCTTCGCTCCACCTGTGGTGACCCAGCACACCACTGCATGTGTAGTGCGCAAGTCGATGACATAATACTCACAGAAGGACTTATCCGTGAATATTACATCCCTCAGAGTAGTACAACAGAAACACAGCGGGACCAGGCAAAGCTATAGGATACAAACCTCAATACAAAATCTTGAGAACCTCCTTAATGAATCAAGAAGATCTCCTGCAAAAGAAACATCAGAAGAAGCAATTCGAAGCTCCGAGCCGGAGAAGAACTCTAGCTCAGAACTAATCCACTACGGCTGATGTCAGCCCTAAAATATGGCTTGTAATTGCTAAGTCCAAGAATGGACTCTACCTACACCTTGATAGTTTCTCCTCCATCAGCGTTGTTGGTGATGATGCTTTACTGGCTAAGTAGTATAAGACTCCACCTAGCTTCCTTAGACAGCGATGGCTTCTCGATGACGACTTCAACAGGCTTCAACTCTAAGCAAGGGGTCAAACGGGATAGAATGAGTAACGAGCGTTACTCAGCAAGTTCATGATATATAGTGGGTGGTTGATGCACTAACTACAACTTTAGACTCGAAAGAGTCATAAAGTAATGCAAGGTTTTGTAAAACTTTCTTCAAGAGGTTGCTTTTACTTCTGAAAACTATGCCCGCCAGATCTTCACAGGATTAGAACTTTCATGGAGTTGCCTTTCCTGCGGCGTTCGCGGCTCCTTCCCGGAACAAGGGGTAACATGTCACATCCTTTTACACTCTGCAGAGGTGCGTTACTTTACCCATGGACGACCAAGACCATGTTGCACAACCAGGCTCGAGATCCTGTCCACTCCCACTCAGGTGTGGGGCCCGGTAGTTGGTCCAAGCCAAACCGTGCTTCTCCGCACAACGCATGCCCACCCATTTCTGCCAGCAGGTTGAACGCCTGATTCCACCCCTCACGATGGAGATCTACGCGCCCCTGGCAGACACTCATAGACCCCAGAGTCCGTGGGACGTAAGGGCTCCCACCCATGTGCATGTAGTCCCGCAAGACCTACAGCGTACGTCTCTGGCGCGTCCGTTGACATGCGAACGAGAAAAGTATCACGGCTGACTTACTTCCCCCACAAAAGATCCATGGTCAACGCGAATTTACGGCGCAAGAATCCTGACGGCAGTTGTTGTTAATTCCTAGGTAATACGTTCCCATGCAGATGGAACCTTCCTTTGACCTATTCATCTTACCATGGTTCCATCCGCCCACCAAACAGAACACTACCACTCGGGTAGTCATTCAATTAATCATATTATTATAAAAATAGGATCATGCATTCTTTTGAGAGTAGGTGATAAGACGATAGGGTTTTTGCAATTAGTTTGTTATGAAGTACTGCAAAGGATATGAACAAGTGATGAACTTGCCTGAGATTTGAAATAACCATAATAATAATCCAGGTCTTCAGGGTTCGAGGGTCGCGTAGAGAAATCCAAACATCTGAAAGATAGCAAAGTAGTCCCGGTAAGGACTACAGAAAACTCTGGCAAGATGATACATGCATAGTAATGAGATGCATCGTGAAATCCCCTGGAAAATGCCCCAGCTTACAAGTGTAAGCCACGTTTGAAACGATAACGTATTCACTCAATTGTTAGGTAACTTAGAGTTGTTTCATTACTTGTGGTGATGTTGCTATTTATTTTAGGCTTGAGTGTGTTTCACTTTTATTGAACAAACACTTGTTATCATGTTTAAGTAGAACTGTTATAACATGGTTAGATAACAAAACACTAACACATAGAAAACAATTATTAAAAAGATACAGACATATTTTATTTCATGTTTTTAGAGTGTAGAGATTTTGTCAAAGGTTGAATGAAAAAAATGAGTAACTAATACAACCAATTCTATCATCACATAACTTGCTATTGCCATGTGATGATAGGTTTAGTAGATGTGAAAACATAAGGGTTTTATTAATTAGAAAAATAATATTTTTGGTAATTGTTTATGGTTATAGTAGACGATTATCAAATTCCATTATACCTTGAATAACAAGTTTATAAATCCAATAAAATGTTTTAGGTTTGACATATTTGAATTGGAAATGTTTTTCTCTTTAATTTGGTATATCATTCAATGCTTTCTGAAAATATTTGAATAAATTATTAATTTATTGATTTGATATGAATTAAATGATTAGACAAATATTGCACACATAAAAACTTGGTCAAATGACCTTCTAAACATCATAGATGAGTTGTATTAATCATTTGGAGCATTTTGGTATATAACTTGTATTTTTCTGATTTTATGAATTATTTATTATTTTTCTTTATTTTAAATGATTTAATTAATTAGGAAAATGTTTAATTTTAAACTTTATCAAATTCATTTGAAAATATCATAATCAAATAGATTTTATTTTTCTGATCATTATCATATTTTATTTATATTTTTCTGAGTAATGAATTAAAAGTTATTGAATTAATAGGATTAAATCATTTTCTGTCATTTTTAAATTGACAGGTGGGTCCCACCTGTCATATTCATCTTTTAAATGAAAATTAAAAGGAAAATGGATAATGACATCATGATGGCGTCACAACCGCATCATCCAGAGAGGATTCTTCACGGATGAACTCAATTCGAGGGATTGAGTACAAATTGGTTGTTTTGGTTCGTTCCCCAGCTAGATGTGCTCGCGGCGAGCCAAGGAGTAGCGGCGCGGTGACCGAATGGTCACCGGCGGCTCGCCGGCGTGCACAGGCGCGGCGGCGCCCTCGGGCTCATACGGAGGTGGAGCTACCGGAGACTAGAGAGCAAACGGAAGGTACCCGGGGGTTCCCCAGCTTACCCTGAGGCTCGTAGTAGGGTCGAGGAAGCACGGCGAGGTAGCAATCGACGGAAATCGACCACGGTGGCCGGCGGCAGTGGAAAAGGGATTGGCCAAATTCTCCGTTCTCCCGCTATCCCAGCAAGCGAGGATCATCACGTCGGTAGAGGAGGTCCTGGCGCAGCTACTGGTACTCCCGGTTGCTCGTGGAATCGCCGGAGACGACGGTGGTGACCGGCGGCCGTGGGTTAGGGTTTCCTGTTCGGCTCGGTACAGTGAGGAAGAGAGAGCAGGCGAGGGAGAGAGGAAGTGAGGCACGGCCTCTCGGCCTGGGGTCTTATCCCCACGCGAAGCGGCAAGCAGGACGTGGCTTGGCCGGGTCGACGGCGGCGGCACGCCTCTGGCCTTCTGGCCAGAGGTTGAAGAAAGAAAAAGGAAATCCACATTTCGATAACCCCCTACAAATTTTGGAATTTACAAACAGGTCCTTCTGTTAATGAAAACTGAGAAGAAACCCCTGTTTTCAGGGCCTATTTGCAAACATAAAAATTAATAAAAATCATATTTGGAAACTTTATCAAATTTACAATCTCACCATGTTGTCTTTTTTCAATTTTGAACAATATTTAAATTTTATACTTAGGGTACTAGATTAAGTGATTTTGTGGTTTTCTCTTCTTTTGATTTATTTAATGAACCTAAAATTATGTTAAGGCATATTTAATGAAAATACACACTCCCATCTTGTGGATACCAAGATGGTGTTTTATAATTGAACAATTTTAGGCATAATCCCTTATAGAAGGTATTTTAGTACAATTACTTGGTACTGGTTCTATGCACTGTTATGAAAACAATTTAATATGGAATTTTATTCCATGTCACACCACATGATTTCAATAAGTTAAAGAACTTGTTTTCTTTTTATAATACTATGTTATTTTCATAGCAATTTTGGTTGACACTTTACTTAGGTAAGTGCAAGTCATGTTGATTGTTTTTAGTACTTGACCAGGTGGAAAACATATGTGGTTTTGGGATCACACTTTCTTGTTTTCCACATAGGTTCCAATATGAATATTACCCCATGTTTTCTTTAGAGCATGTAATTTAATTTTTTTTTTTTTTACATGGTTATGTGCAGATGAATCTTTGTTGTTTTCAGGTACATGATCAAGTGGAAAACATGTGTCTCTTTGGAACTTATTTGTTTGTTTATCTCCAACTTCCAAATGTGGATACTATCTCATGTTGTTTTGGAACATGTAATCATTTACAGGGTTATATGTAGATGAATTTTTATTATCACTTGTTAATCTTATCTATGAAAAGGATTTGGAAAACAAGGTATTAAGCTTGTTTTCATTTACCTCCACATATCACATGTGGATGCAAAACCTTGTTGTTATTTCTTAATGGATACTTGTTTCCATCTAAGAGAGTTACCATTTGTTCCTTATCTCTGTTGAGCTTGACAGAGATTATTGATTCTCTATTATATCCTAATGATTTACTGGCTAAATACTTATGCTCCCTTACTGAGGCAAATGTTGATTCCTGTGCTCTTCTGTTGCTTGATGTTCTTCTCTCTAGTTGCCACTAGTCTTCTGTTTTCACCTTGTATCAATTGCAAGTAATATCATCTCTTGGATTCAATCTTCAACTTTCTCACCCTTGTGGTGAGAGCAAGCAGTTATTCCAAGCAAAAAGTTTACTTAGATGATTATGTTATGGTTTATTGTTTCCTTAGTGTTATTCTTTCTGTTGGTTGATGATAAAAGGAGTGTAGGTTTGGTTTATAACATCAGTTAGCCTTAAGCATATAAGAAGAATCTGTTGACAAGTTTGCAAGGCTTGTCCCCAAATTTACCTTTCATATACAAGAGACTGAGATGTACTAGGTTATTCAACATTATGTTTGTTTGTGTATGATACTTAATTGTTTGAGTATACAAAAGTGATCTGTTAACAAGGTGTACAGGCTTGTTACCAAACTACTTCTATATAGCACTAACATTGGAGTATCACACTGTTTCAAGAGTGTTAATAAGATCAGGTCAATATATAAGAGTTTTCCAAGTACTCTTATAATAGATTAGAGTAGCACTTCTAGAACACTCTAAATAATCTTCTTGAAGATCTTCCTGTGGTAGTTCCTCCTTTCTTGTGAATTGCTTCTCTTGCAGAATATCTTGGAGGAGTTTGAGAAACAAGATACATTGGTCTAGCAACATAACAAGATCTAGGTTAGGAGTTATTTCATGCTTTTATTATCCGTACATACATTTCTTGTTTTTCTTCCCATAGTATAAATTCTTGTCTCATACATAATTGGTTTTATTTAGCTTTCAATCAAATTCCTCTCATAGAGGTTATAACTTGTTGTAACTCATTACTCACATCCAGAGATACTTTAGTTGAATGATGAGTTGGATAGAAATGTGGAATGTTGGTGGAATGATGACTTAACAGTAAATTGATCAAATGGTTTAATGATGTGTTGAGATTTCATATTCTCACTTGTATAAGATGATTGAAACAATGATCATGAGGAGATGATTGAGGTTTACTGATTTATGTCATAGTTGTTATTTGTTCTCCCAGGTGTCATGATCTACCTTACATTCATCACTTTGTTAACTTTGTTATTCTTAATGCTGATATAGAGATTTGGAAAGATCATATGTAATGATCAAGGTTTATTATTAGTTGAAGAAGATTTATTTCTTCTTGATGATACTTCTTTTATGGTTGAGGAGATATGTACATATTCGATAAATGTTTTCATACAATTATTATATCACTTCCCACTTGTGAGGTTTAAGTTAATACTTATTTGTTTCACTTGTGTTCTATTGAACCTTTATTATTTACATGTAAAGATTAACTTAATAGTTACTAAATAATTTGGAAAGATGTGAGGTGAATGGTTGATCACTTAAAGATTTATTGTTTAAGAGGACATAACACCTCTGTTGATGAGATGGTTCAGTTAGGCATTACTCATTAGTGAAAGGGTGATCATCATTTATGAGATTTGGATTCTCACCCCTCTTTGAGTTCTAGATACCTAGTGAATTATCCCAAGTCACTTATAGACTTGAGGTTTAGGTGGTTGAGAATTTGTGTTGGTCACAATCAACTATGGTTTGTGTAACCAGATGATTTGGGTTTTGTAAAGATGCTATGTTATAAAGATCACTCCAAAAGTACTCCTGACTAGATGAACTAGACCTATTTCATCACGTCAAGTGAAACATTGGTCACTTTGATTCTTTTAAACTTTCGCGCCAAAATTTCCCGTACTTTTAGATGCATGCTATGCAAAGGCACATATTAAATTTAGATCCTTATAACTTCCCAAACACTGGGATATTACAGGTAATAAGATGAATTTAGTAGGCCCGTGATCGACTTGAACTTGTGGCACTGGTACATGAGGCATTGGTGGCGTGAAGGGCGGGTGCGCCAGCTGCAACAGTTGCGACAGTAAGGGGCCACCAAGTGGCATGGAAAGCCACAACTGACCATGAGCGTCAGTGTTTAATACTGGGGACATGGATTCGGAATTCATCGGATAAGCATGTCCTGCAGCAAATGGAAATGTTAAAATATCTGAATACTGAATGTTCGACACTGGCATCACATATTTTATTGCCTCAATGACTTCAGCATACTCTGTTTGTAATGTAAGAGCAAAAACAAAGAACTTACAAACAAAAATGAACATAGTATGCCAAACATCATAGAAATTATCACCTGTGGCCGATGGGGTCAAATTGGGATGGAATGGTGGTGGTACACTGGGCTGTGGTTGTTGGTTGCCATGTCCTTGAAGTATCCCATTGTGGTAGGAACTGTCTGATGAAATATAGCCAGGTGTAACAAAATTCTGTATTGGATTAATGGATTCCTCACCACATGACCTTGAACATACAAACCGCAAACATATCAGATATGCCATCGTGTGAAATAACAAGTAGTTAATAGAGAACCTAGAATATACTTTGTAAAATCAAAATCCTTGTTTACAAAGATTGATCGAATGAAGTTATGCAATCAAAGTAAAAATAAATAAATAGCATACCTTTGAGTTGTATTCAGATACTCGGAAAATGTGCATGTGAGAAAGTCTGGTTTGAAAAAACTAGCTCTTTCAGCAAAATATGGTTCAACTATTTCCACCGTCTTCTTACGAAGGTCAACACCGAGTATCCAGGCATTCTTATCATGATAGCCCACCTTAGACATCAAATAGACAACATCCTCACCATGAATATTGAGGACCGGGTAAGCTGTTGTCAAGTTACTCAATGTTGATCTTGTAACACTACCACCCAACAAATCTGGTGGCAAAACCGTAGAATATGTTGGGTTGTTGAACCAGAAGTCGTCAACATGAATACAATACCCCTTGTGCCAACTGTCTGAAGAAGGATGCCGATGACATGTCCGGATCTTCCAACCATCAGGGAAGCTGATGATGTCCTCTCTTGACTCTCCTAGAAGTTCCTCATGTGGATGGAGAAGAAGATCATCATCACAGATAATATCTAAACCATCAAGATCTTTCGTCATCTTAAGCCTCCTATTACTATTTTTGTCAATAGTAATAACCTCCCGTCTAAAATAATGTTCAATCTCAACCAAATGGATAACTCCGTTGTAGCAGGCGACATCCCGGACCGTCTTTGGGTTGCCTCTCCGGGGCAAGTTGAATTCAGGCTTGGGCAGTGGAACGTAATAGAGAGAGGGGTCCTTGTCGAGAATGTTGCAACTGATGATACCACGCCAGAGGTCGACCCATCCGGCCACGCCGCTTCCAAGCGAGATCACCTTGTGAGGTACGATGAACATGTCCAATGCCCTGATCTCGTAAGACAAGTTCAGCCCTAATGTTATGGTGGTCCACGTGCCAGTCTTGGACGAAAAGAAGGCGAGGTCATAGTGTCCAAGGGTGGTCGTGACAAAGAGATCAGCGAGGACGAATTCCCCGTCGTCACAGGGCACGATGCTGACGCACGGTGTACTCGTGGTGCCTGGAGGAGTAGCCGGGATCGGCGTGAGCGATGGCTTGCCACGGCCAGCCTTGTAGATGAAGTACTCGGCGCCGCCAGTGAAGACGAAGCTTAGGAGGACGAGGTCCTTCTCCGAGGATACAACCCGAGGCTCTTCAACGAAGTGCTCCGGGTTGAAGTCGGGGCCATGGACGTGGAAGTGGGAGACGGCAGGCGGATCCGCGAGGCAGAAGGTGACCTTTACGGTGTGGCCGGTCCGTGACGTGGCTGTAGCTGTGGTGGCGTTCTCGCCGTCGGCGAAGTAGGCCTTTTTGTCCAGGAGAACCCAAGCGGGATAGCGAGGGGGGCTGGTGGTCGCATCAACAACATCTGAGGGAAGAAAGGAGGAGGCAAGGAGCGGTTCGTCCATGGTACTCGACGCAGATCAGATTTGAGAACCCGGCGGGTAATTGGGCCGAATTTTATGGTGTCGGGATTGGAAAGGCCGTGTACGTATCGGTTATGAACTGGACTCAGAAACGAAACGCAGCATCGCGCTCTGTAACGACGGCGACGAGCGATGGCATCGCAAATCTCTAGCTATGCGCTGCCGTCCAGCCAGGCAGCCACCGTTCCCTGACTCTGGGAGTGTGCAGTCTGGCGGCACTGCCGCACTGACCATCCTTCTGAATTTCCACCTTCTGATCACCCATAGGGAGGATCAGAGCAGCGGCAGGGTGCTTGATATCCACCGATCCATTGTCAGGGAGTTGGAGGGAATCCCCGGGCCGTGCAGCGCAAGGAGGAGCACAACAAGCCACTCTCTGTGGTGGATGAGTTCTTGGACGAGTCCTCTGCAGTGCATGATATGTTCTTCCCGGAAAGCAGGACGGCCATGGATCCGGCCAATGGTGGGAATGACAGCATGTACTACTACTTCCCCGGGAGGGTGTGGCTCGACACCGACGGCTAACGGATCCAAGCTCATGGAGGAGGTGTGCTGCATGATGAGAGAAACGAGACCTACTTCTGGTGTGGAGAGAATAAGGATGGCAAGACCTACAAAGCTCACACCAAGGGAGCTGACAGAGTAAGTCACATTTTTCTGATGCCTTGACAATTTTGTTATCATTTGTGTGATAAAGAAATTCAGTGGCATTTGGTGGATTAAACAAGAAGTATACATTACTACCATAGTCAAAATGTACTAGGTAAATTTAGAGTCAGACATAGGATGTAGATTGATTAGCTTCATTGCTCATTAATGTTTCAGACAATATGTACAAAATCAGAATTGATCAGCCCTCTTTAGCAAGCCTTGCACATGAGCCTAAAAAATGTGAGTAGGCTTAACAATGTAGTCAAATTGCAAAAAAAAAGGGGTAGAAAACCATCATGTATAATTTGTTTCATTATACCAGTCCATGTCTTGCTGCAAGATTAAGGAAATCATGCCAACCGGTGGATAGCATTGTTCTCAGATAATTATAATCTGTAATTCTATCTACATAAGATCTATATTTGTCTATACAATATTATAGAGTAATGCCAGTATATGGACAACACTATTCACCGACAAAACAAAACTCTATAAAGCTGAGTCCATTTCCTTTAAATTAATATGCTTGCGAGGATTTCAGTACCTATGCGGTAGTGTGTGCTAATGCATGCATCTAACTTTCCTGGCCTGTTAGATACAGTCGGTGAGGCACAGTTGCTAAGGGACACGTTGGAAGTAATGTTCTGTTAGGAAGGTAAGGAAGTTGCTTGGGTTGTATGAAGGTAGGTTACTAGGAAGATAGTTCGATATATTGATTATAGAGATGAAAAATAAATAATGATTTCCACAACTTTTTAGTTTGGGTACTCTTTGTATCATGCTATGCTGAGTCATTTCAGTCCAGTATTAGCAGATTTAGATGGAAGTCTGTAGTAGGTAAATCTAAATGAAACGTCAGCCATATACCACTCCTCCCAGAGTATCTCACACCGTTGTCATGGAAGAAGCAGGTAGATTTCTCACTAAGTTAGGAGATCTTCTTTTGAACTGATTAAGTTATGAGGTTGAATCTGCAGGAAGAGTATAAGATTATCATGATTATAGTTCTTTCATTTTATTAACTCAAGGTTACTGCAATAGTGCGGTAGCATCTAACATTATCAGCTATATAATTGGCCCGATAGAAAAATATGGCATTCGATTTTGAAAATGCAGAAGGCCTGATTCTAATGTGATTTAAGGCATTTTGCGATCATCAAGGATTCCATGGGCAGAGTTTTACTTGTCTGCTATGTGGGCATAGCATACATATGTATCTTGCTTCTGACAGACAGAAGTTAGTGATGTTCAACAGTAAACTTACTGTTGTCATTTCCTACCATCTTGTCAAAGTGTTTCAATTCTCTGTAAATTTTCTATATGTATTATCCGTATTGTCATTCTAACCAATACCAGCCTGTTTTCCTGGTTGACATTGTTGGAGTGAGTTGCTGGCATGTTCCCGCTCTGGTCCCAGGTGTCTGATGAGGCTGCCGACTACAGCTTCATGTTCCCGCTCTGGTCCCGAGTGTCGATTTACTGGCACCGACGGTGGCGCCTCCCCGAGGGGTGGACAGATTCTTGAAAAATTGAAGTTGCTAATACATTTGTTACACTATTTGATAGATACGGATTTATAGACATTTACACGCATTGTGGGTGTGTTGTATAATCTGATAGATGTAACTCCTCCTTAGGGAGTACAAGAACATTAACTTAAACTGATCATGCATTAGAGCACCTAATGAAACTTAAGAAGCAAATGATTAGGGATGCACTCACGGGTAATTGAGGTGGACACAGTTGCTTGCTCGGTGCAGACATGATCGATCACTGGAGTGATCGATGCAGAGGAAGCAGGGGCACCGTAGTCGTGTAGGAAAACCCATGGTCGCCGGCACTGCCCTGGGAGATGGCCGGCGGTGGAGATCGGTCTTCCAGCCCCTTAGCACAACTTTCGGATCGGTGGTTGAGTCGATAGGCACTTACTCGTTAGTTTTTTCATGCATGCTCTCGTTTTCCTTTTATATCAAGTGCTGGGGCTGGGGACCGGGTCCAAAGCTGTTGGTTTTAGAGGCCTCCGATCAAAGCTTCTAGGTGAAAAGTGTACGGGGTCAAGCCCCCTAATTTCTCTCAGGTTGTTACCTAAGATCAGATTCCAACATAATCCAGCTGTAGATGTTAGCAGAGTTGCAAACATGCAGTTTTGAGTTTATTCTCAAATCACGTAGATACCTGTGTCCCTTGTGTTACCTGCTCCAGGGTTAATAGCTTCAGAATAATGTGCCTGTGGTTTAGTATCGAGATTGTGTTGATGGATAACTCGTGCTGATTTCACCTCTGTATCTGGGCATATAAGATGGATATCAGCATGCCGTTGTGAATTTCACACTTGCAACTGTAGTACAACGTTTGCGGCATATGAAACAGAATGGATCGATTAATTTCTCCCAATTAAACAGAAGAATGACATAATCTGAAAAGAAGACAGTTGCTCTGCAATTCAATTCTGCATCAAACAGTTGCATCCTTTCTTTACAAATCTAGATGATTTTTTTTTGATAATGGGATTTATATTATTTAAAAGGTTTAAGTATTACTCCCGGCTTCTGCATAACAAGATGCACACGGCCGAAAAATCGAGAGGATTTACATGGATCGATCATCAAAGCTCTACAATTTTGCACGAGGCAGTTAGAGCATGTCTAACGGACCCCTTATGTTTTCGCACCCTAAAACGCGTGTAGAGGGCCCTGTATACATATTTCGCCGGCCAAAAACTCGTGCGAGCTAGCAGACCCCCTACCCCCACCCCGTAAAACAGAATATTCTGTTTTACGGGGTGGGGGTAGGGGGTCTGCTAGCTCGCACGAGATTTTGGCCCCTCACAAAACAGGGTTCTGCAGGGTTTAGCACAACTACACAAGCATATCAAATATGGCAGATTCAAGATATGCGATGCATAATCCATAGTTTTACATCACAAATAGATCAACAAGTTCATAGGTCATGTTCTAGGCATAGAGGTTCCCAAAAGTACTGCCACCACCAATGCGATCCACATCAATCTTGGAGCCCACCGTCGGCACCACCACTCACCGAAGTTGAAGCACCAAGGTTGGATGCCTCGCGAGCTTGACGCGCCTGCAACTTCCTCGCCATGATCTCGGCCTTGCTCTTCTTCCACCACAGCAGCTGATCCTCGTCCATGTCCTTGGTGTTCATCATCATGATCTCCTTCTCCTCAACCACGTCGTCGTCCACCTCTTCGTCCGCCTCTTCATCCTCGCCATAGTCAGCGTACTCGTCGTCGAAGCCAGCAATGCCCGAATCCAAGTCCACCGCAGAATCGTTGAGCATATCCATGTAGGATGTCGCGACGGCAGGCGCAGGCACTTCGTCGAGCACCTGGCGGGCACCAGCCGGCGGCGGCGTGGGCAACCGCGTGGGAGCTGGCGGAACGGCCGGTGACGGAACCTCGGCGACCACCGGCGTGGGCGGATCGTCCGCTGCAGGCGTCGCGGCCTTCTTCACCTTTGGCGGCCGCCCCCTCGTCGCCACCTTCTTCGCGACGAGGGGCGCAGTAGTGGTCGCCGCCGCCGCCGCTACCGCAGGCCCCGGCGGTGTGTCGAAGAAGAGCTTCGGGATCCTCTTCCTCTTCATCGGCATGGTGGCGGAGATGATGGCCGCCACATCGGCGGAGGCCGCGGCGTCGACGGTGGCAGCATTCACCACCTCAGACATGGGTGGCGCGTCGTCGGCGGTCGGAGGGGCTTGTGAGGAGTCCATGGCGGCGAGATCTGGCGACGCGGTGGCCGGGGAGGGCGAGGAGGCGGATTTCCGGCGGCGGCGGCGGCGGTTGGGAGCTTCGCGCGCAGTTGGGGAAAGGGTGAGGGGTTGGCCCTGTACATCTCCTCCCGACCCGCACATGTAGGGGTCGACGGGCCGCCCCCTACCCAAACTTGTAAAAAATCGTCCGGGGTGGTCCATTTACGGGGTCTGCTAGATGGCCGGGTAGAGCCCAAACCCGTATATCAGCGGTTATTATACGGGTTTGGGCCATATAGGGGGTCTGTTAGACATGCTCTTACATCGTTTCTCTACAATTTGAATGTAAACTTGGTAACACTGTCTACATGGATCAATATAGAAACGCAGCTACATCTGGGACAGCTTTACTCCACGAGCGGAACCTTGCACGTAATCTTCTCTGGTATCGCCGGTGGATGACCTTGATCCGCGGCGCCTTCTCTCTCGGCGACGGAAGCATCGACGTCTGGAGCGGCGGCGGTGGGACGGTGAGCAGCGAACCATGGGTGTTCGAGCGCCTTGGCCGCCGTGAGTCGCTTGTCGGGGACTCGGGATTGCACGTGAGAAGTCCTGGCAACACCTCGAACCCTTGCTCAGACAGCTTATCTTCGGGGAACATCTCCCGCAGCCTGCTGTGCTCGTACCTCGCCGGTAGCAGTTCTTCCATGACTTCCATCATAATGTCAGCGTACGGCAATGATGTGAATCCCGGCCACGTCTTCTCGTCCGGTGTGCCCAGCACTTTGAAGATATTGCAGAGCTGAGGTATCTCGTCCTCAACTTCATCTCCATCGTCAAACATCGTCTTGCCGGTGAGCATCTCCCCCATGACGCACCCAAGCGACCAGATGTCGACCTGCGCGTCGTAGTCCCGCTTCTGTAGCAACATCTCGGGCGCCATGTATTCCATGGTGCCGGCCTGGATGTAGGGCGGGAGCTTGTTGTGGGATTCACGATCTCTCTCACGCTCGCAAGATCAGACGATCAGGTGGGAGACACACGAAGAAATTTTGTGCAGCGCAAGTGTTAGCTGCTTTTCTGTTTCTCTGTCCTTTTATTGAACAAAGAAAAACGGCATGCCGTGGTGATCGCGCCCCCCGACTAGATCATGCCATCCCATGACCTGGAACACGTCCACGAAGATCCTACTAACACGGACAGAAGCGTACAGGCACGACTTCGTCCTTGACTACGACCCTGGGACTCGCAACTGCCAAGTCCCGTTAACTGACGAAACTGAATCATCAAACAGACTACACCTAAAACCCTGGCTACGTCTAGTTATTTTTCAACAGAGCTCGTACGTGGAGAGCGCCATCACGAAGTCGCAGATCTTGACGAGTTCCTTTTCTTAGCCGACGAGGATGTTGGACGGTTTGATGTCACGGTGCACGACGCGGCGGTCCTGCATCATCTTGGCCCCGGTCAGTAGCTTCCACATGAAAGCGCGCACCTTTGATTCCGAGAGCGGCTCTTGGCCGAGGTAGATGTGGAGGTTCGTCCCGGGGACGTATTCCATCGACTTGTTGGAGGTGGAGCGGAGGAGACGGCCGTCGAAAGCAGGCGATGGAAGAGCTGTACACAATACGGTGTGGATCGGCGGCATATATACACATGAGGCAAGGCGCAATGGCGATCGGCAGCCCCGACCTGGACTCGACAAGTATTCAAGTCGGAACGAAAAGGATTGGCGCTAACCGTTTCGACTGGTTGCGTCACCGTGTTGCTATCGGAACGATCAGCTACGTGCCTGAAAACTAAGCCCGTTTCGGTTTGCACGGCACAAACGGGTCCTCGATCGGCCCCACCTCCAAGGCACAAATTTTTTTTTTTTGAGAGCAACCACATATTTCATTAATAAAAAATCAAGTTACAATAAGAGACTTATCAAAAAAAAGTTACAATAAGCAACACATATGTAAACTAAAAGACAGACCGGGATAAAATGATTATCCTGAATTTGCAAATAAAACCCTAAAAGATCGACAAATACAAAACGACCCCTAGGGTTTACCGCAACCACCGTAGCGAGCGGCCGCCGTTTTCCTCCAGCGCCGTCGAGACGAACGCCGAAAGAAACGCCGAGCCTCCACCATTGCAAGATCCGAGAAAGCACTATCGCCAACGAGGCTTTGTGAGTCGATGAACAGACCCGCTGCACGCATCAAGGCACATGTCGATGTGGCACGTCGACCGAGGGACGTCCCCGTGCTGTCTTGAACCAAGATATGTCGCCTCCCATCGACGAAGTCAGAGAGGAACGGCAGATCCACCTCCACTGGACCAGCATCCGCGCTACAGAAGAACCATCTCGCCCTGGCCGCCAGCGCCGTCGTGAATAACCACGAACGCGAGCGACACACCGAGAAACTGATCTCGCCAGATCTGAAGAACGGCGAGAAGACCAAACTGTTGATCTGAAGGACCAAGCAGCACACTTTGCTATCAACTCCGAGACGCCGCCCTAAAGGTCGCCGCCGGTATGGGAGTGGAGTTGTGGCATATTTATTGTCCTGGGCGCCGCTCCCACCACCCCAACGACGCCCCAAGAAAGCAGTAGGCTAACCCTAACTACAGAACGGCGCCGAATCGCCATGGTCCCCACCCCCTCACGTCGCCGGAGTGGCTAACGGAGGAGGCAGGGACCGGCGGCCGCCGCTGTCGTTAGGGCCTTACGCGTCGCCTCCAAGATCGTCATTCGTCACGAGCGAAACGGTTTCCGTCCGATCGTCATATATGGTTGATTAGGACTACCACAAAAGGTGGTTTCATAGCCCTTCGACATATGACCTGTGCTGTGTGTGTAAGCTTGCTCCTCTACTGCCATTCTCAAATAAACCAAGCATTTGCCCCGCTTCATAAATAAAGCCCAACGGCCAAACCAATACAAGGTGGTAAGGGAAACCTCTTACAAAGCAGATCCAAGATAGAAGAAAAGAAAAACAAAGGGGGCCTGAGGAGCCAGATTAGGGGTATATCCGGCATTGTCCTAAGGAGCCGGATTACCAGGGTGGCCTGAATGGTAATGGATCACGGTCCATTAGGCGGCCCAGTAAGCTGACACGCAGAAGCCGGATTCTAGAAGAACCCGAACCGCGGCCCACGTGGTGCGGCTTGGAGTAGAAGACGGATTCCTGCTTTCCAAGTTAGAAACTTACCGTAGTCTTCAAGGTTTCCTTTCTGTAAGCCATAACCCGGCTATCTATATAAAGCCGGACAGGAGAGACGAAAGATACAAACAATTAGCTAGAAGCCAACTCGCCGAGAAGTTGATCCTCGTCGAGTTAGCGAAACCCTACTCACATTGTACTTTGTATACTTTAGGCTTCAGCCCTGATTTAGTGAGATTGCAGGAGTAGGAACGCCGCCTAGTTGCGACGTACCGAACCTGGGTAATTTTGGTGTTCCTGGTTGTCATACTACCACGTCCCCCGCGTCTGTATCAGTAGTCTCATTGTACCCCCGTCTATGAACTCTACTACGATGTCTCGACAGTTGGCTCCCACCATGGGGCCAGCAACGTCAAGCGTTATGTTTCGATCGGGGATACTCGGCGGAATCAGCAGTACCATTCAGCAGTACCATAACTGTAGGAAGCCTGGAATTCAACAACGACGACGGGCGCTTCCTCGACAATGGATCGTACATGGCAGCATGGAATCATCTGGCACGTTCCTGCGTTTTACCGATTGGATCTGCAAACATCTTTATCGGATTAACTGCATAAGCAATGGGATTCTGTAGTGGAAGTAAATATATCCGTGTTCGTCAAATGGCTCTTCCTTTACCTTGAACTCTTTGTCGAAAGTGGGGATGGGTTCCTCCTATGTTGCACGAGAAGAACCACCCATTTTCGGCACCGCCCTTTCCCTCGCGTCCGGCTCAGACGCAATGGGCTGGCTGGTCTGGAGGGGTTCTTCCTCCTAGCAGCCACGCTTTCCTCCGCAGCTCCGACCGGAGTGTCGGGAGCAGCAGCAGGAGAAGGCTATGCCCTTCTCCGGGAAACATACTTATGTTTCTTACGGCTTTTTGGCTTCAATGTTGTTGGAGCCAAGCTACAAAGAAAATATCCGAAAAGTTAGAATTCCGAGAAAGTAAAAGAAAACTCCAGCGACAAAAGGCCGAGAAAAAAGAAACCCGGATGATTTACCTAGAAGTAGCGACAGGAACTCCGTCAAGATCGATTATTTCTTGACCAGCGGAAGGCTTCTTGCGTTTTCGTCCGCCTGCAAAGTTAGCATGCATTGCGTCTAACTCGGCATCGGTCGCAAGATCCTCCTCATGAAGATCGACAATCTCTCAAAAAATACAAAGTTCGAGTTAAATAAATATCCGACAAACAAGAAACGCAGAACCAAAGCCCAAAATGAAGAACCATACCTTTGGAGCTGGGTTTGTCGCCGTGTACATCGGCCGGCTTTCCTCATATTGGTCGCGTGTTGCGACCAACTGCGTAACGCATTTCCTCAAATCTTTTGCCGTCAAAGATTTGTTCGTTACCCGCATTGCGGGTCCCGAGTACTCGCACATGAGCCGGGGACCACGGTGGGCCAGAGGATGAATCCGTTTTTCTAGCTAGCAAGGGACTGTGTCCATGCCGGTAAGTGGAGGAGACGCGGAAACGAGCTTGGCGATGCGTCGTTTGATCCTTAGCAGATCCGGCGATAGGGTTTGAACTGCGTCCACTGCCCAGTTATCTTGGGGAGTGGCAGCGCAGTTGACGAAAGGTGGAATTCCCGTATTTTTTCCAGGATAAATGGAAATCTTCATGGTATAAGAAGGAACCCGTCCAAAACTTGACGGATTCCGAGGTTTTTATCTTGGGGAACCAGTCCTCCCTAAACCTAAGGAGGATGAAGGAAATGGTCCCACAAGTCGGGAGTGCCCCCTCAGAAGGGTTTCGCTTAATCCCGAAGCAATATTGGCAGAAATCTAACCTAGGTTCTATTCCTAGATACCCTTCAAAGAGGGCCTGGAACCCGGCTAGATAAAGTATGGAGTTGGGAAGAAGGTTGTGGGGTTGAATGTTGTAATGGTTTAGGACTTGGAGGAAGAAGGCAGAAGGAGGAAACCCCATACCTCTGCTAATGTGCAAGATGAGGAGAACCCTTTCTCTGGCTCTCGACATTGGCTCGGAGTCGTCCTCCTCGTGCCGCCATTTGCCCTTCAGGATTAGCCCTTCCTTCTCCATTGTTGGAAGGAGGGAAGGAACCAAGTTACAATGGCTCCAATTCCCGGACATTTCTCCTTCTTGTTCCGCTCCGGCGGCGGCCGCGGCAACGAGGTCCCCACCGACGAGGGTGAGCTTCTCTTCCGTTGTTTCAGTGGTGAAGGGCAGAGACGACGCGGCAGATGATGACGCCAAGTTTTCGGCCGCAAGAGGAGGATCCTCGTGAGCCAAGCCACTGGTAGTTCCCCCCGGCGTGCTCGCGGCGGCGCGGCCGGGAGAATCCACTTGAGGATCTATGACGGTGATGATGTCGTTGTTGTCGACGGCGACAGTGTTTTCCTCCGCGGCACGCGGTGAATCGCCGGTAGCCATTTTTGGGCGGCGCGAGGAAGATCCGGAACCTCTGATGATGATTTTCCTGGGACGGTGCGGAACGCACAGGCTCTGCTCGCACAAGCAAGTTTTTGGCTCGGGAGCAATGGTGCTTGAGGGCTGGAAGATGGAGTGAGAGTGGAAGGGCAACCGGAGAGCCCGAGGGCAGCTATTTATAGCCGGAAAAACGTTGAGATGCGCCACAACGGCTCTTTTGACCGTTAGATCTTCGACGCGTGTCACGCACCGGAAAATCCGGGAAATGAGGGGAAGGGTGATAATTTCTATGTCCTCGTTTCCCGCGAGAATCTGTCAGAGATACGTTTCAGGGTTTCACATTGAACCCAAACGTCCCTGATGTCAGCACGATTTTATTGCTGACGTCGGGAAGTTCCTTCTCCACGAAGGCTCGTGGAAGAAAAAGGCGGATTTTGACAAAATCCGAGTTTCGCGTTAAGCATGATTTGAGAAAAAGAAGAATCGAGACGAAGTGCCAACATTTCCCGGAAAAGAATGCAAATTGATGAAAGGAGGCAGATTGGAGCCTCAATCCTTCTTGGGGGCTACTGTCGGATATATACCGATTAGGGGTACATCCGGCATTGTCCTAAGGAGCCGTATTACCCGGGTGGCCTGAATGGTAATGGATCACGGTCCATTAGGCGGCCCAGTAAGCTGACGCGTAGAAGCCGGATTCTAGACGAACCCGGACCGCGGCCCACGTGGTGCGGCTTGGAGTAGAAGACGGATTCCTGCTTTCCAAGTTAGAAACTTACCGTAGTCTTCTAGATTTCCTTTTTGTAAGCCCTAACCCGGCTATCTATATAAAACCGGACTTGAGAGAAGAAAGATACAGACAATAAGCTAGAAACCAACTCGCAGAGAAGTTGATCCTCGTCGAGTTAGCGAAAACCTACTCACATTGTACTTTGTATACTTCAGGCTTCAGCCCTGATTTAGTGAGATTGCAGGAGTAGGAACGCCGCCTAGTTGCGACGTACTGAACCTGAGTAATTTTGGTGTTCCTGGTTGCCATACTACAACGTCCCCCCGCGTCTCTATCAGTAGTCTCATGGTACCCCCGTCTATGAACTCTACTACGATGTCTCGACAACTGGTCTGAGGACAAAGAAGATGATGATGACTGTGTTCTTATAGAGGTACTTGATTCCGCGCCGATTTCTTACGCGTATCCTCTGCCATCGGCTTCAATTGATCCGGGCGAGCTGGTCCTGGAGGTGCAGCTTGTGGCCGTGGCCAGCCCTCCCGAGACGAGGAAAAGAGTTGGGACCAGTACCTCGGCCTATGCCCCCAACAGGACCAAGATGAAGCCCGGAAACAAGCCGACCAACCCCACTCGCAAGGGCAGGGCCAAGCCCACCTCAGACGGGTAAGTGAACTTCTCGAGATACATTCCCTTTGCAGTTTTTTTCCTCTTTCCCCCTTTTTCCCGAGTTAACTCGGTTTTCTTTTCCCTTTGCAGCGAACCTCTGGTAATTGCACAGATCGCGCCATCTGTGTTTACATCAACACCGAGAGCTTCTGTCTCAGTGCCCCACTTTGAACACTTTCCTCCTGTGATCCAGCTTCCGGGATCAGGAGGTTATGTCGACCTGGAGCAGGATACCCCGGACGTCCAGTCAATGGATATGCCGGAAATGCATGTTCCCGAAGCTGAGGAGGATATCGGTGCCAGCAACATGGGCACGAAGATGGAGAACAATGAGGCTCCATAACTTTCGGAGCAAGCTCCAGAGAAGCAGCACCAAGAAACCGAAGCCCCACTTCAGCAACAAGTTCAACCGCCAGCACAGCGAGCAGCACCACAAGCACAACCACCAACACCTCCTCCGGCACAGCAGCCGACGACTCCTCCGGCACAGTAGCCCCCCTGTGGCCCAGTCAGCATCTTCCCTTCCAGCTCCACTGAAACAAGTTATTGCGCCGACGCAGAGTACCTCAGCGCAGGACATTGGGAAGGGACTTGTCGAGAAGCAGCGACCGAAGAAGTCCATTGTGCCAAAAAAGATTGTTTCGAGGAAGACCGGTGCTACCGGGATTGCCATCAATCCTGACACGCAGATAGTTCCACACCAAGGCCTCGATGTCGCCTAGACTGATCCGGACGTGGAGCTTAATCTATAGAGTTCCGACATTAATAATGTAAGAACCCCTGTGTTATTGTGCTAGTCCATGAATCAATTGCTAGCACCACAGTTCAAAATGAAATATCATATAAATGCGTCAAATTCTATTACATCGCATGATCTAGTCTTTACAAAAAAGAGTATTACAACTTGCATAGTCTTTGAATACTAGTAGGATACAAAGTATTATAGAGGAAACCATAGTACAAATTGAGCCTCATTTTCTTTTGTGCCACATGCAAAACATGTTGGCAGTAGACTCGTAATCTTAAATGAAATCCTCACTCGTCTTCAGAACATCTGCATGATGGAATATGCAGCCACAAGAGAGTTACAATTTAATGTATTGGCAAGTAACACTATGGTGGATATAAATGGAAAGACTAATACTACATGCTTATTTGGCCGAGTGGAGTTTTGGCTAAGCTTGCATATAGCCATTTTTTCTCCTATCTCTTTTGTAAACTAGAATTTGCTTTCAAAGGGGTGGTATCATTGGACTGAATCCAAGTATCACAACTACTGTTCACTTGGTCAAAATTTTACTTATTGAAAATGGTGCTGAGATTCTTCTCTCATTCCTTGTCGAGTTGCTCATAGTTGTCCATAACCAGGTACACGGCTAAGATCTTAGTTTATCGACTCTGCAAAGTTTGTGCACTTTCACCTTCAGACTCAATCAACCCAAAAATCCTATGCATCCTGAGTGCATTAAGGAAAGGAGAAGATCGAGACAAGATCTTTTAGAAGAAATTCCACCACTGTTTGGCTCCAACTATAATTATGCTACATCTTCTTGTAAGTCTAGTGAGTTCATTCAACTTAGTTGATCGAGCTAGAGCCCATATGACTAAAGGCTGCACAGGAAGCTACTAAACTTAGAAGTACATAGTAATCCCTTTGTTCCTGGGTGGCCATCCTCAAGTGACAGTCTCAAGTGGAATAACTGATGCATGTAAAATGCATAGATGAATTTTGCATATTTTCACATGGTTTTCTATTACATATTGCATCATATAAGGGTATAATTAAATGTTTTATAGTATTTTGGGGTTAAATTACAAAGTCCCCCAACTTTTATGGAATTAACCCTGCCTGTCAGAAACCCCGTTTTCTATATTTTTGACATTTCAGGGGGCAAACTTCCGCGAAATCACCTGAAAATCTGCGGGGGTCATTTTCTTGGAAGGAGAAGACTTGCGGGCGAAGGATCCACGAGAATTGGGCAAGGAGGCCCAAAAGAGGACCCTCCACGCGGCCAGATTCCTTGGCTGCGTGAGAGGCCCCCTTTTGGCCCCTGTGGCCCCAATTCCTTCCATCTTCGACTTACCGACTCCCTCTTGACCTAAAACCGACTATAAAAAGGGTCCCACGTACCCTTACGGAGAGGAGCGCCGCCGAAACACCAAAACACCGAAACAGAGACCAAAAGTTCCAGATTGGCGGGGGAAAACTCCGGCGGGGCGCCGCCGGTGTGATCTCCTACCCCTCCAACGTCATCTCCATCGACATCTCCATGAAGAGGGAGTAGTCCACCCCAGGGCTATGGGTTTGTGGAAGTAGCACTTGTATCTCTCTCTCTCTCTCTCTCTCTCTCTATGTGCTTCACTAATTAGATCCGTATGAGCTGCCTCACATGATTACGGGCACCGTTGTAATTCCTATGTGGTGGATCTTTTCTATGAGTTATTGAATCTGAGAGTGCAATTGTTTCTCTTGAGTTATTTGAGTAGATGTATCTTATGTACCCCGTTCTTATTTGCTAGCTTTGATCAATCTAGTTCTTGAGAGCGTGTGTGGGGTGATGGGTGCATTAGTTGGAGTAACGGGGGGTGGCTAGTGCTGTGAAAGTGACAGAAGTTCAGCGATCCACTTAGGTTTTGTTAAACCTTTCTTAGTTACCTCACTAGGGATAAAAAGGAGTACCTTGTTACCGGGGATTTGAAGTGACACTAATCAATCTCCATGACTAGATCTAGCAAATTCTTACTTCAACTTCATGTCACATTGCTTAAAGCTATACTCTGGTTTTTCCTTAATTATCGAGGTGTTATGATTTATTTCGCATCTTGGTGGAGTATAAGAGGGATTAATATGACCGTAGAGATCTCTATGCTAGAACGTGATGCCCATATGAAAGTACTCAATGTTAAACATGTTATTGTAATCTCACATGTAATTCTTTATGTCCACCGTCTACCACTTTATTTGAGAGAATGCAAGTGTGAAACCATGAACCCCGTTCTTATTTTAATTATAAGAAAGCACTCTAGTTACTTTGCTGCAATTTACTTTACTTGCACTTTACTTTACTTGCATCTCCAATTCGAATTTACATTATCTCCATCACCACTTGCATCACAAAAATACAAAAACAATCCATTGCATATTTATTTTCTCATTTGCATTTAGTAGTAGATTTAATTATTGCACATTTACTTTCAGTTTTGCATTGCAATTTAGAAGTCTCACACCTTGTGCTTGACAACCACTTGGTGAGGTTGAGGGCACAAAATTCTCTACTTGTTTGCAGGAACCTGGAGGAAGCTTGGAAGACAACTGCTGAAATACTGGCTCCCCAAGAGTTCGATATAAACCCTCGAGTCACCCTCGTGGGGAAGAAGGCTTGCCACTAGCTACACACTCTGCACTTGGAGTCTCAACCTAGCCATCATGCGTTTTCCTGGCGCCATTGCCGGGGAGCCATAGGTGAAAGAGTTGTCCAAGGGAGCTCACAGGAAGTCTTCATCACCAACAAGGTGTGCAAACACCTAAGCTTGGGGAGGTTGCACCTACGTGAGTACCGTCCTTTCTATCTCCACCTTCTTTCAAGTAGATTGTTTTGTTTCTTGTCTTGTTTTTGTTTTGTTTTTGTTCTTGTTTTTGTTTTGTCTTGCATATTTTATTTTGCATTTTAGCTTTGCATTTAGTTATCTAGTTTATTTTAGTATTTCGAATTTGCCTAGTTACTTTACTTTTCAGTTTTGCAGAAAAAATTAAAAACTACATAAAAACTGTTAAAATGAGTGATAGAACTAAATTAAGTGACTACACAAATACACCCAATGACCAATTCATTGCTAGGTCAATTACTACACCTGAAATACAAGCTGAAAGCGATGAAGTAAGTCCTAGTTTATTGAATTTAATTACTAGAGAGCAATTTGGTGGTAGTGCTATGGAGGATGCCTCTATGCATCTTCATGATTTCATGGAAATATGTGATATGCAAAAATTTAAAAATGTGGAAAGTAGTGTTTTAAAACTGAAATTATTTCCTTTTTCACTTAGAGGAAAGGCTAAAGAATGGTTACTTTCACTACCTACAGCTAGTATAAAGTCTTGGGATGATTGAAAAGAAGCTTTCATTAAGAAATATTATCCTTCCGTTAAAATTTTGCAAAATAGGAATAATATCCTCTCATTTAGGAAAAATGATAATGAACATGTAGCCATGGCATGGGATAGAATTAAATTAATGCTTAGAACATACCCATCACATGGAGTAAATGAATGGACCATACTACACTCTTTTTATAATGGTCTAAACTACATGTCTAGAAATATACTTGATTCTGCTGCTGGAGGTGCCTTTATGAGTAAAGCTGTAGGAGAGGCTAAGAGCATATTAGAAAGCATATTGCAAAATTATAGTCAATGGAATACTGAAAGAGCACCCAATCCCACTAAGAAAATAAACTCAATTGAAGAAACCAATGATTTGTCTTCTAAAATGGACACTATTCTTGCTTTTATTAATAAACAAAATATGGAGAATGTGCCTTTGCAGGAGCTAGTTGGTAGTAATTCTGAAAGTGTGGATGTTCATTTTGTTAGGAATTATGGTAGCAATGGTTTTGGTAATGCTTACAATTCATATAGTAAACCTCCTATGTGCCAAATAAACCTTTTGTTCCATATCCTAATGCTAATGAAAATAAGTGGAAGCCTTCTAGTGAAATTTCTGAATTTAATAAATTGCTTATGGAACAAGTTGCTAGTCACAATGCTATGATACATGAGTTAAATAAGTCTATTGCATCCATTAGTAGTGATATTAAAGGACTGCAACTTCAATCTTCGAATTTAGATAAAGCATTGTCAAAATTAGCTGATAATCAAGCAACTCTATTAAGCATGTCAGCTGGAAAGCCACAAGCACAACCTAGTGTAGGAATGAATTCTATTACTATTTATGATCCTATTATTGAAAATATTGATCATATTGCTGAGAATACAAGTGAGCATGTCCCTACTAGCTTAGAAGAAACTTTGAATGAAATAATGAAGTACCCTGAATATTTACTTCCATATATGTCTTATCTTGCTAGCAAAGATGAAATTAGTCCTCATGAATCAAACATGCTAGCTAAATTAGAGAGTAAAGTAGAGGAAATTATGATGCTTACTGAAATTAAGGATCCATTGCTTGACTTAGAAAAAAGTAGCTTGCAAGAACTCATTGCTACTCTACAAAAATTTGCTAGTGATCCCACTATAAATGTTAATCAACCTGGCTTTGGATCTTATATTGCTAATCATGTCTTGCAAGAAAAAATTGCTAGGTACAAGAATGAGGCCATGATACCTCCTAATCTTGGGGATGCATGGATCCCCAAGGTGCTAGTTTCAATTGGAAAAGAAATTCACCATGCTATGTTAGATCTAGGTTCTAGTGTATCGGTACTCTCTAAAGAATTATATGAATTGCTAGAACTAGAAAATTTAGAAAAGTGCTCAAGTAAATTTGTCCTTGCTGATAAATCTACTAAACATGCTGTAGGACAAGTAAAAGATGTTATGATTGAATTGCACATGACTTTCGTACCCGTTGATTTCATTATTATGGATATGGGGGATAAATCCCCTAGTCCTATTATTTTGGGTAGACCTTTTATTCGTACTACAGGTGCAATCATAGACTCCAAGGAAGGGAATGTAAAGTTTCAGTTCCCTCACAAGAAAAGCATGGAGCACTTCCCAAGGAAGAGGGGCACACTGAAGAACAAGCTCCCTCATGAGTTTTATCCCTCTTGATTATCAAGTAAGTAAAGCCTAGCTATATGGCTATAAAGAAAGCGCTTTAAGGGAGGCAACCCGGTTGTTTTTGTTTGGATTTTCCTAGTGTCCTCTTGCTGTCTCAAGAGATTAGTTTTTTTTTAATTCTGGAGTTTTCAATAAAGAGTCAAGTCAAACACATTTGGACTTATAAGTTGCTATCCTAGTGCATGAAATTTCTGTTTCAGCACGAGTCTTCTCACCGTATGATTTTACGTTTTTTATTGGTATGTCGGATTGAGCTAATTTTTTAGTATGTTCTGCAACTTTTCGTCCTATGTAAGCACAAAAATTGGCTTAATTGTTTGACGAGTCTAGATTAGGAAAAAACGTTCGTTTTGCTGCTGCTGCTTTTCTGGACAGATTCTGCCTTCTTTTGTTTTATGCACTCTTTGGGCTTGGAATCAAATTTCCATGATTCTTTCAAGCAAGAGAGTGAACATTAAACATAATGAACCTTATTGTCTATCTACTGGAGCATTTTATTTGGAATTTTGCACAGCAAGCATGTGATTTGTTTGTCCTTGCTAATCTCACCCCCACAGAAAAAGAATGGGAGAAACATCTTTTGTGAAGTTTTTTCACAGGGAATAGAGGAGCTGCGCCTCAAGACATCCAAGAATGGTGAAAGCCATAAGATTGGGGATGTGATGAACACCCCACTGGAGCTACACTCTTTTGGTTAGCACACGTCTACTTTCTGTTTTTCTAAGCAAAGCATTTATCGTAGAGACTTGAAGCGTCTAGTTTTTGTTTTTATTTTTGTTTTGATAAGACCACCACCATCATTTTATATGAGATTGAGCTACTGCAGTTTGGGGTTGGAATGTATTGGATGCTAGTATTATGACTTGGAATAGGGATGCCATGGTTGATTTGAAGAGCAATATATGTTTGCATGATTTATAAGCTTTTTATGTGTAGAAATTTGCAATAATGTTGTCTTGAGCTATCTCTTATTCATGTCCTTGATGTTAATTGCTGATTTATTTAGTTTGTCCTGAAATGAGTAGTTCTATGGACATATGCATGCATAGTAGCTGGTCAACTATCTCCCTCTTGCTAGCCCCAAAATTTAAAAATTCCAACAAGTAAAAACTTGTTTCCAACACTCCTTAGCCAAGTATTTCCAGTGAGTCCACCATATCTTCCCATTAGCTTCATTGCTATTCCGAGTATGTTCACCATGTTATTGTGTTATTTATGTTATAATTAAGATATTCACTTTATTAATTGTCATGGGTTGAACTTGGGATAGGACTCTCCCGAACTTTTGAAGGCACACTTTACTTTTTATGCATCTAATCAACATGACCCAATAATGGGAGCCACAAGTTTTGCGTTTGACAAGTGTGTGGTTGGGAGCTAGCTATAAACGTGTATCACCGGAAAGCTTTCAACATTGCACACAAAAATTTACATTTGGTTGATATCATGTACTTTTGTTTTTGGACTCCTGCCATGCCGAAATGAAATAGAGGAATAGTAAGTTTTGATGAGTAAGTATCTATATGACTAGAGAAACGCATTGGGCCGCTAACCCAAGCCATGCTTTACCATGGTGGAAATTTACTTACAGCTTGAGTGACTCTACAACACATCCTATAATAAAATAAGAAGCTATGCATAATAGTGAATGAAAATAAAAAGGATGATGAGTCTAGTCCGTTTGTTCATCTTGTCATTGTAACATGGGCTTTTTTCCATGTCATGGGGCAAGAGGTACCTCTTTGCGGTTCTCTATGATGTCATTAATACTTATTATGATTGTACAAAGCTTATTAGGACTCTTAAGTTGAGTAATCATGGAGTAGGTTTTCACACTCACGGGGCATGAGGCTTTCAACCACCTTGTCATTCGCATTACTTCAATACTCACGATTTTAAGATGCTAGTGATAAAGGGGCAATGAGAGTCCTACATCAATGGATACCACATTTCAATTAGTAATTTTAGTTGAATAATTTAGAGGCTAAATAAGACTTGATCATGTTTTACCTCTACTCAATTTTCTCCAAAGTGTCCACTATATTTTCTATTCTCCATTATGCTATTCTTTGACCAATATAGAATTTTATTTTCATTTTGTGTATGCATTTGGTCCATAGTGCTTTTATTTCATTATACACTTTGAGAACTTTCATGAAGCATCTTTGCTTGCATATTTGATATTTCTTACAACATGAATTGTATATTGCTACTCATTTCTAGTATTAATCATTTGATTATATGTAGCATGAATAATCCTCCTTGATATCCCATGATTATTTCAATATGCAAAACCCATCTTAGTTTTATCACCTTCATGCTCGAGGACGAGCATGGGTTAAGCTTGGGGATGTTGATGCATGTAAAATGCATAGATGACTTTTGCATATTTTCACATGGTTTTCTATTACATATTGCATCATATAAGGGTATAATTCAATGTTTTATAGTATTTTGGGGTTAAATTACAAAGTCCCCCAACTTTTATGGAATTAACCCTGCCTGTCAGAAACCCCGTTTTCTATATTTTTGACGTTTCAGGGGGCAAACTTCCGCGAAATCACCTGAAAATCTGCGGGGGTCATTTTCTTGGAAGGAGAAGACTTGCGGGCGAAGGATCCACGAGAATTGGGCAAGGAGGCCCAAAAGAGGACCCTCCACGCGGCCAGATTCCTTGGCCGCGTGAGAGGCCCCCTTTTGGCCCCTGTGGCCCCAATTCCTTCCATCTTCGACTTACCGACTCCGTCTTGACCTAAAACCGACTATAAAAAGGGTCCCCCGTACCCTTACGAAGAGGAGCGCCGCCGAAACACCGAAACACCGAAACAGAGACCAGAAGTTCTAGATTGGAGGGGGAAAACTCCGGCGGGGCGCCGCCGGTGTGATCTCCTACCCCTCCAACGTCATCTCCATTGACATCTCCATGAAGAGGGAGTAGTCCACCCCAGGGCTATGGGTTTGTGGAAGTAGCACTTGTATCTCTCTCTCTCTATGTGCTTCACTAATTAGATCCGTATGAGCTGCCTCACATGATTACGGGCACCGTTGTAATTCCTATGTGGTGGATCTTTTCTATGAGTTATTGAATCTGAGATTGCAATTGTTTCTCTTGAGTTATTTGAGTAGATGTATCTTATGTACCCCGTTCTTATTTGCTAGCTTTGATCAATCTAGTTCTTGAGAGCGTGTGTGGGGTGATGGGTGCATTAATTGGAGTAACGGGGGGTGGCTAGTGCTGTGAAAGTGACAGAAGTTCAGCGATCCACTTAGGTTTTGTTAAACCTTTCTTAGTTACCTCACTAGGGATAAAAAGGAGTACCTTGTTACCGGGGATTTGAAGTGACACTAATCAATCTCCATGACTAGATCTAGCAAATTCTTACTTCAACTTCATGTCACATTGCTTAAAGCTATACTCTGGTTTTTCCTTAATTATCGAGGTGTTATGATTTATTTCGCATCTTGGTGGAGTATAAGAGGGATTAATATGACCGTAGAGATCTCTATGCTAGGACGTGATGCCCATATGAAAGTACTCAATGTTAAACATGTTATTGTAATCTCACATGTAATTCTTTATGTCCACCGTCTACCACTTTATTTGAGAGAATGCAAGTGTGAAACCATGAACCCCGGTCCTATTTTAATTATAAGAAAACACTCTAGTTACTTTGCTGCAATTTACTTTACTTACACTTTACTTTACTTGCATCTCCAATTCGAATTTACATTATCTCCATCACCACTTGCATCACAAAAATACAAAAACAATCCATTGCATATTTATTTTCTCATTTGCATTTAGTAGTAGATTTAATTATTGCACATTTACTTTCAGTTTTGCATTGCAATTTAGAAGTATAACACCTTGTGCTTGACAACCACTTGGTGAGGTTGAGGGCACAAAATTCTCTACTTTTTTGCAGGATCCTGGAGGAAGCTTGGAAGACAGCTGCTGAAATACTGGCTCCCCAAGAGTTCGATATAAAGCCTCGAGTCATCCTCGTGGGGAAGAAGGTTTGCCACTAGCTACACACTCTGCAGTTGGAGTCTCAACCTAGCCATCAATAACCCTTAGAAAAGGGCCCAGAGGCAACACTGAACATAAACCAATCACATCCAAATTCCACCCAGGTGTTTCATTGAATGTTATACTTAGAATTTTCCACAACATCAAGTAAAAACACTTTGTAACATTGCATAGCATCTACTAAGTTAAATAGCTACAAAGTAACAAGGTAAAAAGGGATGGCTACACACTATTAGGATAATAGCATACTTAGTACTTAGTAAAATTTCCTATCATGCATACTACTGGAAAAACTCTAATAATGCATATAGAAAATAATAGGTAGTTGATGATGTGTTACTTGACTTGTTGAAGTTGGTGAAGTAATCACACTCTCTTCACAAAAAGATAATTCCTCTCTGTACAATCTATACATTGAAAACACAATAACAAAATAAACAAACATCCTACCAAACAAACTTACAAGTGAAGAAAACATACAAAGCAACAATCATGGAAAAATGGGTTTAACCAAGTTGGCTAGGATAAGGTCAAATTTTGAGTTTAAAAGATTCATTCTCTAATGGTTCAATACTTGTTAAGGAAGTTCTAAGTGTTTACATGGGATGGACTAGGTTTAGTTTGATGTGATCTAAGTTTATTATAACCATACTTGTTGAGGAAGTTCCAAGAGTTCACCAAGGATGATCATATCACTTCTTCAACTAAAGTAGCACATAACAATATGTAACACTTAGTCATTTTCATCAAGACATTTGAGTGATCTAAGGTAGTCTTTCAATTTTGGGTTAAGGTAGGTCTATGTTCAACTAACTTCATAACAATAGAGATAATAGGATAAAGTCTTGGGATTTTCCATTTGGGTCAATGGTTGGAAGAAAACAACTTGGTATTCTTCTACGTGTATAGATTGCTCCAAGTCTTCACCTACTTGTTTTCTTGAAGTTCATCTTCATTATTTCCATTGTAGTCTTGTTCCTTGGATTATTTTTTCTCTTGGTCTTTGATGCGCGTGTAAAACACGTTCGTTGGGATACCCGAAGAGGAAGGTATGAAGAGCACAGTAGCAAGTTTCCCTCAGAAAGAAACCAAGGTTGAATCAACCAGTAGGAGGCAGGAGTAACTTTAGAAGGTTGCGGAAGTAGAGGACCCCCTGGAATTCCAGCAGCACGACGGCGTGGTGGTGGTGAAGAATCCCACGGTCAGGGCTTCGCCAAGCTGGAGACCATGGAATGGAGCAGCGGGTGGAAGGGAAAAGAAGTGGGCAAGTGTGTGAAGAAGAGGGAGCCCTCACCCTCCTTTTATAGGAGAGGGGGAGGCAGCCCAAACGGGGGGTGCGGCCAGCCATGGCTGCCCCCACCCCTTCCTCTCTTCATGTGAGTGGAAGCTCCACTCACACCCACTCAAAATTCCTTAATTTCCCACTTAGAAAATCCAAAGGTTTTTCTTTAATAAATAAATAAAACATTTTTATTTCTTTATTTATATTTGTTAATTCCATTAACAAACATTTGCATGCAGCACCTCGAACCATTTTTTAATTCTATTAACAACCATTCGACGAAAACCCCTTGAACTATTTCAATTTTCCCCGAAACAATTCCGGAGCTGCCCAAAATATTCTTCGGTATTCCGTATCCTCTCTAACGCTTCATCGAACCTTAAGTGTGTCACCCTACGGTTCGCGAATATTATAGACATGCTCGAGACTCCTCTCCGATCAATAATCAACAGCGGGATCTGGAGATCCGTGATAACTCCTATATATTCAACGATGACTCTCGTGATCGTGTGAACCTTTCAACGTCGTAATGATTTCCCTTTGTCCCGCGATATATTACTTGTCCGAGATCCGATCATCGGTATCCACTATCCCTTGTTCGATCTCGTGATCTGACAAGTACTCTTTTCTCGTTCCCGTGATATAACATCCTTGTGATCATATCACTTGCTTGCAAGCGGTGTCGATGTGATATCACCGAGAGGGCCCTGAGTATATCTATCCGTCATATTGGATGGACAAATCCCATTCTCGATCCATGAGCTTCAACTAACACTTTCCGAATATCTAATGCCACCTTTATAGTCACCCTTTTACGGTGTGATGTTTGATGTCATCAAAGTATTCTTTCGGTATTAGTGATTAACATGATCTCATGGTCTAAGGAACAATGTTACTTCGAATGTAAGACATAACAACAAAACTAAATGACTTGATTGCATTGTTATACTTAGTTAGGGTTTAAGTTCATCATGTCATTCTCCTAATGACATGACCCCGTTATTAACAACATCCAATGTCCATGATCAGGAAACCTTGATCATCTGTTTAATCAACGAGCTAGTTTAAAGAGAGGCTTCACTAGGAACGTTGGTTTGTTTATTAATCACACATGTATTAATGTTTCCGGTTAATACAATTCTAGCATGAGAAATAAACATCTATCATAAACAAGGAATAACATAATAAACACTTTATTATTGCCTCTCTGGCATATTCCCTTCAGTCTCCCACTTGCACTAGGGGCAATAATTTATATTACATAGTGATGAATCTAACACCCATTGAGTTCTGGTGTTGATCATGTTTTGCCCTTGAGAGAGTTTTAGTCAACGGATCTGCCACATTCAGATCTGTATGTACTTTGCAAATCTTCACATCCCCATCTGCGACATGCTCACGGATGGAGTGAAAACGGCGCTTGATATGCTTGGAATTCTTGTGAGACCTTGGTTCCTTAGCATTGGCTATGGCACCATTGTTGTCACAATAGATAACCATTGGATCCAACGCACTCGGAACCACGCCTAGTTCGGATATGAACTCGTTCATCCAAACTGCTTCCTGTGTTGCCCCCGAGGCAACAACATATTCCGCTTCTGTTGATGATCCCGCCACCACGGATTGCTTGGAACTCCTCCAGCTTACAACTCCTCCATTCATAAAAAATACGTACCCGGACTGAGACTTAGAGTCATCCGGATCAGTGTCGAAGCTAGCATCGACGTAATTCTTGCGACAAGCTCTTCTTCACCGCCATATACGAGAAACATATCCTTAGTTCTTCTCAAGTACTTAAGGATATTCTTGACCGCAGTCCAGTGTTCCAAACCTGGATTGGATTGGTACCTACAAGTCAAACTAATAGCATGTGCCACATCCGGTCTTGTACATAGCATAGCATACATGATAGAACCTATGGCTGAAGCATAGGGAGTCTTATTCATCCTTTCTCTATCTTCTGCTGTAGCTGGACATTGAGTCTTACTCAACGTTTCTCCTAGCAACATAGGTAGGAACCCCTTCCTACTATCTTCCATTTTGAACTTCTTCAGAATCTTGTCAAGGTATGTACTTTGCAAAAGTCCAATTAAGCGTCTTGATCTATCCCTGTAGATTTTGATGCCAAATATATAAGATGCTTCACCGAGGTCTTTCATCGAAAAACTACTGTTCAAATAACCTTTTACGCTTTTTAAAAGTTCTATATCATTTCCAATTAACAATATGTCATCCACATATAGTACTAGAAATGCTACAGAGCTCCCACTCACTTTCTTGTAAATACAAGCTTCTCCGTATGTTTGGAAAAATCCAAAACCTTTGATCACCTTATCAAAACGGAGGTTCCAACTCCGGGATGCTTGCTTCAGTCCATAAATGGAACGTTGAAGCTTACAGACCTTGTCAGCATCCTTAGGATCAACAAAACCTTTGGGTTGCATCATATACAACTCTTCCTCAATGTCACCATTAAGGAACGCCGTTTTGACATCCATCTGCCATATTTCATAATCGAAAAATGCAGCAACTGCTAACATAATCCTAACTGACTTAAGCATCGCTACTGGTGAGAAAGTCTCATCATAGTCAACTCCTTGAATTTGTCGGAAACCTTTTGCGACAAGTCGAGCTTTATAGACGGTCACATTACCATCAGCGTCAGTTTTCTTTTTAAAGATCCATTTGTTGTCAACGGCCTTGCGTTCATTGGGTAAATCCACCAAAGTCCAAACTTGGTTTTCGTACATGGATCCTATTTCGGATTTCATGGCTTCAAGCCATTTGTTGGAATCTGGGCTCATCGTCGCTTCCTCATATGTTGCAGGGTCATCACCTCCATCTACCATGAAGTTTAATACGTTATCTCCGTACAGTTCAGGAGCTGTACGCTCCCTAGTTGACCTACGAGGTGCGGTAGTTTCCTCTACTGGAGTTTCATGATCTTGATCATTATCTCTCTCTTCAACTGACGGGGTCGGCTCCGGAACAACTTCGGGCGCTGCGCTACTTGCCATTCCAAGAAGAGAAGGTTCAATAACCTCGTCGAGTTCTACCTTCCTACTATTCACACCTTTCGAGAGAAACTCCTTCTCCAAAAGGATCCATTCTTGGCAACGAAAATCTTGCCTTCGCATCTGTGATAGAAGATGTACCCTATTGTTTCTTTAGGGTATCCTATGAAGACGCATTTTTCCGCTTTGGGTCGAGTTTATCAGGTTGAAGCTTCTTCACATAAACATCGCACCCCCAAACTTTTAGAAATGACAGCTTAGGTTTGTTTTCAAACCATAATTCATACGGTGTCGTTTCAGCGGATTTAGATGGTGCCCTATTTAAAGTGAATGCAGCGGTCTCTAGTGCATAACCCCAAAACGATAGTGGAAAATCTGTAAGAGACATCATAGACCGAACCATATCTAATAAAGTACGATTACGACGTTCGGAAACACCATTAAGCTGTGGTGTTCCGGCAGGTGTGAGTTCTGAAACTATTCCACATTGTTTCATATGCATGCCAAACTCGTAACTTAGATATTCACCTCCACGATCAGACCGTAGAAATTTAATCTTTCTGTTACGATGATCTTCAACTTCACGCTGAAATTCTTTGAACTTTTCAAACGTTTCAGATTTGTGTTTCATTAAGTAAATATACCCATATCTACTCAAATAATCTGTGAAAGTGACAAAATAACGATATCCACCGCGCGCCGATACACTCATTGGTCCACATACATATGTATGATTTCCAGTAAGTCTGTCGCGCGTTCCATGGTTCCAGAAAACGGGGTTCTGGTCATCTTTCCCATAAGGCATGGTTCACATGTTTCAAATGATTCATAATCAAGTCATTCTAAGAGTCCATCAGAATGGAGCTTCTTCATGCGTTTAACACCAATATGACCTAATCGGCAATGCCACATATAAGTAGCAATATCATCATTTAATTTAATTCTTTTGGAATTCACATTATGAATATGTGTATCAATACTATCAAGATTCAAAAGAAATAAACCATTGTTTTCAGGTGCATGACCATAAAAGATATTATTCATATAAATCGAACAACCATTGTTCTCAGACTTAAAGGAATAACCATCCCACATTAAGCAAGATCCAGAAACGATATTCATGCTTAATGCAGGCACCAAATAACAATTATTGAGGTTTAAAACTAATCCCGATGGTAGACGTAGAGGCAGCGTCCAGACGGCGACCACATCAACTCTTGATCCATTGCCGACGCGCATCGTCACCTCATCCTTTGCCAGTGGTCGCTTATTCTGCAGCTCATGTTTCGAGATACATATGTGAGCAACCGAACCAGTATCAAATACCAAGGTGCTACAGCGAGTACTAGTAAGGTATACATCAATAACAAGTATATCATATATACCTTTGTTCACTTTGTCGGCCTTCTTATCTGCCAGATACTTGGGGCAATTGCGCTTCCAGTGGCCAGTACCCTTGCAATAGAAACACTCAGTCTCAGGCTTAGGGCCATGCCTGGTTTTCTTCTCAGCAGTAGCAACAGATTTGCCACCCTTCTTGAAGTTTACCCTTGGCTTGCCTTTCTTGCCTTTCTTGAAACTAGTGGTCTTATTGATCATCAACACTTGATGTTCTTTCTTGATCTCCACTTCAGCAGTTTTAAGCATCGAGAGAAGCTCAGGAAGAGACTTCTTCATGCTTTGCATATTATAGTTCATCACGAAGTTCTTGTAACTAGGTGGCAGAGATTGGAGAACACGATGTATCCCTAGCTAAATGGGAAACGATATTCCCAAGGCTATGAGCTTATCAGCGTACGTAGACATTTTGAGTACGTGCTCACTAACGGAGCTGTTCTCTTCCATCATGCAGCTAAAGAACTTTTCTGAAGCGTCATAACTCTCAGCTGCGGCATGGGTATCGAAAATCATTTTCAATTCTCCCATTGTGGCATATGCAGTGCTGTTCTCGAAACGTTTTCGCAGCTCTGGCTCTAATCCATAGAGGATGCCGCAGTGAACTATACTGTGGTCTTCTTGTTGAGTCAGATAAACATGTTTATCTTCATCATAAGCATCATCAGCGGGCTGGTCACCTAGAGGTGCATCAAGCACATAGAGCTTCTTGCAAGCGGTGAGGAGAATCCTCAGGTTAAGTGCCCAGTTGGTAAAGTTGCTTCCATTGTTTGCTAATTTCTCTCTCTCCATGAACATATTGAAATTGAATGTAGGTGGTGCCATGATCTACAACATATCAGACTATGTTTATGATAAATTAAGTTCAAGTTAATTCTAAAATTATACCATGAACTCCCACTCAAAAACAACATCCCTCTTAGTTGTCTTTAGTGATTACACGAACCAAATTCACTACACCAAAACCGATCATCAGGTGAGACGGTGCAGTTGCAAAGGCGAACATCAACATGTTCATCATATCATCCATATGACTTGTGCTTTACCTTTCGGTTACGTGTTCCGAGGCCATGTCTGTACATGCTAGGCTCGCCAAGTAGAACCGTAGTATTGCATGTGTTTCAAGGCCATGTCTGTACATGCTAGGCTTGAAAACACCCGTTTTATGCGAACATTGAGTCTATCACACCCGATCATCACGTGGTGTCTCGAAACGACGAACTTTCTTAACGGTGCATACTTAAGGAAGAACACATTATTATCTTGATATTAAGTGAGAGGGATCATCTTATAATGCTACCGTCGCGATCTAAGAAAAATAAGATGCATAAAAGGATAAACATCACATGCATGGATAATGTGATATGATATGGTCCTTCTTGCACTTGATCTTCATCTTGTGCATCATAGCATGATCTCCATTATTCCACCGGCGTGGCACCAAGGTTCGTGGCACCTCCATCTTGATTGTCCATTACAACATATCACATGGATATGATATACAACACGCAGTCCATAAAAATAAGACAACCATATGGCTCCAGCCGGTATGTCAATAATTTACAAATGATATCATCGCATACATAACGTTTGTAATATTGACCATATCACATCACATGCCCTGCAAAAACAAGTTAGACGCCTCTAATTTATTTTTGCATGTTTTACGTGGCTTGGGCTTACGAAGATAGAACCGTTCATACCTACGTACAAAAACCACAACATTGATAAAATATATTTTTAACAACCCTTCGTAGATTAGATCTTAACTATAGTAGGAGAAACCGACACCCGCAAGCCACTTATGCAATACAAGTTGCATGTCAATTGTGGAACAAGTCTCATGTACGCGGACATGTAAAGTTAGTGCGGGCCGCTTCATCCCACTATGCCACTAAGATCATAAAATACTCAAAGAGGCAAAAACATGATCACACATACTCCTATGTGTTCTACCCATACAATTCATCTACGCATAGATCCGACTCTGATACCACTGAAGGGTACGTTGCATAGAAAATAAAAAAATTCCTACGCCCGATAAACCCGAATGGCCAAGATCTAATCTATGAGATGAAAGGCAACAGGGAGAAAGTGAGTCTTGAGATAACATACCCTCGAAGACTCAAAGTGGTACGAGAAAAGATCTCGTTGTTGGCGTAGTCGTTCTCACGCTGATCCCGAGCGAGAACAAGAGCACCACAATCCGGCGGTGCCTCCGTAATCGGTCACACGTTCAGCTCGATGAAGACTTCCGTTCCCTCGATCCAGCGAGTTGCGGAAGTAGAGGATCCCCCCGGAATTCCAGCAGCACGACGGCGTGGTGGTGGTGAAGAATCCCACGTTCAGGGCTTCGCCAAGCCGGAGACCATGGAATGGAGCAGCGGGTGGAAGGGAAACGAAGTGGGCAAGTGTGTGAAGAAGAGGGAGCCCTCACCCTCCTTTTATAGGGGAGGGGGAGGCATCCCAAAGGGGGGTGCGGCCAGCCATGGGAGCCCCCACCCCTTCCTCTCTTCATGTGAGTGGAAGCTCCACTCACACCCACTCAAAATTCCTTAATTTCCCACTTAGAAAATCCAAATGTTTTTCTTTAATAAATAAATAAAACATTTTATTTCTTTATTTATATTTGTTAATTCCGTTAACAAACATTTTCATGCAGCACCTCGAACCATTTGTTAATTCTATTAACAACCATTCGACGAAAAACCCCTTGAACTATTTCCATTTTCCCCGAAACAATTCTGGAGCTGCCCAAAATATTCTTCGGTATTCCGTATCCTCTCTAACGCTTCATCGAACCTTAAGTGTGTCACCCTACGGTTCGCGAATATTATAGACATGATCGAGACTCCTCTCCGATCAATAATCAACAGCGGGATCTGGAGATCCGTGATGACTCCCATATATTCAACGATGACTCTCGTGATCGTGTGAACCTTTCAATGTCGTAACGATTTCCCTTTGTCTCGCGATATATTACTTGTCCAAGATCCGATCATCGGTATCCACTATACCTTGTTCGATCTCGTTATCCGACAAGTACTCTTTTCTCGTCCCTGTGATATAACATCCTTGTGATCATATCACTTGCTTGCAAGCGGTGTCGATGTGATATCACCGAGAGGGCCCTGAGTATATCTATCCGTCATATTGGATGGAAAAATCCCATTCTCGATCCATGAGCTTCAACTAACACTTTCGAATACATAATGCCACCTTTATAGTCACCCTTTTACGGTGTGACGTTTGATGTCATCAAAGTATTCTTTCGGTATTAGTGATTAGCATGATCTCATGGTCTAAGGAACAATGTTACTCCGAATGTAAGACATAACAACAGAACTAAATGACTTGATCGTATTGTTATACTTAGTTAGGGTTTAAGTTCAGCATGTCATTCTCCTAATGACATGACCCCGTTATTAACAACATCCAATGTCCATGATGAGGAAACCTTGATCATCTGTTTAATCAACGAGCTAGTTAAAAGAGAGGCTTCGCTAGGAACGTTGGTTTGTTTATTAATCACACATGTATTTATGTTTCCGGTTAATACAATTCTAGCATGAGAAATAAACATCTATCATAAACAAGGAATAACATAATAAACACTTTATTATTGCCTCTCGGGCATATTCCCTTCACAGTTCAGCAGCAACATGGAACCTACACAACAAAATCAAATCACTTTGCCCCAACGAAGCAGGGAGGTTGTCAATCTCAGTGGTTTTGCTAAACACAAAGAGGTTAAGCATATGGTGTGGAAAACAATATGAGGGCAGTACGAAAACAGTGGAAGCAGTGTGAAAACATTGGAAGCAGTGGTTGTATTATCAGTATGAGAAAATGGACCGGGGTCCACAGTTCACTAGTGGTGTCTCTCCGTGAAAGATAAATAACATGTGTGGTGAACAAACTACAGCTGGGCAATTGACAAAAATGAAGGCCGCACCGTAGTGCATATGCAAGACATAAAGATTACTATGTGATTCATGTGGGCATTATAACAAGATACATAGACCGTCATGCAACTTCATCTATGACTAATAATCCACCCTCCGAATGTCATCCTAAAAAACGTTGGGTATTAAGTTGTAAGCAACAGATAATAGCAGTAAGAAAAGTGTGTAATGTAAACAAAGTAAACATCGTTGTTTTCTCCCTAATGGCAATAACACATCCTCCATCTGTCACGTTTATGTCACTCGAGCACAGATGCAAAGGAGGCATGAACCCACTATCGAGGATAAATACTCCCTCTTGGATTTAATTGCATCTACTTGGCCAAAGCATCTACTAACAATGAATAACTTTGTCGGATCTTTTGGGTCCAGGATAACCTGCTTTGTGTTCTCCGAGGCTTTGAAGCTATCTGCTGGCTTCTGGCTTTCTTTTCCTGCCGGCATTTCTGTCGGCGATACTTCTTTAGCCAGTTCCTTCAGCTCTTCCTTCCTTATTACCTGTTTGGTGCAAAGGGCGTTTCCTTTTTCTAGATCATTTGCTAGTTTGAAATCTTCTGAGACGGTGATTACTCCGCCTTTCGGTTCCGGCATCTTGAGCTTGTTGTAGATGTAGCATGATCTTGGCATAAACTTGGCCAAAGCCAGACGTCCGAGTATTGCGTGATAAACAATTTTGAATTGCACCACCTCGAATGAGATCCTTTCGTGACGGAAGTGTTCTTTCTTAACAAAAGTAACATCTAGGGAAATTTCTCCTAGGGATTGTGCTTGTCTACCAGGAACAATGTCGTGTAAACGTACATTGTGTGCTTGAGTTGGGTCTTGGAGAGATGTAACTTCTTCAATGTACTTAAGTACATAATATTGATACTCGATCCTCCATCCAGCAGCACTCCTTTGAGCCTAGTGTTTCGCACGATAGGGCTTACTACCAAAGCATGTGTGCCGGGTTCTGGGATGTTTCCGGGATGATCTGACTGATCCGAGGTAATTGGCGTGTTTGAATATTTCAAGTACTTTGGTATTGGAGGTATAACCGTGTTGATTTCTCAAAGTGTTCGTTTTGCCTGTTTGGCTTAGGGAGTTACCACGAAAGTTAGGTTACATTCTCCTTCAACTCTCGGGAATTTAGGTTCGCCTTTTCGCTGCTGCTCCTGGATTTTATCATCAGTGTCAGACTCGTTGTCTTCTTTTTCAGCTTCCGGTTTTTGCTTATTGAACTTCCTTTTGGAATTCTTTCCCTTATTCCCGGATCCTACAGTTCCTTCCATGTGCTTATTAAGCTGGCACTACACATTGGTATGGGTAGGCTTCCCAAATTGCGAATTTTTTCCCACTCTTCTTAGAGTAGGAGATGGGTTCTGTGTTTTTTCCCTTCCATCTGTTGCCATGGTCTTTTCCAAAGGTTAAATTTACTTCTTTGGGTTATGGCTTTGCTTCTAGAGTGGCCTTCTTTTCAGAACATGACGCATTTTTTACCTGGACCAAAGCATCGATGTTTCTGCCTCTCGCTCTGATATCGTCTTCAGCCGCTGCGTGCTCATTGGCGGTGGTAAGCATAGATCCGAGATCTTTGTGCTCTTTCCAACCAACCATGAACGGTACGAGTCCGGGTTTTAGGCGGTTGATGAAAGCATGCATTGCTTGTACATCACTCACTCCAGAGTAACTATTCTTCATTGCAGTCCATCTTGAGATAAAGTGGACATACGACTCGTCCTCGTACTAGACGCAGCGGTTCAGCTGGTTAATACGCTTAGGGCGTTTATAGGTACCCCGGAAGTGCTGAGCAAATACTCTAGCCATATCTTCCCAGCTGTCAACTATTCTTGACAAAAGCCCATTGATCCAATCCATGGCTCAATCCAGCAACATTAGGGGAAGAAGTTTTACAGCCTCTAAGTCCGTCTCTTTGTTGATCTGAATGGCAGTATAGTAATCTGAGAGCCATGTATCCAGGTTTGTACTTACGGTATACTTTTGATAAGTTGGACCAACTTTGGCAAAGCCAGAATGTAGACTGATTCTCCAGATCCTGTCAGTGAAACACTTTAGTCAACATACAAATCGTCTCTTTTCGCCTTATCGACGTGTGCGGAATACCTTCCAGCTGAATGGACAGAAGGGGATTTACTCTGTTCTGGTCCATTATTGCACGAATGCACTTTTCTGGGATTATCCCTATTCCTTCTGATATCATGTCCTTTGGAATAAGGCGGAGTTCTACTCCTTGGCCTTTCTTTTTTCCTTGGAGGAGTCCGGGATGTCTCACGCCTGTGAGGGTTGTCATATCTTCCGGATTTATCAGTTGGGCGTCTCCGAGGCGGCATTATTTTGCCGTCTTTCCGGTTTTGTTCCTCCCATTCTTTGTTGTCACGGTGATTATTTGCGCCTTTCGGTGCATGGGATCCCGTTTTGGACGCTACGTCCTTGTTATCGGGGATTTTCTTGTCATTTTTAGGGTCTCCCTTCTTTTCCTTAGAATCGCCAGAATCTCTAGGTTCGCCTGGGATAGGTACTCCAGCGGCGCACGTGGCAATTTTGCACAAAGCTGAATCACCATGTAGCTCTCCCGGACGTGCTTGGCCTCATTGTTGCTGTTGTAATGCTTTTCCGAGGAAAGCATACACTCCTTGCACTTTTTCTTCCTTTGAGTACAGATCGTCATTAAGGATGGCGAACGCGTCTTCTGCGTTTTCTGCTGCAGTTTTGGTAGATGTGTTCGCCCTTAGCATTTAGGCTGTTAACATGCCTTTGCCAAGAAGGGTTTTCGAGCCGCTCTTTTGCTGGCAATACATCTAGTTTTGAAATTCCGGGTAATCTTGTTGGTTTTATCCCATACATATTCTGGCACTCGAATTCGTCAATTTCTTCTTGTTTTGCCTTTACAGCAGCCTGGGCTTTTAGGAGGTTTTCCTGAGACCGGAATAAATGTTGTTGTTGCCGCATAATGGCTTTCCTTCTGGCTTCCAACACTTTCGGTGGTTCATGGCGTGCAAATGGGGTTTGGATCAGATCGATCTCGTCTTGTTCCGACATTTGTGGATCAAGGATTTCCTGCTTTTTCTTCTCCGCAGATTTCACACTGCTACCACCTCCGATTTCCAGGTTCTGGTTGGCGGTATCTGCCAATTTTTCCTTTTTCTTCTATAACTTGGATAGCAGCTTCCTAGAGGATCTCTTCTTTTTCTTGGAATATGGGTTTTTTTTGTTAGGCTCATCTTCCGTCATTTCTTTGACGCCACGATAACTCAGACTAGCTTCTCCCTCTTCTTCCTCTTCGTCTTCCCTATCATGTGGTGGAGGGGTTTTGGGATCTTTCTCTTCCTCGGCGTCCGAGTTTCTAGTCGGTTTAGCCATGAGTACTTCGTGGAAGGTACCTTGCATAGATTTGACCTTTCTTTCGAAAGCATCTTCATCTTCAGAATCTATGTCTTCAGATCCGGGTTCCGACTTGAGCTGTGCTTCTATAGCATCTAAAACAGAGTCGTCTTCTGAGTTTGTCGTCTGGTCGACATATGTTGGATCTTCCACTTTTTCTGTGGGATCTTGGGTTTCTGCTTCTTCCACGAGATTTTCCTCTTCCGTGGTTTTAGCGCTCTCGGACTGCACCATGCTGATGAAGTGGGATCTGGTTGTAGACGTCTCTGAAGAGGCGGCAAATCCAGAGGTATTTTGGCGATATGCTGCTATAGGGGCTTGATCTGCCTCTCCGTAAGAATAAGGGAGATCTGAGCAAAGTCCGGCATTATAGAATTCATCAATTGGGTATAGGGCGGGTGGGATAAATTTACTTCCACCATGGAATCCCATTTCTTCTGTTGTTAAACTGATAAAAACATTGGTAGATCCGATCGTTAAAACACAGGAACTTACCAATTGCACCGAGTATTCCCGCTCGGAACATAACTCCCGACGTTGTTGGCCCCAAGGTGGGCGCCAACTGTCGAGACATCGTAGTAAGGTTCATGGACGGGGGTGCCATAAGCCTACTGGTAGAACCGCAGGGGGCGTTGAAGTACTGTAAACGAGAACACCGAGTTTACCCAGGTTCGGTACGTCGCAACTAGGCGGCGTTCCTACTCCTGCAATCTCACGAAATCAGGGCTGAAGCCTGTAGTATATAAATTACAGTTGTGACTATGGTTTCACTAACTCGGCGAGGATGAACTTCCCAGCGAGTTGGCTTCTAGCTAAGTTGAGATCCTCATGTTGTTCTTTTCTCCCATATGTCTTTACATATATAGTCGGACTAGGGCTTACAGAAAATCAACCTAGAAGGCTACGGTAAGTAACTATCTTGGAAAGTAAGGCATCCGACTTCTTCTCCAAGCCGGACCACGATTGGGCCATGGTCCGTGTTCTTCTAGAATCCGGCTTCCTGCGCGTCAGTTTACTGGGCCTCCCAATGAGGACTCTGTTCCATTACCTGCGGGCCACCCTGGTAATCCGGCCTTTGGCCACTGTCAGAAACACCCCTATTTGGCATATATTCGATTGTATCCCCCAAGAAGGATTAAGACTTCATTGCGCTTCTCTTCATAGAGTTGTGTTCTTTTCACAAATGTCGGCGTTTTGTCCCGATTCTTCTTTCAGTAAATTTTTTCAATGCAAAACTCGGATTTACCGAAATCCGGCTTCTCTTCCACGAGCCTTCGCGGAGAAAGAACATGTGACGCAAGAGGTGAAATCTTGCTGACGTCACGAACGTTTGGGTTCAGTCAAAAGACCGAAACCATATCCCTAACAGATTCTCGCATGAGAAATGAGGAAATAGCAATAATCACCCCGTCCCCTCGTTTCCCGGATTTTCGGGCGTTACATGCGTCGAGCATCCAACGGCTAAAAGAGCCGTTGGAGCCAATCTCAACGCATCCTGGCTATAAATAGCCGCCTCGCGGTCTCCGTCTTACCTTCCACACAATCTTCCTCCTCGAGACCCAGAGCCCCGAGCAATTTCACTCCCAGCCCTCGAGCGATAGCGCGCAGAGAAAAAAACCCGAGCCACAAACCCTCACTGGATAAATCATCAATGGTTCCTGCTCTCGGCTGCGCCGCCCGCAAATGGACACCAGAAAATCTTCGCGCACCACAAAGACCACGAACGTCGACACCGACATCGAGGACCTTATCCAGGACATCGTTCCCATCATCGGAACCTCTCTGAGCGCCTCTACGAGCGCACCGGAAGCGCGGGCGAGCGTGCCGGCGGGCGGGGATCTCCATCCCACCGCCGGAACTATGCCGCCACCCTTGACCATTCCTCCTCCTCCTCCTCCCTTCCCCGATACTGAGGAGGGGGGAACTTCAACTTGTGATGGCGACAACACTGCGTCCATCGTCACCGCCGGAGGCGAGGAAGAAAATGGAGGAAATGCCGGAAACTGGAGCCACTTCAACGTGGCCCCAACTCTCCTCAATGCCTTGAAGAAGGAAGGATTTAGCGTGAAAGATAAATGGCGTCTGGACGAGGACAACATCGAACCCTCTCCGAAAGAGGGATATCGGGTGGTTCTAGATTCCCATATCACTCGAGGTATGGGTTTTCCGCCATCCGCGTTTTTTACACAGATTCTCAACCACTATAACGTCCAACCCCACAACCTTCCTCCCAACTCAATTCTATACTTAGCCGGGTTCTAGGCCCTTTTTGAGGGATACTTAGGGATAGAACCCTTCTTGTTTCAATATTGTTTCAACGTGAAACGCAACACCTCTGAAGGTGTTCTTTCGACCTGCGGGGTCGTGTCCTTCAAGCTCCGTAGGTTTAGGGAGGAGTGGTTTTCTAAAATCAAAACCTCGGAGTCTGTCAAGTTTTGGACGGGATTCTTCTTTTATCACGCAGATGTTCCCTCTCCTGGAAAGGAGACGGGAATTCCGCCATTCATCAGTTCCGCCGCCACGCCTCAAGACAATTGGGCATTGGACACGGTCCAGGTTCTGGCTCCAGACCTTATGAGAATAAAGAGGCGGATTGCGAAACTCGTCTCCTGGACCCCTCCTCTAACTGGCATGGACACAGTCCTTTGCTGTTTTGGCCGGAAGATTCAATATCTCTCCTTCCGCGGTAGCCGGGTTATGTGTGAAGACACGGGCCCACATGATAAAATGAGGGCGACAAAATTCGCCTTATTGAAGAAGGAATTAAAAAATGTGTGAATCAGCTTGTATCTACTCGTGATCAGTACGAGGAGAGCCGACAAATGTATCACGCCAGAAACCCCTCTCCCAAGGTATGCTTTTGATATTTGCCTTTTGGTGAATTTTACGAACTCTATCTCTTCTCGGATACTTCAATACCAATCCGGGTTTTTTGTTTCCTTCTCAGCTTCTTGATCTTCCTAAGAAAGAGCTTGCCACTGATGATGAAATAGCGGCGCTAAGAGCCAGCTTTCAGTCAGCTAGAGGGTGGAAACGCAAGAAAATCTCCTCTAGCCAAGAGGTGATCGATCTCGACGGAGTAGCCGTCGCCACTTCCAAGTAAGACTCAAACTTTTATACTTGTGTGTATTTCCTTGTTTTTTTGCTTCTTTCTCGGAATTTGAATCTCGGTATTTCGTTCTTTCTCTTTTCTAGCCTTGCCCATGTCTCTTTGAAGGGGGAAGGTAGGAAGAAGATGAAGGGCATTGCTCTTAGGGGCCCAAAACCATCCCCGCAGCTGTCCCGGATACTCCAGTGGCGGCTGAATAGGAAAACACGGCTACTCGGGACGAATATCCCTTGGAGACCAGCCAGCCTGTTACATCCAACGTGGATGTGCGGGGAAGGGAGGAACCGGAACAAGGCGGACCTTCAACGTTTCCAGAGGTGGATCCAATGCCGACCTTTGACGAAAAGTTCAAGGTAAAACAAGAAGCCTGTTTTGACGAACTCGGATACATTCATCCGTGGGAAAAAAAGTTTTTTGTCCGAGCCCCCGAGCCATTTATTCTCCCTTGGCCAAAAGGTGGATTAGTGGTACAGAATAATTACGTGTTCTCGCCTCGTCATGTTATGCAAGATGGAATCCATCATATGGGTATTACCTTCACGGAATACGCCAAGGTATTCTCCAAGAACTTGAGCAGTTTGCAAAGGTCGAGCAAGGTAATATCTCTAGCCCCCAAATATTAATAAAAAATTATTCTTTTTGTTTTTGTATTACTGCTTTTATCTTATGCCTGCTTGTTTTTGCCTAAGCAAACTTTTCCTTTGTATACTTTTCAGAAAACCGCCAAAAATATAAATGTGGAAGTTTTTGAGAAGCTCACCATGAGTAACCAAGAAGTAAAATATCTTCTTGGTATCCTTAATGAGAAGGACTCGAAACTATCCGAGGTTCAGAAGCAACTAAAGGAGACAGCTGGTAAGCATGCTTTTTCAATCCTTGATTCTGTTTCTGAATTTTTTCTAAGTTCTTTTCCGAGTTTTTAACCCTTCGTCTCTTTTTCTTCTCAGCTTATTTGTCTAAGGCCAAACAAGTTGTTGAGGATGCTGGCAATGCTGAAACCCTTCGCAAAGAAAACTCGGAGCAAAATGACTGTAAAGCTTCAAAAAAATATGGAGGTGAGACAATTGTCCTTGGGGTTAGCCGAGTCCCGAGCTTCCTCTCAAGCTGAGAATGATCAGGGGACCATCCGAGACTTTGAGAATTCCCTCAACCAACACCTTGAAGAGGGCATTGAGATGGATAAAATTCTTGGCAAGTCTTTTGTACTTTTATCAAGTTTTTTCTTGTACTTTGCAAAATTCCTTCTTTTCCTCCTTATGTGGTTCCTAAGTTTTTTTGGTTTTCTTAACTTAAGGGAATCCTCTGCTAACTCCGATTGACAGAATCCGGGCTTTCGGGACATTTGTCGCTAAGCTGAAAAATGTCGGGATGCTACTTATCAACAAGTGCATTCCGGACAAAGATGGCGAATACTCGGAAGTTAGCAAACTCCCGGAGGCAATTGTAGAGGTGGCGAACCAGCGGGAGTCTTGGCTTCAATCTGCCGCCCGTGGAGGTATGCGCATGGCCCTTGGGATGATGTGTATGCATTACACTACCACCAAATCCTGGTGCATCGCCACCAGTATTCCGCAAGGATACACGAAAGCTCGGCGGGCAGAAATCTTCGATTCTATCAAGGGGCATGCCTTCAAGATAGCTAGGATGGTGTCTACCTCAATGTTCTACCCGGAGGAGGAAATTCCGACAACTCCGGAGAACCCGAGCGACATCTATGAGGAGGACGACGACGAATACGAAGATGTCGTCTAGTTCCTGCATAGCCATTTACCCAAAAAGAAAGCATTACTTTTCTTACAATGTAATATCAATTGTAATGCATTCTATCTTTTGTATGAACAAGTTTTTATCATTTGCAGTAATTTTTTTGTCTTTGCAAGTTTCTTCAGAGTTTTAATTCCTTTCCTTCTAAGTTCTCTGGTTTGTATGCTTTAACTTTCCTTAGTGTTGAAGTGGCTCGAAGGCATGAAATCTTCATGCCAAGTTACTGGGTTAAGAAACCTATCAGTCAAAACTCGGAATCATGGATTATACCTTGGCTCTTTTACTTAGTAATTCCAGTGACTGAACATCACAAACAATCAGATAATACTTAGGGCTAAATAAGGAATTTTGAAAAGTATGAACCTTAGGCACACATGCACAATATGGGGTTCTAAAGCCTCCTTAGGATAAAAAAGCATTCAGTTTTATAACTTCGAGCACGCAAGCAAAATTCGGATTAACATTGAAGCAAGCAAATTGAAAGATCATTGGGAAATAGATAAGATGGAAGTATGCTTTGAACAACAAAGATAGAACAGACAAAAATGCATGAATTCCGACAAATTTATTTCATGGTCTCAATGATGTTCACATAGAATTGAACTGAGTGTAGAAGGGATGTAACTGCTGGATACTCCAGGGCCTATTTGTCTCTCCTAGTTCTACATCTATGTTTCTTTTTCACCTGCGATTCTGATTTTTTGGGTCATCTTCCGTGTCCTGAATATCTACAAGGTAATATGACCCATTTTTCATAGTCTTGCTAATGACAAATGGTCCTTCCTAGATTGGGGCTAACTTAAGTTTTCTGTCATGTACCAATCTTAACACCAAATCACCCTCTTTGAAAGATCGGTGTTTGATTTTCCAACTATGATATCATCGTAGTCATTGCTGATAAATGGCAGATATTTGTAACACTAGTTCTTGTTCTTCCTCTAAGAGATCGACGGCATCCGAACGTGCACTTTTAGCATCTGAGTCATCATATGCTTGCACTCTTGGGCTATCACGGATCATGTCCGTAGGAAGCACTGCTTGAGCACCATAAACCAAGAAACAAGGTGTTTGCCCAGTTTATCTATTTTGCGTCGTTCCAATACTCCAAAGCACGGAAGGTAATTCTTCTACCCATACTCCAGCTGCTCTGTCAAGGGAAGATTCGAGTCCTGGGCGTATTTCCTGCAGGATTGAACTATTCATTCTCTCAACCTGTCCATTGGATTGTGGGTGTGCCACAGGTGCAAGATCCAGGCGGATTCCCGTTTGTCGGTAATATTTTGCCAACTCTCCAATTGAGAAATTTGTCTCGTTGTCCGTGATTATGCTATATTGGAACGCCGTATAGCATTGCCTATGTCAATGAAGAAATTTCCGGCAATCACATCGTGAAGTTTTTTGATGGGTTTTGCTTCCACCCACTTGGTATACTTATCCACTGCAACGAGTAGATGCGTAAGTCCACCTCTAGAAGTTTTGAATGGACCCATCATATCTAGCCCCCAGACCACAAACGGCCTTGTTATAGGTATAGTCTTGAGTGTTTGAGCCGACATATTGGTCTGCTTGGCGTAATACCGACATCCAGCACATGTATTCACTATGTGCTATGCATTTTTCTTGGCTGTGAGACAGAAAACCCCGGCACGGAATGCTTTTTTAACTATGTTTTTTGACTGAGCATGATGTACGCAATCTCCAGCATGGATTTCTTGAAGGTTTCTCATCCTTCTTCTGGCAAAATACGTCGCTGAAAAGTTCCGATAGTACCGCATTTATACAGGCAACCATTAATTATTGTGTATCCATTGCATCGGCGTTTGATCTGCCTTTGCATGACCTCTTCTGCTCCATCCGGGAACTTCTGATCAACTAAGAAGTTTAAGTATGAATTTCCCAATCCGGTTTAACGAGCAAAACATCTATTGACTCGGAAATTAGGGGGTAGTCCACATCTCTGCCTTTTATTGATGGTTCGTGTAAATGCTGGACGAATACACCAGGCGGCAGGGTTTTTACCCTTTCCGAGCCCATGCGGGCTAAAGCATCCGCGTTCCAATTTTCTTTCCTTTTGATGTGAAATACTTAAATCGTAGGAAGCAGATGGCAAACTCGCCGACTGTTCTCCGATATTCGGCCATTATGGGGCTTTTGGCATCCCATGTTTCATTAAGCTACTAAATCTAAGTCACCGTAACAAAGTACACGCTTGACACCAATTTATTTTGCAATATGAAAGCCATGAAGCAATGTTTCGTATTCTGCCACATTGTTACTGGGTTGAAGTGTATTTGCAATACATACTCCATTATATCACCTTTTGGATATTTTAACACCACCCAGCGCCAGCACCGTATTTCATTTTGGATCCATCAAAATGCATGATCCAATATTCATATTCTGGCATTGGTGTGTTTTCCATTGCTTATGTCCAATTGGCTACAAAAATTCTGCCAACACCTAGGATTTAATTGCCGTTCGGGGTTGGTACTTAGTGTCGAACGCAGCCAATTCAATGCCCCATTTGGCAACTTGGCCTGTTGCTTCCGCATTGTTTATAATATCCTCTAGTGGTTCTTTGCTTACTACTGTTATGGAATATACTTGGAAATAATGACGGAGTTTCTGGGATGCAAAATATATGCCATATGCCAGTTTTTGATAATGTGGATACCTTTTCTTTGACTCGGAAAATACCTCGCTGACGTAGTACACCGGATGCTGATCTGGAATGCTTTGTTTGTCTTTCCACGATTATCACTGCACTAATAACCCTGTTAGTTGCTGTAAGATACAGTAACATGGGTTCTTCGTCTTTCGGGGATGCCAAAATTGGAGCTTTCATCAAAGTTTGTTTTAACTGGGTTAACGATTTGTCCGCCTCTTTTGTCCATTCAAATTTGTCGGATTTCTTCAACAATTTGTATAATGGAAGATCCTTACCACCAAGCTAGCTTATAAACCTGCTTACAGTGGCTGCGGAACCCGTCAATCTTTGGACATCTTTTAGACATGTAGGTATTTTAATGTTTAAAATTGCTTTGCTATTTTTCGGGTTTACTTCTATTCCTCTGTAAGAAACGATAAAAACTAGCAGCTTTCCTGAGGGAACCCCGAATACACACTTTAATGGATTCAACTTCATTCCGTAAGTGCGTAGATTATCGAAAGTTTCTCATAGATCTTCAAGGAGTGTATCCTTTTCTTGGAAACGACGGCAATGTCTTCCACGTAAACGTTCACGTTTTTGCCAATTTGACTATGCAAACATCTTTGCATGCAACGCTGGTACGGTGCACCTGCGTTCTTCAGGCCAAAAGGCATGGTTATGTAATAGTAAGTTCTGTAGGGTGTTATGAAAGAGGTTTTTATTGGTTCTTCTTCTTTCATGCGTAGTTGATGGTACCCGGAATAAGCATCCAAAAAGCATAAAAGCTCAACGCCAGTAGTGGCATCTATTATTTGATCGATTCGCGGTAACGTGAACCTATCTTTTGGGCACAATTTGTTCAAACCGATGTAATTTATACACATCCTAATAATAATACTATCCTTGTTCGGGAATAATACTGGGTTCACAGACCACTCAGTATGTATAACTTCCCGGATAATCAGATGCTAAAAACCGTATAATTTCCTTGCCAATAGCCTTCCGTATTCTTCCATCAAAACGACGGTGACCTTGTTTGACGGGTTTTGATCCTGGAATCAACTTCAGTTTGTGATCAGCAAGTTCCCTGGGTACACCTAGCATATCTGCAGGACACCAAGCAAAAATATCCCAGTTCTCACGGAGTAACTTGATGAGAATGCTTTTCTATGCGTCAGTAATTCCCGTTCCCACAACAACAAACTTTTTTGGATCTTTTGGGTCCAGGATAACCTGCTTTGTGTTCTCTGAGGCTTTTAAGCTATCTGCCGGCTTCCGGTTATCTTTCACTGTCGGCATTTCTGTCGGCGATACTTTTTTAGCCAGTTCCTTCAGATCTTCCTTCCTTATTACCTATTCGGCGCAAAGGGTGTTTCCTTTTCTTAGCTCATTTGCTAGTTTGAAATCTCCTGAGATGGTGATTATTCCGCCTTTCGGTCCCGGCATCTTGAGCTTGATGTAGATGTAGCATGATCTTGCCATAAAATTGGCGAAAGCCGGACGTCCGAGTATTGCGTGATACACAGTTTTGAATGGAACCACCTAGAATGAGATCCTTTCCTGACGGAAGTGTTCTTTCTTACCAAAAGTAACATCTAGGGAAATTTCTCTTAGGGATTGTGCTTGTCTACCAGGAACAATGCCGTGGAAACGTACATTGTTGTGCTTGAGCTGGGTCTCAGAGAGATGTAACTGCTTCAATGTACTTAAGTACATAATATTGATACTAGATCCTCCATCCATCAACACTCTTTTGACCCTAGTGTTTTGCACGATAGGGTTTACTACCAAAGCATGTGTGCCGGGTTCTCGGATGTTTCCGAGATGATCTGACTGATCCCAGGTAATTGGCGTGTTTGAATACTTCAAGTAATTTGGTGTTGCAGGTTTAACCGCATTGATTTCTCAAAGTGTTCATTTTTCCTGTTTGGTTGAGGGGAGTGTCGTGGGATAATCACGGCAGACGTTACCGGGGGTAACTTATCTTGGGGCAATTCGACTCTGGTGTTTGGGAGAGGGTTTAGCTCAGGGGAAATCATGCTATCAATCGATCTGGTAGCTCTGACAATCAAGTCGCCAAGTCTCCGATCTAGGGTTACAAAATATCAACTCTCGTATTCCAGGGGTACTCGAGTATCTGGTGAAAACTCTCCTTTCTTAACCCTAGGAGCCGACTTATATCTTACCCGGCTCCCTGGCTTCCTATATAAGGCACACTCGGAATCCTACCCGGAAACCGCACAAACCCTAAGTTTCCTAATAGTAACCCCAAAGGCCGGGTTACAAGGCCTACGTCCTTCTTGGGCCTACTAGAAACTCCTCTTCCTTGAGACGGGTCTTGCGCGATCCCCTTTGGTCCGGGTTTCACCTTGGCGTTAGCCTACCGGGTTATCATCCCTCCATCAGTAGTCCCCAGAATAGGTTGCGCTTCTCGGGATCAACCATGAAGCGCACGCTATTCCCTGCAAAACAATAAACATACAAGTCCATAAAATACCGGGTTAGAGTGCTTTGATTATAGCTAGGCCTTGCTCTGTAGGCGGTCCATATAATAACCCAGTTTTTCCCGAGTCAAACATCATTTTCCCGGGTCAACACTCCGAGGAAACGTGACAAGACCCGGATTCGCACCGTTGCCAATCAGTCCGAATATCACGCTCGCAATCCACTTTAATCCCTTTCCGGATATCCCGCAACGGGCACTTTGATACTTATCCCAAAATATCCGGGCCGAATAATCTTTTTCCGAAAATTTGGTACTTGCCGCCCAAACCTAGGGCATTTTTTCTCCCCGCACCTATAAATAGGCACCCAAGGGGTAGCCCTAGATCCATTAGCCATTTCCATCTTCCTCCTCTCTCTCTCCACTTCACTCTTGCGCCCACGAACTCGGGCTTGAGCCCGCTCCAGCAGCTCCACACCGCCGCCCGCAAGGCCGCCACCGGAATCGCACCGCCGCTGCCCGGTCGCCACCACCTGCGCTTGCGACGCCGCCGTCGATTCCCGCCACGGCGCCCACGAGCAAGCCGCCGGAGATCCCAAGGAGTTGCCGCCGTCGAGCCATCCACCGCCGCCGCGCTCCCATCTCGATTCATCCGGTAAGTCCTTCAATCCTCTAGATCTAGATTTTGATTTCGCGCAGATAGATTGGATCTAATCTCACCTCCAAATTCTCCACCATTTCTTACTAGCTGGGTATGCCCTAATCTTTATTTTTCCGCGGCTAGCACTTAGTTAGATCCACGCGTACGCCTCTCAGCATATTTCCTCGTTTGCAATCTCATATTTTTCCTCTACGTGCTCTTGAATAGATCCAATCGCCAAACTTGCAAGTATCTTAGACATTTTCCCCTTTCTTCTTCTCACTAAGTCGGATAGATGTACTTTCCGGGTCTCTCGTTATTCATACTCTGCATTTGCCTCTTTTTTAGATCTACACATATGGCACCTAAGGCCAGCGCTAAGCTGAAGGGAAAACACCCGGCCGGCAAGCAAAAGCCGAGTCAATCGATCTCCGCCAACTGGGCGAGATCGACTGTGACAAAGGCTAAGCTTGACGAGCTTACGGAGTCGGGTGTTCTGCCCACCCGGGAAGAGATCCACTGGAGGATACCCGGCGAGGAGACTCGGCCTTCTCCGGGTCTTGACGAGGTGGTGGTCTTTGTCGAACACGTGATCCGGGGTTTCCGCCCCCGGGTCACCCTTTCTTCCGTGAACTCCTGGACCACTACAAGCTCCGGTTATTCGACATCGGCCCCAACTCCATGCTTAATATCACCCACTTCATAGTTTTATGTGAATCGTATCTGTGTGTTCCTCCAAATTTGGCTTTGTTCCTCGAACTGTTCCAATGTAAGCCATGCCGAGAGAGCGGCGATGGGTCCCTCCTAGTTTGTGGAGGGGTCTCGATCCAGAGGCGGAAAAACTCCCTGATGCCGACTCTAAGTCTCCATTCCCATGTCAAACACTGGGAAAAAACCTTCTTTTACTGCCAAGATACTTCTTCACCCGGCGAAAAGCCATTGCCGGGTTTCTCCAATGACACCCTCACCTTGTCAGATAACCTTAATTCCTTTGCCTCCGAGGCCGAGAGGCAGTCTATCCAGCCTCTCCTCCATAAACTTGCTGTACTCTCGGCCCATGGTCTCCTTGGGCTCAACTTGATAAAAACTTGGGTAAGCTGCCGTATTCAACCTAACAGCACCCGGACGAAACTCATGTACCACTACTCCGGGCATCTTACCAACTCTCTCCGATACTCGGAGGAAAATTACCCGGCTGGTGACATAAACAAGCTCATGAAGACTTTCTTAGCCAAGAAACTCGACGCTATCAAGAATATAGTCGGGCTTAACCCCTTCACCCGCTCTAACCCGGCTCCTCCAGTAAGAACCGGTTCACTCTCTTTATCCGACTGATATTTCTCATGCATACGCACTAACCTTTGTCTCTGCATCGCTTACACAGAAAGATGATGCGTTCTGGAAGATAGTCACCCCTCCCCCTTCGGAAAACTCGGAGGAGGACGAGGAGCCGGCTGATAGTGACGAGGTTAAGTCCGGGTCTTATATTTACACTTGTCTCAGTAACTTGTTGAACCAAAATTTTCCCTTTTCCGACAATACTCCTTATTTTTTAGAGCTGGAGGAAAAAGAAGACACACAGTCGGACGAAAGTGAAGCTGGGCCAGAGGTGGAAATTGGGGTGAAAAGGAAGACCCGGGGAGTTGCCTTCAAGGTGCCCTATTCCTCCATTGCCTCCAAACCATACTCGTACGCTAATATGTGCGAACTTAACCAACGCTTAACAGATTCATCATACTTGAAGGAACCTGCCCCGACCAAACGTAGGGTAACCCGGAACTCTCCGGGTGATGATCCTCTTCACCCGGGCATCCCTTCATCGCCCGCTCGCCGAGCCGGTATTCCCCAAACTCATTCATCCCACTTTCCTCAAAGATATCCTTCTCTGAATCACCCTCTAGCCGGACAAATTAGGGTCTCACTTTCCGACTCTTTATCAGCTTCGTCTGGGTCTAGCAACGATCTCCCGCCAGATTTCGTCGTGAACACAGGGTAACTTACTTTTCTTGCTATTCGATACACTAATTTTTTCCATATCTTTCATTCACTATCTACTAACTGTTTCTTTCACTTTCTCAAGGCCAAGGTCACGATTAGTGACCCTGAGGACATGGATGTGGATAACCCGGCTATGGAAGATCCGGAGGACGCTGTGAAGCCCGCGGCTGGCGGTGCAGAAGAAGAAGAAGAAGACTTGCTGAAAGACCCGACCGAGCAGGAAGCCGAGTTTCCCATGCCAACGCACACACCCGGGGATGAGGATATCGAGATCCTGGGATCACGGAGGGGTGACCCCACTCCTAACACCCAGGCAACCCGGATAAACTCCCCCAAGCAGGAAAGGACCCCGCCTCCGGGTAATCAGAACCCCAGCTCCTCCAGTCCAAAGCTCGGCGATCTGGATTTTGAAGGAATGCTAGACGAGCTCTTCTCCCTGAAGACCAATGGAAGGGATATCCTTGAAGCCATGGCCACTGAGCACCAGGTAACTTAATCATTATTTCTTGTGTAGTCATCTAGTCCCCAAGTTCCGAGTTAACTATGTAAAGTTTACTCGGTACTTTCATAGCTGTATAATATGTCATACCCGGTTTTATCTTGCATCCGTCTGACTTTTCCTTATCTTTTTTCACAGGCACACGTGACCCGGTCTGAGGAGGTGTTGGCAAAAACCAACAAGCTCCTCGAGGCCGAGACAAAGCTACGAGAGGAACTGGAAGCTAAAGTGAAAGATCTTACCAAGGATGTGAAAAAGTACAAGAAGCGATCCCAGAACGCTGAGGGTGTGCTGAAGAAAATTTCAGCTCAAATTGCCAATACTTACCGCTCTTTACTTGGCAAAAATTTCTAACTTACTGATTATAACCCGGATCTTCCTATAAGGTTTATAACCCGGATCTTATTGCTTTAATTTTGCTGGTATCCTGTAGCTCCGAGTGAACAGGCTATGGATGACGATGATGTTGAGAAGCTAAAGACGACGAAGGCCGTGATCCGGCAATTCTCAGTGGGGACCAAATGGACCCTAGAGGCTTTGAAGTGGCCTGGGACTCCTGGCGGCGCGGACAAGATGCTCGAGGCGTGCTCAACTATCCCCGCCTGGATCAAGCACTGGAAGCGTTCAGCATGCCGGGTTGGGGTAACCCGCGGGCTTTCTCTGGCCAAGGACTATTTTCCTAGTCTTGAGCCGTCAAAGCTCGTGGGCGGGTTTCCCGAGTTCAACAACGACGGCTCCAAGTTCACTGGCAAGGATTACAAGTCCATTCATACTCAAGTGCGTCACTCGGCAAGTCTGATAGCCGACAGTCTGGACGTGAGCAAGATTACTCCGCCCTACGATGCTAATGATAAGCCGGTTCCATCTGATCTCCCTCGACCCTTCGACATGCTGGCACGGTGGAAGGAGGAAGCTGCCAAGAGGAAGGCCGAGGCCGAGAATGCGCCAGCCACATCTACTCCGGCCGTTCCTCCTCCAACTCGCGCTGATACTGCGTCTAACCCAGACATGGGGGCAGGGAAGGCCACCGATGAGCATGCTGAAGACCCGGCCGCGAAGGACAATGTTGATGACTCAGCTATGGATGCCGACTAAAGTTTCATTATTTCCCGCCTCAAACACTTATTCGGCCAATAGGCATTTACTCAATATGCCTGATACCATTATTATTTTGATAGTGCGCCTGTGCACTTCTCAATACAATTTCCCTGGTTTGTAATACGTTTAAAATTTAAAAGCTATGGTGGCCCTTCTGGCCCCTCACCTTGATATGCTGTTTCCTAGCTTTGAACTTTTTTGCTGCTTTTCTGATTTTCGCTCTTTTTCCTTCTGTGAGACTCGGTTTCCGGGTCTCGGGATTTTTGACCAAGCGGACTTTATTACTTAAGTCCCCAAGCCCCTAAGACTCGGATTTTTGTGTTTTAAGCTCGCTAGCTAGACAATTTGTTGCTTTTCTCAAATTCCCAAGTCCCCAGGACTCGGATGTCGCACTCGGACTTCTAGGGGATACTCACAGTCCGTTAAACAGTAGATAAATGGCTTACGGGGCATACCGGCACCCGCATCTCAATATGAGCAGGCCAACACGTAAACGTGTGACAACCATTATCTTACTATTCATCGTCTGAGCAAACCATCCCGTAGAAATCCAGATACTTCCATTGACGTACTTCAAAACATACACACATGGTACGTCAACGGAGTTGAACAACTGATATCACAACAGGTCTCTACGACACAAAAGATTGAAATAAGTTGCAAATAGCTCTCATTAGAGCAGAGGTAGCAAATACAATCATTCAGAGGACACATGTCCCAACATATCATCATTACATCACAACGGAAGCATTCAACATGTCTGAGTACAGACAAGAACCAAATAGGCCTAAGAGGCCGGAAACGAAAAGACGGAGCCCATCCACGAAGTCTCGGATCCTGCCCGGGTCCGCTATCTACTCGTCAGCAGTCTCGTCATGCTCCACGTAGTAGCCACCATGTAGATCCTCGAAACGTAGTCTGCGGAAACCATAGCCCCAAAGGGGTCAGTACATAAATGTACTGGCAAGCAAGACTCACAGTTCACCAAAGTGTAACCCGTCAACACCAAGCACAGATGCTTTGGGTTCAACGGAAGAAAGGGGATATAAAGATGCTGCAACTGGCTGCTCTAACCAACTACGGAGTTACTACCACTTCCGGCTAACAGAAAGGAGATAAGATCGAGTATTGTAACCAACCTATCAACTAACTCCAAACAAACCCATCCTGGATCTCGCCCCTTATCCAAAGAAGCAATCCGAGGATAACTCACACAGTTGGATTAATGATGGTTCAGATTATTGTGTCAATGAGCCTATTACTAGTCAAGTTGTTAATCATTGGGTGCAAGATTGTTAATCATTAGGTTTAAGTTGTCCTGAGTACTTGTTAGCCAGTACTTTCACCAAGTAGTCCATAACCGCGGAAAACACGGCTTCTCGAGAAGATTTATCCCTGCAGGGTTGCACCAATTTGGCCGTACACGTATGAATAACCCGCCAGATGGGATGCCTCCCACCAAGCGGGGCACTCAACACAACTCAACTCTTCTTCGCATCAAGCCCAAAGCACCTTGGGCGCACGGCTAATCGAGCCCAGAAGAAAATGGACCCTCATAGCACTCGAAGAACGTGTCCCCCTATATGCCGACTACAAAAGTTCCACCCTGGCCTGGGCTCGCAAAAACATGCATGCGGCAAATGGAAAACACGAACTAAATGAGGCGATTTGGACGAGATGTGAATCGAATCAAATTGAAGGGGGCGCCCATACTCGCTTCCCACATGCGGTTAGTGCGCTCATCATGGATCGGTAGACAAGACCCTTTTCCTAATTAGGGTCGACACTAGCAGGCCTCAAAACCACACAGGGCCTCCTGCCGGTGCCTTATCATCAAATTATTATTAACAATAACATTAGCATGATTGATTGATTAAACATCGAGCCCCCAGAACATAATGAAATAGTAACAGAAAGTAACGGGTAACAGACTCGAGCAAAACAACCCTAAGCATGCTAGTAAGACACGGGCAACAAGCAAAAGGTTATAGGTATGGAGGTGAGGCAATATCAGGGTTAAGGGATTCATGTGATAGGTTCGTAACAGAAACAACTAATCATAGGGCTAGCAGAATAGACAACGGAAAGTATCGGTAACCAATGTTGAAAGGAACACGATGGTTCATGTGAGTGAAAACTTGCCTGCAAACCCAGTAGCCTGGTACTGAGCTAAATCCTTAGAAGGGGTGTCGTAAGGATCGTCGGTCTCAACGTCGTCGTGTATCCGAGAAGAAACATACAAACAATGCAGAAAGATAAACAATCAATAACATGGCATAGTGCACAAACATGGGATGATGCATGACCATTTAATTGATGCATCAAAATAAACTAGTTGACAAGATAACAACATGATTAAATGGACCCAAATGCAATTGGATTGCATATGAAAAGCCCATGAATTATGGTTGAATTAATTGTTCTACAACTAAGCATCATGTGAATGTGGATTACCATGATGCATGGATGAGGAAAACAGAAAAATAACAACAATAGAAGCAATTGGAAATAAGGTTTACCAAGTTTGGAAATTCATCTATTAAGTTTGGAAATTTTGGTTCCTTAAAGGTGTCACACAAGCATTTGTTGTTTTCACCACTTTTAATTGTTCAAAATAGATAACAAAGCTTATATTTGAAAAGAACACAAGATTTTGGGTGGGTTACATGTTTTACTTATTGAAAAAGGATTTCAAATAAATTATTTATGAGTTAAACAAGTTTAAGCAAGAATTAAATGAATTTAATTCAAACATGAACTTATTTGACTTTTTATTTGTTCAAAACATTAAGACAAATTCATATTTGAAAAGTTTATACTTTGATGGTTTGAAAACATATTTTATATGTCCCAAAAGAATTTAATTTGATCAAGTTAGGAATTTAACAATATTAAATGATTTAAACAAGGTTTAAATCATTTAACCAATTTTAATTATTCAAAACATGAAAAAAAAATTATATTTGAAAAGGTGGTTTAATTTTGCATGGAAAACATATTTCATTTGTTGAAATTGGATTTAAAATGAGCAAGTTATTATTTTGGCAATTTTAAATGCAATAATTAAGAAACAGTTGTTTTCAGCAATTTAAATTATTCAAAACAGCAAACAAAATTTATATTTGGAAAGTACATGAAAAGTTGATTGGAAAAATATTTAGTTTGTGGAATTTGGAATTTTTATGCCCAAGTTATGAATTTTGCAAAATTAAGTGATTTAAACAAGAATTCAAATGTTTCACCAATTTAAAATATTCAAAACAGTAAACAAAATTTATATTTGGATAGAACATTTAATTTGGTATTGAAAACATATTAAAAATGTTGGATTTGGAGTTAAAATGATTTTCTTATGCAATTTACAAGATTTGGTGTAAATCTGCCATTTTTTTATGAACCAGGGACTTAGGAAAAAATTTGCAGGGGCTAGAAATAATTTACAAGGGCCTAACTGTGATTTCTGAGATGTTTCTGCAGTCAAACAAAAGAGATAAAAAATGTTTGGCCTAACTGCGGGTGGGGGGATTCGAACCCCCCACCTCCTGCAGCGCAAAGGGGTGCTGAAACCAGTGGGGTGTGCTTGTGTTTGTGACAGAGAAGGGGGCTCGGGGGGGTTATGGTGTGGCTGCGGGCTGGTTTTTGTTCTGAACTGCGAACTGAAAACAGATCGAGCGGGAGGTTGACCGCCGGCAGTTCGCTGCTCTCTCGCCGCGGTGGCCGTGGGCAGGAGGGGCGTGGGGTGCTGGTGCAGCGTGGGAGGAGGAGGGAGGCGAGAGGAAGGGGGCCGAGGCGATCGAGCTCACCTTGAGGGGTCGAGGCAGGAGGAGGTCGATGGTGGAGCAGGCAGGGTCGTGGCCGGGGAGATCTCGTCGGCGTCGTCGCTCCGGTGCCTCCCTGGGCCGGCTGAGGCCGCGAGGACGGCGAGGGAACCTCCCTGGTTCCATTCCCGGCCTCGGCACGGTCCGACGGTGACCAGGGCGGCGGCGCTACTAGCTGCAAGTGGCCGGCCATGGGAGTTCTGTCCCGGGTTCAGTCAAAAAAAATTCAGAAAAGAAGAATTTGGGGCAGAGGAGAGAAGAGAGATTGGATGGTGGAACGGCGGCGCAGGAAGGGAGTAAAGAGAGTGGTTGGCTAGGGTTTGGGCTCGGGAGGGGTAGAAAAAGGAAGGAGAGGAGCAGGGTACGGCAAGCATCAGAGGAGGGGGAGGAAGATCCTGCGGTGCTGCTGCTGTCGTACAGGGTGACGACACTCGAGAAAGACGACAGAGGCTGAAAGGTATCGGGCCAGGGAAAGTGGGCTTGGGGGGGGGAATAGAAAGAAAAGGGTTTGGGCCTCTCTCACCTCTGTTAGCTGTTAGCCTTTTATTTATTTTTCCTTGCTTCTCTTTTTTTTGTTTGCTGATTAGAAATAGGAAGAAAGGAAGATGGTTTGTGGGGTAGAAAAATTGAGTGAAACTTATGTGAATTAATTAGGTCAACAACAACTTTGTATCAACTTTTGTTTTCAAAATATTTGATTCATGTTAATGTTTGGAAAAAGAAAATGAATTCACTTTTATATTTGAATTAAGGGATTAATTGAATTGAAGCAATTCAAAAGCATTGTTTTAAAAATTCATGTTTATTTTCTACCAAATGAATGTTGGTTTTGTAAGTTTCATAATTTCAAAAATGGTTTGCTGTTTGGGTTTTTATTTGAATTTGGAAAGGAATTTGAATGAATTGTTGATTAAGTGATTTAGTAAAAATAACATTTAATTAGTTTTTGGAACCTCAAGTTATTTTGAAACAAACTGGTTGGAGTTGTTTTGTTTCATTACTTTCAAATGGTTGCTATATGGAAAAAGGCAATTGAATTTGAATAAATTTGGATTAAGTGAACTATTAAAAACCCCAATTTTAAATAGTTGAACCTTAGGGATTTAATGGAAACAATTGATTGTTTTGGTTTGAAAATATCATTTTGGAAATTGTAACATCACAAGGATGAAACAAAAGGTTTGAATTTTGGTTTGAAATTAAAATAGAAAACAAAGGAAAACAAAGGAAAACAGTTGGAAAACAAATGAAAAACAAGCAAAACAATTGCAATGAACATGATGCCATGATGCAAAACATAAAATAACAGAGAGCAAACATTCTAATGGCTATTTTTTCATACTTGGGATGTTACAAAACGCCCCCCTTGAAGGAATCGCGCCCCGAGATTCCTACTGAGAAAAGAAAGGGTCCGGAAACTTCTTGGGAAGATCCTCTTGAGCTGTGACACGTGAAACACATCGTGCACATTTGATAGTTTTTTCTGGAAGTTCAAAATGATAGGCATTCCTGGCAACTTTTTTGGAAAGACGTCAGGGAATTTGGAAACCACCGGAACATTTTCAAGTAAAGGGAGAGGTTTTGTATCGAGGGTGTATAGCTGGATAGAACTTGATTCATTTGGAGAATAGATTATCTGGAATGTGGTGATTCAGGAAAGCATCCTTGAAACAACCCCAGGTGATAGGAATGCCAGCTCTCATAGCCTGGAATCAACAACAACAACAACAACAACCTTTCTGGCCAGATAGACTTGATATTTGGGAAGTTTTGATTAGACGCCGGTAGAAGAACTGAAATGGAAAACAACAACAAGATTTCAACGGACGAAAAGGATGTTGAGAAGAACAGGATATCAACATCGTGGAAAACGAGAACAAAACTCCTGAGGTACTACCGAAAACCCATCCGGGCTTCTAAAGGATCAATATCTACTGCTTAAGGAATAGAGGATATGCTTCCGGGGCTTACACGCCTCCGTTCTCAATCGTGAGTAGGCAACATGATAAATCATGTCACAACCACCTCCATTCCTATGGTCTAGTAGATATAACCATCCTAGAGAAACCAGAATACGTGAAATCCTAACTTGAAAGTTTAGATGAGAAGGGAAAACAACGTTGCACTTCCTTACCAGAAAAGGGAGGGTGGGTGGGGAAAGAAGAAAAAGAACAGAATTCCTACTCTCACGTTTCATTTTTCCTATATAGCTACAAAATAGTTTCTAGACTCAACTGCGACCAGTAAAAAGGGATCCTACAGGCAGACAGGCTCTGATACCATTTGTCGCACCTGGACTTCTAGGGGATACTCACAGTCCGTTAAACAGTAGATAAATGGCTTACGGGGCATACCGGCACCCGCATCTCAATATGAGAAGGCCAACACGTAAACGTGTGACAACCATTATCTTACTATTCATCGTCTGAGCAAACCATCCCGTAGAAATCCAGATACTTCCATTGACGTACTTCAAAACATACACACATGGTACGTCAACGGCGTTGAACAACTGATATCACAACAGGTCTCTACGACACAAAAGATTGAAATAAGTTGCAAATAGCTCTCATTAGAGCAGAGGTAGCAAATACAATCATCCAGAGGACACATGTCCCAACATATCATCATTACATCACAGCGGAAGCATTCAACATGTCTGAGTACAGACAAGAACCAAATAGGCCTAAGAGGCCGGAAACGAAAAGACGGAGCCCATCCACGAAGTCTCGGATCCTGCCCGGGTCCGCTATCTACTCGTCAGCAGTCTCGTCATGCTCCACGTAGTAGCCACCATGTAGATCCTCGAAACATAGTCTGCGGAAACCACAGCCCCAAAGGGGTCAGTACATAAATGTACTGGCAAGCAAGACTCACAGTTCACCAAAGTGTAACCCGTCAACACCAAGCACAGATGCTTTGGGTTCAACGGAAGAAAGGGGATATAAAGATGCTGCAACTGGCTGCTCTAACCAACTACGGAGTTACTATCACTTCCGGCTAACAGAAAGGAGATAAGATCGAGTATTGTAACCAACCTATCAACTAACTCCAAACAAACCCATCCTGGATCTCGCCCCTTATCCAAAGAAGCAATCCGAGGATAACTCACACAGTTGGATTAATGATGGTTCAGATTATTGTGTCAATGAGCCTATTACTAGTCAAGTTGTTAATCATTGGGTGCAAGATTGTTAATCATTAGGTTTAAGTTGTCCTGAGTACTTGTTAGCCAGTACTTTCACCAAGTAGTCCATAACCGCGGAAAACACGGCTTCTCGAGAAGATTTATCCCTGCAGGGTTGCACCAATTTGGCCGTACACGTATGAATAACCTGCCAGATGGGATGCCTCCCACCAAGCGGGGCACTCAACACAACTCAACTCTTCTTCGCATCAAGCCCAAAGCACCTTGGGCGCACGGCTAATCGAGCCCAGAAGAAAATGGACCCTCATAGCACTCTAAGAACGTGTCCCCCTATATGCCGACTACAAAAGTTCCACCCTTGCCTGGGCTCGCAAAAACATGCATGCGGCAAATGGAAAACACGAACTAAATGAGGCGATTTGGACGAGATGCGAATCGAATCAAATTGAGGGGGGCGCCCATACTCGCTTCCCACATGCGGTTAGTGCGCTCATCATGGATCGGTAGACAAGACCCTTTTCCTAATTAGGGTCGACACTAGCAGGCCTCAAAACCACACAGGGCCTCCTGCCGGTGCCTTATCATCAAATTATTATTAACAATAACATTAGCATGATTGATTGATTAAACATCGAGCCCCCAGAACATAATGAAATAGTAACAGAAAGTAACGGGTAACAGACTCGAGCAAAACAACCCTAAGCATGCTAGTAAGACACGGGCAACAAGCAAAAGGTTATAGGTATGGAGGTGAGGCAATATCAGGGTTAAGGGATTCATGTGATAGGTTTGTAACAGAAACAACTAATCATAGGGCTAGCAGAATAGACAACGGAAAGTATCGGTAACCAATGTTGAAAGGAACACGATGGTTCATGTCAGTGAAAACTTGCCTGCAAACCCAGTAGCCTGGTACTGAGCTAAATCCTTAGAAGGGGTGTCGTAAGGATCGTCGGTCTCAACGTCGTCGTGTATCCGAGAAGAAGCAAACAAACAATGCAGAAAGATAAACAATCAATAACATGGCATGGTGCACAAACATGGGATGATGCATGACCATTTAATTGATGCATCAAAATAAACTAGTTGACAAGATAACAACATGATTAAATGGACCCACATGCAATTGGATTGCATATGAAAAGCCCATGAATTATGGTTGAATTAATTGTTCTACAACTAAGCATCATGTGAAAGTGGATTAGCATGATGCATGGATGAGGAAAACAGCAAAATAACAACAATAGAAGCAATTGGAAATAAGGTTTACCAAGTTTGGAAATTCATCTATTAAGTTTGGAAATTTTGGTTCCTTAAAGGTGTCACACAAGCATTTGTTGTTTTCACCACTTTTAATTGTTCAAAATAGATAACAAAGCTTATATTTGAAAAGAACACAAGATTTTGGGTGGGTTACATGTTTTATTTATTGAAAAAGGATTTCAAATAAATTATTTATGAGTTAAACAAGTTTAAGCAAGAATTAAATGAATTTAATTCAAACATGAACTTATTTGACTTTTTATTTGTTCAAAACATTAAACCGAATTCATATTTGAAAAGTTTATACTTTGATGGTTTGAAAACATATTTTATATGTCCCAAAAGAATTTAATTTGATCAAGTTAGGAATTTAACAATATTAAATGATTTAAACAAGGTTTAAATCATTTAACCAATTTTAATTATTCAAAACATGAAACAAATTTTATATTTGAAAAGGTGGTTTAATTTTGCATGGAAAACATATTTCATTTGTTGAAATTGGATTTAAAATGAGCAAGTTATTATTTTGGCAATTTTAAATGCAATAATTAAGAAACAGTTGTTTTTAGCAATTTAATTTATTCAAAACAGCAAACAAAATTTATATTTGGAAAGTACATGAAAAGTTAATTGGAAAACATATTTAGTTTGTGGAATTTGGAATTTTTATGCCCAAGTTATGAAGTTTGCAAAATTAAGTGATTTAAACAAGAATTCAAATGTTTCACCAATTTAAAATATTCAAAACAGTAAAAAAAATTGTTGATTAAGTGATTTAGTAAAAATAACATTTAATTAGTTTTTGGAACCTCAAGTTATTTTGAAACAAACTGGTTGGAGTTGTTTTGTTTCATTACTTTCAAATGGTTGCTATATGGAAAAAGGCAATTGAATTTGAATAAATTTGGATTAAGTGAACTATTAAAAACCCCAATTTTAAATAGTTGAACCTTAGGGATTTAATGGAAACAATTGATTGTTTTGGTTTGAAATATAATTTTGGAAATTGTAACATCACAAGGATGAAACAAAAGGTTTGAATTTTGGTTTGAAATTCAAATTGAAAACAAAGGAAAACAGTTGGAAAACAAATGAAAAACAAGCAAAACAATTGCAATGAACATGATGCCATGATGCAAAACATAAAATAACAGAGAGCAAACATTCTAATGGCTAATTTTTCATACTTGGGATGTTACATCGGATTTCCGAGGCTAGGGAGTTGTAGTTTTCAAAAAGCAAATTGTTTTTGCTAAGGCCCAAAACATAGAGTTACTCACATAGGTTTGAAGTTATGTTTAATACATTGTGAGTTTCCGGCTATTAACCTTGTACTCTGCATAACTTGTGGTTTGGATGACCCTTTTGATGTTCTTTGTTGTAAGCCGGCTTTCGCGTGGATATTCAGTGCTGCTATAACTTTATAAAAACAGGGTCAGGCAAGTCCCATTGGGCATCATGACTGATTGTGATTATATGTTAGCAAAGCACGCCACATTATTGCGAGTCACTTCTAGCTTAAACAAGAGGAATCAAGAAAATTTGGCTCTATTGTCCGGTTATAAGATTGTAACCGTACTTATTGCAAGTAATCGGTCCTTATAACTTAATGGCATCGTGGCCGGGTCTTTGAGTTTGTAGCTGTGCTATTCAAGCAATCAGCCCCCAAGACCTATATATGCAATTTTAGGAAAAATACAAAACTAATGCACTATAAGCAAACAAATAATACTTACCTGATGAAGTAAAAAACAGAAAGTAACAACAGAAAGATAAAAACTTAACAGAAATAAACAAGAAAGAAGCAAAATCATAGTTCAACCATCTCTTTATTGATATGAGAAATTTTAGGTCAGCAAGCCGCCTCATTAAAAACCCTCCAGTCCCCTTAGGTACCCTGGATAGGAAAAGAGTGCGTCTGAAACCTGCTGCCTGTTACATCGTGTAATTCAACTTGTGAACCTAGCCTATGCTAAGTGTAGTAGGGACGCAGCTGAGACACGTTCCATGGTCTTTCCCTCTCTTGCATAGATGAAGTGGTGTGGGAGGTGTCATTGACAGTATCCGACTCTTCCCTTGCATCTACTAAGTAATATGATCTGTTGTGCAGGTTGCGGCTTATGATGAACGGGCCTTCCCATGGTGGAGATAACTTGTGCTTTCCCTCCTTTGATTGTGTCAAACATAGTACCAGGTCCCCTTCCTGGAAGACCCGGGTTTTGACTCGCCGACTATGGTATCTCCTCAAATCCTGCTGATATATGGCTGATCTCTCCAAGGCTTGCTCTCTGTGTTCTTCTAGCATATCCACGGCATCCTGCCGGGTCTTCTCATTTTCCACCTCAACATAAGCCGACACTCGGGGCGAGTCATGAATAATGTCACTCGGCAACACTGCCTCTGCACCATAAACCATGAAAAACGGGGTCATCTGAGTAGATCTGTTAGGTGTCGTGTTAATTCCCCAAACCACTGATGGTAACTCTTCAACCCATGCCCCAGCAGCTCTGATGCGCGGGACACTCAGCCGTGGTTTTAGCCCACGAAGTAACTCCTGGTTTGCCCTCTTCACCTGTCCATTGGCTTGTGGATGGGCTACCGAGGCTATGTCAAGGCGGATACCATTGTTTCCACAGAACTTTTCCATCTCACCTAAGGACATGTTGGTTCCATTGTCCATTATTATGCTGTGGGGATACCCAAACCGATAGATAATCCTTTTCAGGAACTTGACTGATGTGACTGCTTCACAATTGGTGACTGGCATAACTTCGACCCACTTAGTAAACTTATCAATAGCCACCAAAAGATGAGACTTTTTGCAAGGTGACATGTGAAAGGGGCCAACCATATCCATACCCCAAACAGCAAACGACCAGGTCAGCGGGATTGTTTGCAACTCCATAGCCGGCACATGAGTTTGGCGAGCGTACCTTTGACATCCATCACACCTTGCCACCAAGCGCTCCGCGTCTGCTAAGGCCGTGAGCCATAAGAAACCGTGTCGATATGCTTTGGCCACAAGGGATCTTGTGGAGGCATGATGCCCACAATCACCTTCATGGATCTCCTTCAAAATCTGTCGGCCTTCTTCTGGTGCTACATAGCGCAAAAAGACTCCTGCTGCACTTCTTCTATACAACTCTCCATTGATAATAGAATAGCCATTTGCTCGTCTCAGGATTTGCCTTGCTAAAAATTCCTGTGGTAGTAACTCGCCCCGTGATAGGTAGGCCAAAAACGGCTCTGTCCACTCGGGAACAACACGTACTGCGGCCACGAGCTCCAAATCCGGGTCTTGGTTAGCCACCTCTTCCTCAGATCCGGTTTTGACAGATGGCCGCCATAACTCGTCCAGGAAAACGTTGGGTGGAACCGGCTCTCTGCGCGAGCCGAGTCTTGCGAGCGCATCTTCTGCTTCGTTCTTTCGCCTGTCAATATGTTCCACCTCATACCCGGAGAAAGACCCGGCAACCCTGTCCACCTCTCTGCGGTATGCTGCCATTGTTGCATCTTTTCTATCCCAAGTTCCTGAGACCTGCTGTACCACAAGATCCGAGTCTCCATAGCACCGTATTTTCCTAATGTTCATCTCCTTTGCTACTCTCAATCCATGTAATAATGCCTCATACTCGGCCACATTGTTGGAGCAATCGAAGTGAATCTGAAACACGTAGCTCAATTTGTCTTCTTTGGGTGATGTGAGTACCACCCCAGCTCCTGACCCCTCATACTGCTTAGAGCCATCAAAGTGCATCACCCAAGACTCGGAACTTGGCATCATTGTGGGCATGCTTGTGTGAGTCCAATCATTGATAAAATCAGCTAAAGCTTGAGATTTGATTGCAGACCTGGGCTCGTAGTTGATGTGGTAATCTCCCATCTCAATGGCCCACTTGGCTATTCTACCTGTTGCGTCTGAATTTCTGATAATATCTTCCATTGGTATAGAGCTAACCACTGTTATGGGGTGTTCCTGAAAATATGGTTTCAATTTCCGGCTGGCCATGAAGACCCCGAAAACTAACTTTTGCCAATGTGGGTAACGCTGCTTCGCTTCTGATAGTACTTCACTCACATAATAAACCGGCCTTTGTACCGGGTGATCCTTTCCATCCTCTTTGCGCTCAACAACAACCACGGCGCTAACCGCCCGGGGCCCGGCCGCAACGTATAACAACATGGGCTCTTTAGGACCCGGTGCCGCCAGAATCGGTGCCTCAGATAATTGCTTTTTCAGAGCTTCGAACGCCTCATCCGCCTCTTGGTCCGAAACAAATTTGTCGGTTTTCCTCAAGAGCCGGTATAAAGGTATTGCCTTTTCTCCAAGCCTGGATATAAACCGGCTTAATGCTGCTACACATCCTGTAAGCTTTTGAACATGCTTCAGGCCTTCCGGCTTTTTCAGACTCTGAATAACTTTGATCTTGTCCGGGTTTGCCTCAATTCCTCTCTCGGAAACAATGAAACCGAGTAACTTTCCTACTGGAACTCCAAACACACACTTTGTGGGGTTAAGCTTCATCTGATATCTTCTCAAATTCCTGAACGTTTCCTTTAGGTCATCAATGAATGTTTCTGCCTTCCTGGTTTTAATCACCACATCATCAACATAAGCATGGACGTTGCATCCAATCTGATCCTCAAAACACTTCTGAATGCACCTTTGGTACGTTGCACCAGCGTTCTTTAGCCCAAAAGTCATGGTTTTGTAACAGAAAGCTCCAAAGGGGGTTATGAAACGATGTTTTCTCCCAATCTTCCTTCTTGAGCTTGATCTGGTGATACCCGGAATAGGCATCCAGGAAACACAATAGGTCACCTCCAGCCACTGCATCTATAATCTGATCTATCCTTGGAAGGGCAAACGGGTCCATTGGGCAATGCTTGTTGAGACTTGTGTAATCTATGCACATCCTCCACTCGTTGGTTTTTTTCATCACTAGAATCGGATTTGCCAGCCAATCCGGGTGAAAAACCTCCATGATAAAGTCGGCTGCAAGGAGCCGGGCTATCTCCGCTCCTATAGCCTTTCTTCTTTCCTCGTTCATTTTTCTCAGGCCCTGCTTCACAGGCCGAGACTTGGGATCAACATGCAAACTGTGCTCAGCTAACTCGGTCGGGATAGCCGGCATGTCGCTAGGCGTCCAAGCGAAAACATCTTGATTTCCACGAATAAACTCAATGAGTGCTTCTTCCTGCTTATTGTCTAGGTTAGATCCTATAGCAAATTGCTTGCAGGGATCGCCTTCGACAAAAGCCACCATCTTGGTGTCCTGGGCTGCTTTGAACTTTGCTCTCTCATCCTCCGTGTTCGGTCTTTTCAATGTTGTTCTATCTTCGGGTCTACCTGGGACCGGTAATACTTGAGCTCTTCCTTTCTGCAAGCATGTTCTGCCATTGCCGCGTATCCTTCGTCATACTCACCTGCTATAACCCGGTTCCCATGCATGGTAATGGTTTGCTTGGGACCCGGGATTTTTAGCTATAGGTATACGTAACACGGCCTGGCCATGAACTTGGCGTAATCCGGCCTTCCAAACAGCGCGTGATAAGGACTGCGCAATTTTACCACCTCGAACGTGAGCCACTCCACTCGGAAATTGTCCTTTGATTCTCCAAAAGCAACCTCTAGCGTTATCTTTCCTTCGGGGCACGCCGAGTGACCCGGCACGATCCCATGAAAAATTGTTGAACTTTTCTGCAGCTGAGACTCCTTGAGCCCCATGCGTAGGAAAGTTTCCCAATATAAGATATTGATGCTACTCCCACCATCCATCAGAACGTTTTTCAGCTCGTAACCATTGACCTACAGCGCAACCACTAAAGCTAACACACCCGGATGCTCTATTGTTTCCGGGTGATCCCTTCTGCTCCATGTTACCTCTTGATCTGACCATCTCAAGTATCTCGGAACAGCTGAGGAAACCGAGTTTACTGCTCTTTTAAGTATCTTTCTATATTTGTTGGAAGTCCCCGTAGTATGAACGTGGTACTGCCCCAACTGCTTGGGGTTAGCTTGGAAACCTCCAGCACTGTCGTGGGATAATCACGGCAGATGTTACCGGGGGTAACTGATCTTGGGGCAAGACGACACAGGTATTTGGGAGAGGGTTTAGCTCAGAGGAAAACATGGTGCAATTCGATCTGGTAGCCGGCAATCGAAGTCGCCGAGTCTCCGATCTTGATATAACAACTCAACTTTGGGATTACACTAGATGCTCGATATCAAGCACTGTAACTATGGTTCTTAGATCTCTGTCTAAAACTAGACCTGGGAGTCGGTTTATAAAGCACACGTACCCCCTGGCTTATTCCCCAAGGCGCACCCTGGATCCTACCCGGACACGGCGCACAAACACTAGCTTTCCTTTACAATAACCCACAATCCGGGTTGCTGGGCCTACAAACTTGGGCCTCCACAAGCTTCCTTATCCTTAGCCGGATCCTGCGCACCGTCCTTTGGGCCGGGTTACTCCTTGGAGTTTGGCCTACCGGGTTATCATCCCCCCGTCAGTAGTCCCCAGAATAGCCTGGGCTTCATGGATCCTCCTTGAAGCGCTCGCTATTCCCTGCAAAGATATCAAACATACAGGCATATGGAGGCCGGGTTAAGATGCTCTGATATTCAGCTAGGCCTTACTCCACGGCGGCCATGTAGTAACCCGGGTTTTTCCTCCAAACACCTTTAATTTTCCAGGTCTAAACCCTAATAAAAATGCCAAAATTCCATACTCGATAATCGATCCTGATATCACGGGATGGATTTCCTTCTCTCTTTTATCCAGATGCCTTGCTCAATATTTGGCGCATATCTCGCAGAAACTTAAATAAATAGCCGTTTACCTCCGCAACTCCCGGCCCCCACTCACCGAACCGGGCTTACCCACTCATACTATAAATAAGCTCCTTGGGGGTAACCCGAACCCTAACGGCTCATTTCCCCCCACTCCGCTTCCTTTCTCCTTCTAAGCTCACTCTCACTAAGCACCACCACGGAAATCCCGCGCGCATCACCGGAGCCCATCGGCCGGAGGCTGCGCTCCGCCACGACTCGCCCCGCGCCGCCGCCAAGATCCGCCGGCGAATCCCCATCCGGCCCGTCAAGAACCGCGAAGGGACACCAGGCTTGCGCCATCTGCCTCCGCAAAGCCTCACTCAGATCTCCTCCGGTAAGCCTCTTGCGTCCATTAATTCGCCCTTGCGCTTTTTGATTTCACCTTAGATTAGATCCAAATCGACCCGCCAACGATTCCTCGGCCATGCCGAATTAAGTTGCTAACATTCTTTCCAGCTCGCATAATAGATAAGTTATGGATTCCAATCCATTCTCCTACTACCTGCAAGTACTAATTTCGCCACAAATCCAAAGATAAGATTCCCAATCTGGGCCCGATCCACTCAAAATTTCCGCCTTGGCCTCAATCACCCGGCCGGACTTCCCCTTTTCAGTTCCTTTTATTCGCGTTAAGTGCCTATGCGGCCATCCATCGTCCCCAAAAACCCCTTCAACACTTAGATCCCCATAATTTTCGTCATAATACTTGATACCCGGACAATTTCGAACTTTACTCGGTGAGCTAACACCCGGATTACACGCAATTTTTCATGTCTCAATATTACCCCACCGATACTCGGCCGGCTCACAACTTCCGGGTCTTAGTCCTCTTATCCTTTTACTTTGTACTTTGCAGGTCAACCACATGGCTCCCAAAAAGCAGGGGAAAACTCCAACCAAAGCTAAAGCCACCAACTCCATATCCGCCAACTGGGCGCGGTCTACAGTCACCAAATCCAAGTTGGAGGAGCTGGTGGAGCTGGGAGTCCTTCCTCCTCAAGAGGATATCCAATGGAGAGTGCCGGGTAAGGAGACCCGGCCCACCCCGACAAAAGGCGAGGTAATTTGCTTTGTGGAACATGTGACCCGGGGCTTCCGCCCACCGGGTCACCCCTTTTTCCGTGATGTTTTGAATCATTACGGTCTTCGCGTCTTTGATATCGGGCCTAATTCTGTTCTAAACATCTCCCACTTCATAGTCCTTTCCGAATCATACTTGTGCACTTCGCCAAGTCTAGCTCTTTTCATCGAGCTTTTTCAATGCAAACCATGCTGCGAGAGCGGTGACGGGGCGCTTCTCGCTTGCGGCGGGGTTTCCATCCAGCGCCGCAAGAATTCTTTGATGCCACCCCTCACCCTTAATTCCCATGTCAAGCACTGGCAGCTCTCCTACTTTTACTGCCAAGACACCTCCCCACCCGGCCAAAGGAAGCTGCCGGGTTACTCAGAGGGTCTTCTTGACATCTCTGATAAATTTAGTGCCTTTGCCCCTGACTCGGACAGGGAGGCAATTCAACCTCTTCTAGCCAAAATCACCACTCTCACAGCCCAAGGCCTCATCGGGCTCAACCTGGTGAAGACTTGGGTAGATTTCCGGATTCAACCCAACTCCATCCGCACAAAGTTAATGTGCGAGTATTCAGGGCAATCTACAGACCCGCTCCGGTACTCCGACAACATCTTCGTAGCTGGCGATACTCATAAAACCATCAAGGGCTTTCTGACCGAAAAGCTCGAGGTAATCCGGAACATATCCGGGTTAGAGCCCTTCACGCTTGAGAACCCAGCCCCCAAGGTGAAAACCCGACTTTGATGCCTTTACCTTTGCTCTTTCCACTCAATGCAGTTAATAACCCTTATACTGACACTTTTCAGGCTGATGATGATTTTTGGAAAACCAACGCCTCCCCTAGCTCCGAAAGTCCAGAGGAGCAAGAAACTGTTAACTCGGACGAAGGTACTCTCCAGATTTTATTTGGTTCCCTTGAACTCACCATAACCCCTTCATTTCCAACCATAATTTTGATGATATCCAGAACAAGAAGATAACGAGGAAGAAAACTCCGATGGCAAAGTAGAATCCGCCAGCGACGAGGAGGAACTGGAGCCTACAGTCAAGGTCGGATCCAAAAGAAAAACTCAAGAGGCCACCTCCAAGGTTTCATATCTCCTCCTCGCATTCAACTCGCATTACTTTAATGATATACTTGAGCTACCTTGACGTTATCCCACTGGCCGTTCTTGAAGGAGTCGCCCGTAACCAAGCGTAGGTCAACTCGAAATCACCCGGGTGATGATGCCCTTAACCCGGGTATTTCATCGACCCCCCCGCGACGGGCTGGTAATTACCCTATCTTTTCTAGGTCAAAACATTATCTTTAAACCATTCCCATATGACATCTAACTTGATAATTTCCAGCCTCTCCCGAGTCCAGCGATGGATTTCCTTGTGACTTCGCAGTGAACACCGGGTAAGATCCCCTTCCTGATGTTCCACCATATTTCATCACCCTTTCTTGACTGTGTATTTAGCTGCTCACTGACAACATCTTATAGGGCCACGGTCGTTATCAGCGATCAAGAGGAAATGGGGACCGAGGGCCCGGGTAAGGGGAGCCCGGCTGATAAGACTACAGCCGCGTCCAGCGGCGAAAAACAAGCGTCGCCGCCAAACCCAGACACGCAAGGAGCCGAGTATCCAATTGCTTCCCATGCAAGCAAGAAGAACAAAACCACCGTCTTGGGTGCAGAAGAAGGAGCGTCGGATTCCGACACACAAATGACCCGGGTTCCGCCTCCTACTAAGAAGAAAGCTCCTTCCCGGAATTTCCAAGGCCCCGGGTCTTCTGATACGAGTAAAGACACTTTCGATCAATTGATGAACACTCTCCTCACTATGAAGACTTCGGAGAGCCAGATCTTGGAGCGCATGGCTGCAGAGCACCAGGTAAGGACACTTTGTATCTCATATTGCATACCTAGTCCCCAAGTTCCAAGTATGACTTGCAAAAGTGATGCTTGGTACTTTACGCCATATTCAGCTTTCCATACAATCCAACTAATACTTGCATTCCTTGCTACTTACAGGCACAGATAACCCGGTCTGATGAAACTTTACTGAAGACCGAACAACTTCTTCTTGCCGAGATAAAACGAAGGGAAATCCTTGAGGATGACATGAAAACCTTGAAGAAGAATGTTTCCAAATACAAGAAGAAGTGCAATGCCGCTCAGACCGCACTGAAGAAACTATCGGACCAGGTCTCCGATACTTATCAGATCTTGCTCAGTAAGTTTTTGCGGTCGATTGGCTTCATGTCTTCGCTTTATTATAACAGACTCGGGATTACTGATACGCTCTTTCTTTTGTTACGACTGCAGGTGCCAACCTTGCGGCCCTAGAGGAAAATGCCATTGTCAAGGCTAGAACCCTCAAGACTGTGCTCCGGACTTTCTTTGCCGGCACAAAATTTATATTGGATGCTGTGAAGTGGCCTACGGAAGTATATCCGGGTGAAGAGAATCTCGTTCAAGCCTGCTCCACTGTGCCTGGCTGGATTGAAATCTGGAAACGCTCATCATGCCGGATTGGAATGACCCGGGCTTTCACTCTGGCCAAGGCTTTCTTTCCAAAGCTTGACCCGGCAAAGGTAACATCCGGGTTTCCCGAATTCAGGGCTGACGGTTCCAAATTTACACCCAAGGATTTCAAAGCCATACAAGCCGCAGTGCGCCCCTCAGCTACCACTTTGGCCGATAGCTTGGATCTAAATACGATTATGAGTGCATACGACGCTGATGGCAAAGTTATTACGGAGGAAGCGCCCCCGCCTTTTGATATCTTGGAGAAGTGGGTTTCTAGCTCGGCCAGGAAGAGGGAGGCGACTGCGAAGAGAGAGGCCGAGTTAGGATCAGGCCCGTCTGCCTCTACACCAGCCGTCCCTCCACCAGTCCGCCCTGATGCAATGAGTCCGGGTAAGGGTGCCGGGAAGGCTAAGCAGCAAACCCAGGACTCAGACCCGGAAGGCCGTACTCAGGAGGCCGAATAGGGCCGTACTATCATAATACCTTGTTTACGTAATGCTTTGTATTCACACTGTTATGCTTTTGATGGTGCGCCTGTGCACCCCTGATACTGACGCCGTACCTTGTAACGTACTTTTAGTCTGTGATATACTTTGCGGCTTTCCTGGCCTTTTGATAACCGTATTTCTTGTCTATTCTTTGAACTTTTTCTCGATACCCGACTCTCTATTTTGGCTCCCTTCGTAAGACTCGGTTTTCCGAATACCAGGGGCTTTGATACGTGGACTTTTCTTTAAGTCCCCAAGACTCGGATGGTGAGGTTTTTCGAACTGCGATAGCCAAGTAGTTTGTTTCTGTTTCGAAGTCCCCAGTCCCCAGGACCCAAAGTCCGAGTCATGGGGGTGTGGCCTTTCTCAGAGAACAAATTATTTTTTACCGAGTCGCAAGCCTAAAGCCATTCCGTGTAAATACTGAAGTTATGCTTGATAGTTGTTGAGTTTCCGGCTATTAGCCTTGTACTCTGCATAAACTTGTGGTTTAGATGACCCTTTTGACTATCTTGTACTGTAAGCCGGCTTTCGCGTGGATACCATGTTGTTACATCCATACGAGAACAGTGTCAGGCAAGTCCCATTGGGCTTCATGGCTGATTGTAATCGTAAGCGAACGAATCATGCCACTTTAGTGCGAGTCACATCGAGCTTAAGTAAGAAAAGTCAAGAAAATTTGGCTCCTTTGTCCAGTTATAAGATTGCAGCCGTACTCGTTTGCGAATAATCGGCCCTTATAACTTATAGGCATCAAGGCCGGGTCTTTTGGGTTGCTAGCTGGGCTACTTGAGCCGCCAGCCCCCGAGACCTGTATATACTCAACATTCTTAATGATACAGAAATACTGATGCCACGTGGATACTACTTACTTGTAATCAGGACGTAACGAAATAGGACTTGATAACCATCTCTTTATTGCTGCGAGAAAGTTTGGATCAGCAGGCCGCCTCATTAAAAACCTTCCAGTCCCCTTAGGTACCCTGGGTAGGAAAAGAGCGCGTCTGAAACCTGCTGCCCGTTACATTGTTTAGTTCTTCATGGACACCGGTCCCGAACTGGCGTGACCGGTGCACATTCTCCACATGTTAGACTTCTTCATGACGAGTACCGGGTTTGCTAGCCAACCCGGGTAAGGTGTTTCCATGACATGGCCGGTTGTGAGTGATCGTGCAGCTTCTTCTTCTGTGACGGATTGTTTGGAGGGGTCATCCTTGACAAAAGCCACCATTTTAGCATCTTGTGTTACCTTGGATTTTGCTCGTTCGCCTTCAGTACTCGGCCTTTTTGATGTGGCTCTACCCTCCGGGTCTGCTTGAGACCGGTACTGCTTGAGTTCTTCTTTTCTACAGGCCTGCTCGGCCATTGCTGCATCTCCTTCGTCGCATTCAGCTGCTATGTCTCGATTTCCATGTATGGTAATGGTCTTCTTGGGACCCGGGATTTTTAGCTATAGATATACGTAACACGGCCTAGCCATGAATTTGGCGTAAGCCGGCCTTCCAAATAACGCGTGATAAGGGCTGCGCAATTTGACTACCTCAAAGGTAAGCCACTCAATTCGATAGTTATCCTTTGACTCTCCAAAGGCTACCTCCAATGCGATTTTTCCCTCGGGGCATGCTGAATGACCCGGCACTATCCCATGAAAAACTGTTGAGCTTTTTTGCAGCTGAGATTCCTTGAGACCCATGCGTAGGAAGGTTTCCCAATACAGTATATTGATGCTGCTTCCACCATCCATTAAAACCTTTTTCAGTTCGTACCCATTGACCTGCGGTGCGACTACTAGTGCCAAGACTCCTGGGTGCTCCACTCTTTCTGGGTGATCCCTTCTGCTCCATGTTACCTCCTGTTCTGACCATCTCAAGTACCTCGGGACAGCTAACGAAACTGAGTTGACCGCTTGCTTCAGTATCTTTTTGTCCTTGTTAGAGCCTCCTGTGGTATGCACATGATATTGACCCAATTGTTTGGGGTTAGCCTGGAAACCTCCTGCCCCCCCTTGGTTATTACCTTGATTTCCAGCCGCCGGGTTACCAGCTGGGGGTGGGCCGTTGCCCGGGTTTGCCCCTGGACCCGGTCCTCCTCCCCGTCCTGCACCTCGCATAGCTCTGTGCACTTCCTCATTTTTCCATCTTTGTAAATCGGCGCACTGTTCTAGGGAGTGGTTGGCTGGCCTGCCATTCCTGCTGTGCTTCGGGCATGCCATCCTGAATATGTCCCAATTGTTACCCGGCCTTGGCGGACCTTGATAGTTTCCTCCATTGTGGTTACCTCCGTTGAAATTTCCTTCTGCTCTGGGCCTCGAAGACCCGGCTTCTGTGTTGGCGACAAACTCGGAGCCTCCTTCGAACGGGCGCTTGTTCTGGCTATTTCCGTTATTCCCTGATGCTGATCCATTACCGGTTCTTCCGTTATTGCTTGTGTTTGCTTTTACCTTCTTGTCATCAGCTTCCTCTTCTGTAGTATCTGTTGCAGCGTGTTTGTTGCACGCATCCATCAATTCTCCCATTGTAACTTCCGACGCATTTCGACTGGACTTCATGCGAGTTAACTTTTGCACTAAAGGTATATACTTGCATGTTTTTGCCATGGCCTGTAGTGCATCCTTGGGCTGGATATCCGTGGATGAGTGAAGTATCTCCATAACCCGGCGCACCCAACTACGCGCCGATTCTCCCTTCTTCTGGACGCATCGCTCTAGATCATCAATAGTGAATAATTTCCTGCAGGTCCCATGAAAGTGCTTGACAAACGCGGTCTTCAATTCCTCCTAGGACTTGATCGATCCTTCCGGCAAATTGGTGAACCACAACTTTGCTGCTCCTTCTGACATCATCAGGTACATGAACTTGGCTTGGAGGTTCTCGGACGCGTTGCGAATTGACATTGCCATCTCGTAACTGCTTAGCCATGTTTCGGGATCCATAGTTGGCTCATAATTCACTACTTTCCCTGGCTCTTTGAATTTTTCCGGGTAAGGTTCAGCTCTGATACTGTCCGAGAGACACTTAGGCCCCGCAAGAACGGTTGAGGCCGGCCTTGCTCTAGAAACGTGTGATACCGCGGGGGGCGCGGCTGGGCGCGATGCTGCGGGAAGTCCATGCGCTGCAGACCCGGCCGTGGCCCTCCGAGCCCTAGAACTGTCCACGACGGCCTGTGCTGCTGATGCTGCCTGAGCGCGGGGAGGAGGCGGCATTTGCTGCTGCTCTTCCCTCCGCCGCGCTGAACTTGTTTGGATATTCCCTTGCTGTTGACTGACGTATGGCGTCCCGTGCATACCGCTTCTGTGATCCGGATAATTGGCTTGCTGTGCCACCGCAGTGTGCAACAGATCGATGGCTTGCCGAGTCTTCTCTGCATGGGGCGACTCTCCCACAGGGATTTGATTCAACGCGAGTGTCGCTGCATATACATTGTCCATGGGGTTATTGTAGTGGCCGGCTGGTGTGCGGAATCGTGATGGTGGCGGTGGTGGTAGATCGTTGCCGGTTGTGACTCTAGTTTGTGGTGGGGGTAACCCGGTCCGCTCATTCGCCGGATGTGTCGCTGCTCTCACCTGTTGGGGTGCGGTTCCCTGGTTCACCACTGGTATCGGCTGATCCTGAGGTGTAACAAATAAATTAGCCGGATTAATAACCCCGCCCATTGCTGGTAACCTGGTGTGGTGCCTTTGATGTATTCTAGACGTTTCCTCTCGGAGCCGAGTTTCCAACGCATCTAGCTCACGCTGCCGCGTGGCCATCCCTTGCCTTTCTGCCTCTACATGCCTTCTTTGCTGTTCCAGCGCACGACGAGCCACATCCAGATCCCTGACGCGTTCCGCTGCGTTTTCCGGAGTGATAACCGTTGCGAGAACCGTGGGGTCTAGAATCAGATTATTATCGAATAAGGCCGGGTGGCGCGGGTTCGAAGGACCCGCCCCTGGTGTCCGGTTTTCTAAGAATCCGAACGTATTTGCATGCAACTCTTCATCCGCTGCTCTGCTGGTTACTGATGCCGACTCTGTCGCACCCTGATTTCTAGGGGATACTCACCGTACGAACTGGATAGCAGATGCTTGGATTATGGGGCATAACTGCTCCCACGTCCCAGCTTCCTGGTAGGCCTGCGCTTATGCGCGACAACACAAGCCCTGCTATTCCATCGTCGATGTAAACTATCCACTAGAGATCAAAGGCACTTCCGTCGACGTACTTCAAACCATACACACATGGTACGTCAACGACGTTTAACAAGTGATATCACAACAGATCTCTACGACACAAAAGATTGAAATAACTTGCAAATGGCTCTCATTAGAGCAGAGATAGCAAATACAATCATTCAGAGGGCACATGCCCCAACAATACATCATTACAATACAGCGGAAGCATTCAACATGTCTGAGTACAGACAAGAACCAAATAGGCCTAAGAGGCCGGAAACGAAAAGACGGAGCCCATCCACGAAGTCTCGGATCCTGCCCGGGTCTGCTATCTACTCGTCCGCAGTCTCGTCAAACTTCACGTAGTAGCCACCATGTAGATCCTCGGAATCGTCGTCTGCGTAAACCACAGCCCCAAAGGGGTCAGTACATAAACGTACTGGCAAGCAAGACTCACAGTTCACCAAAGTGTAACCCGCCAACACCAAGCACAGATGCTTTGGGTTCAACGGAAGGAAGGGGATATAAAAGATGCTGCAACATGGCTGCGCTAACCAACTACAGAGATTCTACCACTTCCGGCTAACAGAAAGGAGATAAGATCGAGGATTGTAACCAACTGAAAGATAACTTCAAACAAACCCATCCTGGATCTCGCCCCTTATCCAAAGAAGCAATCCGAGGATAACTCACACAGTTGAGTTAATGATGGTTCAGATTATTGTGTCAATAAGCCTATTACTAGTCAAGTTGTTAATCATTGGGTGTAAGGTCGGTAATCATTAGGTTTAAGTTGTCCTGAGTACTTGTTAGCCAGTACTTTCACCAAGTAATCCATAACCGCGGAAAACACGGCTTCTCGAGAAGATTATCCCTGCAGGGTTGCACCAATTTGGCCGTACACGCAAGAATAACCCGCCAGATGGGAAGCTAACCCACCAAGCGGGGTACTCTACACAACCAACCATTCCTCGCATCAAGCCCAAAGAACCTTGGGCGCACGGCTAATCAAGCCCCGAAGAAAAGGGACCCTCATAGCACTCTAAGACCGTGTCCCCCTATATGCCGACTACAAAAGTTCCACCCTGGCCTGGGCTCGCAAAAACATGCATGCGGCAAATGGAAAACACGAACTAAATGAGGCGATTTGGACGAGATGCGAATCAGGTCAAGTTGAGGGGGGCGCCCATACTCGCTTCCCACATGCGGTTAGTGCGCTCATCATGGATCGGTAGACAAGACCCTTTTCCTATTAGGGTCGACACTAGCAGGCTCCAAAACCTCTCATGGGCCTCCTGCCGGTGCCTTATCATCAAATTTATTATTAATAGTAACATTAGCATGATTTATTGATTAAACATCGAGCCCCCAGAACATAATAGAAGTAGTAACAGTAAGTAACGGGTAACAGACTCGAGCAAAACAACCTAAGCATGCTAGTAAGACACTGGCTCAATCAATGGTTATGGGTATGGAAGTGTGGCAATATCAGGGTTAAGGGATACATGTGATAGGTTCGTAACAGAAACAACAACTACTAAGGCTAGCAGAAAAGAACAACGGAAAGTATCGGTAATCAATGTTGAAAGGAACACAGTGGTTCATGTGAGTGATAACTTGCCTGCAAAACCCAGTAGCCTGGTACTGAGCTAACTCCTTAGAAGGGATGTCGTAAGTATCGTCGGTCTCAACGTCGTCGTATATCCGGGAAGAAGCAAACAAACATTGCAGAAAGATAAACAATCAATATCATGGCATAGGTGCACAAACATGGGATGATGCATGCCATGTTAATAGATGCATCAAAATAAACTACTTGACAAGATAACACAATTTAATTGGACCCATATGCAATTGGATTGCATATGGAAAAGATCCATTGAAATAAGTGGAAACAAATGTTTTACAATTAATTATTATGTGAGAGTTGTTAGCATGATGCATGCATGATGATAACAACAAAATAACAACAAATAACAATGATAGATGCAAGTGAAAAAGGATTGGAACAAGTTTTGGAAATCATTGATTAAGTTTGGAAAATGTGGTTACTTAACCTTGCCACACAAGCAACTGTTGTTTTCATCAATTTAAAGTGTGCAAAACAAATAACAAAGTTTATATTTGAAAAGAACATCAAATTTTAGTTGGATTACATGTTTCACATTTTGAAATTGGACCTTGGATTATTTAATTATGAATTAAACAATATTAAACAAGTTTTAATTGAATTTAAACAAGATTAGATTGTTTAGGCATTTTAAATTATTCAAACCAGGAAACAGAAATTATATTTGAAAAGGTTATTCAAAATGGTATGGAAAACATATTTTATTTGCATTTATTGGATTAATAAATAATTAGTTATGGAAATTACAAATTAACATTTGAATTATTTAAATTTGAAGTTTAAATGTATTTGAAGTTTTCAAAACAGTACACAAATTGGATATTTGGAAAGATTAGGAAATTTGGAACAGAAAACATATATAACTTTTATTTGTTAGACTTATAGATTAAAAGTTATTGATTTTTTAAAGTTTATTATTTATTCTGCTATTTAAAAAGAAATAGAATTTTAACAGATTCGTTTCAAAACCGTTTGTTACCGCAACGGGGTCTACCCCAGCCACTGCCTCGCGGGCCCGTGGCCAGCGTGGCGAGGTTAGAAGATGAGGTGGCGCAGCGGTCTATGACGCGCGGGTCCCGCGCGGGGGCGCGCAGAGGAAAAAGATTGGGGAGGCCAAATGCCTCCCGCGGGATTCGACCTCGCGACCCCGGGCGAGCGCGCGAGGGGCACTGCCAACTGGGCTGCTGCATTTGTTGTGACAGGTAAGGGTAACTTGGGAAGTTTAGGTGCAGTTAGGGCCTGAAACTGAACCCGATCGATTCTTCAGTTTCTGAACCTGACGGAACAGGTGACTGACGAACGCGGGGCAACGACGATCGACGGCCGGCGCTGCTGCGGTGCACTGGGGTGTGCGCCGTGCGGGGGTGTGGTGAGATGGGGGATTGCAGGAGGAAAGGAGGGAGGTGGGCCCTGCTCACCTCGGTTTGCTTGACGCGGTAGAAGCAGAGGCGAGGACGGCTGACGAAGGTGGTCGCCGGCGTTGACAGACGACGAGCTCGACGGCGTCGCCGCCTCGGTCCTCCTCCCGCCTCCGCGCCTACAGGGAACTTGGAGCTAGGAGATCTACGGTTCCATTCCCGGAATCGGTAGCCCCTCGAGATGATCAAGGGGAAAGGGAAGGTGACGGGAACAGAGGGGTCTCGGTGGTTCAGGCTGTGGTGATCGATTGCTTCAGAGAACAGAGGGAGGGGTGGAAGCGAAGGAAAGAATGGCGGCGCAGGAGGAAGCTAGCTAGGGCAGGGGGGTCTAGGGTAGAGGGTGTAGGCTAGTTATAGGGGAGAGGTGCTGTACGGCGGCAATCGAAGAGGAGGGGGAAGGGATCGGGTGGCAGGGATTCTTGCAGAGAAAAAGACAGAGGGAGGTGTACGGAGGTGGGGGACGATGGGGAGTGGGCTGGCGCAGAAAATAGGTAGATGGGCTTGGGCTGGGGTTAGGTAGCTGCCTCTTCCCTCTTTTTGTTATTTTCTGTTTCTTTTATATTTTTTTTTGTAGCAAACAAAATTGGAAGAAAAGAAGGCCTTTAGGGTTAGGAAAAATCTTAGAAAAATTAGGTTAGGTTGGTTAGGTGATTAGAAACCATATTCCAAGATTTGATTTCAAAAAGTTGAGTTTTAAAATGATATTTGTATTTGAATCCAAATAGAAACAATTTTCATTATTAAAAACACAATATTGAAACAACAATTTAAATAGGGTTACCCCTATGAATTAAAAGATTAAAATTAGTTGATTGAAGTGATAATGTTTATAAAGTGGTTATAGCCCATCTTGTGTGCTGTTTGAAAGAATTTGATTGAAATTGGAATATTTGGTTAATTAAAATAGAAACCACAATTTAATAGGGTGAACCCTATTATTAGTTGGGTTAGAATTATTGGAATGGTTTGATAATTGATAATTTCCAAATGAGGTGTTGATGATGATTTTGCTTTGAATTTGAAAACCAATTTGGAATTAATTAATTGAAATAAAAACACCATTTTATTAGTGGAACATTATGGGATGATTGGAAAACAATTAAGGTTTTGATTTGGAAACAACTATTTGGATGTTGGTTTGGAATTTCAAATGGAAAACAAATTGAATTTGGAAAGGGTTTGATTATTGGATGCATTTTTGTAGAAATAAAACAATAGTTTGGAATCACACTTTAATGGAAACAAATAATTGCTTTATTTTGAAATATCTTTTTAGAAATTGTAACATCACAAGGATGAAACAAAAGGGTTTGAAATTTGAGTTGAAATTCAAATAGAAAACAAAGGAAAGCAAATGAAAACAGAGGAAAACAAATGGAAAACAAACAAAACAAATGCAATCAACATGATGCCATGATGCAAACATAAAATAACAGAGAGCAAACATTCTAAAGGCTTATTTTTCAGACTTGGGATGTTACAGACTCTCCATCAACCCGGGCCAAGACCGGGTCTCCGTTAGCCGCGCCCTGTTGCTGGGCCACTGCCTGAGCCGCCCCGACTGATGCCGCGGTTGCGTTTCCTTGGTTGAGATTGGCCGCGGGGGCCGCATAGACTGCAACTCGGCGTACGATACCCGGTGTAAATTCATGCTGTTCTTCCTCACCGTTCTCCTCCTCATACCGGTTTTCCAGTAGATCCAGGATAGACCCGGTATCATCTTCTCTTTCGGCCCGGTCGCGTGGGGTCCATGCCGGCTCCTCCGGCTGTTCCCACTCCGCGATGGGTTCTTCTGCCGGATGTGTCGTTCCAATCGATTCTTCATCATCTGATCGGATAGACGTGGCTTTTCCTGGCATAGAATCAGATCCAACGTTGTCACGGATCGAATTGGAAGCACATACCATACCAATGAAGACGCTGATCCGGCCGATTGTCACGACGGATCCGGATTCGAGGTGATCCGACTCCGGCCCCCAGCCGGAATCGTCCACCATCTTTTCTCCTTCGTGGTCGATGTAGATTTCGCTGATGACAAGATTCTCCATGCCCTTCCGAGCTTCTCCCGTGATGTAAACACCTTTGGACGCAGGCCCCACGGTGGGCGCCAACTGTCGTGGGATAATCACGGCAGATGTTACCGGGGGTAACTGATCTTGGGGCAAGACGACACAGGTATTTGGGAGAGGGTTTAGCTCAGAGGAAAACATGGTGCAATTCGATCTGGTAGCCGGCAATCGAAGTCGCCGAGTCTCCGATCTTGATATAACAACTCAACTTTGGGATTACACTAGATGCTCGATATCAAGCACTGTAACTATGGTTCTTAGATCTCTGTCTAAAACTAGACCTGGGAGTCGGTTTATAAAGCACCCGTACCCCCTGGCTTATTCCCCAAGGCGCACCCTGGATCCTACCCGGACACGGCGCACAAACCCTAGCTTTCCTTTACAATAACCCACAATCCGGGTTGCTGGGCCTACAAACTTGGGCCTCCACAAGCTTCCTTATCCTTAGCCGGATCCTGCGCACCGTCCTTTGGGCCGGGTTACTCCTTGGAGTTTGGCCTACCGGGTTATCATCCCCCCGTCAAGCACCTCCCTGATTATTACCCGGATTACCACCTCCTGCGTTGCCTGCTGGGGGTGGGCCGTTGCCCGGGTTTCCCCCTGGACCCGGTCCTCCTCCCCGGCCTGCACCTCGCATGGCCTTATTTATTTCCTCATTCTTCCATCTTTGTAAATCCACGCACTTCTCCAATGAATGATTAGCCGGCCTGCCGTTCCTACTATGTCGCGGACACGGCATCCTGAAGGCCTCTGGATGATTAGCCGGCCTTGGTGGTCCTTGGTAATTTCCTTAATTAAAATTCCCTCCGTTGAAATTTCCCTCTGCTCTGGGTCTTGCAAACCCGGCTTCTGTATTGGCGACAAACTCGGAATTTCCCTCATATGGGCGCTTGTGCTGGTTATTTCCATTATTTCCTCCGTTGTTACCCGGTGCAATCCCATTGCCGGGTCTTCCACTGTTACTTGCGTTGGCTTCTGTTTTCTTATCATAAACATCCTCCTCTATGGTATCTGTGGCGGCGTGCTTGTTGCATGCGTCCATTAACTCTCCCATTGTGACCTCTGAAGCGTGCCGACTAGATTTCATGCGTGTCAGCTTTTGCACTAAGGGTATATATTTGCATGTTTTTGCCATAGCTTGTAATGCATCCTTTGGTTGGATATCCGTGGACGAGTGGAGACTTTCCATAACCCGGCGCACCCAACTGCGCGCCGACTCTTCCTTCTTCTGTACACATCGCTCTAGATCATCGATCGTAAATAACTTCCTCCACGTTCCATGAAAGTGCTTGATGAAGGCAGTTTTCAGCTCACTCCATGAATTGACGGATCTTTCGGGTAGGTTATTGAACCATAGCTTTGCTGCTCCTTCTGACATCATTAGGTACATAAATTTGTCTTGAAGATTCTCAGATGCGTTGCGAATCGACATAGCCATCTCATAACTGCTCAACCAGGTTTCTGGATCCATGGTCGGCTCATAATTAACGACTTTACCCGGTTCCTTGAACTTATCCGGGCAAGGCTCAGCCCTGATGGTGTCCGACGAACACTTAGGCCCGGCGAGGTTTGCCTGCACTGGTCTCACCCGGGAAACGTGCGATCCCGCGCCAGGTACGGCGGGGGGGTGCAACCGCTACCGGCTCTCGTACCGCAGACCCGGCCGATGCACACCTGGCTCGAGAACTGTCCATAATAGCTTGTGCCGCTGATGCTGCAGGCGTTACCGGCCTGTGGGGAGGAGGCGGCATTTGCTGCTGCTCTGCCCTCCGCCGCGCCGAACTCGACTGGATATAGCCGGTGTTCCCGTTCTGCCGGCCAACATATGGTGTTCCGTGCATTCCACTCCTGTTATCCGGGTAATTGGCCTGCTGAGCCACTGCTGTGCGCAGCAAATCTATCGCCCCCTGGGTCTCCACTGCATGAGGCGACTCTCCTACGGGGATGCGATCAAGTGCCAATGTTGCTGCATATACGTTATCCATGGGATTATTGAAGTGACCTGGTGGGGTATGAAATCGTGGTGGTGGTGGTGGTGGGGCTGCATTCCAAGTGTCGATTCCTGTTTGCAACGTGGGTTACCCGGCCTGCACGTTTGCCGGCTGTCCTCCCAGGGTTGCAGCTTGATGTCCGGTTTCCTGATTCACAGCCGGAATTGGTTGATCCTGAGGGGTGATGAACAGTGCAGCTGGATGCAAAACTCCACCTGTTGCCGGTAATCTCGTTTGGTGCCTCTGATTGTAAATCCTAGTCGACTGAACCTGCAGTCGGTTCTCCAATTCTTCCAGCTCGCGCTGGCGCGCGGCTATCCCTTATTTCTCAGCTTCAACATCTCCCCTTTGCTGATCCAATGCACGGCGAGCTACATCCAGATCTCGGGCGCGCTCCGCCGCATTTTCTGGGGTTATCACCATTGCTAGCACCGTGGGATCTAGGATCAGGTTGTTGTTGAACAGAGCCGGGTTTCGCGGATTCGAAGATCCCGCTCCTGGTGTTCTGTTCGCCATAAACCCAAACATGTTTCTCTGCCGCTCGCTTTCCCCGGTACGGCTGGTGACTGAAGCCGACTCTCCGTCAACCCGGGCTATAACCGGGTTTCCATCAGCCGGAACTTGCTGCTGGGCCAACGCTCGCGCCGCTCCGACCGCGGCCGTCGTCACATCTCCCTGATTGAGATTGGTTGCAGGGGCTGTATAGACCGCGACCTAGCGCGCGATGCCTGGCGAAGACTCGTATTCTTCCTTATCACAGCTATCCTCCTCGTATCGATCTTCCAGCAGGTGCAGGATAGACTCGGTGTCATCTTCTCTCATGACTCGTGTAACACCCGGGGTTTTTCCCCAAATAGTATTGTTTGGTTTCTTTTTTTTCGCATCATGACATCCTCATGCATTTGAAATTTGAAAAAAAAACTGTTTAAACTTCATCATCTTTTAACCTTCTAAAGTTTGTTTGATGCAAAAATCTATTTTAATAGTGCCAACACAAATTCTGAAGAAAATAAATAAAACAAACAAAAAATAAAATTTGAGTGAGAGAGAGAGAGCAGCCCACCCAAACCAGCCCATCTCCTCTCTCCCTTCTCGCCCACCATCGAGCCCAACTTACCTCTTCGTACGCTTTGTCGTCTTCCTCGGGAGAAAGGACAGGTACAGAAACGTGACCATGGCATCCCCCATCGAGGTCCCCTCTTCCCACCTGCTCCATCCCTCCATAAAGCAGCCCTCCCCTCTCCTCCAAACCCTAACCCTAGCCCTCCTTCTTCCTTCCCCGCCGCCACCCCTTCTGCCTTCTTCCTCTGCCCCGAATTTTTCTCTCTGAACTTTCTGAAACCCGGAGTTGTCCTCCATGGCCGAATCTTGGCAGCCATGCTGCCGCCGCTACGGTCGTCGCCAGGCCACGCCGCGGCCGGGAATGGAACCGGGGAGGTGCCCTCTTCGCCCTCGCTTCCTCGGCCGGGCCTGCGGAGCTCCGGGGCCACCACACCGTCGTCGTCTTCCTCCTCCGTTGGCAGCAGCCACGAAGAACGACCGTGCTGAGTCTGCTTCCTCGACGCCTCCGCGCCCCGCGCCTTCTGCCTCGTCCACACCGCGGTGAGCTTGCCCCTGGCCTCTCCCCGTCCTCCTTTTCTCCCTCTTGCTCTGTGCGCTCGCCGTCGTGCGATGCTGGCCGCTGCCATGGACGAGCTCGTCCGTCCCTGAAGTCAGCATCTGTACGTGTTTCCGATCTGGATTCAGTTAACCGCGAAAAGGTTGCCTCATATTCGGTCGCGCCCTATATCTATCACCAACGCACAGCCAGACCAGTGGCTGCGCACCCCGTCCGCACGCCCTGGAGCCCCGAGTTCTAATCCCCCCGAGGCGCAAAGCCACCCTTTTTCTTCTCCATTTTTTCTTTTATTTCTCGAACTCCAGAAAAACAGAACTAAACCTTTATTTGTAAAATCAATAACAAATTGAAAAATGCTCCAATTTCAATGATTCAAATTTCTATGGATTCAGCATCTTGTGCTCTTTCTGTTAGTAACAAAGTTGCAACATGTTTCTGTAATAAATTTTGCACTAAATAATTAAATACATAAATGGCTATTAAAATTTGAAACTTTGGGAATTCATAACTTGAGTTCTGTTCACCCAAATTGAGCAAACTTGGGCTCTAAATATTTGTCTTAACAAAATCTACACATTGGTATTTTATTTGGTCACAATTGAATTAAATTTGAACATGTTTACCTCTATTTACTAAAAGAGGCAGAATAAAAATGCTTATGGAAAAATGCATAATAAATTCAATAATGATCCAAAAATTATGGTTAATAGCTCAAAATGTTCATTGAAACATTTTATACATGTTTTCAACCTTTTCAATACAATTTGTTTACTGTTTTTCCTAATTAAAAGTGGTGCAATAATTCAATGCTTTAATTACACCTTTTAAATTGCAAAATTCATAACTTGGGCAATTCAAATCCAATTCCAACATGTAAAATATGTTTTCCATCCCATTTTTCATGAACTTTGCAAATATAAACTTTATTTTCTATTTTGAATAAATTAAATTGCTGAAAACAACTATTTCTTAATTAATGCATTTAAAATTGTCAATTTAATAACTTGCTCATCTAAAATCCAAATTCAACAAATGAAATATGTATTCCATCTAAAATTTTGTGTTCTTTCCAAATATAAATTTGGTTATCTGTTTTGAACATTTAAAATTGGTGAAAACAACAAATGTTTGTTTAAATCATTTAAAATGTCAAAGTTCATAACTTAATAAATAAAATTCCAAACTTGGTAAACAACATATCAAACTGAAGCTATTGTTGTTTTCTTATTGTTTTCATCATCCATGCATCATTCTAATCAACTTTCACATGATGGTTATTTATAGATCATTTAATTCAACATTAATTCATGGGCTTTTCCATATGCAATCCAAAATTGCATATGTGCCCATTTAAATATGTTTACCATGTCACCTAGTTTATCTTTGATGCATCCTTAAACTTTTCATGCATCCATATCTTGATCATGCTGGATCTTTTGCCGTAGAAGTAATTGTTGCATCCGGTGTTTGTTCTAGTTCGTTGCTTCTCCGCGGATAGGACGTTAAGATGATGTGAGCAACGACAAGTTCTTCGGATGTACCTCTACTTGCTGGATTCCAGGCAAGTATACTCACTTGCTACCTATGGCTGCTTTTCATCACTTGTTACCGATTCTTTCCGTTGTACTTATGCTAGCCTTATGATTCGATGCTTGTGTCTCGATCCTATCATACGTTTACCTTGCAGCCATGATATAGCCTTTCTTCCACTTCCTACTACCTGTTGTTTGTTTACCTCATTGGCCCTCGTGTCGTAGTTGCATGCTTAGGTTTGTTTGCACTCGAGTCCTGTTGTCCTTTGTCCTATCACCTGTTTAGTCGATAGTTGGGTTTCAACTTAATCAACAACATGTTAATGTTTTGGGTAATATTAATTTGATGATAAGGCACCGGCAGGAGGCCCGGCGTGGTTTTGAGGCCTGCTAGTGTCGACCTTAATTAGGAAAAGGGTCTTGTCCTCCGATCCATGATGAGCGCACTAACCGCATGTGGGAAGCGAGTATGGGCGCCCCCCGCAACTTTGATTCGATTCGCATCTCGTCCAAATCGCCTCATTTAGTTCGGGTTTTCCATTTGCCGCATGCATATGCAGGTGCGAACCCTTGGCGCCAGGGTGGTAACTTTTGTAGTCGAAATTTAGGGAGACACGTTCTTAGAGTGCTATGAGGGTCCCCTTTTCTTCGTGGGGGCTTGATTAGCCGTGCGCTCAATTGCACGGGGTTCTTTGGGCTTGATGCGAAGAAGAGTTGGGTTGTGTTGAGTGGCCTGCTTGGTGGGTTTGCTCCCCTCCTGGCGGGTTATTCTTATGTGTACGGCCAAATTGGTGCATCCCTGCAGGGTTAATCTTCTCGAGAAGCCGTGTTGTCCGCGGTTATGGATGACTTGGTGAAAGTGCTGGCTAACAAGTACTCAGACAACTTACACTTAACGATGATAACTTGACTAGTAATATAGATTACCTCCACCATAAAAATGAATGTCACCTTAATCAACCGTGTGAGTTTCCTTGGGTTGCTTCCTTAGTAGGGGGTAACATTGGATGGGTATTGTTTGGTGAGTAGTTGTAGTTGGTTCTGATACACTATCTTATCCCTTTCTTTTAGCTGGATGTTGTAGAGCGTCTCTGTAGTTAGTTAGTGCAGCCCGCTGCCGCTTCTTTGCAATAATCCCTTCCTTTTCCGTTGTACCCAAAGTATTTGTATCTTGTGATGATTGGTTACGCTGGTATCTTGTGAGTATGGTTTATCCACTTGCCAGTACTTAACCGTACTGACCCACGAATCCATTTCGTGGCTGCATATTCCACATTACAGTCAACAGGTTTGAAGTCTGACGACGTTAGCTTGGGAATCCCTCCGGCTTGGCCTGGGCAGGGATTGGACGCCATCGGTTATCTTCAGGACTCTTAGTCCAATTTGTATCGTGTCCGTAGTCGGACACTATGTTGTTTCTTTCGCTGTCATTTGGATCTTTGTATTGTATCAGTTGTATCCTTGACTTGTTTGAGTCGTCTTGTATATACCTCCTCTGTTGTTGTTGTGGATTATTCGTGAACTGTTGTAATGTTATCACAAGTGGCAACCTGAAATCGGTTATTACGCGGATTTGGGTGGAGATGCCGAAATCTGCATAGTGCCCGATCTCGGGGCGTCACAAATGGTATCAGAGCATGGTTTACGATTCCCAAAGTTGTTTCGATACGAATGGTTATCGAAGCAACGGCTCCGCAAAGCCTGTAGGATAACCTCGCTAACGGTCGTGTTTCTAGAGTGTCAAAAAAAAACTATTTGTGCAAAACCTGTTTTGGAAACATCTCAATAGGATTCTTGTTTTCTCCTTATCTCTATTCTATTTCTCCTCTCATATTATTTTTTTTGGGAGTCTCTCTTCCTCTCAATCTTTCAAAGTTTTAGGATCCTACGTGGGTGGACGTTTTCTGAGCCGTTAACCTAATAGGTTCGATCATCGGTAGATTCCTGGCGGGAGAAGATCGTCATCAACCCGAGCAAGATTCTCTTGTTAGTGGTGTCGAGAAGCTTGTTAGTGGTGTCGAGAAGATCAACATGGAGCACGACTACTTGATAGTATAACCATCTCTTCTCTCTTGCCGGTTTGGAGCGGATTGCGAGGGCGCAATCCCTTGTTAGTGGTGTCAGCTGTAACACCCGGGGTTTTCCCCCAAATAGTATTGTTTGGTTTCTTTTTTTTCGCATCATGACATTGTCGAATCCCTAACTCAACAAATCCCTTCGGTGAACCTATCGGGTTTCGATTAGGAGAACCCATGAGCGCTGGTGGAATCGTCGGCTAGGCAGGGGGCGAGATTTACCCAGGTTCGGGGCCCTCGTAGAGGTAAAACCCTTACTCCTGCCTCTTGTCGATCTGTATTGAAGATTAGATCGATTACAATGGTGATGCTCGAATCAAGAGTAGGTCTCGAGTTCAAGGCTTTTGGGTCGTGCGGTTATTGCTTGGTCCTCTCCCGGGGGCTCTCCTGGCCTTATATAGATGGCCAGGTCTCGAGTTCTACCCGGAGAGGACTCGAACTCTAGCTAGGTCGGTTACAAGTTTCCTAGCTTAATCCGCAAGTCATTGCGGGTGGGCTTTACATGGGCCTTCCGGAGTATTCCAAGGGCGTCTCTTCTTGGGCCCTTACCTTGGGCCTGAGATAGGGTGTCCTCATCCGCAAGGTCCAGAATCCATATCTTCGTCAGTAGCCCCCGAGCGTTTGCTCGAGTGGGATTTTTTCCAGTCGAGTAGACGGTCAAACCTTTCTTGATCAGCTTTTTGTTTTTAAAGGGTGTGTTCCCTGTGTCATGAGTCTTCATGCTCGTGTATCGAGCAACATAAGTGCCTGTTTTTTGTGGCTTTTATCGCAGAAGGATGTGGCACAGTAGCTTGGCTCTCCCGAAAGATCAGGGCCAATTAATTGCGACTAGGGCAAAAACATTCCTGGCCTACACAGATTCGAGACCTCTGACTCGAACCTGATAAGGTGATTGTTGCGACTGGGCCATTGTGGACTTATCGAGTCAAACTTAACCTATGGGGGTACCCGGCGCGTCCGCTAGGATTTTTCTTCGTGTTGTTGACACGGAATTATACCGGAGGACGCAGCTTTCGAGTGCGATTCCAGGCCCTAAAGAGAGATCTTTTTGGGTCTTACCTTCATATTCGAAGAATATGGCATCTGGATGTGCCTAGTCGGCTGAACAATCCAGGTTTTTATGATGTAAGAATATCATGTATAAAAGAGGTAGGTTCCTCCTACTCGATTGATTCGTTTCGAGTTCCACACGGAAAAAATTTCGTGCTGAGGAAAAGTTATGTCCATATGAAAGAGTATTTCATGTTTGGAATATTGTGCCCATAAGAAAGAGTTTTCGTGTATAGGGTATTTTTCTCTCGTTTGAAGAGGTTTTGTTCCACGAATTGTTCATGGAAAAGTTGCTTTTATCCGAAGGAATTTGTTGTTCGTACGAAGATATTTTCGCGTTTGAACTTCCAATCGAAAGATCTTAATTTTGATGATGTATGCCATGACGTCATGGTGCACTCCTCTCCTCCCGATGGGACGTGACGGAGTGGTAGCAGATGGGTGGCCCACCTGGTCAGCTTTTTGACCGGGAAACGAGACGCCGCTTCCGGTTTTTACAGGATCTGCGCAGTAAATGCGCACGATCTTCTGTTAAGATCGTGGCACAGAACAGCGTTCGCCGTCCCTTCGTTTCATCTTCACACGTGGTGGCTGCGATACATGCCACGTAGCACATCGAGTGGCTGGGATTGATCCGCCCCGTGTATAAGTACGGGACTTAGTGCTGCGGTAAAATTTTCCTAGCCTTTGCCCTCAACCATCTTCTTCTTCGTGCTCATCTTCTTCCTTGCGCTCGAGCTCACACTGCTAGCCATGGCCGGAGGAAAAAGACGGGGTGCCGCCGCTTCTGCATCCGGAGACGTTTCTGCGCAACCGGCGCCTCGGGCCGGCGACTGGCGCTCCCCCAACACCACCGCGAAGAGCATCAAGGAGATGCAGCGGGAGGGGCTGCTGCCGGCTGAATCTGAAAAGCGGGTGCGCCTCGGGAAGAAAGAGGAGGTACCAAACCCGCAATCGAACGAGCGCGTGGTCTTTGCGGACCATGTGTCTCGGGGTCTTTCTTTCCCTCTCCATCCTTTTTTCCTCGGGTTGCTGTATGTCTATGGCATACAGCTTCACGACCTTCCTCCGAATGCGGTGCAGCACATTTCGTGCTTCATCGTGTTCTGCGAATGCTTTCTTGGCATTCGCCCTCATTGGGCGCTGTGGAAGGCCCTCTTCAAAGTTCGCATCTTCCGCGAGAAATCGCGGGTGGACTCCGAGCCTGGCGAGCCGCTGCGCACAGGTGGCTTCGGGATCCAGGCGCGACTGGAGAGCAGCTACTTCAACATGCACTTCGTCGACTCCGCCCAAAGCTGGCAGAAGAGATGGTTCTACGTCATCGACAACACCTCGGGTGGGCTCGTGGAGTTCCACCCGTTCGCTGTTTTGAAGAGGCGGAAGTCTTGGGCGTACAAGCTGTCAGCCGAAGAAACCCAGGTCGTCACGCCCCTACTCGCAAGAGTGTCTGCTCTCCGGGATCAAACCGCCGGTGTGGTACTCAACGGGCTGCACCTGGCGAGTATTTTTCTGAAGCGCAGGATCCAGCCGCTGCAACAAAGGCCTTCCACCATGTGGGAATACCAAGGCGCTGAAGATCCTAGCCGAGTGAGCCGCGAGGAACTTTTGAACGCTGAGTTCGAGAAGAAAATCGCGGCTGTCACCAGCTTGAAGGTTGGGGAAAAGTTCCCTGACTGCTCAGTCGAAGCCTTCGATGCTTCGAAGCCCCCACCAGCCGAGGTTAGCTTTATCCTTTCCATTCGTCATTGTTTCCTTTTTTGCTTTGAGCTTTTGGTCGACTGAATTTTTTCTTGTCTCCCTCTTCCGTCTTTGTAGAGCTTAGCAGTGGCAAACTGCTATCCGCCAGTTGTGGGAGAAGAGGCCTCGGAGTTATTGGCGAGTCATCTGGACGGCTTAGCCGATACCAGTGTAGCCAATGCTTCCTCGAGCTCCGATGACGATTCTTCGGATGACGCGGAGGGCTCGAATGGAGGCCTACGTCGCTGCAAGCGTCGTCGGGTAGAGGATGATAACGAGGCTACCTCCAAGGATAATTCCTTGGAGGAATCGCCCGGGAAGGCCCCTATCTCCGCGACTCCACTTCGCTCCCTCGCCCCTTCGCCTTCATTCCCAGTAATCGCAACCGCTTGGAATGCGGATTTGCTGGATGAGGAAGAAGATGACCAGTAAGCTATTTTCCTTGTTCTTAGTCGAACGTTCTTTCTTCTGCGCTTGATGTTTGATTCTTTGTTCTTTTTGTCGCAGTGTGCTGGCCATCAGTCCTCGCAGGTACGCTTCTAGTGTTCCTCCCAAAAAGAGGAACAAAACAGGAACTGCGGGTGGAGCTCCTGATGCTGGTACCGTCCAGAATTCCCCCAGCGCAGCCCCCAATGCGGCGACTGCGGAACGTGAAGCTCCTAGCTTTGCCGCCAGGACTTCAGCTTCGAAATAAGCGACGGATAGTTCCGCAGATCCTCTCTCCCGCGCCACGGGCCAGGTAAACTTTGTAGTTTGTCTTCGAATTTGTATCGGGTGCACGACAGTGCTCCCGATGGGAGTAGCCCCCGAGGCTGTAGTCGATCGCTTGTGATCGGCTACAGGCTCAAAATCTTGCTTTATTTTCTTTGTCTTGATTTCTATCGGGTGCACGACAGTGCTCCCGATGGGAGTAGCCCCCGAGGCTGTAGTCGATTGAATTCAATCGGGTACAGGCTCAAAATCTTGCTTTATTTTCTTCGTCTTGATTTCTATCGGGTGCACGACAGTGCTCCCGATGGGAGTAGCCCCCGAGGCTGTAGTCGATTGAATTCAATCGGGTACAGGCTCTAATTTATATCTTCTAATTCTTCTACTTCTGTACTTCTGCAGTCGCTTGTTGACTCGCTTGCGGCGATCGGTCGCCGCGTTGTTCTTGCCGAATCGGAGTGCGAGAGGCTTCAGTCACACTGTAGTCGATTCCACACCGAGAACGAGCTCCTTAAGAGTAAATCCCATTGTCTTCTTTTGTTTCTGTTGTCGTCTCCTTCTTGAAGTTTAACAAATGTTTATTGCGCAGCTCAACTCGAACACGCGGAGTCCGAGAGAGTCAAGCTCTCTGAGCGGGCAACCACTCAGGAAGCTAATTTGGTAGCTGTTCGACAAGAGCTGGAGGCCTCCCGCATGCGGTCGGAAGATCTTGATAGGCAACTCGCGGATGCGAGAAAAGCTTTGAAGGATCAAGAGGAAGCTGGCAATAAGGCCGATTCTGACCTTGTCACATTCCTCCGTCCTCTTGCTGAGCGTTTCGCGGGTAAGTGGCCTAAACTCTTGCAATTGTATCTTTTGTCTTGGTGATTTTGCGAGATGTTGACATTCTTTTCCTTTGCAGGTCTTCTGGATGTTCCTTTGGAAATTCCCGGGATCCAGCGAGTAGATGTGCTAACCGACACACTCGCTCAACTCAAGAGGCACTCCGAAGGAGTGTGCTCCTTGATCAGCGATGCCACCCAAGTGTTGTCGCAAATGCACGGTCGCTTCCTCGCCAATGCTGTATCTCCATCCGCACTAGACGGCTTGCTGAAGATCTTCTCGGAGGGCAACCTCCTGGACGCTTACGCAGTCGCCCAGTCGGAGTCTGGTGCGAAGACTGCGATCCAGTTCGCGCTGGCACATGGAGTCGATGGTTTGGAGGAAGCCTACTCGCAACTTCCAGTCGACCCCTCCACTGGCAAAAAGGTACGGCTCTCTCGTTTTGGCGAGCAGGCCACCATTCTTGCTCGGAAGCTGTCTGAGCTATTCGCTCGGCTGAAAGGAGGGGCGACTGCCGCTAGCGGGAGCACCACTGTAGCTTCGTAGTTTAGTTCTTCTTTTTCTTTTCTTCCGCGACTGTAATGAACCTTGGGATGTATTCCCGTATTTTCATTGTCTTTAATCAAAGTGTTCATTCTGGAAATTGCTTCTTGAGGCTTGTGTGTTTCCTCCTGATGGGAGTAGCCCCCGAGCATTCGTCAGATGTGCGACTAGAGATAACTCGAGTAGGGCGTCTTATTTCTTTCCTTGTATTCTTCCAGGCTACTGGGTTTGCCGCGGAAACTTCGGGTGGACGTGGTACTCCAGTAAATCCACTTGTCGCCGCTGTTGGCACTTTTGCGGGCCTTCGTGATAAGGTCCAGGAGGGTGAGCGCAAGCTAAAAGCTCTGCGCGGGGTAGCCGATGTGGCGAAGTCCAAGCAGAGATTGGCGGCTGAACGCGAACAATTTCTGATGGATGAGTTGGCTGCAATCGCAAGGGATTTGCTCTGTAAGTAGTGCAGCCCCCGTGCCTTTTTCTTCCTTGTTTCCTTAGCTGACTGAGTATGTTTTTGCTCTTCAGTCGTTAATCCAGATGACAGGGAAGAAAAGCAGTGGGTAGAAAACCACATTCATCAAGAGGCTAGCAGCTCAAAACCTCATGCGGACAATTTTGGGTCTGATCGAGTCGAGGATTTGTGATGGCCACCTTGAAATTCCGAATCATCCAGGCGAGAATTCTCGTGAGTTCTTTTCACGAGGTCTTGGTTGCGATGAATGCTGCTTTTTACCTGTTCAAAAGGGGTCCCGAGGACTGGGGCTATCTTCTCAGGCTGTTTGGACGTGAAGGAGAAGTTCGCGCGTGTGTGCGCAATCAGATGATTTGCGGCGCGGTTGTAACATCCCTGATTTTTGGAAAATGCAAAAATCACAAAATTTTGAAACTTTTTGTTTTCATATTGTGCAAGTCACAAAAAAACCAAATGAGAAGCAAGAAACAAAAGAAAACAATACATATTTCAATGAAATTGAGTTCACCAATCCAATTATGCCTTGTTCCTTAAACCCTAAAACCTTATTCAAAAAAATAAGTTTCTTTATATAAAGGGAATATCTTTTATTAACAAACCTTTACCTAAAATGTTTACAACTCCAATATTAACCTGAATTTATTTTATGGTATCAAAAATCAAAGAATTATAAACCTTAATAAAGTTCTAATCCCCAAAATTATTTTGATGAGAATAAAATTATTAATAATAACTTTTAGTTGTTATTCCAAGTTTTAAACTTGAATGGGTGAAAATTAAATACATTTCTTTGATAATAACATAACAAAAGGTTTTGAAAACAATTTTATGACTAGTGGTTTTATTCTAAATTTTATTGATCAACAATAATAATTATTTGATATAAACTAATAAAATAGCATTAAGTTACTGTTAATAAATCTTTCATATCCTAAAATTATTAACTATGAAAATGGTTTGAAATTGACTTCCAAAACTATTATTTGAAATGTTTAATGTCTCTAAAAATTTATTGAATCAAAAACCCCATTTTACTATTTTCTATTTTAAAATGGTATTAAGTACTATTAGTGAATTAATTATATTTTCAAAACATAAAAGAGATGAAAACTCCTTGAAATGGTTTTGGAAAATAGTATTTGATCTTTATAAAGCCACTGAAATTTTATTTGACTAATAATTGTATTTTATAATTTTCTAAATTAAAAATCACATTAAGTGACTATTAAAGAATTTTTCAAATTTCCAAAATTCAAAATTAAAATATGTTGAAAAGTTTACAAAAATGGTATTGTTGGAAAGTATTTGAAATTTCAAGAATTTAGAATTTTGTTTCATGTCATTTGGATAATTAAATCAGGAGATATGATTAAATCAATTAAACAGTAATTAAAAGAAAAAAAATGATGACGTCATCCATGACGTCATCGTCTCCTTCCTCTAGCCGTGATTTTCGCATCCGAATTGAAGCCATTACAATCTCGTTGATTACGGGCAAATCAATGCCCTAAATTCTTGCCCGAGCACACCCCTTTAAAGCCCGTGCTCTCCTCTCCAAAACCCCTCTCCCATCTCTCCGCATCGCGCCTCCACGAGGAAGAAATCGCTCGCCGGAGTTCCTCTCGGCCGCCGCCGTCCTTCATCACTTCCGGCCACAGCAGCAGGTCCCCGCCGCCCTTTTCACGCTCTACCTCTTCCCCTCAACTCCCTGCACCTCCTCATCCTTTTAATTTGTTTCCTCCCGCAGCGGAACCACTTCCTCGACGATCACCGGAGCCGCGCCGCCTCGGGACATCACCGCGCCACCACGGGACGCCCCTACAAACGTCCCCGAGGGCCTCCTCGAGTTCGCCATCTCGCGCTCCACCTCCTGGACCACTCCCCGAGCTCAGAGATCGCCTGCACCGCCCGCGCCATCAAATTCCCGAGTCGCCGGCCACCGCAACCTCCATCTCCGGCGACCTAGCTCCGGTGAGACCCCTCCCCCTCTCTCTACCGTTGGATCTGCACGGACGCCTCAGATTAGATCTGAAGGGGTACGCGATCTTGTCCGTTGGATCGAGATCCAACCGTTCAGATCTGGATCCACTTATCCACGTCACCTGCACGGTCAGCAGCCCAGTCAGCAGTAGCACCCAATCAGGATCAGCCACGTGGCCCAGCCTTTAATTCAAATTATTCTCCCGGTAGAATTTTTGGCAGTTTTACAGATTAGTCCCTGCAACTTAGATCTAACATAACTTTTGATCTATAAGCCCAAATTTAGCAATCTTGGACTTTTTGGAAAGCCCTTGACATATAGAAACTTTTGGCACTGGACAAATTCAAATTTGAGAAACTTAAATTTATTCAAATTCATATATGCTTGTTTGATGAAATTTGGCATAATTCAAATTCTACAAATCCAAAAATTGTAAATAAAATATATTTGGAAACCTTAGGATGTGTAATTTCATATCCCCTGTCCCAAAATAGTTGTTGATCAAATTAAAATTGAATTTAGAATTAATTGGAGTATTTGAGTAATTTTGTCATAGATTTAATTCTGTAAATAATTTCAATATAGTTCCTTGTGCAAAATTGTTCCATTTGACAACCTTGGACCAGAAAAACCTTGCACAACCATTTTGGACACCCTTGGACCATGACCATGTGTTTTTGACCAAAAACCTAACATAGTAATCCACCCATATTATCATGCCCTGGAATTTATTTCTATTGGATTTTCTTTGATGTTGTGGCCATTTGGAATCCAAAACCAAGCCCCTAGTATATGCTAACCATATAAAAGACCAAGTAGTGAACCTCAAACACTAGTACCATAGTTTTCTATCTACTCCTCCATCCCCCTATTCTTGCTTCAAGAATCCATCAAGTTAGCAAATGGAAAACAAGACTCAAGAAATAGAAGGTTCTTCACTTTCAACTTAGGGGAAACATGAAGAGCTACAAGGAATATCAATGAAGAAGTTTTGAAGGAAAGACTTGGACTCCACACCTAGAAGAAAACTCAAGAAGTACAAGTGTGAAGAAATTTAGAAGAAAACATCTTCCCCTCTCTTCCTATCTTTCTTCTTATTTTCTTTCTCTTGACTTAGTGGTATTTGTGCCCATCCCATACCCAAACAAAATAGTGAAGTGAAAGCCCAGAAGAATTTATCAAGACCAAGAGAAGAATCCATCCAAGGAACAAGACTACAATAGAAGCATGAAGATGATCTTCAAGAAGGCAATCACATGAGGTCTAGAAGCAATCCATACAAGTTGAAGAATAACAAGTTATTTTTGTCCAACCATTGACCCAAATGGAAAACCCAAGACTTAGTAATATTTTCCCTTTGAGGATGAAGTTAGTAGACCTACCTTAACCACAATAGAAAATACTAACATAGTCACTCAAATATTTTTGAAGGTGAATATGACCAAGTGTTTGCATGTATTACTTTAATTGAAGAAGTAATATGTTTATTCTTAGTGAACTCTTGGAACTTCCTCGACAAGTATGGTTATAATAAAGTTAGATCACATCAAACTCAACCTAGTCCTTCCCAAGTAAACCATTGGAATTTCCTTAACAAGTATTGAACTCAAATCTTGACCTTGCCCTAGCCAACTTAGTCCAACTCCTTTGTTATGACATTTGCTATGTTTGCTTTCTCCACCTATGTGTTTGATTGCTAGGATGCTTGTTTATTTTGTTATTGTGTTTTCAATGAATAGATTGTACGGAGAGCAACGATCTTTTGTGAAGAGAGTGTGATATCTTCACCAATTTCAACAAGGCAAGTAACACACCATCAACTACCCATTATTTTCTATATGCATTAGTTGATTTTGAGTAGTATGCATGATAGGAAATTTTACTAAGTTATACTATGCTATGCTATTATCCTAGTAGTGTGTAGCCATCTCTTTTACCCTTGTTATTTTGATAGCCTTAGAACTTGGTAGATGCTATGCAATGTTACAAATTGTTTTACTAGATGTTGAGGAAAAATTCTAAGTATAACTAATAAATAAACCACCTGGGTGGAAGTGGTAAGACTGGTTTATGTTGAGTGTTGCCTCAGGGCCCTTACCTAAGGGTTATTCCACTTGAGGTTGTCACTTGAGGATGGCCACCCAGGAAAAAAGAGATTACTATGTCCTTCTAAGTTTAGTAGCTTCCCGTGCAGCCTTTTGACATATGGGCTCTGTCTTGATCAACTAAGTTGTGAGGGTTCAGCCCAGGCTTGACAAGCAGATGTAGCATAATTATAGGTGGAACGGGTCTTGCCGGTGGGTTGAATTCTTGCTTCTGAAAGATCTCGTCTCGATTCTCTCCTTTCCATGATGCACTCCGGGTGTATAGGATGTTTGGGCTAATTGAAGACAAAGGGTGAAAGTGCACAAGCTCTGCAGAGTCAACAAACTAAGATCTTAGCCGTGTCCCCGGTTATGGACAACTATGAGCAGTTGGACAAGGATTGACGGAAGAATCTCATCACCAATTTCAATAAGTAAATTTTTGACCAACTGAAGAGTATTGTGGTGCTTGGATCTTAATCCAATGTTGCCACCCCTTTTGAAAAGAAAAGTTTGTTTTACAAAAGTGATAGGAGAAAACTGGCTTTATGCAAACTTAGCCTAAACTCCACTCAGCCAAATAAGCATGTAGTATTAGTCTTGCCATTTATATCCACCATAGTGTTACTTGCCAATACATTAAATTGTATTGACTCCCTTGTGGCTGCATATTCCATATTGCAGATATTTCTGAAGACGAGTGAGGATTTCGTTTAGGATCTCGAGACTATCGCCAACATGTTTTGCCTGTGGCACATGAAGAAGATGGGCTCAATGTTGTACTATGTTTTCCGCTGAAATTCTTTATTTTCTGCTAGTATTCTAAGACTATGCAAGTTGTAATCCTATTTTGTAAACACTGGATCATGCGATGTAATAGAATTTGATCATTTGCATGATATTTCATTTTGTACTGTGGTGCTAGCAATTGATCCAGGGACTAGCACAATAACACAGGTATTCCATCTTTATTAAAAGTTGGGATGCTACAAAATGGTATCAGAGCATTGTGTTGCCTGTAGGATTCGAGACCCTAAGTTTGGATTAGAATAGGAAAAGCCATAGGAATAAAAATATACTATCTATTAACTACTCCACAAAGGAATCTTTTATATCTTCATTTCTCCTCGTACCCCTTTCCATGGTACATTTCTAATGTATACTCTTATCTGTAGATGACCAACATCATTGAATCACTCAAGAAAGGACCAATGATGACCATGACCCTGGAATGTGACACTGATTTTCCAAGAGCATTGAAGGATCTCATGTCAATCATGGGATTTGAAGGACCAGCAGTCTATTGGGGTTTTCCCTACATTGATGAGGAAGATGATCTTGAATATTGGTGGGTGCAGATTCATCTGTACATGAACAAGGAGTACGACCACAAGAAGGGAGGAGATTGCATACTTACCAACAAGGAGGTGCATTTGACATTCTTTGATTCAGCAAGAAGTGCTGCATGGAGGGCTATTGAAGAACTTACTGAGAGACTCAAGAGGAGACTCCACAACACTAAGAAGGGTCTCAAGGAAGCCGAAGAAGAGATCAACACTCTTGAAAAAGAGATTGCAATGTACAAGAACGCGGAGATCATCGTGAAGACGGAGTATTGAAGACCTCTCATGAGGAATAAAGCAAGAAAGTTGTTACCCTGCCTTGAATAGTAGACCACCATGAGATGTAATAAAGTTGTGAGACACGAAAACACGATTAGTGTATTGATCATACCAATGAGTGTGGTATGACAATATTAGTTTGTTTTCAAAAACTATGTGGTTTGGTGTGATGAATGTGTTGCTTTGTGTTTGTTATGTGTTGTGTGTAAGATGAGTTTCCTTGATCTGCTATGTTTGGATAGGAACCTTCTTAGATCCTTTCTAACCTCTACTCATCTTCCCTAAAACCTCAAAACAGATGTCTAGCCAGAATACCAACAACCCGGAGAACTCAGTAGCAATGCAGATGCTACTAGAAGCTCAAACTCAGCTGATACAACTGATGACCCAGAACCAAGCAAACAACCCCAATATGGAGTTAACACCAGGAATGCAACAAGTGTTAGATACCCAATCCCAGATAGTGCACATGATGTCCCAAAACATGACCAATAGTGGAAACCATCAACCCTTGGTAGCTAGGGATAACCAGGAGACAGAAGAAGAAATGTTTTCAACACTCAAAGCCTGCAAAGCTTGTGGAGAGATAGGACACTATTCCAAAGATTGTCCAGATGAGTGGCCCTATGGTGATGTAAACAACTCAATTGAAGGATACTTCACTCAAGTTACTTGTTTGCTGTGTGAAGGGACAACACATGTTCCAACACAATGTCCACTTTACCCCATGGTACAACAAGTTGGACAACAAACCAAAATGGAAATGCTTAGTGCAATCCAAGAGAACTTAGGAAAACCAGAAGTGAAGGGAAAACACAAGCTGGATACTTTTCAGATGGACCATGTCAACATAGATACTGGAGCCAAGACTACACCACATCCATATTCATCCAAACACTCCACCAAGAATTGCTATTCTTGTGAAGAAGATGGACATTTGTCTAGAAATTGTCCCAACAAGAAACCCAGACCTTCAACCAACATAGTTGAATATACTGGGCAGCAGTATGAAGATATGATGGCCAATTTAACTCCACCAAGGAAGAAGAAGAAACTTCAGAAGAACCCCAATCCTGTCTATAGAGACATCAGCCAAGTGACTTGCTTCAAATGCAGAGATAAAGGACACTATGCAAATGGATGCCCTCAAAGGGAGAAGGAAGGAAACATGACTTTCTGAAAGAAGGAATCTTAGGCAAAGTTTCATGTTGAAAATAAATTTATTTTCCCTAGGAGTTCTTCCAGTGTAATAAACCACAATGAATGTCTGAGAAATGTGTTCCCATTATAATAAGATGATGTTGTGAAATCCTCTCAACTTGATCTTTTGATTGACCCAAAGAGTGACCCCTCAGTGTCAAAGGTAGTTCAACAGACCTATGTTGGTCTACACCTCTACCACAGAGGAAAGATCTACTCAAGCTAATTTAGAATCAATCTACACTCCAATCTAATGAAAATAGACTACCCACAAAAGTTTCTTTTAAGGGTGGTAGCCCACCCAGTTGTTTTGGAATCCAATTACCCAAATCTTTCTTTCTAACCTTCCCAAATCTCGGGACGAGATTTCTTTTAAGGGTGGTAGTCTGTAACATCCCTGATTTTTGGAAAATGCAAAAATCACAAAATTTTGAAACTTTTTGTTTCATATTGTGCAAGTCACAAAAAAACCAAATGAGAAGCAAGAAACAAAAGAAAACAATACATATTTCAATGAAATTGAGTTCACCAATCCAATTATGCCTTGTTCCTTAAACCCTAAAACCTTATTCAAAAAAATAAGTTTCTTTATATAAAGGGAATATCTTTTATTAACAAACCTTTACCTAAAATGTTTACAACTCCAATATTAACCTGAATTTATTTTATGGCATCAAAAATCAAAGAATTATAAACCTTAATAAAGTTCTAATCCCCAAAATTATTTTGATGAGAATAAAATTATTAATAATAACTTTTAGTTGTTATTCCAAGTTTTAAACATGAAGGGGTGAAAATGAAATACATTTCTTTGATAATAACATAACAAAAGGTTTTGAAAACAATATTATGACTAGTGGTTTTATTCTAAATTTTATTGATCAACAATAATAATTATTTGATATAAACTAATAAAATAGCATTAAGTTACTGTTAATAAATCTTTCATATCCTAAAATTATTAACTATGAAAATGGTTTGAAATTGACTTCCAAAACTATTATTTGAAATGTTTAATGTCTCTAAAAATTTATTGAATCAAAAACCCCATTTTACTATTTTCTATTTTAAAATGGTATTAAGTACTATTAGTGAATTAATTATATTTTCAAAACATAAAAGAGATGAAAACTCCTTGAAATGGTTTTGGAAAATAGTATTTGATCTTTATAAAGCCACTGAAATTTTATTTGACTAATAATTGTATTTTATAATTTTCTAAATTAAAAATCACATTAAGTGACTATTAAAGAATTTTTCAAATTTCCAAAATTCAAAATTAAAATATGTTGAAAAGTTTACAAAAATGTTATTGTTGGAAAGTATTTGAAATTTCAAGAATTTAGAATTTTGTTTCATGTCATTTGGATAATTAAATCAGGAGATATGATTAAATCAATTAAACAGTAATTAAAAGAAAAAAAATTGATGACGTCATCCATGACGTCATCGTCTCCTTCCTCTAGCCGTGATTTTCGCATCCGAATTGAAGCCATTACAATCTCGTTGATTATGGGCAAATCAATGCCCTAAATTCTTGCCCGAGCACACCCCTTTAAAGCCCGTGCTCTCCTATCCAAAACCCCTCTCCCATCTCTCCGCATCGCGCCTCCACGAGGAAGAAATCGCTCGCCGGAGTTCCTCTCGGCCGCCGCCGTCCTTCATCACTTCCGGCCACAGCAGCAGGTCCCCGCCGCCCTTTTCATGCTCTACCTCTTCCCCTCAACTCCCTGCACCTCCTCATCCTTTTAATTTGTTTCCTCTCGCAGCGGAACCACTTCCTCGACGATCACCGGAGCCGCGCCGCCTCGGGACATCACCGCGCCACCACGGGACGCCTGTCGTGGGATAATCACGGCAGACGTTACCGGCGGTAACTGATCTTGGGGCAAGACGACACAGGCGTTTGGGAGAGGGTTTAGCTCAGAGGAAAACATGGTGCAATTCGATCTGGTAGCCGGCAATCAAAGTCGCCGAGTCTCCGATCTTGATATAACAACTCAACTCTGGGATTACACTAGATGCTCGATATCAAGCGATATTGCTAGGGTTCTTAGATCTCTGCCTAAACTAGACCCGGGGGTCGGTTTATAAAGCACCCGTACCCCCTGGCTTATCCTCCAAGGCGCATCCTGGATCCTACCCGGACACGGCGCACAAACCCTAACTTTCCTTTACAGTAACCCACAATCCGGGTTACTGGGCCTACAAGCTTGGGCCTTCCACAAGTTTCCTTATCCTTAGCCGGATCCTGCGCACCGTCCTTTGGGCCGGGTTACTCCTTGGAGTTTGGCCTACCGGGTTATCATCCCCCCATCAGTAGTCCCCAGAATAGCCTGGGCTTCATGGATCCTCCTTGAAGCGCTCGCTATTCCCTGAAAAGACATCAGACACACATGCATATGGAGGCCGGGTTAAGATGCTTTGATATTCAGCTAGGCCTTACTCCATGGTGGCCATGTAGTAACCCGGGTTTTTCCTCCAAACACTTTGGTCTAATTTTCCAGGTCCAAACCCTAATAAAAATTCCAAGATCCCATACTCGATAATCGATCCTGACATCACGGGGCAGATCTCCTTCTTTCTTTTATCCAAATGCCTTGCTCAATATTTGGCGCATATCTCGCAGAATCCACGTGGATAACCATCACCCCACGATTTCCGGCTTCTGGCCGTTGAGATAGACTCACCCTTACCTTATAAATAGCACTTAGAGGGTAACCCTAAACCCATCACTAAGCCTCAGCTTCCCCTTTCCTTCCTTGCTCCTTACACCCTCGCAGCACCACCGCAAGAAGCTCGTGCTTGTCATCGAAGCAAGATCGCCGCCGGCCGCGCCCGCCCTCGAGCCATCTCGCGCCGCCGTCAAGTGTCACCGTCGCGCCTTTATTCCTCTCGCCAAGAATTGCGAAGGGGCATTCGAGCCACTCCGCTCGCCGCCGTCGCGCTAGACTCCAATCTCTCCAGTAAGCCTCTCGCAGCCGTTTAATTTAGCCCCGCAATTTTTCAATTCATCCAAGATCGGATCTAGGTCAACCCGTGAATCATTTTTCCGATTGCATCAAATTAGATCGATTCGATGCTCGCCAACTCCTTTAACCACCTGCTAGATAGTTACAACTCATCCTCCTACCATTACTAATCACCAAATCTCCTGTAAAATCGCTCGCAAACTTTCCCATCTAGATCCATTCCTCCTTGATTTTCCGCTCATTGCGTTAACACCCGGAAAACCCTCCTTTTCCAGCTATTTTGCTTGCAGTAGACACATGGGCAACCATCCATCTTCCCCAAATGCTTTTCCATACGTAAGTGACCAATAATTTCCACAATCGTACTTAACACCCGGATACCTTGTAATCTCCACCTTATAGCGTGATACCCGGATAATTTTTAGCTTCATACTTTCTTGACACCTTATACTCGGATAATCCAACACTCCCGGGTCTTATTTCCTATGCCTCTTTTTCTTGTGCTTTGCAGGTTGATCCCATGGCTCCCAAACGACAAGGAAAACAGCCGACTCAGGCGAGGACTACCCAAACCATATCTGCCAACTGGGGGCGTTCCACAGCTACGAAGGCCAAGTTGGACGAGCTAGCCGAATTAGGAATTCTCCCTTCTCAGAAGGACATTCACTGGAGGGCGCCGGGCAACGAGACCCGGCCCACACCCGCTGATAACGAGGTAATCTGCTTCGTAGAACACGTGACCCGGGGATTCCGTCCTCCGGGTCACCCTTTCTTCAGGGAGGTCTTAAGCCATTATGGCCTCCGGGTATTCGACATAGGGCCTAACTCTATGTTGAATATTACCCACTTCATCGTTCTATCCGAGTCATACTTGTGCATACCGCCAAGTCTGACTCTCTTCATCGAACTATTCCAGTGTAAGCCGTGCCGCAAAAGTGGTGACGGAGCACTTCTTACTTGCGGCGGGGTATCCATCCAACGCCGTAAGAATTCACCGATGCCAACTCTCAATTTAAACTCCCACGTCAAACATTGGCAGCTGTCTTTCTTTTACTGCCACGATACCTCCCCAGACGGCGAAAAGAAACTGCCGGGTTACTCGGAAAACCTCCTCGAACCTTCCGAGTCTTTCAATGCCTTTGCGCCAGACTCAGACAGGGAGGCGATCCTTCCCTCACTAGCCAAGATAGCCATACTCTCAGCCCAAGGCCTCCTCGGGCTAAATTTAGTAAAAACATGGGTTGATTTTCGGATCCAACCCAACTCCATCCGCACCAAATTGATGTGCGAGTATTCGGGGCACACCACAGATGCACTCCGATACTCCACCAAGAGCTTTGCGACCGGTGATACCAACAAGACCATCAAGGGCTTCTTAACAGAGAAGCTGGAGGTGATAAAGGGCATCACCGGGTTACCCCCGTTTACTCGGGAAAACCCGGCTCCAGCGGTAATACCCGATATTCATAACTTATTTCCACATTTTGACTTGATACAGCTTCTAACCCTTAGTCTCATTCTTTTGTCTTAGGCTGATGACCCTTTCTGGAGAGTTGAACCCTTCCCCCCTTCCAGAGACCCGGAAGAAGAGGACGAGCCGGCTGATGACAGTGAAGGTATTTGCACAGAATTTGTATATCTTTACTTGTATTATTTTCCTCCCGTTTACCTTTTTTCCAACGAACACACACCCGGTTCACAGGGCTGGAGGACGAAGGTGAGACCAACGAGGATGACCCGGAGGCAACCGAGTCTGACCAAGAGGCAACAGTTGGAGCCAAGAGGAAGGCCAGGGGGCAGTGTCCAAGGTTCCTTTTTCCTCATTATCCTCTAAACCTTACTCCTTTGACGCCATGCGACGACTTAACCATCAATTATCAAATTCGTCGTGCTTGAATGATTCTTTCCCAGCCAAACGCAGAGTAACTCGGAGCTCCCCGGGTGAAGATCCCCTTAACCCGGGCATCTCGACCCCCTCGGTCCCTCGTGCCAGCGCTCCTCCGTCTCGTCCTTCCGACTCTCCTCAACGCCACCCTTCTCCTAACCATCCACGTGCCGGGCAATTCCGAGTTCCGTTAGTGGTCCCTGTGACGACCTCATCTGCTTCCAGCGGCGAGCTCCCGCCGGACTACACCGTGAATGCTGGGTAAGTTTTTGTTACATGATTTCCTTTTACGTCTGACAAATTTCTACTCAAGCCACCATCATCACTAATAACTGCCTTTTCTCATCTTTCTTTCAGCACTCAAGTCACCGTCAGTGACCCGGAAAACGTAGAAACAGATGACCATCGGGTGGAGAAGCTGACTGATAACGCAGACGCCGCGAATGGCGGTGACACGGCGAATAACCAGGAACAAGGCCCTCCGAACAATCCGCTTCCCCGAGCCGCCGGATCTCCTTCCTCATCGGAACCAGTAGACGAGGAGATCGAGGTTCTAGATACAAGGATGGGTTCTCCCAACCCGGGTACTCAAACTGTCCGGGTCTCGACTCCAAGGGCGGGGAGAGCCCCCCCACCAGGCGACCAAGCTGCCGGCTCTTCCGGTACTCGATCCGAGGAACTGACGTTTGCCCAGATGCTGGAAACCCTGCGCACTTTAAGGGCTAATGAAGAAAACATCTTGGGGGCTTTAATAGCCAAACATGAGGTAAATCCGATTAATGTTGCTTGTGCCCTTGTCCAGTCCCCAAGTTCCGAGTGAATTGATTCATAATTTGCTTGGGACTTTATTATACAAGCGACTGATAACTTGCTCCTCTACCCGACTGATAACTTGCTCCTCTACCCGACTGATCCTTGTTTGCATGCATGCAGTCTTTCGTGACTCAATCTGAGGAGAAACTGGCAGACGCCACCAAGCTCATCGAAAAGGAGGTAGCTTTGCGTGAAGCAACCGAAGCTGAGGCCAGGAGGAATAGGCTGATAATGAGGAAATATAGGAAAAGGGCTCACAAAGCAGAAGATGATCTAACAAGCCTTTCTGTCCAAATATCAGACACATATCGCGCTTGTGGTACGTTTCCTCCTCCGGGTTTATCCTTTTGATAGATAGCAAGAGTTTTCCCGACTTACGTTTCCATTTTTTCAGGCCCGGACGAAACCATGCCGGAAGAGGATGACATTGCCAAGCTGAAAACCATGAAGAGCGTTATCCGGCAGCTATGTGCCGGAACCAAATGGATCCTGCAGGAATTACGGTGGCCGGGTAAAGGACATGTTGATCTGAAGAGGATGCCGGATGCCTTCTCCACTATTCCTGAGTGGATTTGGCACTGGAAACGCTCGTCTTGCCGGGTTGGAGTGACCCGGGGGCTTGCACTCGCCAAGGCTTATTTCCCCAAGCTCGAGCTAGCGAAGCTTATGGGCGGCTTCCCAGAGTTCAAGCTTGATGGGTCCAAGTTCTCGGTGAAGGATTTTCAGGCCGTCCAGAAGGAGGTCCGTTACCCGGCCAGCGTGATCGCTGACGAACTGGATGTTAATATCCTTGTTCCAGCATATGATGCTGCTGGTGAAGCAATTAAGTCGGATCTTCCCGAGCCGTATGATATGCTGGCTCGGTGGAAGGAGGAAGCTGCTGCGTTGAGGGCGGAGGCTGCCAAGAAGCAAGCTGAAGCCGGCTCTGCCCCCGCTACCTCAACACCAGTCGTTCCCCCTCCTGCACGGGCTGGTATCGCTGATCCGGGTGCTGCTGCTACCACCAATGATGGCAAGGGCAAGGCCAAGATGAACGCCGAGTGACATCTGATCTCTAATGCCTCTTCTTATGCACCGGTTGGCCAACATGCTGCTTAAACAGTTGTATTTTGGGTGGTGCGCCTGTGCACCTTTGATATCTTTTCACCGGGATTTTGTAATGCACGCTAAGGTCTTGATATACTCTATGCCTCTGCCGGCCTTTTTAAATTTATCCATTATTGAGCTCATCTGTTCTCGATACCCGGCTTTCTTTATTGTTCCTTTTGTGAAAACTCGATTTCCGGGTCTCATGGGTATTGACAAGAGGATTTGCTTCTAAGTCCCCAAGTCCCCAAGACTCGGATATTTTGGGTTTTTGGAATTCTACAAGTAAGCAATTTTTTCTTTTTTCAAGATTTCAAGTCACCCGGACCCGGATCTCCAAGTCTAGGACACTTGATCTTGAAGGGGGAACGAACTGCCTACTGCTAAATTCGCAAAGATCCCTGAGTTGTTTCACATAGGATTTGAAGTTATGATTAATAATTGTTGAGCTTCCAGCTGTTTAGCCTTGTACTCTGCATAACTTGTGGTTTAGATGACCCTTTTGACTATCTTGTACTATAAGCCGGCTTTCGCGTGGATACCATGTTGTTACATCTATACGAAAACGTAGCCAGTCAAGCCCCGTCGGGTTCATGACTGACTGTAATCGTAAGCGAACAAATCATGCCACTTTAATGCGAGTCACATCGAGCTTAAGTAAGAATAGCCAAGAAATTTGGACTTCTTTGTCCGGTTATAAGATTGTAGCCGTACTCGTTTGCAAGTAATCGGCCCTTATAACTCATAGGCATCATGGCCGGGTCTTTGAGTTTGTAACTGTGCTATTCAAGCGACCAGCCCCCAAGACCTAGATATACGCATCATACTGAGAGTACATAACCTGATAATAACCATCTCTTTTCTTGATAATCACCTCTTTACTTGATATGAAAAATCTAGGTCAGCAAGCCGCCTCATTAAAAACCCGTCCAGTCCCCAAGGGTACCCTGGATAGGAAAATAGTACGTCTGAAAACCTGCTGCCTATTACATCGTTCAATTCCATATGCCAATACAATTTTTGCTAAGTATAATATGGACATAGCTGAGCCACGTTCCACGGTCTGTCTCTTTCTTGCATAGATGAAGTGGTGTGAGCAGTGTCATTAACTGTGGTCGACTCTTCCCTTGCATCTATCAAGTAATATGACCCATTATGCAAATTCCGGCTTATGATAAATGGTCCTTCCCAGGGCGGTGATAACTTGTGCTTTCCTTCGTTCGACTGTACCAGGCGCAGAACCAGGTCTCCTTCCTGGAAGACCCGGGTTTTCACGTGCCGGCTATGATACCTTCGTAAATCCTGCTGATATATGGTTGATCTTTCCAGGGCTTGTTCCCTTTGCTCTTCTAACATATCCACGGCGTCTTGCCGGGTCTTTTCATTCTCCACTTCGACGTATGCTGATACTCGTGGTGAATCATGAATAATATCACTCGGTAGTACTGCCTCCGCGCCATAGACCATGAAGAAGGGTGTCATCTGAGTATATCTATTAGGCGTAGTATTGATGCCCCAAACCACAGAAGGGAGTTCTTCGACCCATGCGCCAGCTGCCCTGATACAGGGGACTCGTAATCGTGGTTTTAACCCGCGAAGCAATTCTTGATTTGCCCTCTCCACTTGTCCGTTGGCCTGCGGATGAGCCACTGACGCGACGTCAAGTCGGATTCCATTGTTGCCACAGAACTTCTCCATCTCACCAAGGGACATGTTGGTTCCATTGTCGGTAATTATGCTGTGGGGATACCCGAACCGGTAGATAATCCTCTTCAGGAACTTGACTGTTGTGGCTGATTCGCAATTAGTAACTGGCATAACCTCAACCCACTTGGTAAACTTATCAATAGCCACCAAAAGATGTGTCTTCTTGCATGGTGACATATGAAAGGGGCCAACCATGTCCATACCCCATACAGCGAACGGCCAAGTTAACGGGATGGTCCGTAACTCCATAGCCGGCACATGGGTTTGGCGAGCGTACCTTTGACATCCGTCACACCTTGCTACCAATCGCTCCGCATCTGCTAGAGCCGTGAGCCAGAAAAATCCGTGTCGATAAGCTTTAGCCACGAGAGATCTTGTGGATGCGTGATGTCCACAGTCGCCTTCATGTATTTCCTTGAGAATCTGTCGGCCTTCTTCTGGCGCTACGCAGCGCAAAAAGACCCCCGCTGCGCTTCTCTTATATAGTTCCCCGTTGATGATAGAATATCCCTTTGCTCGCCTCAAAATTTGCCTTGCTAATACCTCCTGCTGTGGTAACTCGCCTCGCGACAGGTAGGCCAAAAAGGTTCTGTCCATTCGGGAACAGTGCGTACAGTAGCCACAAGTCCTGAATCCGGGTCTTGATTTGCCAATTCCTCCTCTGACTCGGTTTTAACTGATGGCCGCCATAATTCATCCAGGAAAACGTTAGGTGGAACCGGCTCTCTGCGCGAGCCGAGTCTAGCGAGCGCGTCGGCTGCCTCATTCTTTCTTCTGTCTATATGTTCCACCTCATACCCGGAAAAACATCCTGCAACCCTATCAACTTCCCTGCGGTATGCTGCCATAGTTGCGTCCTTTCTATCCCAAGTTCCTGACACCTGCTGTACCACAAGGTCCGAATCTCCGAAACACCGTATCCTCTTGACGTTCATCTCCTTAGCTGCCCTTAGGCCGTGCAATAGGGCCTCATACTCGGCCACGTTGTTGGAACAGTCAAAGTGAATTTGTAGTACGTAACTTAATTTATCTCCTTTGGGTGACGTTAGCACCACCCCAGCTCCTGATCCCTCGTATTGCTTAGATCCATCAAAGTGCATGATCCATGATTCGGAATTTGGAACCGTTGTAGTCATGCCTGTATGTGTCCAGTCGTTAACGAAATCAATTAAAGCTTGAGATTTGATTGCTGACCTGGGTTCGTAGTTGATGTGATAATCCCCCATCTCTATCGCCCACTTGGCTATTCTTCCCGTCGCGTCCGAGTTTCTGATGATATCCGACATTGGTATTGAACTAACCACTGTTATGGGGTGTTCTTGGAAGTACGGCTTCAATTTCCGGCTAGCCATAAAGACCCCGAACACCAACTTTTGCCAATGTGGATAGCGCTGCTTTGCTTCTGATAATACCTCGCTGACGTAATAAACCGGTCTCTGAACCGGGTAACCCTTCCCATCCTCTTTGCGCTCCACAACAACTACTGCGCTGACGGCTCGGGGGCCAGCTGCCACGTATAGCAACATAGGCTCTTTAGGACTCGGAGCCGCTAGTACTGGTGCTTCAGATAACTGCTTCTTTAGTGCCTCAAACGCCTCATCCGCCTCTTGATCCCACACGAATTTATCTGATTTCCTCAAGAGCCGGTACAAGGGTATTGCCTTTTCTCCGAGTCTGGATATGAATCGGCTCAAGGCTGCTACGCAGCCCGTGAGCTTTTGAACATGCTTCAAATTTTCCGGTTTTTTCAGACTCTGGATGGCCTTGATTTTATCCGGGTTTGCCTCGATTCCTCTCTCGGAAACTATAAAGCCGAGTAATTTCCCGGCTGGAACTCCGAACACACACTTTGTCGGGTTAAGCTTCATCTGGTACCTCCTCAAGTTTTTGAACGTCTCCTTTAGATCATCGACAAACGTCTCCGCCTTCCTGGTCTTGATGACCACATCATCCACATAGGCATGGACGTTGCGTCCGATTTGGTCCTCGAAGCACTTTTGAATACACTGTTGGTAAGTTGCACCGGCGTTCTTCAATCCAAACGTCATAGTTTTATAACAGAAGGCCCCAAAAGGGGTTATGAATGATGTTTTCTCCCAATCCTCCCTCTTGAGCTTAATCTGATGATACCCGGAATATGCGTCCAGGAAGCATAATAGATCGCTTCCAGCTACTGCATCTATAATCTGATCTATCCTTGGTAGCGCGAACGGATCCTTTGGGCAATGTTTGTTGAGACTCGTAAAATCGATGCACATCCTCCACTCATTGGTCTTTTTCATCACTAGAACCGGGTTTGCCAACCAATCCGGGTGAAATACTTCCATGATAAAGCCGGCTGCCAATAGCCGAGCGATCTCTTCGCCTATAGCCTTCCTTCTTTCCTCATTCATTTTCCTCAAACCCTGCTTCACGGTCCTGGACTTGGGATCCACATGCAAACTGTGCTCGGCCAGCTCTGTAGGGATACCCGGCATGTCGCTAGGTGTCCAGGCGAACACATCTGCATTTGAATGAATAAACTCCACAAGCGCTTTCTCCTGCTCTTTTCCCAAGTTAGACCCTATGGTAAACTGCTTAGTGGAATCGCCTTCGACAAAATCTATCTTCTTGGTGTCTTGTGCTGCCTTGAATTTTGCTCTCTCATCCTCGGTATTCGGCTTTTTCAAGGCTGTTCTATCATCCGGATTTACTTGAGATCGGTAATATTCGAGTTCTTCCTTTCTGCATGCTTGCTCAGCCATAACCGAATCTCCTTCGTCACACTCGGCCACTATATCCCGGTTCCCATGTATGGTGATGGTCCGTTTAGGACCCGGGATCTTTAGCTGCAAATACACGTAGCACGGCCTAGCCATGAATTTGGCATAAGCCGGTCTTCCAAACAGCGCGTGATAAGGACTGCGCAATTTGACCACCTCGAACGTGAGCCACTCAACTCGATAATTATCCGTCGACTCTCCAAAAGCAACCTCCAAGGTGATCTTTCCCTCGGGGCTCGCCGAGTGACCTGGCACGATCCCATGAAAGATTGTCGAACTTTTCTGTAACTGGGACTCTTTGAGACTCATCCGTAAGAAGGTTTCCCAATAAAGGATGTTGATGCTACTTCCACCGTCCATCAGGACCCTCTTCAGTTCGTAACCATTAACCTGTGGAGCAACCACCAATGCCAAGACTCCTGGACGCTCTACTTTTTCCGGATGATCTCTTCTACTCCACGTTACCTCTTGTTCCGCCCATCTAAGGTATCCCGGCGCGGCCGACGAAACCGAGTTTGCCGCTTGCTTTAATGTCTCTTTGTTCCTGCTAGAAGTTCCTGTAGTATGCACATGATATTGTCCTTTTAAATTAGGCGTTTGTACCATACCGACGAAGATGTTGATCCGGCCGATCGTCACGATGGATCCGGATTCGAGGTGATCCGACTCTGGCCCCCAGCCGGAATCGTCCACCATCTTTTCTCCTTTGCGTTCGATGTAGATTTCGCCGACGACAAGATTCTCCATGTTCTTCCGAGCTTCTCCCGTGATGTAAACACCTTTGGACGCAGGCCCCACGGTGGGCGCCAACTGTCGTGGGATAATCACGGCAGACGTTACCGGGGGTAACTGATCTTGGGTCAAGACGACACAGGCGTTTGGGAAAGGGTTTAGCTCAGAGGAAAACATGGTGCAATTCGATCTGGTAGCCGGCAATCAAAGTCGCCGAGTCTCCGATCTTGATATAACAACTCAACTCTGGGATTACACTAGATGCTCGATATCAAGCGATATTGCTAGGGTTCTTAGATCTCTGCCTAAACTAGACCCGGGGGTCGGTTTATAAAGCACCCGTACCCCCTGGCTTATCCTCCAAGGCGCATCCTGGATCCTACCCGGACACGGCGCACAAACCCTAACTTTCCTTTACAGTAACCCACAATCCGGGTTACTGGGCCTACAAGCTTGGGCCTTCCACAAGTTTCCTTATCCTTAGCCGATATCCTGCGCACCGTCCTTTGGGCCGGGTTACTCCTTGGAGTTTGGCCTACCGGGTTATCATCCCCCCATCAACGCCCCTACAAACGTCCCCGAGGGCCTCCTCGAGTTCGCCATCTCGCGCTCCACCTCCTGGACCACTCCCCGAGCTCGGAGATCGCCTGCACCGCCCGCGCCATCAAATTCCCGAGTCGCCGGCCACCGCAACCTCCATCTCCGGCGACCTAGCTCCGGTGAGACCCCTCCCCCTCTCTCTACCGTTGGATCTGCACGGACGCCTCAGATTAGATCTGAAGGGGTACGCGATCTTGTCCGTTGGATCGAGATCCAACCGTTCAGATCTGGATCCACTTATCCACGTCACCTGCACGGTCAGCAGCCCAGTCAGCAGTAGCACCCAATCAGGATCAGCCACGTGGCCCAGCCTTTAATTCAAATTATTCTCCCGGTAGAATTTTTGGCAGTTTTACAGATTAGTCCCTGCAACTTAGATCTAACATAACTTTTGATCTATAAGCCCAAATTTAGCAGTCTTGGACTTTTTGGAAAGCCATTGACATATAGAAACTTTTGGAACTGGCCAAATTCAAATTTGAAAAACTTAAATTTATTCAAATTCATATATGCTTGTTTGATGAAATTTGGCATAATTCAAATTCTACAAATCCAAAAATTGTAAATAAAATATATTTGGAAACCTTAGGATGCGTACTTTCATATCCCCTGTCCCAAAATAATTGTTGATCAAATTAAAATTGAATTTAGAATTAATTGGAGTATTTGAGTAATTTTGTCATAGATTTAATTCTGTAAATAATTTCAATATAGTTCCTTGTGCAAAATTGTTCCATTTGACAACCTTGGACCAGAAAAACCTTGCACAACCATTTTGGACACCCTTGGACCATGACCATGTGCTTTTGACCAAAAACCTAACATAGTAATCCACCCATATTATCATGCCCTAGAATTTATTTCTATTGGATTTTCTTTGATGTTGTGGCCATTTGGAATCCAAAACCAAGCCCCTAGTATATGCTAACCATATAAAAGACCAAGTAGTGAACCTCAAACACTAGTACCATAGTTTTCTATCTACTCCTCCATCCCCCTATTCTTGCTTCAAGAATCCATCAAGTTAGCAAATGGAAAACAAGACTCAAGAAATAGAAGGTTCTTCACTTTCAACTTAGGGGAAACATGAAGAGCTACAAGGAATATCAATGAAGAAGATTTGAAGGAAAGACTTGGACTCCACACCTAGAAGAAAACTCAAGAAGTACAAGTGTGAAGAAATTTAGAAGAAAACATCTTCCCCTCTCTTCCTATCTTTCTTCTTATTTTCTTTCTCTTGACTTAGTGGTATTTATGCCCATCCCATACCCAAACCAAATAGTGAAGTGAAAGCCCAGAAGAATTTATCAAGACCAAGAGAAGAATCCATCCAAGGAACAAGACTACAATAGAAGCATGAAGATGATCTTCAAGAAGGCAATCACATGAGGTCTAGAAGCAATCCATACAAGTTGAAGAATAACAAGTTATTTTTGTCCAACCATTGACCCAAATGGAAAACCCAAGACTTAGTAATATTTTCCCTTTGAGGATGAAGTTAGTAGACCTACCTTAACCACAATGGAAAATACTAACATAGTCACTCAAATATTTTTGAAGGTGAATATGACCAAGTGTTTGCATGTATTACTTTAATTGAAGAAGTAATATGTTTATTCTTAGTGAACTCTTGGAACTTCCTCGACAAGTATGGTTATAATAAAGTTAGATCACATCAAACTCAACCTAGTCCTTCCCAATTAAACCATTGGAATTTCCTTAACAAGTATTGAACTCAAATCTTGACCTTGCCCTAGCCAACTTAGTCCAACTCCTTTGTTATGACATTTGCTATGTTTGCTTTCTCCACCTATGTGTTTGATTGCTAGGATGCTTGTTTATTTTGTTATTGTGTTTTCAATGAATAGATTGTACGGAGAGCAACGATCTTTTGTGAAGAGACAAGAGAGTGTGATATCTTCACCAATTTCAACAAGGCAAGTAACACACCATCAACTACCCATTATTTTCTATATGCATTAGTTGATTTTGAGTAGTATGCATGATAGGAAATTTTACTAAGTTATACTATGCTATGCTATTATCCTAGTAGTGTGTAGCCATCTCTTTTACCCTTGTTATTTTGATAGCCTTAGAACTTGGTAGATGCTATGCAATGTTACAAATTGTTTTACTAGATGTTGAGGAAAAATTCTAAGTATAACTAATAAATAAACCACCTGGGTGGAAGTGGTAAGACTGGTTTATGTTGAGTGTTGCCTCAGGGCCCTTACCTAAGGGTTATTCCACTTGAGGTTGTCACTTGAGGATGGCCACCCAGGAACAAAGAGATTACTATGTCCTTCTAAGTTTAGTAGCTTCCCGTGCAGCCTTTTGACATATGGGCTCTGTCTTGATCAACTAAGTTGTGAGGGTTCACCCCAGGCTTGACAAGCAGATGTAGCATAATTATAGGTGGAACGGGTCTTGCCGGTGGGTTGAATTCTTGCTTCTGAAAGATCTCGTCTCGATTCTCTCCTTTCCATGATGCACTCCGGGTGTATAGGATGTTTGGGCTAATTCAAGACAAAGGGTGAAAGTGCACAAGCTCTGCAGAGTCAACAAACTAAGATCTTAGCCGTGTCCCCGGTTATGGACAACTATGAGCAGCTGGACAAGGATTGACGGAAGAATCTCATCACCAATTTCAATAAGTAAAATTTTGACCAACTGAAGAGTATTGTGGTGCTTGGATCTTAATCCAATGTTGCCACCCCTTTTGAAAAGAAAAGTTTGTTTTACAAAAGTGATAGGAGAAAACTGGCTTTATGCAAACTTAGCCTAAACTCCACTCAACCAAATAAGCATGTAGTATTAGTCTTGCCATTTATATCCACCATAGTGTTACTTGCCAATACATTAAATTGTATTGACTCCCTTGTGGCTGCATATTCCATATTGCAGATATTTCTGAAGACGAGTGAGGATTTCGTTTAGGATCTCGAGACTATCGCCAACATGTTTTGCCTGTGGCACATGAAGAAGATGGGCTCAATGTTGTACTATGTTTTCCGCTGAAATTCTTTGTTTTCTGCTAGTCTTCTAAGACTATGCAAGTTGTAATCCTATTTTGTAAACACTGGATCATGCGATGTAATAGAATTTGATGCATTTGCATGATATTTCATTTTGTACTGTGGTGCTAGCAATTGATCCAGGGACTAGCACAATAACATAGGTATTCCATCTTTATTAAAAGTTGGGATGCTACAGCGGTTGTAGCTCTCACTTTTGTCCGGATATGGCATCCTGAGATAGATGTTAACTCCGTAGCTAGGCGTCCAGATTATGCGATTGACGATATCTCGCCTTACTATGATGTTGTGCGCCCTGCAGCGGAGAAAATTATCTGTTTGACATCTGAGGAAGTAGATAGAGTTTTAGCGACTGAGAACGCTCAGCGTTTTATTTGATTGTCGGATGTGTATATCCTGTAATCTTTGTATAGTTTGTGAAAACTGTTTGTAAGGTGTAAAAAACCTTGTATGTATGATTTTTTCCTGTGACGCGTAGTTGTAGGTGTAGCCCCCGTGTGTTTTATGGGGTGTTTACCTGTAACTTTTAGCATGTAAGGAATAAGAAGCTTCGAGTGAATATGATGAAGAAATCATGTCTTTATTGTAATGACTGAGAAGCCATGTATTCGAGCTACAGGACTGGCTAGTATAGCCTTATTTTGTTGCGATAACAAGTAAACCTATGGATAAAATTTGCGGAGGTGTGCGATGTTCCACGGATTGGAATAGATCCCTCCGGTCGCTGGATTCTTTAGCCTGTAGGCTCCACCTGGGATGACTTCGTGTATGATGAAAGGTCCCTCCCAAGGTGGTTCGAGCTTATGTCCTTCCTTCTGCTTGAGCCGCAGTACTAAGTCTCCAACCGCGAATGCTCTGTGTCGTATGCGGCGACTATGATAGTTGCGCAGGGATTGCTGATATACTGCGGATCTTGCGAGCGCGATGTCACGCATTTCATCGAGTGCATCCATATCTTCTGCGAGTGCCTTGTTGGAAGTTTCTTCGCTGTAGGCCACAACTCGTGGGGCGCTGAATCGAACGTCCTCGGGAAGGACTGCTTCTGCCCCGTATACCATGAAGAATGGCGTGTATTGTGTTGATCGGTTTGGAGTTGTGCGGAGGCTCCAGAGTACGGAGGGTAGCTCCTCTGCCCAATGTCCTGCGGCGGGATGTAGACGATCGAGTAGACGCTTCTTGAGGCCAGCCGAAACTAAGCCGTTGGATCTTTCGACTTGTCCGTTCGTTTGCGGGTGGGCAACTGAAGCAAACTTGAAACTGATGCCCTTTTCCTTGCAGAACTGTTTTGTTTCCTTCGCTGTGAAGTTTGTACCATTGTCTGTAATGATGTCATGTGGCACACCAAATCTGCATACAATGGAGTCGAGGAACTTGACGGCGCATTGGGCGCTAGCCGAAGTTACTGGCATAGCCTCGATCCATTTGGTGAACTTGTCGACTGCGACCAGCAAGTGTGTATATCCACCAGGTGTGGACTTGCATAATGGTCCAACCATATCCAGCCCCCATTGTGCGAAGGGCCAGGCAATGGGTATCATGTGCAATTCTGTAGCAGGTGCGTGTGGTCTTGGTGCGAATCGCTGGCAGGCATCGCATCGTTCGACCATGCTTTTTGCATCGGTGGCAGCTGTTAGCCAGTAGAATCCTGCTCGAAAAGCCTTTCCCATTATTGTTTTCCAGCTAGCATGATGGCCGCAGTATCCTTGGTGTATGTCCTGGAGCAGTTCCTTGCCATCTTCGGGTGCGATGCAGCGCTGAAGTATTCCCGAGATGCTTTGCTTGTATAATTCTCCATTGACTACCCGAAAGGATTTGCTACGCCTGATTATTTGTCGAGCCTCGTGTGGATCGGCCGGGATCTGTCTATGGAGCAGGTAGTCGAGATATTTCTGCGTCCAGACTGGCTCGACCAGAAAAACCTGTCTTGATATATTATGAGTGAGCTCGATAAGGGCGATTTGCGGGCTGACCTCTGTCTCTGGTGCTGCGGGTGTTCCTGCAGCTTTCTTAACTTTGACCGATCGCTTGATCATCCGTTCGAAATATATTCCTGGCGGTATGGGTGTATTCAAGGAACCCATGTTCTCCAATCTATCTGCTTCTTCGTTGCTAGATCTTGCAATGTGCTTCAGTTCGCACCCTTTAAAACTTCCTTCGAGTAAATTGTACATGTCACGATACGCGACCATGTTTTCGGCAATGGCGTCGCATTCTTTCATTGTTTGCTGCACAATGAGATTGGAATCGACATATATCATTAATCGGTTAGCTCCACAGGCGGTTGCCATCTTCATCCCGTGCAACAGGGCTTCATATTCTGCGTCGTTGTTCGATGCTGGATCGTCTGGTGGAAAGTCCAATCGCAGGACGTATTGCAGCTTGTCTCCTCGGGGTGAAATAAGAACGATTCCAGCTCCTGCTCCTTCGTTTCTCTTGGATCCATCGAAGTACATTATCCAGTTGCTCGTGTATTCAGGTGGCCCGGGGGTTTGTAGTTCTGTCCACCCACTGAGGAATTCCACGAGTACTTGAGATTTGACTGCGTTGCATCCTGCATAGGTGATGTCCCAGGCACCCAACTCGATGCTCCATTTTGCTATTCTTCCGGATGCCATAGGGTTGTTCATGATTGTCCCGAGTGACGCATCATTAACCACTGTGATGGCGTGTTCCTGGAAATAATGCTTGAGCTTTCTGGCCGTAAGAACAACTCCATATGCTAGCTTCTGGTAATGAGGGTATCGTTGCTTGCATGGCGAGAGCACTTCACTGATGTAATATATTGGTCGTTGGACTCCGTATGCTTTGCCATCTTCAGGTCGTTCGACTACGATTGCTGTGCTGATGACCTGGTTTGTAGCGGCTAAGTATAGGAAAAGTGGCTCCCGTTCTTGCGGTGTTGCAAGGACGTGCCTGCTTTGCAACGATCGCTTCAAGTCTGCGAACGCTTGTTAGCTTCGGGTGTCCACTCGAATTTGTCCGTCTTCTTCAGTAATTTGTAGAAAGGCAACGCTTGCTCTCCCAATCGTGCAATGAATCTGCTTAGGGCGGCTAGTCGTCCTGCGAGCTGTTGTACTCCGCGTAGATTGGTTGGCTCCTTCATAGTTAGGATGGCTTGTATTTTCTCCGGGTTGGCTTCAATGCCTCTGGCGGATACCAGGTACCCGAGAAGTTTTCCTGCAGGAACGCCGAAGACGCATTTGGTCGGATTGAGCTTGATCCGATATGCATTGAGGGCGTTGAATGTTTCTCTAATGTCCTCGAGGAGTGTGTCCTCTACTCGAGTCTTGATGACAATGTCGTCAACGTACACCTGTACGTTCTTGCCAATGAGATTGGCGAGGCATCTTTGCATGCAACGCTGATATGTTGCGCCTGCGTTCTTCAGCCCGAAGGGCATTGTCGTGTAGCAGTAGACACCGTGAGGTGTGATGAATGCTGTCTTCTCTTCGTCTTCCCTTTTCATCCGGATCTGATTATATCCCGAATAGGCGTCCAGGAAGGAGAGGCGTTGACAGCCGGCCGTAGAATCCACGATCTGGTCGATTCGTGGGAGAGGAAAATTGTCCTTGGGGCAGTGTTTATTCAGTGACGTGTAGTCGATACACACCCGAAGGATATCCGTGTTCTTTTTGGGAACCAACACCGGGTTTGCCAACCAGGTGGATATCTTGATTTCCCTAATGAAGTTTGCGGCTAGCAACCTGTTTACTTCTTCTCCAAACGCCTTCTGCTTGGGTTCTGAAAATCGTCGAGTCGTCTGTTTGATGGGTTTAGCGTCAGGAAAGACTTCGAGTGAGTGCTCGGCAAACTCCCTGGGTATGCCTGGCATGTCTGAGGGCTGCCAGGCGAAGATTTCCCAATACTCACGGCGGAGTTTGACGAGCGTGTCTTCCTATGCAGGCGAGAGGGTTGTTGAAACCATCGCTGTCTTTGCAGAATCCGTCGGGTGCACTTGATGCTTGCGAGTGTCGCTGTTGGCGCTGAATTCCAGTTCAGGCGCGTTTTTCTTCGTGAGGGGCATAACAGAGTGATCCGTGGTTTTTTCCAGCTCTTGAAGTTCTTCTTGCATCCCGAAAGATTTTGCGATCTCATTAAACTCTATGTCGCACTTGTCCGATTTCTGGAAGTCTCCGTCGATGGTGATCACACCGTATTCGCCAGGTAGCTTGAGCTTCAAGTACACGTAATGTGGTACGGCCATGAATCTGGCGAACGCTGTTCGACCAAGAATGGCGTGGTACAGTGAGGGCCAGTCGACGACTTCGAAGTCCAGGAATTCCCTTCTGTAGTTGCTTGGGGAGCCCAACACGACTTCTAGGTTGATTGTTCCGAGTGGACGGATTGCCTTGCCCGGAACTATCCCGTGGAAGGATGTTTCTGATTCCGTTAGGCCGTCCAGATTCTTGTTCATTCGACGGAGTGTATCCACGTAGATGATGTTAATGCCACTGCCACCGTCCATGAATACGCGGGCCAGGTCATAATTACCAATTTGAGCTTGGATGACAAGGGCGGTGTGTCCTGGTCGATAGACTCGTGGCGGATGGTCTTTCATCGAGAACGTGATTGGCTGATCCGCCATTTTCAGGTACTCGGTCTTTGTCGGTGGTGTCTGCACTGCCATGCACAATTGCCTCGTGTTAGTCTTTTGAGCTCTGCGAGAGGGGCATACCTTCTGTATCATCGCGAGTTGTCCTGCCGGGTTCGGGTATGCATTGGCTCCAGTGTTTTGTGGCGGTGGCGCAGGTAGTGCAGCTAGCGTCATGTTTGGATTTGCTGGTGGAGGTGGAGGTGGTGGCGGCTGGAATTGTTGTCCTCCTCCTGGCAGTGGCGGGTAGTTTTGGGTGGATGCAAATCTTTTCCTTGCGAGTGCATCTGAGATGTCATGAAACTTTCGGCAATCCTTAAGAAGGTGCGTTGCCTTAGTTTTGCCCGTGCGCTTATCTGTAAACAGATGTAGCGAGCAGTATGCATCAAGATCCTCCTCGGGGGATTTTTCTTCTGCTTTTGGTTTCCACTCGCGACTTCCACGGCGACCAGAGTCGCGATTTCGCGTGAATTCTGCCGCCACTAATTCCTCCCTATCCTCGTGGTCGTAGTATTTCCTTCTCTTTCTTCGTCCATGACGGTCGTCCTCGTGTGCGGGCGATGATCCTCTTTCATTGCGCACTGCGTCTTCTCCGTTGGCCCATTTTTCGGCTATGATCATTAGCTCCCCAATGGTTTTGGGCGCGGCTCTGCCTAGCTCTTCCCGAAAGGCGGTTCTTCTGGCACCTTTAGCGAAAGCTTCAATCGCCACTTCCTCCGAGATGGTTCCTGCGGTGTTCCTGAGCGTGGTCCACCGCTGGATGTATTCTCGGGTAGATTCGCCGCTCTTTTGCTTGCAGGCTCGCAGTTCTTCAATTGTGGCCGGCCTCTTGTAGGTCGACTGGAAATTTTTACAGAAATCGCGGTGCAAGTCATCCCACGACGCGTAGCAAGATCTAGGTCTCCTCTCCAGCCAACTGCGGGCCGCTCCGACTAGATGCAAATTGAGGTATTGCATAGCCGTGTTCTTGTTCCCACGTTGGCATTTTACTGCCGTGAGGTAGTCGCTTAACCATTGAGAAGGCTCGAGTGAACCATCGTATTTTGTCACCTCCGTGCTGAGCTTGAATCTTTTGGGTAGGGGTGCTTCGCGAATGCTGCGGGCGAAGCAAAGTGCACCGCAGGTTTCGTCATCCGAAGAGCCAGATGACGACCGGTCGCGATATCTTGATGCTCTTGCCCTGTCCACCTTGTTATGTGCGATGTCAGATCGCGCGTCGCGTCCGGGTTGATCGCGATCAGCGTCCTTCCGTGGTTCCTTGCTTCATTTTCGCGAGCGGCTGCCGTGGTGCCGCGAGCTTTTGTCTCTTGGGCTGTCGTCGCTACCGCTTCGACTGTCGCCTCGGCGGTGGGCTTCTTTTCCTCGACCACGACGGGGCGATTTGTCTTTTCTCGGGGAGGAGCTTCTGTGCCTGCGGGGCGTTTCCTTATCTTTGTCCTTCTCCTATCGCTCCTTCTCCAATTGTTCTTCAGCTTTCTTGCGATCGTGGGAGGCGAGCCTTGCGGCTGCCAATCCTAGTCCTTTGCGAATTTGCTTGTACTGTTCCGCCCGAGGATCGCTTTCCGTCGGTTGGTTCATTTGCATGTAAGTTGCCGCGGCTAGGACTGCAGCAGCGGGGGTTTGCGGGTAGACGTTGCCGTCGTCGTCGACCCTCATGAAGGAGGATGTGGTCGACCTGTTGGTCCCAGCCATGGACTCGTAATCCCTGGATGATGCTGCATGTCCCTTCCTCGCGGGTCGGGTACCGACTGAGGGTGCAAGGGACAGCTCGGCTCGTCGTAGGCTTGATTCGTCCGCCTCTCTTCTGCGATGGGCTAGATCTGCTCGGGCATCTTTGATGGTCGAGGCCTCTCTTACTAGATGGTAGTGGTAGGCGGTTAGATCCTCCTGTGGCGCTCCTGCCGCGGGTGGCTGACTTCTTCGCATGGCTTCCTTGGCCCTGTTCCAGGCCTCCCGCGAGACGCCGATTATATTGCGCTCGGTTGCGCTGAATTCGGTTTCGGGGGGCTGTTCTGATCCTGCCATGCAGACTTGGGCCAGTCGTGGCCCGTGCATCCTAGGCGCAGATTGGAGAGCTCCCCGTACCCGAGATGGTTCCTCCGTCAAGAGGGCGTGATAGTCGACTGCGTTGAAGCGGATGGACTCGCCACTTTTTTCGATAGGAAAGCGCGAGTTGACGGCTCCAGATTCAGATTCAGATTCATCCGAGAAGTGGAGGATTTCGTCCCTGTTTGTCACGAACTTGAGGCTCCCGAACGTCAGGGTGACGCTCTTCTCCAGATCCTCGAATACCGGACGTGATTCCGGCGATTGAGGCGTGACTACGACATATCCGATCCGTTTAGGATTGTTCGGAGCCGTAGTCGATGGTTTCCAGCGAGAGTTGGACGTCGATGAAGCCGAAGATGCCGGTGATCCAGCGCCCGCGCTCCCCACGGTCGGCGCCAATTGTCGAATCCCTAACTCAACAAATCCCTTCGGTGAACCTATCGGGTTTCGATTAGGAGAACCCATGAGCGCTGGTGGAATCGTCGGCTAGGCAGGGGGTGAGATTTACCCAGGTTCGGGGCCCTCGTAGAGGTAAAACCCTTACTCCTGCCTCTTGTCGATCTGTATTGAAGATTAGATCGGTTACAATGGTGATGCTCGAATCAAGAGTAGGTCTCGAGTTCAAGGCTGTTGGGTCATGCGGTTATTGCTTGGTCCTCTCCCGGGGGCTCTCCTGGCCTTATATAGATGGCCAGGTCTCGAGTCTACCCGGAGAGGACTCGAACTCTAGCTAGGTCGGTTACAAGTTTCCTAGCTTAATCCGCAAGTCATTGCGGGTGGGCTTTACATGGGCCTTCCAGAGTATTCCAAGGGCGTCTCTTCTTGGGCCCTAACCTTGGGCCTGAGATGGGGTGTCCTCATCCGCAAGGTCCAGAATCCATATCTTCGTCAGTAGCCCCCGAGCGTTTGCTCGAGTGGGATTTTTTCCAGTCGAGTAGACGGTCAAACCTTTCTTGATCAGCTTTTTGTTTTTAAAGGGTGTGTTCCCTGTGTCATGAGTCTTCATGCTCGTGTATCGAGCAACATAAGTGCCTGTTTTTTGTGGCTTTTATCGCAGAAGGATGTGGCACAGTAGCTTGGCTCTCCCGAAAGATCAGGGCCAATTAATTGCGACTAGGGCAAAAACATTCCTGGCCTACACAGATTCGAGACCTCCGACTCGAACCTGATAAGGTGATTGTTGCGACTGGGCCGTTGTGGACTTATCGAGTCGAACTTAACCTATGGGGGTACCCGGCGCGTCCGCTAGGATTTTCTTCGTGTTGTTGACACGGAATTATACCGGAGGACGCAGCTTTCGAGTGCGATTCCAGGCCCTAAAGAGAGATCTTTTTGGATCTTACCTTCATATTCGAAGAATATGGCATCTGGATGTGCCTAGTCGGCTGAACAATCCAGGTTTTTATGATGTAAGAATATCATGTATAAAAGAGGTAGGTTCCTCCTACTCGATTGATTCGTTTCGAGTTCCACACGGAAAAAATTTCGTGCTGAGGAAAAGTTATGTCCATATGAAAGAGTATTTCATGTTTGGAATATTGTGCCCATACGAAAGAGTTTTCGTGTATAGGGTATTTTTCTCTCGTTTGAAGAGGTTTTGTTCCACGAATTGTTCATGGAAAAGTTGCTTTTATCCGAAGGAATTTGTTGTTCGTACGAAGATATTTTCGCGTTTGAACTTCCAATCGAAAGATCTTAATTTTGATGATGTATGCCATGACGTCATGGCGCACTCCTCTCCTCCCGATGGGACGTGACGGAGTGGTAGCAGATGGGTGGCCCACCTGGTCAGCTTTTTGACCGGCAAACGAGACGCCTCTTCCGGTTTTTACGCGAACTGCACAGTAAATGCGCACGATCTTCTGTTAAGATCGTGGCACGGAACAACGTTCGCCGTCCCTTCGTTTCATCTTCACACGTGGTGGCTGCGATACGTGCCACGTAGCACATCGAGTGGCTAGGATTGATCCGCCCCGTGTATAAGTACGGGACTTAGTGCTGCGGTAAAATTTTCCTAGCCTTTGCCCTCAACCATCTTCTTCGTCGTGCTCATCTTCTTCCTTGCCCTCCGCCGCGCCGAACTCGACTGGATATAGCCGGTGTTCCCGTTCTGCCGGCCAACATATGGTGTTCCGTGCATTCCACTCCTGTTATCCGGGTAATTGGCCTGCTGAGCCACTGCTGTGCGCAGCAAATCTATCGCCCCCCGGGTCTCCACTGCATGAGGCGACTCTCCTACGGGGATGCGATCAAGCGCCAATGTTGCTGCATATACGTTATCCATGGGATTATTGAAGTGACCTGGTGGGGTATGAAATCGTGGTGGTGGTGGTGGTGGGGCTGCATTCCAAGTGTCGATTCCTGTTTGCAACGTGGGTTACCCGGCCTGCACGTTTGCCGGCTGTCCTCCCAGGGTTGCAGCTTGATGTCCGGTTTCCTGATTCACAGCCGGAATTGGTTGATCCTGAGGGGTGATGAACAGTGCAGCTGGATGAAAAACTCCACCTGTTGCCGGTAATCTCGTTTGGTGCCTCTGATTGTAAATCCTAGTCGACTGAACCTGCAGTCGGTTCTCCAATTCTTCCAGCTCGCGCTGGCGCGCGGCTATCCCTTATTTCTCAGCTTCAACATCTCCCCTTTGCTGATCCAATGCACGGCGAGCTACATCCATATCTCGGGCGCGCTCCGCCGCATTTTCTGGGGTTATCACCATTGCTAGCACCGTGGGATCTAGGATCAGGTTGTTGTTGAACAGAGCCGGGTTTCGCGGATTCGAAGATCCCGCTCCTGGTGTTCTGTTTGCCATAAACCCAAACATGTTTCTCTGCCGCTCGCTTTCCCCGGTACGGCTGGTGACTGAAGCCGACTCTCCGTCAACCCGGTCTATAACCGGGCTTCCATCAGCCGGAACTTGATGCTGGGCCAACGCTCGCGCCGCTCCGACCGCGGCCGTCGTCACATCTCCCTGATTGAGATTGGTTGCAGGGGTTGTATAGACCGCGACCTGGCGCGCGATGCCTGGCGAAGACTCGTATTCTTCCTTATCACAGCTATCCTCATCGTATCGATCTTCCAGCAGGTGCAGGATAGACTCGGTGTCATCTTCTCTCATGACTCGTGTAACACCCGGGGTTTTCCCCCAAATAGTATTGTTTGGTTTCTTTTTTTCGCATCATGACATCCTCATGCATTTGAAATTTGAAAAAAAAACTGTTTAAACTTCATCATCTCTTAACCTTCTAAAGTTTGTTTGATGCAAAAATCTATTTTAATAGTGCCAAAACAATTTCTGAAGAAAATAAATAAAACAAACAAAAAATAAAATTTGAGTGAGAGAGAGAGAGCAGCCCACCCAAACCAGCCCATCTCCTCTCTCCCTTCTCGCCCACCATCGAGCCCAACTTACCTCTTCGTACGCTTTGTCGTCTTCCTCGGGAGAAAGGACAGGTACAGAAACGTGACCATGGCATCCCCCATCGAGGTCCCCTCTTCCCACCTGCTCCATCCCTCCATAAAGCAGCCCTCCCCTCTCCTCCAAACCCTAACCCTAGCCCTCCTTCTTCCTTCCCCGCCGCCACCCCTTCTCCCTTCTTCCTCTGCCCCGAATTTTTCTCTCTGAACTTTCTGAAACCCGGAGTTGTCCTCCATGGCCGAATCTTGGCAGCCATGCTGCCGCCGCTACGGTCGTCGCCAGGCCACGCCGCGGCCGGGAATGGAACCGGGGAGGTGCCCTCTTCGCCCTCGCTTCCTCGGCCGGGCCTGCGGAGCTCCGGGGCCACCACGCCGTCGTCGTCTTCCTCCTCCGTTGGCTCCAGCCACGAACAACGACCGTGCCGAGTCTGCTTCCTCGACGCCTCCGCGCCCCGCGCCTTCTGCCTCGTCCACACCGCGGTGAGCTCGCCCCTGGCCTCTCCCCGTCCTCCTTTTCTCCCTCTTGCTCTGTGCGCTCGCCGTCGTGCGATGCTGGCCGCTTCCATGGACGAGCTCGTCCGTCCCTGAAGTCTGCATCTGTACGTGTTTCCGATCTGGATTCAGTTAACCGCGAAAAGGTTGCCTCATATTCGGTCGCGCCCTATATCTATCACCAACGCACAGCCAGCCCAGTGGTTGCGCACCCCGTCCGCACGCCCTGGAGCCCCGAGTTCGAATCCCCCCCGAGGCGCAAAGCCACCCTTTTTCTTCTCCATTTTTTCTTTTATTTCTCGAACTCCAGAAAAACAGAACTAAACCTTTATTTGTAAAATCAATAACAAATTGAAAAATGCTCCAATTTCAATGATTCAAATTTCTATGGATTCAGCATCTTGTGCTCTTTCTGTTAGTAACAAAGTTGCAACATGTTTCTGTAATAAATTTTGCACTAAATAATTAAATACATAAATAGCTATTAAAATTTGAAACTTTGGGAATTCATAACTTGAGTTCTGTTCACCCAAATAGAGCAAACTTGGGCTCTAAAATTTTTTCTTAACAAACTCTACACATTGGTATTTTATTTGGTCACAATTGAATTAAATTTGAACATGTTTACCTCTGTTTACTAAAAGGGGCAGAATAAAAATGCTTATGGAAAAATGCATAATAAATTCAATAATGATCCAAAAATTATGGTTAATAGCTCAAAATGTTCATTGAAACATTTTATACATGTTTTCAACCTTTTCAATACAATTTGTTTACTGTTTTCCTAATTAAAAGTGGTGCAATAATTCAATGCTTTAATTACACCTTTTAAATTGCAAAATTCATAACTTGGGCAATTCAAATCCAATTCCAACATGTAAAATATGTTTTCCATCCCATTTTTCATGAACTTTGCAAATATAAACTTTGTTTTCTATTTTGAATAAATTAAATTGCTGAAAACAACTATTTCTTAATTAATGCATTTAAAATTGTCAATTTAATAACTTGCTCATCTAAAATCCAAATTCAACAAATGAAATATGTATTCCATCTAAAATTTTGTGTTGTTTCCAAATATAAATTTGGTTATCTGTTTTGAACATTTAAAATTGGTGAAAACAACAAATGTTTGTTTAAATCATTTAAAATGCCAAAGTTCATAACTTAATAAATAAAATTCCAAACTTGGTAAACAACATATCAAACTGAAGCTATTGTTGTTTTCTTATTGTTTTCATCATCCATGCATCATTCTAATCAACTTTCACATGATGGTTATTTGTAGATCATTTAATTCAACATTAATTCATGGGCTTTTCCATATGCAATCCAAAATTGCATATGTGCCCATTTAAATATGTTTATCATGTCACCTAGTTTATCTTTGATGCATCCTTAAACTTGTCATGCATCCATATCTTGATCATGCTGGATCTTTTGTCGTAGAAGTAATTGTTGCATCCGGTGTTTGTTCTAGTTTGTTGCTTCTTCGCGGATAGGACGTTGAGATGATGTGAGCAACGACAAGTTCTTCGGATGTACCTCTACTTGCTGGATTCCAGGCAAGTATACTCACTTGCTACCTATGGCTGCTTTTCATCACTTGTTACCGATTCTTTCCGTTGTACTTATACTAGCCTTATGATTCGATGCTTGTGTCTCGATCCTATCATACGTTTACCTTGCAGCCATGATATAGCCTTCCTTCCACTTCCTACTACCTGTTGTTTGTTTACCTCGTTGGCCCTCGTGTCGTAGTTGCATGCTTAGGTTTGTTTGCGCTCGAGTCCTGTTGTCCTTTGTCCTATCACCTGTTTAGTCAATAGTTGGGTTTCAACTTAATCAACAACATGTTAATGTTTTGGGTAATATTAATTTGATGATAAGGCACCGGCAGGAGGCCCGGCATGGTTTTGAGGCCTGCTAGTGTCGACCTTAATTAGGAAAAGGGTCTTGTCCTCCGATCAATGATGAGCGCACTAACCGCATGTGGGAAGCGAGTATGGGCGCCCCCCGCAACTTTGATTCGATTCGCATCTCGTCCAAATCGCCTCATTTAGTTCGGGTTTTCCATTTGCCGCATGCATATGCAGGTGCGAACCCTTGGCGCCAGGGTGGTAACTTGTCAGACCCCGGGCCCAGAGATATACATACTGTTATGTTCTCCTAGCCATGGACTCACAAGGGCTTCAGGGTTACCAGCCCCGGCCGCAACAAACAACGACAGGCAGACCGGATTCATCGGCACGTAGTCCGGATCCCCGGTCTACTACTCCTTGTATCCATGCTAGTCATAACCAATTATGCATACCCAAGCGTCCACGAGTCGGATGAAACTGAAGGAACGGGACCAAAGTTATACAGAGATGCTATGTGTCCAGAAAGTGCAACAACAATCGAGGGTTACTGGGGTTACCTCGCCCCAGGCCGATCAAATCGACAGGCGGGCTCGGACATGGATCATCGGCTCCACAACCCCTCGACTGCGACAACTATGCAGGCATAGCCAAAACTGTATAACAATGAGCTCGAAACCAACAACCGATCAAAGCAGTACTCTAAACATGAAGCTTTATTAAACAAGTGTTACTAGAGTATAGCTTACAAGCAGAGGTCACACGACCCAACATTACATCAGACAACGGAAAAAAAATTATGTTGCTAATCAACAAGAACCAAAAAGGCCTAAGAGGCTGCAACATAAGGCGACGTCCCAGCCCATAGATTCCAGGCTGCTACCTGGGAACCCCGAACTACTCGTCGATGTCCACGTTGAAACACCACCGATGTGAGATCTTCTCCTGAACCAAAATTAAGCAAACCTGAGTACGGGAGGTACTCAACAAGACTTAGTTAACCTATTATATATCTGCTATCTTTAGGAAGATTTTATGAAGGTTATTTGCGTAAAGCCATCTTTGTTTTCCAAGTTGAGGAAGAAACAGCACGTCTCATAGAGTATTTTGAAAACAGATGAGAAAGCTACTCAACTACTGATATCATCATCTTTTAATCCACCAAATCATTTCAGCATCTCGTGCTTCAAAGATCACCTCCTCCAGTTGTTCCACACTATCTCATGCTACAAGGTAACCCCTCTCGGCATCTCCGAGGAGGCATCCTTCAATCGTTATCAGCAAGTTTTAGTCATTCCGTTTAAGTTGTCTATGATCACAGAATCCGTCACCAAGTCGTCTTTAACCGCAGACACGGCTTTTCGAAAAGATTTAACCCTGCAGGGGTGTACAACTTTACCCACACGTACCAACCGACTCTTAGTGCCACCAGGGTTAGCACTAGTCCGGGAAGTGCCGGCAGAGGGTGGTCGATTCCCGGCCTTTACCTTGTCGAACCATATCCATGAGTCAACCCAAACAGGGCCACCCCGTCAACAGGGAGTTGGCCACCTCCTGACGGCACCTGTTCTGTGAGTCGGGATCAAGATCCGTGTACGTCCATCACTTGTCCCGGTCACGACCTAGTTTTCTCCAAAACGTTTTCCAACACACACGCAGATGGAAAGTTCAAACTACGTGGCTCATGGATAAGGTTAAACAAGTTAGTCAGCCGGGCGGGGTTCATCGGCCCACGTGTGGCTGTACGCTCAGTCTTGGCTCGAAGGCGAGAACTCGCTCCTAGGGGCATGAACAGGACAAAACGCCACAACCCATTGTGGCCTCACATCCATGCCGTGATTAGTCAAGTTATCAAAGGTAATTCAAACCATAAACACCTGACATAGAAGATTCACGCATTGACCAGATTCATCAACTAGGCATGGCTAAGCAAGACTCACAAGGTTTAGCGAAGCGCGCACAAACAAACCTACAGCTGCTAGGTGAAGTGGATCAGGATAACTAGGTTATGCAGTATATAGGAGAACTCTATCTACTGACATCAAATAGTTTGGAACCGAATGCAAAGTACGAGATTCAAATCACTTTGAAATCATATATGAGAAGATAAGAGGTTATGCTTTCCTTGGTTATAAGAAAACCAGATAAAGTCTTCAGGAATAAGTGCTTGACTTGTCGGTTAAGATCAAGTATTCGTCATGAAGTTGTTGGCCTTCTCTTCGGAGTCACGTTCTATCGAGAGGGAATAACACCGAAACAAAGAAGAACAATCAACCATGGCATCGATGCAATGCGCAATATGTATGCATGAGCAAGTTAATGCACTGAAATAAAGCCCTAGACATGAAGATAGGGTTGCTAGAGTTCGTATGGCAATTATGCACTTTTACTGAAATTAACCCGAAATAGACCCCGGAGGGGGTTTTCGGGCGATTCGGAAAGGGTGTACCATTTTAATTTCTCAAATGGGTTTAAAAACATCATAACTAGGTTGCATTTGTCATTTTGAGCATTTTGGTATATAACTTTTAATTTTCTAATTTTCTTGAATAAAAACTTATTTTCTATTTTTAAAATGATTAAACGACATTAAATAAATGGTCATTTTTGGACTTTCTCAAAAAATGTGTGAAAATGACATTTTTGGGTAGAGCTCATTTTTCTGATCATCTCCATATCTTTATTATGTTTTTCTGATAAACAGAATAGAAGTTATTCATTTCTAAACTTTAATTAATTTCTGTAACTTAAATAAACAGGGGTCCACGTGTCATCTAAATATTCAGTTTTCTAAAAAAACAGAGAGAAACTTGGTTATGATGTCAGCATGACATGATGATGACATCACCATGTTCTGTTCTTCACAGGAGAGTTCAAATTCGATCGAATTCGATCAAATTAACACGCAATGTTGGAATTGAAGGGCACCACGACGTAGAGTGGCTCGAGAGGGACCTAGGGGAGGCGGCGCCGCTTGCTAAACGTCGCCGGGAGCTCACCGGCGAGCTTGCGCGGCGGCAGCCCGCGATGGTGATCGACGGCGCATCGATTCGGAGGGAGAGGAAGGGAGAGGAGGGGTCCTGGAGGAGCCCCTGCTCACCAGGAGTCTGAAGGTGGGGTCGGGGAGGCCGGAGACGGCTCGACAGCGCCGGAATCGGCCGTGGACGCGGCGGCCGGAGACAAGGAGGATGCACCCGATTCGACTCCTTCCGGTTGTCCTAGCTCGAGTGGCTTCTTGAGGAGGTAGAGGAGGCGACGACGGGGCCGATGGCGTGCACGGTGGCGCGCGGGAGTGGCTGTAGCGCCGGCGGTGAGCGGCGGCGGTGTCGGGTTAGGGTTAGGTTTGGGCTCTCGGGAAGGATACAGAGAGAGAGGAGGTGCTGCGAGGGAAGGGGCTTCTGCGGGGGTTGGCTCGATCCGGACGGTTCTGTGCGTGCTCATCCTCTCCCTGTCGTGCTGGAAGAAGGTGGTGGCAAAGCCACCATGGAATTTCCTTCTGGCAGGAGGTTGAAGAAAGGAAAGAACAAAATTTTCCATAACCCCCTGGAATTCCAGGAATTTGCAAAAGAGTCCTTGTCTGCCCCAAAACAGCAACACAAATTGTATGTTTGAGGGCCTTTTTGCAAGAATAAAATTTGGCAAAAATACTTTTTGGAAAGCTTATAAAATTTCCAACAAAACCATGTTTTGCTTTGGTGAAATTGAATTATTTTTCAACACAAAATTTAGGAACCCAAGTTAAGTACTTTTTGGGAGATTTTCTGAAACCATTTAAATTCAAATTTTAACTTGGTTCAAACATGGTTTAAATTATTGTTTTCATGCATGTATGACATGAACACAACACCACACACCCTTTTGCTGCAAAATTTGGGATGTTACATAACTTTTGTAGTCGGCATTTAGGGAGACACGTTTTTAGAGTGCTATGAGGGTCCCCTTTTCTTCGTGGGGCTTGATTAGCCGTGCGCTCAATTGCACAGGGTTCTTTGGGCTTGATGCGAAGAAGAGTTGGGTTGTGTTGAGTGGCCTGCTTGGTGGGTTTGCTCCCCTCCTGGCGGGTTATTCTTACGTGTACGGCCAAATTGGTGCATCCCTGCAGGGTTAATCTTCTCGAGAAGCTGTGTTGTCCGCGGTTATGGATGACTTGGTGAAAGTGCTGGCTAACAAGTACTCAGACAACTTACACTTAACGATGATAACTTGACTAGTAATATAGATTACCTCCACCATAAAAATGAATGTCACCTTAATCAACCGTGTGAGTTTCCTTGGGTTGCTTCCTTAGTAGGGGGTAACATTGGATGGGTATTGTTTGGTGAGTAGTTGTAGTTGGTTCTGATACGCTATCTTATCCCTTTCTTTTAGCCGGATGTTGTAGCGCGTCTCTGTAGTTAGTTAGTGCAGCCCGCTGCCGCTTCTTTGCAATAATCCCTTCCTTTTATGTTGTACCCAAAGTATTTGTATCTTGTGATGATTGGTTACGCTGGTATCTTGTGAGTATGGTTTATCCACTTGCCAGTACTTAACCGTACTGACCCACGAATCCATTCCGTGGCTGCATATTCCACATTGCAGTCAACAGGTTTGAATTCGGACGACGTTAGCTTGGGAATCCCTCCGGCTTGGCCTGGGCAGGGATTGGACGCCATCGGTTATCTTCAGGACTCTTAGTCCAATTTGTATTTTGTCCGTAGTCGGACACTATGTTGTTTCTTCCGCTGTCATTTGGATCTTTGTATTGTATCAGTTGTATCCTTGACTCTTTTGAGTCGTCTTGTATATACCTCCTCTGTTGTTGTTGTGGATTATTCGTGAACTGTTGTAATGTTATCACAAGTGGCAACCTGAAATTGATTATTATGCGGATTTGGGTGGAGATGCCGAAATCTGCATAGTGCCCGATCTCGGGGCGTCACAACTCGGCCACGCGGGGTCCATACCGGCTCCTCCGGCTGTTCCCTCTTCGTGGTGGGCTCTTCTACCGGATCGACTGTCCCTACCGATTCTTCTCCGTTTGACTGAACGCAGGTTGCTTCTCCTGACACAGAATCATATTCAATATCATCAGGGATAGAACTGGACGTACGTACCGTGCCGACGAAGACGTTGACCCGGCCGATCGTGACGATAGATCCGGTTTCTAGCAGATCCGACTCCGGCCCCCAACCAAAGTCGTCTACCATCTTCTCTCCTTCGGGGTTGGTGTAGATCTGGCCGACGACGAGGTTCTTCATGCTTTCCCGAGCTTCTCCCGTGATGTAAACACCCTTGGACGTAGGCCCCACGGTGGGCGCCAACTGTCGTGGGATAATCACGGCAGACGTTACCGGGGGTAACTTATCTTGGGGCAATTCGACTCTGGTGTTTGAAAGAGGGTTTAGCTCAGGGGAAATCATGCTATCAATCGATCTGGTAGCTCTGGCAATCAAGTCGCCGAGTCTCCGATCTAGGGTTACAAAATATCAACTCTCGTATTCCAGGGGTACTCGAGTATCTGGTGAAAACTCTCCTTTCTTAACCCTAGGAGCCGACTTATATCTTACCCGGCTCCCTGGCTGCCTATACAAGGCACACTCGGAATCCTACCCGGAAACCGCACACAACCCAAAGTTTCCTAATAGTAACCCCAAAGGCCGGGTTACAAGGCCTACGTCCTTCTTGGGCCTTCTAGAAACTCCTCTTCCTTGAGCCGGGTCTTGCGCGATCCCCTTTGGGCCGGGTTTCACCTTGGCGTTAGCCTACCGGGTTATCATCCCTCCATCAGGGAGTTTCTACGAAAGTTAGGTTACATTCTCCTTCAACTCTCGCGAATTTAGGTTCGCCTTTTCGTTGTTGCTCCTGGATTTTATCATCAGTGTCAGACTCGCTGTCTTCTTGTTCAGCTTCCGGCTTTTTCTTATTGAACTTCATTTTGGAATTCTTTCCCTTATTCCTTTGATGTGCTTATTAAGCCGTCACTCCGAATTGGTATGGGTAGGCTTCCCAAATTGCGAATGGTGGACACAGTTTTCCGACTTAATTTTTCCCCACTATTCCTTAGAGTAGGACATGGGTTCTATGTTTTTGCCCTTCCATCTGCTGCCATTGTCTTTTCCAAAGGTTAAATTTACTTCTTTGGGTTTTGGCTGGGCTTCTCGAGTGGCCTTCTTTTCAGAACGTACGCCTTTTTGGCCTAGACCAAAGCATTGATGTTTCCTCCTCTCGCCCTGATATCGTCTTCAGCCCCTGCGTGCTCATTGGCGGTGGTAAGCATAGATCCGAGATCTTTGTGCTCTTTAGAACCAACCATGAATGGTACGAGATCAGGTTTTAGGCTGTTAATGAAAGCATGCATTGCCTATACATCACTCACTCCAGAGAAACTATTCTTCATTGCAGTCCATCTTGAGATAAAGTCGACATACGACTCATCCTCGTACTGGACGTAGTGGTTCTGCTGGTTAATACTCTTAGGGATTTTATACGTACCCCGGAAGTGCTGAGCAAATACTCTAGCCATATCTTCCCAGTTATCAACTGCTCTTGACCGAAGCCCGTTGATCAAATCTCTGGCTCCATCCAGCAACATTAGGGGAAAAAATTACAGCCTCTAAGTCTATCCCTTTGTTGATCTAAACGGCAGTATAGTAATCTGAGAGCCATGTATCTGGGTTTGTACTTTCAGTATACTTTTGATAAGTTGGACCAACTTTGGCAAAGCCAGAATGTACACTGATTCACCGGATCCTGTCAGTGAAACACTTTGGTCTAAAATACAAATCGTCTCTTTCCGCCTTATCGACGTGTGTGGAATACGTTCCAGCTGAATGGACAGAAGGGGATCTACTCCATTCTAGTCCATTATTCCGCGAATGCGCTTTTCTGGGATTATCCCTATTCCTTCTGATATCATGTCCTTTGGAATAAGGCGGAGTTCTACTCCTTGGCCTTTCTTTGTTCATTGGAGGAGTTCGGGATCTCTCACGCCTGTGAGGGTTGTCATATCTCCCGGCTTTATCAGCTTGGCGTCTCGGAGGCGGCATTATTCTGTTGTCTTTCCGGTTTTGTTCCTCCCGTTGTTTGTTGTCACGGGGATTATTTCCACCTTTCGGTGCATGGGATCCTATTTTGGACGTTGTGTCCCTGTTAACGGGGATTTTCTTGTCCTTTTAGGGTCTCCCTTCTTTTCCTTAGAATCGCCTGAATCTCCGGGTTTGCCCGGGTCAGGTGCTCCAGCGGCGCATGGGGCAGTTTTGCACATGGCTGAATCATCATGTAGCTTGCCCGTACGTGCTTGGCCTCGATGTTGCTGTTGTAATGCGTTTCCTAGGAAAGCATAAACTCCTTGGATCTTTTCTTCCTTTGAATACAGATCGTCATTAAGGATGGCGAACGCAGCTTCTGCGTTTTCTGCTGCAGTTTTGTAGATGCGTTCACCCTTAGCATTTAAGTTGTTAACATGCCTTTGACAAGAAGGGTTTTTGAGCCGCTCTTTTGATGGCAATACATACGGTTTTGAAATTCCGCGTTATCTTGTTGGTTTTATCCCAGACATATTCCGGCGCTCGAATTCCTCAATTTCTTCGCATTTTTCCTTTACAGCAGCCTCGGCTTTAAGGAGGTTTTCCTGAGACCGGAATAAATGTTGTTGTCGCATAATGGCTTGCCTTCTGGCTTCCATCACTTCCGGTGGTTCGCGGCGTGCAACCGTGGTTTGGATCAGATCGATCTCGTCTTATTCCGACATTTGTGGAACAGGGATTTCTTGCTTTTTATCCACAGATTTCACACCGCTGCCACCTTCGATTTTGAGGTTTTGGTTGGCGGTATCTCCCATTTTGTCATTTTTCTTGTGTAACTTGGATAGCATCTTCCCATAGGATTTCTTATTTTTCTTGGAAGATGGTTTTTTTTGTTAGGCTCATCTTCCGTCAATTCTTTGACTTCAGGATAAGTCGGACTAACTTCTCCCTCTTCTTCCTCTTCGTCTTCCCTGTCATCTGGCGGAGGGGTTTTGGGACCTTCCTCTTCCTCGGCGTCCAAGTTTCCAGTCGGTTTAGCCATGAGTACTTCGTGGAAGGTCCCTTGCATAGATTTGACCTTTCTTTCGAAAGCATATTCATCTTCATCTTCGGAATCTATGTCTTCAGATCCGGGTTTCGACTCGAGCCTATAGCAGCTAAAACAAAGTCGGCTTCCGAGTTCGTCGGCTGGTCGACGGATGTCGGATCTTCCACTTTTTCGGTGGGATCTTGGTTTTCTGCTTCTTCCACGGGATTTTCCTCTTCCGTGGTTTTAGCGCTCTCGGACTGCACCATGCCAATGAAGTGGGATCTGGTTCGGGTGTCGCCGAAGAGGCGGTAAATCCAGAGGTGTTTTCGAGATATGCGGCTATAGGGGCTTGATCTGTTGGGAATATTCCCTAGAGGAAATCATGGATGATGTAATACCCAATGTATTCATAAAGTTATTAAGTTGTCCTTGTTTTGACCATCTGATATATGTCATTGAATATGTGATTCGATTGTGGAACTATGTATTCATGTTGTTCATACTAGATTGTCCTTGGCCATTTAGGTTGTGCTGGACACACACCCTAGACTAATGTGAGTGTTGGCTGATGACACGGTTCCACTTGTCATGGGCATGGTGATGCCATTCCAACGTTCATAGACTTGGCTAAAGAGTTTAGCGAGCCGGACTGACCAATATTGAGATGCAACGAGTAAGTCGTCAATTGCATGTCTCAATCAATGTAATCCTTAGACCTGAGGTTGTCGCACAATCCGAGTTGTGGATCACCGACTTAGGTTCTGTCAAACGTTGTTCTGTGACAAGGCAGTTATAAAGGCAGAGTTCGGGTCGAATGAGAAGCAAGCTGCGTAATGTGGATAATCAAGATGGGATTTTGCCCCTCCGAATAGAGAGATATTCTCTGGGCCCTCTCGAGTGATATGATTCCGGAAGCATGGCCATGCGCAACTCGGTTAAGTGTTAACTGAGTCTGTTGACTAAGAGTTAGTCAGATGAATCATATATCACGGACCGAGAAGAGAGTTGAGGTATTAAGGGATGACGATAAATCGCCTATAGTTCGACAAGGTATATCGTGAGGCAAAAGGGACTAAGATGAAAGTCACATTGGAAGGTATGTTTTCATGACTCAATGGGACTTGGGAGTCGGCACGTTCTGCTAGGAGCCGCTACCGATTGATCGATTGGGAGTCGGACTCCAATCGTGTCCAAGTCACCATGATCCTGCAGGGTCGCACACTTAAGAGCGGGAGCAAATGTATTGGTTGGGTTGGACCCAAACCGGAAATGGACTAAGTTTGTGAGTCGGACTCACAGAGGGAATGGGCCACGGATATTGTTTTTTTAAATAATAAGAACCCAAGTATGCATCCGTGAGGACTTGAACCTGGGTGGTTGGGTTGTACATCCACTTCCCTAACCAAGTAAGCTGGGCTCGCTTCTTATGGGCCACAAGTGTTGTGAAGCCCACTACTATTCGCTATATAAAGAGGGGCGCAGGTTACCCAGCGGGCACGTTACTCCAATCCAATGCGTTGGGAACCCTAGCCCCACTCAGTCCAGCCGTCGCACTGGACCTAGTAGTCCGCCGTCGGAGCTCCCCCTCGTACGTGTGGATACCGGCAAAGGTGATGTACATTCAGCACTTCGACGTTCGTGCGATTGGATCGGTTGGATCGGATCGTGGGACTACACTGCATCGACGCGCTGCATCGATAATCCGCACATGCGCGTCTAGTGGTAATCCTCGTGGCCTTCTACCTCAGCTAGATCTTGGAAGTACCGCGTAGGAAAAAGTTTTGTTTATCTCTACGCGTTCCAACATGATCCTTCTCTCCGTAAGAATAAGAGAGATCTGAGGAAAGTCTGGCATTATAGCCTTCATCAATTGGGTATAGGGAGGGTGGGATAAGTTGACTTCCAACAGGGAATCACATTTCTTCTGCTGTTAAACTGATAAAACATTGGTAGATCCGATCGGTAAAATGCAGGCACTTAACAGATGATTCCATGTTGGCATATACGGTCCATTGTCGAGGAATCGTCCGACGTCTCCCTCGAATTCCAGGCTTCCGACAGTTATCGTACTGTCGATTCCACCGAGTATTCCCGCTCGGAACGTAACTCCCGACATCGCTAGCCCCATGGTGGGCGCCAACTGTCGGGACATCGTAGTAAGGTTCATGGACGGGAGTGCCATAAGCCTACTGGTAGAACCGCGGGGGAACGTTGAAGTACTTTAAACGATAATACCGAGTTTACACGGGTTCGGTACGTCGCAATAAGGCGGCGTTCCTACTCCTACAATCTCACTAAATCAGGGGTGAAGCCTAAAGTATACAGAGTACAGTTGTGATGATGGTTTCGTTAACTCGGCGAGGATGAACTTCCCGATGAGTTGGCTTCTAACTAAGTTGAGATCCTCCCATTGTTCTTTGCTCCCGTCCGGCTTTATATAGATAGCCGAACTAGGGCTTACAGGACAGAAACCTAGAAGACTATGGTAAGTAACTATCTTAAAAAGTAAGGCATCCAGCTTCTTCTCCAAGCCGGACCACGATTGGGTCGTGGTCCGGGTTCTTCTAGAACTCGGCTTCCCGCGCGTCAGTTTACTAGGCCTACCAATGGACTCTGTTCAATTACCTGCGGGCCACCCTGGTAATCCGGCCTTTGGCCACTGTCATAAACACCCCTGTTTGGCATATATCAGACATCTCTCCATTCCTCTCCTCTCCACCGCGCACGCGCACAGAGCACGAGCCGCTCCGCCTCGCGCACCCGGATTTCGCCGTTGCGCCACGCCGGAGTTTGGACACCGCCGCGCCTTAGTGCACTTCGCACCTAGGCGCCGCCGCACCTGCGCTACTGCGGATCTTGCTCGCGTTCGCATCACCGTGGGACCGCGCTCATTCTTCCTCGAGCCCGAGCCAGAGCGCGCCAACGCGGTCTTCCTCCGCGTCGTTGACACCCTCTTCTCCACCACCGGAAATACTCCGTGCGGTGGTGGTTACTCAATTTCCTCTCCTCCTCGACCTCATCTTCGCACGCGCGCGGATCTCCTTGAGACCCCGGATTCACCGCACGGCGTTGTGGTATCGCAAGAACTCGAGCCAGTGGAGGAATTTGTCACGGTGGAGTCCATGCGCTCCACGTGGTACGAGCCTCACATCACCGCCTCCGACATCACTTGGCTCATAGACACCCGGCAAATCCCGACCGGGGTCACATGCCGGTCATCCGAAGGTGAGATTCAACCCGAGCCCCAAGAGGGTGAATTTTTTATTTTTCTTACCCACTTCAAATGTGGTTTTAGCCTTCTCCTTGCCGAGTTCATGGTCAATTTCTTCAAGAAGTTTGGCCTCCAACACCATCATCTCCCGGTGAATACTATCACTACCATTTCCTCTTTCATCTCCTTCTTAGATGGGTATCTCGGAATCCACCCCACCATCAATCTCTGGAGTAAATACTTCCAATTCCGGAAGCAAGTTATTCCGAACCCGGAGAACCCGTACGCGCTGAAACAAATGAGCCGTTGCGGGGCCGCCATGGTGGTCCCGCGCCGCGGTTTCAAGTTTTCGTGGATCCGGGGTCTGGAATCTTGCTAGAAGTGGCTCCAAAGTTTCTTCTATGTGAAGAACGCCACCAAGATATACCTCATAGGCCTCCCGATATTCCACAATGATCCCCCTAGATCCATGGTTAAGTGGGATCACAATCCCCAGACCAGCATTCACGAGGTTAATCTCATCCACCAATATCTCCTCCAACTGATCCGAGATGGACTCAAGGCCGCATATTTACTCGCCACGTTCGTCAGCCGTCGAGTTCTATCGCTCCAGCGCCGGACCCACAAGATCTACACATGAGCAGACCACGGGATCCACCATCAAGCTATCCAAGAAGGAGGTGGTTCTAGGATAAAGGCAATCACGCGGACAAATCTCGCAGAGGATTGGACATGGGGCCTCGAGCCCTACAACAGAGCTCGCCCAACACCCAACGTAAGTATCCCGGAATGCACCGAGACATGTTTATCCAGGAATAACTTTGTCTTGATTCTCATGCTTTGTAACTTGCATATGCAGAAATTCACTCGCCAGCAGGATGAGGACGCCGTAAACCCTGACGCCAATTGGGGGACTGACCGGACGTAAGATGACACGCAAGACTTCGATGATGAAGATAACCTGCCAATCCAAGACGCTGGACTCGCCGCAGATGCCGGTAAGTTCCGAGTTCCAGTCTCCATATGAGACTGGTCCGAGGACGAAGAAGATGATGATGATTGTGTTCTTATAGAGGTACTTGATCCTGCACCGATTTCTTGCGCGTATCCTCTGCCATCGGCTTCAGTTGATCCGGGCGAGGTTGTCCTGGAGGTGCAGCTTGTGGTCGTGGCCGGCCCTCCAGAGACGAGGAAAAGAGTCAGAACCAGCACCTCGGCCTCTGCCCCCAAGAGGACCAATATGAAGCTCGGAAACAAGCCGACCAACCCCGCTCGCAAGGGCAGGGCCAGTCCCACCTCAGACGGGTAAGTGAACTTCTCGAGATACATTCCCTTTGCGGTTTTTTCTCCTCTTTCCCCCTTTTGCCCGAGTTAACTCGGTTTTATTTTCCCTTTGTAGCAAACCTCAGGTAATTGCATAGGTCGCGTCGTCTGCGTTTACATAAACACCGAGAGATCCTGTCTTGGTGCCCCCACCTTGAACACTTCCTTCTGTGATCCAGCTTCCGAGATCAGGAGGTTATGTTGACCTGAAGCAGGTTACCTCGAACGTACAGTCAATGGATATGCCGGAAATACATGTTCCCGAAGCTGAAGAGGATCTCGGTGCCAGCAACATGGGCACCGAGATGGAGAACAATGAGGCTCTAGAACTTTCGGAGCAAGCTCAAGAGTAGCAGCAGAAGGAATCCGAAGCCCCACTACAACAAGAAGTTCCATCACCAGCACAACCAGTAGCACCGCAAGCACAACCCCCAACACCTCCTCCGGCACAGCAGTCGACGACTCCTCCGGCATAGCAGCCCCTGTGGCCCCAGCCAGCATCTACCCCTCCAGCTCCACCGAAACAAGTTCCTGCGCCGATGTAGAGTACCTCAGCGCAGGACATTGGGAAGGGACTTGTCAAAAGTAGCGACCGAAGAAGGCCATTGTGCCGAAAAATATTGTGTCGAGGAAGACCAGTGCTACCAGGATTGCCATCAATCCCAACACACAGATAGTTGCACACCAAGACCTCGGCGTCGCCCAGCCTAACCCGGACGTGGAGCTTGATCTGTAGCGTTCCCACATTTAAATAACGTAAGAACACTTGTGTTATTGTGCTAGTCCCTGGATCAATTGCTAGCACCACAGTACAACACGAAATATTATGCAAATGCGTCAAATTATATTACATCGCATGATCCAGTCTTTACAAAAAGAGTATTACAACTTGCATGGTCTTTGAAGACTAGTAGGATACAAAGTATTATAGCGGAAAATATAGTACAACATTGAGCCTCATCTTCTTCATGTGCCACAGTCAAAACATTTTGGTTACAGACTCGTGATCCTAAACGAAATCCTCACTCGTCTTTAGAACATCTGCAGGATGGAATATGCAGCCACAAGGGAGTCAATACAATTTAATGTATTGGCAAGTAACACTATGGTGGATATAAATGGAAAGACTAATACTACATGCTTATTTGGCTAAGTGGAGTTTTGACTAAGTTTGCATAAAGCCATTTTTCTCCTATCTCTTTTGTAAAATAAATTTTTCTTTACAAGGGGTGGCATCATTGGAATGAATCCAAGTACCACAACTATTGTTCACTTGGTCAAAATTTTACTTATTAAAAATGGTGTTGAGATTCTTCTCTCATTCCTTGTCCAGTTTCTCATAGTTGTCCATAACCGGGGACACAGATAAGATCTTAGTTTCTTCACTCTGCAAATTTATGCACTTTCACCTTCAGACTCCATCAACCCAAACATCGTATACACCTTGAGTGCATTAAGGAAAGGAGAAGATCGAGACGAGATCTGTTAGAAGAAATTCCACCACCGTTTGGCTTACCTGTTCCACCTATAATTATGCTACATCTGCTTGTAAGCCTGTTGAGTTCATTCAACTTAGTTGATCAAGACAGAGCCCATATAACTAAAGGCTGCACGGGAAGCTACTAAACTTATAAGGACATAGTAATCCCTTTGTTCCTGGGTGGCCATCCGCAAGTGACAGCCTCAAGTGGAATAACCCTTAGAAAAGGGCCCTGAGGAAACACTCAACATAAACCAATCACATCCAAATTCCACCCAGGTGTTTCATTAAATGTCATACTTAGAATTTTCCTCAACATCAAGTAAAAACACTTTGTAACATTGCATAGCATCTACTAAGTTAAATAGCTACAAAGTAGCAAGGTAAAAAGGGATGGCTACACACTACTAGGATAATAGCATAGCTTAGTACTTAGTAAAAATTTCCTATCATGCATACTACTAGAAAAACCCTAATAATGCATATAGAAAATAATAGGTAGTTGATGGTGTGTTACTTGCCTTGTTGAAGTTAGTGAAGTAGTCACACTCTCTTCACATAAAGATTGTTCCTCTCCGTACAATCTATACATTAAAAACACAATAACAAAATAAACAAACATCCTACCAAACAAACTTACAAGTGAAGAAAACATACAAAGCAATAATCATGGCAAAATGGGTTTAACCAAGTTGGCTAGGATAAGGTCAAGTTTTGAGTTTAAAAGATTCATTCTCTAATGGTTCAATACTTGTCAAGCAAGTTCAAAGTGTTTACATGGGATGGACTAGGTTGAGTTTGATATGATCTAACTTTATTATAACCATACTTGTCGAGGAAGTTCCAAGAGATCACCAAGGTTGATCATATCACTTCTTCAACTAAAGTAGCACATAAGAATATGTAACACTTAGTCATTTTCATGAAGACATTTGAGTGATCTAACGTAGTCTTTCCATTTTGGGTTAAGGTAGGTCTAGGTTCACCTAACTTCATAACAATTGAGATAATAGGATAAAGTCTTGGGATTTTCCATTTGGGTCAATGGTTGGACAAAAACAACTTGTTATTCTTCAACTTGTATAGATTGCTCCAAGTCTTCACCTACTTGTTTTCTTGAAGTTCATCTTCATTATTTCCATTTTAGTCTTGTCCCTTGGATTGATTTTTCTCTTGGTCTTTGATGCGCGTGTAACACACATTCGTTGGGAGACCCCAAGAGGAAGGTATGAAGAGCACAGTAGCAAGTTTCCCTCAGAAAGAAACCAAGGTTGAATCGACCAGTAGGAGGAAGAAGTAACTTCAGAAGGTTGATGCATCTGAGATCGCAGGGCGCACTACCGGTTCAGCAGCAACGTGGAACCTACACAACACAATCAAATCACTTTGCCCCAATGAAGCAATGAGGTTGTCAATCTCACCGGTTTTGCTAAACACAAAGAGTTTAAGTGTAAGGTGTGGAAAAAATATGAGGACAATATGAAAACAGTGGAAGTAGTGTGAAAACAGTGGAAGCAATGGTTGTATTATCAGTATGAGAAAATGGACCAGGGTCCACAGTTCACCAGTGGTGTCTCTCCGTGGAAGATAATAACATGTGTGGTCAACAAAATTACAGGTGGGCAATTGACAGAAATGAAGGCAGCACCGTAGTGCATATGCAAGACATAAATATTACTATGTGATTCATGAGGAAATTACAACAAGATACATAGACCGTCATCCAACTTCATCTATGATAAATACTCCACCCTCCGAATATCATCCGAACAGACGTTGGGTATTAAGTTGCAAGCAACAGATAATCGCAGTAAGCAAAGTGTGTAATGTAAACAATATAAACAAAGTAAACACCGTTGTTTTCTCCTTAATGGCCACAACACATCCTCCATCCGCCACATTTTTGTCACTCGGGCACATATGCAAAGGAGGCATGAACCCACTATCGAGCATAAATATTCCCTGTTGGATTTACTAGCATCTACTTGGCCAGAGCATCTACTAATTATGGAGAGAATGCAAGATCGAAAATTACATATGCATGAAGATAACATGATAGATTGATAATCATAAGACACATAATTCAACATTCATCGGATCCCAGCAAACACAACATGCAACATTACATAAAGATGATTTCAATCATGTGAGGCAACTCATGAGATCTAAACATGAGGCATAAAGTGGAGAAGACAACCATCTAGATACTTCTATGGACCCGTAGTCCAGGGATGAGCTAATCATGCATCACTTCGGAGGAGGGCATGGTGGTGTAGACCCCTTGGGTGATGAATTTACCTCTCGGCAGGGTGTCGGGGAGAGCTCCAGAACCCTCCCGATCTCGGGATGACGATGACAGCAGCCTCAGGTGTTTCTCGGGGGGGGAATAAATAGGAAAAAGTGTTCTCATATTGATCGGGAGGGTAAAAAGGGATGGCTATTTTCACACTGCTGCTAATGTTTTCATACTGTCCTCATATTGTTTTCCACACCATACGCTTAAACTCTTTGTGTTCAGCAAAACCGGTGAGATCGACAACCTGATTCTTCGTTGGGGCAAAGTGATTTGATTGTGTTGTGTAGGTTCCACGTTGCTGCTAAACCGGTAGTGCGTCTTGCCATATCAGCTGCATCAACCTTCTGAAGTTACTCCTTCCTCCTACTGGTCGATTCAACCTTGGTTTCTTTCTGAGGGAAACTTGCTACTGTGCTCTTCATACCTTCCTATTGGGGTCCCACAACAAACGTGTGTTACACACGCATCAACCTCCATGGTTGGTTTGATCCTCACTAAAAATAGTACATTTCAGCAACACCAACATAGTTTCAACATTGTATTCTACCATTCTATGGTTCAGATTTAACATCGTCGTCTCTCTAATAGGTATGTCACTCAAATTTACCATTCTTCATACCAAGAGTGAATATTGCGAGTAATCATCATGGGGGCCAATCCATGTTGCATTCAATCATTACCTTGTACTTGGATTGGTTAATCTCATATAATATAGCCCTAGGTCACCTCACTTGTCCAACAGAAACCTTCCAATCTGTCAGACAAACCTGAGCTAAACTATCGGTTCTTACACTAGTGGGGTTGTGTAAACTCTTATACAATACCAACCGGATAGTTGTGTTTCTTCATTGTTTCTTCTCTTGGTGTAGTAAGCTTCAAATCTTCATAGCTCATGCAATTTTGAGTCCACTTGTCCATCTTATATTGTTGATTTAGCGTGTTTCTCCTTGGTATACAGTTAGCTTCATCATGGATGTGATTGTCTCTTCACACAAAGGAACAATTTGAGGCTAACCTTCCTTCAATAGGATGGCTTATGTCTTGGTAGGATACTAGTTGTAGGATTCCTGGGGAGCTCTCATAGTCTATTGCATACAAAATAGCCTCTCACTATGGTTGGTGATTGGGTATAGAATTTGGTTTTGCTTAGCATGGGTGAGTAGAGTTTAGAAAGAGAGTGATAAGTCTCAAACGTATCTATAATTTGTTATGCTCCATTTTTGTTTTCTATCCAATACCTTTATGTTTTCACATGTTTTCCTTCGTTTTGCGGACGTTTTCATGGACTAACCTATTGACAAGATGCCGCAGAGCTAGTTCATGTTTCCTGCTTTTTTTATTTCAGAAAAGTTGTTCTGGAAATATTCTTGGAATTGGACGAAACAAAAGCCAAAAGTCTTATAATTCCCGACACATCAAGGAAGTCCACAGGAGACCCAGAGTGGGGCCCTGGAGGCCCTTACACAATGGCAGGGCGCGGGTCCCCCAAGCCGCGCCTGTAGGTGGTGTGGGCCCCTCGGGCGCCCACCGGCGTTTCCCTTTCGCCTATATATTCCCCCGATGCAAAAACCCTAGAGATATTGGCCTCCTGCCACGAAAAGTTTCGTAGCTCCGTCGTCGCTGCCGACTAGTTTCGGGGGACATAAATCTCTGTTTCGGCACCCTGCCAGGACATGGAAGTGCCCCCGGAGCCATCTCTATCGACTCCATCGCCATCTTCATCGCCGTTACTGACTCCCATGATTACGAGAGAGTAGTACTTCCTCGGGGATGAGGGATCTACCAGTAGCTATGTGTTTCATCTCCCTCTCACATGGTGTGATCTTTATGTGATCATGAGTTTTGTAATCTAGTTGAATAAGTAGATGTTACTCTTCTTCTGTTATGCTACTCAAGTGGTTTTGTTATGAGATCTCCGTAGACACTTTGATCACGGTGTAAAGGTGACAGTGAGTGAACCGTGTGGTTTAGCATGATATTTATAGTTTGTGTTGGATGACTGATGACCCACAAGTATAGGGGATCGCAACAGTCTCCGAGGGAAGTTAAACCCAAATTTATTGATTCGACACAAGAGGAGCCAAAGAATATTTGTGGGCCTTAACAAGTGAGTTGTCAATTCACCTGCACCTGAAAGTGGACTTTTTCGTGGTGGTTTATCAGTAGTAACAGTTTTATAGTAGCAGTAGTAGTGAAATAATAACAGCAACAGTGGTGATTGAAGTAAACAGCAGGATTAAATATTGTAGGCATAGGGATGGATGAACGGGCGTTGCATGGATAAGATAGTTCATATAATGATCAAGTCATGGGCATTGCAGATAAATAAGATAAAGCATCCAAGCACTAAGTAACCATAGGCATGTGGTCTGTAAATAGTTGTACGTGCTCGCAATGAGAACTTGCACAACATCTATTGTCCCACCAGCCCGCTTTCAGCGGGGCCTCAAGGGAACTACTGGTAATTAAGGTGTTCCTTTTAATAGAACACCGAAGCAAAGCATTAACACTCCGTGAACACATGTGATCCTCACATCAAAGCCATCCCCTCCGATTGTCCCAATTTCTGTCACTTCGGGTCCTCGGGTTCCGGACAACGATATGTGTAAACAACTTGCAGGTATGATCAAAAAACAATAATTACCATCATGATTCAATAACATGTTCAGATCTGAGATCATGGCACTCGGGCCCAAAGTGGCAAGCATTAAGCATAACAAGTTGCAAAAATGTCAATATCACTAACAGAGGATACTAGGCACTATGCCCTAACAATCATGTCATTATTACATGAACAAACTCATCCAATCCCTACCATCCCCTTCAGCCTACATCGGGGGAATTACTCACACATGGATGGGGGAAACATGGATGGTCGATGAAGAGGCGTTGGTGATGGCGGCAGAGACGATCTCATCCAATTCCACGTCCCGGCAGGGTGCCAGAACGGAGTTTCTGAACCCTGAAAAAGGATTCGCGATGGCGGCAGAGCTACGGACTTCTTTTTGGAAAACTATCGAACCCCTCGTGTTTTAGGGTTGAAGGCTATTTATAGTCGAAAGGGGAGACCGAGAGGTGGGTGGCCCACACCATGTGCTGGCGCGGCCGGGGGGGCAGGGGGTGGTGTGCCCCCCTGTGGCTCTTCTCCTGGCCTCCTTCTGGCTTCCGGGGTCTTCTCGTGTTTTAGGAGCAACATGGTCTTTTCTGGGCAATTTCCCAAAAGTTGATTTTTTGCACAAAAACGAGACACCAAGGTAATTATGCTGAAAACAGCGTTAGACCGTGTTAGTTGCATTCAAAACACACAAGTTTAGAGGAAAACGATAGAAAAAGTGTTCGGAAAAGGAGATACATTTTCGACGTATCAACTCCCCCAAGCTTAGCTTATTGCTTGGCCTCAAACAATTCAGTGACAACTGAGTGCGATGAAATACGTATACGAACACATTTGTTTCATATGATGTAAATATACTCACTATATGATCAAATACTTAGTTATGCTCATGATAAGATACATGCAAGATAGTTTCACTTAATAGCTATGCAAACCATGGTGAGATAACAATATATTAATAATAAACAACATGAAGCATAACTATTTGCAAGATTTAAGTATTCATAATATGATCTGAGAAAGTGGTATCTCGCTTGCCCTTATGTGTGGGGCAAAATATAAATGCCAGGGCACCTCTGAAGTTCAAGCGAAGACTAGAAGTAAACATATCAAAGATGCAAGTATCAAGATTATACCACAATCAACCGTGCTTTGGGACAAACACATCACACTAAGAATGATAATTATGCTCTCAAGAAAGTACTCAAAGAATATGGCGGAGACTCAACATAAAAGTAAAAGAAAGGCCCTTTGCGGAGGGGATTACTCATGTGCTAGAGCTTTAATTTTATTAAACATAGGTATTGAAAACATTTTTAAGAGAGGTGTATGCTTATGTCAACGAATGGTAAACAGACAATACAGTACATCACAAGACAACTGGATTCACAAGAGCGGATGATACGTTATAAATGTATCCCTAATTTCTGATGTTCCATGTTGTTTTCTTATTGTTTGCCACATGTTTTCTATACACTTTATGTCATTTTTACACGTTTTCCGGGACTAACCTATTAACAAGATGCCATAGAGCCAGTTCCCTATTTTCTGCTATTTTTAGTTTCAGAAAAGTTGTTCTAGAAATATTCTCGGAACTGGAAAATTCGAAAGCCAGAAGTCCTAAAAGTCCCGGAAGCTTACAGAAGTCCCGAAGAGCCCCGGAGGGGGGCATAGGGTGGCCACACCATGGAGTACCGTGGGTCCCCCTGGCCGCGCCACCTAGGGGTGTGGCCCCCTGGCCACCTCCTGGCATTGCCCTTTCGCCCATATATACTCCCCGATGCATAAACCCTAAAGGAATCAACCTTTTCTGTAAAATACATCCGTAACTCTGCCGCTGCCACCAATAAGTTTCGGGGGATAGATCTCTGTTCTGGCACCCTGTCGGGACGGGGAAGTGCCCCTGGAAGCCATCTCCTTCGACTCCACCGCCATCTCCATCGTCGTTGCTGTCTCCTATGATGAGGAGGGAGTAGTTCTCCCCCGAGGCTGAGGGCTCTACCGGTAGCTATGTGGTTCATCTCTCTCTCCCATGGTGTGATCTTTATGTGATCATGAGCTTTGTAATCTAGTTGAATATGTAGATTGATGTTCATCTGTTATGCTACTCAAGTGGTTTTGTTATCTCCGTAAACACTTTGATCACGGGGTAAAGGTGATAGTGTGTGCACCGTGTGGGTTTAGCATGATATTTATATCTTGTGTTGGAAGATTAACCTATGAAATTGTGGTGTTTGCGTGGAACCATCTGGGTCACATGGTGATAGAATGGGGGTTACTTGGTTGGGAAAGTGCTTACTCTGAGGAGTGCTGTTAAAGCCCTACGCAATGATTAGTGTTCGTTATTCGACCGGAGAGTGGTTCGGAGTAGCATAGTGAAGAAATGATATTTATGCATTCAATTATGTTTTCATTGTTTGAGAGTTTCCTCTAGTGAAAGTAGGAGCCTTGGGCCTTATTTCCAAGCATTGAAACACCATTTTCCGCCTGTTCTGCTACATGTTTGCTTGCTGCCATATTTATTTCAGATTGTTATTATGACTTGTAATCATTCATACTGCTTGTATTTTACTCTCTCTTCGCCGAACTAGTGCACCTATATACGCGACAAGTATATTGGGTGTGTTGGGGACACAAGAGACTTCTCGTATCTTAATTGTAGGGTTGCTTGATAGGGATATCTTTGACCTCTACCTCCCTGAGTTCGATAAACCTTGGGTGGTCCACTTAAGGGAAACTTGCTGCTATTCTACAAACCTCTGCACTTGGAGTCCCAACACTTTCTACAAGAATAGAAGCTTGCGTAGACATCAAGATCTTTTCTAGCGTCGTTGCCGGGGAGGTAAGGTAAAAGGTACTCACATCCTCGGGTGTGAGTGCTCGAAGTTATTTCCTTTAGATTCTGCAATTATATCTTTTCGTTTCTTGTTTTCACTAGTTAGGCTTATTTTTACTTGTTGCTTGTTTTCATTTTTACTAGTTAGTATTAATGGAAAACAGCACAAATATGAGAGAGCTTTATAATCTTTATCTTGAGTTAGGACATGAAGTGTTTGAAGAGAAAATTAAAAAACCCATGGAACTTTATTTGCATGCTAATAGCAATGTTATTAGTATGAATGCTTTGAACACTATTATTTCTAATGCTACGAAAAAGTATAAGCTTGGGGAAGCTAGTCTTGATGAATATGATATTTTTAATCCCCCAAGCATGGAGGAACAAATATACTTTGATGATACTTTGCCTCCAATATATGATGATTATAATGATTGTGGTATTCTCGTTCCACCTATTTACAATGATGAATATGATATTTTCACTCCACCTAAAATAGAGGAAAATATTAATTATGATTACAATATGCCTCCTATATTTAATGATTATGGTGATGAGAATAATAATGATAGCTATTTTGTTGATTTTGCTCCCACTGCTATTAATAAGAATGACTATGCTTATGTGGAGAGTATTTATTCTTTTATGCATGTGGCTCATGATAAGAATATTTCATGTGATAGTTATGTTGTTAATTTCATTCATGATTCTACTGAAAGTTATTATGAGAGAGGGAAACATAATTTTATGCATCTCAATGATATCAAGTTTCCCCTCTTTATGTTTAAAATTTTGAAGTTACACTTATTTTGCTTTCCTATGCTTGTTGCTTTGTGTTTTCATGACTTGTTTTTCTACAAGATTCTTTTTCATAGGAAGTGGGTTAGACTTAAATATGTTTTATATTTGCTTCTTGATTCTCTCTTTTGCTTCAATTCATATTTCTCATGTGAGCATCTTCTCAAATTATCATGCCTAGCTACAAGGCTTTAAAGAAAAGTACTTCTTGGGAGATAACCCATGTTTTTAGTTTTGCATTTATTTTCTATGTTTTCTTTGAGTCAAGTGGTTGTATACTTCTGTAGCAACTCCTCTATATCTTTGTTTTCGTGTTTTAGTAGTGCCAAGTAAAGTTTCTGATGAAAGTTGGAGTTGGTTTTCGGATTTCTGCGCAGAAAACAGATTTCTGCTGTCCACCGTAAAACATCGTATAAAATCCTGGAAGATCACAATGAGCTGAAATTTTGTTTGCTTATTCCTCAGCTAATTCAGAAGCTTTTCTTAGTTGGCCACTTTTTCATTTGAGCAACATAAGATTTCCTCAAAAAATCATCTTTACCTGCTGTCCTGTTTTGACAGATTTCTGCCAATAATTGCATTTGCCTCTTAATCTCTTTCTTTTGGTGTTCTTTTGAGAAAAAGAGTTTTAAAATAAGTTTTGACAGTATATAATGTGTTTATGAGTGTTAGGCTTGTGTTTAAAGTGAACCATGTGAATTTATTATTTCGATTGCACTAACATTGCTAATGAAGATTGTGAGAAGTTTGGTGTGAAGGAAGTTTTCAAGGGTCAAGAGAAGAGGATGATATGATGTGATCAAGAAGAGTGAAGAGCCTAAGATTGGGGATGCCTCGGTGGTACATCCCAGAAAATTCCAAGAAGACTCAATCATCTAAGCTTGGGGATGCCCAAGGCATCCCCTTCTTCATCAACAATTTATTAGGTCACTTGTAGTGAAACTATATTTTTATTCAGTCACATCTTATATGCTTTACTTGGAGCGTCTTTTATTTTTTCATTTTTTTTGCTTTAAGTTTGTTTAGTTTTCTTTACTGTAATAAGTAGTTGGATCCTATCATACTTGTGTGGGAGAGAGACACGCTCCGTTTTCATTGCTTAGAACACTCTAGTTTTCATTCTTATTGTTATGTGAGTGTTCACTTTTTGCTAGTACTGCGTTTAGCCTTGTTTTCATGCATCTTTATTCAGAGCTGTTAGTTTTAGTAAGTGTTATGTGAGTACTCTCATGTTTTCTTGCTGTATCATAAAGAGCATTTTTGTTAAAACATATCTTGTATGGTGCTTGTTGGGAAAAGAAAACTGCTGCTTGATGTGGAATTTATAACAGTGCTAGTAGAAGCTTGTATAGACTGTGGCTAGAACTCTTTCATGCCATGCTAAATGTTATTTTATTTTTAAAGCCTTGTGGTTATTGAGTAGCATGAATAGCCTTAAATAGCCGAGAGCGTTTAATATGTCTTGAAAGATTCATGAGTTGTTCTTGTCATAGTAAAGCATCAATATATGGTATTCTCTTTCGAATGTTTTATTTGGTTGACTTGGCGCATGCTCACACCATGTTTATGACTACGAACCATTCACTAATAGCCTCCATGAACACTTAGTTTCTGAACATGTGATACCGCTATGCTTTAATTAATGATGTTTATGTCACTATGCATGATTATGGCTCTTATGCTCTCTTGATTTGTCTCTCCCAGTCTTTTGCTAGCCTCCACCTGTACTGAGTATAAGCTCTACTCGTGCATCCAAACTCCTTTAAACCAAAGTTTTCCCATTGTGTACACCATACCTACCTACATATGGTATTTCACTTCCACTACAAGTAAATTGCTAATGTGTTACCTTTAAAACCTTAAAAATTACTCCCTCTTTGTTATCTTGTTTTTGCTCATGAGGACGTCAATAGAGAATCTTTATCTCACTTGTTGATTGGATTTCACACCCTAGACTAGTGGATTCATCCGCTTATCCAAATGATAGAAGAGCTGGCAGCGGGGTGCCCTGCCCCAGATTAATACAAACAAATTCTCTTCACTATTTTTTCCCCTGATTTATCAGTCAAAGCATAATTGTGTAAACAAAAGAGAAAGAGAGATGACCTTCTACACCAGTTGTGTCCTTCACAATGGGAGTCGCTCTTGTGACTCCAGTTGGCTTGTGACGTACTGTATTGTCTGTTTACCCATTCGTTGACATAAGCATACACATCTATTATAAATGTTTTCAATACCTTTGTTTAATAAAATAAAATCTCTAGCACATGAGTGATCACTGCTTCCCTCCGCGAAGGGCCTTTATTTTAGTTTTATGTTGAGTCTCCATCTTCTAACTTTATGCACAGTTGAGAGAGCATTTTTGCCATTCTGTGTTCTATGTGCATTTGTCCCATAAACATCAATAATTGCTTCATAATGTGATATTATTTGTTCTTAAATTATTTGTTCTAGTATTCCTCATGGACTTTGAAAGTAATCTGGCATTTATGTTTTGTCCCACTCTTAAGGACTAGCGAAATACCACTTTTCCATTCTTTCTCTATACCTGAAACAAACGTTTATCTTTCTTTAAATTATTATCCATGATCCTTTATTTAAGATAATCTTCATGATGCAAAGTGATTGCTATGCTTTATTATTAAAGTTTTGTTTATCATGTTTGTGTTTGAAGTTCTGTGATCTCAGCGTACATATGCTTCTACTCTATAATGATAAAGTTTATGATAGTAGCATGTCACCTCAGAAATTATTTTGTTTTATCGTTTACCTACTCGAGGACGAGTAGGAACTAAGCTTGGGGATGCTTGATACATCATAATCGTATCCCTAATTTCTGATGTTCCATGTTGTTTTCTTATTGTTTGCCTACATGTTTTCTATACACTTTGTGTCATTTTTATACGTTTTCTGGGACTAACCTATTAAAAATATGCCACAGAGCGAGTCCCCTATTTTTTGTTGTTTTTAGTTTCGGAAAAGTTGTTTTTGAAATATTCTCGGAACTGGAAAATTCAAAAGCCAGAAGTCCTAAAATTCCCGGAAGCTTACAGAAGTCCCGAAGAGCCCCGGAGGGGGCCACAGGGTGGCCACACCATGGGGTTGCGCGGGTCCCCCTGGCCACACCACCTAGGGGTGTGGGCCCCTTGGTCACCTCATGGCATCACCCTTTCGCCGATATATACTCCCCGATGCATAAACCCTAGAGGAATCGACCTTTTCTGCAAAATACATCCGTAGCTCCGTCGTCGCGACTGACAAGTTTCGGGGGACATATCTCTGTTCTGGCACTCTGCCGGGACGGGGAAGTGCCCCCGGAAGCCATCTCCTTTGACTCCACCGCCATCTCCATCGCCATTGTTGTCTCCCATGATGAGGAGGGAGTAGTTCTCCCCCGAGGCTGAGGGCTCTACCGGTAGCTATGTGGTTCATCTCTCTCTCCCATGGTGTGATCTTTATGTGATCATTAGCCTTGTAATCTAGTTGAATATGAAGATTCATCTTCATTTGTTATGCTACTCAAGTGGTTTTGTTATCTCCGTAAAAACTTTGATCATGGGGTAAAGGTGATAGTGTATGCATCGTGTGGTTTAGCATGACATTTATATCTTGTGTTGGAAGATGAACCTATGAAATTGTGGTGTTTGCGTGGAACCATCTAGGTCCCATGGTGATAGCATGGGGGTTACTTGGTTGGGAAAGTGCTTACTCTGAGGAGTGTTGTTAAAGCCCTACCCAATGATTAGTGTTCGTTATTCGACCGGAGAGTGGTTCGGAGTAGCATAGTGAAGAAATGATATTTATGCATTCAATTATGTTTTCGTTGTTGAGAGTGTCCTCTAGTGAAAGTAGGAGCCCTAGGCCTTATTTCCAACCATTGAAACACCGTTTTTCTCCTGTTCTGCTACATGTTTGCTTGCTGCCATACTTATTTCAGATTGTTATTATCACTTATAATCATCCATATTGCTTGTATTTTACTCTCTCTTCGCCGAACTAGTGCATCTATATACCTGACAAGTATATTGTGTGTGTTGGGGACACAAGAGACTTATCGTATCTTAATTGCAGGGTTGCTTGAGAGGGATATCTTTGACCTCTACCTCCCCGAGTTCGATAAACCTTCGGTGATCCACTTAAGGGAAACTTGCTGCTGTTCTACAAACCTCTGCACTTGGAGGCCCAACACTGTCTACAAGAATAAAAGCTTGTGTAGACATCAGTGGCTCCCATGGTGAAGGACACAACTGGTGTAGAAGGTCATCCCTCTTTCTCTTTTGTTTACACAATTATGCTTTGACTGATAAATTAGGGGGAAAATAGTGAAGAGAATTTGTGTGCATTAATTTGGGATTGGGCACCCCGCTGCCAGCTCTTCTATCATTTGGATAAGAGGATGAAGCCACTAGTCCAGGGTGTGAAGTCCAATCAACAAGTGAGATAAAGATTCTCTATTGACGTCCTCATGAGCTAAAACAGGGGCACAAAACATGAATAATTTTTAGAAGGTTCTAAAGGTAGCACATGAGAAATTTACTTGGAGTGGCAGTTAAATACCACATGTAGGTAGGTATTGTGTACACAATGGGAAAACTTTGGTTTAAGGAGTTTGGATGCACGAGTAGAATTCCATACTCAGTACAGGTGAAGGCTAGCAATAGACAGGGAACGACAATCAAGAGAGCAACAACTATCGTAATCATGTTTGCGACAAAGTAAAATTAACTGAGGCATAAAATTGATACTAGAACTCTGAGGCAAAATAAACCATCGAGGCTTATTGACCTTTTGTTTTCAGTCTTAGCATGCGTGAGCATGTTCCAAGTCAATTCAAATGAAACAGTCAGAGGAGGCTACCACAATGTCATAGCCTTCTATGAATAGAACAATGCGAACAAATATTTATATGACATGGCATTTACCATTAATAAATTGTAACAAAACATGAGATAGCATGAACTATTAAGCAGCCATTAAGTCACATATATCTTATATGAACAAACTAAGTATACTCACATAGATGGATATTTGTACAAAAGTGAAAGCAAATAGAGTTCATACCAGCCTCTCACCACACTTGAATTGTCGTAGATCGTCATTATTGCTCTACTTGTGGCTTGAATAAAATATATAATGAAAACCAAACTCCAATAGAATCACGGATGACTGTTGAACTCTGCACCAAACTTTACAAAACAAGAGAAGAACAACAAAGTATTTTTGGGATTTTCAATTAAAGCACAAGCAAACAAAGCAAAATCATTTTGGTTTTTTCGAAATGAAACAAGAAGTAAAAGAAAGCAAGAAAACAAACAACACAAAATATTTTTGGGTTTTTGAATATTAAAATGCAACTAAAGGATAAAGCAAACCAATTAAAGAAACAAATAGAGAGAAACAACAGAAATATTTTTGGTGTTTTTGTGTTTTGGAAAGAGAAAACAAAACAATAAAAACAAAAGAAGCGAAAGAAACAAAACAAAAACGAAAGAAACAAAAAGAAGCGAAAGAAGAGAAAATATGGATATACAAAGAACCGACAGAACATGATATATAAATGAGTGTGATGTCGGTATACCTCCCTCCAATCTTAGGACTTTGGCCTAAGTAGAGATTAATCATGGCGCGTGAAGTATCCCCACTATGGTGGGTCATCCCTCGCGTGGTCGTACTCGGGCGCATAAGCGGAAGATGATGTAGCGGGTGCGTAATAATAGTCGGGGTGCTGATATGGAATTCCCGTGGTGTCGTAGGGCTAGACAAAATCACTATCGTCCCCCTCTCTGGCGTCCTCCACTTGCTGGGGGAGATGCTCAAGGTATGTGTCCAGCTCACTCTCAGAAAGCTCCCATCCTTGCATGTCATTAAGATCAAACAAAGGGTGTGCAGGCAAAAGTACTTCCCTAACAATTTTAATAACCCTCCACCTAGATTGTTTGTAGAAAGTTATTTCAAAATACAAGTTGTGCAACTGAGCATGGGTAGAAAGAAACTTATGTTGAACCATAGAAACAAGATTAAGCATCTCTATAGGAAACTGCACATCTATATGGTGTCGCTCCAAACCATGCAAAGCTAGCAAGCGCGAGGCAATAAGGCCTCCACAAACTCCGCCCTTCTCACGATTATGTGAGAGACGGTAGGAAATCAAAGCGCCAAGGTTATAAGACCTATCATATTTTAAGGCAGCTGCAATAAACGCCAAATCATAAACAGATAGCTTACTGGCAGTTTTTCTAGCTAACACACATTTAGAAATAAAATAGGCAAAATATCGAATGCTACGGAGTTGGATTTCTTTAATTTTACCACACTCCCCTGTGAAGCTTCTGCCTTGGAAAATCTCTTCCTATAAATCCAGCAGTGGTTTGGGCTGCCCACTTATCTTCTCACAAGAACCCCACTCTGGTACCTTAATAGCTGCACAGAAAACACTGAAACGCAGACTCACAGCTTTATTGTAAATTTTATAGTGACCATTGGGTTAGTTGAGGAGCACTTGAAACGAAAATCCTGCACCATAGACATAGTTAGTTTCACATGTTGGATAGGTTCATCGTCAATGAAACGGTCCAAGCCCGTATTCCGCACAAGAGTGTTGAAGTCCTGCAAAATTCCTGTAATCCGCATAAATTCTTGACACGGATAGATTGATGGGAACACTCTCCAACTCATGCTGGTTTAGTTGATAAGGATTGTGCTCCATCTCTGAAAATTTTCAACAATCATCACAAAAATTAATTTCAAGCAACTATAAGGTGGAGACTACCATAGGGACTTGTATGAGAGCTAAACGTACATCAAAAATAAATTATTTCTAATAAACTCAAGCATGCAAACTCACATAAGCTATCACCTACAGTACCTAAATACTCAAGAAATACTTCGCTAAACAAAAATCTACTTGGATCATCGGAGGAGTCACATACCGGAGATCAAACACACCAAATATCAGCACAAATGATGGGCTGAAGAAGGAGATCGAAAATCTAGAGGAAGAACAGCAAGAATACGGGTTCCAGGAAATGTTTTCAGTTTGTGAGGTGAGAGAGAAGATTGGCAGGGGAGAGAGTTAGTGGAGGGCCAGGGGCCCCACACCATGTGCTGGCGCCACCAGGGGCTGGCCACGCCACCCTATGGTGTGCCTGACTGGTGGGTCCCCCCTGGGGCCTCCTAGGTAGCTTTCTGCCTCATTTTTAACGTAAAAAATTATTATAATTTTTCTAGAATTTTTCGAGAAACTTTATTTTTCGACTTTTTCAAATTTTTAATAAATAATAATATTTCGGGAAAAAAGAGTGAAAAGGTGGAAAACAAAACCAAAACCAGCACTACAGAGGTTCTATGACACTCTAATGAAAAATATTCAAAGAAAACGAAGGTGGTAGTGGTGAAAACAAAAGTATGGATGATGAAAACATGCATATCCTTAGAAATCAGAGTGCAATTATCAAGAAAACATGCATCATGATGGTGGGAAACATGATTGTACTCAAGTAGCAATGTTATAATAGAAGTAAACATGGTGAAAACATAATGGGGAAGGTGAAAACATAGTGAAAACAATGTCCTCTTCATTAAAAATCATTTTGTAAACAAGGGTGATCAAGTCTTGTTACCAGAATAATTTTCATATTAAGAAAAACTTTGCTAATCACTAAATAATTATGTTACCTCAACCTTGGTAGGCATAGTCCCAATCATAATAATTTCATATTCCTTTGGTGGTACTGGAATGGGACAATAATTTTCATATTGCTAATAATTGTCTCAATATTTTCAATTGAATTTAGACCATATTTCTTATCAATCTTCTTGGGAAAATAAACGGTGTGCTCTTTATCATTAAAATTAAAATTAACTTTCCCTTGATTGCAATCAATAACACCCCCTGCAGTATTAAGAAAAGGTCTTCCAAGAATAATAGACATATTATCATCTTCATGCATTTCCAGCACAACAATGTCAGTTAATATCAGACAATTATTAGCAACTTGAACATTAGCTGCGGACGGAGTTGGAGAAGGAGCCCCGATTCCGGCGGTATGGAATGTCCGAGAAAATGTGAGTTGGGGAGGATGTAGAGGAGGTTGAGGCGAAGTTGTCGGCGTACTCGGTTCGTCTTCGGGCGGTGGGAGACGGCGGCATCACGGGGGACGGTGGCGCTAGGTCCCCCGTCGGAGTCGGGTGTGATACAGGCATAAGGGTTGCGGCCAGTTTTTTTTCTACTTCCCAATATTCCCTAGAAGGGGAGGGGCATTTGTCTGTAATTATGGGTGAAAGGAGATGACAATTAGATGTACTGTTTCGGGCCTGAGCGAGAAGCTCGGGAAACAAGTTTGGAGCAGTTTCTCCCCACTGTGTGTAAACTTGCTTATATATGGGCAGTTTCTCGGTTGAAATAAGCAGGCGACTTCTTTTCTGCTTATGTTGTGGGGAATCTAGAAGCATGCTAGAAGCCACAAAAGAAGTGTCCCTAAAACATCTTACATTGTGGAACGGAGGGAGTACATTTGTAAAATCTCCTGTTTCTTTATGTTTTAGTCAAGGTTCAATTGCATACCCGCATTTTTTTTCTTTTGAATATTGGTACATGGTAAATGTATTATGTGTTCTAGTTTCAATAGACTGAGGCTCTGTTTGTTCGTGGAGAAGCCTGGGAAGCTTCTGGTGCCTCTTTTTATACAATAGTTGCCTGAAGACTGGGAAGACAATGGTTTCCAAAAGAGCTCGTGTATTCAAAAGAGCCTGTGTAGATTACTTATGTGAATTATATATGAAAAAATAGGGAACGAAACGTTTTCCTCTCGGGTCGCTCCCTCCCGAGCAGCCCTGGAGGCGGAAAGCTAGAGGGAAAAAACCCCAGATCGCATCTCCTCCGGCCGCTGCCGTCGCCGGAGCAGGCGGTGGTGGCGGCGCCCTACTCGTCGAAGGCGAAGTGCACGGTGGACGCTCCGGATGAGGTCGTTGTGGGAGGGCAGCGGCGATCGTTCCGGGCGCGGGGCGGGGAGGCGGTCGATGGCGGCGGGGCTGGCTTCGGGGGCGGCGTGATCTGCTGTACCTGCTCTTGGGGCCGGCCGCGGAGGGCCTCCCGGCGGCGTGGCGAGAAGGAGGCGGTTGGGGTGCTAGCCCCGACTTTGATGAACCAGCGAAGGCTGGGCTGTGGTTTCCACGCCGGGAAACTTTGGCCTCGGTTGACCATCTCTTACCCTGCCGTTCCGCTGGAGGGTTCTTGCTGCCGTTCCTGCCAGAAGTGGTCTCGCGGCGTCGGGGGCTACGGGGCTTCAGATTAATGGCGGTGGTCCTAGGGTTTCCCATCGCGCGAAGATGAAGATCCTGATGTAGGTCCTCTTTGATCGAGCCGGGGTGTCGACCAAAAGGCTCCGCCGGTGAACTCACATGGGCGACGCCTGGAGATTGCTGGATCGGTGGAATTCGGTCACAATGCGCAGTCATCGAAGGTGAGATTGAAGGACTAGCAACGGTGTTCGGAGTCTTTGCATAGATGGGGAATTGGCTTGGAGTTACAAGATTCGTGGCAGCTGTATGTCAGAGGGGGCGACAATATGCGTGAAGTCCAAAGTCCTACCTTTCAGGGTGAAAACCCAAGGTCTGGCCTTAATTGGTTGTGCCTGGCACCGGTCTTCTTGGAGCCGTTGTTTTGAGAGCGAGGATTATCTTCAGGGTGAAAACCCAAGGTCTGGCCTTAATTGGTTGTGCCTAGCACCGTTCTTCTTGGAGACGTTGTTTTCGAAGAGTTGGACATCAACTGTTGTTTAGGTGGTGGTTGTGCGGACACCGCGAGGACTCTAACTCTGTAGCGGGACTTTTCTTTTTATTTCTTCTTTTTATTGCCTTTCGGCTGTGTGCATCTATTGCGTTGTTGCAGAGGCCGGGTGTATTTTGTATCTCCGCGATATTAATATACTTCCCTTTATCAAAAAAAAAAAAGACGAATTCATGAATCTCGGATTTATTTTGCAAATGAGCTCGTGTATCCGATATTCTTGTATAAATCCTTGGTGATTCTTATTATATGAATCTGAGTATCCAAAAAAGACTTGTATGAATTTTTGTTCTTTTTGCTGTATGGGATTCGTAGCCATTTTTTAGACGAGTATTTTATCACGGCATATATCAAAGTTGCTTGTTGTTTCTCGAGTGTCCGGTAAAAAAGCACTCGGAAATTACCTGTTCAGCTTCAGAATAATGTGGCTGCACTAATGCACTTCCATCTCTTTGCCTGTGGTTTGGTATCGAAATTGTAACTCGTGCTGATTCACCTCTGTTTCTTGGCATGCAGAAGTGCAGCAGAATGTGGGATATCAGCAAGCCGTTCTGAATTTCACACTTAAACTGTAGTAGCACAACGTTTGGGTAATATGAACAGAATGGATTAGTTAATTTCTCCCAATTAAACAGAAGGATCACATAATCTGAAAAGATGAAAAGTTGCTCTGCAATTCAATTCTGCATCACATAAGCTTTACAACTCGACCGAGGATTTACATGGATCAATCATCCAATCTCTGCAATTCTGCACGAGACAAGCATCGTTTCTCTACAAGCTCTGCAAGTTACATCGTTTCTCTACAATTCGAACCATGTCTACATGGATCGATCATACAACCACAGTTTACATCTGGGGCAGCCTTACACCCGCTGTGCATTCCAAACCGTGAGTGGAATCTTGAAGGTAATCTTCTGTGGCATCGCCGGTGGGATGAACTTGATCCGCGGGGCCTTCTTTCTTGGCAACTCGACGGAAGCATCGACCTTTGCAGCGGCGGCGGGATGATGAACGGCGAACCATGGGAGTTTGAGCCCCTTGGCCGCCGTCAGGCGCTTGTCGGGATTGCACGTGAGAAGTCCTTGCAACACCTCAAACCCTTGCTCCGACAGCTTCTCTTCGGGGAAGATCTCCCGCAGCCTGTTGCGCTTGTGCCTCGCCGTCGCCGGTAGCATTTGCATCGCCTTGGCAGTGAGCGGCAGCGACGAGAATCCGGGCCACGTCTTCTCGTCCGGTGTGCCCAGCACTCCGAAGATAGTATCCAGCTTAAGTACCTCGTCGATGAACTCATCCTCGTCTTGATCATCGTCGTCATCTTGGCCAAGAAACAGCGTCTTGCCGGTGAGCATCTCCCCCATGACGCACCCAAGCGACCAGGTGTCGACCTGCGCGTCGTAGTATGAATTCTGCAGCAGCATCTCGGGCGCCATGTAGTCCAATGTGCCGGCCTGGTTGTAGGGCGGAAGCTCGGTCAGGGACATCGCCAGCCCGAGGTCGCAGATCTTGACGAGCTCCCCGCCTTGGCCGACGAGGATGTTCTTGGGCTTGATGTCGCGGTGGACGACGTGGCGGTCGTGCATCATCTTTGCCCCGGTGAGTAGCTTCCGCATGAAGGCGCGCACCATTGATTCCGTGAGCGGCCTGCCCCAGAGGAACCTGTGGAGGCTCGGCGCGGCGACGTACTCCATGACGAGGCGGAGTTCTCCGGTGGTCGGGTGGCGCACCAGGCCCTCGAAGCCGACCACGTGAGGGTTCCCGCTGCAGGTCTCGAGGAATCGGGCCTCTTGCAGGAGCTCGGCGACGTCAGGGGCTTCCTCGGTCTCGTCCGGCGGGCAAAGGTATTTGATGGCGACGGTCTTGCCGGTGGCGCGGTGGAGCGCCTTGAGGACGACGCCGAAGCCGCCCTCGCCGATGCACGAAATCTCCTCGTACTCGTCGGTACTCCGGATGCTGGTGCGGCTCCTCTTGCCGCAGCTCGCCGATCCTTGCGTGGTCGTCGCGTGGCCGGCGTCGAGGACGGCGGCAGGTCGCTTGAGGGCGGGCATGGCGCTCAATCGACTGCTTGATTGCTGCAAGCGCGGTGGAGGTGGAGTGGAGGAGACGGCCGGCTTTGGAAAGCAGGCGATAGATGGAGAGGATGGAGAAGCTGTAGGCGTTCCGGTGGGGGTCGGCGGCATATATGCAGACAGGAGCAAGGCGAACGCGCAATGGCGATGGGCACAGTGCAGTCCCGAGCTCGACTCGGATTCAAGTTGGAAGGAAAGTTGGATTGGCGGTAACCGTTTCGAAAGGTTGCGTTCTTGTCTTGCTCTCGGATTCAGTAGAGCTACGGTCGTTTCGCTTCCGTGCCACCTGCGTTTCCGTCTTCCTTGCACAGGCATCCTGGATCGACAGTAAGAGATTAAGTTTACAAAGCCTGCTGTTTTGCACGATCAGGCATGTTGCAACTCGTTTTTGTACAAATGAACATTTCTACTAAGATATAAACGTATTTTTCATAACGAGAGAGCAACCAAATGGACAACAGAAAGCAAATGATCTCACATTAAAACGAAATCATACTTTGAGCTCAATTTCTTATTTGGAGGAACCACCTATCTTCTGTACTCACTCAACTTTGAGCTGTAAAACTATTTGAAGCAATGCAATTCATAAAAAAAAAAGGGATAATTAACAAGGTGCCCTCAGTTGGCACCACGACCTCAGTTTTACCCCTAACGCCGAATCGACCTCAGTTTTGCCCCTAGTCAGTGCGCAAGGACTCTTTTCGCTGCTCCCACCGTTATTTTCGGCCCCCCGTTAGGATCCTGACCTGTGGGACCCATCATACAACCGTTCGTGCGGCCTGTGGGCCCCAGCTGTTGAGCGTTGGCGCGGTTTGTGTGCCCCATCTGTTGACGGTTGGCGCTGCATGTGGGCCCCACCAGTTGACCGTTCCTTGCGGCCCAATGTCACATGAGGCCCAATGTCAACATGTAGACTACACATTATCCATTTATATTTATTAATCACTACATGCAGACTACGCATTATCCATTTATTAAACCATCAAATTATTCGTATTAATAATATAAAATATACTGTGCTCAACTCAAATTTTTTATGTTATCTTAGAAAACATAATGCAGCTCTTTTAGAAAATATTATTCGTTAAAGCACATCTCTTATATATAAATTTTGTTTACAATGTGCAGATTTTAAAGCGATGATTAGAAAGGATAAAACTTCTAAACATTGGGTACATTTGGACAAATATAAGAACATAACTTTATATATAGGGCTTATATATAATTAAACATACTTAGAAAGGATAACTGGCCCCACTTTACATATAATCAGTGGGGCCGGATAAACATTACATTTAACTAAAAAAAAAAGGGCTAGCCCTAACTGCTCCCGCTCTGCATGCATGCGGGAGCCCTTCCCCCGCTCCGGCGCCGCCCTACTTCCTCCACTCCGCCGCCCGGATCTCCATCTCCTGCTTGATCCGGGCGCTGCCGTTCTCCGCCCGCATCGTCTCCTCCTGCCTCTCACGGGACCGCTTGATGCTGGCCCGGAAAGCCTTCGCGTCCTCCTTGGCCTCCTTCTTCTCCATCGCCTTCAACTCCTTCTTCTCCAGCCGCTCCAGTCTTTTGAGGCGGAGGTTCGTCTTGGGGGAGATGTCCGACGTCTTGGTGGTGGTGGAAGGGACGGGGCGGTGGACGAAGGGCGGCGTCGGCGATCGCTCCCGATCGGGAGAGTCGTCGACGGGAAGCACGATGGGCAGGACGTCCAACTCCGCCTCGGGCCACTCGGCCTCGTACCAAGGCAGAGCCTTGGGGTGGTTGTCCTCGTCGGAGACCGACTCCGGGCTTGAAGGTAGTGAGTAGGAAGACATTGTGCGTTAGGGCTTGAAGGGAGAGAAGGGAAAATGGCTGGAGAGGGATGAGAATATGGAGGACGACTGAAGGAATATTTAAAGACACGATTGGACGTGAATTTATTTGGGTAGATGAAGCAAACTGTGTGAAAACCTTGAATTTATTTGGGTAGATGCATGGTCAAAGCGGTGTAGAACAGGCATAGGCGTAGGCGTAGGCCGGACAGCTATTGATACGGAGTACGAGCGCGTGTGCATTTGTCAGTCGAAGTGATTCGACGTTGCATGCGTGTATTAAACAGGTGAAGAGAAGAAAGTCCAAAGTCTCACGCCAAATCCTGCCTCGCTGCATATGCATTGATGCGTATCTTGTGAAAACTAGGCGTGGAGGGCTGCGTCGCTGCAAATGCGATGCGACTCGTGTTTCTGAAACCAGGCGTGGAGGGCTGCGTCGCTGCAAATGCGACGCGACTCGTGTTTCTGAAACAAGGCGTGCAGGGCTGCTGCAAATGCGACGCGACGTTAACTATTTTCTTCTTCTGCCACGTTGTTTACTCTGAAAAAACGAGGCGTGCATGCACCGGGCTGGTGAACGGGGCCGTTACATTGAGACAAAACACCCAGTCCATGCACCGCTTCATTTTCGATCGTTTGACCGTAAGGAACGGTGCAGATCGAGTCCCCCTAGCTTCTCTGTGCGGGAAAGCAATCTTGGACATACAAAGCACACAACACACCTATACTAACATGGTATGGCATCCCCTAGCTTGTGTTGGGATCCAGACGCTCCGTAGCCCCCCTCCCGGTGAAACCCTAGCCCCGCTGGAGAAATACCGGACTTATACGGAAACACGCGGTAACAGCGTCGAAAGGGGGTAGCAATGTGGAACTATTTGCTTGGTTGTGCTAGGATAGCCCATAGGAACACAGAACAAAAAGGTAGAACCCACCTCTTCGGAAGATTCACGGTGTTTGGTCCGATACGGGAGTTTCACCCTGTAATCGCCTACGAGAGAGAAGTGGATGCCGGTGAAGCCTGGTCACACCCCAGAGAGCAATCTTGGACATACAAAGCACACAACACACCTATACTAACATGGTATGGCAACCCCTAGCTTGTGTTGGGATCCAGACGCTCCGTAGCCCCCCTCCCGGTGAAACCCTAGCCCCGCTGGAGAAATACCGGACTTATACGGAAACACGCGGTAACAGCGTCGAAAGGGGGTAGCAATGTGGAACTATTTGCTTGGTTGTGCTAGGATAGCCCATAGGAACACAGAACAAAAAGGTAGAACCCACCTCTTCGGAAGATTCACGGTGTTTGGTCCGATACGGGAGTTTCACCCTGTAATCGCCTACGAGAGAGAAGTGGATGCCGGTGAAGCCGGGTCACACCCCAGAGAGCAATCTTGGACATACAAAGAACACAACACACCTATACTAACATGGTATGGCACCCCCTAGCTTGTGTTGGGATCCAGACGCTCCGTAGCCCCCCTCCCGGTGAAACCCTAGCCCCGCTGGAGAAATACCGGACTTATACGGAAACACGCGGTAACAGCGTCGAAAGGGGGTAGCAATGTGGAACTATTTGCTTGGTTGTGGTAGGATAGCCCATAGGAACACAAAACAAAAAGGTAGAACCCACCTCTTCGGAAGATTCACGGTGTTTGGTCCGATACGGGAGTTTCACCCTGTAATCGCCTACGAGAGAGAAGTGGATGCCGGTGAAGCCGGGTCACACCCCAGAGAGCAATCTTGGACATACAAAGCACACAACACACCTATACTAACATGGTATGGCACCCCCTAGCTTGTGTTGGGATCCAGACGCTCCGTAGCCCCCCTCCCGGTGAAACCCTAGCCCCGCTGGAGAAATACCGGACTTATACGGAAACACGCGGTAACAGCGTCGAAAGGGGGTAGCAATGTGGAACTATTTGCTTGGTTGTGCTAGGATAGCCCATAGGAACACAGAACAAAAAGGTATAACCCACCTCTTCGGAAGATTCACGGTGTTTGGTCCGATACGGGAGTTTCACCCTGTAATCGCGTACGAGAGAGAAGTGGATGCCGGTGAAGCCGGGTCACACCCCAGAGAGCAATCTTGGACATACAAAGCACACAACACACCTATACTACCATGGTATGGCACCCCCTAGCTTGTGTTGGGATCCAGACGCTCCGTAGCCTCCCGGTGAAACCCTAGCCCCGCTGGAGAAATACCGGACTTATACGGAAACACGCGGTAACAGCGTCGAAAGGTGGTAGCAATGTGGAACTATTTGCTTGGTTGTGCTAGTATAGCCCATAGGAACACAAAACAAAAAGGTAGAACCCACCTCTTCGGAAGATTCACAATGTTTCCACCTCTTATTCTTTGAAATCTCTAGTCTTGTATTCGAGGAATCTCATTTTAGTGATGGATTTCGTTCTAATGTTTATAAATCCTATTTATATTTTTACTAGACTTGTATTAGACCTATATAATGCAATTCTGAAGCCCAAAAATTTATTGGATGAATATTCGTATTATTTATTTTCTTTTGAATAATAATGGTTTTAATCGAAAATCGTAAATAAAACAAGTTTAAAACATCAAAATGGAAAAATAACTTTGGATCTTTCTTAGTCACACCAAAATGAAGCTTTGGTGAGATTTTGACCTTATTTGAGTTCAAAAGGTTTGAAACTCATCTCATTATCTTGAACTCTCTACTAGACTGTTCAAGATATCATATGTTACACAAGGTTTTTTCGTTCCATTCTTTATAAGACAGGTTTATATTTTTTTCTCGTTACTATATGACATAACACTACTATGTGCGTCGCCAATATATTTTTTCGATTTTTTTTGAATTATTTATGCTCATTTCAAGCTTGGTCAACCCTCTGTTTGACCAGCCGAAAAGCTTCTAGAAGGAAACACAGAGATTCGACCTGGGCTGTTGGATCGACGCCTTCTAGAAGGAATCGTGCATCGGACGGATGCGCTCGCAGCCACAGCGATCCGCGAGACGTTCGTTCTGCGCTCTGATTGGTTGGTACGTTGGCCACAGGGATCGATGGTTCTACATATGATTTCTTTGCTGTTAAGTATTATAAACCATGTTATTTAAATAAAAAATATAATGAAACTTCAGATTTACTACAGAGATGATTTTTATCAGTTTTACATATGATGTTTCTATTAAACCATGTTATTTAAATAAAAAAATAAAAAATAGAAGAATTATTCAAAACATAATGAAACTTCAGATTTACACTATACATGTAGAATAGATGTCTAGGAAATTCATTTGGTTGATTTATAAAATATGCCAAAAAATGTTGAAGCACAAATGGGGGTATTTACCCTAGCTTCGGACCTCATTTGAAGCACATTTCAAACGAGAATTGAGCGATGGTTGCAAATGAGCATAAAAAATTCAAAACAAATCAAAATGACATGAATCCAACACACAACGTTGTTATATGTGATATAGTTGATCCTCAAATTTCTATGGATAATTTTGGCAAGGTCGAATTTTTCATGAAATTATAAACGGGGGTATTTACCCTAGCTTCGGACCTCATTTGAAGCACATTTCTCACGAGAATTGAGCGATGGTTGCAAATGAGCATAAAAATTTCAAAACAAATCAAAATGACATGAATCCAACACACAACGTTGTTATATGTGATATAGTTGATCCTCAAATTTCTATGGATAATTTTGGCAAGGTCGAATTTTTCATGAAATTATAAACGGGGGTATTTACCCTAGCTTCGGACCTCATTTGAAGCACATTTCTCACGAGAATTGAGCGATGGTTGCAAATGAGCATAAAAAATTCAAAACAAATCAGAATGACATGAATCCAACACACAACGTTGTTATATGTGATATAGTTGCTCCTCAAATTTATTTGGTTAATTTTGGCAAGGTCGAATTTTTCATGAAATTATAAACGGGGGTATTTACCCTTTGCTTCGGACCTCATTTCAAGCACATTTCTCACGAGAATTGAGCGATGGTTGCAAATGAGCATAAATAATTCAAACACATTCAAAATGACATGAATCGAACGCACAACGTTGTTATATGTGATATAGTTGGTCCTCAAATTTATTTGGTTAATTTTGGCAAGGTCGAATTTTTCATGAAATTATAAACGGGGGTATTTACCCTTGCTTCGGACCTCATTTCAAGCACATTTCTCACGAGAATTGAGCGATGGTTGCAAATGAGCATAAATAATTCAAAACAAATCAAAATGACATGAATCCAACGCACAACGTTGTTATATGTGATTTACCCTAGCTTCAGACCTCATTTGAAGCACATTTGCCCAAAATTTTGGAATGACTTAGTTCAACATGCATCATATATACAACATTATTCAAACATTCTTTTCGCTTTTAATCTACATTCTGGCTCGTGATTGCGTTCAGAAATACTCAAAATTAATTAAAAAACGCGAACTCGTTGAATTAGGCTAAAATTCATAGATTCGACGATAGTTTTACAGAAAGCTAGACGGCATAATTTAACTAAAAACATTGAAAAAACTTAAAAAAAAATAACTACGGTTGCCCGAGAGGCCTAGTCGTCGCCCTCCTCCTAGACGTCGTCCTCTAATCCTCTTCCTCGTCGTCCTCATCGCTGTCGTCGTAGGCCAGCATGCTGGAGGGCCCCGCCTCGTGGTCGTTCTTGGCTAAGGGCGATGGGTTCGCCAGCGTAGCGATCGCATGCCGCTCCGCTCTGCCTCGGATCCGCAGCCGGTGTAGCTGCGCCTGCTCGGAGGGATGGCGGCGGTCCCGCCTCTCGCTCTGCAGGGCAGCCTTGCGCCGGTCGCTCTCGTACAGCGCGACGACCGCCTGCTGCTCATCCGACGCCGCGGTTGCGGCGAGCTCCCGGTAGACCTGGCGCTCCGCCTGCTCCCTCTGGTGGGTCTCCAGGGATGCACGAACAGCGGCAGCCTCGGCCGTTGCCGCCGCCTCCTTTAGCCAGGAGCGGACCGTGTGGAACGCCTCCTCGTTCCGCCATGTTTCGAACGAGTAGACGGTGGCGTGCTGCTCGGGCCAGATAGGCTGCATCCGCCTGAGCCTCCTCCAGCGCGGCGCCTCCTGCGGCGGCTCCTGCTCGGGCGCCGCCTCCTCCTGCGGCGGCTCCTGCTCGGGCGCCGCCTCCTCCGGCGGCTGCTGCTGCTCGGGCCCCGCCTCCTCCTGCGGCAGCTGCTGCTCGGGCGCTGCCTCCTCCGGCGCCGGCTGCTCGTTCTCCTCGCCGTCATTGTGGCCCCGCGTCGCCGCCGTGGGTCGGCAGTACAACGGCGAGTTGCGCCATGCACGGAGTCGGCGAGGCATCGTCTCGGGGTGTCTGGTGAAGTGCGGCGAGGGCGATGAGAGTTTGTGCGGTGAGGGCGAGGAGATGAACGGCGAGAATGGGGAGAGCGGCGAGCGGTGAGGGGCCTTTTGTAGCCCTGGCGGGTCATTTACTGCGACGCGCGTGCCGTTACTCCGGTAGACTTTGAACGACCCGGGGGCCCACGGTTTTTCCACGCGTCGCTGACAGCTCTGGCCAGCGTGGGCTGCCCCGCCTTTTCGCCCCCCAAGCCGAACCCAGCGGTGGTGGTGGTGGTGGTGGTGGTGGTGGTGCCGCAGGTGCTCGTGGCGCAACAGGGGATGGTGCGGCGGTGGCGGCGGCGTGAGCGGCAGCGCACGACGGCGGGTCAACTAAATTGGGCGGCAGCGCACGACGGTGGTGGCGGGAAACTCGGGTGTGGACTATTCAGCGTAGTCAACTAATTGCGCGGTCCCACCTGTAAGCTCCGGATGGTTTCAACGAACTTGGCAGTCCCACTCGGACCCACTTCGCGAAACGGAGTCTGACTCCTCGGTCCCACTTCGCGAAACGGAGTCGACTCCAAACTTACCGTTCCAGCCTCTCCATAGTAGTTGCGCACAGACTAGGGGCAAAACTGAGGTCGATTCAGCTCTAGGGGTAAAACTGAGTACAAGTGGTCCGCTATGGGCAATTCGATAAATGACCCAAAAAAAAATACGAAATTCTCGTAGTGAACACACAAATTGCGCCCCGGCTGCAGAACAATATAAGTATATAAAGCTCTTCACCGTTACCACCAGACTAGATTTGCATATCACGGTAAAACGTATCCCCTTACCGCCATTTACTTGACCCCCTTTCAACCAGTTCCAAGACACAAACTCAGCTAAGATTTTAAGGTCTGTGACTAGTCACGATTAGAAAGGGAACAGAATAAGGAGAAGAGGAGGCTAAAAACCCTGTACATGCAAACATTCCCGGCTAAAATCTGCTGCTTCCCGGCTAAAATCTGCTGCTAGAAGCCGGATAATTTTCTTGTCAATAGCCTTCCGTCTTCTTCCGTCGAATCGACGAAGACCTTGTTTGACGGGTTTTGATCCTGTGATCACCTTCAATTTATGCTCAACAAGTTTTTTGGGTACACCCGGCATGTCCGCAGGACACCAGGCAAAAATATCCTAATTCTCACGGAGAAACTTGATGAGCGCGCTTTCCTATGCGTTCGTCATCCCAGTTCCCACAACAACAACAAATTTCGGATCTTTGGGATCTAGGATAACTTGTCTTGTATTCTCTGATGCTTTGAAGCTATCTGCCGGCTTACGACTTTTCTTTTCCTACCGGCATTTTTGTCAGCGAAACTTTCTATGCCAGCTATTTCAATTCCTCCTTTGCAATCACTTGTTCAGCGCAAAGGACGTTTCCTTTTTCCAGCTCGTACACCAATTTGAAGTCTCCGAAATGGCGATTACTCCTCTTTTTTGCCCTGGCATCTTCAGCTTATTATAGATATAACATGATCTTGCCATGAATTTGGCGAAAGCAGAACGTCTGAGTATTGTGTGGTATACACTTTCGAACGGCACCACCTTGAATGAGATCTTTTCCTAGCGGAAGTGTTCTCTTTTACCGAATGTTACATCTAGAGAAATTTCTCCTAGGGATTGTGCTTGTCTGCCAGAAACGATGACGTGGAAACGTATGTTGCTGTGATTAAGTTGGGTCTCGGAGATGCGTAATTGCTTCAATGTACTTAAGTACATGATGTTGATATTAGACCATCCATCCATCAGCACTCTTTTGAGCCTAGTGTTTTGAACAATAGGGCTTACAACTAAAGCATGCGTGCCGGGTTCTTGGATGTTTCCGGGATGATCAGACTGATCCCAGGTGATTGGAGTATTTGAATACTTCAAGTATATACTTTGGTGTTTGTGGTATCACCGTATTGATTTCTCGAAGTGTTCGCTTGGCCTGTTTTGCTGAGTTGCCAGAAAAGTTAAGTTGCATTCTTCTTCAACTGTCGGGAATTTGGGTTCGTCTTTTTGCTGCTGCTCCTGGATTTTTTCATCAGTATCAGACTCGTTGTCCGCTTTCTCGGACTCTGGATTTTGCTTATTGAATTTCCTCTTGGAGTTTTTTCCCTTATTCCCGGATCCTGCAATGCCTTTCATATGCTTATTAAGCCGGCATTGCGCGTTGGTATGGGTAGGCTTCACAAATTGCGAATGGTGGACACAGTTTTCCGACTTAATATTTTCCCACTCTTCCTTAGAGTAGGAGATAGGTTCTGTGTTTCTTCCTTTCCATCAGCTGCCATTATCTATACCTGGCCATGGGCAGTCCGGCCCGGCCAGCCCGACCCGACCCGGCCAGCCCGACCCGACCCGGCCCGAAAATCCCGAGCCGGGCTCGGGCCTGGGAACCTAAGGACGACGGTCGGGCCAGGCCGGGCTCGAGCCTGACGGGAACGCATTTTTGGTCGCAGGCGGGCTGAGCCGAGCGGGCTTTGTCGGGCTCGGGCCCGATTTCTGCAGCCCGACAGTCGGGTCAGGCCGGGCTCGGGCCTGAGATTCGCCCGCTAAGATTTTTTAGGCCCGACCCGGCCCGAACTTTGGCCAGGTATACCATTATCCTTCCTAAAGGTTAGGTTAACTTCTTTGGGTTTTGGCTACGATTCTGGAGTAGCTTTCTTTTCAGAACGAGGTGTCTTTTTGGCCTGAACCAAAGTATCAATATTTCCACCTCTCACTCTGATGTAATCTTCGACCGATGCATGCTCATTGGTGGTGGTAAGCATAGATCCAAGATCTTTGTGCTCTTTTGGACCAACCATGAATGGTAAGAGGCCGGGTTTTAAGCCATTGATGAAAGCATACATTGCTTGTACATCACTTACTCCAGAGCAGCTATTCTTCATTGCTGGTCCATCTTGATATAAAGTCAACATACGAATCGTCTTCAAACTGGACGCAGCGATTTGGATGATTAATGCTCTTAGGGCGTTTGTACGTACGCCGAAAATGCTCAACAAATACTCTAGCCATATCGTCCCAGCTATTCACGGTTCCTGACGGAAGTCCGTTGATCCAATCTTTGGTTCCATCCAGCAACATTAGGGGGAGAAATTTTACTGCCTCTAGGTCTATCCCTTTGTTGATCTGGACTACAGTATAATAGTCTGAAAGCCATGTATCCGGGTTTGTACTTCCAGTATACTTTTGATAAGTCGGACCAACTTTGGCAAAGCCAGAATGTAGAGTTATTCTTCGGATCCTGTCAGTAAAGCATTTAGGTCCAAAGTATAGATCATCTATTTCCTCCTTATTGACGTGAGTGGAATATCTGCCGGCTGAATGGACAGAAGGGGATCTTCTCCTTTCTGGGCCATTGTTGCGCGAGTGCGCTTTTCCGAGATTATCCATGTTTCGTCCGTTATCGTGTCCTTTGGAATAAGGTGGAGTTCTACTCCTTGGCCTCTCTTTGTTCCTAGGAGGAGTACGGGATCTCTCACACCTGTGAGGATTGTCATATCTTCCATCTTTTTCAGCAGGGCATCTCAGAGGCGGCATCATTTTTCCGTCTTTCCGGTTTTGTTCCTCCCTCACTTTGTAATCACGGGGATTATTTACGCCTTTCGGCGGATGGGATCCTGTCCTGGACGCTGCATCCTTATTGTCCGGGATTTTCTTGTCCTTTCTGGGATCTCCCTTCTTTTCCTTAGAATTGCCTGAATCTCTAGGTTCGCCAGGTCCAGGTGCTCCAGCGGCGCATGTGGCGGTTTTGCATAGGGCCGAGTCATCATGTAACTTCCTTGATCTTTCCTGTCCTTGTTGTTGTAATTATTTTCCTAGGAAAGCATACACTCCGTGGAGTTTTTCGTCGTTGGAGTACAGATCGTCATTAAGGATGGAGAACACGGCCTCCGCGTTTTCAGCTGTGATTTTGTATATGCGTTGCCCTTGGAATTGGTGCCGTTTACCTGCCTTTGCCAAGAACGGTTTTGGAACCGTTCTTTTGGTGGCAGCACATCCGGTTTTGCAATTCCGGGGTAACCGTGTAGGTTTTATGCCATATCTATTCCTTCTTTCGTATTCCTCTATTTCTTCCTATTGCAACTTAATGTCAGCCTAGGTTTTTAAGAGATTTTTCCGAGTACGGAATAGATGTTGCTGCTTCCGCTGTAGAGCTTGTCTCCTGGTTTTCAGCACTTCAGGGGGTTCGTCTCGTCCCACTTGGGTTTGGATTAGATCGATGTTGTCCTGTTCCGACATTTGTGGAACAGGGATTTCCTTCTTTTTCTTCTCCGCGGGTGTGACTCCGCTTCCTCCTACTACTTCCAGGTTTTGGTTGGCAATATCTACCAATTTTTCTTCTTGAGTTTATACTGGAGTTTCTTGGCAGTCTTCTTTTTCTTCTTAGAAGAGGGAGGTTTTTTGCCAGGTTCCTCCTCTGTCAATTCCTTGACAACGGGATAAATTGGACTGGTTTTTCCATCCTCTCTTTCCTCATCTGACCGAGGTGTTTTGGGGTCTTCATCGTCTTCGGCATCCATTTTTCAGCCGGTTTTCCCATAAGTACTTCATGGAAGTTCCCCTGCATAGATTTGACCTTTCTTTTGAAAACGTGTTTGTCTTCATCTTTGGAATCTATGTCTTCAGATCCGGGTTCCGACTCTAATCTTGCCTCTATGGCAGCTAATACAGAGTCGGCTTCCGAGTTTGTCGTTTCACTGACGGGTGTCGGATTTTCCACTTGTTCTGTGGGATTGTGTTTTTCTGCTTCTTCCACGGGATTGTTTTCTTCCGTGTTTTCAGCGACCTCAGACTTCACCATGCCAATAAAGTGAGATCTTATTGCGGGCATCTCCGAAGAGGCAGCAAATTCAGCAGGGTATTGGCGATCTGAGCAGAATCCGGTATCATAGTTTTCCTCAACTGGGTATAGGGCGAGTGGGATAAATTTACTTCCACCACAGAATCCCATTGCCTCTTCAGTTAATCCGATAAATATGTTTGCAGATCCAATCGGTAAAAAGCAGGCACTTACTAGGTGATTTCGTGCTGGCATGTCTGATCCGCTGTTGAGGAAGCGCCCGACGTCATTGTCGAATTCCAAGCTTTCGACAGTTATTGTACTGCCGATTCCGCCAAGTATCGAAACATAACTCCTGACGTCGTTGGCCCCACGGTGGGCGCCAACTGTCGAGACATCGTAGTAAGGATCATAGACGGGGGTGCCATGAGCCTACGGGTAGAGACGTGGGGGACGTGGTAGTACGACAAACGAGAACACCAAGTTTTACCCAGGTTCGGTACGACACAACTAGAAGGGATGAAGCCTGAAGTATACAAAGTACAATGCGAGTAGGGTTTTGCTAACTCGACGAGGATCAACTTCTTGGTGAGTTGGCTTCTAGCTTATTGTCTGTGTATTTCTTCTCTCCCGTCTGGATTTATATAGATAGACGGGTTAGGGCTTACAAAAAGGAAACCTAGAAGACTACAGAAAGTATCTAACTTGGAAAGTAAGGAATCCGTCTTATCCTCCAAGCAGCACCACTTTGGACCGTGGTCCGGGTTGTTCTAGAATTCGGCTTCCTGCGAATCAGCTTACTGGGCCGCCCAATGGACTATGATCCACTACCAATAGGCCACCCGGGTAATCCGGCTCTTTAGATCAATGCTGGACATAACCCTAATCGGTATATATCCGACAAAGTTTGTTTGCACCTTCAAGGAAGATTGCATGATTGGCTTTATCATATATGTTTTTGTTTATTTTACTTCAATTCTTATGCTTGCCACCCAACCTTGTTAGCCAAAGACTTGTACTGAGAGGGAATGCTTCTCGTGCAATCCAAACCTTGAACCCCAAAACCTTGCCATTTGTGTCCACCATACCTACCTATTTGTGGTAATTAACTGCCACTCCAAGTAAATTGCTCATGTGCTACCTTTAAAACCTTCAAAATTACTCATGTTCTGTGTTCCTGTTTTTCCTCACGAGGACGTAAATAGAGAATCTTTATCTCACTTGTTGATTGGACTTCACACACCTGTACTAGTGCCTTCATCCGCTTATCCAAATGCTAGAAGAGCTGGCAGCAGGGTGCCCAGCCCCAAACTAATACACAAATTCTCTTCACTGTTTTTGCCCCTGATTTATCAGTCAAAGCATAATTGTGTAAAAAAAAGAGAAAGATGGATGACCTTCTACACCAGTTGCGTCCTTCATATGGGATCCGCTCTTGTGAAGTCTAGTTGGCTTGTGACGTACTGCATTTTCTGTTCACCATTCGTTGACACTAGCATACACCTCTCAAAATAAGACACTCCTCCATGGTTTGTGATTGTTGGCAGACACTCGAGGATTCGGTTAGCCATGGTTTGTGTAAGATGGGTGGGAGGAGTGTCAAACATTTTACGCCTCCGTTTATTAAAATAAAATTTCTAGCACATGAATGATCCACGCGTCCCTCTGCGAAGTTCATATCTTTTACATTTATGTTGAGTCAGTAAACCTAATTCCTTCTGTCTTAAGCAAGCATTTGAATTGTTGTTATTCATCCAACTCCATGTTGATTTACTCAATCATGTTCTTTATTCTTCCTTGTTTGCACAAATGATTTTATCTGTTTGAATACCACTTAGAAAGTTACCAATGTTTGCAAAGATACCGTTATAATTGAGCATGATAAACTATGCAATATAGCTCTAGTATAAAGACTCTGATCGAAATATGAGTACACTGTAAATTGTTCTCTGACCAAGAACGAAGTTTGCCTTTACCAATTTTGATTTACTTTTTGCACCATTATTGTTCCTCTGTTTGTTTCAAGTTTAATTATATGAGAGGAAGTTGCTTTCTAATATGAATTGTTCTTTGTTAGATGTGATGCCTCTTGTCCGTATTTTATTTATCGACACCTCACTCCATAAACCTGTGGTCATGTTTAGTGAGTTCAGTTTGGCTTGGGGACAAGCAAGGTCTAAGCTTGGGGGGAGTTGATACGTCCATTTTGCATCACTGTTTTATATTGTTATTTTCTGTTATTCATCGATATATTTATGTTATGGTGCATTACTTATGTTATTTTATCTTATTTTGCATGTTTTCATAATTTTTGGAGAATAAATACCGGGACCAGAAATCTCATGGAAAAAGCACCACCGAGATACCATATTTCAGAAGATTAGAAGAAGAGGGGGGACACCGGAGGTGTCTTATAAGTTCAAAGGAGGAGTCCATCCAGAAGGGGACCAGGGGCCCACACCATAAGGTGGCGCCCCCCTTGGCCGTGCCACCAGGTGGTGTGGCCACCCTGGCCCACCTCTAGCTGACATCTTTCGCGTACTTGAACCCTAGGGCATTCTAAGACCCAGGCCATCATCGAAGAATTATCCCGCCGCCGCCTCGGGGCAGAAAACACCCGATAGAGAAAAGATCTCTGGCAGAGAGAAATCTGCCAGGAAAATTCCTCTCCGGAGAGGGGAAATCATTGCCATCGTCACGGTCATCACTCCGGGCATCATCAAGATCATCATCATTGTAGGGCCTGCCCTTCGAGCCACTGTTCAAGGACACCCCCGATATGCATACATTCACGATCCCAGGAATTCAATCGTGAACAACATATCAAGTTGGTACACAGATACAATATCCTTTACACGATTGCATAAACACTTACAAGAAGGGACTTGGTCACTTGACCAAGACCTGAACGGCTGCCACGCAGGGCAACACACAACACACACAGCGGAAGACTAAACACAATCATACGCGGTAGATCCCAAGTCACGCCTTCACCTACAATCTGCTGACCCGGAGACGATCCTAGTTCGCACAGCCATCAGCTCCGTACTCCTCTTCGTCGACCTTCTTCTGAGACTCGTTCTCAAAGTCTGGCAAGTAGATACCAGGGGCGAAACCATAATGAGTACATTTGAATGTACTCAGCAAGACATCCATCATGTGACTTACCAAAGATGCAAGTATGCTTATATGGTGTAATAGGTAGGATATAAATAGGGTTCACTATAAATGGTGTTCATATAGGATGCCACCACAGTTGCAGTCATGTTATTCTGTATCTTTGTTGAAGAAGATACTTTAGAAGAAAATAATATAGTTTTATTTCTCTTGTAGATATCACATGTACAAGAGGTTTTGTTGAGTTTTGTTTAAAAGAGAATTTTCTCTTTGCAAAACTTCTTGGAATCAGTTTCCAGAATTCTTGCTCAGAGGAGAAAAGTTTGATTTGCAAAACTTTTTGTTTTGTAAAACAACTTCTGGCTTTCCATCATTGGTACCTCCATGGTCCAAAATTTCCTTCCTTTCCGAACTTCCCGAGTTCAACACCGTTTTGAAAACATCCTTTTTGAAAACATTGACACAATGCTAGCTACATGGCCATTCAACTGTCCATATCCGAGGACGTGGCTTCTTCAAAAAAGTTATACTATGCAGAGGTGTACACATCCACCAGATCCAGTACACCTGCCGTGAACAACCACGTACTGTAACAACAGTATGTGAACATCAGGTATCTGATCCTAACCATCCACCATGTTCAAGCTAGAATGTGTCTATCTCTTCAGTTGAGTATAATCTCCCCGGCTCCCTGCCTAGACAGGAGACTCAACAGCTGCGACCGGGGGGTAACTTAATCCCTCATTTTGTATGCCTCGTATCTTCCACCTAGAGACAATCGATTCGAGGGCTCGACGACCCTTATAGCAATTGAGATAGAACACACACTAACAAGAACAAACTTCTAGTTAGGCCCCGTGCCCATGTTGGGGTAGAGTGGCAGTACGGTAAAGGTTGTCCGGCGAAGACTAGGTTATGTGTCATTTTTGAAAACACGTTTTTCCCAAAAATGACCACTTCCACATTCCTCCGGAGAATAAGGATCTGCCCTTTCTCCGGGTTTTCCATAAAGCCTTTGTTTTGTAAAACACAAATTTTAAGGTGTCCACTTAGGGACTAATATTTGTGATGGTAATAAATACCATATGGTTGCTTATGGGCTTGGTAACACCAAGTATTAACTAATGGCATGGTAATAATATATATATAATAGAAGTGATACTCACTTCAAAATTAGTTTTTTTTTGGAAATCAAAGTTTTGTAAAAAATTTCAGAAGTAAAACATGCATGATAGGTAATGATAAGTGTAATTTCAGCAAGCATCAGGATGGCTTTCCTTAAGTCTCTTAATGTCCCTAGCCTTGAAGTAACTTGAACTTGACGCACAGCTCCACAACTGCTGCTTCTTCTTCTTCTTCGTTTTCTAGCGTCGTAAAAGAATAAAAGACACACTCTCAGGTCTAAAGACCAAACAACTAAGCTAAACAACACATACAGCAACAAACTTTCACTCACGAGTTCTTTCGAAACGTTGTCGCGAAAACTATCTCACACAACTCTCACGGTCCAAAACTATCGTGAGCCAACTAGGTATGGTTTAGAAAACCATATACTACAACTTATATACCATATATGGAGTGGTGTACCACTCACATAACAAGATATATAAGAAGCTAAAAATATAGCTTGAGGGTGCAACGGGTTAGGTTACTAAGGTAAAAACAAACAGACCGAACAATACCCAAGGCAGTGGGTATTAGCAACACACAAACAAAAGTCACTTAAATAGTTTATGATTTAAGTTGGATGCTTAGTTCACAAGATACTCCTAAGCGCAACGACAATACTAGCACAACAATTACCACAAGTATGATCCTCATGCTAAGGTACACACTCAGACAATTTCCAAACAGCAGATAAACACACCACAGATGAATGGACTATTTATTCACTACCTTAATGTTTAGTTGAAGTTATGGAATCCATCAATCATGAAAATTTAACAAACAACCAGTAGCTAAATACCCAATGAGTCAGGTCATAAAAATAATCTAGAACACAATCATCACTCAAGATAATACTCCTATCAAAAGCATAAAAACAGGAATGCACTAATTACACACTAGTATGGGAATTTCTACACAAGCATGCTATAAGAGATAATTATATTCTATAACTATAGAACATGCAACTAAAGAGTTCATGGAATCATAACAGAAGTAATAACTTCCTAAATATGCTATAATAAAATCATACACTCATGAAAAAAAAGATGACAATACTATAGCAAAAATCACCATTTTCTAGTGGTGACACTAGGCCAACACTAGAGAAGCAAACAATGCTACCATGATGCTTAAATTTAAACAAGCAAGTCATGAACATAAATGTACCTAATAGTAGTACACAAATCCTACTCATGCTAGGAAGCAAAAACATCAAAATAATTTCATGAAACAACTATTAAGCATGCATAAATTAATTCTAGCAATTTCTGTTTTCTTTACTCAATTACTAGCAAGCAAGCAAGGTATAACCCACACAACCAGTAGCTATGCACTCAATGAAAAGTCATCTAAACCTTTTCAAAACTCCAAACACTCAATTTAAAATCATTTACAAACAATCTATCAATCACAAGGGATTTATTTCATTTGCAAATAATCTAATTTAGCACTCAATAGTGAATCATTTCTTACATGATAATCCTAAGGAATATTATGCTAACAAATGGATCACACCTAACATACTAGTATCTTCTGATAAGAGATAGACTTCTCACTTGCATAAGTGAAAAAAACAAATATATTTTCCAGTGGGTTATGGGCCCACTAATACCAAGGCAAAAGAGGTACTAAGCCTCTGGTTACTCATGGCAAACATTAGCATGCAATATAAATAATACAAAGCCATTTATTCTAGTGAAAACAATATCAGTGCAAACTAAATAACAAGACTTGCACATGCTTCACTAAAAAAAATACATGCAATCTAACAGTGGTATTAACTTCAAAATAACAGTACCAAAATGGTACTGGATCCATAGAAATCATAGCACAAAATTTATCAAAGCATTCACACAAAGATCTAGCTCTCACAATAATTCCAAATAATAAAACTAAAAGGTAACAAAAGCTATTTCATTTTTATTTCAGTTTCCAAACATGCACACATTTTCTAAGGTAGACGTACTGTAAGAAAAACAACTTAATAACAAGTCCTAACAACTTTATACATGCTAGGAAACAAGATTAAATTAACCACACAATTTATTTCAAACAAGAACACATTCCAAAACAAAAACAGAAAAGCTGATGTTTCTAGATCTGTCTACCAAAAATAATATAGAGCTTCAAAAATTTAGATAATATAGGAAAACATAGATCTAGTAAATACCAAACTCATCCAATTGGATTTTCTCCAAAAATCATCTTTAAACTCATTATAAAAATCATAAAAAGTTTACTAGTCTTTTAGTAATTTGGATGGCATTTTCATTCTATAACTCACCTTGATGTGAGGTTAGGTGCATTGGATAGGTCTTTTCAATACCTATCAAGAACATTTTAGTTTGTTCCATTTGGTTACATATTTTAAAAGTTATGGTCAAAACATTCACAGAGACAGTCTGAGGCAAAACATTTCCTGTGCCCAAAATATTTGTTCAAAAGTAGATCTGCAATTTTTATATGGTTTAGATTTCCTGTCTTAAGGTCCATGAATTTTTGCAGATTTTATTTCACACTTTTAGTATTTTTACAACGTCCAAAGTGATTGCATAAGTTTCTGTCAAGGATTAAAAGAAATAAAAACTCGGGCAGAACGGGCTGATTCGAGCAGGGCTCGGCCCAGCTAGCGGCTGCGCGGCCCAGCCGCGCTCGCACGCGTGGACAGGCGCGGGAAACGCACGCGTTCAACCGTGGCCGCCGATCTGAGATCGAACGGCCCGCTCGCTTTCTTCTTCCTCCTCTCACCTTCTCTCTCTGACCCGAACTGAGAAGAAAAGGGTGCGACCCTAACTCACCTTGGGGAGACTAGGGGAGGGCTGCAGGTGCTCGGTGGTGTAGTAGGGGTGCAGGGGCGTTGAGGGCCGGCGACGGCGGCGACCTGCGTGGCTCCACGCGGTGGAACGCGGCAGATGCCCGTGGCGGCGCCCGTGGACGGCGGTGGCGCCTCCGGGGGTTAGAGGGCACGGGGTCATGTCTGGGGGGTTCAGGGGAACCTGGGGGTTCGTTCTAGGGCGGTGGCAGAGGTTGGAAAGGAGTGGTGCGGGCAGGGCTTCGCCGTGGCCGTGGTGATCACCCGGCGGCCAGAGCACGGGCTCGGGGTGCTCTAGGGGGTAGGGCTCGGGTCCAAAATGACCAGGGGAGGTAGGAGGGAGGATGAGAAGTGCAAAGGCGCAAGGGTGTGGCCTCTGGCCATTTATAGGAGAGGGAGTGAGGTTGAGGGCATTTTGGGGAGCTCGGGTGGATGCCATCCAATGGCATTGGTGTGCCCAGGGGGTTTTAGTCCTTTCCACATGAGAGCACTGGTGCCCTAGGTCAAGGACACTAGTGGGAAAGGTTTATCCAGGCCATAGAGAGCAAGTGGGCAAGTGGCAAGGTCAAAAAGGTCAACACACAAGTGTTCCCATACCTTTCCTAGTCACCCTCTCTCACCTCTCTTATCTTCATGGCTAAGGCTTCTAAAAGCAGGGTCAAGGGCTCTCGTTCGAGTAGAAACTATGGTCAACACACTAGGCTTGGTCACACTTCCAAAAGATCAAGGAAACAACAAGAAAACTAATGTGCAAAAGTGTATCTCCTACTGTTCACAGAGAAATTCAGAAAATTCAGTCTTATGACTTAGAAATTTTCTAAGTGTTGAAAACAGATTAAAAGTGCAAAAAGTTGAGTTTGTTTTCAGGGTTCAAATGATTCCCAAACTTTGTTTTCAACGTATGGAATTGTTAACCATGTTATATACTTTCATAAACAACTTTTGAAAACAATTTTTAAATAATTTAAGGCCATGAAAACAATGTGGAAAAAGGTATACTTTCTGTTTTTATCTGTTTCTCAAAACTGCCTTTTTCTGTCTTAATTTTATACCACAAAAACAACAAGCAAAAGATAGTTTTTATTTCTCCAAAAATAAAAGTGAACTTATGGGTTTGTAGTACATATATCAAGTATTAATTAAAAGTCAAGAAATCATAAAATAACAATTTATAGCTTGGTGAAAACAATGGTAGAAAACAGGTACTTGGATTATTTTCTTCAGAGATTGTTTTCCATAGGAAAGTTAAAAGAAAACTTTCATAGATCATTTTGGAAACTTGTTTTCTTGGATCTAACAAAGTTAAAAGTTTGTTTTAATATGCAAACAAGAATGATCCAAGTCTTGGAATAAAAATCCACTCAAGTAATAATAGGAAAACATCAGGAAAATAATAAGAATATTTTTCAGAAACATATGGTATTGGTTTTATAAAGAAATAAAACTTGTGTTGCAAATATGTTTTAGCACATAAATGTATGTTAGTTCAAACAATCATGTTGTCATAAAAAAAATTGTTGGCCCTAATTTTTGTCTTCTTAAGCACAGTCCAAGAATCCAAAAACTGGGGTGTGACAATCATCATCATCATCATCATCGTTACCAGCACCATCACCCCATCATCCACCGTCATCCCGATATAACAATTAGGGACCTCTATCGTTCTTTTACATTAGATCTCTCTCCCGGTATGGATTACTTGTTAGTAGTTGATGCTTGTGAGTTTTATCGGTGTTAGCAGTTTATAACCACATTGTTATTATCCATTATATCACCTATGATTATAATCCATATGATTTCTTGTGAGTAGTTTGTTTAGTTCTTGAGGATATGTGAGAAGTCATGATGTTAGTACTGAAGTTATGTTGAAGTAATATCTCGTTGTTCGGTATTTAAGTTGTGGTGCTATTCTTCTAGCGGTGTCATGTGAACGTCGACTACATGATACTTCACCTTTATGGGCCTAGGAGGATGCATTGTGTATTTGGATACTAATTGTGGGGTTTCCGGAGTGACAGAAACCTAAACCCCCGTTAGGAAACCAATGCACGAGGGAGCGTAGAATCCCGGAGTTTTAAGGTTGTGCTTAGATTTATCTTAATTAATTTCTAGTATTTGCGGATGCTTACGAGGGGTATAATCACAAGTATGTATTAGTCCTAGTTGGGCGGTGCATTAGCATAGGTTCACCCACATAACACTTCGCGAACCAATGGATATTAATCAACCGTAATGAAGCGAAAGCACTTGACGAAATTCTCATGTATCCTCGAGAACGTTTGGTAGTCATAAGTAACACAACCGGCTTGTCATTTTCTCTCAAAAGGATTGGTCCACTCACTGCAATATTATTTTCTGCTCTTTATTTATTCGCACTTTATTTATCTGCTATATCCAAAACAACCAAAAACCCGTTTGCTAGTATTTACAGTGAATTATCTATCCAACTTGCTTGTCAACACCTTCTGCTCCTTGTTGGGTTCGACACTTATTTATCAAAAGTACTACGATACATCCCCTATACTTGTGGGTCATCAGTTATTATTGTTGAGAGTGTTCACCAGTGAAAGTATGACCCCTAGGCCTTGTTTCTAAGCATTGAAACACCATTTACAATCAGTTCTGCTACATGTTTGCTTGCTGACATTTTTATTTCAGATTGCTATTATCACTTATAACCATTCATATTAGAAACTCATCTTAGAAACATCTAACAATCATTCATCACATCAAACAACAAGGTTTAACAAACAAACTAATATTTTCATACCACACTTATTGGTATGATCAATACACTAACACGATAACATTGTTCTAACAAAGCAACTAGATTGGTGGTCTCATCTATATCTTCTTCAGTTCTTAAAATTCTTTTTTCTATGTCTTGAGGTGTTCTTGATTGTGGTGAAGTATAAGTATTTCTTCAAGTTCTTCAATAATATTGGATGTAGGTCTTCAGATGGTGTCAATATTTATTTTGCACTTCATGGTATGGTCATCGACAATCATGCCTTGATGGTATTGAAGAGGCAGGTCATGTAGAACAAGATAACAAAATTTTAAAGGTGAATAATAGATGAGAGGATATGATAAAGATTAAGATGAGATGTTTTATTTATAGAAAGTTTAAACATAGTAAATTTTAAATCCTAGGGTCTTTTAAAAACTTAGGGTCTCGAATTCTTCAGGCAACACAATGCTCTGATACCATTTTGTAGCGTTCCCACATTTAAATAATGTAAGAACACATGTGTTATTGTGCTAGTCCCTGAATCAACTGCTAGCACCATAGTACAAAATGAAATATCATGCAAATGCATCAAATTCTATTTACATCGCATGATCCAGTCTTTACAAAAAGAGTATTACAACTTGCATAGTATTTGAAGACTAGCAGGATACAAAGTTTTACAACAGAAAACATAGTACAACATTGAGCCTCATCTTCTTCATGTGCCACAGGCAAAAGATGTTGGCGGTAGACTCGAGATCATAAACGAAATCCTCACTCGTCTTTAGAACATCAGTAGGATGGAATATGCAGCCACAAGGGAGTCAATAAAATTTAGTGTATTGGAAAGTAACACTATGTTGGATATAAATGACAAGACTAATACTACATGCTTATTTGGATGAGTGGAGTTTTGGCTAAGTTTTCATAAAGCTAGTTTTTCTCCTATCTCTTTTGTAAAATAAACTCTCTTTCCAAGGGGTGGCATCATTGGACTGAATCCAAGTACCACAACTACCGTTCACTTGGTAAAAGTTTTACTTAATGAAAAATGTGTTTAGATTCTTCTATCATTCCTTGTCCAGTTGTTCATACTTTTCCATAACCGGGGACACGGCTAAGATCTTAGTTTGTTGACTCTGCATAGTTTGTGCACTTTCACCTTCAGATTTAGTCAACCCAAACATCTTATACACCCTGAGTGCATTAAGGAAAGGAGAAGATCGAGACGAGATCTTTTAGAAGAAATGGCACCACCGTTTGTCTTACCGTTCCACCTATAATTATGCTACATCTGCTTGTAAGTCTCACGAGTTCATTCAACTTCGTTGATCAAGACAGAGTTGTATACTTCTGTTTTCTTTGATTCAAGGGGTTGTATACTTCCGTAGCAACTCCTTTGTATCTTTATTTTCATGTTTTAGTTGTGCCAAGTGAAGTTTCTAACGAAAGTTGGAGTTGGTTTTGGATTTCTGCGCAAGAAACAGATTTCTACTGTCCACCTAAAAAAATCCAGTAAGATCAGAATGACCTGAAATTTTTTGTGCTTATTCCTCAGCTAATTACGAAACTTTTTCGTTCTTTAAGTTTTTCGATCTTTTCGTAAGTTTTGACAGATTTTTCTTACATTTGCTCGTTTACGATGTCAAGTGGATTTCTTTGCTTCACGAAATATCAGTTGCTGTATCTAATGTTTAAAAGTATCAATAACACTTGTGCCCATCCAGAAGCCATGAATTTTTTATTGTTCCACTAACCCTATAATGCGAATTACTCTTTGAGTGTGGTGTGAAGGAAGTTTTCAAGGGTCAAGAGAAGAGGGTGATATAATGTGATCAAGAAGAGTGCAAGGTCAAATCTTGAGGATGCCCCCGTGGTTCATCCTTTAAATTGTAAGAAGACTCAAGCGTCTAAGCTTGGGGATGCCTTGGGCATCCCCTTCTTCATCAACAATTTATCATGTCACTTCTAGTGAAACTATATTTTTATTCGGTCACATCATATGAAGTTTACTATGCTTTCTCCGAAAAAATATACAAATTCTTTGAATTTCTTTCTTATATTCTTCTTTTCTGTTAATCTTGATTTTTTTAATTTTTTTGCGGGTAATCTTGATTGAACGTGTTATGAATGTCTACACATATGCATGAAATTTTAAACTTATAGGGGTCTTCTATTTCAAGAATGAATATTGTATGGATCACTGGAGTTTGCTAAAAGAATCTAGTCGGGTGTATTTGTGGTTTAAAACAAAAATTCCAGTGAAGATTCATTCATGGTTCGTTTCAGTTTCTGATGTGTTTGCCATAATACATTTGTAAAATCTTCTGTTTCCTTTATGTTTTACTCAAGAATCAATTGCATATTGGTACCCGCAATTTTGTTGTTGTTGCATATTGGTACATGGTAAATGTATTATATGTTCTAGTTTCAGTAGACTGAGGCCCTGTTTGTTCGTGGAGAAGCCTGGGAAGCTTCTGGTGCCTCTTTTGCCTGAAGACCGGGAAGACGATGGTTTCCAAAAGAGCTCGTGTATCCAAAAGGGAAAACGTTTCGTATAGGGCGACTTATACCGCCCTGGCGTAGGTCGCTCCAGCGCCAGCGAGCGAGCGAGCAGCGAGAGCGGAAGTTTGGCCTTTTTGCGCATGTGTGTCTGGCCCATCTACGTACAATGTAGATTTTAGGCCCAATTTTGTGTGCAAACAGCCCAGCATGGTAATTAGGAGCAGCCACATATAACACTAAGTTTTTTCACCGTGCTCTCCTAATGTTGTGTACGTACTAAATTTTTGTAACTGTTTTACCCATATTTTGTTGAGAATGCACAAATAAGATGTTGCAATATTTTTTCTAGATGTTTTTCTAGATAAATACATGTGTATTTATAATTCATTTTGGAATGATATGTTTATGCGCTCATTCTCATGTTGTAAATATGTAATTTTGTTGTTGTTATCGATTTACCTTTTTGTTAAAATTTGTGATGATTTTTGTTGCAACCGAAACAGTGACAAATTATTTTGTTTCTTACCAATTTTTCTAATTGGTGCAAATAAATTTTTGTTGCAATAGGTTGTGATTTTTGTTGAATTGTTATAACTTTTTTGTTGCAACGCAATAACATATTGTTTAACTATTATTTGTAACATTACTTATTTTTTGAAAAAGATTTGGAAAATTTTGTTGCAATAATTTTTTTTGTACATGGAGCGATAATTTTTGTTGCGACACAAGTGAAATTGTTGCAATGGCAGATTTCCTGTAATTATCGAGATGACCGGGAGCAACACAATATACCTTTTCGTTTTAAGTGGGCTGTTGTGGACTGCGGGTTCTATATGCGAAAAACAGGGGGGCTAAAATGTAAAACTGGGTTTGTGCTGTTTTGAGCCATCGGATGATGATCGGACGGCTCGCGAGGGGATTTAGAATTAGCAATTCTAGGACGACCTACGCCTAGCACGCCCCATCCAAAAGAGCCCGTGTAGATTAGTTCTGTGAATTATATATGACAAATTCATGAATCTCGGATTGATTTTGCAAATGAGCTCGTGTATCCGATATTCTTGTATAAATCCTTGGTGATTCTTATTATATGAATCTGAGTATCCAAAAAGACTTGTATGCTTTTTTTCTTCGTTTTGTTGTATGGGATTCGTAGCCATTTTTTAGACGAGTATTTTATCACGGTATATATCAAAGTTGCTTGTCGTTTCTCGAGTGTCCAGTAAAAAGCACTCGGAAATTACCTGTTCAGCTTCAGAATAATGTGGCTGCACTTCCATCTCTTTGCCTGTGATTTGGTATCGAAATTGTAACTCGTGCTGATTCACCTCTATTTCTTGGCATGCAGAAGTGCAGCAGAAATGTGGGATATCAGCAAGCCGTTCTGAATTTCACACTTAAACTGTAGTAGTACAACGTTTGGGTAATATGAACAGAATGGATCAGTTAATTTCTCCCAATTAAACAGAAGGATCACATAATCTGAAAAGATGAAAAGTTGCTCTGCAATTAAATTCTGCATCACATAAGCTTTACAACTCGACCGAGGATTTACATGGATCTCGACCGAGGATTTACATGGATCAATCGTCCAATCTGTGCAATTCTGCACGAGACAAGCATCGTTTCTCTACAAGCTCTGCAAGTTACATCGTTTCTCTACAATTCGAACCATGTCTACATGGATCGATCATACAACCACAGTTTACATCTGGGGCAGCCTTACACCCGCTGTGCATTCCAAACCGTGAGTGGAATCTTGAAGGTAATCTTCTGTGGCATCGCCGGTGGGATGAACTTGATCCGCGGCGCCTTCTTTCTTGGCAACTCGACGGAAGCATCGACCTTTGCAGCGGCGGCGGGATGATGAACGGCGAACCATGGGAGTTTGAGCGCCTTGGCCGCCGTCAGGCGCTTGTCGGGATTGCACGTGAGAAGTCCTTGCAACACCTCGAACCCTTGCGCCGACAGCTTCTCTTCGGGGAAGATCTCCCGCAGCCTGTTGCGCTTGTGCCTCGCCGTCGCCGGTAGCATTTGCATCGCCTTGGCAGTGAGCGGCAGCGACGAGAATCCAGGCCACGTCTTCTCGTCCGGTGTGCCCATCACTCCGAAGATAGTATCCAGCTTAAGTACCTCGTCGATGAACTCATCCTCGTCTTGATCATCGTCGTCATCTTGGCCAAGAAACAGCGTCTTGCCGGTGAGCATCTCCGCCATGACGCACCCAAGCGACCAGGTGTCGACCTGCGCGTCGTAGTACGAATTCTGCAGCAGTATCTCGGGCGCCATGTAGTCCAATGTGCCGGCCTGGTTGTAGGGCGGAAGCTCGGTCAGGGACATCGCCAGCCCGAGGTCGCAGATCTTGACGAGCTCCCCGCCTTGGCCGACGAGGATGTTCTTGGGCTTGATGTCGCGGTGGACGACGTGGCGGTCGTGCATCATCTTGGCCCCGGTGAGTAGCTTCCGCATGAAGGCGCGCACCATTGATTCAGTGAGCGGCCTGCCCCAGAGGAACCTGTGGAGGCTCGGCGCGGCGACGTACTCCATGACGAGGCGGAGTTCTCCTGTGGTCGGGTGGCGCACCAGGCCCTCGAAGCCGACCACGTGAGGGTTCCCGCTGCAGGTCTCGAGGAATCGGGCCTCTTGCAGGAGCTCGGCGACGTCAGGGGCTTCCTCGGTCTCGTCCGGCGGGCAAAGGTACTTGATGGCGACGGTCTTGCCGGTGGCGCGGTGGAGCGCCTTGAGGACGACGCCGAAGCCGCCCTCGCCGATGCACGAAATCTCCTCGTACTCGTCGGTGCTCCCGATGCTGGTGCGGCTCCTCTTGCCGCAGCTCGCCGTTCCTTGCGTGGTCGTCGCGTGGCCGGCGTCGAGGACGGCGGCAGGTCGCTTGAGGGCGGGCATGGCGCTCAATCGACTGCTTGATTGCTGCGAAAGCGCGGTGGAGGTGGAGTGGAGGAAACGGCCGTGGAAGGGAAGCAGGCGAGCAATGGAGCGGATGGAGGAGCTGTAGGCGTTCCGGTGTGGATCGGCGGCATATATGCACAGTGCAGTCCCGAGCTCAACTCGGATTCAAGTTGGAAGGAAAGTTGGATTGGCGGTAACCCGTTTCGACAGGTTGCGTTGCTGTCTTGCTCTCGGATTCAGTAGAGCTACGGTCTAGGCACGCGGTCGTTTCGCTTCCGTGCCACCTGCGTTTCCGTCTTCCTTGCACAGGCATCCTGGATCAACAATAAGAGATTTAAGTTTACAAAGCCTGCTGTTTTGCACGATCAGGCATGTTGCAACTCGTTTTTGTACAAATGAACATTTCTAAGATATAAACGTATTTTCATAACGAGAGAGCAAACCAAATGGACAACAGAAAGCAAATGATCTCACATTAAAACAAAATCATATTTTGAGCTCAATTTCTTATTTGGAGGAACCACCTATCTTCTGTACTCACTCAACTTTGAGCTCAATTATTTGAAGCAATGCAATTCAAAAAAAAAAAAAAACGAAATCATACACCACCACCATGACAAAACAAAACATCTCAGAGTGAACACACAAATTGCGCACTGGCTGCAGAACAATATATATATAAAGATCTTCATCGTAACCACCAGACTAGATTTGCATATCACGGTAAAACGTATTCCCTTACCAACATTTACTTGACCCCCCTTCAACCAGTTCCAAGACACAAACTCAGCTAAGATTTTAAGGTCTGTGACTAATCACCATTAGAAAGGGAACTGAACAAGGAAAAGAGGAGACTAAAAACCCTGTACATGCACATTCTCCTGGAGTCTTTGTCTTGTGCCAATTGCCCATTTGTACAGCAGAACTCCACTCCTTTCGCCTGCTGAGAATGAAAAAGATCAAACATCATGTAAATCTTTCAAAATGGAAGTTTGTTCTATTGAAAAGATATCACAACCCAAAAGATTTGAAGCCAGGCAACCCTAAGGAAATTATCGTTAAGAGAGAACCCTGCATCCTTTATTCGTGCTTGATCATTTATCATCTACCTATATGAATTGAGAAAAAAAACTGAGGAAAACAATTTACCCAGATTTAGTGAGTTGCTGGGACCGAGGTGAGGGTTGGGGCGGTCTCTGGGGCAGGGTTCGGGCCTGTGGTGTTCTCCGGACCAAGGGTGGGGGCTGTGGCGGTCCCTGGGGCAGCGGTCAGGGCACTACTGGCCTTCTTGTGCACCATAACCTTGGCCCAAGCTTCCTTTGTGATCTTGTCTGCGTGAGCGGCCTCCTTTAAGTTCTTTGGGTGTGCCATCTCTGTCACTTCCTCCTCATCCTTCTCGCTGAACCCTCGCTTGATTGCCATCTTACTCTTGTCCTTGGCTCTGAGCCCATACATCTTGGCAAAGGAGCTGCAATGTCAGATAGAAATGTGTGTCAAATACAAGTATCTTAATAGAAGACAGCTGCAGATTTAAACGACCGACAAACATAAAAAAACATGCAGATTTTATTATATATCAATATATGCATACGTGAAAACAAAATGATACATTGCTAAGCTGAATCAATGTACCAGGCCCTTTTATTGAATTCGGCTAAAACAACAGAATCAAGGTAACAACCATGGCACTAATTATAGATAATTGAGTTAACCCGTCGATGTTCATGTGGATAATTGATATACAACAGACATACATTACTAAGAATCCATATCAACAATATGCATCTGGATTTGATTAGATAAACAGCACTGAAACAAAAAAAATTGAGTACAGCACAGTCGCATGATCTGACTAGAAGTATTTAATTACGTAAGTACCTTAGTAGAAGACAACTGCAGACCTAAAGGACTGAGAAACATAAAAAACATGCATATTTTATCATATAACAATATATGCATAAGTGAAAACAAAATGACACATCACTAAGCTGTATCAATGTACCGGGCCCTTTTACTGAATTCGGCTAAACCAGCAGAATCAAGGTAACAACCATGGTGCTAATCATAGATAATTGAGTTAACACGTCAATGTTCATGTGGATAATTGATGATAAAGATATACAGTACTAAGACGTGACATCAAGCATATGCATCTGGATTTAATTAGATGAACAGCAGTGAAACAAAAAATTGAGTACAGCACAGTCGGAAGGTCTGACCAGAAGTATTTAACTACCTAAGCTTTAGGCTCCAACCCTTTAAATCCAATTCGTCCAAACAGTAGAACATCAGAAACATGATGTTGCATCGTAGAGGAACAAAGATGGGCTTTCTAAGCATGGCAATCCAAAAATACAGAACTACTATAAACAAGGAACTTCAGTAAACAATCTGTGTAGAGAATAGCAACGAGGAATCCAATCACCAATCAGGCAATCACAGGAGTAGAGGAGCAGTTCTCTCTCATATCATTGTGCAGAAGTACAAACCCTAGATAGATTCTGTAAACACCACATCTCAAAGTCGCCAAACACACTCATGGCATTTTCTACTTTCTGCTGAAGAAATAACCAACCTCCTGCAGATACAAGGGAGACTTCTGGATTCTATAAACCAAACAGTGGTCACAAAAACAAACATACACACACCAGGCAATCAGGGTCAACTCGAATTAACACAGAATTTAACAAATCTACTTGAAATCTAACAGAACTGACCCACCCTAAGACTTGTACTAGAATTGACTGAATATAAATCATAAACTGAACTAGCAATTCATGAATAAGGGCTTTAGGGATGTCATAATCATGTAATAATCACGAACCCTGGCGTACTTCCTGACATGTGTACTTGTCCACCCAATGTTCGTCTCTTCATGTAACCAATTTCAGAAGGAGAATGAAAAAGTACACAATTCCGAATTTCCGATACACACATGCTGCACGCGAAAATCCCTACTCGACTAACCTAGCGCAATCAGCTACAGCATCTCTTCTCGCTAAGGCTAAGCAAAGCATGCAGCAACGCGGGCGCGCCCTCACCCATAAACCCTAGTATGCAGCCGGCAGCCCCACCACGAGCCCCCGAAGCCCAAGCTCGGTTCCCCACCGCCGCCCAAATCACCGTCAGCTGCCTCGTCCAACGCCCCCAAAACCCAATGTGGATAGCGAAGGAGAAGCGAAGATCATACCGAGTCATGTTGCCGGCGAGAGGGGGAGGCGCGGAGACCGTCAGGCGTCAGTCCAGTCGCTCGGCGGCAGAAGACGGAGGCGCGGCTTCTTCGGACGGATGTTTCGGGAAGACACTCGCTCTCTCGCTGTACTATGAGCACCACCAGCCAGGCACGAATCTTAAAGCGGACCTAAACCCAGACCGGTTCCGGCGAATGGTCTCGTCACGTGGTCTGGTCGAGCCCAACTGCTCGGGTCCGCACCGCGCCGCGACTTCTTCTGGCTCCGGGTAAAAAACCCTAGCTCGCGCTCAGGGAAAGCGAAGTGGGAGAAGAACCGATAAGGAGAGGATGACGTCGACGGCGAAGGAGCCGCGCGAGGCTTCCCGGCGGGAGGGCCGCGACTCGCACGGGAGGCGCCCCCACTCCTCGTACAGGTCGCGGCGGGACGATCCCCCCAGGTACCAAACCAATCGACCGCAATCCCACCGTTTAGCTCGATCCATCTTGCTGGATTCCGATTAGTGGTAGAACGGAGCACGGGGGCTCATCGATACCTCGGGGCTTGCAATTTTCGATCGCGTATCATACTCGTGAGGCAATGCGGTTCGCGTCTGTACTAACCCCATGCCCGAATCCATTTTTGGTAGCCCGAGGAGGTGGAGGGATGACAGGAGGCATGAATCCCATAGGAGTCACTACAGGCGTCCAGCTGAGGAGGGTGCCAATGCAGGCGAACGCGATGAGAGGAGGGACAGACCCTTGCAAGATGCCCAGGCCGGGCGCGATGCTCCTGATCCTGTGCGCTGGGAGGGTAAGCGGCCCGATGCTCCTGATGTGCGCTGGGAGAGTAAGCGGCCCGATGCTTCTGATCCTGTGCGCTGGGAGGGGAAGCGGCCAGATGCTCCTGATCCTGTGCGCTGGGAGGGGAAGCGGCCCGATGATGCTGATCATGCGCGCTGGGAGGGGAAGCGGAACGATGATCCCGATCCTTTGCACACGGAGGGGAAGCCGCTGAGGCACGAGAGATCTCCCAGGGGAACTAAGCGGTTTTCCGAGACGAGAGAGGCCTGGCAGCCTCGATCTTCGTTCTTTCAGGTTCTTGTCTTCTACTCTATGCAGGACCACCACCACCAGTGGTTTGTATTCTTTGCTTTCAGCTGCTTGATTGCTCTGTTTCACTTAACTCCCAGTCAGCGAATTGTGGCCTGAAATTTACATGTGCTGGAGCAGTAGTAACTGCCAATTCTTGTGCCGGCTCTCGCTATGGAATGTCTATCTGTTATCATATCTAGGAACATTACTTACTAACAAGAGGGCTGCTTGGCTTAAATTACATCTCATCATTTCATTGCTGTTGACATCGCATTCTTGCCTGTTGTGTTGCAAGTTATGTCTTGTATTCTTCAGGATGTAGTACTGTATTGATGTCCTATGCCAATGGTATATCTTTCTTCTATTGGAGTCAAGTTATAGAACTATAATTTAGTTAGATTCAAGGTCTACGAGTTGTGCTTCCTTAGTGCACTTGTGTGAAAAAAGAAAAATACAAAAATTCTGATTATGCGCTAAACGCCATGTCTAGCAACGCGGAAAGCTTCACCGGTCGCTAGGCTAATTAAAAAGGAAAATGGCCAGCGCCAGCGTCGCCCCTCTCTCCAACGGAAGCGCTACATTTCAGCTGGACTCTGTTAAGGAAAGAGTCGTACGACTCCCCAGTTCTCCTTTTCCATAGCGCTTAGGCTAGTGCCCGCCGCTTGTCGATCCGAATATTAAGGGGAAATAAAAGCCTAGCGTCGGCGCGAGGCAAAATCCTGGGATTGGCCGGGATTAGAGCATAACTACCAGGATTGTGACCCTAGCGTCTGGCTTAATGCCTGCATTGTACATGCTTATGATGTACTTCTTCCATCTGCGGTTATGATGTACTTCTTCCATCTGCAAATAATTTTATTTTCTCTCTGTCCACAGTGCAAGATTTAGACTATGGTATTTAAAATTATGTTGTAGGAAAATGTATTATTATGGAAGTATTTTTGCAAGCCAATTACAGTACTTAAATTTGCTTGCAGTCTTAGTACTCCATATATGTTTTCACATATGCTTACTGTCAGATTTTTAAAGATTGATCATGAATCCCATGGTGACAAATTTATAGAGAGATTGGGGGAGTACTATTTTTCTCATTTTGATTGCGTTTTGATTCAGTCTGTTTGAGCTCACATTGTAGTTAACACATATGTCCTGGAGTCTATATATCTTGCCTGAAGATTTTTGAGCTAAATTAAATTATGCTTTTTCATTTTTGTACTTTGGAATATGACTGCTCCGGTTGTATTAAGGCACACATATCTTCTGATGATCTACTTCCTTCTACAACTCATGAGCAATAACTATGTGTTTTCTTTTCCATTGGTATTCATGTTTATGGTGTTTGCTCGTACTGTTGTGGAAGTATGTATTTGTGCTGAGAATGTTGTCTTGTTGCTAAAGCATATCTGTGTGTTGTCAGGTCATCATCCATAAGTACTATGTTTCTGGTGATTTAGTGGTAGTTCTCTTATGACACATACCTTCAAATGCCCACCATATTAACAACATTAGGCTACTTATACTTGTATGTACAGCATGATGAACGTAACAGTGCTGGGCATGGTGGCCGACGCTATGGTCGCCAAGGTATAGGTCAGCTGCCTTAGTAGTTCTTACCTTCTTCACAAATTTATCTTTCCACCCCTTTCTTACATTGCTTTTTGTTTTATAGACTATGGAAGACACAGAAGTCAAAACGAACATCCTGACGATAGAGACAAACACAGGTCTGAGGGAGGACATGGTTTGCAGGAAAAGGTTGAGCAGGCCAAACAACAGAGTGATGTTGATTCTACATGGAAGCATGATGGGTTTTTCAAGTTGGAGGAAGAGGCTCCCGTTGCCAAAAGGAGGTCAGGATTTAAGGATATGGGAGTGCCAGTTGAGGAGCATGAATCAGCACCGGATTCAAGATCACGTAAACAAGATCAACCAGGGCTAACCTCTGGAATGGGGGAAGAACGGAGGAATTACCACTCACGTGAATTCGTAAGGCCCGACGATCGTGGTACCTGGAGGGGATTTTCTGATCACAGGAGTGCTGGTCAGAGGAATGGCTATGATTCAAGGGGGCGTTTTGCTGGTAGAGGGGGAGGAAGGGGCAGAGACAGGTTTGACTACCAGTATGGCGGAAGAAGCAACATGCACGAGTCTGCTGGGGATGAAACAGAAAAATGGAAGCATGACCTTTATGATCAGACGGACAGTACCTCAGCCCCGATGACCGAAGAAGAGCAGATTGCGAAAGTTGAAGCACTGTTGGCGCTGTAGTCACCATTTTTGTTGTTGCCTGGAGCTGTTTGTGTCGGTAGATGATAGTTATGTTTCGCGTCATTGTCTAGACTCTTGAGTTGTTTGGGATGCCTCGAATTTCATGTATTTTGTTCTGTTGGCATCGAATGTTGACTATATGGCATGCTGCTGGAATTTGGTCGTATGTAGCCTTTCAAATTCACTTCATGTGGAACTCTTTGGGCTGAAGTTCTGTAGTGTATCTGTTCATGTTGGATCCATAGGACAAGTATGTTCTTTAAAAATGTTATATTCCCATTGAATTTGTATCTGTTCCAATATTTTGAAGTGCTGTTGTATTTGTCCCTACTAGTGGATGATCATCACAGTGTACTACTTCCTCAGTTCCAAGATGTAAGCCTTTTTAGCGAACTAAAACAGTTTGCTAAAAAAGCTTACATTTTGGAACGGAGGAAGTACGTCTTAGTTCTATTTGATATTGAGACGCAGAATTGCCTCTTATGATTTATGCCAGATCTGCACAGTCACCGTGGTAGTAAGCTAAATTTTATGGCAAAATATACTATAACCTTAAATTTTCTCGTCAAATTGACGCTAGACTAAAAATAAGCGAAATGTTCTCGTCAAATTGGCGCTTAATAATCCATAATATCTGGTTCCCAAATTGATTTATTACCGGGGTCCATTTCATCTCGGAGCAACTCGCCCCAAAAGGCCAAAACCCACACACACATTGCTTCAACCAGACACCTCGACGGCTCGACTTGTCCCCTTCCCCCTCCGCCTCCCCCCCCTCCCGAATCCTTCCTAATGGCGGCGTCGTCTTCGCCGTCGCGCCGCTCCGTGTTTGACGCCGCCTACATCCGCGCGGAGTTCGAAGCCGCCGGAATCTCTCCCCACTTCGTTCCTCTCATCTGGAAGTACGCCTCTAACTAACCCCTAGAACCCTACGCGTACACCGCGCCCCCATCTCGGCCCCCTCCTTGCTTTGTTCTGAATGGTGGTGTTCTCTCTTCAGGTACGTGCTGCAGAATCCTAGGTGCGCCGACCTCGACGGCGTCCCGTCGCTCCCGGCGGCCGCGTACGCGCTCCTGAGGAACAAGTTCGGGCCGACCACCTCCACGCTCACCGCCGCCGCCGAATCCAAGGACCGGACCACCACCAAGTTGCTCATCCGCCTCCAGGTGACTATTTATCTACTTGCGTGAGATGAAATTTAGGGGCGGTGATATAGGTTGTGACATTTTCGTCCTTTATAATCCGATGCTTACCTTCGGATTAGGTCTTGTAAGCTTTCCCCCGCAAAAAAAAGGTAGCCTTTAGGACATTTTGGTCTTTTAAGCTTTTAGGACCTGATGATTGTTTTGGCGTTAGGTGCAGTTCACAGACTTGTTTTTCCTTTTCCTATTAGTAGTTCCACTGTTTCTGTGTACATTGCGCCATTGTAGTTTTGTGTATGCAAGCAATATACTCTCAGTGATGCTGTTTTTGCAAAAATATGCCCTTTGATTCTAACAGGGTTTGCATGTATGTTGATATGGGTGATACATCTGTAATTGAATGGGACTGTAATTGAGCTGCCGGTTGAGAAATGCTTTAAGGATCAAGCCTCAGCATGAGCTTCTCTGGCTATGCATTACACACTAAAATTTAGTTTTTTTAAGCGTATTCTTTGGTGCTTTTGCCTAGGATACTTTTCCTGGGAAATTAATGATTATTCACAGTTTTCTCATCATGTGTATTTCTCCTTTTCTTTTTTAAACATCAGTAACTGTATTGAAATCATGGAGCTCAAGTACGTATTTGCATAACAAGATGCGCATGTAAGGCTGGTTTGATGATTACTAACACAAAATAGTAAACCAGTGTTGATGTGTCCTCTAAGGTAGCACTGGCGTACTGTTTCAAGTGAATCATTTATTAGAGAAACAGACAGGAAGTTGGTTAAATATTTGCAAGCGGCAAGTATATTTACTAATTAACATGGTTTGATGCTTTGATTTGTTTTGTAACTCTTGGCACTGTTTTTCTACTTAGGTGGATTGAGTATTTATGCAGTAGCCTTTCCGAAATTTTCTCCTCTTCTATTTACTTTCCTGTTTGACTGAATAGATGGAGGTGTAAGACAGCTACTGTATGTACAGTTCAAGTAGTAGCTGTCCTATTTTAGTTTCTCACGGTCACCATTGGTTATTAGACTAAATTTTGTAGATTGGTAATGTTACAGTTCCCTTGCCATCTTTGTCCTAGTCCCTAGATATGAAGTTGAGATAGTGCTGCTTGCCCTATCTTGCAATTCTACCCTGGTTTGGACCTTATCTAGGACAATTCACTGAGTCTTCCCCTTCTGTTGTCCACCCCTTTCCGGTTTACAGATTGTGTTCTTCACCGCATATATAAGCCCCTGATGGTCTGTAGGGCCTATTGAAGTCTTCTACCTTCTAGTATGACCTACAATAATAGATATCTAAATTATCTTAGGTTTAATACATGTGTGGCTACTTGTCTATGGGTTACTATAGTAAGATAAAAAAAATACTTATATTAAATCAAAATGCATTGGTACTGTTCTAGGAACTTCATTCCAATGCCGATACGAACTGCACTGTTTTATTCAAGTGCACTGGTTGAAGCAAGCATCAGCCACTCGGATAAATGTTTTTGAGGAAACTTATGGACAAAATGTTATCAGTACCTTCAGTGGCAATATGTTAGCATGTGTTCTCGCTCTCTAGATATGCCTCCTGCCCAGGTGATCATTATAATTGTCATGAGGCAGGATTCATGAGGATATATACCGACAGGAGGATGACGGGGGAGCACGGCTAATTAGGGAGCAGGGTTAAATTAGGGATTGAAAGGATGAAGGAAACGAGAGATAGATTGTAATCTTCTTACTTGATAAAAATGGATTGCCAAGGATTTTTATGTACAGCTGATACTAACAATCAAATCTAAACAAATCTCATATCTAAGGAAATACCGTGTCTCTAATTGGCTTAAGACCCGTGCTAAGGTGTATCTTATCTCTAATTGGTTCAAGGACGAACTTAGTGCTATCTTGTCTCTAATTGAATACTCCCTAGTTAAATCATACTATTCCTAACTTGAAGATAACAAAAATTATACCCCTTAATTGGAGTCGGCTAGGGTCAGCTGGGTCTAGCGTGTGGATGACCCATCCACATGACAATAATACTCCCGGGCCAATGCTTGAATGGTTGAATGTGTGTGTGTTGTTACTTCTAGGCATGTGCGGTATTGCTTTTGTAGTTTCCTAATTATCTGAATTTTAACAGCCACAAGTTGAACTATGTAATGCTGTTCAGTACCATTTTGTCACCACTGCCAATTTGACTTGATTTGTTTGCTTGCATGGGAATCACTTTTCCTTTTATTATTGTTGTTTTCAGATTCTTTTGTTTGTTTCTATGTAATGGCACATATTATTTTACTTGTTATCTTGTTCTAACTTCCAATATCAAAGGACATTGACTTAAAACACTTAAAATTTGTGGCTCTAGAATGGAGAATCTGTAGAAGCAGTGATCATGCGATATGATTCACGGCTGGGGAAGTATGATGGGAAGACACGCTCCGGAGGAGTGCGTTCAACCCTGTGTGTATCATCGCAGGTACATATAATTTCCCTTATTTTGAAGGACCAGTGCTTTAGTAAGATCATTTTTTTTAATAGCTTAAATTGTTTAGCTAGTATTGCTTCTTTGGACCTGTTAGTAACTTTATGTGCGACAGCATACTATGATCCTTGTTAATCTTGCGACTTTCTGATTACTTTGTTCACTTTGCTTCTACAATATAACACAGGTAGGGTGCAAGATGGGCTGTAGATTCTGTGCTACTGGAACAATGGGGTTCAAAAGCAATCTTTCTTCTGGAGAAATTGTGGAGCAGATGGTCCATGCAACCCGTTATTCTCAAATTCGAAATATTGTTTTCATGGTAATTTAAATTTTTAACTTGTTGGGAGTTTTCTGATATTCGGTTCCGAAAGAAATATATGCCTGATCAAGTGTGCATATAATGTAGCTTCAGACTCCCTGGTCTTATGTTTCAATCACCCTAACCTGATTTATTTGTGTGTTTTTTTTTCATGTATACTTTGCATAGTTAGAATTTGCATACAGTCAGCAAGCCAAAGCCATAATGCATCTTAAAGATTTGTGTTGGCAAAATGTTGATCTGCTGTTGCTGTACGAGGCTAGGCAGGATAAGATGTCGTCCTTTCACAGGAAACTATAGAGCCACTGCCCTTCATATTATATGCATGTGTTGACAATATTGGCCAGAGACTCCCTGGCCTCTTGTTGGCCAAAATTTGGCAAGATCTGTGAAGGGAATGTGAGGTAGGTACATTTCATTGGCAACCAAAATTTTGCCTACCAACCTGGTGAGGACCTAAGATCACAGGCTGCCAAAATTTTGCTATGGTGTATTTGGGCTCCAACCAAGCATTTCAATTATCTGTATATGTATTAGGGAGAAAATACTCGTGCCTAGGCGGGCACTTAAGCGTCCCTAGGCTCTAGCAAAACGCCTAGTGCTTAATTGCGCTTAATCACGCATAATTGCATATAAGCGTGTGCTTTGGCCAGAAGGCGGTGGCAAAACGCATAATTACGGCCTAGCGTCTTATTGAACTTCAAAATAGTTAGATTATGGTTTTGGATTTGATGTCTGGTAAACAGTATTCTCATATGATTTTTATTTATGTACTTGCTCTGCTCCCTATATGCAGGGAATGGGGGAGCCATTAAACAACTATACTGCTGTGGTTGAAGCAATCCAAGTCTTGACAGCATCACCCTTTCAGATTTCACCCAAGAGAATTACTGTATCTACTGTAAGCATACCTGCATAAGTAGTTTGGATGTTGAAATCATTCTTGAGATTATTTTTCCTGAAAATCTTATGATAGTAGCTAATGTTATTGAACACTTCAAGTGACTTCCTGAATGAGCTATTACCACCCCTGTTTTGTGATAAACCGCGCACTGGAAAATTGTGTCGAAGATATAGTTGATAATCGTGCAAAGATCACCCAGCAAATAGCGTAGTGGGCATTGGATATTGTAGGATGTACATGTCTGCTCTGTGGTTGTTTCCTGTTTCAGTATTGTAAAATTATTTTGGTTGTCCCAGCAATAATGTTGGTGATTACCAAAAAATTATAGGGATTATCTTTTTTGACCCCACCTATCATTGAAGCTGCTTCCAGTCCTTTACTCCATAGACTTGTATTGCAGTATGGCATCGGGCTTATCGTCTTGTCTGGCGTAGATGTCTATTCTGATAACTTAAAATTAATTTATACTCATGTGTTATCCATACTTTTTGGCTTATACTTCCTTTGCTATCATGGCCTGTGTCCGTCCATATGGTTCACCACGGTAAAGTTATGCCCTGCTAATATTTAGTTGGAAGTATTGAGTTTTATTTAGAATTAGTGTAGCTAAAATATTGATCATCATTTAGCATTGGACTTGGAGCAACTATTGTAAATCTTAGTTTATATTGAAATAGTATATTGATGTACTGCAGGTTGGGATTATCCATTCAATCAACAAGTTCAACAATGATCTTCCAAATATAAACTTAGCTGTGTCACTGCATGCTCCTGACCAAGACATACGTTGTCATATAATGCCTGCTGCACGAGCCTTTCCTTTAGGAAAGCTAATGGCTGCATTACAATCCTATCAAAATGTGAGGTAAGATTCCACAAATGTCATGACTCGTCGGTACCAAATGTTACAATGAGTAGCCTTAATCATCAATGACCACTTCCATGTTCCATCACAGCAAGCAGACAATTTTTATCGAGTACATTATGCTTGATGGAGTCAACGATCAGGAGGAGCATGCCCACCAACTTTGTAAACTACTTGAAACATTTAAAGTGGTGAGCTACGTTTTGTTGTTTTACTATGTTTTATCATGTTCCTGCTCTTAAACATTTCGAATCATCTAGTACACTGCACTTACCCTGGATGTTTATGATTCTGCACTTTAGAATTGCATAGGGATGATCTCATCTTTTAGTCATTGCCTATTTGTTATCAGTTGACCTTTGTGTTTACTTAGCTCAGATCTCCTACTCTGTACTCTCATTGAGGTACCTTGAGTTCATGCAACATCTTTAGCTTGTCTCTATGAGATCCCTTTGGTCATTTCTCTTTTCCAAAACTGTTGGCAACCATCTAAACTGCATGTGATTTAAATATGTGCTTCATATCAGTTTTTTTTTATACAGCAAGCACATAATGCCATGATTCCATGACCAGTTGAGCATAATTATTATTGAGGGATTTGTGAATTTTCTTACACATAATTGTATGTTCATGTTGATAACCGCAAATTGAAACCAATCGTCACTCTGTTCTCCTAATCACTGACAGGTTGTGAACCTGATACCATTCAACCCAATTGGCTCGTCGAGCAATTTCAAGACAAGCAGCGAGCAGAACGTGAAGAAGTTCCAGAAGGTCCTGAGAGGCATCTACGGCATCCGAACCACTGTTCGCCAGGAGATGGGTCAAGACATAGCTGGTGCCTGTGGCCAGTTGGTGGTTAGCCTACCCGATGAAAGATCAGCAGGTGGTGCGACCCTTCTGTCAGACATCGAAGACCTGAGGCTCTGAACTCTGTCCCGCCTGTTACTTATGCGGTATATTTATTATCGAGAAGTCAAACTCTTAGCAATCTGCCTCGTCGCATGATATTGTAACTAGCACTATATAGTATCAACCAAGACTTACATGTAGTCCTGACTTTGGCCAATCTGGTGTTCCCCTTCCAACTTGGGAACACAATTTTGCTGCTGCTAACACGATGCCACAGCCCACAGGCCTGGTTATCGTTGCTAGCAGCTGGAACGTTTGGCAACTTGGTAATTTAAGCCTTGCAATGGACATGTAGTTGCACCGGCATCGCCGGGTTTATCTCCTGTCAAAATATTTAGATGTATATCTATAGTTCTCTCCTTGTACTATTTGTTTTGATGTGTCTACGTGGACTTGAGCTTTTCTTTGCTGCTTGTTTGGTTACTGCTCAATTTTCGTTTGCAATCATGCGGGAGATTCTATCCCGTCATGTGTAGCATGCGGAGACTTGTTTGGATTTCTGATTATTTCCAGCATGTGTGGTGTCTGCAGCTGGCAGCCGGTGGAATCATGTGTTATTTTTGGTGGCAATGGCGCAGCACATGAGCTGTGCTGCTTGTTTTTGTTTACTTTTTTTATGCCGTCCAGGAAACGAAGAACTCTTGGTGGAGGCATCGCAGCTCTTATGAGTACTAGTTAAATGCCCGTGTGTTGCTATGGACTTTAGATTTCATTCAAAATGATATTCACGTGAAAATTCATGGTGATGTGAAGAATATGCAAATGAATAAGCCTTTTTAACAAACATTCCAACAACAACACCATCCAGATTGCAAAAACTTAGAACATTGTTTTTGTTCGCAGTGTCATTTCCCTACTTCGTAAACCACAGGTTCTTTACCCCTAAAAATAGTAAAATAAGGTGTCTTTCTCTTGTCTATTCACCCTATAATTGATGTCAAACACGGCATCCCACCCAACTCGTTCATCACCTTTGGATGATTCCAAGTTTAGTCGATCCACCTTGGCTTTTCCCCGTAGGATATTTCTAAAAAAATCACGATAAACCATTCATCACACGCATGAATAACATTTAAAATAATAAATGAGCATATATTTTAACTTGCAATCATTTCAGAGTAAAACAGGAAGATAAATGCTTCACACTTAGCTGTATATTCTTAGAAGTGCACCGTCAGATTATATTTTACCAACCGGCTGTTCACACACGGATGCACTAAATAGAGAGAAAGAAAATCGAAGTAGTGTATATAATGTATTAGGACAAGCACTTTGGTACTCGGCTGTCATTTGATCCACCTCCGCCTTTCCATTTATTTGTTCAGCCAAGACCTCAAATGAACCTGCATTCGAGCCAATGTTAACACAACAATGCATATCTCTTCTTCTCGCTATTCTTTACTTCGTAAATAATGATATTATATGCAGCTAATAAGCCTATAATTACATGAGTACAATCAAAGATGATTTACATGATTTATTTAATTCAACACCGGAAGGCAAGCATCAATTTGAATCTAGCATCTTGTACAAAAAAAAAAAAATTTGAATCTAGCATGCTTCATCACAGAGTAATATGAGAAGCAATTTTATTGGAGCATAGCTTAACTCAACATAAAAAAATGGACATCTTTACTATTAAATGGGAGTTCAACGTACGCTGGTATGTCAAACTCCCGTGGTCTGCCTCGCTCGATCGTCTGCCACATCGCTAGCTTTCCCCCGACGTCTACCGTATCGTCGCCAAGTCCACTGCTCCCTTTCCCCTGTCGTCTTAAATCCTCTGAAAACTGGATCCTGCAACGCCCAATCTGAGCCATACCGCTGCCGTCGCCCTGTCCTACCCCACGTGGCTTTCGCCGCCCTCCACCGATGCCCCTGCGCCTACTAATAAACGCCTCTTCATAACGCACGCCTCCTCGCCACTGCGCGCATCCCGCTCTGCACCTCCTCGGCGCCGTCGTGTGCATAGCCTTCCCCGCTTTCTCGGCGAGGAGGATCTGTGTATCGATCTCGAGTTCAACGATCAGAGCGACTACCCCGCTCCAACCACCACCTCTTGGAAGTCTAGGCGGTTGGCCGATGCGGCGGACACGGCCCTAACAATTGATTGCAAAAAATTCTGCCAACGGAGTCACCTACGCGTGCGGGGGTACGCTCCACCAGGGGGCGTTCGCGGAGAGCACTTGACTTGGATTCGGCCTCGCAAATAAATTCATTGATTTTGCATCACCGTGCTTCGTCGATTTTCATTGTAGTCTCCCGTGCTTGCTTTCTCATATTCTCATTTCTCAGGTAGCTCAGTTGGCCATGGCTGCCATGCGCTTTGTTGGAGAAGATGCACTGATCCAGTTCAGTGCCAAGAACAAATCCTTTGCAGCTACCAGACCTAGACATGTTTTTAGGTACTACCTGTTCTCACCCTTTTACGTAATGATCTCCTCAATAACTGAATCTACAATCAGGCCGACTTTTGCCCGCCGTAGATCGCTCAAAAAATAACTGGATCTACAAACTATGCTGACATGCTTACTCGAGTTTGTATATTTAGTACAGATTTCAAGGTGTAAACACTTAATTAATTTTGTTTTTCCTTTCTGATAATTCCAATTGTTTGATTACACGGGTTGATACTTAAGTTGTAATTGTCCGTGACTTCACTATAGTGCAACAAATAGCTGGCCTTGCTGATTCCATGGAATGTTTTCATCAGAGGTAAGCTACTATTGACATTGGATCCATCAGAATATGTTGCTTGATTACGGATACGTAATATCCACTAATTTGTAGGAGAAGATTGGGCCTTTGTTAATTCTGTTTGCAGCTGCACTTATCCAGGATAAATTTGTGACACTTGCTTGTACATTTACTAAGATAATCATGCACATCTTTCTAGAGTTATGCTATCACATTTGTTTTTGCGGATGTTTTTGCTCTTCAAGGATCGACAAAGAAAAGATACATAGGGTAACACATCATGGAGGTTGGCTAGATTTGGAGAAGTTCAAACATCAATAGTTCTAGTCGAGAACATCATTTTGATAAACCAATCCCTAGGAAGCTCCATTCAATTTAACAAATAACCATGGATCTGAAATGCAAACGCTGATAATTACTTCGATCAATACTGTCCTTACATGTTCCTTCAGTTATTTGTGAGTTCATAAACTAATTGTAGATTTCATGTAGTGTATTTCACACTTGCACCTTCTTATACAAGCTGAACTCTTTTGGTATCCGCTCATGGTGATCCGTGTAAGGATACTTCCCGGTTACAATGTTAATAGAGCGTGTATGGGAATTGCATTGCTAGTCTCTGTTTTACGCATCCTTTGCAGTATTTTTATTCTCTTCTTTGTGGTATAATAATTTGAATATATCAACAGCGATACGGTTCAATTGGGCACATTCAAATTATTCAATCATTGTAGTCAGTACATTCTTTGAACTCGGAGTGGATTATGGATATAACTATCCATGCAGCCACAGGGGTATATTACTCTTTTGTGCTATTGTGTTGAATATGAGGCTCCAGATAATTATAGCTTAGAGAGAGAAAATAAAATGCTTTTCCTCGGCAGTTGTTAATTTCGTATACTATCTGCACAATTTCTTTCTCTCAAGTGGAGTGCGGACACTGAAACCCAAGGAAATTGTTCTACATCTTGATTGTTGTTGTGTATTGTTTTTTTGTGTATCTGAAATCGTGTATGAGCCTTTTATGTTCCTGAAGGAGAAAACTAGAGGGACACACAGGCCCACTCAAAGGAGGCAGAGGAAGAGCCAAAGAAGATATATACCAAAGCATATACTCTAGTGAAGGTGGTGGATGCTCAAGATACCTCAAAGGAGCAGTCTCCTAAAGTAAATGGTCCAACACCTACACAGATCATGGCTATCAAGGTACTTAGGCTCCCTCTTTCTATTTTGGGAACATCCTGTTCATTTCATTATTACAAGTTGCGCAGAACCTCTATTACTTGATAGGCCATTCATAAAAATGTTGTTAGCTCTTTACTGACATGTTTCATAATGGCTTGAAATTAAACTTCATATGTCGATGTCATTCAATTCTTTTAGCTGACATGATGTTCGCATTGCTTAGTTTGCAAGGTTTTGGTTATTTATAAAATTATATCTCAGGTATTATATTTTTTTAGGGGAGGCCCACAACAGCTCAAAGTTTAACTCAAAAGAGGTAGAGGAAGAACCAGAGAATACCTTTTTTGTTGGTTTATACAGACTTTCAGACTATCTTTGTTTTAAAGAGATAACTTTAGTTAAATAGCATAATATGAGAAGATGAGATGGTTTTTGGCATGTATGATATTTATTATTATAGAGCAAGTAGAGTGAGTGATCTATCATTTGAATCCTCTTTAAAAGGCTGAGCACATAAGATTAGCTAAATGTTGTAGAACATCCATTTAATAAATATGAAAGTTTGCGCTTTGGTAAGGTTAGTAAAAGGCAGTGGGAAGTGGTTGGCATATCATATTTATTATTAGCCATTGAATTTGTTGAAAGCCTGAAAGTAAAAAACCGATCCAGCAACTAATTATCATGGATTTTGTTTTGACCGAGTGAATATCAAGTGCTTGTAACACCTAAAGAAAACCATCGCTACTCAGTGTCTCCACAAAAACTCCTTATACATGCATAAAAAACATCTGATATTTTATATTTTTATCTATCGTTGTGTTCTGCCATTCTACTAAGTCAAATAGAAGGAGAAGCTCTGCTGCATGAGGGATAACACCATTCTTGTTGGTTGCGAGTACAAAAATTTCATGTCGGACGCAAGTCTATGTATAACTGATCGATGTAGGTGTATTTTGTGTGTGGTCTAAGGAGTAAGCAGATGTAAATAAATTTTCATTTTGTTTACAGTTCAATTGCTTACTTTCTTCACCTAGGTGGTGCCTGGTTTATTTTACTGGTTTGCAGTTTTACAAGGCTACATTAGATGATGATTTTGAAATACTAGGTTCCAGTAGAATTCTCCTTCACGGCAAACCATCATATGCTTACCATGATGTAAGTTTCATAATACATGCAAATATGCATTAAAGTAATATGCCTAGGTGAATCAAATTATCAACTAAGTTTCAGAAGCCTGAATGGTGCATTTACTCTATTCTCTGCCCAATTCAAGGAGATGTAGTAGAATACATTAGCTATAGTCAATTATAGTGTAGTATTAAATCTAAAATACTGTAGAAGTTACTAATTTACATATTCTTGTCTATAAGTTGCATGGAGTATGTTTACACATTTATTTGCACATACTGACCATTTATTTGTTCTTGGTATCTAGGTCCAGTATAGTTAAATGGCTTCAGCAACATGGTCTCCATTTCTACAAGATGACATGGCAGGCCAAGCCACTTTCTACTTGCACATGCCTGGCCTGGGTGAGTGAAATTATCAACTATATCCTTTTTTATGTTGAGTTAAGCTATGCTCCAATAAAATTGCTGCTCGTATTATTCTGTGATGAAGCGTGCTAGATTCAAATCGATGCTTGCCTTCCGGTGTTGAATTAAATAAACCATGTAAATCATCTTTGGTTGTACTCATGTAATTATAGGCTTATTAGCTGCATGTAATATCATTATTTACGAAGTAAAGAATAGTCAGAAGAAGAGATATGCATTGTTGTGTTAACATTGGCTCGAATGCAGGTTCATTTGAGGTCTTGGCTGATCAAATAAATGGAAAGGCGAAGGTGGATCAAATGACAGCTGAGTACCAAAATGCTTGTCCTGATACTTTATATGCACTACTTCGATTTTCTTTTTCTTTTCTCTATTTAGTCCATCCGTGTGTGAACAGTCGTTTAGTAAAATATAATCTGATGGTGTACTTCTAAAAATATACAGCTAAGTGTGAAGCATTTATCTTCTTGTTTTACTCTGAAATGGTTGCAAGTTAAAATATATGTTAATTTATTATTTTAAATGTTATTCATTCGTGTGATGAAGTGTTTATCGTGATTTTTTTTTAGAAATATCCTACGGGGAAAAGCCAAGGTGGATCGACCAAACTTGGAATCATCCAAAGATGATGAATGAGTTGGGTGGGACGTCGTGTTTGACATGGATTATAGGGTAAATCGATTGGTGTACATGCAAGACAAGAGGAAGACACCTTATTTTACTATTTTTAGGGGTAAAGAACCTGTTGTTTACGAAGTAGGGAACATGACACTGCGAACGAAAACATTGTTCTAAGTTTTTGCAATCTGGATGGTGTTGTTGTTTGAATGTTTGTTAAAAAGTCTTATTTGTTTGCATATTCTTCACATCACCATGAATTTTTGCGTGAATACCATTTTGAATGAAATCTGAAGTCTGTAGCAACGCACGGGCATTCAACTAGTAGTTGATAATTTGACTCACCCAGGCATGTACAAGTAGAAAGTGGCTTGGCCTGCCATATCATCTTGTAGAAATGGAGACCATGTTGTTGAAGCCATTTAATTATACTGGACCTAAATACCAAGAACAAATAAATGGTCAGTATGTGTAAATAAATGTGTAATCATACTCCAGGCAACTTGTAGACAAGAACATGTAAATTAATAACTTCTACAGTATTTTAGATTTAATACTACACTATAACTGACTGTAGCTACTGTATTCTACTACATCTCCTTGAATTAGGCAGAGAACAGAGTAAATGCACCATCGGGCTAGTCTCTGACAGTCAGGCTTCTGAAACTTAGTTGATAATTTGATTCACCTAGGCATGTTACTTTAATGCATATTTACACGTATTATGAAACTTATAGCATGGTAAGCATATGATGGTTTGCCTTGCAGGTCAAACTATTTTGAGTATTCTACTAGAACGTAGTATTTCAAAATCATCATCTAATGCAGCCTTTTAAAACTGCAAACCGGTAAAATAAATCAGGCACCACCTAGGTGAAGCAAGTAAGCAATTGAATTGTAAGCAAAATGAAAATTTATTTACATCTGCATACTCCTTAGACCACACACGGAATACACCTACATCCATCGGTTATACATAGACTTGCGTCCGACATGAATTTTTTTTATTCACAAGCAACAAGAATGGTGTCATCCCTCATGCAGCAGAGCTTCTCCTTCTATTTGACTTAGTAGAATGTGTCACACCCCAGTTTTTGGAATCTTGTGTTGTGCTCAAGAAGACAAAAATTAGGGCCAACAATTTTTTTTCTAACAACATGATTGTTTGAACTAACATGTGTTTATTATCTTAATCATATTTGCAATACAAGTTTTGTGTCTTGATAAAACCAATAGCAAATTTTTCTGAAAACACTTTTATAATTTTTCCTGATGTTTTCCCTAATGTTACTTGAGTGGATTTTTATTCCAAGACTTGGATCATTCTTGTTTTCATCTTAAAATAAACTTTTAACTTTGTTGGATCCAAGAAAACAAAATTTCAAAATGATTTATGAAAGTTTTCTTTTAAGTTTTCTATAGAAACTATTCCCTGAAAATATAGCCAAGTACCTGTTTTCCACCCTTGTTTTCACTAGGCTATAAAATGTTATTTTATATTTTCTTGACTTTTATTTGTTCCTTGGTATATGTACTACAAATACATAAGTTTGGCTTTATTTTTGGATTAATAAAAATATCTTTTGCTTGTTGTTTTTGTGGTATAAAAATAAGGCAGAAAAAGGCATTTTTGGAAAACAGAGAAAAACCGAAGTACACCTTTTCCCACATTGTTTTCATGGCTTTAAACTATTTCAATTTTGTTTTCAAAAGATGTTTATGAAAGTTTATAACATGGTTAACAAGTTCCCACTTTGAAAACAAAGATTGGTTTTTATTTTTCACTTGAAAATAATGCCAACTTCCTGATGTTTTTAACAGATTCCAACACTTAGAATTTTTCTCTAAGTCTTTAACTGAATTTTCTGAATTTTTCAGAAACAGTTGCAGTTACACTTTTTGACACTTGTTTTAAATCACTTTTTGTGTAAGACTTGGTATGCCTCCTTGCCCCTGGTGTTCACTATAGTGTAGACTTCACAATGGATCCCTGGGAAGGCTTCTAGAAGACTTAGTTTGCAAGGAAGTCAAGAGGGAAAGGTAGTGGGCAGTGGGGCAGGGCATGCGCACACATGTGACAATGGCCACTGTGGCCATCCCTCGCCTCCTCCTCCTCCAAAGGGCCGTTGACGAGGCCATTGACCCTCCTGGCGCTCACCCTTGCCCTGTGGCCTCGTGGGCACGCCCTAGAACGCCTACCGAACGCATTTGTGCAAAACCGAGAATGCCCCCATGCCATCCCTCCCACTCTAGTGGCTAAAAGCCCCCACCACTGCGTCCCTCTCGCCAGTAGTCCCCCTCACTCCCACACCCTCGCCTCCCATCAAAAGAATTGGGCCCGAGCTCTCCTGTGAGCTCCGCGAGCCCGAGAACCATCGCGGCCACCAAGCTCGAGCTCGCGGTGGCACGACCTCCCCGTATGGTTTCACCTCCTCCCGCCGCCTTTTTCGAGTTCACCGTAGTCCCTCGGGTACCCCTGACATCCCCTGGGTTCCCTCTCTTGCAGGACGGGCCTCGCCGCCGCGGCCACATCGCCGCCCTCCGCCGTTGCACGCCGCTACCGTCGCAAAACTCGACACCCCACGACCGCCCCGAGTACCTGCGACGTCCCCGAGCCACGGACCACCGCCCCCGAGCCCTCCCAAGGTGAGCCGCGCCGTTGCCGTTTTCCCCGTCGTGTCGGATGAGAGAGAGAGAGAGAGAGTGAGAGGAGGAAGAAAGTCGCGGACCGTAGATCTAGAGATCTACGGCCACGCTTGAACCAGCGCCATTCCCGCGCTGGCCGCGCGCACAACGCGTGGGCCGTTTCTGGCGCTTAGTGGGCCGCGCCCGCGAGGAAAACCCGGCCTGCCCCCTGTTTGTTTTTCCTTTTTTAATCTGTGCAGATTTGTGCTTGTTACTTTTGATCTGTGAAAAATACCAAGAGTGCAAATCAAAATCCACCAAAAATCAAGACACTATTAATATGTTTTCTAAACCACCAAAAATTTGTAGATCTATATTTGGCTGTATATTTTTGCCACAAAGTCTGTTTTACCACCAAGTGTCTGTGAGTTGGTTTTGAGCATAACTTTTTTATTATGTAACCATTTTGGTCAAACCAAATTGTTTTGGGTAGCTATTGAATAGATCTATCACTAGGACCTTGCCTCATACCAAGGTGAGCTACCAAACGTAAATGCCATCTATTTTGGAAAAAGGCCAGTAGCTTTTCTAGGATTTTTAAAGTGAGTTCAAAAATGCTTTTTGAGAAAAATCCAATTGGATGAGTTTGCTTATGACTAGATCTATGTAATCCTAACTTAGATTAATTTTTGGAGCCATAGATTAATTTTGGTGAGCAGATCTAGAAACAGCACTTTTCTGTTTTCATTCATGCTTGTGTATTTTGCTTGAATGAAAATGTGTGATTGTTTGTGTCTTGTTTCCTAGCATGTATAGATTTGTTACCACTTGTTATTAGGTTGTTTCCTTGCAGTATATCTACCTTAGAAAGTGTATGCATGTTTGGAAAGCCAAATGAAAGTAGGAATAGCATTTTGTTATTTCCTAGTTTTATTATTTTGATTAATGTGTGTACCAAATCTTTGTGTGCTTGATTGACTTAGTTTGTGCTGTGTTTGCTAGGAGTCCAGTACCATTTTGGTACTGTTATTTTGTTGTATCATCTCTATTAGCTTGCATGTTATTTTACAGCAAAGCATGTGTAAGTTTTGTTATTTGTTCTCACTAGACTTGTTTCCACTAGTATGAATAATCTAGTATTGTTTATTTTGTTATGCTAATTTTGTCATGAGTAACCAGAGTCTTTGTACCTCTTTTTCCTTGGTGTAGTGGGCCCATAACCCACTGGTCCGATTGCAATTAGGTTAGGGATGCAAATCCCCAACTTTACACTTGTGTGAAAATAACATGTAGTACTTATGGTTGAATGTTATTTTCCACCAAGGAAAATAGATTGTTTGTTTTCACTTATGTAAGTGAAGAGTTTAGTTATTATTTGTGAATACTAGTATGTTTGGGACTGATTCATTTTTTAGCATAATATTCCTTAGGAGTATCATGTTAAGAAATGCTTCACTATTGTTTGCTTAAATTAAATTGTTTACTAATAGAATAATTCCTTGTGATTGATAGATTATTGGTGAATGATTTTTATTGAGTGTTTGAATTTTTGAAAAGGTTTAGTTAGTCTTTTATTGAGTGCATAGCTACTGGTTGTTTGGTTTATACTTTGTTTGCTTGCTATCTAATTGAGTAGAAAAGCATGTGTTACTAGAATGAACTGATGCTTGCTTAGTAGATGATTTCACAGAATTATTTTGTTATATTGCTTACTAGAATGTGTATGGTTTTTGTGCTATTAGTAGGTATATTTATATTCATGACTTTCTTGTTTAGAGTTAAGCATCCTTGTAGCATTGTTTGCTTCTCTAGTGTTGAACTAGTGTCACCACTAGAAATTATGGCTTTGCTCTAGTATTATTGCCTTTTTATTTTATGAGTGTATGCTTTATTCTAGCATGTTTAGGAAGTTATTACTTCTGTTATGAGGCCATGACTTCTTGATTTTCTTGTTGCTATTAGTTGTAAAATACCATTGTTCTTATAGTATGCTTGTGTAGAATTTTCCATACTAGTATATTTAGTGCAGTCCTGCTTTTATGTTATTTGATAGGAGTATTATCTTGAGTGGTGATTGTGTTTTAGATTATATTTTATGAATTGTTACCATTGATTTTAGCTACTGTTTTGTTGTTTAACTTTCATGATTGATGGATTCCATAACTTTGAGTAGACATAAGCATATTCTATAACTAGCATATTCATCTGTGATGTGATTGCTTGCTGTTTGAAAACTGTCTGAGTGATTGCCTTAGCATGAGTATTATACTTATGCTATTGTTGTGCTAAGTGTTGTTGTTGTGCTTAGTAGTATCTTGTTATCTAGGCATTAATTTATTAGTGAACTTGTTTGATGATGATTGCTTGTGTGTTGATAATACCCACTGCCATGAGTATTACTTTGATTGATTGTTAGTATTTTAGTAACCTTCACCTTTTGTGCCCACAAGCTATACTTTTAGCTTCTTATGTATCTTATTATGAGAGTGATACACCCACTCCATATATGGTATGTAAGATGTGGGATATGGTTTCTCAACCATATGTTTGTCTGACGACAGTTTTGCACCATGAGAGTTTGTGAGATAGTTTTAGCGATAACGTTTGAGAGATTGCGCTAGTATAAGTTTGCTTGATGTATGTGTTGTTTAGTTTAGTTGTTTTGTCTTTAGATATGAGAGTGTGTCTTTTATTCTTTTACGACGCTAGAAAACGAAGAAGAAGAAGAAGCAGTTGTGGAGCTGTGCGTCAAGTTCAAACTACTTCAAGGCCAGGGACACTAAGAAACTTAAGGCAAGCCATCCTGATGCTTGCTGTTACTACACTTATCATTATCTATCATGCATGTTTTACTTCTGAGAAGTTTTACAAAAACTTTGATTTACCAAAAACTATTTTTGAGTGACTATTACTACTATTAATATTATATATCATTACTATGCCAGTAGTTGATACTTGGTGTTACCAAGCCCATAGCCACCATATGGTATTTATTACCACCCAAAGATATAAGTCCCTAAGTGGACACCCTAAAAATATGTTTTTGCAAAACAAAGGCTTTATGGAAAACCCGGTGGAAAGGCGAAGCCTTATTCACCGGAGGATTGTGGAAGTGGTCATTTTTGGGAAAAACGTGTTTTTCAAAAATGAAACATAACCTAGTCTTCGACGGACAACCTTTACCGTACTGCCACTTTACCCCAACATGGGCACGGGGCTTAACTTGAAGTTTGTTCTTGTTAGTGTGTGTTCTATCTCAAATTTCTATAATGGTGTGACGTCCCTAGAACCGAAATGCCGCCAGTCATGAATTCAATTAGGCATACACAGTGAGGGATTAAGTTCTCCTCCGGGTGCGACAGTTGGGTCTCCTGCCGTGGCGGGGTGGGACCTGGTGTCGGGGAGATCATACCCAACTGAAGAGATAGACATGTACTAGCTTGAACATAGTGGATGGTTAGGATCAATTATCTGATGTTTACATATTGTTGTTATAGTCCGTGGTTGTTCACGGCGGATGTACTGGATCTGGTGGATTGTGTACACCTCTGCAAAGTACAACTATTTCGGAATAGCCGCGTCCTCGAATATGGACAATTGAATGGCCATGTAGCTAGCATTGTGTCAATGTTTTCAAAAAGGAGTTTTCAAAAAGGTGTTGGACTTGTGAAGTACTGAAAAGAGGAAATCTTGTACCGTGGAGGTACTGTTGATGAAAAGCCAGAAGTTGTTTTACGAGAAGTTTTGCAAAGAGAAAACCTTCTTTTACAAAATGAGTTTATAAAACCTCTTGTACATGTGATATCTACAAGAGAAAGAAAACTATATTATTTTCTTTTGAGGTATCTTCTTCAACAAAGATACATAGATTTTCAAAATCAACTATGATATGTTTTACATATATCATTGATAGTGAACCCTATGTATAGCCTACCTATTCCACTATATAAGTATACTTGCATTTTGGTAAGCTACATGATGGATGTCTTGGTGAGTACATTCAAATGTACTCATATTTGTTTCGTCCCTGGTATTTACTTGCCAGACATTGAGAAGGAGCCTCAGAAGGAGATCTACGAGGAGGAGTACTGCGCTGATGGACTTGCGAACTAGGATCGTCTCCCAGTCAGCTGCCTGTAGGTTAGGCGTGACTTGGGCTCTACTACGTTTGTGTGTGTTAGTCTTCCGTTGTGTGTGTTGTGTGTTTGCCCTGCGTGGCAGTTGTGTGGACTTGGTCATGTGACCATGTCTCTTTTGTAAGTGTTTTGTGTAATCGTGTAATGGGTATTGTATCCGTGTACCAACTTGACATGTTGTTCACGACTGGTGTGATCTGGGATCGTGAATGTATGCATATCGGAGGTGTCCTTGAACAGTGGTTCTGGGGGAACTTACAGAGTTGGTATCAGAGCTATCCTGACCTTAGGAGACCTTAGTTAGCATGGACGTTAGCTAGTACTCTGACAATAAAAGTTAATAAAACCAGGTCACTAAGATGAATATTTACCAAAATATTCTATATTCCATCCCCTCTGTGTTTTTGAAAACTCTACTTATACTAAGTTACCTTTGACCATCTTAAAACTTTGCACGTTGTTACCCAACTTAAACTATACCTAAACATTTCGAATAGATGGCAGTTGTATTCACCGAATCCTTCCGATTAGGTACGCATGCACCTTGCTACCGCCGCTTTGAGGAGGATTGATCAAGATGACTCGTCTTATCGGTCGCCCGTGACCTGAGTTGAAGGGAGCTCAGACTCACCATAAAGGACGAGAATTGTCCTGGTTGGTGGTCTGTACCATTCGTGCTCCTTTGTTAGCACCGTCGACCCTAGAGATCACTTGACAAGCCCATAGATGTCACCGAAGACTTTGTGTTTGCTCGTCTTTTCCAGCACTTGGAGGGACAACTTTATAACACTCAGTTCTCCCTTGATAAGCTTAGGGGAGATTACGATCTCCGAGGCAGAGAGATAGACCAGCTGGAGAAAGGCCTGAATGTTTCTTCTGCAACCGAGCGCCGTCTCAAGGTACCGAAGAAGACCATGAAGTACACTGACTCCCAGCACCGCGCACGAGTGAGAGCCCTTCAGCTTCAGCTTGCAGCTAGCAAGACCAGAGTTAAAGAGTTGGAGGAACAGCTACACGCTTCCTCGAGCACTTAGGACTGCCGCAGGATGTTAGGAGTTATGTTGTTTCCACCGCAGACGCTTGTTTGTGTTTGTGTTTGTGTTGTGAACTCTGCTAAGAGCTATGTGTGTGCTAGATAGGTTGTAAGCCTTATGCTGTTTGCCTTGTGAACCTTAAAAGTTTAGGTTATGCTTGTCAAGACTCTGTTGCTTGTGTATGGTTAGTCCTTGTTTGTGATCGTGGTTGTTTCTCAGATGCTTGTTTGTTGTTGTGTTACCTACCGTTCTCATCTTTGTTATGAGTCAGTTCGTATCGCAAGTTTTCCAAAACAAAACCACCCTTTTTAGTTTGCTCTCGTATTACACCGTTCTTTGTCTTCAGCATGGCCAGCGAGTTGCCTCCACCACCGGAGCCGACAGTTGCCCAGGTTTTGGCTATGATCTTGGAAGACCGTGAAGCCGCTCGTGTAGAATGTGAAGCCAACCGTGCTTTCCTTGAGAACCTGACTCAACTGGGCATTGCAAACGCTAGAAATAACGCTGACCTTCTGAGGGAACAGCAGCGCCAGCTTGCTGAAGAGAACCGCAAAAGGAAGATAGTGATGCCAGGAGAAACTAGTTCTTTTGTGACTCGCAGTACCTTACCTGCGATGCCACAATCTTCAAGGAAGCGTGTGAATGTCAAGCCTAGAACCACGGGTTGCTTTACCTGTGGGCATGAAGGACATTTCGCTCGCGATTGTTCCAAGAAGAACCGTGTTCTAGTTCACCCTGATGAAAACCAAGAAACCCAGGGTCCATCCCAGAAGAAACACAAGAATCTAATGAGTGGACCTCGAGACCCAAGATGATGTTGCAGAAGCACCAGTGACTCATGCCATAGCCAATGGTACGTTTTCGAAACAAACCTATGAACCCCATAGTTGTGTTGACTTCGTAACCTGAGAAATCCGACGTAAACGGAACACTAGAGGTGTCACGTCGGACTAGAAAAAGTATCTTTAAAATTTAACAATACTAACGTAACTTCAACTAATTTTAGTTTAATACCTTACAGAGTCGGTAGCTTAACACCTAACACCAGTTTGAAAATTTCTAACCAACTTTTTCGAAACAAAAGAGAAAGGTGCCTTAGGAAGTTCTATAGCTATTAAAGGAAGAGTGAAAGGTTGGAAAAAAATATTGGATGGAGGAACTATGATTGTTACTAGGCAATAGAAATCTCTCGTGTATCTTTTGGAAGGAATGGGTTCTAGAATATGAGATTGTGGAGACTCATTTGAGGTTTAGTATAGGCAGAGAAGATTGAGGATCCTATGATTTTAGTTGAGATGAATTGTAGTATGTATACACCGGGGATAACCAGTTGTGGACCCCAAAAATTTGGAAGCTATCGGTAACTAAAATTTGTAGCTTGAAGAAATGATTGAGGTTTAGAAAGATTGGTGGAAATTATTGGATTTTAGGAAGCACTTAATATACAGAGAGTTGGATTGATTAGAAAGAGTGTGATGAGAAGAATTTGTGATATGGGAATGATGATGATAATGTTTTGCCTAGGTGATTCCTATCCTGGATTTTAGAAGAAAGGTTGATTGTAGTAAAAATATTATGTTGGATTAAGATAGATATATGATTTTGATTAAAAATGGATTGGAGGAATATTGGTTTTGATATAGGGAGAGTTTTGTGGATATAAAGGATGATTTTGTATTTTAGGAAAAATCAATATGATTTGGATTTAGTAAATGATTATTCTTGGTGATATATATTCTCGGAGCTTTGTCACGCTCTATTGAGGTTGTTTGAGGAAACAAATTTAGCATTGATCATGAGAAAGGAGTTTTGAGTATTTGAAAGTACTTATAGAAGTAGTATAGATAGGTATATGCTTGTTGAATTTGATGGTTTAGCCTTATAAATATGATCTTGATGAAATGCCTTTGAGGGAGATAAATGAGTTGAGACTTGATTTTTCTAGGAGGATATTAGATTAAGAGGAAGATTGCGGGTTTTCCTGGATTGTTAGAGAATGAGCAATGGAAAGCTCATGCTTAATAAATATTGGTGGGTACCTGATTGATTGATCTATATAGTGATGAGAGAGTTTATGCCCCAAAGGAGAAATAGTGGTATAATAATCTTATGAGGTTGGAAACAAGCAGATCTTTGTCTAAAGGATAAACTCTGGATTGATATCATGGTTTGGAGGAACAATAAGTTCCAGGTTTAGAACATGGCACCCAGATCTTTGGAAAAACTAACTTGCCGGTGGATTTTGGTAAGATTAATCAAAGGGGGGAATCCCCTGTGAATAATGTTACCAACCACCAGCACATGTTTTTGTAAACAAATGATCTAACATTGTTGTTTTTACCATACCCTCTTTTCGCTTGCCTGCGAATCTCGGGGCGAGATTCTTTTAAGGGGGGAAGGTCTATCACACCCCAGTTTTTGGAATCTTGTACTGTGCTCAAGAAGACAAAAATTAGGGCCAACAATTTTTTTTTTAACAACATGATTGTTTGAACTAACATGTGTTTATGATCTTACTCATATTTGCAATACAAGTTTTGTGTCTTGATAAAACCAATAGCAAATTTTTCTGAAAATACTTTTATAATTTTTCCTGATGTTTTCCCTAATGTTACTTGGGTGGATTTTTATTCCAAGACTTGGATCATTCTTGTTTGCATCTTAAAATAAACTTTTAACTTTTTTGGATCCAAGAAAAAAAAAATTCAAAATGATTTATGAAAGTTTTCTTTTAAGTTTTCTATAGAAACTATTCCCTGAAAATATAGCCAAGTACCTGTTTTCCACCCTTGTTTTCACTAGGCTATAAAATTTTATTTTATGTTTTCTTGACTTCTATTTTTTCCTTGGTATATGTACTACAAATACATAAGCTTGGTTTTATTTTTGGAATAATAAAAATTATCCTTTTCTTGTTGTTTTTGTGGTATAAAAATAAGGCAGAAAAAGGCATTTTTGGAAAACAGAGAAAAAAAGAAAGTACACCTTTTCCCATATTGTTTTCATGGCTTTAAACTATTTTAAATTTGTTTTCAAAAGATGTTTCTGAAAGTTTATAACATGGTTAACAAGTTCCCACTTTGAAAACAAATATTGGTTTTTATTTGACCCTTGAAAATAGTGCCAACTTCCTGATGTTTTTAACAGATTCCAACACATAGAAATTTTCTCTAAGTCTTTAACTGAATTTTCTGAATTTTTCAGAAACAGTTGCAGTTACACTTTTTGACACTTGTTTTAAATCACTTTTTGTGTAAGACTTGGTATGCCTCCTTGCCCCTGGTGTTGACCATAGTGTAGACTTCACATTGGATCCCTGGGAAGGCTTCTAGAAGACTTAGTTTGCAAGGAAGTCAAGAGGGAAAGGTAGTGGGCAGTGGGATAGGGCAGGGCATGGGCACGCATGTGCCAATGTCCACTGTGGTCATCCCTCGCCTCCTCCTCCCAAGGGCCGTTGACGAGGCCATTGACCCTCCTAGGGCTCACCCTTGCCCCGTGGCCTCGTGAGCACGCCCTAGAATGCCTCCCGAACGCATTTGTGCAAAACCAAGAACGCCCCCGTGCCATCCCTCCCACTCCAGTGGCTAAAAGCCCACACCACCGCGTCCCTCTTGCCAGTAGTCCCCCTCACTCCCACACCCTCGCCTCCCATCAAAAGAATCGGGCTCGGGCTCTCCTGTGAGCTCCGCGAGCCCGAGAACCATCGTGGCCACCAAGCTCGAGCTCGCGGTGGTGCGACCTCCCCATATGGTTTCACGTCCTCCTGCCGCCTTTTTCGAGTTCATCGTAGTCCCTCGGGTACCCCTGACATCTCCCTGGATTCACTCGCTTGCAGGACGGGCCTCGCCGCCGATCTCGCCGCCGCGGCCGCATCGCTGCCCTCCGTCGTTGCACGCCGCTACCGGCGCAAAACTCGACAACCCGCGACCGCCCCGAGTACCTGCGTCGCCCCCGAGCCGCAGACCACCACCCCCGAGCCCTCCCACGGTGAGCCGCGCCGTTGCCGTTTTTCCCGTCATGTCGGATGAGAGAGAGAGTGAGAGGAGGAAGAAAGCCGCGGACCGTAGATCTAGATATCTACGACCACGCTTGAAGCGGCGCCACTCCCGCGTTGGCCGCGCGCGCGCAGCGCGTGGGCCGTCTCTGCCGCTTAGTGGGCCGCGCCCGCGAGGAAAACCCAGCCTGCCCCCTATTTGTTTTTCCTTTTTTTAATATGTGCATATTTGTGCTTGTTACTTCTGATCTGTGAAAAATACCAAGAGTGCATATTAAAATCCACCAAAAATCAAGCCACTAGTAATATGTTTTCTAAACCACCAAAAATTTGTAGATCTATATTTGGTTGTATATTTTTGCCACAAAGTCTGTTTTACCACCAAGTGTCTGTGATTTGGTTTTGAGCATAACTTTTTCATTATGTAACCATTTTGGTCAAACCAAATTGTTTTGGGTAGCTATTGAATAAATCTATCACTAGGACTTCGCCTCACATCAAGGTGAGCTACCAAATGGAAATGCCATCCATTTTGGATAAAGGCCATTAGGCTTTTTTAGGATTTTTAAAGTGAGTTAAAAAATGCTTTTTGAGGAAAATTCTTATGACTAGATATATGTAACCCTAGCTTAGATTAATTTTTGGAGCCATAGATTAATTTTGGTGAGCAGATCTAGAAACAGCAATTTTCTGTTTTCATTCATGCTTGTGTACTTTGCTTGAATGAAAATGTGTGATTGTTTGTGTATTGTTTCCTAGAATGTATAGAGTTGTTACCACTTGTTATTAGGTTGTTTCCTTGCAGTATATCTACCTTAGAAAGTGTGTGCATGTTTGGAAAGCCAAATGAAAGTAGGAATATCATTTTGTTATTTCCTAGTTTTATTATTTTGATTAATGTGTGTACCAAATCTTTGTGTGATTGATTGACTTAGTTTGTGCTATGTTTGCTAGGATTCCGGTACCATTTTGGTACTGTTATTTTGTTGTATCATCTCGGTTAGCTTGCATGTTATTTTACAGCAAAGCATGTGTAGGTTTTGTTATTTGTTCTCTCTAGACTTGTTTCCACTAGTATGAATAATCTAGTATTGTTTATTTTGTTATGCTAATTTTGTCATGAGTAACCAGAGGCTTTGTACCTATTTTGCCTTGGTGTTCGTGGGACCATAACCCACTGGTCCCATTGCAATTAGGTTAGGTATGCAAATCCCCAACTTTACACTTGTGTGAAAATAGCATGTAGTACTTATGTTTGAGTGTTATTTTCCACCAAGGAAAATAGATTGTTTGTTTTCACTTATGTAAGTGAAGAGCTTAGTTATTCTTTGTGAATACTAGTATGTTTGGGATTGATTCATTTGTTAGCATAATATTCCTTAGGAGTATCATGTTAAGAAATGCTTCACTATTGTTTGCTTAAATTAAATTGTTTACTAATTGAATAATTCCTTGTGATTGATAGATTATTTGTGAATGATTTTTATTGAGTGTTTGGATTTTTGAAAAGGTTTAGTTAGTATTTTATTGAGTGCATAGCTACTGGTTGTGTGGTTTATACTTTGTTTTCTAGCTATCTAATTGAGTAGAAAAGCATGTGTTACTAGAATGAATTGATGCTTGCTTAGTAGATGATCTCATAGAATTATTTTATTATACTGCTTACTAGCATGTGTATGGTTTTTGTGCTGTTAGTAGGTATATTTATATTCATGACTTTCTTGTTTAGATTTAAGCATCCTTGTAGCATTGTTTTCTTCTCTAGTGTTGAACTAGTGTCACCACTAGAAATTATGGCTTTGCTCTAGTATTGTTGCCTTTTTATTTTATGAGTGTATGCTTTATTCTAGCATGTTTAGGAAGTTATTACTTCTGTTATGAGGCCATGACTTCTTGAGTTTCTTGTTGCTATTAGTTGTAAAATACCATTGTTCTTATAGTATGCTTGTGTAGAATTTTCCATACTAGTATATTTAGTGCAGTCCTGTTTTTATGTTATTTGATAGGAGTATTATCTTGAGTGGTGATTGTGTTTTAGATTATATTTGATGACTTGTTACCATTGATTTTAGCTACTGGTTTTTTGTTTAACTTTCATGATTGATGGATTCCATAACTTTGAGTAGACATAAGCATATTCTATAACCAGCATATTCATTTGTGATGTGATTGCTTGCTGTTTGGAAACTGTCTGAGTGATTGCCTTAGCATGAGTATTATACTTATGCTATTGTTGTTCTGAGTGTTGTTTTTGTGCTTATTAGTATCTTGTTATCTAGGCATTAATTTATTAGTGAACTTGTTTGATGATGATTGCTTGGGTGTTGATAATACCCACTGCCATGGGTATTACTTTGATTGATTGTAAGTATTTTAGTAACCTTCACCTTTTGTGCCCACAAGCTATATTTTAGCTTCCTATGTATATTATTATGAGAGTGATACACCCACTCCATATATGGTATGTAAGATGTGGGATATGGTTTCTCAACCATATGTTTGTCTGACGACAATTTTGCACCATGAAAGTTTGTGAGATAGTTTTCGCCATAACGTTTGAGAAATTGTGCTAATATAAGTTTGCTTGATGTATGTGTTGTTTAGTTTAGTTGTTTGGTCTTTAGATCTGAGAGTGTGTCTTTTATTCTTTTACGACGCTAGAAAACAAAGAAGAAGAAGAAGAAGAAGAAGAAGAAGAAGCAGTTGTGGAGTTGTGCGTCAAGTTCAAACTACTTAAAGGCCATGGACACTAAGAAACTTAAGACAAGCCATCCTGATGCTTGTTACTACACTTACCATTATCTATCATGCATGTTTTACTTCTGAAAAGTTTTACAAAAACTTTGATTTACCAAAAACTATTTTTGAGTGACTATTACTACTATTAATATTATATAGCATTACTATGCCAGTAGTTGATACTTGGTGTTACCAAGCCCATAGCCACCATATGGTATTTATTACCACCTAAAGATATAAGTCCCTAAGTGGACACCCTAAAAATATGTTTTTGCAAAACAAAGGCTTTATGGAAAACCTGGTGGAAAGGCGAAGCCTTATTCACCGGAGAATTGTGGAAGTGGTCATTTTTGGGAAAAATGTGTTTTTCAAAAATGACACATAACCTAGTCTTCGCCGGACAACATTTACCGTACTGCCACTTTACCCCAACATGGGCACGGGGCTTAACTTGAAGTTTGTTCTTGTTAGTGTGTGTTCTATCTCAAATTTCTATAAGGGAGTGACGTCCCTCGAACCGAAATGCCGCCAGTCATGAATTCAATTAGGCATACACAGTGAGGGATTAAGTTCTCCTCCGGGTGCGACAGTTGGGTCTCCTGCCGTGGCGGGGTGGGACCTGGTGCCGGGGAGATCATACCCAACTGAAGATATAGACATGTACTAGCTTGAACATAGTGGATGATTAGGATCAGTTATCTGATGTTTACATACTGTTGTTACAGTCTGTGGTTGTTCACGGCGGATGTACTGGATCTGGTGGATTGTGTACACCTCTGCAGAGTACAACTATTTCGAAATAGCCGCGTCCTCGGATATGGACAGTTGAATGGCCATGTAGCTAGCATTGTGGCAATGTTTTCAAAAAGGAGTTTTCAGAAAGGTGTTGGACTTGTGAAGTACTGAAAGGAGGAAATCTTGTACCGTGGAGGTACCGTTGCTGAAAAGCCAGAAGTTGTTTTACGAAAAGTTTTGCAAAGAGAACACCTTGTTTTACAAAATGATTTTATAAAACCTCTTGTACATGTGATATCTACAAGAGAAAGAAAACTATATTATTTTCTTTTTAAGTATCTTCTTCAACAAAGATACATAGATTTTCAAAATCAACTATGATATGTCTTACATATATCATTGATAGTGAACCCTATGTATAGCCTACCTAATCCACTATATAAGCATACTTGCATTTCGGTAAGCTACATGATGGATGTCTTGGTGAGTACATTCAAATGTACTCATATTGGTTTCGTCCCTGGTATTTACTTGCCAGACATTGAGAAGGAGCCTCTGAAAGTGCATTCTCGATATCTCGTTGTTTTGTGTGTTTGTTAACAACATGAAGAAGTTACTAACCGTATGTGCTACTTTGTCAAAGGATTTGGTCTTAAATCAGCACGTGTACGGTGTCAAGGAAATGGTGAAGAAATCGAAGATCAACGAACTTTTCCGGGCCAGAAAAAGGGTTTGCAAAGTGCAATCCGGATTATTCCGGAGGAGTCCGGAATCCGGATTTAGTCCGGATGAGTCCGACTGCAACGTGTTTTTCTCTATTGCAATCCGGATTATTCCGGTTGATTCCGGGATCCGGATTGAGTCCGGACGAATCCGACTGCAACGTGATTTTCTCTGTTGCAATCCCGATTCAGTCCGGATGATTCCGACTGCAACGTGAATTTCTCTGTTGCAATCCGGAATCAGTCCGGATGAATCCGGGAATCCGGAAAAATCCGGAGCAATCCGGGCTGGTCGCAGTTTGGGCAGAAAAACGGCTAGTTTGAGTGGGGGCTATAAATAGCCCCTCTCTTTCTTCCCCAAGGGTTAGCTCCACCAGCATTGAAGCCTCCATTGATTGATCTCACCCACCAAGCTAGATCTCCCTCCTCCTCCACCCAAACTTGTTGATTCTTTGAGGATTGAAGGAGGACCACCGGATCTGCATCTTCACCAACCGGATTTCCATTTCCCTCTCATTCACTTGAGAGATCTTTGCCTAGGGTTTCCTCATGTGGAGAACCTAGGATTCTTGTTGCTAGTGGTGATTCAAGAAGAGTTGGGAGCCCCCAATTAAGTTGTGGGTGTGTGCCCCAAGTGTTTGTAAAGGATTCGATCCCCGCCTCAAAGGGGTTCAATAGTGAGAGGTGAACTAGGCCTTTGTGGCGGAAGTTCATCGGAGAATAGGGTGAGGCCTTTGTGGCGTTGAGTAGGCCTTCGTGGCGAGCTCACACCCCTCCAACGAGATGTACTCCCCTAAAAAGGGGGAACTCGGGAATACATCGTGTCTCCGTGTGCTTCCATCGGTTACCTCGTTCCTCACTCTCTACTTACTCGTACTTGTAGCATTTATTGTAGTACTTGTTGTTTTAAGTGTTGTCCTAGTTGCATTAATTGCTTGCCTAGCCACATAGGTAAATTCACCCTTAGTTGCACTATCTAGAGAATTTACCTTCAAGCTAAGTCTAAATCTTGTTAAGAATTAAAATTGGTCGTAGCACCTATTCACCCCCCCCCCCTCTAGGTGCCCATACTTTACTTTCAATTGGTATCAGAGCCTCGGCTCTTGTATCGGGCTTAACTGCCTAAGAGTTTTAGTATGGGAGATGATTTGGATACCGAACCGTCCGTTGGCAAGGTGACCATGGATGATCTCAATGATTTGAGAACTTCATTGACCTCATCCCTGGACACCAAATTTGATGAGTTGCGTGAACTAATGGCACAACTCCTCAAATCCAAAGGACCGGAGGTAGTCGAATCCTCCCTTCCGGAAATTCCTTCGGAAGGCGCCAAGAAAGGGGTAGATGGTGATCCACTTAAAAATGCTTCCGCCGAACTATCCACTAAGAAAGGCACGGGTAGAGAGGAAGGATATAACACCGTTGATGGACGATATTCTCCCGATCCCCCCGTCCCTCATCCTCATATAATCCCTAGGGGAGACCCACCTAATGTAACACCTGGGGTGTTACCTTAAGTAGAAAGTGTTTGTTTTCTTTTTGCTTTGCATGCATCATATGCATAGCATCATGTTTTCAAAACAACTGGAAAACTCAAACCAAATTAAACTTTCACACCTTGTTCAAAATTTCCAATTTAAAAATTGCAAACTACAACAACTCAATTGTTTTCAAATAGTTGGAAGTTGATCTATTTAAAATTGCTTGTTAATGAATTTCCCTTTTGTTAACACCCCAAATGATAATTTCAAATTCACTTCAAATTCAATCATAATGGGCAAGATCAAATTGTGGGTTTAAGAAAATCAAATTATTGCAAACAATTAATTCAATAAGGTCTCATAAATTGCTTGGGGTTATTGAATAAATTGTTTTAAAAATCAATCTTTATGGAAAAATAATGAAATTTCAAATACCAACTTAAAACTCCAATTAATAATTCAAATTTTGGAATTAATGTGCACAAATGCTTTTACTCATTATTTTGCAAATTAATAAAATTCAGTTATAAAATTTAAAACCCCAAACCATATTTGAAATCCAACTAACCATTTAAATTCAAACTAATATTTCCAATTTTGAAATCAAAACTAACCTTGCTTTTACTCACTGTTTTGCAACTAATAAAATTTAATTGTAAAATAAAAGAACCCCCCCCCCCCCAAACCCTTTTTCCTTTCTTTCTCTCTTCCCTTTTCTTTTCCTACAAGCAAAAAAAAATCCAAAAGGAGAGAGGCAGCCCACCCCATCCCTTTTTCTCCCACAACCCACTTCCCCTCTTTTTGGCCCGTACCCCTTCGAGGAGGGCATCATCTTCCTCCTCGTGATGTCACCTCTGTACGACTGCACCTCCACCGTAGATCATCTTCTCCCCCCTCCTCGATGCCCTGCCGTACCGAGCTCCACCTCTCCATAAAACCACGCCTTCCCCTCTGCTCGCTAGCCCTAAGCCCCTCCGTCTCCAGCTAGCGCCGCCATCTCCCCTTGCTTCCCCCATCTCCTCAGTCTCTGAACCCTGAAACCTGCATGAGAGAGTTACAGAGGGCAGTGAGCTCGCTGCCGCCCCCTGCCACGGTCACCTCGGGGCTTAGCCGTCGTTGGGAATGGAACCGGGGTGTGGTCCTCGTCGGGTTTGGTGAAGGCGCGGGGACGGGAGGGTGCCCGAGTCGGCGACGCCGTCAAGGTTTCCTCCGCCGCCGAGCCCTGTCGCCGCCTCTTCCTCGCCATCGGACAACGCCTCCTCGACACCAACCTGGTGAGCGCCTCCCCTGTCCCTTCCCCTCTCTCTCTGTTCCCCCCTCCAACTGCACACCACCCACGCACACACCAGCGCACCGCAGCTGCCCCGTCGCCGGCCGGCGATCATCGTTTTCTTCCGCGCTTCGTCAGTTCAGAGATCGGTGTCAAACACTTTCAGTTAACACAGCCGTAGTCACCTTTTCTTTCGTCAGACATCGGTACCATCACAACCGTGACAGTACCGCAGTGGCAACGCTCCTCGCTGCGCGCCCAGGGGGGCTTGGGTTCGATTCCCCCCTGCGCACCAAAACCCAAACTTTTTTATTTCTATTTGTTTGACACAGCAACTTCCCAGAAATCACCAACAGGTCCCTGCTATTAAATCTAGATCCCTGAAAAATATTTCCTAAGTCCCTAGATGAAATAAAAATGGCAGATTAACACCAAAAACCTAAAAAGGCATAACTAAATCATTTTAACTCCAAATCCAACATTTTTAATATGTTTTCTGTACCAAATTAAATGCTCTACCCAAATATAAAATTTGTTTACTGTTTTGAATATTTTAAATTGGTGCAATATTTGAAATCTTGTTTAAATCACTTAATTTTGCAAAATTCATAACTTGGGCATAAAAATTCCAAATTCCACAAACTAAATATGTTTTCCAATCAACTTTTCATGTACTTTCCAAATATCAATTTTGTTTGCTGTTTTGAATAATTTAAATTGCTGAAAACAACTGTTTCTTATTTAATGCAATTTAAATTGCCAAATTCATAACTAATTCAATATTAATTCAAATAACACAAATAAAATATGTTTTCCATGCCAAATTGAACCACCTTTTCAAATATAAACTTTGTTTCCTGTTTTGAATAATTAAAAGTGGTCACATAATTTAAACCTTGTTTAATTCATTTAAAATTGCTAAATTCATAACTTGCTCAAATTAAATTATTTTTGAACTTATAAAATATGTTTTCAAACCAGAAAAACATAACCTTTTCAAATATGAATTTGAATTTATGTTTTGAACAAATAAAATTCAAATAATGTTCACACTTGAATTAAATTCAATTAAAACTTGTTTAATCTTGTTTAATTCATAATTAAATCATTGTAATTCCTTTTTCAATAATTGAAACATGTAATCCACCTAAAATTTTGTGTTCTAATCAAATATGAACCTTGTTATCTGTTTTGAACAATTAAACTTGATGAAAACAACAAATGCTTGTGTGACACCTTTAAGTAACCAAAATTCCAAAACTTAATAAGTGAATTTCAAAATGGGTAAACCTTATTTCCAATTGGTTCTATTGTTGTTATTTTGTTGTTTTCCTCATCCATGCATCATGCTAATCCACTTTCACCTATTGGTTAGTTGTAAAACAATTGTTTCAACCATAATTCATGGGCTTTTCATATGCAACTCAAATTGCATATGGGTCCATTTAAACATGTTATCATGTCAACTAGTTTATTTCTATGCATCCATTAACTTGTCATGCATCCATATCTTGATCATGCTGGATCTTTTGCCGTAGTAGTAATTGTTGCATCTGGTGTTTGTTCGAGGTTCGTTGCTTCTTCTCGGATAGGACGTTGAGATGATGTGAGCAACGACAAGTTCTGTGGATGTACCTCTACTTGCTGGATTACAGGAAAGTATACTCACTTGCTGCCAAATGGCTGCCTTTCATCACTTGTTACCGATTCTTTCCGTTGTTCTTATTCTAGCCTGTTGATTCGATGCTTGTGTCTCGATCCTATTATATGTTACCTTGCAGCCATGATATAGCCTTCCTTCCACTTCCTATTAACTGTTGTTTGTTTACCCCGTTGGCCCCCGTGTCGTAGTTGCATGCTTAGTGTTGTTTGCGCTCAAGTCTTGTTGTCCGTCTTATCACCTGTTTAGTTTGATAGTTGGGTTTCAATTCAATCAACAACATGTTAATGTTTTGGGTAATAATAATTTGATGATAAGGCACCGGCAGGAGGCCCGGCGTGGTTTTGAAGCCTGCTAGTGTCGACCCTAATTAGGAAAAGGGTCTTGTCTACTGATCCATGATGAGCGCACTAACCGCATGTGGGAAGCGAGTATGGGCGCCCCCCTCAATTTGATTCGATTCGCATCTCGTCCAAATCGCCTCATTTAGTTCGGGTTTTCCATTTGCCGCATGCATGATCTTGCGAACCCAGGCCAGGGTGGAACTTTTGTAGTCGGCATTTAGGGAGACACGTTCTTAGAGTGCTATGAGGGTCCCCTTTTCTTCGTGGGGCTTGATTAGCCGTGCGCTCAATTGCACGGGGTTCTTTGGGCTTGATGCGAAGAAGAGTTGGGTTGTGTTGAGTACCTCGCTTGGTGGGTTGATCCCCCGTCTGGCGGGTTATTCTTACGTGTACGGCCAAATTGGTGCATCCCTGCAGGGTTAAATCTTCTCGAGAAGCCGTGTTTTCCGCGGTTATGGTTGACTTGGTGAAAGTACTGGCTAACAAGTACTCAGAACAACTTACACCCAACTAACGATAACTTGACTAGTAATAGTCTTATTGACACAATAATTTGATCCATCCTTAATCCAACAGTGTGAGTATCCTTGGGTTGCTTCCTTAGTAGGGGGTGACATTGGATGGGTTTGTTTGGGTGGTTAATACTAGTTGGTTACGATACGCTATCTTATCCCCCCTCTTTTAGCCGGCTGTTGCAGTGAGTCTCTGTAGTTGGTTAGTGCATCCCGCTGCCGCTTAGTTGCAATAATCCCTTCCTTCCCGTTGAACCCAAAGTATTTGTATCTTGTGATGACTGGCTACGCCGGTATCTTGTGAGTATGGTTTATCCACTTGTCAGTACCTAACCGTACTGACCCACGAATCTCTTTCGTGGCTGCATATTCAATATTGCAGTCAACAGGTTTGAAGTCTGACGACGTTAGCTTGGGAATCCCTCCGGCTTGGCCTGGGCAGGGATTGGACGCTCTCGGTTATCTTCAGGACTCTTAGTCCAATTTGTATCTTGTCCGTAGACGGACGATATGTTGTTCCTTCCGCTGTTATTTGGATCTTTGTATTGTATCAGTTGTATCCCTGACTCGTTTGAGTCATCTTGTATATATCTTTTCTGTTGTTGTTGTGGATTATTCGTGAACTGTTGTAATGTTATCACAAGTGGCAACCTGGAATCGGTTATTATGTGGATTTTGGCGGGAATGCTGAAATCTGCTTAGTACCCGATCTCGGGGCGTCACAAATGGTATCAGAGCCTTGGTTCCGATTCCCGAGATTGTTTCGATACGAATGGTTATCGAAGCAACGGGTCCGCAAAGCCTGTAGGATAACCTCGCTAACGGTCGTTGTTTCTAGAGTGTCAAAAACTATTTCTGCTAAACTATTTTGGAAAAACATCCCAATAGGATTCTTGTTTTCTCCTTATCCCTATTCTATTTTTCCCTCCCATCTTATTTGTTTTGGAGTCTCCCCTCTTGTCTATCTTTCAAAGTGTTAGGATCCTACGTGGATGGACGTTTTCTGAGCCTTTAACCTAATAGGTTCGATCGTCGGAAGATTCCTGGTGGAAGAACATCGTCATCAGCCCGAGCAAGATTCCCTTGTTAGTGGTGTCGAGAATCTCTTGTTAGTGGTGTCGAGGAGATCAGCTGGAAGCATGAAGAATCGATAGTCGAACTTCTTTCCCCTCCCGGGTTAGCAGGTGGATTGCGAGGGCGCAATCCCTTGTTAGTGGTGTCGTCTGTAACACCTGGGGTGTTACCTTAAGTAGAAAGTGTTTGTTTTCTTTTTGCTTTGCATGCATCATATGCATAGCATCATGTTTTCAAAACAACTGGAAAACTCAAACCAAATTAAACTTTCACACCTTGTTCAAAATTTCCAATTTAAAAATTGCAAACTACAACAACTCAATTGTTTTCAAATAGTTGGAAGTTGATCTATTTAAAATTGCTTGTTAATGAATTTCCCTTTTGTTAACACCCCAAATGATAATTTCAAATTCACTTCAAATTCAATCATAATGGGCAAGATCAAATTGTGGGTTTAAGAAACTCAAATTATTGCAAACAATTAATTCAATAAGGTCTCATAAATTGCTTGGGGTTATTGAATAAATTGTTTTAAAAATCAATCTTTATGGAAAATAATGAAATTTCAAATACCAACTTAAAACTCCAATTAATAATTCAAATTTTGGAATTAATGTGCACAATTGCTTTTACTCATTATTTTGCAAATTAATAAAATTCAGTTATAAAATTTAAAACCCCAAACCATATTTGAAATCCAACTAACCATTTAAATTCAAACTAATATTTCCAATTTTGAAATCAAAACTAACCTTGCTTTTACTCACTGTTTTGCAACTAATAAAATTTAATTGTAAAATAAAAGAACCCCCCCCCCCCCCAAAACCCTTTTTCCTTTCTTTCTCTCTTCCCTTTTCTTTTCCTACAAGCAAAAAAAAATCCAAAAGGAGTGTCGTGGTGGTGTCACGGCAGATGCCATGGGATGGCTAAAGATGTGGGGACGAAGGACGCTGGAGGTGCTCGGGGAGGGATCACGCGACAAGTAGCCGCGTGAGGTACGAAGTAAACACTGCAAACAACACGATATACCCAGGTTCAGGGCCCTCGTGAGGAGGTAAAACCCCTACTCCTGCCTTTCTTTGTGTATTCTGGTGTCTCACCGAGTAGCCACAGTACAATGTTCTTGCTACCGAGTAGCCACTCTCCTCTCTAGGTGATGAACTAGGTCAAGAATTAGGTCACCCAGTCTTCGATCCTCACGCAGGAGGCGGCGGGGCACCTTATATACACGGTGCCCAGCCGGATACATCCAAACATGGACAAGTGTCGACATAGTGTGCACATCGTCCTTCTTCCGGGTTCCCGCTGACAGCTTTGGTTCCTAATCTTGGCTGCATCTGGAAAGTCGTTGGGCAAAACAAGGGGACAGACTGGTATCACTGTGCCAAACACAGAGTAGGGCCCCCTTATCCTGCGACGGCCTGCTTCCATGCTGTCACTGTCAGGCAGGCCGGTCCCAGATGAACAGTAGTTCGAATACTGCCAAGTACGGACCCAGGATACGCGGGATCCTGTGTCAGAACGGCTCCTTTGACTTTCTGGCCCGAGTAGGTTCCCGCCAATTTTACTCGGGCCAACTCTTCTACTCGAATGGAGAGAACTTGAATGATTCTTCCTTCTGGTCATCTTGAGGTGAGACCGAGTAGCAGTCAACCGGGTAGCAAGTACCGGGTAGGCGGCTACTCGACCAAACCTCTCTTCTGACAGTTGCCTTTACCACTTGCCTTTACCCTACTCGGGGGTAACCCCCCGACAGCAGTCCCCGAAGCTGGTAGAATCTTGCGAACTCGTTCACTAGGCTCTGCCAGCTTAAAACCAACCTTTGCAACACAGCCCTTGAACCTCAAGATGCCGAGTAAAAGACCTCCGAGTAGTACTCTAGAAAGTACCTTGAGTTTCCTGTCTTCCGAATAGCGCCTGCTTTCTACTCTGTAACCGAGTAAAAAGACTTAGAGAATTTCTCCTCTTGTGCCTCTGCAGTGCAGAGCATAATCCAGCCTTCCGTGTCGCAACTGGACACGTGCCAAGCATCCGCGACCCCGCCGTTTCGCTGCCACGACACGACGTGCCACGCGCCCAGTTTTCACGGGGCGGGCCCACTGGCTCGTTATGTCCCATCACGCGCAGTAATATCCCACGATCTGGTCGTGGGATCAACTGTGGCCGTTACGCGCGCGTTCCGCGCTTGCGTGCGTTTCTATCCGGCCACAGGCCCACCACACGGGAATCATGGCCACGATTGATCCCACTACCCCGATGGTAACGGTAGCCTGAGGCGAGGGTATAAATACCCCCACCGGTAACTTCCTTTTCTCCTCCCTTCGCACTTTTCCCCTTTCATCTCTCTGTTCTTCTCCGCCGCCGAGCTCTCCGCCGCCGCGCAACCTTTCGCGCCGCCGCGGACTCACCCAATCCACTCACCACACTCCGATTCTTCCCATCTTTCCTGCTCGTGACCATGTCTCGCGCCGGCTGGGCTGGTTCGCACGTCACCGCCGAGGACTGCGCCTGGCTCGTGAACACCCGGAGGGTTCCTCCTGGTGTTCAGTGCCGGCCGTCTGAGGGCGAGATCGTGCCGACCCCGCGGGAGGGTGAGCATGTTGTCTTCCTGTCGCATTTCGAGCGCGGATTCGGCCTTCCGGCCTCCGACTTTCTCCGCCGCTTCCTGGACCACTTCGGTCTCCAAATGCATCACTTGCCACCAAACGCCGTCGTCTTCCTCGCTTACCACGCCGTGGTATGCGAGGCCTTTCTCGGTATCCATCCCACTACAGATACCTGGTTGAAGTATTTCCATCTTCGCCAACAAACCACCGGGAAGAAGGATGGCGCGGCCGCCAGCGCCCGCGCGACCGATACTGGCTGCGCCATGATGGTGCAGCGGTCGGGGACCAATCACCCTCGCATCAAGGGTTTGGAATCCGTCCGGATGTGGCAGAAGACCTTCCTCTATGTCAAGAACATCCCCGCCACGGAAGGAGGCCAGGTAACTGACAGAATCAATCTGCCTGCTTGGAGCAATCGCGCTCCATCCGGGAAGAATTGGAAGGCGAAGCCCTCCAACGACCTCAACTCGACGGAGATAGATGAGCGGCTCGGTGTTCTGATCAACGAGGGCCTCAAGAGCGATGATCCTGTGGCTTGCTGGATCAAGAATCGCGTGCTGCCTCTTCAGGAGCGCAGCCATCTGATGTGCTATATGGGAGGCCCCCGCGACTGCACCAGAACGACCACCATCGAGCTCGACAACGCGGATGTTCGCGTGCACGCCAGGGCCATCTTGACAACAAGCCTTGGTGACCACTGGCAGTATGGGTTCATCCCATTCAGCCGCACGAAACCGATTCCCCGGGTACGTTCTCCTTATTCTGCTTTCGATATTTGCCATCCGACTAGAAAATCTTCTCTCTTGGCTGCGACTAGCAATTACATTCCGTACCGAATAGAGTACTCAGTAGAATTGCATAGGCTTAGTGTGCTTTGTGCCTGCACGCCTTGTCGGGTAGGATATTCAGTAAGGTTGCTTAGGCTTAGTGTGCTTTGTGCTTGCACGCCTATCCGAGTAGAACATTCGGTAAAATTGCTTAGGCTTAGTGTGCTTTGTGTTTGCACGCCTATCCGAGTAGAACACCTTCCTGCTACTCGGCTAACTTGTGACACTTCTCCGCTCTTCAGGTCCTCAATCGCCAGCTTATGGAGAGCTGTGAACGCTTCGAAGGCAATTGGTTTGCTGACCGAGAGGAGGACGACAAGGCCTCTTTCGAGACTGCAGACCAGATCAACCTTCCTCACTCCCCTACGACAGAGAAGCAGCCTGCCGAAACATCTCTTCGCGACTGGTCCGATGAGGAGTTCGAAGGTAACTGAATTCGCGCTCTCCCTCTACGAAAAGCTCAAGCCCTTTGCCTGCTGTTTCTGAAGTGTTTTCCTTCCTCCCTATTTCACAGATGCTGCAAATGCTGAGGATGATGACGAGGACGAGGAGGAGAAAACCCTTGAGGTCAATCCTCTTTCTGTTGCTGCACCAGCTACCCGCAAACGGACCGGCAGCGGCGCCCCAGAGCCCCCCGCCAAGAAGAAGAAGTTGACCGAGAAGACGACTAAGAAAGCGGTCGTGAAGAGAACGAGGCGAACAATTTCCTCTACCACCGCGTAAGTTTCTTCTCGGTTGCATGTTTCAGTTTGCTCTGCTCTTCTCGGTTGACTCCCAATCCCTTTCCTTCACTATTTTCTCTTGTTTTCCTCTGCCCTTTTCTTATCTTTGATTCCAATTTCCTCTCCAGAGCCCCCTTGAACGCGGATGCCGCTCTTGCATCCAGCGAAACTCAGAAGAAGACTGCCATCGATGTCGACAAGCTAATCGACCTCGATGGCGACGAGAACAATGCCGCCGATGCACCACTTCAGGGCACTGATGCCCAAACCACTGACACAGAGCAGCAATCCCGCGCCGAACAGGAGGCGCAGGGCACTGCTCATCAAGAGAGGCCACCTTCCCCTCCGGCCGACACCGCCGAGGGGAACCAAGACCATGATCGGGAGATGCACGATGATGACGCCGCCGTCGAGCGGCAGGAAGCTGAACCTGAGCAGCCAGCCACAGACGCTGCCGGACAAGAGGATCCCGTTGCCGAGCAGCGAGTAGACGATGCAGCCATGACTGAGGAGTATCCCCTGAGCAGTGCGCAACCAGGCGCTGCACAGGGTAGCGCGCAACCAGATGCTGCACAAAGTGGTGGGTCCGTGGTGCCACCCATTGATCAAGGCTCTGCACCGCCAGATTCCTCCTTGGTGCCACAGACCAAGGGCGCAGCCAGCCCTCCTGCCGGGCGAGTAACCAGGAAACAAGCCCTAGATGCTCTGAAGGAGGCAGTCGAGAAGAGGGCAGCCGAGAAGAAAGAAGCCGAGACGCAGAAGGTCGAGAAGCCAACCGCTCAGAAAGAGAAGGCAAAGAAGAAAGCTGCCGACAAGCCGCCGCCGACACCAGCTGGCCAGTCCAGGCAGCTGGTTATCCGCAATCAAAGTGCGGTTCCTGCCGCCGCTACCGTAGCTGATCAGCCCCTCTACCCGGATTATATGGTGAAGGTCAGCCAACAGCGCCAGATTGGCCTTTCCGTCGAGGACCGGAAGATTGCTCTCACAAGAGGAAGGAAAGCCTTTGCGGTGGACTCCGGGCCCTCGGCCCCAAACCAGGACAGATCCTCCATTGCTTCTCGGGGAGCTCAAGACCAGGCAATATCATCCCAGAGCCTTGAGCAGGTACTCGACCTCATTGGCTTCATTGACGCCAAATGGGATAGTAAGATTCTCGGCAACCCCAACTGGAATGGCATCGATTTGGGCGACATCGACCACATGCGCCAGGACTGGAACAAGGTGGACTTGGGTTGCAAACCCATGACCGTCTCGACCACTTCTGCTACTCTGGCTGCCAAGATGTTCGTGCACCGCAAGAACGCAGAAGATCTCGAGCAGTCTTACGCGGTAAGCCTCCACTTATCTTTTCCGAGTTGCATCTCTACCTCTTTTCTTCTCTTCCTCTTATCCTTATCCATCACCCAGTCCCCGAGATTCTGGCCGAGTAGGCGGATACTCTTCCGAGTAGCCGCCTTCTCGGGTGGAATCTCAAATACTTTGCCTGACACTTGTTTCTTTTGCTTCTCAGAATAGTGTACTGAAACGGACCCACTTGCACCGCCAACTTCTCTGGAACCACGCCATTGCCAAGAGGCGTATTGCCGCCCTTGAGAAGGAGAAGGTGAGCGCCGAGGAAGCCGACAAGGAAGTTATGAACAGTACCATGAGGCTGTCCGAGGTGGAAGGTATGCTTCTTGCTTATGCGGTTCTTGCGTTTTTTGTTTACGCCCGCTATTGCTTTTTGCGTTAACCATCTCTACTCTGCAGGGAAACTGAAGGCCCTGGCTGACGAGCACTCGAACTGCCGTGCCTTTGTTGCGAATGCCGAGACCACCATCAAGAAACTTGAAGGTAAACCTCCGTCTACTCAGTTTGCCCTTGTGTCCGTTTTCTTTGCTTCTCTGCTAACCGTGCTTTGCTCTTTTCAGAAGACCATAAGAAGTTTGTTGTCGAGCATCAGGATTGCCTCAAACCTGCAGAGGTGGAGGTGCGACTAGTAAGCCAATCTGCAGCTCTCAGAGTGCACACACTACCGAGATGGAGACGCTGCAACTCCAGCTGCAGAAGGCACTCCAAGATGCTGTCAAGCTTGGCGACGAGAGGGACGGAGCCATCGCCGAGAAGGCAAAAGCCGAGACAACCTTCAATGCCAAGATGAAAACCCTCGAGAAGGAGTGCGAGGTACTGAAAAAAGCCAATGCTGGGCTCTTTTCTCAGCTGGATGGACTCCGCTTGCTCGAGGAGAAGCACGTGTCCAATGAAGAAACATGGAAGACCCAGCTGCAGCAGCTGCGCCACGAGCTGAATAGTAAGTTCTTTCCTTTCTGCATCTCTTCTTCTCGGTCATACCTCTTCTCTGATTTTGTTACTGAACTTGTCGCTTGCTTCTTGCAGAGATCTTTCCTGACATCGTGTCCGCTTGCGCCCCTGCTTTGGCCAAGGCCCAAGCAGCTCGTGTTGAGAAGGGCGAGGCTGCGGACACCAGAGACGACATCGAGGACAGCCTGTTGGTGATGCGAGGGCATTTCGAACGCCTAGCCGGCGTGGGCACCGACCTGGTGCGCGTCGGCTTCGAGCTTCACAAGCTATTCTGGCCTGAAGATTCCGCGCCGACAACCATCGATGGCCTTGCTCTGAAGCTGCGCAATGTGAAGGCCGAATTGAAGAAGTGGCGCGCCTCGGGAGCTCGGGCAGGCGCTGATCTGATGCTGCTCTGCGTCGCCTCCTGGTACGAGAATCTGAACATGCAGGTCATCCGCGGGAAGCGCGCCAATTCCAAGTGGGAGATGGATCCCAGCTGCGTGACCACGCGCCAACTGATTGCGTATGAGGTTGCGGAGTGCGCGGATACGGCCACCTTCATCGACGGCCTCCCTGAGCCCGACACCGAGATGGAGGAGGACGAGGAGGAGGATGAAGAAACTGATCCCGAGTTGGGCTTCTTCGATTCTCCCCAGGGCAAGGGGAAGGCCGCAGTCATCGCGAGTAGCGATGAAGAGACCGAGGAGATCGACACCGCTGCCCTCGAGTTCGGCACCTCATCGGGAGCCGCACTCGACGACACGGTGCGCACCCACGCCCCCGAGACCGGCTCTGCTTCCGCGACAGCGCCCATCTCGGTGGCCACTGCTATCTCTGAGCAGCTCGCCACCGA